>OX451736.1:335704779-336988618 GCA_948472305.1 Vicia faba
AGCTCGAACTGAGAGACTTTTGTCCATTTGAAATTTTCAAGTTGTAATTTATTTGTTATTTAAACAATTATCTGTTGATGTCAAACTCTGTTTCATTAATGCATTGCATATGTTTGTCTTGAATTCATCCATTCGGTTTTCACTATTCTTGTGCCTTTCTTTATGATATTTAACTCTTGATAAAAAGCTACAAGCCTTTAGAGGGAGGATGACGAAATAATACCGTAATCTCATACAGTATGCTTTTGAACAGACCTTGCTGACGATGTACATGCATTCTTTCAAATCCTAAACACTAGAGTTATAAGGAAGATAATCCCTAGTCAACCCCTTCGAGCCAAAGAAGTAGGAGTTTTGTTTTAAACACAAATTGAAACCTTTGATTTAAACCTGGGGCAGGTAAGTCTCTCAGTTAATTCAAAAAGGATGCGCATTGAAGTCGCAAACTCTCAGTTCGTAATACAACGAACGACATCAAAAACATTCCTTTGGAATCAAAAGACAATGATGGTTCCTTATCTCATAGGCAGTCAATCTCTCAAAAGAGAAAAGCCCACTAAGCCAAAACCTACAAAGGAGGCTTAAGAAAGCTGGGGCATCCCGCTGACTGTAATCTCGAAAAACCGGAACAATCAGGCAAAAGTTAGGGATAACAAATCAAAAGAACGAGGGTCATTACAAATCCTCAACAACATGAAAAAATGTTGCAAAAAAAAGATGATGACTGCCTTCCATAAAATTCAACTAGTGTGAGCCATGACCATAAAGTCGTTCCAAACTCGAATAGAGTTCGACGTACAATTAAACTAAGTTTAGGACTGAAGGACATCACGAAGAGCGGTGGGGTACAAATATACTGTGAGCCTTTATCCTTTGTTTCTTAAACCGTGAACCAAGCCACGTTACAACCCTTCAAAAGTCCTAATTGAAGCATGGGTAGTTCGAAACCATACTGTTACAAAAGGTATCCTGACTCCTGTAAGGCTTTGCTCTAATCTTGTGATGAATTTGTCTTATAAAAAGTTTTCTGCTAAAAAACGTATTTTTCAAAACTTTGAGACAAGCATAAACTTTGCATTACTTGAATATCACTGTTTGCATTTGGGTATTTGTTTTGACAGCAGAGAAGTTCACACAATGAATATCCAGTGAACAAAAGCCCTCTCAGTGAGCAAAATCATTTCAAAAAGGATGACTCTTCCATTGACAAATCTCCTATCAACAAGGGGGCATGACATGTCACTATCCAGCACACCTGGGGCAATCCAGTCAAGGTTTCAATAGATCTTTCAAAGTTCAGTTAACCTGGGGCAAGTCCAGTCAAGATTTCAACAAAATCTTTCCAAGTTCAGTTAACCTGGGGCAGTCCAGTCAAGGTTTCAATAGATCTTTCAAAGTTCAGTTAACCTGGGGAAAATCCAGTCAAGATTTCAAAAAATCTCTCAATTACAGATTAACCTGGGGCAAGTCTCTGTCACCATCACTTGGGCCATTTAAACATCAATCTCATCAAAGGGTTACGTGCAGTCCAAGTGTCTTGGCAATATCACAAGCATCTGATACTAGGGGCAGTGATGAAACCTCTCCGAAATCTTTCTGAAAAGACATTCAAGCGTCCTCAAGGAGTTCATCACCTCTCTAGCAGACCTGCAGTCATGGGTTTATTTCCCCAACATTTGTCAAGGATTTATCTCCAAAGCAAAATTACATTTCAAGTTGAAAGAGCGTTCAAAATTTCCTTCTGGAAGATGCGGTCATCATCAAAAATTCCTTCATCACCTGCTGGAATTCAAGAGCGTTCAAAATTTCCTTCATCACCTGCTGGAAGTTGCGGGTCATCATCAAAAATTCCTTCATCACCTGCTGGAATTCAAGAGCGTTCAAAATTTCCTTCATCACCTGCTGGAAGTTGCGGTCATCATCAAAAAAATTCCTTCATCACATGCTGGGAATTCAAGGTCGTTCAGAATTTCCTTCATCACCTGCTGGAAGTTACAACCACCAACAGAATAACGGACAATTGAAGCTCCTAAAAAATATGTTTCTCTCAAAGAATGAAGACTCTCATCCTTAAAACCTTAGAAGATTGGTATACTCCCAATTTCTGACCCTTAACAGAATGAAGACTCTCATCCTTGAAACCTCAGAAGATTGGTATACTCCCAATTTCTGACCCTTAACAGAATGAAGACTCTCATCCTTGAAACCTCAGAAGATTGGTATACTCCCAATTTCTGACCCTTAACAGAATGAAGACTCTCATCCTTGAAACCTCAGAAGATTGGTTATACTCCCAATTTCTGACCCTTAACAGAATGAAGACTCTCATCCTTGAAACCTCAGAAGATTGGTATACTCCCAATTTCTGACCCTTAACAGAATGAAGACTCTCATCCTTGAAACCTCAGAAGATTGGTATACTCCCAATTTCTGACCCTTAACGGAATGAAGACTCTCATCCTTGAAACCTCAGAAGATTGGTATACTCCCAATTTCTGACCCTTAACAGAATGAGACTCTCATCCTTGAAACCTCAGAAGATTGGTATACTCCCAATTTCTGACCCTTAACAGAATGAAGACTCTCATCCTTGAAACCTCAAAAGATTGGTATACTCCCAATTTCCGACCCTTAATAGAATGAAGACTCTCATCCTTGAAACCTCAGAAGATTGGTATACTCCCAATTTCTGACCCTTAACAGAATGAAGACTCTCATCCTTGAAACCTCAGAAGATTGGTATACTCCCAATTTCTGGACCCTTAACAGAATGAAGACTCTCATCCTTAAAACCTCAGAAGATTGGTATACTCCCTAATTTCTGACCCTTAACAGAATGAAGATTCTCATTCTCAAAGTGGCATACAACCTGAATTCCTGATATTCCCGGCAGAATGAAGATTCTCATTCTCAAAGTGGCATATAACCTGAATTCCTTATATTCCCGACAGAATGAAGATTCTCATTCTCAAAGTGGCATATAACCCTGAATTCCTGATATTCCTGACAGAATGAAAATTCTCAAAGTGGCGTATAACCTGAATTCCTGTTATTCCCGACAGAATGAAGATTCTCATTCTCAAAAAGCATACTCCCAAGTTCATGATATTCCCGACAGAATGAAGATTCTCATTCTCAAAGTGGCAAACAACCAAAACACCTGAACTTCTTCCAGACAGGAATAAGCTTTTCAGAATCCTGAGTTTTACTCTCCAACAGGATAGCTGCTTTTCAACAGTATGGCTATTCCCCACAGAATTCTTATCCCCCAAGCAGAATTAAGACTCTCATTCTCAATCCCTCACAGGATATTCAGATATTCCCCAGTGAAGATCTCTTCAAGACAGGAACCCCCAGTAGATTGGCATACAACCCAAGCTCTTGATTCCCCAACAGCGGTCCCAGGACTTCTCATTTTCAATTATCAAAGGATTTTCAATCTCCTGAAGCAGTCAAGGATTTACTTTCTCCGGGCAGCAGTCAAGATTCTATTATCTCCGGCTATCCAGGATTTATCTATCCTCAGCAAGACAGCTCATCAGCTTACATGCGCATTCACTACATTCAATATCATAAACATTGATATAACATATATATTGCATCATACATATCATGCAGCATAACTTTGTGTTTAGCTAACATTTTATCCTTTTCAGGATAAGAATAAAAGGCTATCATCAACAATTATTCAGATACAGTTCCAGATACGCTCCAGACACGGTTGCCATTCTGTCACTTATTCAGACCCCGGATGCAGTTTTACACGGACTCATCATCAGGCAACCCTACACGATTCCTTCTAAATTCCAGACACAACCTCTAAAAACAGTTTACGGATTCTCGAAACACGGATGCTAATCTATCGCTTGTTCAGATTCAACTTTGAAAATAGTTTACGATGCTTCCAAACACGGATGTCAATCTATTGCTTATTCAGACCCCCCAGTTCAGAGATGTTCCAAACAGGGATGCCTTTCTGATACTCGTCCCACTCACCACAACATAAACAGTTCAACAAACATTCCATATGGCATCTCTAAGGCCCATCCCCCGACAAGATTCTGTCACATTTCCAAATGGAATCTTTAAGCCCATTCCCTCTACCATAAAAATTGCCGAGTGCAAATTTTTTTTTTTGGTCACTCTAGTGTCCAATCATCTTTTACCTTCGAGTCGCGAACGGCAAAACTGCCAATCTAACTCTTCAGGTTCAAGAAGATTGAACAGGGGCAACTGTTGTACCCAAAATTTGCCCTCTCTTTTTCACAAGGAAATCACAGCTTCGGGCTTTCCTGATTTTTCAGATTAGCTCAAGAATCGGTCAAACAGGCTTTTCTTATCAGTCTATCCAAAATTAGGGGTTTCTATTGATTTGGTTGAGTTTGGCTCAGGGTTTGATCAAGCAGACGTTTCTTTGACAGTAAATCCAAAATTAGGGTTTGTGCACGCATTCTCATAAGGGATTGAATCCACAGTTCTTTTCATTTGATTGTCACACTGCTTTGATGCTTGTTCAAGATTGCCGTTTATTCTCAAATCCTAAACATATGGGATAGAAGTTGAGGTTTCTGATTGAAAGTTTGAAGCTTTATTTTGATCAGTAAAGAAGAAGGTGTATGGACGTTGTTTGTTTAACTGTGCAAAACATGCGATTAATTGGAATGCCGAGCGCATTGCTGGTTAATGCAAAGTTGTGAGACTACAACATTTATTAATTATTTGTTTTATCTGAGCTAAAATTATTGGGGTTTATTTCCAGTTATTTTAATTCAAGAAACTTAAATAATTAAATAGACAGTGAAATAAAGAAATTATCTGACAAAAGGACTTTTATTTATTTTTAATTATTGGTACAAGTGTTATTTGAATACAGTAAATTTATTTACAGTATTTACAATAATGTTTATTACAAATGATTAGAAATAAAATAAAACTATCCTAAGTTTCTTGAAGTCTTCATCTTCTACTGTTGCTTCCTTTGCCCAACTGATATTTACCTGCAAAGACAAAAAGGAAGAAGTCAATACAGTTAAATTTGAAAAGCAGTTTTGAACAGATAAACAAAAAAAGGTTCATCATTAAAGGTTGTTGGCGGAATCAGATTGTTGTGACTTTCATCATATTTTGCTCATCCTCTTTGCAAAACACAAGAAAATTCCTCTTCTTGGTTCACAAAGAGGAAAGTGAAATTGTTTTGCAAGCATGGAATTAATTAAATACAAAGCTGCATAAATTGCAAACTGAAAATGCCAAACCAAATTGCATTGTCAAACTAGGCAAACCAAACTGTCAAAGAGAGGCAAACCAAACTGTCAAAGATATCAAACAGAAAAACTGTCAAGAAAGATATCAAAGCTGTCAAAAACTGTCAAGAAAGATATCAAAGCTGTCAAAAACTGTCAAGAAAGATATCAAAACAGAAAAACTGTCAACAAGTACACAAAAAGCAAATGCAGAAAATCTGGAGGATATGCAGAGGAAAACCAAAGATGCAAGCATATTGTCAAAACCTTTTTCATCATTTTCCAGCCACAACCTTTTCAGAAAAAAGCTATTCTAAAGCATTAAAATATGCTTTCTGGAGAGAGAGAGAGAGAGAGAGAGAGAGAGAGAGAGAGAGAGAGAGAGAGAGAGAGAGAGAGGAGAGAGAGAGAGAGAGAGAGAGAGAGAGAGAGAGAGGAGAGAGAGAGAGAGAGAGGAGAGAGAGAGAGAGAGAGAGAGAGAGAGGAGAGAGATGAGAGAGAGAGAAGAGAGAGAGAGAGAGAGAGAGAGAGAGAGAGAGAGAGAGAGAGAGAGAGAGAGCAGACTTACAGTTTTTAGGCAGGCTTAGAGGACAAGAATATAACAAGAGCTAAGAGTTCAGTTCAGAATGGGGGCATAACACATAAAGAAAAATATAACATAAAGCTGTAAACACATAACACAAGCCCTCAAGCCTGCTTCAGACTGCCTCAAACCTGTTATAGAATCAAGCAAACAAAAGCTTGCCTCAAGCCTTGCATGCCTGCCTCAAACCTGTTACAGAAGCAAGCCAGCCAAGCCTTCCTAAAATCAAAAGCAAGCAAACTTGCAAGCCTGCCTTTAGCCCTGTCAAAAAACTACACAAAACATATAACCTGCTCCAAACTACCCAAAAAACCTGTTACAAAAACAAGCCTTGAAGCCTGTAACCAAAAGCCTGTCAAAAACCAGTCTCACCCAAGCCTGCTTCAAGCCAAAGCCTAAAAGCCTTACCAAGCAAGCAAACTTCCAGGCCTGTACCATACAAACCTGCTAAAACCTTCAAGCTTGCCTAAATCAAACAACCAAACTCAAGCAAGTCCTAATATCAAAACATACAGAAACCGAAGCATCTCAGAAACTCATCTTTGAAAGCTCACCAAGATCCAAAAGAGAGTCAGAAGCAAAACAACACTGAAGCAACAATCTTCAGAGATAAGTTCATCAACAATCAAATATCCAAACAACGACAACAGTGTTTTCAGAATCATTTTCATCATTAAACGTTCAAGGCTAAAGATATGTAATACCAGAACGCCAAGCTTTTGTCATCATCGATCTCTCCGCCTCGGCCACCCTAGAGCGCCTCCATCCCAAACTCCCTCTCCATCGCCTCTCCAAGAACGAGATCAGCAAGGTAGTATTTTTCTCCTTCCTTTTTCTGCTTCACACCTCACACAAACACGAACATCCATGGTTAAAACATTGTGAAATAATAACATGCAAGATGGAAATCTAAAAGCCCTAAAACACACGAAGACGAAAAAAGCTGAAAGTCGTTACCCTTTTAGCACCGCCTGAACAATCATGGAGTGAGGAAAGTAAAGGTGGCGCCTGGTAGCCTGAGGTGAAGAGAGGAGCATCAGTGGCTCTTTTGAGAAAGGATGAAGAGGCGATGAAGAAGATGAGTAGCGGCGCCGTTCGTCAAGATGAACAAACCCAATTCTGAGACAAACACATTCAAACCCTAACAACAAAAACGTTGTAACGCGTTTGGGCCTGCCCTGTAAATCAAACCCCATAAGCCCAATTCTAATTCTGGCGCACACCCCCCTTTTTTTATAAAAAAAAACTGTTTGTTTTTGTTGTTTGGGCCAAGTATGTAACCTAAGGCCCATATAACTCTTTTTTTTATATTTTTTAAAACCAACACTTCTTAATTTTCATAACCTAATTCTTTTTTGATTAAATAATATATTAATCTTTCATGTAAAGAATTTTATTAATACTTTTTTATTACACTTAAAAGTACATAAAAATGGGATTTTTCTAAGTTAAATAATTTTCTCTTAAAAACCCTTTTTGTTTATATACACTAACAAAAATACAAAAATAAAACAATACATTAGGTTAACCTTTTGATCACTTGTAAATAATCATGTGCATCATACATTGCTTTTGATTTCTCTTTATTCTTATGCCTTGCTATATTGTTACATTGAGAATGCGACGATTCAATTTGGTTGTAAATAATATTTGGACACTACTATCCTGATGAGACTCATCCCCATTTGTAAACATTTGTACCCCCACCCCCGGATACTTATTTGTAATAGCTTAGACTTTAAATTCCCGCAATTTATCGCTTTCCATATACTGTATAGTAATTAGGGTTTGTATGCGAAGATTCAAAATCAACCGCTAGATAACCTAATACAAGACAAAAGCGTGAAAATCAATACACAATTTACACTTGCACCTCTAGGGTAGACTCGCTTGTTGCCTCGGAAAAATGCAATCATGTCCCTCGAGCATGAGACACTCTAGCAAATGTCCCTCCGATAAACAAAGATCATAGTCCCTCGATGACCCTCGATGTTGACTTCGATAAAACGATCTCGTCCCTTACAAAATTGCTAGAGCGTCTCATAAGTTGCCTTCAATGATTGTATACGATGACTCGCGCCCGTCCCGGTTAAACATCCTAACGCAAGGTTGTTCATCAAACACAATGGTGAAACAACACTGTTAAAAGGGTTAAAAACATAAGAAAGATCTTTGAGTAAAATAGGGTAGACAACTCTTAGTTACTTGATTAAAAACTTGCAAAACACACTTGCCATTTTTCAAAACACACATCACAACACAACCTTCAAAACATTGAAATATATTTTCAAAAAGACTCACACCTTTGTATATACTCAAACAAGAGTCATTACAAAGGTTGCTTAGACAAGGCATCTTTTTCAAAACATTTTCAAAACCACACACACAAAGCACCATTTCAAACAATTGAAAAGCAAAGGCAAGTGATCTAAAAACAAGTAACTAAGAGCCCATGGATAACCATGGATGAAAAGGGTGCTAGCACCTTCCTTTTTCATAATCTACCCCCCGAACCCACGAAAACATCTCAAAGGTCTTTCCTGTGATTTTTGACCTTTCCTTAGGATAAATAAAAAGTCGGTGGCGACTCTTGCTAAACTGAACAAGTGTGAATACAAACGCAAAACCTCAAGTCAGTTCTCCCACCGTATCACAGAACTGGCGACTCTGCTGGGGAGATTTCTAAAAGTGGGGTTACCTTAGGGTTTTAGATCACCTTTACATACTTGCTTTGATTGCTTTGATTGCTTTACTTTTTGGGTTCCTTGTTTGGGTTTGCTGTAAATCCTACACCCGGATTTGGGGGCACCTTCTTAGGTAAATAGCAATAAACTGTGAGGGAACTGTGTGGGGTATACCGACATGGTTGAAGCAGTCGCTATGTTAGTGTGACATATTTGTGAGTACCGGTAGCCCTTGAGTAGTCAAGGAGAATACGGGGCCGTTGAGCGATGTCATGAAGCACTAACGAACTCTTAGAACCTTACTTGACCATCTTGGCCTTTTTAGGGGTAGTGAGATGACCGACTTTGGTGCAGTCCGAAGTTGGTAGATACTCGATACTACACTCATTGAGGATTGTTTTCTTGGAATATTTTGGTCGCCAGTTAAGTGGCTAAACCAAAACAATGAACACAGAAAATAATCCGGTGATATTGAGCTCCTTAGAACCCGGTTTCTATTTTAGGACAGGATGAGCCAACTAACTTCAAGAGGGTACTTACCTACGAACCCCATGCAAGCCTAAACCTAAGGACTTGTTTGGTTTATGTGAATATGATTACATGTATATATACTTACTTGATTTTGCATACATGTACATAACATCATAACATCATACCACAACATTTACAATAACCATTTCAAGGATCTCGAGGGTCTTTTGATGCAGGGTCACGTTGAACCAGACGTCTACCAAAGGGCGAGAGGATTTTCCTCTAAGCAAACGTCGTCAAAGATCAAGTGCGACAACTTGAATCAGGGGCTATGACCCACTTGACATGGTGAGCTTGATTCTCGTGGAAAGACATCCACCATTACAAAGTTCTCCAATTAAAGATATTGATCAAAGTTCAACCTCTAACATTTTTCTTGTGTTTACCCCGAGAGATTCTTGAAAACATTGCATACATATATCATACATATCATTGCATAACAGGTCTCCCAATACAGGTCTCTCATGCCCTCGTTGTTTATTTCAGCAATGGCTTTCCAACGAGACAACCAGGATCTCCGGGCTCAGAATGCCCAACTTCAAGAAATGTTCTTGAACCTGTCCCAGGGGCAAGAAGAGATAAAAGCTCTCCTTATAAGGGGCCTGGTCCTAGGGAATCCATGAGGCATCAGGAATGATCAGTTGGAAGGGCTACAAATTGAGTTAGCAAAAATGAAGATCCAGATGATGGGACAGCTGGTGGGCCAGATGGCTCTCATTCAAGACGTAGCTCAAAGACAAGAAGAGCTCAGGGTCCTCGTCAACAAGCTGCTTCAAAATAACCAAGTGGGGCAAACACCTAGGGTTGAAGATCCAATCATCGTTCCACCTCCTTTAAGACAAGAAGACAAGGGAAAAGCTCCTCAACCTGCTTCAGGGTCACAAGCCCAGCAACAACCTCGTCAGCGTCAACAGGGTAATCGGCATAAGAGAAATACGTCTGGAAGACATTTCTCTGAGACTGACATGCCATCATCTCTGATACAGAAACGCTTGTTGGAGGTCGACATACTTGCTTTAAGGGATCCTATTCGGAATCCCAACACATCTGCTCCTACCTATCACTCCAATGAAAGGTGTGCATACCACTCCCATAGTCCTGGACATGACACCGACGACTGTTGGACTCTGAAGAACAAGATCCAAGATTTGATCGACGAAGGAGTGTTGGAATTCATGCCGGATGGTGAGATGAAAATCTTCCGCCAAGGATTCTCCATTTGAAATGCCAAAGCTCGAACTGAGAGACTTTTGTCCATTTGAATTTTCAAGTTGTAATTTATTTTGTTATTTAAACAATTATCTATTGATGTCAAACTCTGTTTCATTAATGCATTGCATATGTTTGTCTTGAATTCATCCATTCGTTTTCACTATTCTTGTGCTTTCTTTATGATATTTAACTCTTGATAAAAAGCTACAAGCCTTTAGAGGGAGGATGACGAAATAATACCGTAATCTCATACAGTATGCTTTTGAACAGACCTTGCTGACGATGTACATGCATTCTTTCAAATCCTAAACACTAGAGTTATAAGGAAGATAATCCCTAGTCAACCCCTTCGAGCCAAAGAAGTAGGAGTTTTTGTTTTAAACACAAATTGAAACCTTTGATTTAAACCTGGGGCAGGGTAGTCTCTCAGTTAATTCAAAAAGGATGCGCATTGAAGTCGCAAACTCTCAGTTCGTAATACAACGAACGACATCAAAAACATTCCTTTGGAATCAAAAGACAATGATGGTTCCTTATCTCATAGGCAGTCAATCTCTCAAAAGAGAAAAGCCCACTAAGCCAAAACCTACAAAGGAGGCTTAAGAAAGCTGGGGCATCCCGCTGACTGTAATCTCAAAAAACCGGAACAATCAGGCAAAAGTTAGGGATAACAAATCAAAAGAACGAGGTCATTACAAATCCTCAACAACATGAAAAAATGTTGCAAAAAAAAAGATGATGACTGCCTTCCATAAAATTCAACTAGTGTGAGCCATCACCATAAAGTCGTTCCAAACTCGAATAGAGTTCGACGTACAATTAACTGAGTTTAGGACTGAAGGACATCACGAAGAGCGGGTGGGTACAAATATACTGTGAGCCTTTATCCTTTGTTTCTTAAACCGTGAACCAAGCCACGTTACAACCCTTCAAAAGTCCTAATTGAAGCATGGGTTAGTTCGAAACCATACTGTTACAAAAGGTATCGTGACTCCTGTAAGGCTTTGCTCTAAATCTTGTGATGAATTTGTCTTATAAAAAGTTTTCTGCTAAAAAACGTATTTTTCAAAACTTTGAGACAAGCATAAACTTTGCATTACTTGAATATCACTGTTTGCATTTGGGTATTTGTTTGACAGCAGAGAAGTTCACACAATAAATATCCAGTGAACAAAAGCCCTCTCAGTGAGCAAAATCATTTCAAAAAGGATGACACTTCCATTGACAAATCTCCTATCAACAAGGGGGCATGACATGTCACTATCCAGCACACCTGGGGCAGTCTAGTCAAGGTTTCAATAGATCTTTCAAAGTTCAGTTAACCTGGGGCAGTCCAGTCAAGATTTCAACAAATCTTTCCAAGTTCAGTTAACCTGGGGCAGTCCAGTCAAGGTTTCAATAGATCTTTCAAAGTTCAGTTAACCTGGGGAAATCCAGTCAAGATTTCAACAAATCTCTCAATTACAGATTAACCTGGGGCAAGTCTCTGTCACCATCACTTGGGCCATTTAAACATCAATCTCATCAAAGGGTTACGTGCAGTCCAAGTGTCCTGGCAATATCACAAGCATCTGATACTAGGGGCAGTGATGAAACCTCTCCGAAATCTTTCTGAAAAGACATTCAAGCGTCCTCAAGGAGTTCATCACCTCTCTAGCAGACCTGCAGTCATGGGTTTATTTCCCCAACATTTGTCAAGGATTTATTCTCCAAAGCAAAATTACATTTCAAGTTGAAAGAGCGTTCAAAATTTCCTTCTGGAAGTTGCGGTCATCATCAAAAATTCCTTCATCACCTGCTGGAATTCAAGAGCGTTCAAAATTTCCTTCATCACCTGCTGGAAGTTGCGGTCATCATCAAAAATTCCTTCATCACCTGCTGGAATTCAAGAGCGTTCAAAATTTCCTTCATCACCTGCTGGAAGTTGCGGTCATCATCAAAAAATTCCTTCATCACCTGCTGGAATTCAAGGTCGTTCAGAATTTCCTTCATCACATGCTGGAAGTTACAACCACCAACAGAATAATGGACAATTGAAGCTCCTAAAAAATATGTTTCTCTCAAAGAATGAAGACTCTCATCCTTAAAACCTCAGAAGATTGGTATACTCCCAATTTCTGACCCTTAACAGAATGAAGACTCTCATCCTTGAAACCTCAGAAGATTGGTATACTCCCAATTTCTGACCCTTAATAGAATGAAGACTCTCATCCTTGAAACCTCAGAAGATTGGTATACTCCCAATTTCTGACCCTTAACAGAATGACGACTCTCATCCTTGAAACCTCAGAAGATTGGTATACTCCCAATTTCTGACCCTTAACAGAATGAAGACTCTCATCCTTGAAACCTCAGAAGATTGGTATACTCCCAATTTCTGACCCTTAATAGAATGAAGACTCTCATCCTTGAAACCTCAAAAGATTGGTATACTCCCAATTTTTGTTCCTTAACAGAATGAAGACTCTCATCCTTGAAACCTCATAAGATTGGTATACTCCCAATTTCTGACCCTTAACAGAATGAAGACTCTCATCCTTGAAACCTCAGAATATTGGTATACTCCCAATTTCTGACCCTTAACAGAATGAAGACTCTCATCCTTGAAACCTCAGAAGATTGGTATACTCCCAATTTCTGACCCTTAACAGAATGAAGACTCTCATCCTTGAAACCTCAGAAGATTGGTATACTCCCAATTTCTGACCCTTAACAGAATGAAGACTCTCATCCTTAAAACCTCGGAAGATTGGTATTCTCCCAATTTTTGACCCTTAACAGAATGAAGACTCTCATCCTTAAAACCTCAGAAGATTGGTATACTCCCAATTTCTGACCCTTAACAGAATGAAGATTCTCATTCTCAAAGTGGCATACAACCTGAATTCCTGATATTCCCGACAGAATGAAGATTCTCATTCTCAAAGTGGCATATAACCTGAATTCCTTATATTCCCGACAGAATGAAGATTCTCATTCTCAAAGTGGCATATAACCTGAATTCCTGATATTCCCGACAGAATGAAAATTCTCAAAGTGTCGTATAACCTGAATTCCTGCTATTCCCGACAGAATGAAGATTCTCATTCTCAAAGTGGCATACTCCAAATTTCATGATATTCCCGACAGAATGAAGATTCTCATTCTCAAAGTGGCAAACAACCAAAACTCCTGAACTTCTTCCAGACAGGAATAAGCTTTTCAGAATCCTGAGTTTTACTCTCCAACAGGATAGCTGCTTTTCAACAGTATGGCTATTCCCCACAGAATTCTTATCCCCCAAGCAGAATTAAGACTCTCATTCTCAATCCCTCACAGGATATTCAGATATTCCCCAGTGAAGATCTCCTCAAGACAGGAACCCCCAGTAGATTGGCATACAACCCAAGCTCCTGATTCCCCAACAGCGGTCCCAGGACTTCTCATTTTCAATGATCAAAGGATTTTCAATCCCCTGCAGCAGTCAAGGATTTACTTTCTCCGGCAGCAGTCAAGATTTTATTATCTCCGGCTATCCAGGATTCATCTATCCTCAGCAAGACAGCTCATCAGCTTACATGCGCATTCACTACATTCATATATCATAAACATTGATATAACATATATATTGCATCATACATATCATGCAGCATAACTTTGTGTTTAGCTAACATTTTATCCTTTTCAGGATAAGAATAAAAGGCTATCATCAACAATTATTCTGATACAGTTCCAGATACGCTCCAGACAAGGTTGCCATTCTGTCACTTATTCAGACCCCAGATGCAGTTTTACACGGACTCATCATCAGGCAACCCTACACCGATTCCTTCTCAATTCCAGACACAACCTCTGAAAACAGTTTACGGATTCTCCAAACACGAATGCTAATCTATCACTTGTTCAGATTCAACTTTTGAAAATAGTTTACGGATGCTTCCAAACACGGATGTCAATCTATTGCTTATTCAGACCCCCAGTTCAGAGATGTTCCAAACAGGGATGCCTTTCTGATACTCGTCCACTCACCAACAACATAACAGTTCAACAAACATTCCATATGGCATCTCTAAGCCCATCCCCCGACAAGATTCTGTCACATTTCCAAATGGAATCTTTAAGCCCATTCCCTCTACCATCAAATTGCCGAGTGCAAATTTTTTTTTGGGCACTCTAGTGTCCAATCATCTTTTACCTTCGAGTCGAGAACGGCAAAACTGCCAATCTAACTCTTCAGGTTCAAGAAGATTGAACAGGGGCAACTGTTGTACCCCAAAATTTGCCCTCTCTTTTTCAAAAGGAAATCACAGCTTCGGGCTTTTCCTGATTTTTCAGATTGGCTCAAGAATCGGTCAAACAGGCTTTTCTTATCAGTCTATCCAAAATTAGGGTTTCTATTGATTTGGTTGAGTTTGGCTCAGGGTTTGATCAAGCAGACGTTTCTTTGACAGTAAATCCAAAATTAGGGTTTGTGCACGCATTCTCATAAGGGATTGAATCCACAGTTCTTTTCAATTGATTGTCACACTGCTTTGATCCTTGTTCAAGATTGCCGTTTATTTCTTAAAGCCTAAACATATGGGATATAAGTTGAGGTTTCTGATTGAAAGTTTGAAGCTTTAGTTTGATCAGTAAAGAAGAAGGTGTATGGTCGTTATTTGTTTAACTGTGCAAAACGTGCGATTAATTGGAATGCCGAGCGCATTGCTGGTTAATGCAAAGTTGTGAGACTACAACATTTATTAATTATTTGTTTTATCTGAGCTAAAATTATTGGGGTTTATTTCCAGTTATTTTAATTCAAGAAACTTAAATAATTAAATAGACAGTGAAATAAAGAATTATCTGACAAAAGGACTTTTATTTATTTTTAATTATTGGTACAAGTGTTATTTGAATACAGTAAATTTATTTACAGTATTTACAATAATGTTTATTACAAATGATTAGAAATAAAATAAAACTATCCTAAGTTTCTTGAAGTCTTCATCTTCTACTGTTGCTTCCTTTGCCCAACTGATATTTACCTGCAAAGACAAAAAAGGAAGAAGTCAATACAGTTAAATTTGAAAAGCAGTTTTGAACAGATAAACAAAAAAAGGTTCATCATTAAAGGTTGTTGGCCGGAATCAGATTGTTGTGACTTTCATCATATTTTTCTCATCCTCTTTGCAAAACACAAGAAAATTCCTCTTCTTGGTTCACAAAGAGGAAAGTGAAATTGTTTGCAAGCATGGAATTAATTAAATACAAAGCTGCATAAATTGCAAACTGAAAATGCCAAACCAAATTGCATTGTCAAACTAGGCAAACCAAACTGTCAAAGAGAGGCAAACCAAACTGTCAAAGATATCAAAACAGAAAAACTGTCAAGAAAGATATCAAAGCTGTCAAAAAGTGTCAAGAAAGATATCAAAGCTGTCAAAAACTGTCAAGAAAGATATCAAAACAGAAAAACTGTCAACAAGTACACAAAAAGCAAATGCAGAAAATCTGGAGGATACGCAGAGGAAAACCAAAGATGCAAGCATATTGTCAAAACCTTTTTCATCATTTTCCAGCCACAACCTTTTCAGAAAAAAAGCTATTCTAAAGCATTAAAATATGCTTTCTTGAGAGAGAGAGAGAGAGAGAGAGAGAGAGAGAGAGAGAGAGAGAGAGAGAGAGAGAGAGAGAGAGAGCAGGCTTACAGTTTTTAGGCAGGCTTAGAGGACAAGAATATAACAAGAGCTAAGAGTTCAGTTCAGAAGGGGGGCAGAACACATAAAGAAAAATATAACACAAAGCTGTAAACACATAACACAAGCCCTCAAGCCTGCTTCAGACTGCCTCAAACCTGTTACAGAATCAAGCAAACAAAAGCTTGCCTCAAGCCTTGCATGCCTGCCTCAAACCTGTTACAGAAGCAAGCCAGCCAAGCCTTCCTAAAATCAAAAGCAAGCAAACTTGCAAGCCTGCCTTTAGCCCTGTCAAAAAACTACACAAAACATATAACCTGCTCCAAACTACCCAAAAAACCTGTTACAAAAACAAGCCTTGAAGCCTGTAACCAAAAGCCTGTCAAAAACCAGTCTCACCCAAGCCTGCTTCAAGCCAAAGCCTAAAAGCCTTACCAAGAAAGCAAACTTCCAGGCCTGTACCATACAAACCGGCTAAAACCTTCAAGCTTGCCTAAATCAAACAACCAAACTCAAGCAAGTCCAAATATCAAAACATACAGAAACCGAAGCATCTTAGAAACTCATCATTGAAAGCTCACCAAGATCCAAAAGAGAGTCAGAAGCAAAACAACACTGAAGCAACAATCTTCAGAGATAAGTTCATCAACAATCAAATATCCAAACAACGACAACAGTGTTTTCAGAATCATTTTCATCATTAAACGTTCAAGGCTAAAGATACGGAATACCAGAACGCCAAGCTTTTGTCATCATCGATCTCTCTGCCTCGGCCACCCTAGAGCGCCTCCATCCCAAACTCCCTCTCCATCACCTCTCCAAGAACGAGATCAGCAAGGTAGTATTTTTATCCTTCCTTTTTCTGCTTCACAACTCACACAAACACGAACATCCATGGTTAAAACATTGTGAAATAATAACATGCAATATGGAAATCTAAAAGCCCTAAAACACACGAAGACGAAAAAAGCTTAAAGTCGTTACCCTTTTAGCACCGCCTAAACAATCGTAGAGAGAGGAAATTGAAGGTGGCGCCTGGTAGCCTGAGGTGAAGAGAGGAGCATCAGTGGATATTTTGAGAAAGGATGAAGAGGCGATGAAGAAGATGAGTAGCGGCGCCGTTCGTCAAGCTGAACAAACCCCATTCTGAGACAAACACATTCAAACCCTAACAACAAAAATGTTGTAACGCGTTTGGGCCCACCCTTTGAATCAAACCCCCTAAGCCCAATTCTAATTCTGGCGCACACCCCCCCTTTTTTTTAAAATCTGTTTGTTTTTGTTGTTTTGGCCAAGTATGTAACCTAAGGCCCATATAACTCTTTTTTTTTATATTTTTTAAAACCAACACTTCTTAATTTTCATAACCTAATTCTTTTTTGATTAAATAATATATTAATCTTTCATGTAAAGAATTTTATTAATACTTTTTTATTACACTTAAAAGTACATAAAAATAGGATTTTTCTAAGTTAAATAATTTTCTATTTAAAACCCTTTTTGTTTATATACACTAACAAAAATACAAAAATAAAACAATACATTAGGTTAACCTTTTGATCACTTGTAAATAATCATGTGCATCATACATTGCTTTTGATTTCTCTTTATTCTTATGCCTTGCTATATTGTTACATTGAGAATGCGATGATTCGATTTGGTTGTAAATAATATTTGGACACTACTATCTTGATGAGACTCATCCCCATTTGTAAACATTTGTACCCCCATCCCCAGATACTTATTTGTAATAGCTTAGACTTTAAATTCCCGCAATTTATCGCTTTCCATATACTGTATAGTAATTAGGGTTTGTATGCGAAGATTCAAAATCAACCGCTAGATAACCTAATACAAGACAAAAGCGTGAAAATCAATACACAATTTACACTTGCACCTCTAGGGTAGCCTCGCTTGTTGCCTCGGAAAAATGCAATCATGTCCCTCGAGCATGAGACACTCTAGCAAATGTCCCTCTGATAAACAAAGATCGTAGTCCCTCGATGACCCTCGATGTTGCCTTTGATAAAACGATCTCGTCCCTTACAAAATTGCTAGAGCGTCTCACAAGTTGCCTTCAATGATTGTATACAATGACCCGCGCCCGTCCTGGTTAAACATCCTAATGCAAGGTTGTTCATCAAACACAATGGTGAAACGACACTGTTAAAAGGGTTAAAAACATAAGAAAGATCTTTGAGTAAAATAGGGTAGACAACTCTTAGTTACTTGATTAAAAACTTGCAAAACACACTTACCATTTTTCAAAACACACATCAAAACACAACCTTCAAAACAATGAAATATCTTTTCAAAAAGACTCACACCTTTGTATATACTCAAACAAGAGTCATTACAAAGGTTGCCTAGACAAGGCATCTTTTTCAAAACATTTTCAAAACCACACACACAAAGCACCATTTCAAACAATTGAAAAGCAAAGGCAAGTGATCTAAAAACAAGTAACTAAGAGCCCATGGATAACCATGGATGAAAAGGGTGCTAGCACCTTCCCTTTTCATAATCTACCCCCCGAACCCATGAAAACATCTCAAAGGTCTTTCCTGTGCTTTTTGACCTTTCCTTAGGATAAATAAAAAGTCGGTGGCGACTCTTACTAAACCGAACAAGTGCGAATACAAACGCAAAACCTCAAGTCAGTTCTCCCACCGTATCACAGGCGGTCTAGGGAAAAATAAGAGACAAAAACAGAATAAATCTTCCCGCTAGGTTGAAAACCCGCAAGGGCAACTTAGGCAAAAGTTATGGATTTCTTGGAAAGTAACTACGTCAGACAAGACTTGATCATTGAAGCAACAATCTTCTTGTAACCTCTCCACACTTCAACAGAAGTCGCTGCTCAGGAATTCAAAGTTGTTAGGGATAATAGTGGTCATTGTATTTAAATATATCTTTTCCAATATATTACCATTTTACAAACTTTGTAATCATCTATCGGGTCTCGCCATTTGCAGACTACCATTCTATTAATAAAGTTTGAGCTTTTATCCAATTCTTTGTAATTCTTATTTTATTCTACTTGCAAAGGTTACATTTATTATTGATAGTAATTTTCAAAACAAAGGGATTAAAACAATAAAATTATTTTTTAAAAGAATTTACAAATTACTTTTTACTTTAGATTTTGTGACTCAAGAAAAAAACCAAAAAAAATAGTGATTCCAAGGATTGACGAACTCTGAAATTTTGGAAGTATATATTCCCCAGGAAAGTTTTCTTAGGTCACTCTTGCTGGTATGCGCATGACCTTATTGTGTTTCTCAAATAGTTGGAGATAATACCAATTCATGCATGGTACGGTGTAGGATTTGGAATCCCATTTTCCCCAGTCCAGTCTTGGTTTAGTTTTTCTCCAGGTTGATTATTTTGATTTCGGGTTCTGCATGGTCTGAGGCCTCTATCCCAGATTCCCCAGTAAGGTCTTTGCGCATATGATGAAATTCCCTTCTCCCTTTAGGTGTTGATGTGGAATCATTTGCAAAACATCGCCCTTTGCAGTGATGGCATTATTTTCGTTATTTGTTTCCCTATCAACTAGACAAGGGCAGTATCTTTTATAAGAAGTGTTGAAACTGTTGTCAAATTTTTGGGTTTTCTCTCGCCAAATGTTGAGTTTGATTTAAAATCCCCATATTTTTTACTTCTTGGTATTTGTTTAAACTTCTTAAATATCCAGGTAAGCTGAGATAACGTCTCTCTCTGAAAGTTGTTATCCCCATGTGGTTTCATAATTTCTCTCCAGAGAAGTTTCTGTAATCATCACTCTTGATATTGAAGAATGTATTTTCGTCTCCACTAGATGATGTGGTGTTGAACTCCCCGATAAAGTCAGCACAAGATCCCCAATTGATGTCTCGACGATGTGGTTTTCATCTTCCCTAATGAAGTCAGTATTATAATCTCCAGTTGAAGTCTAGACGATGAGACATTGTTTCCTTATTGATGTTTGTGTGATTTTCCCCGATGAAGCATGGAGGAGGATGTTATATCCATGTATTTGTACTGATTTATTGTTATGGTTTGATTATTTTTCAGATTATGTTTCTTCCTAGTGGAGTTAAGCCGTGAAATAGGAATTTGTTTCCTCAGTTGGTGCTTACTTTCTTATGAAATTTTCATCCTGGATGTGATTTAGTCGAGTGTTGACTTTACCCAAGGTGGTTTTATCTAAGTTATTCCCAGTGTTGTATGTCTGTTTTTTCAGCATATACATGATAACATTCATACATTCATACATACATCACACACAGCTGAATTAAAGTTGGCATATTACCCTATTTTGCAGAGTTATTCTACCTTCTCTCCAATAGAGTGTCAACCTTAAGCAGAAAGTGTATATTCTTTCAATTTCCCCACTGAGTTATCCCTCGTGGAAGAATTTTGCTTTAGCCTTCTTATTCAGCTCATTATCTAGTTAGATCTGTTTTTCCCTTTTGAGTTTATTTCTCATCAGGTGCTATCTTGGTTGACTATTTCACTCCAGTTTATTTCTGGTTTGAATTTATGGATCCCGGCAATATTATTATTATGTTTTCTGCAGGATTTGAGCCCTAGTTTGAGAATGTGCATTTATTTTTCATGATAAGACTCTATCTCCCCAGTAGGATTATACTGGCACTTCCCCAGAGAAGCCAAGATTCATTTCTCGACAGCATTGTTGCACTTCCTTCTCATAACAGCAAGTGGTAGGTCTCTTTATTTTGAGAAGCCTGTTCTTCCCCAGTAAGCCTGTTAGTTCCCAGGGAAGATTCATTTTGTTTACTCCAATGGATAGTAGTCTCGTCATTATGGGAGATAGTTCGTTGTTGAAATTTATTTACTTCAATGGATGGTAGTCTCTTCATTATGGGAGATAGTTCGTTGTTGAGATTTGTTACTCCATGGATGGTAGTCTCGTCATTATGGGAGATAGTTCGTTATTGAGATATGTTACTCCAATGGATGGTAGTCTCTTCATTATGGGAGATAGTTCGTTGTTGATATTTGTTACTCCAATGGATGGTAGTCTCGTCATTATGGGAGATAGTTTGTTGTTGAGATTTGTTACTCCAATGGATGGTAGTCTCGTCATTATGGGAGATAGTTTTTTGTTGAGATTTATTACTCCAATGGATGGTAGTCTCGTCAATATGGGAGATAGTTCACTGTTGAGATTTGTTACTCCAATGGATGGTAGTCTCACCATTATGGGAGATAGTTTATTGTTAAGATGTTTACTCCAATGGATGGTAGTCTCGTCATTATGGGAGATAGTTCGTTGTTGACATTTGTTACTCCGATGGATGGTAGTCTCGTCATTATGGGAGATAGTTCGTCATTGAGGTTCACTCTGTTCTCAAGAAGTTCACATGTGCCCAGTCATAAGTATTGATGCTGATCATGTGTTGCCTACCCTAATATTGGTATTTACCGGTATTATCCTACCATTTCTTTCCCCTGTGAGTCGACGTTACTTTTTTTGCTATCTTCTTAGTGAGTGGATAGTTTACAATTATCTATCGGTCATTGTCATTCTTTACTTTTCTCCTCAATATTTGAGTTGGCGATGCTTTGTCTCCTCTTGGACTTTACCCTAATAGAATTGAGTCGTTTGTTCACCAGTGATTTATTTTCCTGGTCGAGTTTTCCTTTGATCCTTTATTTTATTTTCTGATTCCCCAGTGATGTTCTGTGTCGCCTTTGGATCTATTTGGTTACATGCACAATCATAAGTATTGCATGGCATCTTAGGGCCAAAAATAGGGCTTATTTTATATTTAAGTATCTTCAATCACGTTGACACGAAGATTTTAACCTTCGTATCTCCGGATAGAAGACACTTAAATAAGGGTAGATGTTTTACCCCAATTTTCCCCCCTAAGATTCCTCTATCATCTCATATCAATTCAACCATATCAAGATCACATTTGGATCTGGTTCTTCTCCCTATATTTAGGTTTGCTCATGAGGGATCACCAAGCACTTTGAATTGTATACTATGGACATATATATTTTGTATTGATTAACTTTTAACTAACAAATATAATTATGTTTTCTCTAATTGATGATACTATAGGTGAGGGCACAACATATTTCATCAGGTTGATTTATAGGTTCATGAGTTTATTTCCATGCCTTCTTCAACAAAGTTTCATTGAGATCCACGCTTCATCATTAAAGATGCTTTAAAGTAATATCATAACAAGGTCTACTATGATTCATCATGCCTCAATTTTTCAAAGAAATTCAAAAGATACAAGGGTTGATTGAAGAAGTTTGACCTAATTGGACAAGTTCTTGATTCCTTGATCATAAGTGTATAACTCTTTCAATTGTTAATATTTGGAAGTGGTTATTATTGCTATGGTTTCTTATTATCATCCACAAAAAATTCTATTCATATTGAAAAAGTAATTGTGCAAGAAAGTTTGTCAAAATTGAAAGGGGTTTCCAAGTCATTTTGATGTTTTAGGAGTTAGGGTTTTGAACTTCTAAGGTATATATCTTGTCCATATTTTGAGATTTTTGTGTGATTCCAAATATATTCTTCTCTATAAATGGTTATCAACAAATCACTTCAAAAATTTCAAGAAAATTTTGTGTGGAGGATTCCTAATGATTGAGAAAGATTATATGTCCTCTAGATAGGCCATCAAGTTCCCTTATGTGACTTCAAAAGATCATAACTTGGTCAATTTTTATCTCCTTGAGCCTATTAATTTTCCACAACGATCTTAAGGATGTGAAATTCAACTCTTATTTTATGTGCAAGACTTGAAAATGGTTGGAAGATGCCTTAAGAACTCAAAATATTATAGGTCACCTCAGAGATTTTCACCAATTTCACAAGGCTATAACTTTTTCAATAATTGGTATTTTTGAGTGATTCAAGTTTCACAATGCTCTTTGAGAAGTCTATTTCAATCTAGCATCAATGATCAAAGCTCTATTTTGGAGGAAGGCCTTGTTTGAACTCAAAACATTATTACAGGTCACTTTTGAAGAAAAACTTAGAATTTTTCTAGGTACAAAAGTCAGCATCTTTTTTCTCAACTTTGACTCATCACAACTCTGAGCTCAAGCATCAATTTGATCTCATTCTTGGCACATTGAAAATATGGTGACCTTATCTTTCAGATGCATCAAGAATCAGGTCCTAAGGTTCCCTAAATCACGCACACCATGAATTCAAAGTCAACTACTTGAAGTTGAATTTTCCTTCCAAGTCAAAATTTGAAATCCATATTGTGCCCTCTAAATACCAAGCTTACACGTGTCTTTACTTCTAATCATGTTTAACAACTTTCCAAAAGCATTTAGCACCATGAAATGCAGATTGTGGCTGAGTTTTGATGCTAAACAAGTGACGTATTTCTCATGCTGCAGTTTCACACGAATTCACTCAATTACACTCTCATCTGCACGCTTAAGTATTGCCTCATCCTATCCTATAAATAAGATGCATTTTCCACCTATTTTCATAAGCTTTTGATAGTTAATTGATCCAGTTCAGATCTCACACTAAATCTGAATTTGAACTTCTGATTTCTTTCATTCTCACTCCAAAACATAAAAAGCTCCATTCAGTTAGCTTCATTGAGCTTCTCTGAAGCTAAACATACTCTTTCCTTCAAGAATTGTGACCTATATTGATCTACAGAAGTCCAGTTTCAGAGACATTTTTTGCTACTTCGTTCAGGCAGATTTCTTAGTCAAATCAATCTAAATAAAAGACTAATATACTCTCTTCATCCTTCTAATTCTCATGTTTTTTACAATTTGTAATTTCAATGAGATTTGAGTGAGATATTCTAGAATTTCGTGTTCGCTATTATTTCTGCTTTTTCTCAATTTAAGCCTTGCTCAATTTACATAAATTTGGCACGGTGGTACCATTAGAATCGTCTTGAAGAGACCAATCTAATGGTACCAGTCTGGTTTGCTAATTTTATAGTTTGTGGAATTCCATTTTAGGGTGGCTGGAGGTTGAAGACGATGATATGTCTCGTCTTTAACTAATGATGGCATGCCACACTATTTTTTTGAAATAGATATGGTGTGTTTTCTTTACCATGCGCATTTCTAAAGAGTCCTTCGATCTGATTACTTTAGTGAGTCAGACTCCATCCAACATGCCATATTTTAAGTTGTTTTTATTTAATAAAAAATGATTAAGTGTGATATCCAATAAAGTCCATGACATGCACAACGTGCCAGATCCACTGGATCTATTTACTAACGTGTTTTGACAATGATCAGATGATCCATATTTTTTTTATTTGTTATTTTATTTTTTGATTTTTTGTTTTAATTGTTTTAAACTTTAAAAAATCATAGAAAATTCGTTTGACTCAAAAATTGTGAAATAATTCACAAAAATATTTTCAAATATTCTCTTTCTGATTTTTATTTTCATATTTGATTTTTTTTTATAATTTTACCCTTATTTTGATTTCTTTCTAATTATTTAAAAATACTTTTTAATATTTTGAAATTCTAAATTTTTTTATAAAAATCATGTTCCTTATTTCTGACTTTCTGAAATTTTTCTAAAAATTTATTTTGACTTCTACTATTTTTTATCCTTCTTCCATTTATTTGAATGGTTTTAATTAATTTAAAAAAAAAATTCTGTTTAAAAAAATTACCAAAAAAATTTATAAAAATATCTGAGATCATTTCTGACTTTTCTATAGTCTCTTTTAATTTTTCTTTGATACTTTGAATATACTTTGCTATTTTGCCTTTTATTTCCATTAAAAAACAATTTAAAAATCATTTTTCCTTTTTATTTTGTTCATTAAATGCATTTTATTTTTTAATATATTCTAGCTATGTGATTGTTGATCATGAACTTCATTAACATCATTGGATCTTGGGTGTTGAGTTTAACTCCATCAAAATGGATGGATAATTTTAATGATAGTTTGATCAAAACCTTTGATTCAAATACATCTCATCCCTCTTCATCTTATCCCTTTCTTACTTGTGCTACATGTTGTTAGAGGATGATCTACATATCATCTCTCCAAACATATGGCACATAGATTGCTATTGATCAACCTCAAAATAAGTGTGACTTCTATATAAGTCCATTTATGATTGCTTAACATAGCGATAAATTTTGTCCCGATTCGAGAAATGATCATTCGTGGCCCAAACATATGTTTGCAAGACCAAATATGTTTAATTTGAAATCTTTGATTCAATCATCTTGAGGTTCATTGTTGGGAGGCTTTGCTCTTATCAATCCTCTAATAAATCTTCATGAATTTTGGATTAAGTGAATCATTTAAACATCGTTGATCATTTGTTGTTACCTCGAGAATTTGAAATGAATAATATACTTGACAAAAAGTAAATGAAACTTGTTGTTGAGAGACTTTGATTCAATATTCTAATTAGTTTTCAAATGCAAGCTTCAAGATGGTCATTCAACTAACATCTCATTTCTAAATCATTAACAATTTACTTTTATGTTTATGCTTTTACTTTACGCCTTTAATTTTACGCACCATTTATTTTAGCATTTATATTTCATGCTATTTTCATCTTTGCTCACTTGAGCATTTATCTTTATTTCATTTTTATTTTGCTCACTTGAGCTTTTTTTTATTTTATTTTTGAAGATACCTAATAACAAGCTTGAACAATAAAAAGCTTTAATGTTACTTGGACTATTTGATTATTGTCCTTGCCATTTTGGAGTTATGGACCTCTTGGACTTAGGATTAGAGACCTTGACTACCCTTGAGACCTTGTGACTTCTATTGTAATTTTGTCTGGAGTTCTTGGGGTTTACCACAAGACATTGGGTTATTTGTTTTCTTTGTGTGCAGGTTATTCTGTTTATATGCTTTGTATGTGATTGGGAGTTCATTTGTATACAGTCGTTACTCTTCCCAATTTTTGTGAAGACTTAATGCATTTGAAGTTTGATATTCTTAAGAGGTTTAATATCTTTGCTTGTTTGGTTTCAATCCAATGGATGAGAATTCTACATTTACTCATTATGTCAAGTGTTGGCTTCTTGTTTGTTAGACGATTCTTTTCCCTAGATTTTACCTTATGCTTTAGGATAATCCCTTCATCTCCTCCCATCTTCTTTAATTTTAAAAATCTTCTCCCTCCTTTTCAAAACTCTTCTTGTTTTCTAACTTGAATCGTTTTCACAATAAACTTAGACTTAGGTCCAAGCATTTTCAAAAAATATTTTCTTAATTGAACTTTAAACAACTTAATCATACTTTGACATTTTTGTAAGAAGACTAAAAGCCAATCAATCTCATTCAAACCATTTTGCCACTTTGGCTCTTTTACTTTAAACTTTTCTCAAAAGATTATAATCTTGTCAATTCTTGCAGTGATGCGAGCTACTATACTTCTATGATATGTATTGAAGTGAGATATTTTGCACTTGGGTGTTGAGAGAGGCTTTGTTGATTTTAAAATCCAAGTCATATCATCCACTTTGAGATGACACAAATTCTCCTTTCTCATAATTGTGGTTAGTAAGTATGTTTTCCAGTCGGATATGACTATGACGCCTCGTCTCTTGAAATTAACCAACAAACTTGTGTTTTAAAATTTTAAAGGTTAACTACGAGTAACCTGATCCCCTATTGCACAGAAGGTTGTACGTAGGCACTAAAGGTTCACAACCACGACGGGTGCAAAAATAGTAAAAAAATACTCCTTTTCTCATCCCTACAGACTATTTTTGTATACAACTCTTATAGCCAAAATACACAAATTTACAAAGAGGTTCCTGCGGAGTACCATAGATGTTTAGGGTGATAATACCTTCCCTCTGCATAACCAACCACCGAACTTATATTCTCTCCCCCTCTTTTGGGTTATTCGCTCTTTTCCCATTCCTCTAGAAATAATAAAGTGCGGTGGCGACTTTTATTTGATTTGTGTGATTTAAGTCAATCCAATGGCTTAGTCTCAACATATCTACCACTACATTCATGAAGGAACCACTGAACTTAAAAGATCTATATTGACCACTTTGAGTCACGAATACGATCTATTTAGAATGTGCCCTGAGAATCAATCCTCGACTTGCAGAAAAGATTCATGCATTTGACAATTCACTTGAAAGCACTTGGTAAGACTCTTACTATCGATGAACTTAATCTTAAAGTTATTAGATCTTTAAAACAGGGAATGACAGCCAAAAGGGACGACAACATCCAAGAAGAAAAATATATCCAAAATGAATTATGTAACATTACTCGGAAAATTTCAAGAATATGAGACAACTTGAAAAACATGAAAAGTATGAAATTCAAGTAAAAAATTCAAAATACAGTGCCTTAAAGATGATAATCAAACATCATGATAGCAATCAAGAAGATAAGTCCACTAGTGAATAAGATGATGATCTTATTAGGAGTTTGAAAAGTTTCTAAGAAAAGAAAGAAAAAAAGGAGATCATTAAAAGGGAAGCACCAACAAGGAATGTTACATATTTTGAATATGGAGAAAAAGGAAATTTCAAAAGTAAATGCCTTACACTTGAAAACATAAATAAATACTTCAAAAAAAAGAAGGACAAAATTCCAAAGAAAGCATATGTAGCATGGGATGATAATGAAATATGTTCATCTTCAGATGAAAAACATGTAAATATTGCATTGATAGCAACACATCATTCTGATGATGAAGAAGAAGAGGTTAGTAATGAAATATATTCTTATGATAATTATGTTCTAAATGCTATTGATGAACTATTTAATGAATATAAGATTTTGTATAAAATGATGTCAACCTAAAAGAAACAAATTTTATCTCTTTAAGAAATGATTGACACCATGGAAAATGATTTTAAAGTTGAAATATAAAGTTTTCTTGAAAAGAAAAAACAAAATCTTACATGCAAAGAGTGTGATTTACTTTCTTTTAAAATTATCCAATTGAAAAGAGTTCTTGAAAGGTATGAAAAAGGACTAGTTGAATTAGAAAATGTTCCTAGTCAATAAAGGTATTCAAATGATAAAACTGGTCTTGGTTATTCTAATTTTAACAAACCAAGTATTCGTAAAACTATCGTTGTTAAGGAGAAAAGTGAATAAATCACAAAAGGTTCATCACTATCCTATGAAGATGTTTCCCAAAAATAAATCATGTGTTCTTAGATATATAAGTAATTTTGTCCCTACGTGTTTTTATTGTGGAATAAGTGGTCATACACATAATGCTTGCTATGTAATAAATTTTAGTGTGTCAAGTGTTTTTATTGTGGAATAAGTGGTCATACACATAATGCTTGCTACGTAAGAAATTTTAGTGTGCCAAGTGAAAATTATGTGTGTGTCAAGAAATGAACTAATTATGAAGGATCCAAGGCACATTGGGTACCAAATAAAACTTTTTCTTTTGTAGGTTTGCTTGAAGACCACTTCAAATCTATGGTATTTTGATAAGCAATTGTTATAAGATTTTGACGGGAGACATAAACTAATTTTTATATTTATTTCTAAAGTCCAAGGTTTATGTCACATAAGGGGACAACCATAAATGAAATATTTTTGGCATAAGCAAAGTTGGAGCATCACCTTTCACATCCATGGAAGATATACTTTATGTTGAAGGACTAAAGCATAAGCCAACTTCGTGACAAAGGCATCAAAATCAAGTTCACAAAAAAATAAACAATAATTGCTTATGTTATATCTTAAATATGATATGCATGTTTAATTTATCTTTTGTTATTAATTCTTATATATGGCTTTGTTTCCTAGCAAATTTTCATCTTTCACCCATATTTCCCTTTATGATAATGTCAAAGGGGGGGAAAGGTGTTATATGTTATGCTTGTGTATTTCCTTGCTTTTAAAAGGTACAAATAATTCTTAAATATGATCAAGTTCAAACATTTCTAAGTTTCACATACAAAGGGGGGAGTTATACATGTTAAGGGGAAAAGTATTTCGGAAATTACAATGCATCAAAGAGAAATTTCTGTCATCATCAAAAAGGAAGAAAATGTAAATTCAAGCTTCACTATGATTAATATGTTTTGATGAATACAAATATCTTAGTGACAAGAAGGCAAATATGAACTTCAAAGAAAAAAATCACGTTCAAGGCTTTGGATTCAAGAACTAAGTTTCAAGAAGGTATAATGATAATATTTACCTTCACTAAAGTCTTAGATGCTCAAATTATCAAAAAATCAATGCATAACTTATTCATGTTTGTTGTACCTCAAAAGTTTCCCTCCCGTTCTTAAGACAAAATGGTTCAAGATACCTTCTCATGCTCATGAAGGTCTCAAACACTCAAGACTTATCAAGAATTGATCAGGTGGACTCTCCTCCTAAGAAACCAACCTACAACTAAGGTTTTTCTTTTCTCAATGGAAATTGAGTTTTCAATGCCTCAAGTGGACTTCATGGTATTCTATATCCTTCAAAGAATCCTCATACCAAATTTCAAGCCTTACATCACAAGTTTGTTCAGTCAATTAGCCAGATGATTGAAAATTTATTGTATTGGACAAAAAAGTCAAATTTGATCAATCTACAGTTAAACTTTAAGATTTTTGGTCAACATCAATATTTTTAAGTCACATTCATCATTTAATCAAGTTTTTATCATGATTCATCAAGAAAAGTCAAGATATGTTCAAAACTCAAATTTGGGTTTTTGACCATTTCTTTAGGAGAAATCAACTAAACTTTGACCAAGCACAACTTTCTCATACTTCATCATAAATTCCTCAACCAAATCCTAACTCGAAGGAAAATCAATTCTCTACAACTTTGTCTATCTAAGCTCAAGGCAAAAAATGCTTCATTTGAGAGATACAAGCAAAAACCTTACATGTCATTTTGAAAGTCAACAAAAAGATATTTTTTGTCAAAGTAATTTACATCAAGTTAAATAATTCAAATGAAAAATTTACCAACATGAAATTTGTAGGAGACATCTTAAGGTTTCCAAAAAGTCTAAGATCACCTTCATATGACAAAAAATGTGAAAGTTATGAGTTGTGCAAGTTGAGCAGTTTTTAAGAAAATGCATGAAGTCCAAACTGAGATAACTTGAAATTTTGGACTAGTGGACCTATCTTTTAAGGTATAAATATATTCATGACCTCATATTAGACCTCTAAATCCATTCATATATTTTTATGATTATTATTTATTTTATTTTTATTTTATTCATTTAAATGCAAATTAAATCAAATCAAATAGGAAAGCATTGGACTTAGGCGTGTGGACTTTTGTTTTGATCAAATTGGAGGCCCAAAAAAGCTCATGACAACTTGCCGAAACCGTGTGTGGTCTAATAGGGCAAGAATCTTCAAATATGGAAACTTGGAAATATGTTTTATTCTTGTTTGATTTGACTATGATTGCACATGATCCTTTCCATGTTTGTTAACCTAATCCTTGGCCTATAAATACACAACACATTGAGACCTCAAAGGACATGCATGCTACATCATAGAAGCAACCCTAGAATCTTCAAATTTTCAAGAAACTAGGGAAAACTCAAACCCTCATGTGCAGCATTTATCAATCAATTCCAAGCATTCTATCATACTCCTGAGGTTCCCAAGAAGTTATACCAATCATCACTCAAGCTTGAAGCAGAACAACACATCTCAACTGCACCGATTTGGTAACCATTTTAATTTCAAACTTTTAATATACGCATTGTTGAATGATTTGATGCATGCATTCATGTTTATATTGATGTTTGGAACGATTTTGACGCATTATTTGTGAGGTTTGACGCATGAATAGAGATCTGCCATTGTTAGGGGAGTTTGAAATATTTTCTTCGAAACTCACTATACAAGCATTTCCAGGTCAAGCCAATTCTACCATTGGATTCCCAAGGGTCAAATTAGGGGGATAGGGTTCATCTTGTGTCTCAATTTTACGTGATTTACAGGTTTAATGTTGAAGCTCACCGGAGAAGATGACCGAAGTTAGGGTTCTGGCGCTTGTCTGATCCAGCTGTTTTATTATATAATGCTTTATTTGTGTTTGAGTAACACAAAACAAGCGTAGCTCAGATGGTTGGAGACGGAGAACTATGACATGAGAGGCGTGGGTTCGACCCCTACGTTTTGCAAATGTTTTTTTTTTACTTTTTCAGGTTTCAACACAAGATTATTACAAATGGATTCATTCCTATTCCATGTTGCAAACAACACTATAGCGCAGTGGGTAGAGGGGCATACATGTGAGGCTGGGGGTGTGGGTTCAAGTCCCACCCCATGCATTTATTTTTTCTTATTTTACTAATCCTAGTTTTCACTCTATTTTACTAATTACTTTCTAATTAACCATTAACAAACCTTAAATTTTTTTCAAAACCATAACAAATTAGGATTAAGGTTTTTTAGTTAGTAATTAATTTTTTGACATATTTTTATTTATTAATTAAGTTAATTAGCCTTTTCTTAATATTAAAATTAATTAGAATTATATTTTAATTACTATTTATTAACACACAAATTATTTATTTTTTTAAAAACACCAAAAATATCTTTTCTAACATATAGAATTTTTTAGGGCATTTAACATTTTTCTAACATTCTTTTTCTACACTTTTGCTATTTAAATTCATAGATCAAGTGTATAGATCGCATTCTGAATTGTAATAGTGTAGATTTATTTTCTCGCATTTTTCTATTATGTATCTTTCCCAAAGTCATGTAATAGCGTATGACTTTACATTTTGCACTCTAATTTTTTGTACATAGTGAACTGTTAGTAATTAGGGTTTGTATGACAAGACTACTAAAAGAAATCTAGACAACCCTAATTTCCAAGATAAATATAACTGAAAATACACACCCTTCACACTTGCACCTCTAGGGTATGCTCTCTTGTTGCTTTACGAATATTGGTCATGTCCCTTGAAAGTAGGGATACTTTAGCAAAAGACCCTCAATCAAATCATCATGGTCCCTTTCGAATAAAGATCATAATCCTTTGATGACCCTTCGAGTTGCCTACAAAATGATCTAGTCCATTCGATGACCCTACAAGCAAAATGATGATAGTCCCTTCGATACAATTGCTAAAGTATCCTTACATGTTGCCTTCGATGATCTTACATTTGTCCCTTCACATCTAATAGATAGGATTACCTACCAACTAACGGTATGGATAATGCTATCTCCAAAGGAAACGGAAAGAATAGGAAAGACAAAAACCTAGTGGATAGGACTCTTGAATGCTTGCTCACAACCTTTTTTACAACTCAAAACATTATTCACACTACACTTTCAAACAAATATTTTCAAAAAACACTTTGTATACATTCTTGAGGACCGACACAAGGCTTATTACAAACTTAGCCTTACATTGGCATTTCAAAATATTTTCAAACAAATCACACACACACAAAGCAAGTTTTAAAAGTGATATAATCAATTAAGAGCCTGTAAACAACTACAGATGAAAAGGGTACTAACACCTTCCCTTTTCATAACTTACCCCGAATTCAAAATCTATCAAAGGTCTTTCCTGTACTTTTCACCTTTCCTAAATATTGGATAAAAGAAAAATCGGCGACGACTCTTGCTAACCGCATTATTTACGATAAAACCAAAACATTCAGTTCTCCCACTGTATTAAAATGTTTATGACATAAAATTCCTTTGTAAAAATTTTTATTCTTCACTATGCAAATCGATTTGCACCTTATGTAAAGTGATTGCTTACTGGAAGTTTTTGAAATTTTTTTAACGTTGCCTATCTTCAAATCGGTTTGCATCTAGAAGCAATAGATTTGCACCTGTTTGAATTTGAAAAGCCAGTAGCGATTTTTAACACCTTTTCATGCCTCTCTTCATGCAACCTTTTCATCATGTCTTGGCATTTGTTCATGGTATTTTTCAGAACTTTAGCATGATTCATAAAGGTGTTATGCACATGTAAATACATGAAATTTCAAATTACAAATTATCTCTTCCAATAAAACTCTTAGATTTTCAAAATTCACATTTCAAGTCATAAACTTTTATTCAAGAATTTTTCTGCATACCTTCACGTCATCTAAACCAGAAAGTTCTTGAGAATTCTAACATTTTAGTGTTTGTGAACTATTGTTATTGGAAGAGAAGATCAATTACATTGATATATCACTTAAGATTATAAAAGTAATAAATACTTTACATTTTTATTTATCATTTATTGTGAGAAATTCCTAAGTATCAAGGATTGTTAGATATTAGGTGAGTTTCTTTGTTGTGCAGGATTGTTGGAAACAAGAGAGTAGAAAAGAAATGAATGTTTTCTTTTTCTACTTGGTTGGTTCGTTACCTTGCTATCCAGGACTATTGGAAGCAAGAGAGTTAATTTTAAGAGGATTGTTCTCACTTCAACTTGGTTTAGTTTAATATGTTGTTGCCTTAGTTATAGGTTAGAGTCTTGTATAGAAATTCTAAGTGTGTCTTGTCTAAAGATATAACAATAATAAAATATCTTTCGTGTTGAATGTGGACTAGATGTACCTTCGATTGTGAAGGGAACTAGGATACATCCTTGTGTTCTTTACTTTTTCTGCACTTTATTGCTTTCTAACTCTTGTGCCAAACAAGAAAAATAAGAAAAACTTGTATCTAAAAACCAGAACTTTAAAGTGGCTAATTCACCCCCCTCTTACGCGCACTCTGAAACTTACACCCTATATTTGGCTGGGAAACAACCATGTGTGACACTAAGCATAATACAAAGATATGATCATATCACGCCGAATTCAATGGTTCCAAGCTTCGCCCTAGGGGACAAAAGCAATTCCCCAAATGTAGTGCATGAATAAATACAACGAACAAGCATAACAACCAGAAATGATAGCTAACATCATTCAACACATTATGTCGCAAATTACAAAAGCAGTTAAATTCAAGAGGCATATATGTCACTTTATTTCAATAAATTGCCTTGGTTCCCTCGTAAAGCAAATAATTAGGATTTTTCACACCTAGGACATATATCTTGTTACAGCCATTGGATGCCAGCGGTCTGGTCTAAGCAAACTAACTTCGTTATGCATGGTAAAAGAATAACCAAAGACGCAACGTAACAATAACTATGAAATAGAGCTAAATGGAAAGCTCTAAGCTAAACAATATCCAAATCATTGAGGTAAAAGTATTTTTCGCAAATATTAATAATTATTACACCCAGGATACAAAAGTGTGGGAAGCGTTGCAGGAAATTAAATAATACAAAGGAAAAAGAAACATCAAGCCTAAACATCTGGAGCCAAGGTACTTGAATCACCCTCTTGAGTCACCCTTTGAATAGCCTGAAACGAGTCCAATGCCTCAGCCAAAATTTTGGCATTGGGGCGTAACTTCCTCGTTTGTTCCACAATTCTGTCATGGACCTTAAGCGTAACATGTATAGTCCATTGAAGGGAATCACAGAGCATCCGCCTCAGATCATCCACCTATTCTTAGAGAGCTTTCAAGGTCTCAACATGAGCCTCGGTGTCCTGAAGCAGTATTGTCGTATATGCTTTTGTATCATGACTTTGATATATTAATTGTTAATAGGCTTAAATGCACTCTTGACCCCCCCCCCCCCTACTTGTATGGTTTTTAACTTTTAGTTCTCCCATTTTAAAAATCAGTTTTTTGGTCCCTCTCTCAATTTTACATATGTGACAATGATGATTAGGATAGAAAAATTAACTTTAATGAGTTGACAATATTGATTAGGATAATTATTATTTTTCTATTTTTTATAGAATAGATTTATAATTTTTATTAAGATTTTTTAGAAATTCAATTGAAAATTATTATTTTTTTCTATTTTATAGAATAAATTTATAATTTCAATTAAGATTTTTAGAAATTCAATTGAAAATTATTAAGATTTCTTAGAAATTCAATTGAAAATTATTTAACACAAATTTTAAAATAATAACATTGGGCGTTCAGCCTAATCCTTTGGAAAGTTTTTTCAATTCAGCCCACAGATATTTTAATTGGAGAATTTCTTAGTATATTTTTATTGTAGTGAAGTAAATCTTTGAAAACTCTCAAATACCATTCGGATCCGAACGTACTCTATTTTTATAAATAAAAAAATAAAATTTATTCGAAAATATATATTTGAAAATAGATTTTTGATATAAAAAAAATAGGGTTTCTTCAAATTTTCATTTTCGAAATTAAATATTTTGTGGAAAAAAAAATTTAAATATATATATCTAAATTAAGAATGTATTACGAGAATTTCTCCTAAGACCCCTAAAAAAACATAAGGGTGTATTAAAAAATTTCATTTAACTGTTGTGTTTGTTTAATATATATAAACACTAAAATTCTCTATATTAAGTATGGGACTATACTGTGTACAAAAATACAAACTTCATGGCTCTATTTTACCATCTGCAAGCGCACAGAAATAAACATTTGAAAACAAATAGTACTGAACCTATTAACTATCATGCCCATGAACCTCACTACACTTTAAGCATAGTATGGTAAATAACATCTTCTTTGTATTCAACACTCTCAAATACACGAGATGCTTCACTGATGGTGCCATATTCAGAAACGTTGGAATGATGCATTCAACTTCATCATGTTCATTCTTCATAAATAAAGATCACATGCCTCTATTTTCCCCTCCAATAATGTTTTGATTCCAAGTCTATTATGTTCACAGGCTTCTTTAGATATCTTGTAAAAATCTCTGTTTTACATTATCAACTTGATGCAAAAATTGATTTGAAAGCATATATATATATATATATATATATATATATATATATATATATATATATATATATATATATATATATATATATATATATATATATATATATATGTTTGAGGTCTCTAAATATCTCAAATATTGGTTATAGTCTCTCTGAAATTTAAATTTAAATAAAGGTTCTCTTAATTTTCCGTCTCTAATTTTGGTCTCTGCCGTCAACTTTCATTAATAGTGTTAGTGCACAAGAATCAATGATGAACAAAAAGAATATATTTATGTGAACAACAGAATGACGACGGTAAAACTTACTAAAAAAATGATACAAATGATTGTTACTACTAGTTTATTTATACACAAGTAAATTATCATGTAGACCATAATAAAAGATAAATTTAATGACTAAGTTAAAATGTACAAACAAGGAAATATTAAACTTAACAGTTACACTAACAAACTCAGAATCCAAAACTCCAGAAGCTAAGCATACTTTTAGGTATAACCTCAGGAGCAGCTTATGCTTCTGATTAATAACAATTTCTAGTTAAATCAAACTATCGCTTCTAACTAAGCAATTTCAGAAGCTTATAGCTTAATGGCTAACAACCTCAGAAATTCTACTACTTCTGAATATAAATTACTTTCAACAAACAGAAACTGACGTGACACGCCACGTGGAAGACAATTTAGAGGGAAAAAAAACTGAAAACGCCTTAGATTTTAAAACCTCTTCTAATTGAATTCAGAAGGAAAAAAAAATACTGGTTTTGAACTTTCATCAAACACCTTGCGAGCAAGATGCAAAGCGTTGTTTCGATAGTCATCTCAAGTTGCATATTATGCTCGAAAGTGCAAAGCGCTGGTACTAAGGTGTCTTCCGGTACTGTCGCATTGGTTTTGTGCTTCTACGTTCACTAGGATTAAGTAAGAGCTAAGGTTTCAAAATATGTGATTATAGTTGCGACGTCAAAGTTTTTATTGTCTTAGTATTACACTGCGGTTGCAACTAAAGTTTTTATAGTCAAAATAGTACAAAATAACATGTGAGATAAACAAGGGAAAAGGCTCATGCTCGCAGGAACATGGGATGATATCATTGAAATGCTCAAGAGGTATGAAGGAGATGAGTTTGAAGGAAAAAAAGAATGGATTGAACTCGGAAGCAAGTTCCTCGTCTTGTTGAGCCTCTAGATATTACGAATTATTACCGTCATTTGAAGAATGAGGACACACGTCCTTACATGAACAATGCTAGTCAAAAGAGGTATATGTACACTCAGAGATGGTTGGAACATTCTAATAGGTTTCCAAAAGAACATCTGTTGCATAAAATAATATATCAACAATTAAAAACTCACTTAGAACACTTCCAATTAAGCCATAATGATCGATGAAACCATGAGAAAAGTTGTGAAGTAAGGCAGCTCCCATGAAGGCTATATCATTACCATTAGTAAAATTCAATATAATGCCAAGAATCTTATATGCTAAAAATAAAATAATTTCTTAATCGCAATTTCCACGCACCCGTGCATTTAGCAGACCAGAGCCAATAGATCAAAAGTGAATGACTTCAATTTTAAGTTTTCCTTTAAAGTAGATTTTATTTCTATCTAATTCAGTTCCATTCAATTCTATTTTGCTTCTAAGAAAAATTGTAAACAAGGTTTTAAGAAACTGTTCGTTACGGATCGATATTAGTAACTGATATTGTGGAGCTGCTAATGTTGTATTAACTAATAAAGTTTCAGAAGCTTCTGTCAATTAAATTTATGGTTTCAAATAGGGTTGATCAAACAATGAGAGAGAAAGACAAGATTTGTTATTGTTAGAATCTAAACAAGTCCCACATTGACTTTTCATAAAAATATATTAGTATTTATATACTTCTTTTATGCAATATGTTATTCAAATCTATTACTTCTTTCGGTTCTATAAAGTATGTTGCTCCAGAGCTGCTGGCATTCAGAACTAATTGAAAACAATTGCATCAACCAAATTACTTTTCTTATTGTTAACTTTTGATTGTACAATGAAGCTGCTATTATACATGTGTACCAAACAGAAATCAAAAATCGCTCATCTTATTTCCTTCTTTTCTGGCCACCACAATACCAAACAAAAATCACTCATCTTTTTCCCTTCTTTTCTAGACAATACAGTAGCAAACGGAAATCCACTTGAAGCTTTCAATTTCAACTGTGTGGGTTTATTTTGGCCGTGATTTAGCTATATAAGTTAGTGTTCTGGTCTACTCCAATGGTTAGGCATGGCTCAATTCGTTTCTACCTTCCATATGGTTCAACAACTTTGGCCTACTAGCTCTGACCTTTCAGTCGAACACATTTGGTCGACTGCATCCCATGAACGGATAGACCAACGATGTGCCTTCCCGCATCGGCAACTATCTCCAGATCTGCTCGACACGCGTGGAGCAGATAACCAGGAAACGTACATAACGCAAATGCCCGTAATCTCTACCTTGCTCGGAGCAACGACTAGTTACGAGAATGACTGCCCGTTTTGATTAAGTCCTGACAGTTACCTATTTTTGAGGAACCTAATATCTAGGCCCAAAATAGGAACCAATGACTAAGTGTCAGGGGCACTATATAAATCCTCACACTTGTGAGAGCCAGGTATCCAATATTCATCCTAAAAACTCTAATATGTTTCTTGTATCTCTTTGCACTCTTTCTTACTTGAGTGTCGAAGTGCCTTGCAGGTACACCCCCCTCTTCTCCTCAAATTTCCAGCCAAGCAGACGTCATCTTCTCGGCCCACTTCAGGTTCTGATCAACCGGCAAGATCAATGGCGTCGTCTATGGGAAATTGTCTTCCCCGTCTTCCTTTTCCTCAAAACTGAAGATCAAAGCGATTTTCACGACTTCTGTCATGACCGACCATGATGAAAACCACTTTTCTGGAAAGACTATGCTCTCCCCCATCCACAAGACAAATAAGAACGAAGAACCTCCTCATCTCGAGGATATCCCTGATATCAGAGATGGTCGAACCGCGTCTCCATAGAAGCCAATCGCGAAGACATGTGTTATACCCCAAAATTTGTCCTCCCATTTTTCTTCAAGACATTCTCCAAAGGTCCTCAAATGCTCAAGGTTGTTCAAGAATTGGGTTTCAAAGGTCTCAAGTAGTTTTCATGGTTCTCCATAGGTCTTCAAGAATGTTCATGTCAAGTTTCAAGCCTTGCATCACAAGTTTGCTCAATCAATTGTTCAGATGATGGAAAATTAATTGTATTGGGTAAAAACTCAACCATAGTCAACATACAGTCAAACCTCAAGATTTTTCATCAACATCAACATTTTGAAGTTATATCCATCATTTGATAAAGGGTTGATCATGTTTCCTTAAGAAAAGCCCTCAAATCATCAAAAGTCAAAAGTTTCCAAATTAGGGTTTTCTTAGAAGAAGTCAACTAAACTTTGACCAGGCATAACTTTCACATGTTTCATCAGCTTTTCCCCAACCAAAGCCCACTTTGAATGGAATTCAATTCTCTACAACTTTGTGTCTCTAAGCTCAAGTCCAAAAAATGCATCATTTGAGAGATATAAGCCAATACATTACAAGTCATTTCAAAAGTCAATAAAAAAAACACTTTTTGTCAAGACAATTTATATTAATATAAATCTTCAAAAGAAAAAATGATCAATATAGATATTGTAGAGGACATCTTAAGCTTTCCAAAAAGTCCAAGATCACCTTCAAAAGATAAAAATTGAGTGAGTTAATGACCATTGTAAGTTGGGAAATTTTGAGCAAATGCATGAAGTTCAATTTGAGCAAGCTTGATATTTTGGGCTATTGGGCCATTGTTTTGAGGTCCAAACGTGTGTTATACTCTTCATACACCTCAAAATTCATTCATATACCTTTTGGCCTTATTTTATTTTTATTATTTTTTATTTAATTCATTAATAATATAAAATAAAATAAGATAAAGTTATATCTTACTACAAGAGTCCAAGCCCATCATTTGGTTGCCCTAAATTTCTCTATATATTCAGACATCAAGAGGGAACAAAAAGGATATGAATCCTTGCCTCTCCAAATTATCAAAAAAACATCAATATTTTTCAAAAACCCTAAAGTTTTCAAACCCTATTTTCAAACCCTCTCACTACAAACAGCCATTCTATTCACTCTTAGCAAGCATACATGGTAAGATTGGATCAGTTTGGTGATTCAAAACGTGTGGAATCTCATCGCATAGCATCTTCAATTGCATAATGATCATAAATTTCATATCTTGATATTTGCTTTGATTTAAGCCATGCTAATGCCTTTATCATGCTTTTGAGATATCTTTGTGCAGGTTTGAGTCATCATGGTGATCCCATGCAGATGAAATCATGAGACACCATGGTTATATCGATTTCGTGTTATCTTCACTAAAGCGGCCATCTCATTGTGTTTTAGCCCATGAAAACACCATCATTGGATTCAGAAGGCTTGATTTAGGGGGGTAGGATACTCTTCATGCGCTAATGTTTGCTATTTTTGCAGGTGTAAGAATTGGCCCGCCGGAGAAGACGACCGGAGCTAGGTCTTCGGCGCTTCTCCGACCAATGTATTTGTTTATATATTATATATTTATTGTTTCAATTATATAAACGGATGAAACAACCACCCCAGTGGCAGAAGCGTGCGCGATAAAGCATTAGTCTCAAAGGGCCTGAGTTCAATCCAACCTTTTGACGTTTTGTTTCTTTAATTTCTCGTATTTTTACAGGTTGATTACAAAGCGTGTTGGAGGCGTATCCTGGACACAAGCGCGCGCTTGGTCTTGTGGTATGCATGCTGCATGAAGGTCTTAGGGGCATGAGTTCAACACTCATCTCCAACATTCTTTTTCTCTATTTTTTTACTAACATTATTTTCTCTATACTTTAACCCCAATTTTTTTAATGACCTTAATTACTTTTTCTTTAATCAACATTAAAACCAATTAGGTTTAGTTTCTTTCTAATAAATTAATTTTGATTTTTGTTTATTTATTAAATTAATTAGGATAATTAGTTTCGATTAATTTAATTACCTAACTTTTTCTATTAATTAAAATCAATCTAGCCTTTAGGGTTTGCTCAATTTAACCACTTACCCTTTTTTTAATCAATTAGCTTTAGGTTAAATCATCAATTATTTTTCATCAAACAATTTCTCCGTTTCTTTTCTTTTTTACCGCTTCGCGCGCTTTATTATTTTCGCATTAGTTTTTCCCATCATGTAATTGCTATAGAATATAATAGTTTAACTAGGGTTATTCTTACTTTCTTTTCCCCCTATTTTATGGTTTTGTATCCCCTTTTCCGAGGCTTTGTAATAGTTTAGGTTCACTTTTCGCACCTTTATTTTCTGCTTTTATCGCTTTCCTTATTACTGCTAGTAACTAGGGTTTGTATGGCAAGACTAAAAACAATCTAGAAAACCTTAATCACAAGATTAAATAACTGAATTGAACCACTATTCACACACTCACCTCTAAGGTAACCCCACTTGTTGCCTTCGGAAAAAATGCAGTCATGTCCCTCGAACGTGGAGACGCTTTAGCAAAGACCCTCGAATAAAAGATCGTAGTCCCTCAATGACCATTCGATGTTGCCTTCGGTAAATGATCTAGTCCCTTACGATAAAATTGCTAAAGCGCCCCGCAAGTTACCTTTATGACCGTATGATGACCCGCGTCTGTCCCTCAAACATCCAATAGATGGGGCTACCTACCAACTAATGGTATGTATAGAACTATCTCCAAAGGAGGAGAAAAATAACATGAAAGATCTTTGAGTAGGTAGATAGCTCATAATCGCTTGCTCACAAAAAACATCTTTTTCACAATCACACTTTTTTTTTCTGAAATATTTTCAAAAACAAACATTTTGTATGCATTCTCAACTGATACGAGAATCATTACAAAGTTTCCGTACTTAGGCATTTTTTCAAAATATTTTCAAACACGCGAACACAAGCATTTTCAAACAAAGTGAACTAATCGATTAAGATTCCGTAGATAACTATGGATGAAAAGGATGCTAACACCTTCCCTTTTCATAACCTACCCCCCGAACTCAGAAAAATTCTCGAAGGTCTTTCCTGTTCTTTTCACCCTTTCCTTATTGGATAAAAGAAACGTCGGTGGCGACTCTTGCTATCCGCACATTTGCGATAAAACGCAAAACAAGTCAATTCTCCCACCGTGTTACAGAACTGACGACTCTGCTGGGGAGAACTAAAAGTGGGGTTACCTTAAAGTTAGATCACTTTTAAATGTTGTCCTTGTTTGATTTATTTTTAAGGGTTTTTTGGGTTATTTCTTGCAAAGATCCTATATCCGAATCTGGGGAACATTTTAGGTAAGTAGCAATAGATCATGAAAACTATACGGCGTATACCGATATGGTTGAGATGGTGGCTATGTTAGTGCGACACATTTGTTTATACTGGTATCCCTCGAGTCAGTCGGGGAGCATACTAGGTTGTCGCATGGTGTCATAAGCATTAACTGACCTTAGAACCTTAATTGACCCAACTTAGCCATTAGAAGGTGAAACAACCAGCAGAATCATCAATTGATAATGAAATCAATAAAGTCGCCATCGAATGTTTTTATCCCACAAAGAGGGAAAGGTAAACATCGAGTAAACCTGATAAGGATGAAATCACGATTAAATGACCGAGATATCAGGTAAGGGAGTTTGTTACGCGAGAGGAAGGTATTATCACCTGACACGCCCGTAGTACTCTACGGTATCCACTCTTGTTGTTCTAATCAAAGGGTGTGTAAGAATCTATATCTAAATTGTACATAGAATGCATGCAAAAGAAAAGAGAAAATAATGTAGGGAAAATAAAAGTTGTGCTCGTTCGGGCCCTACCCCAATGCCTACGTGTCCCTTTTAAGGAATCAGAGGAGCCGTAGTTCGGCTCATATATTTTGGTTGGTTTGTGTTTTTTAGTTAAAAAGACAAAAGCGATAATCAAGATAGCAAAACATCATATAAAATGACCAAACATCAACAACAATGATAAAACATCAAAACAAGGACGACAAGACATCTCATGGCAACACAAACTCAGATAATATGATAAAACATCAGCATGATAGCAAGATATAAGATAAGATTATAAAACATCACACCTAACAATGATATCAAAAAGTATAGTAGGATAACATCTCATCGGCAAAAGATAGTAAACTATCATGACAAAGATGACAATACATCAAAACTTAGATGATAAAACATCACACCTAACAATGATATTGAGAATCAAAGTAGGATAACAAACACGTGTGATGACAAAACATCGGCGAAAAGATAACAAAATATCATGGAAGGAATGGTAAAACATTATGATTTAGATGATAAAACATCACACCTAATAATGATATTGAGAATCAAAGTAGGATAACAAACATATGCGACGATGAAGCATCGGCAAAAAGATCAAAGTTAAAACAGAGCCAAAAGATGCACAAACAATTAAGATTGGTTTGTACTTTTTACCTTGAATAAGGATTTAAGTTCATTAGAGAGGTTTTATGATTTACCAAGAAAAAATAGTTTTTGTTTTAAGATGCAATATGCAAAGAAAAGAAAACATCTAAGAGAGACTAACCTAAATCTATCCCTAATTTTATCATACAAATGATTGACCCTAAAGTTGAGTTTTGAAGGGGAAACTTTAACCTATTGTTGACATGCATGGATAACAATCCTAGTGTCTATCTCAAATCACCACCAACAGATGAATCAAGAAGTCCTAAGGGATCATAGCAAGGGATCACCACCTAAAACTATGTCTAACTCAAGTCACCACCAAAGGATGAATCAAGAGCTCTTAAGGGAACATGCCAAGGGTAAACATCTTAAGACATGTACACAAAGATGAAAGCAAGCAAGAAAGTCAGCAAGCTCAAGAGAGCATCCAAACATGCAATGTGAAATCATATGCTGGGGAAAAGGGAAAAGCTCTATCCAGGGGAAATATATCAACCGAGTCTGAAAAAGCTTTATGTGGGAAGTCATAAGTATACCATGGCACTAAAAGTCCAGGCAATCAGAATAATATGATATAAACAATCATGGAGCATCAACATTGGTCATGCGAACTTATGAAAGACGTAGGGGCCAGAATCAAAACCCTTTTCCACTTGACCGACTCGATACATAAGATCTTGGAAACACGTTCAAAGCTCGAAACTTGCAAAAAGTGAGCATAAGAACGATAATACTAGAAAACTGGTGGGGGTTGACTACTAATCCTTTCCACTTGCCTCTCTCTTTTTAGAGGACTTAAGAATGGTTGCCATATAGGACCTAGAACCAAACATCCCTCTACACAAGCACAAACGTAAACACACGTGCAAAATACCTACTCAGAAAGGGAGGATTTTAAACAAACCAAACACAATTAGCACACCGACAGAATTGCCTTAAACAAGTCTTTAAATAAGCCAGAGGGATTCCTGACATGCTCCACAACGGAGATCCCTTCATGCAATCAAAGTCAGTAAAATGCGGAAATAGTAAAAGGGAAAGTGGTATAATATCAAATAGATGACAATCCGTAATAAGCAGAGCAACTAAAGAAACCCAGAGGCTCCGAATCAAGCTAGCATTAATATGTGAAAAGTGTCAGAATGCGCTTCGAGGTATCAAAAGCAAAGTATACATGGCCGGTCGCGAAAGTAAATCATAACCGTGCAACCTGCAGGTAAACACATATACAGACAAGATACCATGACATATATACACCTCGCACGAGGGAAATGAGAATTCCACATGTGGTGTCCCACAAATAAAGTGGAACACCGAAGTCTCGGCATATGTCAAAATGCAATATCCTACAAGTAAAGCGAAATATTGAGCAAAGCAACTGCATAGGCGTCAAGCTATGGGAACTTCGTACGAACTCAACAAACAAGTGAGATACGAAAATAGTAGCTCAAATGGTGAAAACTGGAAAATAGCTCAAAACGGTAAAAACACATTATGTGAAATTGCAAAGTAAGTGTTAAGCAATTAGAAACTATGCAAGCACAATCACAATAGCCGACAATAAGCAAACTAAGCATAAAAATGGTATGTAAAAGTCAAAGTCGGCAAGCACAAATCAATTGTACCAATAAAACGACAAAAACGGGAAAAACGAGCCAAAAATCAAAGTTGTCGAAATTCAATGAAATTTACACGGCGGTTTGTAAACGTCCCAACAGACTCAAAAATAAAGTCGTTTTTGCTAAATTCAAACCCTAAGACCGACTTTCGATCTATTACAGAAGCTAAAACAGTAAAATAAAGTGAGTGAAACGTGAAAGTAAGTGCACAAACAGTTCCAGAATAGTAAAAATAGGGTAGTTACATGTAAAGAAGTCGGAAAAACTCCGTATGGTTCAAAAGTTATGGTTAAAACGAGTTTATGTACAAAAAACGGTAAAATCGGGTGTTTGTGTCATTTTCTGATTATCTCAAGTTTAGGCACTTGAAAATGGTTTCATTATGTATCTTGAGTTAATCGGAATATGATACAAACCCAAACAAAAAACATTGCAACCATTGGCACCAAAATCACAAAGTTGGAAAAATACACATGTTATGTAAAAAGATTGGAAATTGTCAAATTTGCGAAGTAGAGACAACTTGTTAATATTGAATCAAAATTCTATGTTAGTATACCGCAAAGTCAATAAATTAAGCACAAGTTAACAACCTTCTATACCTTTAACAAACTAGATGTACTTATGTCAAATTAAAAAGCCACAACTAAAAAGAAATAAGCATTAGTGTTAAAGTAGAAACTTGATGTTAGTCTTATGTAATGTTAGAAATTAAACTCAATGCTAATGGTATCACATTACAAGCATATATTTAGTTAGAAACATCACTAGTTAGAGATGAAACAAGTTAGAAACAAATGTTATAAATGCAACTCACACACTTAGTGAACACATAACATACTTTATTTTCACATTTTACAAGTCAAAAACCATAACACATACCTATGTAAAAACTGATCCGGAAACAACAGCACATCATCAAAAATCAATCGACATGATTAATAAAAAAATATAGGATATTTTATCTACGCGCACAGACTTAAAAAGGTGCACGGTTTGGTCACTTTTCGCTCAAAAATATTGATTCTCGCATTCCATCATTCGTCAATGACCTCCATTCTTATTCTCGTCTGAACCTCTTTATCAGCTATAAAAAAACCTCCATCTTCCTCACTCTCGAACTGCAACATAAACCACCTTCAGTCTCTTTCTCTCCGCCACCTGCTACCTCCACTTTTCAACTCCAAGTCTCAACCTCTCTCTCCATTCATCACCACTGTCGAGTTCGCCTCTGAGCTCTCAACAACAATAATATCACGTGTATCTCTTCTCACCCCATAACAACAACAATTCGCATAGAAGAATTAAAAGGAAGAAATTGGAAAAGAAGAAGATCGAGAGAAAAAGATGAAGAAGTAAAAGCAGTGCAAGCTTACTATTTACCTTCGACAGAATCAAAGTTCTCCTAGTTTCAGCGTGTTCTCCATTAATCTTGAAGGATCACCAGAATCGCTCCGGTAGGTAATCCGTCATCTTCCTCTTTCGCACTTGATTCTCGTTGTCTTGGTATAGATTACACCTCTTTGAATCTATGGTTTAATCGACTATATTCGCGATTGGAATTGTGTTCAGAATCAGAGATGGAGGTTAGGCCGAACGAATAAGAAGTTGGGGCTTTGATGTCAAGGCTAGAGAGAACGGTGGTGACGAACCGTCGACCATGGAGAATATCATTCTGAAGAGTATCACGCCGTTTACGCGAAGGAAGAGAAGAGAAGGAAGTCTGTATTCAGTGAGTTGGAGGGTTACAAATTGAACCCTAATTCCATTTCTCCTAGACGCACTGTTTCCCCATGTACAACCTTTTGGTTTTATTATATTTTCTGTTTAATTCAAAAAAATAGCAAAAGATGGAAATTGGTGATGGTGTATTGGACTAAGGAGTACGCTGGGCCTCCTCTCTTACCTTTCTTGGCCCGGTGCATTTTTAGAGGCATAATAATATTGCTCACAATAAAATAATAGCATGGTCGACTTAAATGGAATGGGCCTAATACCCATAATGAATTGCTGGATTACACCACTATCTGCAGAATTGCACCCATGGGCTTATCCTATTTGCAACCCCCTTTGAATAATTTTATTAATTATTTAGATTTTGTTAATTTTTTCTATGAAAAAATTTTAAAATTGATAGAATTTGTTAGATCTCTTTAGTTGATTTTAGGAATTAAGTATTTAGTTTTTTGATAGAATTTTCCTCACATTAAAAACTAATAAAAAAAAAATACTTTTTGTCCTTTTAGTTTTTATCCATATTTTCATGTCGCTTCGCCTTGTTATTTTTGACGTGTTTGTTCATTGTAAAATGTACATTTTTATGTTTTCGATCATGTAACATAACATTTTGTTATGCGATCGAAACATATGGCTTATACTCGCTTCCGATGCGACGCGCCTTATTTCTCATCATCCTAAGAAATCCATATCGTATTACATGTTGTCCAGATGCATGTGATGTTTTGTGATGCTTTGTACAGGAACTTCTGATTGCGCATCGCATTCGCAACACACATTTTCTTTTATCTTAGTTGGATATTGTTTCTGACTTTGTCTGTTTCTTGGTGAATCTTGCTCAACGTGTACTCCCTGCTTCTCCATTGCTTTCGTCCGCTCTTGATGATTTTCTCGCTTTGGTAGTCGTTGTTGCTACCTTTGTACTTCTTCGCACTTTACTGTTTTTCTAGAGATCATAAGAAGTAGGGTTTTACTGCTTTTCTGATGCCATGAGAAGTAGGGTAGAGATGTATGACGGGGGTCTCCGTTGCTGATTATGTCAGGAACCCCTCTGGTTTATTTAAAGACCCGTTTAGGGTAATTCTGCATTGTTTGCCATTGTGTACTACTTGTGTGTGGTTTGTTTAAAACCCTAACTTTATGTAGGTATTCCGCACGCGTGTTTACATTTGTGACCGCATATATACATAGATAAGTCCTCAAAAGGAGGCGAGCGGGGAGGGTTAGCAATCAACCCCCGCAATTTCGTCTGTGTCATCCTTAGATCGTGACGCACCATGATGCTTCAGAGTTATTCCTGCTCATGTGTATCGAGTCATCAAGTGGGGAAGGGTTCCGCAACCGAACCCCCACATTTTGTCAGGAGTTCGCATTGGCCGATGCTGATACTCCATGGTTATTCACATCGTCTTCTGCCGCCTTACTCGATCTTCTATATCTTGGTTAGTTGTTTAGTCGCTTTGGACATCAAATTTTTGTTTTACATCCTACTCCCGCTTGTTTGTCTCGGGTGATACGCCCCCCTTGACTAAAGCATTTCACTTCTTTTCCTTATCATTTTATGTGTGTGCTCTTTCGAGCTTGCTTGCTTTATCCTTGTATACACCATGTTCCCTTAGGATGTGCTTGCTCCATTCGGATGCAAGTTAGACCTTATGTTGCAAACCATGCATGCTAACATTAGGTAGACGTTCCCCTTTTTGTTAATCTAAACCTTAAGACTACCATTGTAAGATAACATTAGGTTAGAAATAGGCTAGTCTCTCGTAGACTCTTTTCTTCCCCTTTTGCACATGCATCTAAAACTAAAACTTCCATTTCTTAGCAAATCAAAAACACTCTAATAACACTTAAACCCTTTTTCAAGGTAACAAAATACAAATCAATCAAATGTGGCATCTTGCCTCGAGGGCGTAACTCGAAACTATTTTCAGTAAGGACATGATTGATTTACTTCTGTACCAACGTGTAAGTCTCCAAAGGTCGAACTGCGGCAAAAGGCAGAATTAAGATCGTCTATAAAAAACACAAAACAAACAAAAACATGTTAGCCGAACTACGGTAGCTCTGATTCCTCAAAAAGGATACGTATGTATTGGGGTAGGGCCCAAGCGAGTACAACTTTATTTTCCCTACATTCTTTTCTCCTTTCGTTTGCATGCACTCTTCATAGCAGTAAACAATAAGCATAGATTAGGCACACCCATAAGATAGATAACAAGAGTGGATACCGTAGAGTACTACGGGTGTGGGGTGCTAATACCTTCCCCTCGCATAACAGACTCCCTTACCTGATCTCTCGGCCGCAAGACCGTGACTTCTCCCTTCTCAGGTTTTTTCGTTGTTTATCTTTCCCTCCATGTGGGATAAAAGACGTTCGACGGCGACTTTATTGTTTGATGATTTTCAGCTGGTTGTTTCAGCTGGAGACTTCACTGGGGACAGGTTGACTAAATGCTGGTCTATCCCGGAGTCGCTCCTAGCTCTTGTTTTTCTTTTCTTTGGGTGTTTATTTTTATGCTTTCAGTTTATTCATTCATACATGTTTATCTAAGCATATGTATGCATTGCATTTTACTGTTTTCCATATGCTACTGTTGTATTGGATCTGCTTCTTGTTGGGTGGGTGATACTATAAGGTAAAAAGCCCAATACCCAGGCCAAGTGACAAACAATAGGAACACTAGGAATAGAGTGGAACACGACGGATAGAGGATGTATATTACCCTAGACGGCTGTGTCGTCCATGCTCAGATAAGGTTTTAATGAGGTGATATCATTATCACGTAGGTGTACGATGATAGTACTCTCAAGTGAACCCGTGGTTTTGAGTTGCCATTGCCTTACCCTGACCTAGTCTTCACCCGTGAGTGGGGAGGGAATTATCATCATAGGTACAGTTGGTGACTATGTTCAGATGTCAGTGTAATATATGATATAAATTTTTTTATGCAAAGTCAGTGCATTTGTTATGTTGTTTTATTCCATCCATTATATTAATGTAATGATTGTTATGCGTTTGAATGGTCAATGTTCATTCTGTTTCGGAATCTGATATTTGTATGGTGAAACAATGAGATTTGATCAGTCATATTGAATATTCAATCATTATATTTTTATGGTATGAAAGCATTTGCATTAGAGTTTTATGACAACACAAAAGTTGTGTCTTTAGTTTTGCAAAAGACGTCAAGTGTTGATGCGTCATAACTTATAAATTAATATATTTATTATTATTTATTATTAAATTAAATAGTTTGGAAGGACTATGGTATTTGAATACAACCTTATGGTATTCAAATGTAAGTGTTGAAAGTAAATTGTGTTCAAATACAACATTTTAGTATTCGAATATCAGTGACAATTTTTCAAAAAATTAGAACGTCTCAATGTGGTATTCCAGTACAAGGGTGGGGTATCCGAATACAAGTTGAACTAGTGTACTTTTTCAAAAATAAAATATTTGTAAAACACTGCAAGACTTTATGGATCTATTTTAAACTCATACGTCTTCACAAAGAGATACTTAAGGATGCATATAAGGGTCTATACATCAGAAAAACATTATCTCACTTATTTCATAAATTATTTTCAAACAATTCAAATATATTTTTTCAAAGTGTTCATATTCTATCAAATTTTGGAGCTTTTGCGTAATTTTATATATTTGTAAAAGTTTCTTCAAATATTTTGAGCACTTAAAGTACATAAAGTTTGGATTGTAATATTGAAAAAGAGAAGAACAAATCATTCAATTTAGAATAAAGCCAAGAACAATCTTATACAAATTCATTTCAAATTGTGTTGTAACTTAATCATCAAATTTTATGATGATAAGTTGTTATAAAAAGAAAGTAGGATTTTGTGTATGTAGTAGAGGGTTGTAGAGAGGTATTGGTAAAGACTTGTATAAATATCTAATAATAGTGGAAAATCTTAGTATAAAAATTAAATGTACTATTGATTGATAAGAAGAACTAATATAATTATTGTGTGTTCTTTAGCTTTATGCCTTTAAAATCATGCACATTACATTAATCTTAAAGTAGCATTCAACTACTAGCTTATGATAAAACCAAAAGTTAAAAAATATTTCCTAAAATGAAGAAAAATTCAGGAATACTAATTCCCTCCCTCTCCCAGATTTCCTCTCACAATTACAATCTCAACCATCAAATTTAATCTCATGTTTTCTTTATATATTTACCTACCTTCTTCTCTTTTTATTAAAGGGTAATTTAGTATTTGTTATATTTGGAATATTCTCTCTTAGGGCTTATATGACATTCTTATCTTTGTTATCTTTGTGTATAAATAGGTGTACTAGATTTCATTAATATTAATTCAATTCCTTACCAATCATTTGTAGAAGCTTTTTATCATTCATCATTTTCTCTCTTCTTCCTCAATTTCATCACCTTGCACCAACAAATTAGTATCTAGAGCACTTGGTTCTTCTGAAATTCTGGGAAACACGAGTGAATGTGAGTTGTGTGTTTGATTTTGGTTCTTGATTTTTGTTGAATCTTGAACAAAATATGAACAGAATCGCACTGATTCTGTGTGTTTGGGAAACACTGAGTGAGATCTGAGATCTGATATTTGTGCAAGGTTTAAGATGAGTGGAAGCAGTAGTTTGAACACTAAACTTCCAGTTTTTGATGACAAAAGCTGGAACATATGGATAATACAAATACGTGTGCTGTTTGGTGCTCAATATATTTCGGGTCTTGTTACCGATGGTTATGTTCCAGTTGCAGCAGATGCTACTGAAGAACAAAGATATGCAGAAAGAGCTACGAGGAAGAGGGATTAGAAAGCTCTGTTATATATCTATCAGTGTGTGGATGAAAGTGTGTTTGAGAAGATTGTTGATTCGACGACGTCGAAAGAGGCATGGGATATACTAGTCAGATGTTACGATGGTGACGCGTCAGTGAAGAAGGTGAACCTTCAGTCCCTACGAAAGCAATATGAGAATCTCAACATGAAGAACAGTGAGAAAGTTTCTGAGTACATCTCAAGAATGATTCTGATCACTAATGAGATGAAAGCTTGTGGAGAAACACTTTGTGAATAGGTAATCATAGAGAAGATTCTAAGGTCGCTTACTCCTCAGTTTGATTACATTGTTGTTTCTATTGAACATTCTAAAAATCTGAAAACCATGAGAATAAAAGAGTTGCAAAGTAGTCTAGAAGCACAGGAGTTGCGTCTGACTGAAAGAACTTTTGAGAGGGAAGTTGAGCAAGCTTTGAAGGCTTCTTTTGTCAAGAAGGACTAGAAGAAGAATAGACGTGGTGATAAATTCCAGAAGTTAGAAACCTCAACTTCTGATGAAAATAAATATCAGAAGGAAAAGGAAAGGTATGACAAGAAGAAGTTTCAATGTTACTGTTGTAAACAGTTTGGCCATTTTGCCAGAGATTGTAGAAATAAAGGAAGGAAATCAGAAGAAGCAAATATAGCAAGAAGAGATTCTGATGATGAACCTATGCTACTAATGGCTTATGATTCTGATGGAAAGTGTTCATAAGATTGGTGGTATATGGACACTAGATGTTCAAATCACTTGATTGGGAACAAATAATTGTTGATAGACTTTAACTCCAGAAGGAGAACAAAAATCAGATGTGATGATGATAAGTATCTTAATGCAGAAGGTATGAGAAATGTCATAGTCAAAGTAAAGAATGGAAAAAACATTCTGATCAAAGATGTTTGGTATGTTCCTGGAATTAAAAGCAATCTGATGAGTGTGGGTCATCTCATTGAGAAAGGGTTCTTAGTTATTATGAAGGACAACCTTTTGAAGTTATATGATTGCAATCAGAAGTTGATTATGAAATATGAGCAGGGAAGCAACATAACATTCAAGGTGAGTGTAGAAACAGCTGAAGCAGAGTGTATTAGTGCAGAAGACACTGAAGGTGATAGTAAGTTGTGGCACAAGAGGATGGGGAACTTGAATTATAGAAGCTTAGGGCATCTAAGTTCTAAGAAGCTTGTACATGGTATTTCGAAGATTATGAAGCCTGAGAAGTCATGTGAGATATGCATGAAAGGAAAGCAACCCAAATTGCCATTTGCATCAGAAGTATCCCCCAGAGCGAAGCATGCTTTAGGAGTAGTATATTCTGATGTGTGTGGACCATTTCCAGTATCTTCACTTGGAGGAAAAAAATATTTTGTGTATTTTGTGGACGAGTTCACAAGAATGACATGGGTAACGCTCAACAAGTTCAAGCATAAAGTGTTTACTAAGTTTCAAAATTTCAAGGTAAAGGCTGAGAAGCAGAGTGGTAAGAAGTTGAAGATTCTGAGAACGGATGGTGGAGGGGAGTATAACTCTACAGAGTTCCAGAAGTTCTTTGAGGAGAATGAAATAGAACATAAGGTTACTGCTCCATATACTCCTCAGCACAATGGTCTTGCTGAAAGAAGAAACAGAACTTTGCTTGATATGTCCAGAAGTATGCTAAAAGAGAAGAAGCTACCTAACATGTTATGGGGAGAAGTTGTTGCCACATCAGCATATGTTCTGAATAGGTGTCCAATGAAGAAGCTGACAGAAATTGTTCCTTTAGAAAAATGGACTGGAGACAAGCAAGGTGTTAGCCAACTGAGGGTGTCTGGTTCTGTATGTTACAAACACGTTCCAGAAGCTAGAAGACAGAAACTGGATGATAGAAGAAAGGTAATGTTATTGGTGGGGTACCACAGTACATGTGCTTATAAGCTTTATTGTCCAGAAACCAACAAAGTTGAAATTAGCAAAGACGTTATTGTGAAAGAGTCAGAAACATGGGATTGGAACAAATCTCAATAAAATTCTGGTGTAGCGCCAACACCAGAGTTAGTTTCTGAAGATTCTTCAGAAAGTTCTGAAGACGAGTCAGAGTCAGAAGATGAATCTGATTCTGAAGACTCTGAAGATGAGTCAAAATATCAAGGAGATTATGATAGTGGATCTAATTCTGATCCAGATTCTGATGATGATCCAGAACCTGGTGGTGATTATATTTCTGGACGGGAAAACTCTGGACACATAGGGTCTGGAGGACAAGCTTCCAGAAGTAACTCTGAAGGTGGTAATTTTGAAGGAAGTAGTTTTGGACAAGGTCCAGAATCTAGCATTGTTCCAAGTTCTGGAGAAGCTTCAGAATAAGTTCAGAGGCCACAGAGAATCAGACAAATACCAAGTAGGGTTTGCAGATTTTAGCATGTTGCATGGCACTGAAGTAGATTCTGAAGGAGAAGTCGTTCAATGTGCCATGTAAGTAGATTCTGAACAAGTGGGTATTGAAGAAGATCTCAAGAAGAAAGTATGGTTGAATGCCATGAAGGAATAACTTGAGGCTATTGAAAGAAACAAAACTTGGAAGTTGACAAAGCTTCCAGAAAAGAAGAAAGCCATCAACGTCAGATGGGTTTTCAAGGTGAAGCTTAAGCCAGATGGATCAATTGGCAAACACAAAGCGAGACTAGTGGCTAGAGGTTTTCTTCAAAAACCTGGGCTAGATTACTTTGAGGTGTTTGCTCCTGTATCTAGACATGAAACAATCAGTCTGGTGATTGCTTTAGCTGCAAACAGAAATTGGCCTTTGATACATCTGGATGTGAAGTCTGCATTTATGAATGGTCCGTTACAAGAAGAGGTATATGTGTCACAACCTCCTGGATTTGTGAAAAAGAATCAGGAAAGGATGGTATACAAGTTACATAAAGCCTTGTATGGACTCAAATAAGCACCCAGAGCTTGGAATATGAAAATTGATTCGTTTTTCAAGAGGCAGAAGTTTCAAAAATGTGAGATGGAATATGGCGTGTATGTGCAGCTGTGATCGGTGGATCTGGAACTGACTGTTTAAAGCTGGTTCGCGAAATGTCGCGGAAGCAAGAGTCGCCACCGTCTTTTATTTTCTCCAATTGGAAAGGACAAAAGCACAGAAAAATTCCTTTAAAGAGATGTCTCTCGGTTCGGGAGGTAGGTTATAGAAAGGGAAGGTGTTAGCACCCTTTCTATCCATGGTTATCCATGGGCTCTTAGATACTTGCTCAATGTGTTTTCAAAATTGTTTGTTTGCTTTTCAATGTGGGTTTAAAAGTTTCTTTGAAAAATTTCAGTTCGACTCGTACGTCAGAGTGTTTGAAAAATTTGCTTTGAAAGCTTTTGAAAAGTGTTAGTGAAAAGATGTTTTGATTTGTTTGAAATTAGAGCAAGTATCCTTGAGAACCTACCTACCCTAAGGAATTCGTCTGTGTAAATGTCCTTTAAAGTAGTGCCATCCCACCATTGAGAGGTAGGTAGCACCACCGTTGGAGGTGTTCGGGTCAATTCGATGTTCGGGACATGGTGATCACCAGAGTAATGGGAAGACACCTTAGAAGCTACCCTCATGCCGGGTTCCCGGATCATGAGGACTTACTAAGACGTTTTCTACTCGACGACCACCTTTCGAAAGGCAACAGTGAGGCGTACCCTAGGGGTGGTGTGTGCGATTCGTGTGTCATGTTTCAGTTATTTGTCTTGTCATGTTTGTTGTGTTCTACGCTTGATTTTAATTAGACATTCATTCTTTCATGCTTGGTTAACAGTTATAAAGTTTGCAGAAAAATAAATCTACAGCTATTACAAATGGCGCGGGTCCACATCGCCGAAATTAAACCGGACCCGATTTAGCGGAAAATAAATAAAGCGAATAAATAAAAGTGCGAGAAATTTAAATTATATGGCTTTGAGATATTTACAAAATTATAATAAGCGATAATAAAATAAATGCGCGAAATAAAGAAATTAAAACAAAATTAGGGCGTTGGACCCTTTTGCAGACAATTAAAATTAATAATGAATTACAAATTAAATGATTAAATGTTTTTTTTAGATTTTGTGTTCTTTAGATTCAATAAGGAAAAGAAGTCAATTAAATTAAGCGGCGAACCCTAATTCTAATATTTTTTAATTATTAAGAAAATATTGAAATTTGACTAATTAAGCCTAATTCATTTATGTACAATTTAAATAGGAAAATAAATAAATAAATAAATAGTATTGTGAGAAATAAAAATTAAAAAGACATTAAAACTATTAATTAACCTAATTCTACATGTTTTGGATTTTTATTAAAAAAAAGGAATTAAAATTAAAACCTAATTAAACTAAATTATTTATATTCTAATTTATTCATGGCAATAATTAATATATAAATATTTATTAATTTTTTTTTTTGTATTTTCTGATTTTTATAATGTTTTTATATTTTATAGAAAAAGAGAGAAAATTAATTAATAGCAATAAAAATAAATAATACAATAATCAACATAATAAGAAGAAAAGAAAAAAAAACAAACCAGAGTGGGGTGTTGCCCCAAATAAGGAGGTAAGGCCTGGTAATTTAAGGCCCATCAAGCTTGATTTCGCTGACTTTCCTTGATCTTGTATGGCACGTTGACCAGCCTATGATATGCTCTTTGAATTTAAGCCTTTGATCTGTACGCACTGGACGCGTGTATGGTGAGATATTGATGTAATATGGTGATCCTCCTCAAGCGCGCTGCATAAGAATTTTTTATGAAAAATAATGTGAAAATTTTGCCAGACCTGGGACTTGAACCCAGGTCTTGAAGGTTACAAGCGCGTCTCCTTGCCAGCTGAACTATGCAATTTCATTTAATATATAATATAACATAAATAATATAAAAGAAACATAATGCTAGTTGGTGAAACACGCGCGAATTTCAAAAGGACCTATCACGTGGTGACAACGAGGTTGTCTTCTTCCCCACCCTGTAAAACAAAATGAATAGGCGACGGTTTTTATAGCGTGGCATTAGGGGGGATTCAAGAAAATAGCGAATAGCTTTCCTTGATCCATAAATCCATCGCGAGGTATGTGTCTTGTTCAGAAGAACACGCTGAATGCAATGGTAACAATCTTGAGTCCCAATTGTTCCTTGGGTGAGAAACCCCAAATCAAGAACTCTGAAAACCTAGATTTCAATCATGGTGAATTCGTATATACAGCACAAAAACACAATTGGACATATTGGTTAGCTTAGAAACATCATGACAAACAATAATCCATAAAGAAAAATGCAAAAGGATGCTTAAATCATGCTATGCGATTTCAATATTTTCTTGGTTCAGTTTGACTTAGAGGTACCGATTCAAGGTGTTTTGCTTGTTGTTAATGATTGAGAAACACTCAATGATGTCTCAGAATGCTAATGGGATGAGAGTTGATGCTTGAATCAGCCTAAAACCTTGAATTCAGTATTTGAGTTTTATGAGAATTTTTCAATATGCAAAAGCTTGTTCATGCGCAGCTTGGAGTCTAATGGCATTAGGGTTCTCATGCTGAGTATGTATAGAGACTATTAGGTTAAAAACTTTGCACAAAATCTCAAGCATTCATGGTTTTACATATTTGATTTTGGAAAATCTTTTTCATATCTTCTCATGTGCAATTTGATTCAAATCTGATCAATTCTCATCAAAACTTGCTTAATTAAGAAGTGCACGAAATATTGACATTATAATGTGCATAAAAAGATTTTTTTAGGTTAGGTTTATATTTTTCATGTATTAAAATGATTTAAATGAATATAAATTAATATTAATTCAAATAAATAATTAAAAAATATGAAAATACTCCCCTTTGGGCCTAGTGGTCGTGCATAGGCTTGGCATGAAGAATCTTGGAAGAAAAATGGGCCCATTTGCATTTTTAGGCCTTTTGCATCAATGTTGACTTTCAAAAATTTCCAAAAATTTCCCAACTTCCACAAGGCATAACTTGGTCAATTTTTAAGCTTTTCACATGTTCTTGGACATTTTGGAAAGGTCTTTGAGTCCTTTAACCAATGCCTTTGGTCCCATGTCATTTTGATTTACCAATCTCAAGTTATGTCCTTTGACTTAAAGTCACTTTTTGTTGACTTTTGAAAATGACCTATAATGTTGAAATTGATAACTTTTTGTGAGATCATTTCTTGGACTTGGAATATGAAGATGAATTGTAGGAAATGTCTTTCTCTTCAAAATGAGCTTTGGATGGAATTTTTCTGATAATCCATGTGAAAGTTATGCCCTGGTCAATTTCAGTTGACTTTTTCAGCTGTCCAAATATAGCAACTTTTGTATCTTGATGATTTTCTGAGCCAAATTTTGAGAATCATGATCAAGCATTGATCAAATGATGTTTGTGGCTTCAAAATGATATGTTGACCAAAAATTTGAACTTTTGACTGTCAAATGACCATTTTGCCCCTACAGTTGACTGTAGTGCAATCTAGGGTTTTGACTGTGCAATCTTGAGCTGAATGCCTTGAAACTTGACATGAGGATATTTGACCATCTTTGTAAACATGTGAGACTTGATTGGGCCTTTGAAAAGTTCATTTGCTTGACCAGAACTCAAACCCTAGTTTTGACTGTATAGGAGCCAGTTGAGCTGCACAACCCTGGGGGAATTTTGTGACCTTGACTTGGTAATTTCTTGATGAATATGGGAGGGCAAATTTTGGGGTACAACAGTTGCCCCTGTTCAATCTTCTTAGACCTGAGGATGCAGATTGGCTGACGTGCCTTTCGTAATCCGAGGGTAGAAGATGATTGGACACTAGAGTGCCCAGAAATTTGCGCTCACATAGTAGCAATGATGATGAGGGAATGGGCTTATAGATGCCATTTGGATGTTGCTTGGATAGGATGATGGGCTTATAGATGCCATCTGGATGTTGATCGCGTAGGAGGTTCCTTAGCGAGAACCTGCATACCTGCAAAACAGAAAAATGAGTACCTGACACGTCGCATGGGGCTGATTTTAGATGCTTGATATAGATATGTCCTGACTGGTTACAGGAGCTGGGTCTGGAGCTTCAAACGCTGATGAATGAACCAGGGATGGTTACTGCCTTAGCATGAATGGTAAGAGAATCCTGAATGATTTCAACCTCAACAACGCTCGTTGAGAAAATCTTGGGGAGAATTACCATCTTCGTAGTGTCAGGAAGAGAACCAAAGGACATTATAATCTCAAAGGGAGTCACCTCACTCACCGTTGGAGAGGGAACTATAGGAAATTATAATCTGGAAGGAAATATCACCTCACGCTCATGCCGGAGAGGGAAGCATCTGAAGAAGGAATTACCACCTCACGCGCCGTTGGAGAGGGGACCATAAGAGAATATCACCTCACGCTCATGCCGGAGAGGGAAACATCTGAAGAAGGAATTACCACCTCACGCGCCGTTGGAGAGGGGACCATAAGAGAATATCACCTCACGCTCATGCCGGAGAGGGAAACATCTGAAGAAGGAATTACCACCTCACACGCCGTTGGAGAGGGGACCATAAGAGAATATCACCTCACGCTCATGCCGGAGAGGGGAACATCTGAAAAAGGAATTACCACCTCACACGCCGTTGGAGAGGGGACCATAAGAGAATATCACCTCACGCTCATGCCGGAGAGGGAAACATCTGAAGAAGGAATTACCACCTCACACGCCGTTGGAGAGGGGACCATAAGAGAACTTCTACTGAGTCTTTATCAGAAAAATCTGTTTGGAGTCGATTTAACTGGATTAGGGAAGTCCTTGAAATATGTTTGAGAATTTCAACTGCATCTTTCCTGAAAGGTAGAGGTCAGTTATATGCGATGCATGATATGGATCAAGCCATGATATTCTTAACATAAATGAGATTCGTATGATATGATGCAGTGCGTTATGCATGCTATGATGATGTATGTAAGATTTTATGTATGTTTTCGTCTAGGAAAATAAATCCTTGACGGGTGCCGGGAAGTCATATCCTGGGCTGATGTTGAGGAAGAGATTTTGCTTCCGTTGTGGATGATTCGTTGCAAGAATACCAGTAGGAGAAGATAACTCCGTTGAGGAATATACTTGGCGAATGGAAGATTCTGCGGGAGAAAAGATACTCTAGCGATCATGTTGGGGAGTGCTACTCTGTGGGGATAGCGATGCTTTGCTGAGTTGATGAAGATAACTCCGCTGGGGATACCGTTGATGAGTTATGCTGGGGATATCCTTGTTGTGCTGGAAGTGTTGATAGACTTCGCTGGGGGTAGGAAGATATTTTGCCGAGGACGCTCTTTCCGTGGCTTTTGGCTGAGGATAACCCAGTTATATCCTGTTACGGAAATAACTCTTCAAATCAAGCCGGGACGACGCGTTCGTGCTCTGCGAGGGATAAGCTTCCAGAATCTACTGGGGATAAGCTTATTGCTTGGGGAGATATGAATTCCAACTTTCCTGGGGAAGCTTGATTGGACTCTTCTGGGGGAGTTTGAATTGCAGGGAAGTGATTCCTTTGAATGTATGCCGCCGGGGAACAATCTTTAGGCTAAGACTGCCGGGGATGCTTGTTAAGAATATATGTATGCTGCTGGGGAACAATCTTTAGGCTAAGACTGCCGGGGATGCTTGTTAAGAATATATGTATTGCTGCCGGGGAAGTTTTGAGATCTACGGGAGGACACTCAATTTCCTTGATATTTGTCAATTTGCTTTGGAGAAGAGTGTATTGACTTGCTGAACCACTCTCTGGGGAATTAAGATACACTTGGCCGTATTCTTTAGCTGAACCTACCTTAGTACCTTGGAGGATAGAGCAATTGGATTGCTCAGACAACTCTTTATTGCCCCTGTTTCCAGTGTCACCTGCAATGAATTCCTTTGTTTCGTATGCAAATATTCATGAGTTAGCAAATTATTGTCAATGCATACATCACAAATTGAACCTTGGACGTTCTTCGCAAAACAAAACAGAAAAAAGAAAAACACTTGGGCACATTTAACTGAAAATGTATTTTTATTGATTTTTGAATGGCCTGAATAGGCGTTTTGTATACAAGAGGCTGACGTCCTAGTAAGAGGTACGTCGCCGAGCAAAAGTTTATACAAGTTTTGTACAAAAGAAAAGTAAAACAGCTGTGTGAAAGATGAATGATCCACTGGGTTTCAACTCTGCTATTGCCTTTATAACTCCGAGCGTCTCATCACTTGATGACCTTGGTGGAAGGTGAAGCTGACTGATCGATGCCGTTTGAGCTTGATGTAGATACCGGATTCTGGATGCAAAGTGATCAATGAGACATAGTTTTACGCTTTATCCCTAATTTTTGCCTGGACCGCCCTTTCGGGTTTTCAGTCCACCGGGATACCCATTTTTGCCCAAGCCGCCTTTTCAGGTTTTCGACTTGCCGGGTGTACAGATTTTTTTTTATTTGCATCCCTACATTTTGCCCGAACCCTTTTGGTTCGACGGGAAGCCCTAATTTTTGCCTAGGCATGTCAGCCTAGCGGGTCTCTTTTCATGCGTAGTATTTTTTTACTATGTCTGCATTGGCGGGGTGAGGAAGGTCGTCACCATCCATATTGGTTAAGATCATTGCTCCTCCTGAGAACACATGCTTAACCACAAATGGCCCTTCGTACGTAGGGGTCCATTTGCCCCTTGGATCACTCTGAGGAAGTATGATTCTTTTGATAACCAGATCCCCAACTTGATATTCCTGTGGTCTGACCTTTTTGTTAAATGCCTTGATCATCCGTTTCTGATACGTCTGACCGTGGCAGATAGCAGCAAGTCTCTTTTCGTCAATGAGATTGAGTTGGTCAAGTCGTGTCTGGATCCAATCATCTTCGTTCAGATTTGCATCCTTCATTATCCGGAGAGAGGGAATTTGCACTTCGATCGGCAAGACTGCCTCCATACCATAAACCAGAGAGAAGGGAGTTGCCCCGGTTGACGTCCTAGCTGAGGTACGGTACCCATGCAGAGCGAACGGTAACATTTCGTGCCAATCCTTGTACGTCACTGTCATCTTTTGCACGATCTTCTTGATGTTTTTATTTGCTGCTTCTACAGCCCCATTCATCTTCGGTCTGTAAGGAGAAGAATTGTGGTGCTGTATCTTGAACTGTTCGCAGAGCTCAGCAATCATTTTATTGTTCAGATTGGTACCGTTGTCTGTAATAATCCGCTCAGGGACGCCGTATCGACAGATTAGGTTGTGCCGAATGAACCGTGCCACAACAGTCTTGGTTACCGTAGCATAGGATGCTGCCTCAACCCACTTTGTAAAATAATCAATCGCCATTAGGATGAAGCGATGTCCATTGGATGCTGTAGGTTTTATCTCGCCAATCATATCTATGCCCCACATTGCAAACGGCCAAGGCGCAGTCAGAACATTCAGGGGAACCGGAGGAACATGCACCTTATCTGCATAGATCTGGCACTTGTGGCATGTCCTGGAGTGTTGGTAGCAATCAGCTTCCATGGTGGACCAGTAATATCCTGCCCGTAGGATTTTCTTAGCCATAGTATGTCCACTGGAATGCGTACCAAAGGTCCCTTCATGTAACTCTTCCATGATTCTTTCCGCTTCAGTCTTGTCCACACAACGCAGTAAGGTTGAATCATGGTTTCGCTTGTACAAGATGCCGTTGCTTAAGAAGAACTTGGCTGCGAACCGCCTCAGGAATTTCTTATCATTGATAGATGCACCTTCAGGGTATTCCTGGGCTTCCAGATATCTCTTCACTTCATGGTACCAAGGCTTCTCAGTCACCAATTCAGTTTCGAGATCACAACAGTATGCCGGTTCGTCCAGTTTCCAAATGATGATCCGGGGAGCTTCATTATCCCATTTAACCTTGAACATTGAAGACATTGTAGCTAACGCGTCCGCTAACTGATTCTCTTCTCTTGGAAAATGCTCAAAGGTTATCTCTGTGAAGTGGGGAATCATGGTCAACACACATTCTTTGTAAGGAATCAGGTTTGGATGTTTCGTATCCCACTCTCCATTGATCTGATTGATCACAAGGGCGGAATCTCCGAAGACACTGAGGAACTTGATCCTTAAGTCGATCGCAGCTTGAAGACCCATGATACACGCCTCATACTCCGCCATGTTGTTGGTACAGTTGAAACACAGCCGGGCAGTGAGTGGAGTATGAGTACCTTGTGGAGATATGATAATGGCGCCGATACCATTTCCCAAAGCATTGGAAGCTCCGTCAAAGTGCATAGACCATCGGGATCCTGGTTCAGGTCCTTCATCCGGTCCAGGTACTTCACAATCAGTTACAATCATGATGCTTTCGTCTGGAAACTCGAAGTTCATTGATTGGTAGTCATCTACAGCTTGATGAGCTAAGTGGTCTGCCAATACACTCCCCTTGATGGCTTTCTGGGTTGTATACTGAATGTCGTATTCCGTCAAGATCATTTGCCATCTTGCAATTCTCCCAGACAGAGCAGGCTTTTCGAATATGTACTTTATCGGATCCATTTTTGAGATCAATAAGGTAGTGTGAGTCAGCATATACTGTCTCAGCCGGCGAGCAGCCCATACCAAAGCGCAGCAAGTTTTCTCAAGCAGTGAGTATCGGGTCTCACAGTCGGTAAACTTTTTGCTAAGGTAATAAATGGCATGCTCTTTTTGGCCAGACTCGTCATGCTGCCCCATCACACACCCCATTGAATTGTCAAGTACTGTCAGATATAGGATCAGAGGTCTCCCTTCAAACGGTGGCATAAGGATGGGTGGTTCTTGGAGATACTCTTTGATTTTGTCGAAAGCAGCCTGACATTCATCGTTCCAACGTACTACCTGATCTTTCTTCAGCAGCTTGAAGATTGGCTCACAGGTAGCAGTCAAATGAGATATGAATCGAGCGATGTAATTCAGGCGCCCTAAAAAGCCTCTGACTTCCTTCTCTGTCTTGGGAACTGGCATCTCTTGAATAGCTTTGACCTTAGCAGGGTCCACTTGAATACCTTTATCACTGACCACGAAGCCTAGCAACTTCCCAGATCTTACCCCGAAGGTGCACTTGTTCGGGTTCAATCTTAGCTTGTACAGTTTCAACCGGTCGAACAACTTCTGCAGATGATCTAGATGCTCTTCTTCAGTTTGGGACCTAGCGATCATGTCGTCCACATACACTTCTATCTCATGATGGATCATATCATGAAACAAGGCAACCATGGCACGCTGGTAGGTTGCCCCAGCATTCTTTAACCCGAACGGCATGACCTTGTAACAGAAGGTGCCCCACTGAGTAACAAATGTAGTCTTTTCCATGTCTTCAGGTGCCATCTTGATCTGATTGTAGCCTGAAAAGCCATCCATGAAAGAGAATACTTTGTGTTGAGCTGTATTATCAACAAGGACATCAATGTGAGGTAAGGGGAAGTCATCTTTGGGGCTGGCCCTGTTCAGATCCCTGTAATCGACGCACATTCTGACCTTGCCGTCCTTTTTAGGTACCGGCACCACATTAGCAACCCACTGAGGGTAAGAAGTCACTGCAAGGAACCCGGCATCAAATTGTTTCATGACCTCGGCTTTAATCTTCTCTGACATCTCTGGACGCATCCGACGGACCTTTTGTTTAACTGGAGGGCAGTCTTCCCTAGTCGGCAAATGATGGACAACAATATCGGTATCCAACCCTGGCATGTCTTCGTAGGACCAGGCAAAGATCTCCATATAGTCATGTAACATCTTGGTTAACCGTTGCTTCACGCTGAGCTCTAGGTTGGCACCAATCTTTACCTCTTTTCTGTCGGCCTCAGTACCCAGGTTTATAGTTTCCACTGGCTCTTCATGGGGTTGAATTGCCCGCTCTTCCTGAAGCAACAGTCTTGCAAGCTCGCCAGGCACTTCGCAATCATCTTCACCTTCGTCTTCGGCTAAGTTGATCGGATTTTCGAAGTCATAATTGGCATTAGCAGAGCTGTTATCAGCGAGATCCAGAGTGGATTGGAACCTGTATGAGTGAGTGTGTGTGTAAAATACAGCTGTTTTTGAAAATTATGTAAAGGAAAAAAAAAGGAACACAATATTTGCAATGCGAAAATAGTCCAAGATTTTCATTCATGATGTATAAAATGACAGTTCATATGCCCTCACAAATAGAACCACGGTGCCTCGGGTAAGACACCGGGCCATAGAATTTATCAATGTTTATTACAAAATAACAAAACATAGGAATTTATTACTTAGGGTCAAAAGAAACAGAGAGGTTGTCCTTCGCGCTCCAATTGTTAAGTCCACCATCAGCAGCCGGGTAGATCCAACTATCAAACTCAGCTTCATCCACTTCCTCTTCATCACCAATAGCATTAACTCCATGAGCAGGCAGGGGAGCTGTCACCACATTAGGTTTGTCAGATGCCTCGAACTGTACCTCCTTAGCGTCAATGAGGTCCTGCAGCTTGTTCCTTAGTGCCCAACAGTCATCAGTGGCATGCCCCGGGCTGTCTGAGTGGTAAGCACAACGGGCATTCGGGTTGTACTTAGGAGAGGTAGTGTTTGAGAACTTTGGCGCCTCCTTGACAGTCACCAAATTGGTGGCTAGTAACTGTGGCAGGATTTGCGATAGGGTCATGCTTAACCGGGTAAACTCTCTCCGGGGTCTATCAGCCCTTTGAGGATTATTTGGCCGGGGAGCGGCAGCAGGCTTAGCGATCATTACCGCGCTGACAGATTGGCGGTGATCAGGTCTTTCTGATTTCCTAGAACCATACACGGCACTAGACTCCTTTTTAAACGGCTTCTTTTCTGCACTAGATGATGCACCCTTTGCAATCTTCCCAGATTTCAGCCCAGCTTCGATTCTTTCTCCAGTCAAGATTAAGTCAGTGAAACCAGCAGAAGAATTCCCAATGAGATGGTTGAAGAACGGCCCAGATAGGGTCCCCAAGAACATGTCCACTAACTCTCGATCAGTCAAAGGTGGCTGCACCCTGCCAGCCAGATCTCTCCACTTCTGCGCATACTCTTTAAAACCTTCACTTGCACCTAACGACATACCCTGGAGTTGGGTACGTGTGGGGGCAAGGTCGGCATTATACTGATACTGCTTGTAGAAAGCAGTAGCCAGCTCCTCCCAGTTACGAACTTTGGTCCCATCCAGCTGATAGAACCATTCGAGATGAGTCCCTGAAAGACTCTCCTGGAAGAAGTGGATCCATAGATTCTTGTCCGCAGAGTACGGCTGAATCTTTCGCACATAGGACCTCAAATGCAGCTTGGGACAGGATGCCCCGTCATACTTGGAGAAGGTGGGAGCTTTGAATTTATGCGGGATAACCACACCAGTCGACAAACCCAGATCTCCGAAATCCAGCCCAGGTGCCTGTTGCACCTCCATAGCCTTTAACCTGTCTTCCAGTTGTTTGTACCTGTTGTCTTCAGGAGGGTACTGCTCTTCATCAAAATCTGTCTCGTTGTCGGAGACCACTGGACTAGGAACCCTTGCTTCTGCCTGAGAAGGACTCTTGCCAACAGAAGAAGCAACCTCTTCATGGTGTAGAGTATTACCCAACCTTCGGCCCGTGTTGAATAGAACAGTTCTTCTTTTCTTCTTCTTCTCCTTCTTCAGGAGCATGGTCTTCAGTTCATCTTGGCCTTTAGCTAGACCCAGGATTAATTCTTGAAACTGCGCATTCTGCGCCTGGAGAGCCTTGATTGAAGTCTCAGTTGATTCAGATCCGGGATTCATGATGCTGAAATAAACAGCGAAGAACTGTAAGCAACCTGAAAAGGGAAAATCCTGCTATGCACATGATGTATGAAATGCGTATGCAATGCATTCAAGGGTTCGAAAGTTCAAATTTGTTGTAGACAAGAAAAGAACACACGTTATCATTAAAGAAAACCATTGTTTTAATACATCAAAGCCTCATGGGCAAAAGTACAAAAATCAAGTCAATCCCAAAATACACTGCGCATCCTCTTCGGAGCTATGTAGGTGTTGAGATTCCTCTCCTCATGCAACAGACGTGTGAGCTCCAAGACTTTCTTTTCACTGGCGTGCAGGCTAGTCTCAAGAGAATTCCTTTCCTCCTTAAGCTGGATCCAGCTCTTCTGCATCTCTTCCCAGGATGTGGGCATATCGGGGTGCTGAATAACATGAGACACTTCCCCTTCCAAAACAGGCTCTTTGATTACTGGAAGCATGTGAGGATACGGCATCGCTAACTTCTGAGAGCGGGCGCGTACCCATTTGAGATAAGGCTCCAAAGGGATGGAGTTCCTGTGCCCCAGTGTCTTGCTGTCTATCCTACTAGGCATCCTCCAGGCTCTGATAAATCTCTGACGAAGTCCTTGAGTATCATTGTCGAAGTCAAAAACTATGTCAGGAATTAACATGTCATGAGGACCGTCCCTCCGAGCATAACCAAACTGTCTCCAAGCCAGGCATGGGCTATAAGTAATACCTCCCCTGATTCCAAGTAAAGGAACATTAGGGTATTCCCCACAACGATCAATGATAGTGACATCCTCTCTGGATCTAGGACACCAATGTATATCTGCATGTGTAAGAGTCATCAACCGTTGTGACCATCTCAAACCCCGCTCATTCTTCAGGACTGATTGGGGAAGGTGCGAAATAAACCACCTTCCCAGGAGAGGAGTGCAACACATAAGGACACCTCTTTTTCTCATGGTTCGAGTGTAACATGAGTGAAGGATGTCCCCCAGCAACGTAGGTATAGGGTTCCTGGACATAAAGATCTGAACGGCACTGATATCAATGAGCTGATCTGGATTAGGGAACAACACAAAACCATAAACAAGGAGGGCTACCACTTCTTCAAAAGCTTGCAAGTCAAGAGAGTTCCAACATTCAAGGGCTTTCTCAAACAGAAACCTGGCTAAGAACCCTTTGACACCACTTCTAACTTCCCAATGTCCCTTGAGGTCAGATGACTGCAGGTGCAAGGCTTTAGCAATCTCTTCGAGCTTAGGTTCCTTTTCTGTACCGTTGAAAGGTAGCTGATCAAGGATAGGGATCTTCAGGAGCCGGGAGAACTCCTCCAATGTAGGTACCAACTGATAGTCCAAGAAGGTAAAACAGTGATGCAGAGGGTCAAAGAATTGGAACAAGACCTTTATCATATCTTCCTCAATGTTGGTGTTGACCAAGCTGATGAGGCTTCCATGCCTTTCACTGAATGAAGAGTTCTCGGGAATCCTGGATATAAGCTCCTTAAGCTGAGGAGGGATCCTTACAAGATTGACCTGAATTGTCTTTCTACGAACAGTTTCCATGTCCTACAAAACAAGAACAAAGATGAAAATTCGAACCCCTGAAATGGTTAGTCAATGCATATGATGCAGGATGATGTCATGATGCTATGATTAAACACACCACAGATATTTACAAAGACAAACATGTAGGGCAAACAAGGCACACAAGACAAGCCCTTAAGGTTTAAGGCCAGCATGGGGTCTGGGTAGTACCCTCTTGAAGTTGGTGGGTTCATACCTGTCCTAATCAAAGTAACCGGGTTCTAAGGTTCCCAATATCACGGGATTGCTTTCATTGTTCATCGTTTCGATTTAGCCACTGAACTGGCGACCGAAATATTCCAGGAAAGCAACCCTCAATTGAGCGTAGTATCGAGTATCAACCAACCTCGGACTGCACCAAAGTCAGTTATCTCACTACCCTAAAGAGGCCAAGATAGTTCAATTAAGGTTCCTAAGGTCTGTTGATGCTTCACGACACCACGCGGAGGCCCCGTACTCTCCTTGACTGAACTCAAGGGTTACCGGTACACACCAAAGTGTCACATCAACGTAGCAGACTGTTTTAACCATGTCGGTATACCCCGCACAGTTCCCTCACAACCTTGTTGCTACTTTCTAAGAAGGTATCCCCCAGATCCGGGTTAGGATCTATAGAACTCCCATGCAACCCACAATAGTAAAGCAAGCAAAGAAGACAATTGAAAACACAGTGATCTTAATCCTAAGGTACACCTCACTTTAAATAATCATATCCCCAGCAGAGTCGCCAGTTCTGTGATCGGTGGATCTGGAACTGACTGTTTAAAGCTGGTTCGCGAAATGTCGCGGAAGCAAGAGTCGCCACCGTCTTTTATTTTCTCCAATTGGAAAGGACAAAAGCACAGAAAAATTCCTTTAAAGAGATGTCTCTCGGTTCGGGAGGTAGGTTATAGAAAGGGAAGGTGTTAGCACCCTTTCTATCCATGGTTATCCATGGGCTCTTAGATACTTGCTCAATGTGTTTTCAAAATTGTTTGTTTGCTTTTCAATGTGGGTTTAAAAGTTTCTTTGAAAAATTTCAGTTCGACTCGTACGTCAGAGTGTTTGAAAAATTTGCTTTGAAAGCTTTTGAAAAGTGTTAGTGAAAAGATGTTTTGATTTGTTTGAAATTAGAGCAAGTATCCTTGAGAACCTACCTACCCTAAGGAATTCGTCTGTGTAAATGTCCTTTAAAGTAGTGCCATCCCACCATTGAGAGGTAGGTAGCACCACCGTTGGAGGTGTTCGGGTCAATTCGATGTTCGGGACATGGTGATCACCAGAGTAATGGGAAGACACCTTAGAAGCTACCCTCATGCCGGGTTCCCGGATCATGAGGACTTACTAAGACGTTTTCTACTCGACGACCACCTTTCGAAAGGCAACAGTGAGGCGTACCCTAGGGGTGGTGTGTGCGATTCGTGTGTCATGTTTCAGTTATTTGTCTTGTCATGTTTGTTGTGTTCTACGCTTGATTTTAATTAGACATTCATTCTTTCATGCTTGGTTAACAGTTATAAAGTTTGCAGAAAAATAAATCTACAGCTATTACAAATGGCGCGGGTCCACATCGCCGAAATTAAACCGGACCCGATTTAGCGGAAAATAAATAAAGCGAATAAATAAAAGTGCGAGAAATTTAAATTATATGGCTTTGAGATATTTACAAAATTATAATAAGCGATAATAAAATAAATGCGCGAAATAAAGAAATTAAAACAAAATTAGGGCGTTGGACCCTTTTGCAGACAATTAAAATTAATAATGAATTACAAATTAAATGATTAAATGTTTTTTTTAGATTTTGTGTTCTTTAGATTCAATAAGGAAAAGAAGTCAATTAAATTAAGCGGCGAACCCTAATTCTAATATTTTTTAATTATTAAGAAAATATTGAAATTTGACTAATTAAGCCTAATTCATTTATGTACAATTTAAATAGGAAAATAAATAAATAAATAAATAGTATTGTGAGAAATAAAAATTAAAAAGACATTAAAACTATTAATTAACCTAATTCTACATGTTTTGGATTTTTATTAAAAAAAAGGAATTAAAATTAAAACCTAATTAAACTAAATTATTTATATTCTAATTTATTCATGGCAATAATTAATATATAAATATTTATTAATTTTTTTTTTGTATTTTCTGATTTTTATAATGTTTTTATATTTTATAGAAAAAGAGAGAAAATTAATTAATAGCAATAAAAATAAATAATACAATAATCAACATAATAAGAAGAAAAGAAAAAAAAACAAACCAGAGTGGGGTGTTGCCCCAAATAAGGAGGTAAGGCCTGGTAATTTAAGGCCCATCAAGCTTGATTTCGCTGACTTTCCTTGATCTTGTATGGCACGTTGACCAGCCTATGATATGCTCTTTGAATTTAAGCCTTTGATCTGTACGCACTGGACGCGTGTATGGTGAGATATTGATGTAATATGGTGATCCTCCTCAAGCGCGCTGCATAAGAATTTTTTATGAAAAATAATGTGAAAATTTTGCCAGACCTGGGACTTGAACCCAGGTCTTGAAGGTTACAAGCGCGTCTCCTTGCCAGCTGAACTATGCAATTTCATTTAATATATAATATAACATAAATAATATAAAAGAAACATAATGCTAGTTGGTGAAACACGCGCGAATTTCAAAAGGACCTATCACGTGGTGACAACGAGGTTGTCTTCTTCCCCACCCTGTAAAACAAAATGAATAGGCGACGGTTTTTATAGCGTGGCATTAGGGGGGATTCAAGAAAATAGCGAATAGCTTTCCTTGATCCATAAATCCATCGCGAGGTATGTGTCTTGTTCAGAAGAACACGCTGAATGCAATGGTAACAATCTTGAGTCCCAATTGTTCCTTGGGTGAGAAACCCCAAATCAAGAACTCTGAAAACCTAGATTTCAATCATGGTGAATTCGTATATACAGCACAAAAACACAATTGGACATATTGGTTAGCTTAGAAACATCATGACAAACAATAATCCATAAAGAAAAATGCAAAAGGATGCTTAAATCATGCTATGCGATTTCAATATTTTCTTGGTTCAGTTTGACTTAGAGGTACCGATTCAAGGTGTTTTGCTTGTTGTTAATGATTGAGAAACACTCAATGATGTCTCAGAATGCTAATGGGATGAGAGTTGATGCTTGAATCAGCCTAAAACCTTGAATTCAGTATTTGAGTTTTATGAGAATTTTTCAATATGCAAAAGCTTGTTCATGCGCAGCTTGGAGTCTAATGGCATTAGGGTTCTCATGCTGAGTATGTATAGAGACTATTAGGTTAAAAACTTTGCACAAAATCTCAAGCATTCATGGTTTTACATATTTGATTTTGGAAAATCTTTTTCATATCTTCTCATGTGCAATTTGATTCAAATCTGATCAATTCTCATCAAAACTTGCTTAATTAAGAAGTGCACGAAATATTGACATTATAATGTGCATAAAAAGATTTTTTTAGGTTAGGTTTATATTTTTCATGTATTAAAATGATTTAAATGAATATAAATTAATATTAATTCAAATAAATAATTAAAAAATATGAAAATACTCCCCTTTGGGCCTAGTGGTCGTGCATAGGCTTGGCATGAAGAATCTTGGAAGAAAAATGGGCCCATTTGCATTTTTAGGCCTTTTGCATCAATGTTGACTTTCAAAAATTTCCAAAAATTTCCCAACTTCCACAAGGCATAACTTGGTCAATTTTTAAGCTTTTCACATGTTCTTGGACATTTTGGAAAGGTCTTTGAGTCCTTTAACCAATGCCTTTGGTCCCATGTCATTTTGATTTACCAATCTCAAGTTATGTCCTTTGACTTAAAGTCACTTTTTGTTGACTTTTGAAAATGACCTATAATGTTGAAATTGATAACTTTTTGTGAGATCATTTCTTGGACTTGGAATATGAATATGAATTGTAGGAAATGTCTTTCTCTTCAAAATGAGCTTTGGATGGAATTTTTCTGATAATCCATGTGAAAGTTATGCCCTGGTCAATTTCAGTTGACTTTTTCAGCTGTCCAAATATAGCAACTTTTGTATCTTGATGATTTTCTGAGCCAAATTTTGAGAATCATGATCAAGCATTGATCAAATGATGTTTGTGGCTTCAAAATGATATGTTGACCAAAAATTTGAACTTTTGACTGTCAAATGACCATTTTGCCCCTACAGTTGACTGTAGTGCAATCTAGGGTTTTGACTGTGCAATCTTGAGCTGAATGCCTTGAAACTTGACATGAGGATATTTTACCATCTTTGTAAACATGTGAGACTTGATTGGGCCTTTGAAAAGTTCATTTGCTTGACCAGAACTCAAACCCTAGTTTTGACTGTATAGGAGCCAGTTGAGCTGCACAACCCTGGGGGAATTTTGTGACCTTGACTTGGTAATTTCTTGATGAATATGGGAGGGCAAATTTTGGGGTACAACAACAGCATTCTAGTGGCAATGTGATTCTGGTGTGTCTATATGTTGATGACATATTGCTAACAGGAAGTTGTCCAGAAGATATAATCAAGTTCAAAGAAGTTCTGATGAATGAGTTTGAGATGACAGATCTGGGAAATATGATATATTTTCTAGGAATGGAGATTTTTTTACTCAAATAAGGGTATTATTCTAAATCAGCTAAAGTATTAACTTGAACTTCTAAAAAGGTTTAAGTTGCAGAATTATAAAGTTGTTGTGACACCATCAGAAACCAATCATAAATTAGATTCTGATTCTGATGGTGATTTTGTGGATGCTATGATCTTCAAACAATTGGTTGGTTCTCTTAGATACACTACGCCAAAAGTGATTTTTAACAGCGCACATTAGACAACGCTTTTGTACAAAAACGCTGTTATAAGTGAATTAAAAAAACACGGAAACTGTATAAAATAATTAGTAAAAGCGCTGCTAAAGGATTGCTTTAGAAAGCGCTTTATCATAAGCGCTGGTAAATGTTCACTTTAGACAGCGCTTTAAGAAAGCGCTGTATAAAGTCATAAAAAATTAAAAAATATATATTAGAAAAGCGCTGATATAGGTCCATATTGGCCAGCGCTTTTAGAAAGCGCTGTCTAAACCCTTATAAGTGAAAATTAAAAAAATAGAATCTGTGTATTCATAGATTCACGAATACATAAGCTAGCGAAACCCTTTCCCTCCTTCAAGCAAAACCCATTTCCTCCTCCGTCTCAAATCCTTCATCGTCGTACACCGTCCTCCATCGTCTCGCTCAGTTTTCCTTCACCCACACCGGCCGGTTCTCAAGGTATGTTCTTTATTGAAAATGTCTTTATCTCCATTGATGTCCAAACTGAGTTATCCTCCTTGATAATGTACTATGCTAACATCTAAGACATTATCCTCCTATTGATGTCTAAACTGGGTTATATGTATGCATTTTAATTTTTGGGTTCTTGGTAGGGCTTGATATATAACAGCAACACTTTTAGCATTTAGCATTATTGCATTTTCTTCGGGTTCTATGTTTTGGAATAAAAAAGATGATATATATGATGGTTTTTATTTTATTTTAATTGGTTTCTGAATTGTTTATCATGTTTATATTCTCCATAAACTAGTATTTTGAACCTATATATATATATATATATATATATATATATATATATATATATATATATATATATATATATAACTTGTTTTTTATGATCCTTTTGTATTAGTGTAGTTAGTCGAAGACCATCAACGATTCCAAGAACATCAAAGCTGCATCATCCGTCGTCGACACCAATAGCCCCTTTTCTTTCTTTGGTAAGTCAAGTTCAAATTCTATTTGTATCGATCAATTAAAAAACACAATTATTTTTATATAGATATATTTTTTTTTAGTCCATGTTATTAACTCTAGAAATAAATTTCTAGAAATAATTTGTTTATATCAAACAAAAAGAGAATAATCCGTTTATAGTGTTTTTGTTTACTTGAATAAGTAGAAAAAAAATGGATAAAAAATGGATGTTTGTCGATCGATTGTCACAAGAGTACGAGAATGGGGTATTGGAATTCGTTAAGTTTGCTGTTCAACACGCCAAAGACCCCAGTCGAATGAAGTGTCCTTACTTGGGTTGTTGTTATATGGGTCGGGTTAACGCAGATGGATTGAAATCATATTTACTAATGCATGGAATTGATAGAAGTTGTACGTGTTGGATATTTCACGGTGAAAAAAGTAACGACAACGTTGAACTGGGGGAGAAAAGTAGTATGGCCTATGCTTCAGACGACAAGGACACAGATACATACGATTTTGATCGAGTCGAAGAGATTGCAGATGCACTTGAAGAAGATCTTCAGGATTGTCCCAAAATGTTTGAGAGATTGGTAAACGATGCAGAGAAACTGTTGTATAAAGGGTGCACTAAATTCACAAGACTGTCTGCGGTATTAAATTTGTACAACTTAAAGGCGGGAAATGGATGGTCAGATAAAATTTTCACAAAGTTATTAGCCCTTATGAGAGATATGCTTCCGGAGGATAATGTTCTTCCTAATCGAACCTATGAAGCCAAAAAAATGTTGTGCTCTATTGGCACGAGCTATGATAATATACATGCTTCTCCAAACGATTGCGTTTTGTTTCGAAACAAATATGCATTGTTGAATGAGTGCCCTAAATGCGATTTGTCTCTATATAAGAAAAAATTATCTCCAGCAAAAGTCTTATGGTATTTTCCTATAATTCTGAGATTTAGGCGAATGTTTCATAGTGAAACCGATGCAAGACACCTTACTTGGCATGCAGATGAAATAATTATTAATGGAAAGTATCGACATCCGGCAGATTCACCACAGTGGTCGAAAATTGATAATGATTATCCTGATTTTGGAGAAGAGGCAAGAAACCTTCGGTTGGCTTTATCTACTGATGGAATGAACCCACATGGTCTTCAAAGTATCTCACATACCACATGGCATGTGATTCTTATGATTTATAACCTACCTCCATGGCTATGTATGAAGCGTAAGTATATGATATTATCTATGTTAATATCTGGGCCTAAACAACCAGAGAATGACATAGACGTATACTTGACACCTTTGATCGAAGGTTTAAAGATTTTATGGGAGAACGGTGTGGAGGTTTATGATGGATATAGGAAACAAAGTTTCAATTTGAGGGCTATGTTGTTTGGCACAATTAATGATTTTCCAGCATACGAGAATCTATCCGGGTATAGCATTAAAGGTCAACGTGTGTGTCCTGTTTGTGAAGATGGAACCGATACGACGCGTTTGGAACTTTGTCAGAAGAACGTGTTTCTCTGTCATCGTAGATTCTTACATTCTAAACATCACTACCGTGCGTGGAGAAGAGCATTCAATGGAGACACCGAACAACGTAAAGCTCCACCTGCATTGTCAGGTGACCAAATTTTTGAAAAGGTGAAAGATGTGTGTACTCAGTTTGGCAAGCCTTTTGCGCATATGGTTGTCAAAGGTGGGTGGAAGAAGAGATCGATTTTTTTGAATTGCCATATTGGAAGTCTCTGTATGTGAGACATTTTCTCGATGTTATGCATATTGAAAGAAATGTATTTGAAAGTGTTATTGGTACGTTACTCAATATTAAAGGAAAGTCTAAGGATGGCCTTAAAGCAAGGGAGGACATGTTAAATATGGGAATACAAACTGAACTAGGACCCGTGAAGAAAGGAAGCTGAACATATCTACCACCTGCTACTTTTACTCTATCTAGAAAGGAGAAAAAGATATTGTGTAAGTTTTTAAGTGAAGTTAAAGTTCCAGAAGGATACTCTTCAGATATTAGAAGACTTGTGTCTATGAAAGACCTCAAGTTAAAGAGTTTAAAGACACATGATTGCCATGTTATAATGGAGCATTTTCTACCAATAGGTATACGTTCTATTTTGCCAGATAAAGTAAGGAGTGCGATAACTAAGTTGTGTTTTTTCTTTAGGTCAATTTGTAGTAAGGTGATTGATCCTGAGATCTTACCAACATTGCAAAAAGAAATTGTTATTACTTTGTGTGAGCTTGAAATGTATTTTCCTCCCTCATTTTTTGACATAATGGTACATCTAGCTATTCATCTTATGAAAGAGGCACAGTTGTGCGGCCCAGCTTATATGAGATTGATGTACCCTGCTGAACGTTATATGAAAGTATTAAAAGGGTACGTGAAAAACCGAAGTCGACCAGAGGGTTGTATTGTTGAGCGATACATTGTTGAAGAAGAGGTTGAGTTTTATACTGAATATTTGTCCAAAGTTCAATCCATTGGACTCCCCAAAAGTCATATTTTTGAAAAAAAGGAAGGTAAAAGATTATTTGGAAATAAAATTGTGACAATATCAAAAGATGAACGGGATCAAGTGCATCTGTATGTTCTGCACAATGACAGTGAGGTTGAGCCATATGTTGAAATGCACAAGGATATACTCTGAGGGTTAAATCAGAATAGAAATGAAAATTGGATAGTACAGGAGCACAATCAAAGTTTTATACCATGGTTTAAGGATCATATTTTTTCAAAGCTTTATTCAGATCCCGCTTCAATAACAGAAAGGTTGAGATGTTTGGCATATGGTCCAAGTTTACGTGTGTTTTCCTATAGCGCATACGCAATTAATGGATACACATTTTATACTAAATAACAAGATGATAAAAGTACTATGCAAAATAGTGGTGCCACCGTTCTTGCTGAAGCAATGCACATTTCTAGTATGAAGGACCTAAACCCCAAATATGCAAATCTTTCATATTTTGGAGTTATCGAGCATATTTGGGTGTTTGATTACGAGAAGTTTCAGATTCCTATCTTTGGTTGCAAGTGGGTAAGTAGTGGTGGCATACGAATGGATATGTCAGGATTTTTGCAAGTGGATCTTAATAGAGAGGGGTACAAAGAAGAGCCTTTTATTCTAGCCTCTCAAGCTAAACAAGTGTTCTATGTCACTGACCCGACGAGTACAAAATGGTCTATAGTGCTTTTTTCTAACAAAGTGGTTGATAATAACGGTGTAGACCAAGGTGGTATTGATGATGAGAATGAGTCATGTATTAGACGGGATGAGTCGTATATTATAAATGATCAAGATGAGAATATTATAGCGGATGAATCATATATCAGAAATGATCATAATGAGGGAATTTGGATAAATCCATTCGTCCGCATTGTTAAGAAACAAGTAATTCATGTTCCAACCAAGAAAATAAAAAGATGTTAGTGTAAGAGGTAGGATATTAAAATGTTTATGTTTATGTTTGTGTTTACGTTTAAGTTTATGTTTATGTTAATTTTTGGCATTATCATTTTATATATATTGAAATGACTATGGAATTTTATATTGGGTTTATGTTTATGTTTATTACAGGTTAGATGGCTACTAACGATGATCACCCACGTGATGATTTTGTGCATGATGGAGATAAGGCCGTTAGTAAAACAGAAATGGAACATAGAAGAGGAATAACAATAATGAAGAGAATAATTCGGGATAGAGACCAAGGCATAAAGTATGATGTGCATTGGAGCCAAGAAGGCCAACTCATTGAGCCTAACGGTTCAATGTTAACGAGTTATCTCGGTTCGGTGGTAAGAAGAGAAATTCCAATCACATGTGAAGATTGGAGAGCAAGATTGTTGGACGACGCTAAAGATAAAATATGGAGTGAGATACAGGTACCATATGTGATGTTAATTGTTTTTAATGACGATTATGTCTCTAAATTACTTATATTAACGCACTTTGTGTATGATTTTCGTAGAGGTCATTCATCATTGAGGATACGAGGAGATATTATATTCTTAAATTGACCGGGAAACTACATAGAGGGTTTAGAGCTTTCTTGTCAAACAAGTTTCTAAGGGATGCGGATAAAATTTTTGTTGATGCAGAGCTTCCAAAGAAATATGCTGATTTGATTACAGCTGAAGAATGGGAAACTTTTAAATCGAAAAGAAATACCCAAAAATTTGAGAGCTTAAGTGTCGTAAATCGACAACGAGCATCAAGTCCAACATATCCATACAGAAAAGGCCGTATGGGATATGCATGGTTACAACAATCTATTGTAAGTATCTATAAATTGCAAAGTATCTATAATATATACACGCTTATATTTGATCATGTTTTTTGGCTTAATGTGTAGCTAACAAAATAGAATAGTTCTGAAACATCTCTTCCGGAACACATTTTGTGGAAGGAAGCCCGTGTGTGTAAGGGTGGAGCTGTTGAAGAAAAAGTTCAACAAATTTTTGAGAGATATGTAAGTATAACATTATTTATTTAATTACATCATACTTTTATTTATTTAATTACATCATTCTTTTATTAACATATCATTCTTTAATTGCAATATATATATATATGAATTTCAGGAGAGTCTTTCCAAGTTTATACCTCCAGACGAAGATAATGATTGTAGGAGAATACTCTCACGAGCATTAGATATTCGTGAGTATTCTGGTCAGGTGAGGGGTAAGGAATTTGGGATCACTCCAACATCCTTGAAAAAAAATCAAAGACAAAAGCTCCAAGCAATAAAGAACTTCAGGAGAAGTTGGAAAAGTTACAACAAGAAGTATATAAGCTGAGAAAGGAAAAGGAAATCAATCAAGCTACAGACTTTAAAGATACTAGTGACAAATGTAGTATCAATGATAACTTTGGACAAAATATTCTCGAGGTAATTATATACCATCTTTATAAATTATAAAACCATGTTTATTAATTATATAACCATGTTTATTAATTATATAACCATATTTATTAAATTATAGGGCATTTCCTGGTGTCAACTCTATTTGTCGGCACCGACTTATCGGATGGTTGGCAAGGGAAAAGTGTATAATATTTCGGGAGAAATGCTTCACCATAGACTGCTCCCAGATGGATTTTTGAAAGTATCGGTCGATGTCGTTTTAGAGGGGGGTGCGTTGTTACCACTACCTGACAATGTGGCGGATGCAACATTGGTGGCAGATGCAATAGGATCTTTTGTTGCATGGCCGTCAAGCCTCGTTTGCATAGATAATAAGGTATGATTAAAATAATTTACTATTCAAATTTTTTATGGCAATTATACTTACATTTTGTTTACATGGTAATGTTAGACTCCAACAAAATCCATTCCAAAAGATAAGGGGATTAGGCGGGAGACCGAGTCAATTGCATCATTTGAGGTAACACAATTATATGACATTTATGCTATGAGAAATGCTAATTTTTTATTTTATACTTCCCCTAACTTATTATATGATAACTAGATTCATGCTAAAGAGACTGCACAAGTCAGTAGGGGTAAGGCTCCTGAAATTAGCAATATTTCCACACAAAAAAAGAATGTTGCTAAGAAGACTGTGGCTAGCAAAAAAACTACTGCTTAATTCAGGTCGTGCCTTCAGACATATTTAGGAATTACAGATATTCCGGATGGTGGTACCCGCCTTATACCTATGAGTGCAGACATCTTTGGTTTTGAATATCTTGAAGCAATTGGTAGAGAGGATATGGAGCAAGTTTTTAGGCATTTGGAATTAGGCCTCGGTGTTATCGGTATATACATCAGGTATACTCTGATCAACTTTGTTTAATTAAATGAAAAATTTAATCCATCATTTCAATGGATATAGTATAATGTTAATCATGTTTTAATTTAAGGTTTATGTATGACAACATTGTGCGCCCATGTGGATTAGAAGCAAGATTTGGCTTCTTAGCTCCCAACACTGTCAATTCAAGGTTAATTATAACGAGACCAGATGATGTCATAGCATATGTACTAGGTTTATTCGTGGCCAGTAAAGATACTGAGAAGTTGTTCTTTTTGCCATATAATACTGGCAACGAGTTAGATTTTCATCCTAACTTGATCTATTATAATTTTCCGTTTTTGGACATTGTTTAATCTTTGTTTAATCTTATAGTGTACACTGGTTATTGGTTGCGATTAATCTTATGAGAGAAACGGTGTATTATCTGGACTCGTTATACAATGATTGGTCAACATATCCAGATTTGAAATAGATGATTGACACGTAAGTGTTTCGCTCCCAAAGAGATATTCAAGTTTATGTTTATGTTTATGTTTATGGTCAACATATCTGGATTTGTGTTTATGTTTATGATTCTATGTGAGATTGTTCTAAACATTCATTTATATTTTATTATAGCGTTCTACTTGCTTTTCGCTCCCAAAGAGATATTCAAGTACCAAAAAGTAGAGCCAACAACGTTACATGGATCAGAGTGGAGGTATATTTTCACAAAGAGATATTGAGTCTTGATTACATTAGTGATGATACTTGATAAAACAATTTAAGGGGTATATCTTGATATATATTCGTATTTTCTTTCCATGTGTAGTGTCATCGCCAGCGTAACGGTATAAATTGTGGCTATTTTATGTTGAGGTTTATGAAAGAAACTATTCTTTTGGATCGATTAGAGATTCCATCCACGATATGGATTTTTAACTTAGGAATTACATACTATTTTCATATTTTATGTTTCTCATAAAATGACATATTGTTTTGACTAAATCACATACTATGTTATATTATTATATATGTAGTACTTTGAGGAATTCAATTGTGCACATTACTCAAAAGATCAATTGGATGAACTTATGGAGGAATTGTGTCAATTCATTATCGGGTTGAGAATTTTATAAGCTAAGGTATATTGTCTTATTTCCTTTGATGAGAACTTTCGAGTTTTAAGTATAAATTAAATTCGAATAAAATGCAACTTTAATATTATCATGTTATGAATTTCGATCATTTGGTTTTTTTCCAGGTTTATAGGTACATATGTAGAAGATAGAGCTAAGATATTCATGTTGTTGTTGTTTCATGAGAATTCTCGAAGATAGAAAGATGTATAGATGTGAATTCAATTTTGAATTTTAGGCATTTTAACTTGTAGAATTTTAACTTGTATCATAAATTTTGTAATTGTTGTTGTATATATCATCAATTTATATATATGTGCAATTTTTATATATGTATATTTTATTAGAATGAAGCTACCAAATATGGTGCATAATATGGTGAAAACCTGGATCAAATATGGTTAAAATTTTGATTAAAATGCATTATATATATATTGGACAGCGCTTTTGTAAGTCAAAATAGATAATTTATTTAAAAAAATTGTGAACAATAGACAGCGCTTTAGGAGAAAAGCGATGTAAAAACTAAAAAAAAAAGCGCTACCTAAAGTCTGAAAGTGCTGTCTAAAGTGGGGGAATAGACAGCGCTTTCAAAGGAAAGCGCTGTCTAAAGCCTATCTTAAAAAAATAACAAAGTGTTGTCTAAAGCAGAAGCGCTGCTAAAGGGGTATATAAAAAAGCACTGTCTATTCTAAAAGCGTTGTCTAAAGTTGGCATAAGACAACACTTTTACATTGAAAAAAGCATTGTCTTTTCTTTTAGCAGTGCTGCTTTAGGCAGCGCTTTAAAGCGTTGTTAAAAGCCTAGAAAAGCGTTGTCTTTTCCCTTTTTTGTAGTAGTGGTACTTGTGCAATACCAGACCTGACATTTGCTATGCAGTTGGAATGGTTAGCAAATTCATGAGTAAACCAAAGTGGTCTCATTACCAAGCTTCTGTTAGGATTCTGAGGTATATCAAAGGAACTCTGAAATATGGAGTGTTATTTTCTTCTGGAAGAAAGACAGAACCATAATTAGTGAGTTATTCTGATTTTGACTGGTGTGGAGATAAAGTTGACAGAAGAAGTACTTCTGGTTACTTGTTCAAGTTTCTGGGAGGTCCTATTTCTTGGAGTTCCAAGAAACAGCTTGTTGTGGCTCTATCAACGTGTGAAGTTGAGTATATTGCAAGTGTTGTAGCTGCATGTGAAGCTGTTTGGCTTCTGAATCTTCTGGAAGATTTGAAGATTGAGATAGAGAAACCTCTGAAGTTGTTGATTGATAACAAATCTGCAATCAATCTTGCCAAGAATCCAGTGTTGCATGGAAGAAGCAAGCATATTGAGACGAAGTATCATTTTCTGAGAAGTCAAGTACATAAAGGAGTGTTAGAAGTTCTGTACTGTAGCACCCAGAAATAACTGGCAGATGTTCTAACGAAGGCAATCAAAACAGACCAATTTCTTCATTTGAGGAATGAAATTAGTATTGTTAGTTTCTGATAGGTACTAAATTAAGGGATGATATTAAAGGGTAATTTAATATTTGCTATATTTGGAATATTCTCTCGTAGGGCATATGTGACATTCTTATCTTTGCTATCTTTGTGTATAAATAGGTGTCTTTGAGACTAAAATTGATTATAGTTAAATGTGAATGTTTAGTAGTAAATATTATTTAAGATATGATTATATAAGTTTATTGATTTCATTGTAAACAACTTACTGTGGGATAAACTCATTCTGCTTTAGTTTTATTACTCACATCTTATAATTTATTATAATTATTTAAGATTTTGTTTGAAAGTTTGAAGAGGGAGGGATGAGAGGATTTTGAAAAATAGAAAGGATTGAGAAAAAAAATAGAAAGATTTTGGTTGTGAGGATTTTGGAGAGTTTTTTTTCATAACACTAAAATCTTCTAATTAACTCAAAATTTATATTGGAGTAGAATTTTAGAAGGTTTAGACAAATTGTTCAAATATAATTTTTGTTGTTATAATATTTTAAAAATTAAAATCATATTAATGATAAATATAATTTTATCATTTTAAATAAAATATTTTTTTTCAAAAAATATAAAAAATTTCTTTATATTTTTTATAAAAAATTATTTTTCAAGACCATCCTTTCCTCTTCTCTCCAAACTTCAAACAAAACCTAAAACTCTACAACAAAAAATTATCAATTAATTTTTGTGGTATAAAACATATCATATTGTCTCAAATAATTTATTAAAGCCCTGTTCTAATATTAAAAATTGGTCCCTTTATAAAAAATACAAAATTTAAATAAAATTATTCTCTAATTAAATTATAAATAACATTAAAAGTATTTATCTTTTTAAATAAAATAGAATTATATTTTAATCAATAATATTAAAATAAAATTCTAAAATAATGTTATTATCAACATTGTAGTTCCTTAAAAAAGAGTCATCATTTGAACCAATCTTTTAAAAATTGAATCCGAAAAATAATCGTTAAAATATGTGGGTCAAGGTTCAATCGATTCAATCGGTTCAATCGTGGTTGAATCATATATTAAATTTAAACTAAAAAAATAAATAAATAAATTATTAAACATTCTAATTAAATTAATTTATATCATAATTTGTAAAATAAAATTCTCAAATAAATACAATATTAATAAACAAACTTACAAAAGAAGAAGAATACAATGTAAGGTTCAATAACAAATCAAAAAATTAGTTAAGGACTAATATTTATATATTTGTACTAATTGCTTAACTCAGTCACAAGTTCTTCATCAGCATAATTTTTCACATCTCTTCCAAGACCAACATCAGTTATTCCGTGTCCATAAACATTATATTATTTCTTCTCTTTCTATTTGTATTTTCATTGTATCATGTCTTCCTATTTTATTCTTTATTTTTTATCTATGCAATTTTAAATGTTTACTATAATTAATTTTTAGATTTAAACAAAGAAATAAAATGAAGTAAAACATTAAAAAAATTATCTTTATTTTTTTAACCTTCTAGTTCATCAAAATCGGTCCCGATTTTACGGTTATTTTGGTTTTTCGCGTTTGAAGCAAATTTATCCCAATCTATAGACCTAACTGTTTATTGGTCCAAATCGAACCGGATTAAACAACGGTTCAAAGTTGAACTAGTTCAACCGGTCAATTCAATCCGATTTTTAAAACATTAATTTGAACAATTTTAAAAGCGAATTCATCAATCAGGTCCTCGTATTGTATCATCTCTACTAAGCCATTAAGGATATGTTTGAAAGAGTTTTTTTTTAAAACTATTTTGTAAATTGATTTAAAAAAATGGTTTTGAAGAAAAAATTTAAAAGAAAACATGTTTGATAATTTGACCTTTAAAAACTGTTTTAAATTTGTATAATATTACAAATTTGTCAGTAATGAAAAATGTAGAAATTTTCTTTCAAAAAAGTGGTATTGAGAATTTTATTTGTTTTGCTTTTGTTAGCAATTAAATGAAGAAAAATTAAGAGCCCAATATAATTAAGCTCAATTCTAGTAGTTATACACTATAGAATATTCTCATGAAATACATGTTATACAAAAAGACTTGTATGATCCTATTGAAGAAAAAAATATGAATTGGGTGATAAATCAGTTGACGAAGGAAAAATGATAAATCAGAAAATTGTTACTATAATCAGACATCAATTCAACTTGAGTGCATGTCCACATGTTGAAACTGAAACTTATGCGTTGAAAATATGGAGTAAATTGAAAGAGTTACTCGAGCACAAGAAAGTATAAAATAAAATATGTTTGATTTTGAAGTTAGTTAATAAAAAATACAATGATGGTGACTCAATAGAAGAGTATATTGTGAATCAGTTGACAGCAAATAATAGTAATTTGGATGATGAGTTGCAAGTCTTATATTGCTTAGTTCCTTACCAGATAAACTCCAAATAAAAAATTGGTAATGGTAACGGTAAAAAATCACATGCTTAATAAAGAATATAAGAGAAATAAATTTGATTTGTTTGTTACACATAATTAGTTTCAAACTCTAGTTAAAAAGTCACTGGGGAGAAGGAAAACCTAAGAATCATTGTAAGTTAAGATCTATAAAATAAAGGCCTAATACATCTTTTTGTTACTTAACTTAATTTCAGGTTTCACTTCCGTCCCTTATTTAATAAAGGTTTTTTATAAATCCCTCAAATCATATTTTGTTAGTCACATGGTCCTTTTTATTAAATTTTATCAAAATCCATTAAATTGGACTGACGTGACACTTCAGCTAACATTAGTTTAACTGACATGTCATTATTTTAATTGATATGGAATATTTTATTATTATATAATTTGTTATATTTTATAATTTATTAGTTCTCTCTTTTCTCTCTTCTCCTTCTTCCACCCCCACAACCCTTCATTTCCTCAAATCTTAAAATTCCTAAGTTATTTCTCTAATCTCTCTTGAATTGATGCATTCCTATGACAATGGTTCTTCTTTACCATCTCTATAGAAAAATCAAAGTTCTTCACCGTCGGAATCAACTACAGTTTGTATTATCAAAGTTGAAGTTGATGAGGTTATAGTGATTATTGATGTTTCTTCTTTATTATTGTTGTCCCTCACGATCTCGGTTGGATAGATTCTAAACACAAACCCTAACTCACAACAATGTTCCACCTCTTTTATTATACTTTTAAATAATTATTACAATATTTAATTTCTGGTGGTTATTGCTTTTCTTCTTGGTGGTTTTATCATTCAGATGATCCAATTTTTTTTTGGATTTATGATGAATTTACAATTTGCTGTTTCAGATACATTCAATGGGGGTTCTGATCAATCATCCAAAGAACCTATTTCTGGTACAATCATGAAGCAAAATAAGAAGTTTTCGGTAAGGTTTCAGATTTTTTGGTTTCATTCTGTATTTTGGATATTTATGCTTATTATTTTTAATAAACTTGTTCATATGTTTTAGTGATTGGTATTTGGAATGGTTATTAGCCGTTGCATTTGTTGCTATTCACGACAATTCAAATTCCAACAGTTTAATATTCTATCTTTGAGGTGGCATGTTATGTTGGATTATCCTTCTTCATATTTTGCAACGAAGTGGAATGGTAGGAATTTTGGTGTCTATTCATTTGTATACAAAAGTAAAACTTATGCATAATTTTTTTCTAATGTTCAATAATCTTCATAACTTATTGATGTTATTGTTTTGTAGTGTTGACTTCACACTAAAAAAAAAAAAAAGTCATCTATCACGGTCAGAAAATTGCGGTTATATACAAAATAATCGAGGTTATAAGCTTTGGTCACGGTTTGACCACGAATAAGTGACTGTGGTATATGCATATGTGGCCTAAATTATCCGCCTAAAATTTCATGTTTGGGCCATGTTTTCTAAATATCTGTGACTTGAATAGGCTACAGTTAGGTATCTAGGTTAAGGTTGCGGTTTATCTTGCGCCTCAGTTATTAACAGTGGCCGAATCTAGCCACAATTTGTTTATGGCCACTAATTAAAACCACAACTACATTTTGCTCACAGTTTTAGACCATTTAAGTAGGCCACATTTTCTTTTTGTTCCGCATAGTTGTGACAATGTTGTTCTTCATGTCATGGCATAAAGAACCATTTTAGATCAATATAAAATGTCTTCCAACAAGAATACTTATTTTTATAGATATTGAATAAAAAATTAAAATCTAATTATACAAGAAAATATTAAACCACAACGAAATATTCATTAAGAAATAAGTAAGTCTACATCAAGTGATTTTACTGACTAATAAGTCGCAAAAATATAGATAAGTTTTGATATTATCATTCTTAAACAAAATTAAGTTTCTCTCTCTCTCGAGGGAGAGTCATTCCAAATTCAAAACAAAAGTTCTAAGAGATAGATAATATAAAAAAAAATCTATTAATTAAACTCATGCATTATAATATTCTCCTTCTTGATCATCTCCTCCTTTTTGTTCTTCTTGAGCTTCAAATTAAAGCTTACCTAGGCTGAGTTTAAACCACACAACATACCGCAGAAGAAGAACGAAGGAAGGTTAGAGTAAAGTATACTTGGAGAGAAGTTGTTTCGTTCCATTGTTTGTGGACTTACCAACTAATTACCGAGGATGACCCTGATAGATCGTGAAGGCATTCTTATGCTGGAATCACTTGATTGTTAAGGAGACTGGTTCTTTTTCGTGTTGATTGTATGCGCTTTGATGTTGTTGCCTTCATTTTCGTGTTCACTGTGTGCATATTTGATGTTGTTTCCTTTATTTTCGTGTTGATTGTATGCATATTTATTACTGTTGCTTTCGTTTTCGCATTGATTTTCATACAGGGTGAAGGATTAGAGGTTTGATTTGCAGATTTGGGAGTTTTTGTAACCTAGGTTTTTGAATTAGGGATGGTTTCGATCCTATAGCGGTAGAAATGTTTAAGACTAAGCCATTGGATTGACTAAACTTATACAAATCAAAATAAAAATTGCCACCGTACTTTATTGTTTCCAAAGGAATGGGAAAAGAGCGAATAACCTAAAAAGAAGGGAAAGGATTCTAGGTAAGGGGGTTGGTTATGCAAAGGGAAGATATTAGCACCCTAAACATCTACGGTACTCCGCAGGAACCTCTTTGAAAAATCTATATATTTTGGCTATGAAAAATGTTGTATAAAATAGATGGTGGAGGTGGGAAAAGAAACATATTTTTTATGATTTTTGCACCCGCCGCGGTTGCGAACCTTTAGTGCCTACGTACCACCTTTTCGTGCAATAGGGGATCAGGGTACACATAGTTCCTCTTTTAAAAATTTTAAAACACAAATATGTTGGTCAATTTTATGAGATAAAACATCATCGTCATTGTCCGTGTGGAAAACATACCTACTACCCACAATCATGAGAAAGGAGAATTTTCATCATCTCAAAGTGGAGGATATGGCTTGGATTTTAAAATCAACAATGCCTCACTCAACACCCAAGTGGAAAATATCTCTCTTTACTACATATTGTAGAAGTATAGTTTTTTGCATCACTCAAAGTATTATTAAGTATATTGGAGTTTATTTATGAAAATGTTTGAAAATGCATGGACCTAAGTCCAAGTTTACTATAAAAGTAATTCAAGTTTAAAACAAGAAGATTTTTCAAAAGAGGAGAGAAAATTTTTGAAATTAAAGAAGATGGGAGGAGAAGAAGAGGTTATCCTAAAGCATAAGGTAAAAGCTAGGGATAAGAACCATCTAACCAACAAGAAGCCAATACTTGACACTATGAGTCAAAATAGAATTCTCATTCTCTAAATTGAAACCAAACAAGCAAATGATACTAGACCTCTTGGGAAAACCAAACTTCAAGTGTAATAAGTCTTCACAAAAATTGAGCAGAGCAACGGCTGTATACAGGTGAATTCCAGATTACAAACCAAAGGTGTAATCATAATAACTTGCACACAAAACAAACAAACAACTCAATGTCTTGAGGTAAACCTCAAGAGCTCCAGACAAAATAATCAGATAAGATCACAAGGTCTCCACTTACAGGCCAAGGTTTCTAATCCTAAGTCCAAAAAGTCCAATGCTCCATAATTTCAAGGATAGTAACCAAATAGTCCAAGTATCATTAACGATTTTTAGGGTTTATGTTGATTATTAGATGTTTTGAAAAAAAAAGAAAAGTAAAGCCCAAGTGAGCAAAAATAAAAATGACAAGAAAGTAAATGCTCAAATGAGCAAAGATAAAAAAATGACATGAAATATAAATGCTAAAAAATAAATAGTACATAAAAATAAAAGGGGCATATAAAAGAATAAAGGATAAAGTCAATTATTAGTGATTAGTGGTTAGTTGGATGATTATCTTGAAACTTGTATTTGGAACTCATTAGAGGATTGGTAGTACCAAAGCCTCCACAAAATAAGTTGCATTTGCTTTTTGTCAAGTATATCATCTGTTTGGAATCCTTATGAATATCATTTAATGATCAACGATGTTTAAGTGATCTGTGTTGACCAAAGGTGTTGTAGATCCATTAGAGGATTGGTAGAACCAAATCCTCCACACAATGAATCTCAAGGTTATTGGATCAAAGAGATCAAATTAACATACTTGGGCTTGCAAACATAAGTTTGGGCCATGAATGATCATTTATTCGAATCGGGACAAAATTTAGCGCTATGTTAAGCAATCATAAGTGGACTTATATAGAAGTCGCACCTATTTTGAGGCTGGTCAATAGCAATCTGTGCACCATTTGTTTTGAGACATGATATAGAGATCATGCTCCAACAATATTTAGTGCAATAAGAAGGGGATGAGATGAAGAGGGATGGGAGAGAATATACAAACCACTTTTGAATTAAATTTAATCAAACTATTATTAAAATCATTCATCCATTTTTGTGGAGTTAGACTCAACACCATGGATCCAATGATGTTAATAAAGTTCATGATCAAAAATTTAATCCAAGATCAACCAGAAAATAATCACAAAATAATATTACATTTTAATATATACAAAAAGGTTTAAAAATAATGTTTAAAAATAGAAATAAAAGAGAACAATATCAATTATGTCCAAATTAATCAAGAAATAAAAAAAGTAAGATCATAGAAAAATCAGAAATAAACTAAAATAATTTTATAAATTTTTTGGAAATTTTTTAAAGTCAGAAACTATTTTTAAAATTAAAAGAAAGGGGTAAAATAAATCAAAAATGATAAAAATAAATAGCAAAGTTAGAAACAACAATAAAATAAGGACACCAATATTTGTCACAATATCATTGGATCATTCCATAATTTTTTTCAGAATTTAAAAATGCATAAAAATATTTTTAAACATTTAAAATAAATCAAATAAAGTATAAATTTATAAAAAATACCAAAACACAAAATTAAATTGTGAAAAAATAAAAATCAGAAGAGAATAATCAAAAATATTTTTTATGATTTTTTCAGATTTTTTGGACTTAAAATGAATTTTCTATGATTTTTTGAAGTTTAAAACAATTAAATATAAAAAATCAGAAAAGAAAAGAAAAGTAAAAAATATGTGGACCATTGGATGAGAGTCAAAATGCGTTAGTAATCAAATCCAAGGGATCTGACGTGTTGTACATATCATGGTCATTAGTGAATAAAGCACTTAATCAATTATTAAATCAGAATTCAAAAATAACAAGTGGCGTGCCATCATTGGTTTGAAGATGACACGTTGGTCATCTTCAACCTCCAGCCAACGTGAATTGCAGGTCTCTCAAACTGTAAAATCAGAAGCTCAGACCTATGTCATTCGCTTCGTCTCTTCAAGACGAAGACAACCACACCCTCGCGCCAAATTTATATAAACTGTAGCTCAAGCAATTTGGAAAGAAAGTTTTGAAAAGGGATTTGAAATTTCATGGTCAAAATGTGTTTCCAGTAAAAAGCAAGTGTTACAACTAGAACCGGGGCAATGAGAGCATCACAATGATATCAAAGTTTTGAAGAATTGGTGAAGGAATATACCTATTGAAGTTCAGATGCAGAGCTCTGAAACTGGACTTCTATGGAGCAATATAGGGCACGATTCTTGAATGTAATTATATGGTTAGCTTCAGGGAAGATCAAGGAAGGTGAATGGATGAAAAAATTGGATTGAAAAAGGCTTGTATATGGATTACGAAGTTGCTGAATTCTGAGTTATGGAACAAGTTTGGCAGAGTGATTCTGGCTATCCAAGCTTGAGAAAATGAATGGGACAGTTCATGTATTTATAGGAGAAACAAATTGGATCAAAAGGAAGAGTGAATGGTGCATTTTGGAGGGAATTCATGCAAACCTGATGCACGAGTGAAGTGTGATCTAATTTTCACTAAAACTCATCCAATCCTTGCGTTTTGAGGTGTTAAACACTTCTGGAAAGTTTGTTAATCAAGTTTAAATCAAAAACGTGTGTAAATCTTGTGATTAGAAGCCAAAACAAGTATTTCAAACTTCTGACTTGGTGAAAAATTCAGTTTCAAAGTGCCAACTTCTAACCAATGGCATTTTCAGCTCAAGGGGTCTTAGGACATGATTCTTGATGCTTCAGAAAGATGAGGTTACAAGATTTGAAATGGAAAAAGAATGGAATAAAATGGATGCTTGAGCTTAAAGTTGTGTTGAGTCAAAGTTGGAGAAAAAATGTTGACTTTCCATACTTAGAAATATTTCAAATTCTTCTTCAAAAGTGACCTATAATGTCTTGCATCCAAATATAGCCTTCTACTTGGAATTTGCTCTTGACCAAAAAAGATGGCATGAATTAGATGTCTTGAATGACATTTTGGAACTTGAACCATTCAAAATCTCCAAAAATTGAGAGAGTTGTGAATTGTGGAAGTGGGCAAAAAATCATGAAATGACCTATAATCTTTTGTATCCTTAAGGTAATTTCCATTCATTTTCTCACTTTGCACATAAAAGAAGGCATAAATTTCACATCTTCAAGATCATTATGGAAAAATAATAGGCTCAAGGTGATAAAAATTGACCAAGTTATGATCATTTGAAGTCATACATGGAAAAATGGGGATTCATCTAGAGGACTTGTAATCTTTCTTCTTCATCAAGTTTCTTCCACATGAAAACTCCTTGGAACTTTTGAAGTGATTTGTTGATAACCCATTTAAGAGAATGATATCATTGGAATCACTCAAAAATACTAAAAGATAAGCAAGATATACTCCTTTGAAGTTCAAAACCCTAACTCCTAGGTTAAGGAACATGCTTTGAGGAGCTTTGACAATTTTAAACAAACTTCTTGTACCAAAACAAATGCTTTATAAATATAAATCATTGAGGATGATAATGAAAACTCATATCAACAACAACCACTTCTATATCTTGAGAATTGAGAGAAATATGCACTTGTGATCAATGGGAACAAGGCCTTGTCCAAGCATGACAACTCCTTCAATCAATCCCTTGTACTTTTGAATCAATCTTGATAATTTGGAAATGTAGTGAACCAAAATAACCTTGCCATGCCATCCCTTCCAAAATAACTTCCATGGTGAGGTTTGAACTTCTCAAGCTTCATTGACTAGCTCATGGAAATAAATTCATGAACCCATGGATCAACTTGCTAAGCCCCATTGCTTTTACCTGCATTGTTGACAAGTAAGACAAACCAACATTGCATTTTATTAATTAAAAGGAAAGGCAAAACAAAAAATGAATGATTACACAAGAAAAATAAGTCAAGGTGCTTGGTGATTCCTCAAAGAGCAAAGCTAAAGATAAGAAGGAGAATCAAAATCCCTAATGTGATCTTGTTGTGATTGAATCAATATGGTATGGTAAGGGGATCTTAGGGGCAAAAATTGGGGTACAACAGATTCGCCGTTTTTTTTTTGTGTGTTGAGCAATTTCCATTGCAAAATTCATGAGAATGGTTGAAATCAATGAAAAGTTTGTGTTTTGGATTTCACGATTCTTGAAGGTTTGGAGTTTGATTTCAATGGTTTTTTTCTGTTCGGTGAAAGAGAGAGACAAGGATGATGAGGGAGAAGAGAGATCGTAGGAGGCGGAAGAGAGAAAGGAGTTAGGATTTGTACTTTTACAACCCGGTCTGGTTAAGGAAGGGCTCCAAGTCCAGTTTGACCCGGTTCGGCCCAGATTTCTTTTTTTTTTTTATCTTAAAAAAATTAGAAAAGAAAATAATTAACGAGAGGGAAACTAAAAAAAGACGGAAATTCGGGCGGGGTATATTTTTTTGGGCTTGGGTCACACTTTGAATTGAAAATTATAATGCCACGGTTTTTTCTTTGTGGCTTAAACTATCTATAGTTTTTTAATCGTGGTTTAAATATAAGTGTGATTTTGTAACCGTAGCAATTGAAGAAAATGCCACAGTTTCACACTTCGAATTCAATATTTCAAAACATATGTCTACGACAAAGCTTGTATGTGACCATATTTTTTAGTTGTGGAAAATTTTAGCATGGCCATAGGACAAAAATGTTGTAGTGTCAGGATTAAGAAACATCTTGTAAAGCCTTAGAATTCAATTAAACCAAGACACCTGAAGGAGCTACCATAATATGCTTTAATTCAAGTTTTAAATTCTCACTTAGTTACTAAATCAAGATTCATATCTAGAAGAGATGTGTATTGAGTGAGTTTAGTTTTGTATTAAATTGATATATGACTTGCATGTATTGTAAGATATTGATAACTATAAAATAATGTACAATTTGAAAAAGGAATTTCCCATGAAATATCTACCTATGCCTCAACCGAAAAAGATACTAAGAATTAAAAGTCACACCCTTTTGGAAGAGGTACATAACCTCTCTATCTTTTGTTGCTTCCAATAATTATTTTGTGCTTGTTAAGTAATTTGTTTTGGTATTTTAATTTTTTAAATGACTTCTATGAAGATTGAAACTAACAAACGGATTTACTTGCAGCGACGACGTTTATTAGATAATTGGATGAAAAAATTGTTATCAGATATAGCAGTATTTAGAAGTGCACCAACAACAATATTTCTTGAGTTAGAATGAAATCTCCAACTTGGAACAACCACTGAGGTTTAATTCTATTGTGTCGTTATATTTTGGTCAGAAAAACAGAGATTTTTTTATACGTGCAATCATTCTCCTACATCAATGAAGAATCTGGTGAAGCTTGGAATATGGTGAAGCTAATGAAGAATCTGCATTAGAGGCTGGTCTTCAAGTTTAGAATTTTTGGCTTAATTAGATAGATTTTTCTTTTTATTAGTATTTAGTTGTAGAGAAAAACTAGACATTCAGATCTTAGCAGTTGCTTTCAATCACAAGATGATGCTATTGAAAGATGCTGCTTTGTAAGAATATATTGATGCTATTTCGAAGGTCGAAAACCCCCCTCAAATTAGATTTTAAAAACCCCGCTATTCATGCATGTTTTTTTGTAGTTCTTTTACCATATATATGCTGACTCATTTTTATGAAATGCCTTGCTGTCATGGCACATAAGTTAGACTTAACATTTTTCTCTAATATTTAACAGAAAGGATCAATTTGTCTAACGAAACAGTTGTTAAGGGACCAATACATAACGTTTATTAACTAAGGGACTAAAGTGAAATCTAAAATTAAGTTAAAGGACTTCGTGACTAATTAAGCCTAAAATAAATTACATGTTACAATTGGGACAAGGTGAAACACATAAAAAGAAATTATACGTTCCTCAAAAAAGATAATATTTAAGAAAAGGAAATTAAGGCAATGCGAAGAAAAATGATAAAGACAAAGTAGTAGATGCAAGTCACATAGATGTCTAAATCATGTATGATTATAATTCTATAAATCTTGCATGTTAAAATTCAACTCGGACTATTTGATTCAACTAGATCCTACCATGTTACTCCTAGTCATGATTTATTTTCATCTTATACTATTGATAATTTTGGAACGGTAAAAATGAGAAATTAAGGAGTTTGTGAAATTTTTTGTATGAGAGATGTTCGGTTTGAAATTTGTGTTGCATGCAAGCTTTAATTGAAGAATATAAGACATGATCCTGATATTTGTCTCGACTTAATTTATGTTAAAGAATTGGATATTGAAGGTTATCAAATTTACTTCAGTAATGGTGACACTACGCCAAAAAGGGCTTTTAACAGCGCACATTAGACAGTGCTTTTATACAAAAGCGCTTCTATAAGTGAATTTTAAAAAAACACGAAAACTGTATATACAATAATAAATAAAAGCGCTGCTAAAAATGTGACCTTAGACAGCGCTTTTTAAAAGCGCTGCTTAAAGTGTTGCTTTAGAAATCACTTTAGCAAAAGCGCTGGTAAAGGACCACTTTAGACAGCGCTTTTAAAAAGCGTTGTCTAAAATCATATAAAATTTATAAAAAAAAATCTTAAAAGCGCTGCTAAAGGGCCACATTAGCCAATGCTTTTCAAAAGCACTGCTAAAGGACCACATTAGCCAAAGCTTTCTAAAAAACGTTGTCTAAAGGCATATAAATTAAAATAAAAAATTAGAATCAGACTCGTTTCTTCTTTTCACAGACTGGTTTCCCTCTCACGAGCGAAAACCCTTTCCCTCTCCAACCTCCTTTCGCCGTTGTCCAAGCGCCTTCCGCCGTCGTCAAGCTCCGTCGGCCTTTCCCTCCGTCCTCCACCGTCTCTCTCGGTTGTTCTCCACCCCGAACGACCCTTTCTCAAGATAGGTTCTTTTTTTAATATGAGTTTTACTAAAATCATGATAAACTAAAATGCTCAATATTGTTCTGTGTAAAATCAATTTAGGAAGTGTTTTTATTTGTTATAGTGCATTAACATGGCTAAGAGCAAGCTAATAGAGAAGTTGTTTGTAGCATGATTCTTGTTGGCATAAGTTTATGACTGGTTTGTCGGATTCTATTTCTTTTATGGTGTAGATCATTATTTGACTGATTTGTGTGGTTCTGGGCAAAGTACTATTGCTAAGAAGCTTTGTTGACATCCACAATTCAAAGGTAGTAACTTATTGCCTCTTCTTCTTTATTTCATATAAATGACTTATAATATAAGCAATTATATGATAAACGTGAAAATAAGTTGTTTAATCATATAGGGTGTTAGTCCTCTAAATTATTTCATCTCATTAGACATTCAATCATAGTAAATATCCAAATTTTCATGATTTTAATAGCATAACTACAACATAAGGAGTAGTTACTTCACTTCATATAATTAGTAGAGTTTGGTTATGAGATATATAGGTACTAAATTTCTAGAAATAATCCGTTTAAATCATACAAAATTTCTAAAAGTTTATATTAATCTTCTTACAGCGTATATACTATTTTCCCTATTTTGTTCATGTGCATTGACACCTAAATTCATTAGCCTCCTAAATGGATTGTTTTTGTTTGTTTTTGATGATCCTTTTGTATTGGTGTAGTTAGTCGAAGACCATCCCGATTCGAAGAATATCAAAGTCGCATCATCCGTCGTCGACACCAATAACCCCCTTTTCTTTCTTTGGTAAGTCAAGTTCAAATTCAACATTACTAATTCTTTTATTTATTTACTATCTCCTTCATATATTTATTTTTAGTCCAAATTAATAACTCTAGAAATAAATTTCTAAAAATAATTCGTTTAATTCATACAAAAAGGCAATAATCCATTTATAGTGTTTTTGTTTACTTTAATTAATAGAAAAAATGGATAAAAAATGGATGTCTGTCGATTGATTGTCAAAAGAGTACGAGAATAGGGTATTGTAATTCGTTAAGTTTGTTGTTGAACACGCCAAAGACCCCAGTCGAATGAAGTGTCCTTGCTTGGGTTGTTGTTATGTGGGTCGGGTCGATGCAGATGGATTGAAATCGCATTTACTAATTCGTGGAATTGATAGAAGTTATACGTGTTTGATATTTCACGGTGAAAAAAGTAACGACGATGTTGAACCAGGGGAGAAAAGTAGTACGGCCTATGCTTCAGATGACAAGGACACAAATATATACGATTTTGATCGAGTCGAAGAGATTGCAGATGCACTTGAAGAAGATCTTCAGGATTATCCCAAAATGTTTGAGAGATTGGTAAGCGATGGAGAGAAATCGTTGTATAAAGGTTGCACTAAATTCACAAGACTGTTTGCGGTATTAAAGTTGTACAACTTAAAGGCGGGCAATGGATGGTCAGATAAAAGTTTCAGAGTTATTAGCCCTTATGATAGATATGCTTCCGGAGGATAATGTTCTTCCTAATCGAACCTATGAGGCCAAAAAAATGGTGTTCTCTATTGGCATGAGCTATGATAAGATACATGCTTTCCCAAACGATTGTGTTTTGTTTCGAAACGAATATGCATCATTAAATGAGTGCCCTAAATGCGGTTTATCTCGATATAAGAAAAAATTGTCTCCAGCAAAAGTCTTATGGTATTTTCCTATAATTCCGAGATTTAGGCGCATGTTTCATAGTGAAACCGATGCAAGACACTTGACTTGGCATGCAGATGAAAGAATTATTGATGGAAAGTATCGACATCCGGAAGATTCACCATAGTGGTCGAAAATTGATAATGATTATCCTGATTTTGGAGAAGAAGCAAGAAACCTTCACTTGGCATTATCTACTTATGGAATGAACCCACATGGTCTTCAAATTATCTCACATACCACATGGCATGTGATTCTTATGATTTATAACATACCTCCATGGCTATGTATGAAGCGTAAGTACATGATGTTATCTATGTTAATTTTTGGGCCTAAATAACCAGGGAATGACATAGACGTATACTTGACACCTTTGATCAAAGATTTAAAGATTTTGTGGAAGAACGGTGTGGAGGTTTATGATGGATATAGGAAAGAAAGTTTCAATTTGAGGGCGATGTTGTTTGGCACAATTAATGATTTTCCAGCATACGGGAATCTATCTGGGTATAGCATTAAAGGTCAACGTGCATGTCCTGTTTATGAAGATGGAACCGATACGATGCGATTGGAACTTTGTCAGAAGAATGTGTTTCTCAGTCATCGTAGATTCTTACATTCTAAACATCACTACCGTGGGTGGAGAAAAGAATTCAATGGAGACATCAAACAACATAAAGCTCCACCTGCATTGTCAAGTGACCAAATTTTTGAAAAGGTGAAAGATGTGTGTACTCAGTTTGGAAAGCCTTTTTCACATAAGGTTGTCAAAGGTGGGTGGAAGAAGAGGTCGATTTTTTTTTTTGAATTGCCATATTAGAAGTCTTTGTATGTGAGACATTTTCTCGATGTTATGCATATTGAAAAAAATGTATTTGAAAGTGTTATTGGTACGTTACTCAATATAAAAGGAAAGTCTAAGTGTCATTAAAGCAAGGGAGGACATGTTAAAGATGGGAATAAGAGCTGAATTAGGACCCGTGAAGAAAGGAAGACGAACATATCTACTACCTGCTGCTTTTACTCTATCTAGAAAGGAGAAAAAAATATTGTGCAAGTTTCTAAGTGAAGTTAAAGTTCCAGAAGGATACTCTTCAGATATTAGAAGATTTGTTTCTATGAAAGATCTCAAGTTGAAGAGTTTAAAGACACATGATTGTCATGTTATAATGGAACATTTTCTACCAATAGGTATACGTTCTATTTTGCCAAAAAAAGTAAGAAACACCATAACTAAATTGTGTTTTTTCTTTAGGTTAATTTGTAGTAAGGTGATCGATCCTGAGGTCTTACCAACACTGCAAAAAGAAATAGTTATTACCTTGTGTGAGCTTGAGATGTATTTTCCTCCCTCTTTTTTTGACATAATGGTACATCTAGTTGTTCATCTTGTGAAAGAGACATAGTTGTGTGGACCAGCTTATATGAGATAGATGTACCCTACTGAACGTTATATGAAAATATTAAAAGGGTACGTGAAAAACCGAAGTCGCCCAGAGGGTTGTATTATTGAACGATACATTGTTGAAGAAGCTGTTGAGTTCTGTACTGAATATTTGTCCAATGTTCAATCCGTTGGGCTCCCCAAAACTCATATTTGTGAAAAAAAGGAAGGTAAAAAATTAATTGGAAATAAAATTGAGACAGTATCAAGGGATGAACGGGAGCAAGTGCATTTGTATGTTCTGCACAATGACATTGAGGTTGAGCCATATGTTGAAATGCACAAGGCTATACTCCGAGGGTTAAATCAGAACAAAAATGAAAATTAGATAGTACGAGAGCACAATCAAAGTTTTATACAATGGTTAAAGGATCATATTTATTCAAAATTCTCTTCAGATCCCACTTCAATAACAGAAAGTTTGAGATGTTTGACATATGGTCCAAGTTTGCATGTGTTTTCTTATAGCGCATACGCAATAAATGGATACACATTTTATACCAAAGAACAAGATGATAAAAGTACTATACAAAATAGTGGTGTCACCGTGCTAGCTGAAGCAATGCACATATCAAGTACGAAGGACCTAAACCCCAAATATTCAAATCTGTCATATTTTGGGGTTATTGAGCACATTTGGGTGTTTGATTACGAGAAATTTCATATTCCTATCTTTGGTTACAAGTGGGTAAATAGTAGTGGCATACGAATGGATAAGTCAGGATTTCTGCAAGTTGATCTTAATAGGGTGGGGTACAAAGACGAGCCTTTTATTCTAGCATCTCAAGCTAAACAAGTGTTCTATGTCACTGACCCGACGAGTACGAAATGGTCTATATTGCTTTTATCTAACAAAGTGGTTGATGATACCGGTGTAGATCAAGGTGATATTGATGTTGAGAATCAGTCATGTATTAGACAGAATGATCAAGATGAGAATATTATAGCGGATGAATTATATATTAGAAACGATCATAACGAGGGAATTTGGATCAATTCTGACGTCCGCATTGCTAAGAAACAAGTAATTCATATTCCAGCCAAGAAAAGAAAGAGATGTTAGTGAAAGAGGTAATATAGTAAAATGTTATATATTATGTCATTTTCAATAAATTTATATGCTATTATTTATTTGTCATTTGTTATATATTCAATTGACTATGGATTTTTATATTGGGTTTATGTTTTTCGTTATTACAGGTTAAATGGCTAGTAACGAGGATCACCCACATGATGATGCGGCTGTTACTGATCAGGAAGCGGAAATTAGACGGGGTATAACAGTTATGAAGAAAGTCATTCATGATAGAGACTGGGGTATAAAATTAGATGCGCATTGGAGCCAAAGTGGATAACTAATTGAGCCTAACGGTTCAATGGTGACAATTTTTATTGGTGCACTTGTAAGGAATGGAGTTCTAATTACTTGTGATGATTGGAGATAAATAGAGTTGAAAGAAGCTAAAGAAAAAATTTGGAGTGAGATACAAGTACCATATTTAATGAAGTTCCAATTTATTTTTAATGACGATTATGTCTTTAAATTACTTGTACTAACGCACTCTGTATATGTTTTTCGTAGAGCTATTTCAACAACATTGATGATACTAGAAAAACTTTTTGTCTCCGATTGGCCGAAAAACTACTAAGAGGGTTTAGGACTTTTTTAAATATCAAGTTTCTTAGGGAGGCGGATAAATTTTTTGTTGATGCAGAGCTTCCATCTAAATATACAATTTTGGTTTCACCTAAAGAATGGGAAACGTTTAAAGCCAAACGAAAAACCCAAGAATTTCAGAGTGTAAGTGAAACAAATCGGCAAAGAGAATCAAGTCCCGCGTATCCATACAGAAAAGGGCGTATTGGATATGGACGCTTAGAACAGTCTATCGCAAGTATCTATAAATTGCAATGTTATACTTGTTCATAATGAATTGTATTTGATAATATTATTTGGCTTTATGTGTAGTTAACAAAGGAGAATAGTTCTGAAACATCTCTTCCGGCACATGTTTTATGGAAGGAAGCCCGTGTGGGTAAGGATAGAGTTGTCAAAGAAGATGTTCAAAAAGTTTTTGAGAAATGTGTAAGTATAACATTATTTCTTTAATTAAATCAAAAGTTTAGTAACATATCATTAAGACAAATTTTCAATATTCATATGAATTTCAGGAGACTCTATCTCAGTCTATATGTCCAGATGAAGACAATGATTGCAGGAGCATACTTAGTCGAGCATTAGATGTTCGTGAGTATTCTGGTCGGGTGAGGGGTAAGGTATTTGGAATCACTCCAAAATCCTTGAAGATGAAAACACAAAAGACTCCTAGCAATAAAGAACTGCAGGAAACCTTGGAAGCACTACAAGATGAAGTCCGTGAATTGAGAAGGGAAAAAGAACTAAGAGAGCAAGCTTTAGGTTTTAAATCTACTAGTGACAAAGGTAGTATCAGTTGTAATTTTCAATTGAATCTTCCAGAGGTAATTATATATATATTATTATGAAATTAAAGTAGCTTAATTTATTTAATTGAAATATATACACAATAACAATTTGAAATTTATTATTGGTTTTAGGGCATTTCACCTTGTCATCTCTACTTATCGTCACCGGCTTATCAGATGGTTGGAAAGGGAAAAGTGCATAACACTTTGGGAGAATTACTTCACACTAAACCGCTCCCTACTGGATGTTTGAAAGTATCGATTGACATTGCTTTGGAGAAGGATGTGTTATTACCACACCCTAACGATGTTTTGGATGCCACACTTGTGGGAGATACAATTGGTTCGTTTGTTGCATGGCCATCAAGCCTCATTAGTGTAGATAATGAGGTATTCTTAAAACCATATATATGAACATGTGAGTAATTAAAGGTTTTACGCGCATTTTACGTACATTTTTTTTACACGGTTATGTTAATTAGATTCCAACAAAATCCAAGGTAAAAGACAAGGGGATTCCACGACAAACCGAGTCAGTGGCATCAATAAAAGAGGTACATCACAATTATATGATATTTATGCATGTAACTAATTAAATGTTAATTCGTGATCTTATACTTCACATGACTAATTATATGATCTTTAGATTCATGCTAAAGAGAATGAAGATGTCGGTAGGGGTAAGAATCCTGAAATTAGCAACATTTCCACACAAAAAAAAGGTTGTTGCTAAGAAGACCACAACTAAAAAAAAACCTACTTCCAAGTTTAGGTAGTGCCTTAGAACATTTTTAGAAATGTCTGATATTCCGGAAGGAAATACTCGTCTTCTACCTATGGAGTTTGGTATTTTTGGTTTTGAATATTCTGAAACAATTGGTATGGAAGATTTTGATCAAGTTTTACAACATACACAATTAGGCCTTGGTGTTGTTAATACATACATAAGGTATACCTGATCTACTTTGTCTAATTAATTGATCAATTCATTTACTCATTTCAAATGTTAATGAGGTCTTTTATTTAAGGTTTTTGTATAAAAAATTGATGCGCCCGAGTGGAATAGAGCAAAGATTCGCTTTCTTATCTCCTTTCAGTACCAACTTAGGGTTAATCATTCATAAACCAGATGAAGTCATGGCGTATGTACTCGAGCGCTTTATGGCCGACAAAGATACCGAAAAGTTGTTCTTTTTACCGCTTAATACCGGCAACGGGTTAGATTTTCATTCTAAATTCATCTATTATAATTTTTCATATTTTGATGTTGTGTAGAAAGTTTTCATCTCACATTTGTTTAATCTTACAGTGGACATTGGTTGTTGGTAGCGATTAATCCTATCAGAGAAGTTGTATATCATCTAGATTCTTTATGCAATAATCCAAGTACATACCAAGATATGAAGAATATGGTTGATACGTAAGTGAGATTGTTCTAAATATTTGTGTGTATATTTATTTATTTATTTATTTATGTGAATTATTCTAAATATGCGTTTATGTTTTATTAGCATTATACAAGTTTTTCGAGCACAAAGAGGTGTTCAAGTACCAAAGAGTAAATCCAACAACATTACATGGATTATAGTGAAGGTATATTAATTAATTATCACAATTTTGATTATATTAATAGTGATGATACTTGATAAAACTTAGGCCTTATCCATATTTTTTTTTTCATTTGTAGTGTCCTCGGCAGCGTAATGAAGTAGATTGCGGTTTTTACATGTTGAGGTTTATGAGAGAAATCCTTCTTTTGGATCGAATAGAGATTCCATCTAAGATATGGATTTCTAACTTAGGAGTTATTTTAATATTTAACACATATTTCTCATATAATTAAATAGTTTTAACTTAAACATACTATGTTATATTATTACATAGTACTTTGATGAATTCAAGTGTGCTTATTACTCAAGTTCTCAGTTGGATGAACTTAAGGAGGATTGGTGTCAATACATTATTGAGACGAAAGTTATATAAGGTATATTGTAATCTTACTTTAATTGTTGAGAATTTTGAGTATATATATATATATTCAAGTGTTGCAATTTTGTTGTTATTTGTCATGTGGTAAATTATATATATTTTGTTTGTATCATGGTATGAATTACGATATTTTGGTTTTGTTTCAGGTTATATGTGCATATGTAGAAGATAGGGATGAATATATTTTGTAATGGTATATAATGGTGTTGGTTTTTTGTAAAAGTATATACAGGTGCAAAATTTGTAATTTGTAGTGGTATATACAAGTATCATAGTATCTTTGGTATGTATTTGTATCATAGTATCATAGTAATTTGTAATGGTTTAGGGTAATATGTAATTTGTAAAAGTATCATAGTATCTTTTGGTATTATTTTTTATTGGATTAAAGCTCCAATATTAGTGAAATTTTGGTGAAATTTATAATGGTATATGCAGGTGCAAAATATGGTGAAAACCTGGTGCAAATATGGTTAAAATTTGTGCATATAAAATTGTATATATCAAACAACGTTTTTTTTTCAAAAAGATTATATAAAAAATTTCGTTGACATTAGACAGCGCTTTTACGTAAAAGCGCTGTCTAAAAGGGAATTTTTTTTTAAAATTTTTTTTTGTTTCAGAAAAAGCGCTGCCTAAAGGGGGCCTTTAGCAGCGTTTTAAAAAAAAGCTCTGCCTAAAGGGGGCTTTAGACAGCGCTTTAACATTAAAAGCGCTGCCTAAAAGGGGTTTTTTTAATTCTTTTTTTTTGTTTCAGAAAAACTTTGGCTAAAGGGGGCCTTTAGCAGCGCTTTTACCTTTAAAGCGCTGGCTAAAAGGGGTCTTTAGCAGCGCTTTAAAAGTAAAAGCGCTGCTAAAGGCCCCATTTAACAGCTCTTTAAAGGTAAAAGTGCTGCTAAAGACCCCTTTTAACCAGTGCTTTTACTTTTAACAAAATGTTGTCTTATCCTACAACGGCGCTGGAATAGACAGCGCTTTAAAGCGCTATCTAAAGCAAAAAAAAACGTTGTCTAAAGTCTTGTTTCGCGTAGTGTGACATATGTAAGATTACAAAAGATCCACTATATGTATCAAAAGAGATAAGTCCCACAACTCTTTATAGGCACTTGTAAAGCTATGTAAACTGGAAATGAATATAATTGAAGATGCATCTAGTGATTTATAGTATACACGAATTAGTCACTTGAGTGATACAAAATTCAACATTCTTGAAAAGAAACATTTTCTTTCGGTAACTTGCCCTCATTGTTTTTGTGGTAAGCAACATATAGTTTCCTTTTAAAGTAATGATCCTCATAGGAGGCTAAATATTATAGATTCGTTTCACACAGATGTTTGTATGATTAATTATATAGGTGATGCATCATATTATGTTACTTTTATTGACGACCATTCTAGAAAAGTTTGTGCTTTTGTTTTTATATCTAAAGGACACACACTTGGTAGTTTCAATTACTTTATTGCAAGTGTTGAAAAATAAAAAGGAGTGAAGAAAAAATGTGTCTAAGATGATAGTCGTGGTGAATACATAGACCCACATAAGGAATATTTTAAAGAGCATGGTGTTGTACCCTAAAATTTGCCCTCCCTTTCTTCAGGAAACCATCTTGGATTTTTTCAAAGTCCCCCTGAAACAAATCCAAGTCCTGAGTTATCCTTTTTGCCCAAGCAAGCCACTTACAAGAGCAGGATGATCTCACGAACTCCAGAAGCAACGCTTTTATCTTGAGAAAAATCAAATTCTAAGTACTTAGAATGTTTCTTTAAAATAAGTGTTTTTTAGAAAAATCAGCGCTTCAGAACTTCTGGACCCATTCCAGATGAAGACGGTCAGAAGTTGCAAGCTTGGTCCAGCGTGGTCAGAAGTTGGCTCTTCAGCAGCTACATCAGTTCAATCAGAAGTTGTAAACGTGGTTCAGAATGTAAGCCTCAAACAGAACATGCCCCTTCAGCAGTTACACAAGCCCAGTCAGAATTTGCTAAAGGAATGCAAGAGAAGCAGGAAAGTCTGAAGGCTCCTTCAGAACAGGTTGAAATCAGAAGATGAAAGATCAGAAGAATGGGTGTTACACTGATACAGAATCTCTAAGTCCAGATTATCCAGAAGCAAATCCAAGAAACGTACCAGAAAACCAGGAGAATCTCCAGAACTTACTAAGACAACAGGTAGCCAAGGCCAGAGCATGGTTTACGCTGCTGATTCAAAGCTGGTTTCCATTACCAGAATATTGGTATTGACAGGTCTTGTCACCATTTAATGCCCATTAATGCTTCCAACCACTCCTGAGCATTCACGTGTGGCTTGGAAAACGCTTTTGCACAGATTCTGGCATGGGTCTTCACGCCACCGCCCACTTCAGAGGTCACTTCTCCCCAATCTACGCCTGCTGCTGCAACCTAGGCTGGAAGTTATCTGTATCACAACTTCCCAGGAATTTCTGTCAAAGAACAAATTCAAACTCTATTGGCGCTTTAAATGTTCAAGGCATCCACAAGGATTTTTCCTATAAATAGAGAGTCTTCACCACTGCCAAAGACGTTCAAGAAAAGAAACAGAAAAATTGCTAAGAGAAAAACAGAACTCCTAGCAACATAACATTCTGAAACTCTGCCAAAATCTCCAGTTTTGTTCCATAACTTTGAGTTTCTCACCTTCAACTTCATCAAATATCCAGTTCTTTTCTGTAAACCAAAAACACTCTTTCCAAACTTCTGACCCTACACACGTACACACCTTTACTTCCCATTTTCAAAATCTGTCCAGAACACCACCAGAACCAGAACCAAAAGCTAAACTTTCACTCACCAACTTTTCCAAACAGTCAGGTAAGCACCTGCTGACCCTCATCACACTGTTAAGCATCATCAGCCGTGCATATTCAAGTAACATAATGTAAATATTCATGTTATTACTGTTTATGTTCTGAGGATTTTCATACCTCAGAACGTTCTGAGCCAGTATAGGACTTGCCTGTGACCTTGGTGATTCTGACCTTTGAAACATTTTTGCTATTTGCTGGATCTGTTCCAAATATGTTTCCTGTTTTGTGGAATAACAACAGAATTGCAGATGTTCTGATTAGTACAGGAAAAAGCCAAGTGCTGACTTTGACGTTAGCACATCTGAAGCCTGTTTTGCTGTCAATGATATCAGAACCTCTGAGAGTTATTGCCTTTTCAACAGAATCAGAACTTCTGGTTTCTCCACTAACAAACTTCTGTCTTGCAGCGCAGGGAAATCAGAACTTCTGATTTCCCCACTAACAAGGTTCTGTTTTGCAGGTGCTAGAGTCAGAAGTTCTGACTCATCCAGTTTCACTAACAGGTTGATCATCTGGCAGCGGATCTGAGTCAGAACTTCTGATGACCTCCCAGCAGCGCGCGGGCTCCCTCTCTCTCTCTCTCTCTCTATATATATATATATATATATATCTTGTTTTTTGCTATTTTCTTTTTTGTCTATTTTTCTCGTTGAACCCCCCATGTACAAATGTGTATCCCCTTCCCCTAATTGTTGTAATAGCGTAGGATTTTATATTTCCGCTTCTTATTGCTAGTAATTAGGACATGTATGGCAAGATAAAATCAATGAAATAGAAAAACCTAATTCAAAGAAAAACTCTTGTATGCAATAAAATACACTTGCACACTAACACCCCTAGGGTTACATCCACTTGTTGCCTTTCAAAAAATTAGGCCATATTGCATGTTAGGTCTCTTTGGGCAAAACAAATAACTCAAATGATCAAGTCCCTTAAAGAAAAATTGCCCAAAGATACTTGGCACCATTGCAATTATGGTCTAAACGAAGACCCGCGCCTGTCCCTTTCACATCCTAACACAAGATTGTCCACCAAATACAATGGTGGAACAAAATTGTTAAAAGGGTTAAAAACATAACAAAAATCTTTGAGAACTTTAGGGTAGATCGCTCTTAAGTACTTGTCAACTTACAAAACAAAAACACTTGCCTGTTTTTAAACCACACCTCACTACACTTTCAAAACAACTTTCAAAAACAAAAACATGGAAAAAATTTCAAAAGACATACACTTTTGTATACATCCCAACATGGATCATTACAAAGGTTGCCACCACATTGGCTTCTTTTCAAAACATTTTTCAAACCCACACACACAAGCACCATTTCAAACAAATTGAAAATAAAAGGCAAGAGATCTAAGCAAGTAACTAAGAGCCCATGGATAACCATGGATAGAAAGGGTGCTAATACCTTCCCTTTCTATAATCTACTCCCCGAACCCACGAAAAATCTCAAAGGTTTTTGCTGTGCTTTTTAAACCTTTCCTTAGGATAAAATAAAAAGTCGGTGGCGACTCTTGCTCAACCGAAACATTTGCAAATAAAAAACGCAAACCTCAAGTCAGTTCTCTCACCGTATCACAGAACTGGCGACTCTGCTGGGGATAAGTTTAAAAGTGGAGTAACCTTAGGGCTTAGATCACCCTCTTGCATGACAAATTGTTTGAATGGTTTGCTTTACATCTTGGCTCTATTGTTTGGGTTTGCAATCCTACACCCGGATTTTGGGAAACATTCATAGATAGCAATACGTTGTGGAAACTGTGCGGGGTATACCGACACGGTCGAAGCAATAGCTATATTAGTGCGACATATTTGTGAGTACCGGTAACCCTTGAGTTCAATCAAGGAGAGTACGGGGCCGCTGAGTGATGTCACCAAGCACTAATGACCTAGAACCTTACTTGACCATCTTGGCCTTTTATTAGGGGTAGTGAGATAACCGGCTTTGGTGCAGTCCGAAGTTGGTAGATACTCGATACTACACTCATTGAGGGTTGTTTTCTTGGAATATTTTGGTCGCTAGTTAAGTGGCTAAACCAAAACAATGAACATGGAAAGCAATCCAATGATATTGAGCTCCTTAGAACCCGGTTACTATTTATAGGACAGGTTTTTAAGCCAACTACACTCAAGAGGGTACTTACCTATGAAACCCCATGCAAGCCTGAAACTAGGGTTTGGTGTGAATTGCTTGTACATATGTTTGTGCATACATCATGAACATCATAAAGCATCATATGCATATACTAACCATTTCAAGGGTTTTGGATCTTCATCTTTGTTCCTGTTTTGTAGGTCATGGAAGTTCCTCGCAGAAAAACCATTCAAGTCAACCTTGTGAGAATCTCTCCTCAGCTCAAGGAGATCACCTCAAGAATTCCGGAAAATTCATCCTTCAGTGAAAGACATGGTAGACTGCTCAGCCTAGTCAATACCAACATTGAAGAAGACATGATGAAAGTGCTATTCCAGTTCTTTGACCCTCTTCACCACTGTTTCACTTTCCCTGATTATCAGTTGGTACCCACTTTGGAGGAGTTTTCTCAACTCCTAAGAATCCCTATCCTTAATCAACTACCCTTCAACGGTACGGAAAAGGAACCAAAGCCGGAAGATGTTGCTCGAGCATTACATCTACAACCATCTGACATCAAGGGGCATTGGGAAACCAGAAGCGGCGTCAAGGGATTCTTAGCAAAATTATTGTTTGAAAAGGCACAAGAATGTTGGAACTCATTGGACCTACAAGCCTTTGAAGAAATTGTGGCACTCCTTATCTATGGGTTGGTCTTGTTCCCAAATCCTGACCAATTGGTAGATGTCAACGCCGTCAAAATCTTCTTGTCCAGAAATCCAATACCAACATTTCTTGGGGACATCCTTCACTCATTTTACACACGAACAATGAGAAAGAGGGGTGTTCTCATGTGCTGTACTCCTCTCCTTGCAAGGTGGTTTATTTCGCACCTTCCACAATCCGTCCTGAAGAATGACCAAGGCTCAAGGTGGTCCCAACGGTTGATGACTCTTACTCATTCTGATGTGCATTGGTGTTCTCGGTCCAGAGAAAATGTCATCATCGTTGATCGTTGCGGAGAGTTTCCTAATGTTCCTTTACTTGGAATTAGGGGAGGTATCACCTACAACCCTTGCCTAGCTTTGAGGAAATTTGGATATGCACGGAGGGATGGCCCTCATGATATGTTGATTCCTGACCTAGTTTTTGACTTCGACAATGATGCGCAAGGACTTCGCCAAAGATTCATCAGAGCCTGAGGAAAACTCAACAAGGTTGACAGCAAGACTCTGGGACACAAGAAATCCGTCCCTCTTGAGCCTTATCTCAAGTGGGTACGAGCCCGAGCCCAAAGTCTAATGATGCCTTATCCTCATGTACTCCCAGTGATTAAAGAGCCCGTCAATGAAGGAGAGGTCCCCTACACCATCCTACATCCAGACATGCCTACATCGTGGGAGGAAATGCAGAAAAGTTGGATTCAGCTCAAGGAGGAGCGGAATACTTTTGAAACTAGCTTCTACGCCAGTGAAAAGAAGGTTCTAAATCTTACCCGTCGACTCCACGAGCAAGAGACCCTCAACACCTACATCGCACCAAAGAGGATGCGCAATGTCTTTCTGCCTTAAGAAGTTTATTTTGTAATATTTGGCCCATGGGGCATTTATGTACTAACAAATTTCTTCTTATTAATATGACGTGCGTTCTTCTTTGTCTGAAACAATTTTGAATGTTCTAAATCCTTGAATGCATTGCATACATAAGCATACCATTCATCATGTGCATAAGCAGGTCTCACTCCAGGTTTCCTTATCTGTCTGCTGTTTATGTTAGTAGGATGGATCTCGAGCAAACAGTCAAAGACCTACAAGCTCATAATGCACAATTCCAGCAACTCCTGATGACCTTGGTTAAAAGTCAGGAGGATATTAAGACTCAATTGGGGAATAAGGACCCAGTGAAGAAGAAGAAAAAGAGGATTGGGGTGGCTACTTTGGGGAGAAGATTCGACAGAGAAGCTCGGAGAGTGCTTGAATTTCCTCCTACTTCTGATGAAGGGACTAGTAAAAGAGATGGAGTTGCGGTGCCTTCCGAGTCTGATGCGGAGGAAGAAGAGGTTGAAGAGGATGAAGATTATTCTGACCAGCAATACCCTCCAGCTGATGATAAATACAAAGGGCTAGAAGACAGGTTGGCCGCCATGGAGCTACAAAGAGTACCGGGTTTGGATTTTGAAGACTTGGGTTTGGTTGCCGGGATTGTGATCCCCCCAAAATTCAAAGTGCCAGTGTTTGTAAGGTATGATGGGCTGTCCTGTCCCAAAATGCATCTCAGGTCCTACGTGAGAAAGATTCAACCCTATACGGCAGATAAAAACCTTTGGATTCATTTCTTTCAAGACAGTCTTTCTGGAGCTCAGATGGAGTGGTTTTATCAGCTAGAGGGAACTAGCGTTCGAAATTGGGAAGATTTGGCCACCGCTTTCTACAAACAATACCAATACAATTCTGACCTTGCCCCTACTCGTACCCAACTTCAGGGTATGTCATTAGGAACATGCGAAGGATTCAAAGAGTACGCACAAAAATGGAGGGATTTGGCTGGCAGGGTGCAGCCTCCTTTAACCGACCGTGAACTCGTTGATATGTTTCTTGGGACCTTATCTGGGCCATTTTTCAATCATCTAATTGGTAACTCTTCCTCGGGGTTTGCCGATTTGATCTTAACGGGTGAAAGAATAGAAGATGGCATCAGGTCAGGAAAGATTCAGAAGGGCGTTGCTGCAAGTACTGAGAAGAGGCCTTTTAAGAAAGAAGCAAGTGCCGTCTACGGTCCTAGAAGACAAGTCAAGCCAGAAAGTCGCCAAGCCGTCAATGCTCTGGTCATTTCAAAACCTGTTGCTGCTCCTCAGCGGTACAATCAACAAAGAAGTGAAAGGCCCAAGAGGCAGTATACTCGGTTGAGTATGACCTTGTCACAAATTTTACCCCAACTATTGTCAACCAACTTAGTGACCACCAAAGAAGCCCCTAAAGTCGTGAATACTGCATCTCCTAAGTATAACCCAAATGCCCGTTGTGCTTATCATTCTGATGGCCCCGGGCATACTACTGATGATTGCTGGGCCTTGAGAAACAAAGTGCAAGATCTTATTGACGCAAAGGAAATTCAGTTTGAAGCGCCTGAAAAACCGAATGTTGTAACTGCTCTTATGCCCCAGCATAGAGTAAATGCCATTGAAGAAGAGTTGTATGCTGTTTCAGTGAATGATGTTGCTACCCCTCTGTTGACTATTAAGAGGAACTTACTACTAGCAGGTTTATTTCCGGGTTGTAGTAAGGGTTGCCTCCTGTGTGCTGTTACCCCTACCGGTTGTTCACTGCTGAAATCAGGCATCCAAAGCCTGATGGATAACAAGGAAATTCTGTTCAAGAAAACTGCTGTTCCGTTTGTTTCCGTTGAAGAAATATCTGTTGTCATAATTTACAATCCTGCCAAAGCTCCCACGAAGAAACCAGTCCGAATTATGTCTGTTGCACCCATTACTATTACTGTTCCGGGGCCTCTCCCCTATGAGTCTGATAAAGCGGTCCCATGGCATTATGGAGCCGATGTATATGTGCTTGGGGTGAAGCAGGAGTCCAATACCAATACCAGTATCAGTAACATCACTGGTCCCGCCAAGATTACCTGCAGTGGCAGGCTCTTCTCGCCTGACATTGCACCGCCAGTTATCCGAAAACCTCTCACCATCACACCCGCAAGTGTGCATGTTCCAATTCAAGTTCTTGTGTCTACTACTGCCGTCGGATCCTCTGATACTCGGGGCAAAGAAGTTGCTACCGATTTGCCTTCCAGGACGGAGGCACCAAAAAAGACTGTTGTAGAAGCCTCCCAACAAGAAATGGAGGAAATTCTGAAAATCATCAAAAAAAGTGACTTTAACGTTGTTGAACAGTTGGGGCATACTCCCTCCAAAATCTCTATGCTATCATTGTTGCTATGCTCAGAGGCCCATGCAAAAGCCCTGATTTCATTTCTGAAAACGGCCCATGTGCCGCAAGAGACCTCTGCGGATCAATTCATGGACTGTGTGGCTAATTTGACAGCTGACAATGGCTTGGGGTTCTCGGACGTTGACCTCACCCCCAAAGGGAAAAATCACAATGATGCCCTGCATGTTTTCGTAGAATGCAGGGGCACTACTCTCGCACACGTGTTAGTAGATACCGGCTCTTCCCTGAATGTTTTGCCTAAGAAGGCATTGGATCGCTTGGATTGTGAAGGTTTGAAATTGAAACCTAGTAACATCATTGTTAGAGCCTTCGACGGTTCTAAGAGGATGGTGCACGGTGAAGTAAACATTCCTATTCGTGTGGGTTCCCAAGTCTTCGACTCAACGTTCTATGTAATGGATATTTGTCCATCTTACTCCTGCTTATTGGGTCGACCCTGGATTCACAAGGCTGGGGCAGTAACCTCCACTTTACACCAAAAGCTCAAATACCCTGTCAAAGGGAAGATTGTTACCGTGCAGGGTGAGGAGGAATACATGGTTAGTCACTTGAATTCATTCTGGTATATCGAGATGGACAGGGAGTTTATTGAAACCCCCTTTCAGCATTTTGAGGAAGTACCTCCAGTGTTGGCATCAGTTGAGGCAGTAGTTGAAGAAGATTTTCCGTTGAAGATGGCATCTTTGAAGAATGCCCGGGCTGTAATCGAGAAAGGCAGTTGTGCGAACTGGGGTCAGCTTCCTGACTTCACTCAAAAGAACGACAAGTTCGGGCTGGGCTTTACTGCAGAGGCTCAGAGGGCTGTGCGCAAGGAAAAGATCAGAAAGACTCTAGTGTTTATCACCAATCCAAGGGTGAATGCTATTGAGGAGGATGTAGAGGAAGTAGAGTTTGACAGTTGGATCTACCCGACTACCAGCAACGGATCAAGCAACTGGACGGCAAAGGATTTTACACCTATCACATTTGTCACGCAGTAATTATTTCTTTTGATTTTCAATTTGTAACAAACAATGTGTTAAAACTTTTATTGGCTCGGTGTCCTACCCGGGGCATCGTAGCTCCATTTGTGAGGGCTTTTTGTATGACATTTCCATATATCATCAATCAAAACATTGGACGTTTGTTGCATTTCAAATCTTGTGCTCTTTTCTTTCTGTGTTATATATTGCAAAACAACTATATTTACACACACTCACTTATACAGGTCTCAATCCACTCTGGATCTCACTGGTAACAGCTCTGCTACCGCCAGTTATGACTTCGAGAATCCGATCAACTTGGCCGAAGACGAAGGTGAAAATGATTGTGAAGTGTCTGGCGAACTCGCAAGACTGCTACTCCAGGAAGAGAGGGCTATTCAACCACATGAAGAGCCTGTGGAAACAGTTAACCTGGGTACTGAGACAGATAGGAAAGAGGTCAAGATTGGTGCCAATCTAGAGCTCAGAGTGAAGCAACGATTGGTCCAGATGCTACAGGATTACATGGAGATATTTGCTTGGTCCTATGAAGACATGCCTGGTTTGGATGCCGACATTGTAGTTCATCACCTGCCAACCAAGGAAGACTGCCCTCCGGTAAAGCAAAAGGTTCGCCGCATGCGCCCAGAGATGTCTGAAAAGATCAAGGCCGAGGTTATGAAGCAATTCGATGCTGGATTTCTAGCAGTAACTTCTTACCCCCAGTGGGTTGCCAATGTGGTGCCAGTGCCGAAGAAGGACGGTAAAGTCAGAATGTGTATTGACTACAGGGATTTAAACAGGGCAAGCCCCAAGGATGATTTTCCTCTACCTCACATTGACGTTCTCGTTGACAATACTGCTCAACACAAGGTGTTCTCCTTCATGGATGGTTTTTCAGGGTATAATCAGATCAAGATGGCCCCAGAAGATATGGAAAAGACTACCTTTGTGACTCAGTGGGGCACCTTCTGTTACAAAGTTATGCCATTCGGATTGAAAAACGCTGGGGCAACCTATCAACGTGCCATGGTTGCTTTATTTCATGATATGATCCATCACGAGATTGAGGTATACGTCGATGACATGATTGCAAGGTCTCAAACTGAGGAGGAGCACCTTGATCATCTGAGGAAGCTATTTGACCGATTGAAGTTATACAAGCTGAGGTTGAATCCCAACAAATGCACCTTTGGGGTGAGGTCCGGAAAATTGCTAGGTTTCATTGTAAGTGATAAAGGTATTCAGGTGGACCCTGCCAAGGTAAAAGCCATACAAGAGATGCCGACTCCAAAGACAGAGAAAGAAGTCAGAGGCTTCCTGGGACGACTGAATTACATTGCCCGATTCATCTCACATTTGACTGCTACTTGTGAGCCAATCTTCAAATTACTGAAGAAAGATCAAGTAGTACGTCGGAACGATGAATGTCAGGCTGCCTTTGAAAAGATAAAGGAATATCTCCAAGAGCCACCCATTCTTATGCCTCCAGTGGAAGGAAGACCTCTGATACTATATTTGACAGTACTTGACAATTCAATGGGGTGTGTGCTGGGACAGCATGACGAGTCTGGCCGAAAAGAGCACGCTATTTATTACTTGAGCAAAAAGTTTACCGACTATGAGTCTCGTTACTCACTGCTTGAGAAAACTTGCTGCGCTCTAGTATGGGCTGCTCGCCGGCTGAGACAGTATATGCTGACTCACACTACTCTATTGATTTCAAAAATGGATCCCATCAAGTACATATTCGAAAAGCCCGCTCTGTCTGGTAGAATAGCAAGATGGCAAATGATCTTAACAGAATATGATATCCAGTATACAACTCAGAAAGCAATTAAAGGAAGTGTACTGGCAGATCATTTGGCACACCAACCTGTGGACGATTACCAATCATTGAACTTTGATTTTCCGGACGAAGACATCATGGTGGTAACTGACTGTGAAGTACCTGGACCGGATGAAGGACCTGAGGAAGGATACCGATGGTCTATGCATTTTGACGGAGCCTCCAATGCTTTGGGTAACCGCGTCGGCGCTGTAATCATATCTCCCAAAGGAACTCATACTCCACTCACCGCCCGATTATATTTCAACTGCACCAACAACATGGCAGAATATGAGGCATGTATCATGGGTCTACAAGCTGCAATCGACTTAAGGATCAAATTTCTGAGTGTCTTCGGAGATTCCGCTCTCGTAATCAATCAGATCAAAGGCGAATGGGATACGAAACACCCAAATCTTATTCCTTACAAGGAGTATGTGTGGACCTTGCTTCCCCACTTTGAAGAGATAACTTTTGAGCACTTCCCAAGAGAGGAGAATCAGCTAGCGGACGCACTAGCTACGATGTCTTCAATGTTCAAAGTTAAATGGGACAATGAGGCTCCCCGGATCATTATCTGGAAGTTGGACGAACCGGCATACTGCTGCGATCTTGAGGCCGAAAAGGTGACTGAAAAGCCCTGGTATCATGAGGTGAAGAGGTACTTGGAAGCTCAGGAATACCCTGAAGGTGCATCTGTCAATGACAAGAAGTTCGTGAGGAGGTTTGCGGCAAAATTCTTCCTCAGCAACGACATTCTCTACAAACGGAATCATGATTCAACCCTACTGCGTTGTGTGGATAAGGCTGAAGCAGAGAAAATCATGATAGAACTGCATGAAGGTACATTCGGAACACATTCCAGTGGACACACCATGGCAAAGAAAATCCTTCGAGCAGGGTATTTCTGGTTCACAATGGAAGCCGATTGTTACCAACACTCTCGAACTTGTCACAAATGCCAGATCTATGCTGACAAGGTGCATATTCCTCCCGTTCCTCTGAACGTCCTGACGGCACCTTGGCCTTTTGCAATGTGGGGCATTGATATGATCGGTGAGATCCGACCGACGGCATCCAACGGGCATCGCTTCATCTTGGTAGAGATCGATTACTTCACGAAGTGGGTTGAGGCAACTTCCTACGCAACGGTAACCAAGAGCGTCGTGGCACGTTTTATCCGGCATAATCTGATCTGTCGGTACGGTGTCCCGGAAAGAATCATTACGGACAATGGTACCAATCTCAATAACAAAATGATCACTGAACTCTGCGAACAATTCAAGATACAACACCACAATTCTTCTCCCTACCGGCCAAAGATGAATGGGGCTGTAGAGGCAGCTAATAAGAATATTAAGAAAATTGTGCAGAAGATGACAGTGACCTATAAAGATTGGCACGAGATGTTACCGTTTGCTCTTCACGGGTACCGTACCTCAGCGAGGACGTCAACCGGGGCGACTCCTTTCTCCTTGGTCTATGGCATGGAGGCAGTCTTGCCCATTGAAGTCCAGATACCTTCTCTCCGGATAATGAAAGATGCAGACTTAAATGAAGATGACTGGATCCAGACTCGACTTGATCAATTAAACCTGATTGACGAAAAGAGGCTCACTGCTATCTGTCATGGTCAGACGTATCAAAAACGAATGATCAGGGCATTTAACAAGAGGGTCAGATCACAAGAGTATCAGGTTGGAGACTTGGTAATCAAGCGCATCATCCTTCCTCAAAGTGATCCCCGGGGCAAATGGACCCCTACTTACGAAGGGCCATTTGTGGTTAAACATGTGTTCTCAGGAGGAGCCATGATCCTAACCACCATGGATGGTGACGACCTTCCTCACCCCTCCAATGCAGACATAGTGAAAAGATACTATGCATGAATAAAAAACCCGCTAGGTTGACATACCTAGGCAAAAATAAGGGCTTCCCGGCGAACCAAAAGGGTTCGGGCAAAAATAAGGGATGAAATGAAAAAAATCTGTACACCTGGCAAGTTGAAAACCCGAAAGGGCGACTTGGGCAAAAATGGGTATCCCGGTGGACTGAAAACCCGAAAGGGCGGTCCAGGAAAAAGTTAGGGATAAAGCGTAACACTATGTCTCATTGGATCACTTCGCATCCGGAATTCGGCATCGACCAATCAGCTTCATCTTCAACTAGGCAGCAAAGTGATGAGACGCTTGGGGATATAAAGGCGATAGCAGAGTTGGAACCCAGTGGGATTGTTCACATAGCTGTTTTGTTTTCTTTCCAAAAATTGTAAACTCTGATTATTCGGCGGCATCCTCTTACTAGGATGTCAGCTTCTTGTACAGAAACGCCTATTCACAGGCAAAGGTCAAATCAATACAAATTCACTTGTCTATACAAGTTGCCATTGTTTTTTTCCTTTTTCTTTTTTGTCTTGCGAAGAACGTCCAATGTTCATTTTTGATATATGCATTTGACATTAAATTGCTAATTTATAAATGCTTGCAAAAGATCAATTACAGGTGACATCAGAAACAAGGGCAATGTAAGGTTGTCCGATGTAGTCTGTTTGCTTTGTCCGCCAAGGTACCAAGGTAGATTCGACTGAAGAATGTGACCAAATCATCTCAACGCCCCGCAGAGTAAGACAAGATTCAGCAATACTCTCCCCAAGCTGAGTTGATTCCCCGTCGATCCTGAAAAGGCACAACGTTCCCCGGCAGGTCTTAAAGCTTATCCCCAGTAGATTCTGGAAGCTTGTTCCCTGCAGAATACAGACATCTCTCCCGAACTTTATTCAGAGTTATTCCTCACAAGGGCTTATAACTGGGTTATCCTCAGCTAATCGCCACGGAAGATCGCCCCCAACAAAGTTCTTTCAATCCCCAGCGGAGTTTATCTTTGGTATCCCCAGCGGAGTTTATCTTTCAATCCCCAGCGGAGTTTATCTTTGGTATCCCCAACGGAGTTTATCATCATTATCCCCAGCGGGATCCATCATTGAAGTCCTCAGCAGGCCTCTCATCAAAACTTCAGCAAAGTATCTCAGCCACAAGGCAACTCCCCGGCCGATCGTCAAGGATTTATTTTCCTAAGACGGAGTTACATTCATAAACATTTCACACTTCCATACATCTTGCTTACATACATGATAAAGTGCATACAACACTATCTCATGTTGAACATCATGACATCATGCATATCATACATCATGATATTGCGTACAACTTATGTTTTTGCCTTTTCAGGGAAAAAGACAATCCCAAAGATAACTACCTTCAACTGTCACAAATTCCAGATTCGACTCCTGTATCCAGCCAGGGCATATCTGTTGACCACATTTCCAGACTCGATTCCTGTATCTAGCCAGGGCACGTCTGAAGAGTTCGAAGATTCGATTCCTGTATCCAGCCAGGGTATATCTGTTGACCACATTTCCATACTCGATTCCTATATCTAGCCAGGGCACGTCTGAAGAGTTCGAAGATTCGATTCCTGTATCCAGCCAGGGCATATCTATTGACAACATTTCCAGATTCGACTCCTGTATCCAGCCAGGGCATATCTGTTGACCACATTTCCAGACTCGATTCCTGTATCTAGCCAGGGCACGTCTGAAGAGTTCGAAGATTCGATTCCTGTATCCAGCCAGGGCATATCTGTTGACCACATTTCCAGACTCGATTCCTGTATCTAGCCAGGGCACGTCTGAAGATTTCGAAGATTCGATTCTTGTATCCAGCCAGGGCATATCTATTGACAACATTTCCATATTCGACTCCTGTATCCAGCCAGGGCATATCTACATAAGGAGATTGAAGATCAAACACCTGTAACAAGCCAGGAAAACATCTGCCTTTCTCAGATACATAAAGTTCTCGCTAAGGAATCTCTTGTGCGATCAACACTTCCAAATGGCATCTGTAAGCCCATTCCCGACAAAGTTCTGTCACGTCTCCAGATGGCATCTATAAGCCCATCTCCCTATCCACCACCTCTCCAAATGGCATCTATAAGCCCATTCCCGCCGTCACATTCGCTGATACTCCAACATGCGAGTGCAAATTTCTGGGCACTCTGGTGTCCAATCTCCTTTTACCTTCGAGTTGCGAAAGGCAAACTTGCCAATCTAACTCTTCAGGTTCAAGAAGATTGAACAGGGGCAACTGTTGTACCCCAAAATTTGCCCTCCCTTTCTTCAGGAAACCATCTTGGATTTTTTCAAAGTCCCCCTGAAACAAATCCAAGTCCTGAGTTATCCTTTTTGCCCAAGCAAGCCACTTACAAGAGCAGGATGATCTCACGAACTCCAGAAGCAACGCTTTTATCTTGAGAAAAATCAAATTCTAAGTACTTAGAATGTTTCTTTAAAATAAGTGTTTTTTAGAAAAATCAGCGCTTCAGAACTTCTGGACCCATTCCAGATGAAGACGGTCAGAAGTTGCAAGCTTGGTCCAGCGTGGTCAGAAGTTGGCTCTTCAGCAGCTACATCAGTTCAATCAGAAGTTGTAAACGTGGTTCAGAATGTAAGCCTCAAACAGAACATGCCCCTTCAGCAGTTACACAAGCCCAGTCAGAATTTGCTAAAGGAATGCAAGAGAAGCAGGAAAGTCTGAAGGCTCCTTCAGAACAGGTTGAAATCAGAAGATGAAAGATCAGAAGAATGGGTGTTACACTGATACAGAATCTCTAAGTCCAGATTTTCCAGAAGCAAATCCAAGAAACGTACCATAAAACCAGAAGAATCTCCAAAACTTACTAAGACAACAGGTAGCCAAGGCCAGAGCATGGTTTACGCTGCTGATTCAACGCTGGTTTCCATTACCAGAATATTGGTATTGACAGGTCTTGTCACCATTTAATGCCCATTAATGCTTCCAACCACTCCTGAGCATTCACGTGTGGCTTGGAAAACACTTTTGCACAGATTCTGGCATGGGTCTTCACGCCACCGCCCACTTCAGAGGTCACTTCTCCCCAATCTACGCCTGCTGCTGCAACCTAGGCTGGAAGCTATCTATATCACAACTTCCCAGGAATTTCTGTCAAAGAACAAATTCAAACTCTGTTGGCGCTTTAAATGTTCAAGGCATCCACAAGGATTTTGCCTATAAATAGAGAGTCTTCACCACTGCCAAAGACGTTCAAGAAAAGAAACAGAAAAATTGCTAAGAGAAAAACATAACTCCTAGCAACATAACGTTCTGAAACTCTGCCAAAATCTCCAGTTTTGTTCCATAACTTTGAGTTTCTCACCTTCAACTTCATCAAATATCCAGTTCTTTTCTGTAAACCAAAAACACTCTTTCCAAACTTCTGACCCTACACACGTACACACCTTTACTTCCCCTTTTCAAAATCTGTCCAGAACACCACCAGAACCAGAACTAAAAGCTAAACTTTCACTCACCAACTTTTCCAAACAGTCAGGTAAGCACCTGCTGACCCTCATCACACTGTTAAGCATCATCAGCTGTGCATATTCAAGTAACATAATGTAAATATTCATGTTATTACTGTTTATGTTCTGAGGATTTTCATACCTCAGAACGTTCTGAGCCAGTATAGGACTTGCCTGTGACCTTGGTGATTCTGACCTTTGAAACATTTTTGCTATTTGCTGGATCTGTTCCGAATATGTTTCCTGTTTTGTGGAATAACAACAGAATTGCAGATGTTCTGATTAGTACAGGAAAAAGCCAAGTGCTGACTTTGACGTTAGCACATCTGAAGCCTGTTTTACTGTCAATGATATCAGAACCTCTGAGAGTTATTGCCTTTTCAACAGAATCAGAACTTCTGGTTTCTCCACTAACAAACTTCTGTCTTGTAGCGCAGGGAAATCAGAACTTCTGATTTCCCCACTAACAAGGTTCTGTTTTGCAGGTGCTAGAGTCAGAAGTTCTGACTCATCCAGTTTCACTAACAGGTTGATCATCTGGCAGCGGATCTGAGTCAGAACTTCTGATGACCTCCCAGCAGCGCGCGGGCTCCCTCTCTCTCTCTATATATCTTGTTTTTTGCTATTTTCTTTTTTGTCTATTTTTCTCGTTGAACCCCCCATGTACAAATGTGTATCCCCTTCCCCTAATTGTTGTAATAGCGTGGGATTTTATATTTCCGCTTCTTATTGCTAGTAATTAGGACATGTATGGCAAGATAAAATCAATGAAATAGAAAAACCTAATTCAAAGAAAAACTCTTGTATGCAATAAAATACACTTGCACACTAACACCCCTAGGGTTACATCCACTTGTTGCCTTTCAAAAAATTAGGCCATATTGCATGTTAGGTATCTTTGGGCAAAACAAATAACTCAAATGATCAAGTCCCTTAAATAAAAATTGCCCAAAGATACTTGGCACCATTGCAATTATGGTCTAAACGACGACCCGCGCCTGTCCCTTTCACATCCTAACACAAGATTGTCCACCAAATACAATGGTGGAACAAAATTGTTAAAAGGGTTAAAAACATAACAAAAATCTTTGAGAACTTTAGGGTAGATCGCTCTTAAGTACTTGTCAACTTACAAAACAAAAACACTTGCCTGTTTTTAAACCACACCTCACTACACTTTCAAAACAACTTTCAAAAACAAAAACATGGAAAACTTTTCAAAAGACATACACTTTTGTATACATCCCAACATGGATCATTACAAAGGTTGCCACCATATTGGCTTCTTTTCAAAACATTTTTCAAATCCACACACACAAGCACCATTTCAAACAAATTGAAAATAAAAGGCAAGAGATCTAAGCAAGTAACTAAGAGCCCATGGATAACCATGGATAGAAAGGATGCTAATACCTTCCCTTTCTATAATCTACTCCCCGAACCCACGAAAAATCTCAAAGGTTTTTGCTGTGCTTTTTAAACCTTTCCTTAGGATAAAATAAAAAGTCGGTGGCGACTCTTGCTCAACCGAAACATTTGCGAATAAAAAATGCAAACCTCAAGTCAGTTCTCCCACCATATCACACATGGAATCTAGCTTTAGAAGATTATTTTGAAGACGCCTCAACATAATGAGGTTATAAAGAGAATGAATTGTACCATTAATTATAAAATTAGGTGTATGATCTCTCATGTAAGTTATTGAAAGTCTTTCGAGGAGAAACATTGAAAAATATAGTGGATTTGATCAATCTTTATTCTCATGTTCCACTTTATGGTGATGTTCTAAACAAAGTATGGACATGTAAATATGTGCTTTATGGATACCTGAGATTGTTTGGATACATGACTTGTGTTCACATTCTAAAAAATGAGAGATCCAAGTTTGATAAAAGATCTAAATAATGTGTATTTGTAGGTTATAATCATGAAGAAATTGTTTATAGATTGTGGGATATAGTTGAAAAGAAAATTATCAGAAGTTGTCATGTAATATTATTAAATCCAATCTATTGAAGATTTTAATAAAGTTGAGAAGACAAAATATGATCTTAGAAGTTACATTGATCGTGTGCCTAAACCTCCTTTTGGAAAATTTGTTGATAGGTGATATATGTTGGTAGATGTTGAGAATGCAACTAATGATCAAGAATCATGTCATGATGACCCTGTTGAAGAAGATTCATTCAAGTTATTAGTTGAGCTAGTTGAGGAGATCTGTTAAAGAGCATCAAATTTCTTAGATATATCCTCCAAACGAGTAAGTGATTATCACACATAATGGAGATCTAAATAAATACCAAGATGCCATGCAAATGTTGATAAGAAAAATGGTTGAAGTCCATGTAAGAAGACACAAATTTCTTGAATGAGAATCACTCATTTTAGTTGGTGAAATCGCCTAAGAGTAGAAGTTCACTCAAGAAAAAATGGGGTATATGGTATAAAGTTTGTAAAGAATACATCTAAATCATTATATAAAAGAAGATTGATTGAGAAAGGTTTTAATAAGAGAAAAGTTTTGAATTTGAATAATTTTTTTGACATGTGAATATGGCTTTTATTTAAGTTGTGCTTAGACTAATAACTAGCTCAAATCTAGAGGTTTAATTTCTTGATGTGAAGTATATTTTACTTCATAGTGATTTGGAAGAAGATCTCTATATGGTTCAATATCAGGGGTTAAAACTCAAAGATAAAGAAAAGCTTATTTATAAATTGAATAAATGTTTCTATGGTCTCAAGAAATCTCCATGACAATGGTATAAACAATATGATTCTTTTATGGAAAAGAATATTTAGGGTAATACTACTATTGATCATTGTATGTTTGAGAAAAAAATTCTATGATGGTGATTGTATTATTCTCTTGTTATATGTTGATGAGATGTTAATTTTTGGTCATGACAATAAGAAAATTCAAAGTTTATAATAAGAGTTAAGAAAGTCATTTACAATGAAGGAATTCAGTCATGCATAATAAATTTTTCGCATAAGAATTTCTTGTGACAAGAAGAAAGGTAAATTGTGGTTGTCTTAATATAATTACATTGGGAATGTGTTATAGAACTTTAACACGGGTCATTAAAAATTTATGAGTACTCCATTTGCTATTTATTTTAAAATAAATTCTAAACATTGTCCTACAAGGGAAGAAGACAACAAATATATGTAAAATCTTACTAATGCATTTGCAGTTGACAGTTGGATGTATGCAATGATATGCGCAAGAATTTAAATTGCTCACGATGTTGGTGTTCTTAGTTGGTTTCTCTCTAATCTTCGTAAAGATCATTGGAAAGTTATGAAGTTGATTCTCATATATCTTAGAGGCACTTCCATAGCGTGCTTATTCCTTGGGAGTGATATTCTCGTGTTAGATTGCTACAAAGATGTATATATGTCCAGTGATATTGATTCCATAAAATCTAGTTCTGGATATATGGTGACTTTTGTAAGGGAAATAAGTATCTTGATAATCAAGGTTACAAAAGTGTGTTGCTTTATGTACTACTAAAACTAGGTATATTATAGCAACTGAATCGTCTAAAGAACTTTTGTAGATGCGAAAATTCCTATAAGAGTTAGGTGTTGAGCAAGAGAAATTTGTGTTGTCTTGTGGCAATCAAAGTGCAATTCATCTTCATAATAATCCTATGTTTCATTCTAGGTCAAATCGCATTGAGGTGAAGTATCATAAGACATGTGATGCGTTGGAGATGTAGTTGTTTTCACTTAAGAAGATCTATACTAACGAGAAAATTCAAATATAATGACAAAGATTTTACTCGTTATAAAAATGATTAGTTACAAAAAGAAGACAGACTCGATGTAATATATTTTTCCCGCTTGAATCACGAGGTAAACATTTCGGTGTACTCACTCTTAAAGAGTGGCCCACCATTTATTTTAAACAAAAGAGACAAAAAAAAAAAAAAAAAAAAAAGAGATTAGATAGTTTAGAGGGCCTAGTCCACATGGATTTTTTTTCTATGGTTAAAAAGAGCATTTTATTATTATTCCAAGTATAAGGAATAAGTAAAATCAGTAGAAAATGAAAAAAATACAAAAAGCAAAGTAAAGAAAAACATGGGTTATAATTGAAAAAAAAAAGGAAAATTTGCTCCGAGTAATAGATGAACGTGTAGAATTTTTTAAATTTTTTTTCTACAATTTGAGTATCTTGTTTCTATCTCCTATTTAATTATATTTATGTATTTAATGAGTAATTTTACCTCCTCTTAAAGCAGTTTCGAAAAATCCATTTTTGAAAATGTGTTGTTTGATTGTGTGTTTTCCATCAATAATGAATGTTGTTATTCTTTAGTGTTATTATGAAGTTTTTTGTATACTTTTTATTTTATATAGGAGAAAATTTTACCAGATTAAGTCTCATGGTTTTTATTTTTATTTTTTTAAAGTTTTTCATATTAAAAAATTGATGTTTTTGTGTTTTAATTTTATTTTTTTATTTTTATTATTATGCTTTAGAATTTGTTTTGTTAGTTGTCTAGAGAGAAGATTGGTATTGTCGATAATCTTTTTTTTTTTTTTATATTATCTTTTGTTGTTATATTTGTTCCCTCTTTTATTTTGTTGGATTTTGATTCTACTAGATGTTACGCTCGTTTCTATACAAAATATTTTTACCTTTAAATTTCAAGTAATATAATTTTCATGGTTGTTGTTTCTTTAATTTATAAGATTATTGATTATGTTTTTTTAATCCGATCATATATATTAAAAATATAAGACTCAAAATTGATCAAATAAGTTATAAGAATATAACTTATAAATAACTGAGTTTAGCTACCTTTGATGCAGGACAGACACCCTTTCTCTCTCTCTCCATCTCTTATTTATAATTTTTTCTCTCTTCTAATTTTTTTTTTTTATTTTATTTTATATTTTACAAAAAAATATTAAAATTAGCCTAAAAGTTACATAAATATAACTAGGCTAAAGTCACTAAATCTTTTTCCGCCCATGAAACCAGGGATTCTTTTATCCACACGTCCTCTGAATGATGCATAACATATTTGGAAAAGAAAAATGAACTAGATGATGATAATTGTTGAATACACATTAAAACTGTTGCATAATAATGATACAAAACTAAAAAAAAACGTGGGCTCTATTAATTAGACCGTTTTTTAGTTAAAATAAATTAATTTTTTTAAGCAAAATATACTCACCTCTCTTCTAAAATCCGTTAAAATGATATTAATACTTCATCTAATTTTTAAACATGTATTGACCTTCTCTTAAATTTATTAAAATAACACAGGTATTTTCTATAATTTTTAGTATCAGTCAAAATTTATAAATATAGATGACATTTATCTACGATTTTTAGTTTATCATTACAATTTTTCGTTGATATATATAGGAGAAGTCGGTGAATGTTTAAAATTAGAAAGGGGGTTTTAGTGTCTTTTTAACAAATCTCATAAGAAGTGAGTATAATTTTTTCTTATTTTTTAAATAATTTGAACCTATAAATATTCGAATTTAAAGTCTTGAGAAAAACACATTCTTGAGACACAAACATTCACTAATAAACTATACATATATCTATATATATAAATTATCTAAAATGTAACATGTTATATTATTATATAAAAAATAATGTGAAAATAAATATTTATATAAACTTAAATTAACAATCCATTCGGTAAGAATAAAATCTTAAAGAAGATTTTATTGTACGCTTTGTTTTCTTCGAATATAATAATGAATTTGTTTTATGATATTTTTATATATTTTATAATATGCATTATTATTGATTATAAATATTTTGACGATATGCAGATGTAATAGTGATTTAATTTATATCAAATATGCAAAAAAAAAATATATAATATATTAACAAAAACAAAATATTGAAAATGAAGACAAGATTAAGAAGACCGTTTATGCATGAAGTACCAGTTACTATGAATCTGAAAATAGAATAAAAATTTTACATATTTACATAATAATAATTTTTTCTCAAAATTTTGTAATTTTATCGTACCGCTGTGTTTTCTTACATTTTAATTGGTGAGACTATTTTAATGATATTTTATATATTTTATAATGTGCTTTATATCCATTGATTATATACATTTTAAATGAATGCAGATGAGATGGTAGTTTATACTCCTTTTAAATAAATATAGATGAAATGGTGGTTCATGTTATAGGAGGTATATGGTAAAATTATAATGTAGATGGAATGATCAAATAAATGGAAAAAGTATAATATTTGGACAGAAACAAAATATTGGAAATGAAGGCGAGATCAAGAAGAATATTTAAGTGAGAGGTATCACTTACCATCAATTTTAAAATATAATATATTTAGTGGAATTTTTATAATATTGTTTATTTGTAATCAAACACAAATATTTTTTATGAGTTATTTGATAGAATAGTGATAATTATTTATAATAATATTTATTTTTTTTATTTATTTATTTATTTATAAAGTGTTACCACTTTTGTTGCAATGTGTTAATAATAAAAATATCTTATAATTTTTGAATTAAGTTAATATAATAAAATATAATATATAATATTTATATATCTGTATATTGAAAGGATTAGTATATCATTTTTAATTTATAAAAAATATTTATATTTGATATAAAACTTATTTCTAATTTTTTGAACAATTTAACTAAAACGATACAAGAAATTTTTTTATTTGAATTATTAATAAAGTTTGAAAAACCAAGATGAAGTAAAGTTAAAATTTGTTGTGTTTAGTTAAATTTTTTATGAAAATATATTTAAAATTCAATCTATATAAGTCTAAATTATTTTTGTCATTTCATATATTTTATAATTATATTTATGTTACATTTAATTATGTTTATTTTAAAATTTTAGAAAATTTAATAAATAAACAAAATAAAAACGTAAATTTAAGTCTTTTAAATAATTTGCAAATAAATAGATTCAATGACAAATTTTAAAAATAAATGTTAATGATTTAAGTGTGTACAAATATAATTATATTTTATTAAATTGACTTTTAAATTTTTTTATTATTAATTTTTTTGTGAAAATATTTTCATATTATTTTATTTCTCTCAGTCGCACATATTATTAATTTATAGTAAATTTAAATTATTGAAATAATTTATTATTTATGTGGCAGACTAAAAATACTCACATTTTTTAATTATATATTTTAAAAATAGAAATTTACCTTTTTAAAAAAACGTAAATTTTATATTTAAAGTAACCATAACAACGTAAATTTAATGATAATAATTAACTTTTATAAATAATATCCCTTATTCCTAAATCTGAGTCTGCTGTTAGTTTAAAGGACTATAGACCTATTTTTGTTTGTTCCACAGTCTATAAGATTATCTCTAAGATTTTAACCATGGGATTGGATAAAGTTCTTGGTAGTATTGTCACTCCAGCTCAGGTTGCCTTCATTCCTGGACATGACATTCATAATCACATTCTTTTGACCTATAAATTACTGAAAGGGTATAATAGACAGGGTGGGCCTCCTAAATGTTTGTTTCAATTAGACATGAAGAAAGTTTATGACATGGTTCATTAGGTGGCTCTTGAGACGATCATGCAAGAAATTGAAATTCCTCCTAAGTTTATTGGTTGGGTTATGGATAGTGTTACCCGTGTCTCTTATAGGTTCAATATCCAAGGCTATTAGTCTAAGTTGTTGCTGGCTAAAAGGGGGATTAGGCAAGGGGACCCAATTTCCCCTTACCTTTTTTTCTCTAATTATGGAATACCTTCATTGTTGCTTGGCGCAAATGCAGATGGACCATAACTTTAACTACCATTCAAAGTGTGAGAAGTTGAACCTGACTAATATGATGTTTGCTGACGATATCCTACTGTTTTCCAGAGGTGATTCGGGTTCTGTCAAGTTAATTTTAGATGCTTTTCTCAAATTTTCCCATTCTACTGGCCTGCAGATTAATAGAGGTAAGAGTAATATCTATTTTGGAGTTGTTGATATTGATTTGAAGAGGAATATTCTCCAGCAGACAGGGTTCCTGGAAGGGTGCTTTCTTTTTAAGTATCTTGGCGTCCCTATGACCTACAAAAGCTTAACATTTGCCATTACATGGTTCTGGTTGATAAAATTACTAGCAGAATTAAAATTTGGAATGTGAAAATGCTGAGTTATGCAGGTAGAGTCCAATTGATCAAAAGCGTGATTTTCTCTATAGCGAATTATTGGCTGATGGTGTTCCCTTTTCCAAAATGTGTGATTAAGAAAATTGAAGAAAGGCTTTGTACCTTTATGTGGGCTGGGAAGGACGCTGCTAGCAGGAAGAGTTTGGTGGCTTGGAACCAAGTCTGCAAGCCTGTGAAACAAGGTGGGCTTGGTATCATAAATCTAGCCATTTGAAATCATTGTGCTATGATAAAATTATTATGGAATATTTGTATAAATGCTGACAATATGTGGTGAAATAGATCCATGCGTATTACATAAAAAACAAAGCCATCTTGATTGCCCCTGTTAAGAATTCTAGCTCATGGATAATGCGAAAAGTCCTGAATTGTCGGAGTTTTATTACTGAGAACGGTTCTGTTTGGGCAGAGTTAAGTGTTAAGAATAAGTTTATCATGAAGAAAGTATATCTCCTTCTTAATGCAGGTCGGAAGGTTCTTGGTGCAAGCTGCTTAGCTTTAATGCTACTAGACCGCTGACTAAAGTGTTGTTGTGGTTAGCTTATCACAGAAAATTGGCCACTAAAAGTAGGCTGGTCGGATTTGGGTTTATGAGTGACAGTGCGTGTGTTTTCTGCAGTGCAGAGGAAACAATTGATCATATCTTCTTTGATTGCCAACATCTACAAAAAATTTGGTCTGCTATCTTGGACTGGCTTCAATTTCAGCACAGCCTTAAAAATTGGTAGGTTGAATTAAACTGGACTTTGCAAAAAGGAGGTGGTAAAGGTTGGAGAGCCTCGTTTTTGAAATTGGCTATTGCTGAAACAATTTACGGCACTTGAAATTATAGAAATAGAGTATGCTTTGGTCTTAGTAATAATAGAGAAAAAATCATTCAAGATATTATCTACAATATTGTATATAGATGGTGGTTTTGTAAAAAACTGAAAAATACGATAGTGAGCTTTATGATACCTTAAGTAGCTTGTTGTCTTATTCTAGTTATTTTTATGGCTGGATCTCTGTGATCGCCTTGTCTTATATTATTTTTTGGTTAATGAAAATTCTTTTTTTCTAAAAAAAAATAATTAACTTTTATAAATATTGAACAAAAATTTTATGTGGATTAAAAGAGTTAAATCTAAAACTAAATTTACCTTTTAAAGCAAACAAAAAGATATATATTTTAATGATAATAATTAACATTTATAAATATTAAATAAAAAATTAAAATAATAGTTGTTAATAATTTAATCGTATACAAATATAATTATGTTTTAATATAATTATGTATTACTAATGTTAATTATATTTTATTAATAGAAAATATTTTAATAAAATATTGTAATTGCTATAAATTAACATTAATAAAATAATTTAATATATTAAATAATAAAATAAATATTAATATTATAATTTTCAATTTTCAATTTTCAATATATACATGTATACACACACAACCGCGCATCGTGCGGGTCACTGTCTAATTCCAGTAAAAGGAATGATGTAAACGGTTCATCATTCATACGTCTAAACAATCCACAGCATGTTTAATTAACTTTACCATGATTGCACCATGGGCTCTTGCATGTTAACATGTTTGTCGCACCCAGACAACTTTACTTTTGCACATTAATGTGTTTCTACATACACTGTTCATACGTGTCTTTATCCGTCACTTGAAAAACAAATATCCTAAAACATAATTTTATTTCTTATCTATTTTCCCTCTTTGAATTTTCATTTAACATAGAGAGTGTAGCTTTTAAGTAAATAATAGAGGTAAAAAGAACTCTCTTATTATTTGTTGGGTCTAGTTTAGAACATGTTTTGAACCAGCCCAAGCCCAATTTTATTTCAAAAAACATATTTTTTTAAATCATCTTATGTATATGAAAGACATCTTATGTAATTTCAAAATGACCTTCAGTTTTTGGAGATGTATCTCTAGAGACAACTTTTTTTAGTTAAATGTTAGATTATTTCAGAGATGCATCTCCAGAAGCTATTTTATTCGATAAACATTGGATTATTTTGAAGATACATTATGTAAAACATTCAGAGATGTATCTTTGTATCCGTTTCAGACAGTAAATTCTAATTATTTTTAAGTGATTCTCAAATTAAATAGTTAGAAGGCATATTATGATTCGAGAATACTAAGATTGTGAAGAAAACGACATATATGAAAGTTATAAGTCAAGAATACATAAATCCAATCCAAAAGTTACAATCGAGTAGATAAATAAAATACAACTAAAAATGTATCAAGAGTACAAGTATTATAATCTACTGTGTATGACGGACTCAGAGTCGGCCTCAGCCTCGTGCCGCTTTGTTCCTACGCTACCTCCTGTATTGTAGAGCCTCCTGAGCCTCCTCCATTATGGCATCTACAATGCCCTTGCCTTGGAGCCATACAGAAAGAGTCCTCCGTCAATACATGCCTGCCCAATCTGTATGATACGACGAAATCTACACAACACATTAACAACATGATCTTCCCTAGCCTCCTCCTCCTTTAGTATCTCTTGATGAGCTGTCTAGGTGGATCCCCTAGAGCACCATGTACCATATAAGGATGTTGTTAGACGATGACAACTTATCTAGAGGAGGGGTGAATAAATCTCAAAGTAAAATTTTACTTAAAACTTGTTTTAAAAATTTAAGCAAAAACTATGACAAGCGGAAGTCGTATCCTAAATCACAAGTCGTCCAAACCGAACCAGTTATAGGAAGATCAGATATGCGTACAACAAATACTCATTAGAATGATGATAATAAGATCTTAATACAATAAAATCTCAAGTAATTGTTTTACAATTACAAGATCAACCAATATTTAATAAAACAATTTATCGAATACTTGGTACGCACTTAATTTTCCAGATTTTCCTTCGAACTTTGTTGGTATGAAAAACCTCATACAATCTAATAGATTTTAAGATAATCAACAAAGTAATTTAACAATAAAAGAATTTGTCTATACGAATTAATTGCACAACCAAAGAGTTTAACAAATTCTCTTAACAAAATGTTAATGAGATATGGAGAGAGAGAGAGAGAGAGAGAGAGAGAGAATGACACAAAGATTTATTTAGAAAATTCACCAATCGACCTTGCTATGTGTGATACGGTGGAAGAACTGACTTGGGTGTTTTGCGTTTTATCGCAAATGTCGCGTATAGCAAGAGTCACCACCGACTTTTCTTTTATCCAATAAAGGAAAGCGTGAAAAGAACAAGAAATACCTTTTTGAGAATTTTCTTGAGTTCGAGGGGTAGGTTATAACAAGGGAAGGTGTTAGAACCCTTTTCATCCGTAGTTATCTACGGGCTCTTAATTGCTAGCTCACTTTGAAATGCTTTGTGTTTGTATAAGTTTGAAAATATTTTGAAAATGCCTTCGTACGACAAACTTTGCAATGATTCTCGTATCATTGAGAATGTATACAAAGTGTTGATTTTGAAAATATTTGTTGAAAAGGAATGTTTGGAAAATCTTTTGAAAATAACAATGTAAGGCAATTTTGTAATGATTCTCATATCATTGAGAATGTATACAAAATGTTTGTTTGAAAAGTGTTTTGAAAGTGTAAGGTGTGGAATGATTTTGTTTATGAGCAAGAAATTATGAGAAATCTACCTACTCAAAATGTCTTTATTCTTTTCCTCCTCTTTTAAATAGTGATTGTCTACCATTGATTGGTAGAGAGCTATACCATTGGATGTGAGGGACAGACGTGGGTCATCGTATAGTCATTGAAGGCAACTTGTAAGATGTTTTAGCAATTGTCGTAAGAGACTAAGATTGTTTACCGAATGCAACATTGAAGGGTCATCGAGGAACTACAATCTTTTAATCGAGGGTCTTTGCTAAATTCATCTCATGCTCGAGGGACATGACTGTTTATATCCGAGGCAACAAGTGTGGGTTACCCAAGAGGTGCAAGTGTCCAAAGTGTTTTATTTCAAGTGTTTATATTTGAATTAGGGTTGTCTAATAGTTGATTTTAAGTCTTACCGTACAAACTCTAATTACTAACAATAATAGGGAAAACGATAAATTGCGGAATTTAAATGTCTTATGCTATTACAATGCTTTGGGGCAATTATAAAATAGTAAAGTGCCGAAATTAAATATCCTACGTTATTACAATGCTTCGGGAATGGGGGTTACAAGTTTGTGAATAGGGGGAGGAAAGCAATAAAACTATAATTATTATTATAAACCATTGAATATGAATTACAACAACAATTATACGCAAAATATAGAGATGAAGAAGAAATTGCTTTTAGGGTTTTTGATGAAAAGGTTTAGAGATTAACCTAATTGAACTAATTAACTTAATTTATAAAAGAGATTAATTATTTAATCAAAACCTAAAATCTAAATTCATTGAAATTAAGAAGAAACTAAACCTAAGTCTAAGTAAATTTGTTTAGAAAAATAATCTTAAATGTTAGTATTAATTTGGAAAAATATTTTAGAGTATAAAACAAACCCTAGTTCTAAATATTAACAAAATAAAATAAGTGTTTAAATTAATTTTAATTTAATTAAAAAAATATTGTGTATTCTTGGTTAAATAGAAAATAAATAAATAAAATGAAAATAAAGAAAATATGAAGAATATAAAAGATATTGGGCTGAGGTGTTAAAAAAGTAAAATGGGGGTTAAAAATAGCAAAAGGGGCGCTAGGCCCAAATGTGTTTTTTGTATGAGTCAGAAAAAAATTAAATAAAATGATGAATGGGCCTGTGTCAAAGAAGTAGTCAGGGGGTGGAAAAAACAAATAATAGTTCAGGCCCAAACAGAGGTCCAATGCCCGTTTTGATTAGGTGTAGCCCTATGGAGGTGCATCATGTATTTGCTTTGTGGAGCGTTTGATTTAATTGCCTGGCAGGTGGATGGTATGGATGAGGGGTGCATGGTGTGTGTCTTGGGCTTGCCTGCATACAATCTCATAAAAACAAATATGAAATAAATAAAAGGGTACCACTGGGGCTCGAGCCCAGGTCCCTACACACTAATGCCTTATGCGCGCTTCCTCGACCACTGGGGGGCTGTTTCATCCGGTCATAATACATGTTGCGCTAAATTTTAAATAAAATCCGTCCTAGTTACAAACTTCATCTTCTTCCTCGCGCCAACCTCCATTGTTGCATTTTTAAATTTCCGATCTTGCTTATTTCTCAACCATTTGCAAAAGTATAAACATGAAACTTGCTCCATTTTACAATACGAATTCAACCATGTAAACAACTTAAACTATAAATCAAAGATGGACATTAATTTTATTGGTACCAAATAAAAACCTAATTTTTTCATAAAGTTCATCTTCAAAATTCACATCACTCAGGCAACATAAATTAAAACTAAGGGCATGGTTAACTTCAGGGCTATGATGTCCATATTTTTTATTTACAAAGTAACCATTAATGATGCTTGTAGAGAGAATTCAAAGTTGAGAAAACTTACCTCAAAACTGGAAATCATGTATGGAGTTTGAGCAACCCTTGAAGTGCGGTGATGATCTGGATAGCTTCACTGGACTCCTAGAAAGCTAATGTAACTCTTACTTATGCTGAAAGTGGCTGAATCGTGCTGAAGAAGTCAATATCTAGAGTTCTGTTTTTGATTTTGGAATATGAGGAAGATGATGTTATAGTTGTGAAACAGGGATGAGGATGAGTTATATTTGATGTAAGGAAGATTTGAGAATTATTTAGAGGGAAAACACACGAGTGGATTATGAGTTTGGAGTTTTTGGCCAGAAATTGCAACAATTGATCTTTTGGTGCAAGTTCTGAGTTTCAGGGAGTTTGAGGGTTCTTCAAGGCTTGTAAATTCGCGTCTTAGGTTGCAAATGACTTCTCTATTTATAGGCAAGAGGTTTGGAAGCTTGAAGGTATTAGAAACAAGAGATCACATGTTTTGGTCTTGAAACTTGTTTTTGAAGCAAACTTGACAAACATAGTTCCAATGCATGGTACAAAGACTTGTAGGGTGGTTGATAGGATCTAGACAAGTTTCTTCTAGATTTGATATTTTTTATGTGTATAAGGAACAAGTGCAAAGCTCAAGGAGAGTGTACTTTGTGATTAAAGCCACTTTCCAAAATGACAATGTTACCTTTGTGCCAAAAATGGATTAATCACTTGGACAATGACTCAAATGCTCGGATAATGGCTCAATCAGTTGTGTAAGAATTCAATTATTGAGTGATTTACAAGTTTGAATCCTTCAAATTAAGATTTATACAACATGGCTTGAGATTTGTTCAAGTGTTCTTCATGAAAATGACCTATAATTCAAGAATGGATGCCCAGGTTCTTCTCTTCGAAACTCCTAGCTCAAAAATGATCTCCTCAAGTTCTTGGATATTTTGAAAAGCTTGAAACATTTTCTACAACCTTCATGTTGACCACTTTTACAAAATCATCTTGGAACTCGGTGAAAATTGGTCAAGAAGTTAGGTAAAAAATCTGCCTAAACTTGCTAAAATTTTCACTAAGTATTTTATGAAAAATGTCATGACTTTATGAGCTTATATCTTCAAATCTAAGCATTTTTTGGAAATCAAACATAAGGGATAAAGTTGTAGAATTCATCAACATCTACAACTTTCATGTTGAAAGTTTTCCTTGAATCATCTTGCATCTTAGTGAAAAATTGTCATGAAGTATTGAAATTATCAAGGTAAAAATACTTAGAAATTTTCTTATTGAAAACTTTGACTTTTTATGGACTTTCTTGATTCTTGATGATCAAGTTTGATATTTTTTAATGTATTGATAAATTTTGATCTTTGAAATTTAATATTGACCAAAAAGTCAAAATATGACTTTTCGTGTATTAGTTGACTTTTCATCAGTTGATCAAACTTCAAATATCAATCCATTGATCTTGAGAAATGATTTGAGGGATGGAATCATGTCAACATGTTTTGTTTGATTCCTTGAGATTATGCTTCAAACCATTAGGTCATGTACTAGGTCAAAAATCACTGATCAACCATTCTCAGTCAAAACCCTATTTTTGACAATTTTGCCCCTTTGATGATTTGAGTGATTTTCTTGAGGAATTGTGATCAAACCTTGGTCAATTGATAAATATCACTTCAAAATGTTGATGTTGGCCAAAAATCATGAATTTTGACTGTATATTGACCACAATTGACTTTTTTTTACCGAATACAGCTGATTTTCAATCATCTGAGCAATTGACTGAGCAAATTTGTGATGCAAGGCTTTAAACTTGGCATAAGAAATATTGAAGACTATAATGAACCATGAAAGTCACTTGGGGCATCAAAAGACAAATTTTTCTTGAGAAAACCAAAACCCTAATTTGGAGGCTCAGTGCCTAGGAGGTGAGCTTATCTGATCAAACCTTGAAACTTCTTGAGTATTTCAGATCTTTTGTGAGAAATGTCTTGAGAATAGAGAAGGAAAATTTTGGGGTACAACAGCTGCCCCTGTTCAATCTTCTTAAACCTGAGGAGTTAGATTGGCTTGTCCTCCATTCACAACTTGAAGGTGGAAGATGATTGAACACTTAAGTGCCCAGAAATTTGCACTCGCCTGTGCACGAAGTAAAACCATTTGTTGATTATATCGGGAATGGGCTTAGAGATGCCATTTGGAGAGGCGACGGAGAATCATCGGAGATGGGCTTTTAGATTCCATGTAGAGTTAATTGTTGATAAAAGTATCTGAATGAGTCTATGCTCGACTATATCTTGAAGAAGTATCAGAATAAATTTTGGTCGATTTAATTTGAGTCAGAAAAGGCTCTACTGAGAGAAGTATCAGAATAAATCTTTGATCAATTTAATCTGAGCCAGCAGAGGTCTTTAAATCTTTAACTGAGAGAAGTATCAGAATAAACCTTTGGTCGATTTAATTTGAGCCAGTAAAAGGTCTACTGAGAGAAGTATCAGAATAAATCCTTGGTCGATTTAATTTGAGCCAGCAGATGTTTTTAAATCTTTAACTGAAAGAAGTATCAGGATAAATCTTTAGTCAATTTAATCTGAGTCAGAAAAAGGTCTACTGAGAGAAGTATCAGAATAAATATTTGGTAGATTTAATGTGAGCCAGTAGATGTTTTTAAATCTTTAACTGAAAGAAGTATCAGAATAAATCTTTGGTTGATTTAATCTGAGCCAGAAAATGGTCTATTGAGAGAAGTATCAGAATAAATCTTTAGTCGATTTAGTTTGAGCCAACAGATGTTTTTAAATCTTTAACTGAGAGAAGTATCAGAATAAATCTTTGGTTGATTTAATCTGATCCAGAAAAAGGTCTATTGAGAGAAGTATCAGAATAAATCTTTGGTCGATTTAATCTAAGCCAACAGATACTTTTAAATCTTTAATTGAGAAAAGTATCAGAATAAATCTTTGGTCAATTTAATCTGAGCCAGAAAAAGGTCTACTGACAGAAGTATCAGAATAAATCTTTGGTCGATTTAATCTGAGCCAACAGATGTTTTTAAATCTTTAACTGAGAGAAGTATCAAAATAAATCTTTGGTCGATTTAATCTGAGCTAAAAAAAGGTCTACTGAGAGAAGTATCTGAATAACTCTTTGGTCGATTTAATCTAAGCCATTAGATTTCTTGTGTTTTATTTATCTGGAAAAGAATAAGAATAAATCTTTAGTCGATTTAAACTGAACCAGTAGAGGTCTAAAGGTAGTGCTCGTCATGTAGATAGTCGCCCCATCCTGTTTCGGGAATTAATCTGGAACTGTTTGAGAATTGTTGATGATATTCGTCTGTTGATTGATCTTTCCTGAAAAGGTAAAGACTTATTTATATGTAATATCATGATGTATGAAATGCATTGCGTAATGATGTTCTCAAAATAAATGAGATTGTGCTATATGAGTTTCGTATGCATATGTTATGATGAATGAATGTGAAATGTTATTGAAGTGTATTTGTCTTGGAAAATAAATCCCTGACTATTGTAGGGGATGAAGGGTATGTGTATCTTAAATCTTGTTCAAAATGCTTCCGCTAGGGATTCCTGGTTACTTGTTTGAGGAAAATCTACAGGGGATGTATTGATTTCTATTTGGGGAGTAGAGTTTAGGAACATTGGTCGTCCGTTGCTCTATTGGGGAATTTATTTCTTATATACCCTGATTGGGGTTAAAAGAGATGGTTAACCTCCCGACTCATTTGAGGAATATAATTCTTATATACCCTGACTGGGGATAAAAGAGATGGACAATCTTCCGACTTGTCTGGGGAGGATAAATTTAACTGGTACCTGATCGGGTTCCAAGCTTTGCAATAACTTTCTGGGGATAGTGGCAATTTTACTGGGGGGAATAATTTTGTCAGTGATTTGTAGTGATCTAAAGAATAGACTCGAGCTGGGGAATTTGTAGTCTGTTGGGGAAATAAACCTTGTTGGGGAAAAAACCCTTGTTGACGGAAAAGTGCTATACTAAGGAAACTAACTCTCTTGGGGAAATTGAATTTGCTAAAGAGAAGAAACTCTGCATGGTCTCTTTCTTCAGTTTTTGGAGGAACAAAATCAGATGGGGAGGAAAATTTCCATGAATTGTAATGATTGGGACTCCGTGAGGAGATTTAACAGGGAGGAGACTATACTCCTTTATTTGTTGAAGTGATCTGTCGGGGAGATTGTGGGGAATGTACCCTTTTTTTGTGAAGACTATTATGTGGGGATAATCTTATAGAGGTGGATCTGGTGAATTTATGGGGGATAACCTTATGAAAGGGATTCTGTGGGGATTTATGGACAGCTTGAGTGTCATCCCAGCTCCTAAAGTTTTGAGTAAATGCTTATTCATGTTCTTATGTATATATTTGTTAATAGTTAATCATGTTCATATGAATATGTTCATTCAATTTTATTCATTGGATGTTGTTGTACCCCAAAATTTGCCCTCCCATTTCTCATTGATTTCTCATCACAAAGCCCTTGGAGATCAAGATCCAGTTAGGGTTTCATCTGCTCAAGACTTCCCCTTGCACTGTTGACCCAAATTAGGGTTTGTGTTTGCACAAAGATGTTTTGACCTAAAATGCCTAATATGACTTTCTTGCTTCATATTGGACTCCCAAGTTTATCCATACCAAGTTTCAAGTTTTGATTCCAAATTTTGCCCAGTCAATTAGACAGTTGACCTAGAAATCAACTGTATTGGGGAAAAGTCAACTGTGGCCAATTGACAGTCAAATCTCATGAAAATTGACCCACATCAATATCATGAACTCACATGGACCATTTGATCAAGTTTGGATCACAATTCCACAAGAAATTTGATCAGATCATCAAAAGGGCAAAATGGTTATTTTTAGGGTTTTGACTGCACAAAGGCATTTTTTGACTGTTTGACCTAGCCAATGGCAAAACAAGCTCACATATGGACTCAAGGACCCCATGTAATTGTCTTGACATGCTCAACAATTTCAAAAGATCCCAAGTACACAAGATTGGCAGTTGAATTTCCCAATCAATTGATCAATTTTGACTGTATACTGAAAAGTCAAACTTTGACTTTTTGCTCAAAATCAAGAGTCAAGATTCATTTTTCATCAAAACATGCCAAATCATGAAACTTGTTCACCAAGAAATCAAAAATTGCAAATTAGGGTTTGAAATGAGAATTTTTCATAACTTAGAATTTTTCTAAGTTATGAAAAACCCTAATTTTTTCCAAACTTTGCCCCACTTTATCACCAAGATTCATTTGGATTCAAGCAAAAGTCAAAACATGAAAGTTGTAGCCTATTGCATAATTTACAACTTTGATTCACAAAGTTTTCCCAAAAGAGGCTTGTATCTCAAGTTACAATTTTTGGAATAAGGGTACTAAACCATTCTTAACTTAGTGAAATTTTGACCTTTTTAGGCAAGGTTTTTACCTAACTTCAAGACCATTTTTCACATACTTCCACTTGGAATTTCAATTTGCATTTCAAATATGGATTGTATTACACATTCCAAGCTTTCCAAAATGTCCAAGAACTCATCAAACAACCTCATGACTTGAGAGAATCGAATTTTGCAATATGGAAAAAAGTCACTTTGATTCATGGCCATGTACATGTTCATAACTTGTGTAATTTTTCAAATCAGCATGCTTCCCTTTGATTACAGGCCTCTAAACCATCAAACACTCATAAATTTAATGCCAATCCTTTGTGCCAAAGTTTTGTTCTATGAGTTCAAACATTACATGCAAGTTTAATCCATTTATGGAAAAAGTGAAATAGCCATTTTTGAAAAGTTAAGCTTTATGTCAAAATGAAAATCCAAGAAGTACATTTGAAATCTCTTTGGCACAAGTTTATGAGTTAATCACTCTGATCAAGACAAGGTTTTGCAGCATGTTTAGGGGGCCTCTACCTGTCTAGAACACAACTTGGCCTTTGCTTGCTTAAGTGTTAAGAAACATAGCATATCACAACATAACTTGGATCTCAGCACTAGAACCCTTAAGCAAATATCTTGTACACATTCAAGACATCCTAACTGAGCTAGCACACGACTCCAACACCTCCAATACCTCCACAAACTCAAAATCACCATCAAACTGCCCAAACAGAGCTCTTACTGCAGTTTGAGTACCAACTCTCATCTCTTTCATGCTCTCTTGCTAAAAGCTCATCAAACACATTCCCTAGCATCACTTGAAGCTAATCCAAACATAAAACACGACCTGTAACTCCTCTAGGCAGTTCCACCATTTTCACTTTCTTGTTTTGCAGTTGAAGGTCTATAGCTCGATTCAAGGTGTTTCAAAGCAAAGTAAGCATTGGAATAACATCACTACACTTCAGGCAAGCTGTACAGATCATCATCTTGCTCTGAAAGCTCCCCCATTGCCAGATAGAACTTCAACTGAACAAGTATCTTCTTGAACTTCTAACTCTTAGTGTAGGCATCATTAGCTCTAAGTTTGTGAATAAGAAGTGTTCTACTCATGCCCCTGAATCTGTACATGCTTTTACTTTTCATTTATTTTGCCTGAGCTATGAGAATTTAAGGTCTGAATATGGAAGAAAAGTTAGTTCAAGATTTGGGAATGTTAAAATTCTCTCTCATTTCTGAGAGTTAGGATGAGTTTTTTACATATTTAGAATCGTGATTCAATGCTTAACATTTCTTATGTTGAAAGTTTGTGCAAAAAGTCAAAGAATCCAGATGTTTGAACTTGAGTACAGGCGCGCGTTTTTGGACATCTTTCTGTCCAGAGGTTGAAGAAGAAGCCACATGGGCTGGGCCTGCTTTTGTATTTCTTTTCACACTATATTTTTGCTTTCATACCCCCTGAGCCCATTTTGTTTATTTGCATGATTTTTTGACTTTTCTTTTTTTATCCTGACTTATTTATTTTTGTTAATAATATTAAAAACATAAAAAATATTTTTTACACCATTTTTATATTTTTTAGGTATTTATTTGTTTATATGGACATTTGTACATAAATATATTTGTTTAGAAAAAAACTAGAAAAAAACATAAAAATATTTGTTTAGAAAAAAACTAGAAAAAAATGCAAATATATTTTATTTCTGATTTTTATTTCATTTTCTCTTTTGAAAATATTTTGTATCAAAAATATTTTTTTTATCTAAATATTAAATATTATTATTTTGTATATATAATATTTGTTTAGTAAATAATAAAGATATTTATATATATTGGTATATTTAGGTAAATAATACAAAAAATATATACATTTTTTATTTTATTAATATTTGACCTCAAAAAATACTTTTTATGAATATACTTCATTTTATTTTATTTTTTGTATATAATAAATCAATACTTGTATAAATTAAATAATATATATATTTACTTAATAAAAATTAGGGTTTTACCCTTAAAACACAAAAACTCCAAAAATGTTACTTTTTTATTTTATTCATTTTTGTTTATTGGACATATAAAATATCCTTTTTCCATACATATGAAAACCCTTTTTTGCATTTTGCATCTTTATTTTATTTTTCATTTAATTTATGCAATTAATTATTTTGTAAATATTCCAAAATTGATGTAATAGTTAGGTTTAAATTTCTTGCCTAAATATCCCCCATTTGAACATTTGTACCCCCCTTCCCATATTGTGTTGTAATAGTGTAGGAATTTTACTTTTCGCACTTTAACGCTTTCTAAATATACCATGCTAGAATTAGGGTTTGTATGCAAATAAAAAGAACAAAAATAGTTTGACCTAATTTCAAGATAATCAAGCATGAAAATGAACAACACATATCACACTTGCACCCCTAGGGTATTCCACTTGTTGCCTTCAATAAATGGGCCATATTGCATGTTAGGTTTCTTTGGGTAAAACAAACACAATTCAAATGATCATAGTTCCTCGATGACGCTTTCGAAAAGTTGCCTAAAATGATCAAGTCCCTTTCAAGGAAAAATTTCCCAAAGATACTTAGCACTATTGCAGTTATGGTCTAAACGATGACCCGCGCCCGTCCCTTTCACATCCTAACACAATATTGTCCACCAAATGCAATGGTGGAACAAAATTGTTAAAAGGGTTAAAACATAACAAAAATCTTTGAGAACTTTAGGGTAGATAGCTCTTAAGTACTTGTCAACTTGCAAAAGAAAAAAAACACTTGCCTATTTTCAAACCACACTTCACAAACACTTTCAAAACGAACTTTCAATAAAACCTTGAAACATCTTTTCAAAAAGACAAACACCTTTTGTAAAACATTCGAGTAAAGAATTGTTACAAGGGTAGCCTAGACAAGGCATCTTTTTCAAAACCTTTTCAAAACCACACACAAAGCACCATTTCAAACAATTGAAAACCAAGGCAAGTTGATCTAAGCAAGTACCTAAGAGCCCATGGATAACCATGGATAGAAAGGGTGCTAATACCTTCCCTTTCTATAATCTACTCCCCGAACCCAAGAAAAATCTCAAAGGTTTTTGCTGTGCTTTTTAAACCTTTCCTTAGGATAAAATAAAAAGTCGGTGGCGACTCTTGCTCAACCGAAACATTTGCGAAAACAAACGCAAAACCATAGTCAGTTCTCCCACCGTATCACAGAACTGGCGACTCTGCTGGGGATAAACTTTAAAAGTGGAGTAACCTTAGGGATTAAATCACCCTCTTGCATGACTAATTGTTTGATTTGCTTGCTTTATATCTTGGCTCTATTTGTTTGGGTTTGCAATCCTACACCCGGATTTTGGGAAACATTCATAGATAGCAATACGTTGTGGAAACTGTGCGGGGTATACCGACACGGTCGAAGCAATAGCTATATTAGTGCGACATATTTGTGAGTACCGGTAACCCTTGAGTTCAATCAAGGAGAGTACGGGGCCGCTGAGTGATGTCACTAAGCACTAATGACCTAGAACCTTACTTGACCATCTTGGCCTTTTATTAGGGGTAGTGAGATGACCGGCTTTGGTGCAGTCCGAAGTTGGTAGATACTCGATACTACACTCATTGAGGGTTGTTTTCTTGGAATATTTTGGTCGCTAGTTAAGTGGCTAAACCAAAACAATGAACAATGAAAACAATCCAATGATATTGAGCTCCTTAGAACCCGGTTACTATTTATAGGACATGTTTTTAAGCCAACTACACTCAAGAGGGTACTTACCTATGAAACCCCATGCAAGCCTGAAACTAGGGTTTGGTTTGATTTGCTTGTACATATGTTTTGTGCATACATCATAAACATCATAAAACATCATATGCATTCACTAACCACTTCAAGGGTTTGGATCTTCATCTTTGTTCCTGTTTTGTAGGTCATGGAAATTCCTCGCAGAAACACCATCCAAGTCAACCATGTGAGAATCTCTCCTCAACTCAAGGAGCTCACCTCAAGAATTCCGGAAAGCTCATCCTTCAGTGAAAGACATGGTAGACTGCTCAGCTTAGTCAACACCAACATTGAAGAAGACATGATGAAAGTGCTATTCCAGTTCTTTGACCCTCTTCACCACTGTTTCACTTTCCCTGATTACCAGTTGGTGCCCACTTTGGAGGAGTTTTCTAAACTCCTAAAAATCCCTATCCTTAATCAACTACTCTTCAACGGTACGGAAAAGGAACCAAAGCCGGAAGATGTTGCTCGAGCATTACATCTACAACCATCCGATATCAAGGGGCATTGGGAAACCAGAAGCGGCGTCAAAGGATTCTTAGCAAAATTCTTGTTTGAGAAGGCACAAGAATGTTGGAACACATTGGACCTACAAGCCTTTGAAGAGATTGTGGCACTCCTTATCTATGGGTTGGTCTTATTCCCAAATCCTGACCAATTGATAGATGTCAACGCCGTCAAAATCTTCTTGTCCAGAAATCCAATACCAACATTGCTTGGGGACATCCTTCACTCATTTTACACACGAACAATGAGAAAGAGGGGTGTTCTCATGTGCTGTACTCCTCTCCTTGCAAGGTGGTTTATTTCGCACCTTCCACAATCTGTCTTGAAGAATGACCAAGGCTCAAGGTGGTCCCAATGGTTGATGACTCTTACTCACTCTGATGTACATTGGTGTTCTCGGTCCAGAGAAAATGTCATCATCGTCGATCGTTGTGGAGAGTTTCCTAATGTTCCTTTACTTGGAATCAGAGGAGGTATCACCTACAACCCTTGCCTAGCTTTGAGGCAATTTGGATATGCACGGAGGGATGGCCCTCATGACATGTTGATTCCTGACCTAGTTTTTGACTTCGACAACGATGCGCAAGGACTTCGCCAAAGATTCATCAGAGCTTGGGGAAGGCCCAACAAGGTTGATAGCAAGACTCTGGGACACAAGAACTCCATCCCTATTGAGGCTTATCTCAGGTGGGTACGAGCCCGAGCCCAAAGTTTAATGATGCCTTATCCTCATGTACTCCCGGTGATTAAAGAGCCCGTCAAGGAAGGAGAGGTTCCCTACACCATCCTACATCCAGACATGCCTACATCGTGGGAGGAAATGCAGAAAAGTTGGATTCAGCTCAAGGAGGAACGGAATACTTTTGAAGCTAGCTTCTACGCCAGTGAGAAGAAGGTTCTAGAGCTTACCCGCCGACTCCATGAGCAAGAGGCCCTCAATACCTACATTGCGCCAAAGAGGATGCGCAATGTCTTTTTGCCTTGAGAAGTTATTTTGTAATAGTTGGCCCATGGGGCATTTATGTACTAACAAATTTCTTCTTATTAATATGACGTGCGTTCTTCTTTGTCTGCAACAATTTTGAATGTTCTAAATCCTTGAATGCATTGCATACATAAGCATACCATTCATCATGTGCATAAGCAGGTATCACTCCAGGTTTCCTTATCTGTCTGCTGTTTATTTCAGTAGGATGGATCTCGAGCAAACAGTCAAAGACCTGCAAGCTCAAAATGCACAGTTCCAGCAACTCCTGACAACCTTGGCTAAAGGTCAGGAGGATCTCAAGACCTTGCTGGGAAATAAAGACCCAGTGAAAAAGAAGAAAAAGAGACTCGGAGTGGCTACTTTGGGGAGAAGATTTGACGGAGAAGCTCGGAGAGTGCTTGAATTTCCTCCTACTTCTGATGAAGGAACCAGCAAAGGAGGTGGGGCTGCGGTACCTTCCGAGTCCGATGTGGAAGAAGAAGAGGTCGAAGAGGATGAAGATTATTCTGATCAGCAATACCCTCCAGCTGATGATAAATACAAAGGGCTAGAAGACAGGTTGGCCGCCATGGAGCTACAAAGAGTACCGGGTTTGGACTTTGAAGACTTGGGTTTGGTTGCCGGGATTGTGATTCCCCCAAAATTCAAAGTGCCAGTGTTTGTGAGGTATGATGGGCTGTCCTGTCCAAAAATGCATCTCAGGTCCTACATGAGAAAGATCCAACCCTATACGGCAGATAAAAACCTTTGGATTCATTTCTTTTAAGACAGTCTTTCTGGAGCTCAGTTGGAGTGGTTTTATCAGCTAGAGGGAACCAGCGTCCGAAATTGGGAAGATTTGGCCACCGCCTTTTACAAACAATATTAGTATAATTCTGACCTTGCTCATACTCGTACCCAACTTCAGGGTATGTCACTAGAAACAGGCGAGGGATTCAAAGAGTATGCACAAAAATGGAGGGATTTGGCTGGCAGGGTGTAGCCTCCTTTAACCGACCGTGAACTTGTTGATATGTTTCTAGGGACCCTATCTGGGCCATTTTTCAATCATCTAATTGGTAACTCTTCCGCGGGGTTTACCGATTTGATCTTAACGGGCGAAAGAGTAGAAGCTGGCATCAAGTAAGGAAAGATTCAGAAGGGTATTGCTGCAAGTGTTGAGAAGAAACCTTTTAAGAAGGAAACGGCTGTGGTTTATTCTCAGAGAAGAGCAGGGAAGACGGAGCGTCGGCCAACTGTGGGGGCCGTAATGATTCAAAGTCCTTCAAGTGAGCAGCCTCGCTATAACCAGTCCAGACCAAATCAGCAACGGGTGGAACGGCCACATTGGCAGTTCACCCGTATTAATATGACTCCAGCGCAAGTGCTTCCCCATCTGTTGAAGTTGAATCTCGCCACTATCAAGGAGGCACCAAAGAATGTGAATACGTCATCTCCGCATTATCATCCTAATGCTAAATGCGCTTACCATTCTGACAGTGTCGGGCACGACACCAATGGTTGTTGGGCACTCAAGCATAAGATCCAAGACCTGATAGAGGCGAATGAGGTGGAGTTTGACGCTCCGGAGAAGCCTAATGTGATATCTGCACCCATGCCGAAGCACGGCCGAAATGTCAACGCCATTGAAGAAGATTTGTATGTTGCTGATGTCAATGATCTGATTACTCCATTGTTAACCATCAAGTTGAATTTGTTAAGGGCCGGGATCTTCCCGGGATGTAAAGAAGACTGCTATTGTTGTTACTCTCTGCCATTTGATTGTCCGTTACTGAAGAAAGGCATCCAAGGCCTTATGGATAGTCGACAAATTTTGTTTGAAAAAGTTTCTGCTACTCCAACCCATACTGAAGATGTCTCAATCATAACCATTCACGCCAATCTTTCCAAGGCTGTCAAAAGGCCTATTAAGATTACACCAGTTACGAAATCTGTTCCTTTGAAGATAACAATGCCAGGGCCTGTCCCCTATGTTTCTAAGAAGTCCAATACATGGGACTATGGCGGTGACGTTTACTACCATGGTATCAAACAAATCGAAATAACTGAAGAAAGTTCGGATGATAAAGAAGCCAGCATTGGTAACATTGCAGGCACGAGCAAAATCACCCGGAGCGGGAGAATTTTTTCTCCAGAGATTGCCCCTCCAAGAGAAATCTTTGGACCCTCATCTGCCGACAAGGTCATCCCTGCACCAATAAAACTCTCCGCTAGAACCCCTTTGATTGAAGATGTTGTTGTTCCTAGTACCGTCCCTTCTACTACTGCTGACAAAGGTAAGGGAATCCAAGATGAGCTCGTCAGGACGAGGGCTCAACCCTTGGTCATCCCAGAGACCTCCAAGAAGGAAATGGATGAGATCTTGAGGATAATCAAAAGGAGTGATTATGATGTGGTAGAACAACTGGGGCAAACCCCCTCAAAGATCTCCATGCTAGCACTGCTACTTTGCTCGGAAGCGCACGCTAAAGCTCTGATAAAATTCCTGAAGGCAGCCCATGTGCTCCAGGAAACCTCTGCAGATCAATTTCAAAATTGCGTGGCTAGCCTGACTGCAGACAATGGTTTAGGTTTCTCTGATGCCGACCTAACTCCTAAAGGTAGAAACCACAATGATGCTTTGCACATTTCAGTCGAGTGCCGGGGAACTACTCTCGCACATGTCTTGGTCGACACTGGTTCGTCGCTGAATGTATTACCTAAGAAGGCCTTGGACCGACTAGATTGTGAAGGGTTGGAGTTGAAGCCGAGTGATATTGTTGTCAGAGCTTTCGATGGTTCGAAGAGAATGGTCCATGGGGAGGTTGAAATTCCCATCAAGATAGGCACTGAGGTGTTTAAATCTACTTTCTATGTGATGGACATCCGTCCGTCATACTCTTGCTTGCTGGGTAGGCCTTGGATACACCGTGCTGGGGCAGTCACCTCCTCCTTACATCAGATGTTGAAGTATCCTGTCAAAGGAAAGATCATTACTGTCCATGGCGAGGAGGAGTACATGATTAGCCACTTGAACTCTTTCCTATATGTGGAGGTTGAAGGGGAGTTCATTGAGACGCCTTTTCAGCATTTCGAAGAAGTCCTTCCTGAGATAACAGTAGCAAAGTTGGCAGCTGAGACACCGAGGCAGATGGCCAGGATGGCATCTCTGGAGGACGCAAGGGCCGCAATAAAGGAAGGGAAGAATTCAGCATGGGGGCAGTTACCTGACATTCCACATAAAACCGACAAATTTGGATTAGGGTTCACTACCGCAGGCCAAAAAGCTATGCGCCGTTCGAAGATTGAAAGGGCGCCAGTCAAAATTTCTCCCTATGGAATCAACGCTTTGGAGGACGAAGACAAAGAGAGCAACATCGAAGAGTGGATTTACCCAACTGTCAAAGGAGGATTGAGCAACTGGGAGGCAAAAGACTTTGTCCCCATCACTTTTATTCATCAGTAATTTATCTGTCAAACATTTCCTATTTGGTCTGTAATATTTATTTTCAAACAATCCGTACACTATCTTTTCACCTCATGCCTTGCCCGGGGCATGTAGGTTCATTTGTAAGGGTTTTGATTATTTGTCATATCCATGTGCCATGTTTTAATGATTCATTGGACGTTTTTCATTTGATAAACTGCTTGTGTTCATTTTCTTTCCTTTTTCATTTTTGTTTAAGGATGGCTATCCCTTACACACACCCACACTCACAAATGCAGGTACCCATCCACTCCGGATTCCATGGGTGACTATTCTGCTATACCTTTCAATAACTCTGAAGATCTGGTCAATCAAGCCGAGTATGAAGATGACGAAGGTTGTGAAGTACCAGGGGAACTAGCCAGACTTCTACAGCAAGAGGAAAGGGCCATCTTACCGCACGAAGAGTCATTGGAAACTGTCAACTTAGGGACCGAGGAAGACCGGAAGGAGGTGCAAGTGGGTGCCAATCTGGAACCAAGTGTCAAGGAACGCCTGATACATTTGTTGAATGAGTATGTTGAAATTTTCGCTTGGTCTTATGAAGACATGCCGGGTTTAGACACAGACGTCGTGGTTCACCGTCTCCCCACAAGAGAGGATTGTCCACCGATCAAGCAAAAGGTCCGCCGAATGAGGCCTGACATGTCTGAAAAGATCAAAGCAGAAGTGATGAAGCAATTCGACGCTGGCTTTCTGGCTGTTACGTCCTATCCTCAATGGGTCGCTAACATCGTTCCAGTACCTAAGAAAGATGGCAAAGTCAGGATGTGTGTGGACTACCGGGATTTGAATAGAGCCAGCCCCAAAGATGATTTTCCACTTCCACACATTGATATTTTGATCGACAATACAGCTCAGCACAAAGTGTTTTCCTTCATGGATGGATTCTCGGGCTACAATCAAATCAAAATGGCCCCCGAGGACATGGAGAAAACTACTTTTGTCACACAATGGGGCACTTTCTGTTACAAGGTGATGTCGTTCGGGCTGAAGAACGCAGGGGCAACTTATCAACGTGCCATGGTAGCTTTATTTCATGATATGATACATCATGAGATTGAAGTTTACGTAGACGATATGATAGCTCGGTCACAAACAGAGGAGGAGCACCTTGAACATCTAGAAAAGCTGTTTGCCAGATTGAAAGAATACAAACTCAGGCTGAATCCAAGCAAGTGCACTTTTGGAGTTAGGTCTGGTAAACTCCTGGGATTCATTGTAAGCAACAAAGGCATTGAAGTCGATCCAGCAAAAGTGAAAGCATTACAAGAAATGCCTGCTCCCCGTACTGAAAAGGAGGTTAGAGGGTTCTTGGGGCGCTTGAACTATATTGCCAGATTCATCTCCCATCTGACTTCTACCTGTGAGCCAATTTTCAAACTCTTGAAGAAAGATCAGGTAGTCGAATGGAACGACGATTGCCAAGCTGCTTTTGATAAGATCAAGGAGTATTTGCTAGAACCTCCTATTCTGATGCCACCCGTCGAAGGAAGACCATTGATCATGTATTTGACCATCTTGGATAACTCAATGGGGTGTGTCTTAGGCCAGCATGACGAGTCTGGTCGAAAAGAGCATGCTATTTATTACCTTAGCAAAAAGTTTACCGACTGTGAGACTCGCTACTCACTGCTCGAGAAAACTTGCTGCGCTTTGGTATGGGCTGCTCGTCGACTAAGACAGTATATGTTGACTCATACTACCTTGTTGATTTCCAAAATGAATCCTATCAAGTATATCTTCGAAAAGCCCGCTTTATCTGGAAGGATAGCTAGATGGCAAATGATCCTAACTAAATATGACATCCAGTACACCACCCAAAAAGCTATAAAAGGGAGTGTACTAGCTGACCATCTGGCTCATCAAGCTATCGAAGATTACCAACCCATGAGATTTGACTTCCCAGACGAGGACATCATGAATTTGGACAACATTGAAGGTAACGGACCGTATGACGGACCCGAAAAGGGATCCCGATGGACCCTGTACTTTGATGGTGCTTCAAATGCACTTGGAAATGGTATCGGCGCAGTACTCATTTCTCCGGAAGGTTGTCACACACCTTTCACGGCCCGACTTTGCTTCAGCTGCACAAATAACATGGCTGAATATGAAGCTTGCATCTTTGGTCTCAAGGCTGCTATAGACTTGGGGATCAAATCTTTGATCGTATTTGGGGATTCGGCTTTGGTTATCAGTCAAATCAAAGGAGAGTGGGATACCAAGCATCCTAATCTTATCCCATACAAAGAACATGTCTTGACATTGTTGCCTCATTTCGAGCAAATTACCTTCGAGCATTTCCCGCGAGAAGAGAATCAACTAGCAGATGCTCTAGCCACAATGTCCTCCATGTTTAAACTCAACTGGGATAACGAGGCTCCCCAATTTACCATCGAGCGAATGGATGAACCGGCACATTTCCACAAGATTAATACCGAAGAAGTAGTGGAACAACCCTGGTTCCATGAAATCAAAAGGTATCTCGAGACTAGAGATTATCCCGAAGGAGCTTCCGTAAATGACAAGAAGTTCTTAAGGAAATTTGCTGCCAAGTTCTTCTTGAGCAACAACATCCTTTACAAACGAAGCCATGATTGCGTGTTACTCCGATGCGTAGACAAAGCTGAAGCAGAGTTGATCATGACTGATATACACAGCGGCACATTTGGCACTCACTTGAGCGGGCATACAATGGCTAAGAAGATCCTAAGGGCAGGCTATTACTGGTCTACCATGGAAGCTGACTGCCATCAACATTCCCGTACTTGCCACAAATGCCAAGTCTACGCTGACAAAGTTCATATCCCTCCGGTTCCTCTCAACGTTCTAACTGCTCCTTGGCCATTTGCAATGTGGGGCATTGACATGATTGGAGAGATCAAGCCCACGGCTTCCAACGGACATCGCTTCATCCTAGTTGCCATTGACTATTTCACCAAGTGGGTCGAAGCGGCTTCCTTCGCCTCTGTTACTAAAAATGTGGTTGCCCGCTTTATCAAGCAAAATCTCATATGTCGGTATGGTGTTCCAGACAGGATCATCACAGACAACGATACAAATCTGAATAACACGATGATCACCGCATTGTGCGAACAATTCAAGATTTATCATCACAATTCATCTCCCTATCGGCCAAAGATGAACGGTGCTGTTGAAGCTGCGAACAAAAACATTAAGAAGATCATCCAGAAAATGATAGTCACTTACAAAGACTGGCATGAGATGTTACCGTTTGCTCTACATGGATACCGTACGACGGCACGTACTTCAACAGGGGCAACCCCATTTTCTTTAGTATATGGCATGGAAGCCATCTTGCCTATGGAAGTCCAGATCCCTTCCCTAAGGATTATGAAGGATGCAGGTTTGAATGAAGATGATTGGATGCAGACCCGACTAGATCAACTCAATCTGATCGACGAGAAGCGACTCGCTGCTATATGCCATGGTCAGACGTATCAAAAACGGATGATCAAGACCTTCAATAAGAAAGTCAGACGTCAGGTGTATCAAGTTGGAGATCTCATAATCAAGCGGATTATCTTGCCGCAAAGTGATCCCAGGGGAAAATGGACTCCTACATATGAAGGACCATTTGTGATCAAGAGCATATTTTCTGGTGGTGCAATGATTCTGACCACCATGGACGGCGATGATTTGCCGCACCCTGCGAACGCAGACATAGTCAAAAGATACTACGCATAAAATAACCCGACAAGTCGAAAACCCGAAAGGGCGGCTTGGGCAAAAATGGGTATCCCGGTGGACCGAAATCCCGAAAGGGCGGTTCAGGCAAAAGTTAGGGATAAAAATAAAAAAAATCTGTACACCCGGCAAGTTGAAAACCCGAAAGGGCGGCTTGGGCAAAAAGGGGTTTCCCGGTGGATCGAAAACCCGAAAGGGCGATTCAGGCAAAAGTTAGGGAATTAAAGCGTATGACTATGTCTCATCGGATCACTTCAAAGACAATCTCTTCATCAACCAGTTCCAGGCTTCTGATCAATCCAGTCATCGGCAAACGAAGCATTGAATGGACAGATATTCAGAGTTGTGAAAGTTATAGCGGAATGGAATCCCATGGAATTATTTCACATAGCCATCCTTTATTTTGTATAAATCTTTCAATATTTACGATAAAATCCTCTTACTAGGATGATTGTCTCCTTTGTACACATATACTCATAAAAAAGTTAATACAAATACTTTTCCCAGAAATTTGTGTCGTTTCCTTTTCTCTTGCACTATTTGTTTTATTTTGAGAAACGTCCAATGTTTTGTTAAATAGGCATATGCATTTGAACATAATCATTTCCTTATGAATCAAGGAAGAGGATTACTGATAGGTTGAAGATACAGTTGGATATCTTGATACCCTTTCAAAGGAAACCCCCAGGAGATTTGGAATCCATATCCCCAGCAAACCCTGAAGCTTATCCCCAGTAGATTTTGGAAGCTTATCCCCTACAGAGTACGGACGTCTCTCCCGAGTTTTATTCAAAGTTATTCCTCACAAGGGCTTATAACTGGGTTATCCTCAACTTATTGCCACGGAAGATCGCACTCGCCAAAATTCTTCCTACCTCCAGCGGAGTTCGTCAAAGTTCCCCAACATAACTTATCAATACGATCCCCAGAGGAGTTTATCTTTGTTATCCCCAGCCAGAGAATCCTCCAGAACCCAATTCCCCTCAGAATTTAAGTTTCAGTATCCCCAGCGGAGCCAGACTAGTGAACCTTCTCCCCACAGAGTTTTGGGAGGGCAAATCTTGAATTCCCCAGTGAAGTCGCTAGAGATACTTCCAACCAAACTGAAGATTCTCAGTCTTACATCCCCAGCATGAGTCTTTTAGATTGGAACTCCCCGGTAGAGGTCATCAGGAATTCCCAGAAGATTGGTATACAACCCAAGCTCCTTATTCTCCAGCAACAACCAGGAATTATTCTTCCCAGCAGCAGTCAAGATACTGTTATCTTCAGCCATCTCGGATTCATCTATCCCTTGCAAGACAGCTCTCCAGATTACATGCGCATTCATTTACATTCATATCACATAACATACATTGTATCATGCATCATGACATTGCATATAACTAACTCTTTACCTTTTCAGGTAAGATCAGTCGAAAGACTAAAATCATTATCCTCCGAGATCTCTTTCAGGAATAGTTCGGGTGTGACCCAGACACGGCAACATTCTAATGCTTATTCCAGATTTATCCAGATGCAGTGTTACACGAGCTCATCATCAGGGAACCCTACACCGGTTCTTCCTCCAAATTCAAGACTTCTGAAAACAGTTCACGGTTTCTCCAAGTAACGGATGATTAACCTATCACTTGTTCAGTTTCTTCTCAAGACTACTGAAAACAGTTTACGGACGCTTCCCAACAACGGATGCTGCTCTATTGCTTATTCAACTTCAAGACTTCTGAAAACAGTTCACGGGTTCTCCAAGTAACGGATGTTAACCTATCACTTGTTCAGTTTCTTCTCAAGACTTCTGAAAACAGTTTATGGATTCTTCCCAACAACGGATGTTAATCTATCACTTGCTCAGATGCGAACCTTTGAAAACAGTTTACGGACGCTTCCCAACAACGGATGCTGTTCTATTGCTTATTCAATCTCAACTCCTGAAAACAGTTTATGGATTCTTCCCAACAACGGATGTTAATCTATCGCTTGTTCAGACTCTTCTCAACTTTTGAAAACAGTTTACGGACGCTTCCCAACAACGGATGCTGCTCTATTGCTTATTCAACTTCAAGATTTCTGAAAACAGTTCACGGGTTCTCCAAGTAACGGATGTCAATCTATCAACTTGTTCAGATGCAACTTCCGAAAACAGTTTACGGATTCTTCCCAACAACGGATGTTAATCTATCGCTTGTTCAGACTCTTCTCAACCTCTGAGAACAGTTTACAGATGCCTCCAGATACGGATGTCAATCTATTGCTTATTCAGACCCCAGTTCAAAGATGGTCCTAAACATGGAGACCATTCTGATACTCATTTCCAGATGGCATCTTTAAGCCCATCCCCGACAAGTTTCTATCACTCTTCCAGATGGCATCGTTAAGCCCATCTCCAAATGGCATCTCTAAGCCCATTCCCGCATCCATTGCTTTGACGAGCGCAAATTTAAGGGCACTCTAGTGTCCAATCTCCTTTTACCCTCGAGTCACGAAAGGCAAGCTTGCCAATCTAACTCTTCGGATTCAAGAAGATTGAACAGGGGCAACTGTTGTACCCCAAAATTTGCCCTCCCATTTCTCATTGATTTCTCATCACAAAGCCCTTGGAGATCAAGATCCAGTTAGGGTTTCATCTGCTCAAGATTTCCCCTTGCACTGTTGACCCAAATTAGGGTTTGTGTTTGCACAAAGATGTTTTGACCTAAAATGCCTAAGATGACTTTCTTGCTTCATATTGGACTCCCAAGTTTATCCATACCAAGTTTCAAGTTTTGATTCCAAATTTTGCCCAGTCAATTGGACAGTTGACCTAGAAATCAACTGTATTGGGGAAAAAGTCAACTGTGGCCAATTAACAGTCAAATCTCATGAAAATTGACCCACATCAAAATCATGAACTCACATGGACCATTTTATCAAGTTTGGATCACAATTCCACAAGAAATTTGATCAGATCATCAAAAGGGCAAAATGGTCATTTTTAGGGTTTTGACTGCACAAAGGCATTTTTTGACTGTTTGACCTAGCCAATGGCAAAACAAGCTCACATATGGACTCAAGGACCCCATAGAATTGTCTTGACATGCTCAACAAGTTCAAAAGATCCCAAGTACACAAGATTGACAGTTGAATTTCCCAGTCAATTGATCAATTTTGACTGTATACTGAAAAGTCAAACTTTGACTTTTTGGTCAAAATCAAGAGTCAAGATTCATTTTTCATCAAAACATGCCAAATCATGAAACTTGTTCACCAAGAAATCAAAAATTGCAAATTAGGGTTTGAAATGAGAATTTTTCATAACTTAGAATTTTTCTAAGTTATGAAAAACCCTAATTTTTTCCCAACTTTGCCCCACTTTCTCACCAAGATTCATTTGGATTCAAGCAAAAGTCAAAACATGAAAGATGTAGCCTATTACATAATCTACAAAGTTGACCTTTTTAGGCAAGGTTTTTACCTAACTTCAAGACCATTTTTCACATACTTCCACTTGGAATTTCAATTTTAATTTCAAAGATGTATTGTAGTACACATTCCAAGCTTTCCAAAATGTCCAAGAACTCATCAAACAACCTCATGACTTGAGAGAATCGAATTTTGCAATATGGCAAAAAGTCACTTTGATTCATGGCCATGTACATGTTCATAACTTGTGCAATTTTTCAAATCAGCATGCTTCCCCTTGATTACAGGCCTCTAAACCATCCAACACTCATAAATTTAATGCCAATCCTTTGCGCCAAAGTTTTGTTCTATGAGTTCAAACATTACATGCAAGTTTAATCCATTTATGGAAAAAGTGAAATAGCCATTTTTGAAAAGTTAAGCTTTATGTCAAAATGAAAATCCAAGAAGTACATTTGAAATCTCTTTGGCACAAGTTTATGAGTTAATCACTCTGATCAAGACAAGGTTTTGCAGCATGTTTAGGGGGCCTCTACCTGTCTAGAACACAACTTGGCCTTTGCTTGCTTAAGTGTTAAGAAACATATCATATCACAACATAACTTGGATCTCAGCACTAGAACCCTTAAGCAAATATCTTGTACACATTCAAGACATCCTAACTGAGCTAGCACACGACTCCAACACCTCTAATACCTCCACAAACTCAAAATCACCATCAAACTGCCCAAACAGAGCTCTTACTGCAGTTTGAGTACCAACTCTCATCCCTTTCATGCTCTCTTGCTAAAAGCTCATCAAACACATTCCCTAGCATCACTTGAAGCTAATCCAAACATAAAACACGACCTGTAACTCCTCTAGGCAGTTCCACCATTTTCACTTTCTTGTTTTGCAGTTGAAGGTCCATAGCTCGATTCAAGGTGTTTCAAAGCAAAGTAAGCATTGGAATAGCATCACTACACTTCAGGCAAGCTGTACAGATCATCATCTTGCCCTGAAAGCTCCCCCATTGCCAGATAGAACTTCAACTGAACAGGTATCTTCTTGAACTTCTAACTCTTAGTGTAGGCATCATTAGCTCTAAGTTTGTGAATAAGAAGTGTTCTACTCATGCTCCTGAATCTGTACATGCTTTTACTTTTCATTTATTTTGCCTGAGCTATGAGAATTTAAGGTCTGAATATGGAAGAAAAGTTAGGTCAAGATTTGGGAATGTTAAAATTCTCTCTCATTTCTGAGAGTTAGGATGAGTTTTTTACATATTTAGAATCGTGATTCAATGCTTAACATTTCTTATGTTGAAAGTTTGTGTAAAAAGTCAAAGAATCTAGATGTTTGAACTTGAGTACAGGCGCGCGTTTTTGGACATCTTTCTGTCCAGAGGTTGAAGAAGAAGCCACATGGGCTGGGCCTGCTTTTGTATTTCTTTTCACACCATATTTTTGCTTTCATACCCCCTGAGCCCATTTTGTTTATTTGCATGATTTTTTGACTTTTCTTTTTTTATCCTGACTTATTTATTTTTGCTAATAATATTAAAAACATAAAAAATATTTTTTACACCATTTTTATATTTTTTAGGTATTTATTTGTTTATATGGACATTTGTACATAAATAATATATATATATACTATTATTTAGAAAAAAACTAGAAAAAAATGCAAATATATTTTATTTCTGATTTTTATTTCATTTTCTCTTTTGAAAACATTTTGTATCAAAAATATTTTTTTTATATAAATATTAAATATTATTATTTTGTATATATAATATTTGTTTAGTAAATAATAAAGATATTTATATATATTGGTATATTTAGGTAAATAATACAAAAAATTTATACATTTTTTATTTTATTAATATTTGACCTCAAAAAATACTTTTTATGAATATACTTCATTTTATTTTATTTTTTGTATATAATAAATAAATACTTGTATAAATTAAATAATATATATATTTACTTAATAAAAATTAGGGTTTTACCCTTAAAATACAAAAACTCCAAAAATGTTACTTTTTTATTTTATTCATTTTTGTTTATTGGACATAAAAAATATCCTTTTTCCATACATATGAAAACCCTTTTTTGCATTTTGCATCTTTATTTTATTTTCCATTTAATTTATGCAATTAATTATTTTGTAAATATTTCAAAATTGATGTAATAGTTAGGTTTAAATTCCTTGCCTAAATATCCCCCATTTGAACATTTGTACCCCCCTTCCCATATTGTGTTGTAATAGTGTAGGAATTTTACTTTTCGCACTTTAACGCTTTCTAAATATACCATGCTAGAATTAGGGTTTGTATGCAAATAAAAAGAACAAAAATAGTTTGACCTAATTTCAAGATAATCAAGCATGAAAATGGACAACACATATCACACTTGCACCCCTAGGGTATTCCACTTGTTGCCTTCAATAAATGGGCCATATTGTATGTTAGGTTTCTTTGGGTAAAACAAACACAATTCAAATGATCATAGTCCCTCGATGGCGCTTTCGAAAAGTTGCCTAAAATGATCAAGTCCCTTTCAAGGAAAAATTGCCCAAAGATACTTAGCACTATTGCAGTTATGGTCTAAACGATGACCCGCACCCGTCCCTTTCACATCCTAACACAAGATTGTCCACCAAATGCAATGGTGGAACAAAATTGTTAAAAGGGTTAAAACATAACAAAAATCTTTGAGAACTTTAGGGTAGATAGCTCTTAAGTACTTGTCAACTTGCAAAAGAAAAAAAACACTTGCCTATTTTCAAACCACACTTCACAAACACTTTCAAAACGAACTTTCAATAAAACCTTGAAACATCTTTTCAAAAAGACAAACACCTTTTGTAAAACATTCGAGTAAAGAATTGTTACAAGGGTAGCCTAGACAAGGCATCTTTTTCAAAACCACACACAAAGCACCATTTCAAACAATTGAAAACTAAGGCAAGTTGATCTAAGAAAGTACCTAAGAGCCCATGGATAACCATGGATAAAAAGGGTGCTAATACCTTCCCTTTCTATAATCTACTCCCCGAACCCAAGAAAAATCTCAAAGGTTTTTGCTGTGCTTTTTAAACCGTTCCTTAGGATAAAATAAAAAGTCGGTGGCGACTCTTGCTCAACCGAAACATTTGCGAAAACAAACGCAAAACCATAGTCAGTTCTCCCACCGTATCACAGATGTTTTTACAAGCAAAACAGAAAAAACAAAAGTTTGGACTTTAAAGTATATTTATATTGATAATTTGCCTATAAACAAGAGAATTTGTACAAAGAGACGAAAATCCTAGTAAGAGGAATTTGTCGTGAAATGAAAAGAGTACAAAGCGAATATATATATATATATATATATATATATATATATATATATATATATATATATATATATATATATATATATATATATATATATATATATATATATATATATATATATATATATATATATATATATATATATATATATATATATAGCCATGTGGAAGTGATCTCATTGGGTTCCGTCTCTGCTATTTCCCCTATGTCTTCGAACATCTCATCCTTTGCCATTAGAAGAAGTTGATTAAACCGTTTGAACTTTCGACTTTGGTAATAAAGCTTGTATGTAGGTGATCCAACGGGACATAGTCGTACTCTTTAATCCCTAACCTTTTCCTGGACAGCCCTTTCGGGTTTTCAATCCACCAGGATACTCTTTTTTTCCCAAGCCACCCTTTCACGTTTTCAACTTGCCGGGTGTACAATTTTTTTGTATATATCCCTTACTTTTTCTCGAACCCTTTTGGTTCGCCGAGATGCCCTTATTTTTGCCCAGGTATGTCAACCTAGCAGATCATTCTTATGCGTAGTATTTTTTTACTATGTTCGTGTTCACAGGGTTCGGGAAATATTTGCCATCCATAGTGGTTAGCATCATAGCGCCTCCCAAGAATACTTTCTTAATAACAAATGGCCCTTCGTATGTAGGAGTCCATTTTCACCTGGGACCGCCTTATGGTAAAATGATGCGCTTTATTACCAAGTCACCAGTCTGGTATACCTGATGCTTGATCTTCTTGTTGAATGTCTTGATCATACATTTTTGATACATCTGACCATGAAAGACAACATCAAGCCTCTATTCATCAATAATATTCAACTGATCCAACCTTGTATGAATCCATTCGTCTTTGTCTAAGTCGTATTTTTTCATAATCTTTAGAGAAGGAATCTGAACTTCGACGGGCAGGACAACTTCCATGCCATAGACCAATGAGAAAGGGGTTACCCTAGTTGATGTTCGCTCCGAAGTACGAGATACATGAAGAGAAAATGGTAGCATCTCATTCCAATCTTTATAGGTCACAACCATCTTTTGCACATTCTTCTTTATGTTCTTGTTGACAGCTTCCACTGTGCCATTCATCTTAGGTTTGCATGGAGAAGAGTTGTGATGTTTGATCTTAAACTACATGCAGAGTTCAACGATCATGGCATTATTGAGATTAGTACCATTTTCAATGATGATCATCTCAGGGATACCATACCGGTAGATGAGGTTATGCTTAATGAACTGGGCCACAAAGTTCTTGGTAACTGAGGCAAATGAAGCTGCTTCAACCCACTTAGTAAAGTAGTCAGTGGCGACAAGAATGAAACGGTGTCCATTAGTGGCAGTAGGTTTAATTTCTCCAATCATATCGATGCCCCACATTGCAAATGACCAAGGAGCAGTCATGACATTCAAGGGAACTGGAGGAACATGGACCTTATCACCATAAATTTAGGCACATATGGAAAGTCCTCGAGTGGTGGTGACAATCGGTTTCCATAGTCGACCAAAAGTAACCAGCTCCCAGAATCTTCTTAGCCATAGTGTGTCCACTGGAGTGAGTTCGAAAGATACCTTCATGCATATCCTCCATGATCTTCTCTCTTTCGTTCTTGTCCACACAGCAGAGCAAAATTGAATCATGGTTGCACTTGTATAAGATCCTGTTGCTTAGGAAGAACTTGGTTGAGAACCTCAGCAAGAACTTCTTGTCGTTGATTGACGCTCCTTCAAGATGCTCTTGAGCTTCGAGATATCTTTTCACCTCATGAAACCAAGGCTTCTCCTCTACACCATCAGTGATAATCTCATATTAGTGCGTTGGTTCTTCAAATCTTTCAATAGTAATTCGGGGAGCTTCGTTGTCCCACTTGACCCTGAACATAGATGACATGGTAGCTAAAGCACCTTCCAACTAATTTTCTTCACTCGGAATGTGTTCAAAGGTAACCTCTTCAAAGTACGGGATCAAGGTTAGCACAAGCTCTTTATAAGGGATAAGATTTGGATGATTTGTATCCTACTCTCCTTTAACTTGACTGATGATAAAAGCTGAGTGTCCATATACACTTAAGAATTTGATTCTTAAGTCAATAGCAGCTTTAAGACCCAGGATGCATGCTTTATACTTGGCCATATTGTTGGCACAGTTGAAGCAAAGTCTGGAAGTGAAAGGCGTATGGCAACCTCCGGGGGAAATGATCACAACACCAATTCCGTTACCCAATCCGTTGGAAGCTCCATCAAAAACCATAGTCCATCGGGATCTTTGCTCAGGTCCTTCATATAGTCCAGGCTTTTCACCATCTGTTACTAGAATGATATCCTCGTCCGGGAATTCAATGTTCATGGATTGGTAGTCATCCATAGCTTGATGCGCCAAATGATCCGCCATTACACTTCCTTTTATTGATTTTTGTGTACTATACTGGATATCGTATTCAGTTAAGATCATTTACCATTGGGCTATTCTTCTGGAGAGAGTTGGCTTCTCAAATATGTACTTGATGGGATCCATCTTAGAGATCAGTAGAGTGGTATGAGTCAACATATATTGTCTTAGTCGACGAGCAGCCCGTGCCAAAGTGCAACAAGTTTTCTCGAGCAGTGAATATCTTGTTTCACAGTCGATAAACTTTTTTCTAAGGTAGTATATTGCATGCTCTTTTTGACCAGACTCGTCATGCTGCCCCATCACTCACCCCATTGAATTCTCTAACACAGTTAAGTACATGATCAGAGGTCTTCCTTCAACTGGTGGCATCAGAATTGGTGGTTCTTGTAAGTATTCTTTGATCTTGTCAAAAGCTATTTGACAATCATCATTCCATCTTACAACTCGATCTTTCTTCAGTAGCTTGAAGAATGGCTCACAAGTAGCCGTCAAGTGAGAAATGAATCGGGAAATGTAGTTTAGTCACCCTAGAAAACCTCTTACCTCTTCTCAGTATGAGGAACTGACATTTCTTGGATAACTTTGATTTTGGCAAGATCTACCTCAATTCCTTTTCCACTGACGATGAAGCCTAGAAGCTTTCCAGACCTTACCCCGAAAATGCATTTGTTGGGATTTAACCTCAGCTTATATTTCTTCAGCCTTTCAAACAGCTTGTGCAGATGGTCAAGGTTCTCTTCTTCAGTTTGAGATCTTGCTATCATGTCATCAACATAGAATTCTATCTCATGATGAATCATATCATGAAATAAAGCCACCATAGCCCGTTGATAAGTTGCGCCTGCATTCTTCAGCCCAAAATGCATGACCTTATAATAGAAGGTGCCCCATTGTATGACAAAGGTAGTTTTCTCCATGTCCTCAGGTGCGATTTTGATTTGGTTGTACCCGGAGAAACCATCCATGAAAGAAAAATACCTTATGTTGAGCAGTGTTGTCAACTAAGACATCAATATGTGGTAGTGGGAAGTCGTATTTAGGGCTTGCCCTATTTAAATCCCTGTAGTCTACACACATACTGACCTTACCGTCTTTCTTTGGCACTGGAACAACATTTTCAACCCATTGGAGGATACGTCGTTACTGTCAAGAAAACTACATTGAACTGTTTCATTACCTCAGCCTTGATCTTCTCAGACATATCAGGACACATGCGACGAACCTTTTGCTTGATCGGGGAACAACCTTCTTTCATTGGAAGTTGATGAACCACCATATCAGTATCGAGCCCTGGCATGTCTTCATATGACCAAGCGAATACCTCAACATAGTCATGCAACATCTGAACCAATCTGCTCTTGACACTGTCTTCCAAGTTGTCTCCGATCTTGACTTCTTTCTTATCTACCCCAGTACCCAAATTTATCACTTTGACTGGTACTTTGTACGGTTGGATAGCCTTTTCCTCTTGTATCAGGAGTCTGGCGAGTTCTCCAGGTATCTCACAATCTTCTTCACCTTCGTCTTCGGCTTGATAGATTGGATTTTCGAAGTCATAAACGTCAATAGAAGAATTGTTGTTAATGAGATCCAAAGTGGATGTGGATCTGCAAATGTGTGTGCGTGCATGTAAGGTCACATGGCTATTTGAAAATGCAGTAAAGTAAAAGAAAGACAAGGAGCACAAAATTTGAATGTAAAATCGTCCAATATTTTCATAAATAAGCATATGATATATGAAATCACAACCCTTAACAAATGGACCATTGTGCCCCGGGCAAGGCACATGGTTTAAAGTCATTGTTTTTAAAGGAAATTATACAGACAAAGTTCTTAAAGCAATAAAAAACAGGAAATAACAATTACTCCTGGTTGAAGGATATTGAGATGAAGTATTTGGCCTTCTAGTTATTGAGTCCGCCGTCAGCAGTTGGAATATCCAGTCATCCAAGTCACCATCACCATCACTGTTTTCTAGAGCATTGACTTCATTGTTGCTAATACGGATAGGTGGTCCACCAGCACGAGCACGTCGAACCTCTTTCTGAGCCTTTGAAGTAAAACCCAACCCAAATTTGTTGGGTTTGTAGGGGATGTCAGGAAGTTGTCCCCAGATAGTGTAACCTCCATCTTCTACAATAGCCCTAGCATCCTTCAAAGGGGCCATTTTTGGTGTGCCCTTAGAGGCTTCAGGAGTAACAGGAGTAGCGACAACAACCATTGGAGGGATTACCTCAAATGCTTGACAGGAGGTTTCAATGAATTCTCCATCCATTTCAACATATTTTAAAGAATTCAAATGACTTACCATATATTCCTCCTCTCCACAGACTGTGACAACCTTCCCTCTTACTGGGTACTTCAGAATTTGATGTAATGTATAGGTAGCCGCACCTGCCCCATGAATCCATGGGCGTCCGAGCAAGCATGAATAGACCGGGCAAATATCCATTACATAAAAAGTTGAATTGAAAACTTGAGATCCCACCTTGATCGAGAGATCAACCTCTCTGTGGACCATTCTTTTCGAACCATTGAAGGCTCTTACAACAACATCAATGGGTTTCATCACCAGCCCTTCACAGTCCAGTCTATCTAAAGCACCTTTGGGAAAAACATTGAAGGAGGACCCAATATCTCCTAACACATGCGCCAGAGTGGTGCCTTTGTATTCAATAGAGATATGGAGGGCTTTGTTGTGATTCTTCCCCGCCGGAGTCAATTCTGCATAAGAAAATCCCAAACCATTATCAACAGTTAGGCTTGCAACACAATTCTCAAATTGATCAACAATGGTTTCTTGAGGTACATGGGCATTTTTCAGGAACTTCAACAAGGCTTGGGCATGAGTTTGGAGCATAATAATAAGGACATCATGGATATCTTTGAGGGTGTTTGCCCCAGTTTCTCAACGATTTTGTAATCACTTTTTCGAATGATATTCAATATTTCTTCCATCTCTTGTCTAGATGGGTCTTCAATTGTCACTTCTTTGGAGGGTGCCTCCGTCAGGGCAGGCAAAATAACTTTCTCTTTACCTCGGGCATTGGTAGTTGGCTTAACAGCAAGAATGCAAACATGTGTTATAGTAGTTGTTGGAGGAGAGATCTTCAGAGAGAAGATCCTTCCTGTCATAGTGACCTTACTAGTTTCGGCAATTTTTGTAATTTCAACATCTTCATTTTCAGTAATCCATGGCTTTTGCTTGACACCATGATAATAAACTCCTGCCCCATAGTTCCAAGGCACAACTTTGTCGGAGGAATAAGGGAATAGCCCCACTGTAGTGATATATAGGGGAGCCACTCTTTGCTCAACAAGAATCCTTATAGGGCCTTTAGAGGTGGTCCTAATAGTAGTATTGGAAATTGTGATTATGGAAACATCTTGAGGTATACTTTCAGGTAAACTCTTCATGGACGGAGTTTTCTCAAACAAAATTTCATGCCTGTCAATCAGGCGTTGGATACCTTTCTTCAACCACATACAACCATTAGTTTGGGATGCACAATGGTAACAAATTTTAGGGAAGCCAGGAAATAAACCGACTCTCATCAGATTCTTCTTAATGGTTAATAATGGATAGTCAAATCATCAACGATGGAGACAAATGAGGCATCGTCAATAGCAATGACACCTTTACCATGACTAGGCATGGGAGTAGTAATGACATTAGGAGTTTGTGGAGGTTGAAAATCAATCACTTTGTTATCAATCAAATCTTGGATCTTGCTCTTTAAGGCCTAACAATCATTGGTATCGTTCCCAGATCTATTGGAATGATAAACACATTTTGCATTTAGGTTGTATTTTGAAGATGAAGTATTGGGGTTTTGAGGAGGATTTCTCAGTGTTACCAAATCTGCCTTCAATAGATGTTGTAAAGCTTTAGACAGTGGCTTGTTGATTCTAGTGAATTGCCTCCTCGGGGCATCTGGCCTTTGTTGATTGTTTGATTGTTGTAGTCGTTGAATTGGGGTCGGGTTTGAAATTAATACTACTCCTACCGACTGATGACAATTACTCTTGATACGAATTCTTTATCCATAAATAACATTAGTCTCTTTCTTACCAACAAACAGTTTCTTTACAGTACTAGAGGATACAAACATCGGAATCTTCCCGCTTTTGATTCCACTTTCAACTCGTTCACCTGTCATAATCAACTCAGTAAACCCTGAAGAAGAACTCCCAATCAGCAAATTAAAGAATGGACCAGGCAAGGTGCCCATGAACATGTCCACTAACTCTCGGTCAGTCAACGAGGGCTGCACCCTTCCAGCCAGGTCCCTCCACTTTTGAGCATACTCCTTAAAGTCTTCGTTTGAACCCATGGTCATATTTTGTAATTGCACTCGGGTTGGCGCAAGGTCAGCATTGTATTGGTATTGTCTATAGAAGGTAGTAGCTAGATCCTCCCATGTGTGGATATTAGTCGCCTCAAGTTGATAGAACCATTCCAACTGCGTTCTAGATAAGCGTTCTTGGAAGAAGTGCACCCATAACTTCCTATCGGCGGTGTGTGGTTGAATCTTGCAGACATAAGACCTCAAATGCATCTTTGGACAAGAGACCCCATCGTATATGGCAAAGACAAGAACCTTAAATTTGTGGGGAATGACCACCCCAGGGACCAGACCTAAATCTCCAAAGTCCAAACCAGGCACTATTTAGATCTCTACAACCTTAAGTCGGTCTTCTAGCTGTTTGTATTTCTTATCCTCCAGTGGATACTGCTCTTCAAAATAGTCTTTGTCCTTAGTAATCTGGTTATTTCCACCCCTAACTTTAGTGCTTCTAACTTCCTCGTCTTGATTGTCTTCTTCCTCAAAAGAAGCCTCTTCTATTTGAGCCAGTCGGGCGGGCCCTTTGAACCTTCTTCCTATGTTGAGGATAACAACCCGTTTCTTGGTCTTCTTTTTCGTGACAAGGAGTGCCATCATATCTTGCTGTCCTTTAGCTAAGTTGAGGAGAATATCTTATAACTGTGCGTGTTGTGTTTGCAGATATTTTACGGTTTTCTCTAGAGCCATCTTATACTGAAATAAACAGTAAAAAGATGAGGAAACCTGTATAAAAAAACCTGCTTATGATATGATGCATGCTATGTGGATGTAATGTTTTCAAGAACCTTAAGGAATTTAAATTTGCTAGCCAAAAAAAGGAAACAAACACAACAATTGTATTAATGACTTCAAAGATTACAATTTCCCCTTGGGCTTACCCTGAAAAAGCAAAAGGGTCTCAAAGAGACAACAAAATAGACTCCTAAAACAAAAGACTTAAGTCTCCCACAAATGCTTGCTCTTTGGTGCAATGTTTGCATTCAGGCTTTGCTCCTCGTGAAGTTTCCTTGTGAGCTTCATCACCTTCTTCTCACTTGCATAGAATCGAGCTTCAAAGGTGTCTTGTTCCCCCTTGATGTGAATCCATAATCTCTGCATTTCCTCGAAGTCGGTAGGCATGTCAAGATGGAAAATGGTATAAGGAATATCCCCTTTAGCAACAGGCTCCACAACTATTGGTAAGATAGATGGATATGGCATCATGAGACTTTGAGCACGAGCTTGTACCCATTTAAGATAAGGCTCAAGATGGATGTAATTCTTATTCCCCAAAGTATTTCTATCAACTTTGTTCACCATGCCCCATGCTCGTACAAACCTTTGACGATAACTTAGAACATCATTCTCGTAGTCGAAAATAATACCTTGAATGAGTGCGTCGTGGGGACCATATCTTCGAGCATAGCCAAATTGTAGTAGAGCTAGAGAAGGGTTATAAGTAATACCTCCCCTAGTTCCCAAGAGTGGAACATTAGGGAACTCTCCACAACGATCAATGATGGTAATATCCTCTTGAGAACGAGAGCACCAATGGATATCTGCATGAGAAAGCGACATTATCCTTTGCGACCACCTCAAACCTTGCTCATTCTTTAATATTGATCGGGGAAGGTGAGAAATAAACCACCTAAACAACAATGGAATGAAACACATAAGAGCCCATCTCTTTCTCATGGTGAGTGTATGAAGACAATGTAGATTGTCTCGAAGCAAAGTAGGCACGAGATTACGAGTAAGGAAAATTTTGACAACATTCACATCTATGAGTTGGTCAGGATTAGGAAAAAGCACCAACCTAGAGATTAGAAGAGCCAAGATCTCCTCAAAAGCTTGTAAATTTATAACATCCCGAAACAGTTGAGCCTTCTCCATCAGGAATTTAGCCAAAAAGCCTTTGACCCCACTTCTCGTCTCCCAATTAGCTATAATGTCAGAACTCTTCAAATATAAGGCCTTGGCAATAACTTCAGGTCTTGGAGTTTCCTCTAAACCGACGAATGGTATTTGATCAAGGACTGGTACCCCCAATAGTTGAGAGAATTATTCCATTGTGGGCACTAGTTGATAGTCGGGAAAGGTGAAATAATGATGCACAGGGTCAAAGAACTAAAAGAGCACCCTCATCATGTCTTCTTCAAAGCTTGAGGTAACCAGATTGAGAAGTCGACCATATCTTTTGGTGAACGGAGAATTTTCATGAACCCTTGATGTTAACTCTTTGAATTGAGGAGGCACCCTTACGAAGTTGATTTAGAGGTATTTCTGCGAGTGGAAGCCATATCCTATAAAACAGAACAAAGATAAATCCCTAGGTCCTTGAAATAGTTAGTGAAAATGCTATGGTATGATGTCATGATGTTTATGATGTTATGAACAAATAATCATATAGACACAAAGCCTTAGTTTTAGGCTTGCATGAGGTTTATAGTTAAGTACCCTTTTGAAGTTTAGTTGGTTCAACGTGTCCTAATAAAAGTAACCGGGTTCTAAGGAATCTCAATATCATTGATCTTTCTTCATTGGGAATTGTTTTAGCTCAAGCATCCAAACTGCGGTCAAAATATCCTAAAAGTCTGATCTCAATGAGTGTATTATCGTTTATCAACCAACTTTAGTGATGTACCCCAAAAGTTTCCCTCCCTTTTTCTTCTTAAACACTAAAGATACACAAGGGTTGACCAATCAATGCTCCTCCTAAGCTAAAGGTCTACAACTAGGGTTTTGAGTTTCTTAAGGAAATTTTGGTTGAAAAGGTCTCAAGTAGCTTCCATGGTTCTCCATAGGTCCTCAATAAAGTTCATGTCAAGTTTTAAGTCCTACATCACAAGTTTTCCCAGTCAATGGCTCAGATGATTGAAAATCAACTATATTGATCAAAAAGTCAACTATGGTCAACATACAGTCAATCTTCAAGATTTTTGGTCAACATCCACATTTTGAAGTGATATTCATCATTTTATCAAGGGTTGATCATGATTCCCCAAGTAAGGCTCTCAAATCATCAAAAGTCAAGAATTCTCAAATTAGGGTTTCCTTAGGAGAAGTCAACTGAACTTTGACCAGACATAACTTTCACATACTTCATTAACGTTTCCCCAACCAAAGCTCATTTTGAAGAAAATTCCCTACAACTTAGTTTTTATGCTCAAGTCCAAAAATGCTTCATTTGAAATATATGAGCTAAAATGTTATAGGTCATTTTCAAAAGTCAACAAAAGACACTTTGTGTCAAGGCAACTTACATCAAGATAAAGTCTTCAAAAGCAAAAATGATCAACATAGACATTTTAGAGGACATATTGAGTTTTCCAAAAAGTTAAATATCATCTTCAAAATATGAAAATTGAGCAAGTTATGAGTTGCACAAGTTGGGAAATGTTGAAGAAATTCATGAAATGCAAAAGGTGCAAACTTGAAATTTTGGACTTGTGACCTAACCTTTTGGACTTCAAACATGTCCATGACTTTATGGAAGATCTCTAAACTCACTCCCACCATGTCTTGGGTTCTCTTATAATTTTAGTTACATTTTATTTTGGTTTTATTCAAATAAACAAAAAATAAAGTTAAATAAAATATGAAACCAATGGGCCAACACATGAGTTGATTATTTTAGGGCCCATACAACATGTTATAGCCTGTCAAACTCGCCAATTTCGTGCACAAGCCAAAATGGAAAGAAATATCTCAATTTTGGCAAGTTTTGAATTTGTTTTATCTTGTTTTATCAAGGCCATCATGACTTGGTTTTATACCATATTTGTCAACCTAAGACACTTTTCTATATAAAGAAAACAAGCTCAGATTAAATGACCACGAAAAAACCTTACATAACAAAGCTATCCAAAGTTCTCAAAATTTCTCAAAGTTGCAAAATCTGTAACTTCACTTCCAGGTGTTATCAACCGAAACAAACGACCAAATCACATTCCCGAGGCTTCCAGGAATTGAACCACACTCATAACCAAGCCCTTTCACGTCCAGAACTTCCACATCCAATCACACCAGTTTGGTATAATTTCTTGAATCCAATCTGTTTAAATATGCATTGTTAACCAATCTAACGCATGCAAACATATTTATAACAATGTTTAGAACATGTTTGACGTAATTCATATGAGCTTTAATGCTTAAATCATAGGATGCCATTGTTAGGGCTCCGGAGTTGTTGAGCTTCGAGCTGAATGGTACAGTGAGTTTCAGGCCAAGCCAATTACACCACTAAACTCGCAGGGTTTGGTTTAGTAGGATAGGATGATTTTGGATCTTTGAAATGGACGTTTTTTTTACAGGTTTGAGAATTTTGAGTGGCCGGAGGGGATGATCAGAGTTTGACTCCGGCACCCCTGAGTTGGGTTGGCTCCGGCCAGGGCTTGCGTGGAAGAGTTCCATCATCTAATTGGTTGGTTCAAATCCACCTGGGCACGCGTTTGAAAAGTGGAAAATAATAATTGATTTATATTATATTTGTTTGTTCGTGTTGTACTAACGGATGAATCACGCCATCCTAGTGGCAACCCACACGCACTTAAGGCCTTCATGATCCTTGTCCTGCGTTCGAGCCAGGAGCAAGTCATTTTTATTTTTTGTGTTATCCTTTTAGATCCAGTGCGTATGAGGGTTAACAAGCGTGAGATATGGCTTAAATCTGGGCCATCAGATCATTAAATCTCAGATCCAGCGCTCCAAAGCCAACGAGACCATGATGCACCATTCAGGAAGCTGCCAAAGGGGATCACGAAACATATGTTGGGCCTCCTTGATGTTGGACTTGGGATTCCATCTTTACACCCCGATAATTTGTTTGCAGCGCAGTCCATAACCTTTTTTGTTTATTATTTATTTTCGTTTTAATTTATTTCTTACTTTTTATTTTTAATTACTTTTTTTAATAAAATCATAAAATCAAAATAAAAAATTAGATTAGAATTTTAATTTAAATAAATTAATTTTCATAAATAAATTAATTTAACTACATTTATTTTTATTAATTTAAAATTAATCAAAGTTAGTTTTCACAATTAAATTGTCTTCTTTTTTTTAATCAAAATTAAAAAACAACAAAAATATTTTTTTTTATATATACTTATATTTTTTTTAGGGTTTTTAGACAACTTTCTCTTTTCATCTCCGTGCGCTCGTTTATTCTTTCGTATTATTATTTTCATAAATTATGTAACTGTCGAAGGAATGTAATAGTTAAGTTTAGGACATTTACATTTTCTCCCAATTTTGGTTTGTATTCCCCCCATCCTGAAGCGATATAATAGTGTAGTTTAATTTTCACACTTTAATTTTCTTCCCTATGTATATATTTAATTGTTAGACTAATTAGGTTTGCATGACAAGATTTAAAAGCAAACGCTAGAAAACCTAAATATCCAAGATAAATAACTGAAACACAATACACTTTGCACATGCGCACCCTCCCTTGTTTCCTTCGGATGAAAAAATAGTCACGTCCCTCAAACATAGGGATACCATTAGTAAAGACCCTCGATTAAAAATCATCATAAAGATTATAGTCCCTTGATGACCCATCGATGATGCCTTCGATAAATGATCTTGTCCCTTGTCGTTGCCTACGAATACATGATGATAGTCCCTTTGAATTTCTAAAGATATCCCTATATGTTGCCTTTATGACTGTACGATGACCCACGCCTTTCCCTCAAACATCCAACGATAGGGCTTCCTGCTAACTAATGGTAGGATAACACTATCTAAAGGAAAAGAGGAAAAAAATAAAGATCTTTCGAGTAGGTAGACAACTTGTAGTTGCTTTCTCACAAAACAAAACAAATTCTCACACATGCACTCTCTTTCTAAATATTTTAAGGACAAAACACTTTGTATGCGTTCTCAACGATACGAGAATGATTACAAAGTTCGCCGCACTAAGGCGTCTTTTCAAAAAATATTTTCAAATACACTTACATAAAAAAGCATTTTCAAAGTGAGCTAGAAACTAAGAGCCCGTAGATAACTATGGATCGAAAGGGTGCTAATGCCTTCCCTTTCCATAACCTACCCCCTTACTCAGAAAAATTCTCGAAAGGTCTTTCTTGTTCTTTTCACCCTTTCCTTTATTGGATAAAAGAAAATTCGGTGACGACTCTTGCTAATCACAACATTGTGCGATAAAACGCAAAACCATTAAAGTCAGTAATCCCACCATATTATAGAACTGGTGAATCTGTTGGGGATATACTAAAAGTGGGGTTACCTTAGAGATAGTTCATATTTTAAATGCTTTCCTTGTTTGACTTGCTTGATTTATTCTTGAAGGGTTGTTTGGGTATTCTTGTAAAAATCCTATACCCATATTCGGGGCATTTTAGGTAAGTAGAAATAGATCGTGGAAACTGTACGTCATAGACCGACATGGTTGAGGCGATAGCTACGTTAGTGTGACACATTTGTGGGAACCGGTGTCCCTTAAGTTGAATCAAGTAGAATACAGGGCTGCTGAGTGGTGTCATGAAGCACTAACTGACCGTAGAACCTTAGTTGAAACAATTTGGCCATTAGAAAGTAGTGAGATAGCCGGCTTTGGTGCAAAACTGAAGATTGGTTGATACTCGATACTACACTAATTGAGATCGGACTTTCGGATATTTCGGCCGCGAGAAAAGATCGCTTGAGCTGAAACAATAACCGATAAAGAAAGATCAATGATATTGAGATTCCTTAGAACCCAGTTACTTCTTTTAGGATAGGTTGAACCAACTAAACTTCAAGAGGGTACTTTCCTACAACTCCATGCAAGCTTTAAACTAAGGCCTTGCGTGTTTTGTTTGTGTATGATTAAATTGTTAAAAAATAACATCATGCATCATAACATTCATACCATTTGATTTCCTAACCATTTCAAGAACCAGGAATTTATCTTTGTTCTATTTTGCAGACTATGGCTTCCACTTGTAGAATACCATCCGAATCAGCTTCGTAAAAGTGCTTCTTTAACTCAAAGAGTTAGAATCAAGGGTTCCTGAAGATTCTCCCTTCACCAAAAGGTATGGTCTACTTCTCAGTCTGGCTACCCCAAGTTTTCAAGAAGATATGATGTGTGTGCTCTTCCAGTTCTTTGATCCTATGCATCATTGTTTCACCTTTCCTGACTATCAATTGGTGCCTACATTGGAAGATTTCTCTCAACTGTTAGGAGTGCATGTGCTTGATCAAATTCCATTCACTGGTTTAGAGGAAACTCCAAAGCCTGAAGTTATTGCCAAGGCCTTGCATCTGAAGAAATCCAACATTGTAGCTAATTGGGAAACAAGGAGTGGAGTCGAGGGTTTTCTAGCCAAGTTTCTGTTAGAGAAGGCTCGACAGTTTTAGGAAGATATGGATTTTCAAGATTTTGGAGAGGTCTTGGCTATTCTAGTCTATGGTTTTTTTTGGTTCCCTAATCCAGACCAACTCATAGATGTGAATGCTGTCAAGGTTTTTCTTTCTCGTAACCCTGTTCCTACTTTGCTTGGAGACATTCTACATTATCTTCACACTCGTACCATTAGAAAGAGAGGAACTCTTAAGTGTTGCATTTCATTGCTATCTAGGTGGTTTATTTCAAACCTTCCTCGATCAGTATTGAAGAATGAGCAAGGCTTGGTGTGGTCTCAAAGGATGATATCACTCTCTCATTCAGATAATTATTGGTGTTCCCGATCTTTGGAGGATGTTACTATCATAACCGTTATGGGGAGTTCCATAATGTCCCACTCTTGGGAATTAGGGGAGGCATTACTTATAAGCCTTCTCTGGAACTACATCAATTTGTCTATGCTCAAATTGATGGCCCTCATGACACACTCATTCAAGGAATTGTATTCGACTACGAGAACAATGTCCAAGGTTATCATCAAAGGTTTGCACGAGCTTGGGGCATGGTAAACAAGGTTGATAGCAAAAATTAGGGTATAAGAACTATATTCCCCTGGAGCCTTATCTTAAATGGGTGCGAGCTCGCGCTCAAAATCTCATAATGCTGTATCCAACCATCCTACCAATAGTTGTGGAGCCTTTTGTTGGGGGGATGTTCCTTATACCATTCTCCACCCTGATATGCCTACTGACCTTGAAGAGTTGCAAAAATCTTAGATTCAACTGAAGGAATAATGGGACATCTTTGAGACCCAATTCTATGCAAGTGAGAAGAAAGTGTTGGAACTCACAAGGCAACTTTAAGAGGAGCAGGGTCTTAATGCATACATCAATACAAAGAGGAAGCGTCCTTGGGAGATTTGATTCTTAGACTTTATGAGTTAATTTTATCTTTGAAAGCTTTTGTTATCATTGTAAGTCTAAAATGCAGTTGTAATTTGAACTTTGCTAATAAAATTTTTGTTTCTTGTTTCCTCCTGGTTAGCAAATTTAAAATTCCTAAGGTCCTTGAAATCATTGCATTTACATATCATACATCATTTCATAACAGATTTTTCATACAGGTTTCTCATTTTCTCGCTGTTTATTTTAGTAGAAAAATGGCCCTCGAACAAACTGTAAAGGATCTCCAGGATCAACACGCCCAGTTCTAGGAAACTCTCATGAATCTGGCCCAAGGGCAAAAAGAGCTGTTGGCGCTCATCGCCAAGAAAAAGAAGACCAAAAAGCCTGCTGCTATCCTCAACATAGGGAGGAGGTTCAAGGGTCCCGCTCAACCAGTCCATATAGAAGATGACTCCTCTGAACAAGATGACCACCATGGTGAAGATGTCAAAGACAAGCAGGATTATGAGAATACTCCTGAAGACGAAGACTTTTCTGATGAACAGTATCCTCCTGCGGATGACAAATATAAGCAGTTGAGGACAAACTCAAGGAAATGGAAGTCCAGAAGGTTCCTGGACTGGATTTTGGTGAATTAGGTCTGGTTCCAGGGGTGGTCATCCCACCTAAGTTCAAGGTCCCTGTTTTTCCTAATTACGATGAGGTCTCTTTTCCTAAGCTCCACTTGAGGCTGTACGTTCGAAAGATAAAAACTCACACTATTGACCGGAAGTTTTGGGTCCATTTATTCCAATAAAGTTTGGCTGACACCTAATTGGAATGGTTCTATCAGCTGGAAGGAATCAGTATACATACATGGGAGGACTTGGCTGCTGCTTTCTACAAGCAGTACCAATACAATGCTGACATGGAACCAACTCGAGTGTAACTTCAGAATATGTCCATGGGCTCTAATGAGGGGTTTAAGGAATATGCTGAGAAATGGATGGACTTAGCTGGAAGGGTGCAACCTCCTCTGAATGATTTGGAAATGGTGGATATGTTTATGAGCACTCTGACAGACACGTTCTTTAATCTGCTGATCGGGAGTTCCTCATCTGGTTTTATAGAGATGATTCTAACTAGGGAGAGAATAGAAAATGGTATCAAGAGTGGAAAGATCTCGATGGCTGCATATTCAAATGCTGTGAAGAAGTCATTTGGAGGGAAAAAGGAGGTCAATGCTGTCTATGGCCAGAAGATTCGTAATAAAAGTAGCCGCCACCAATCTGTGGGAGTAGTGTTAATTTCCAATCTGGAACTTGCTCAACAACAACATGGTAACCACCGAAGGCCAGACGCTCCGAGAAGGCAATTCACCAAGATAAATATGCCTTTGTCTCAGGCATTACAATACTTTATAAAAGCCGAACTCATTTCGCCGCGGGATCCTCCTTCAAATCCCAACACCGCCTCTCCTAAGTACAATCCGAATGCGAGGTGTGCTTATCATTTAAATAGTCATAGTCATGACACCAACAATTGCTGGGCCCTGAAGAACAAAATTCAGGACATGATTGACAACAAGGAGATTGAGTTCGATCCTCCATAGAATCCAAATGTGATTATAGAACCTATGCACAAGCATGATAAAGGCATAAGTGTTGTTGAAGATATTATGTATGTTACTTCTGTGAATGATGTGGTGACTCCTCTCTCTACAATAAAGAAGAATTTGTTACAAGCTGGTTTTTTTCCAGGTTGTGTTGAAGGTTATTATTATTGTTCAGTCGAACCAAATGGCTGCGGGTCACTAAAAAAGGGTGTTCAACGCTTGATGATTGAACACATTATTTTGATTGAAAAAGTTTCGTCTACCAACAATCTTTGCCAAGATATGTCTGTTATCTCTGGTACTCCTTTTAGGATCCCTTCCAAAGGTCCTATAAGAATTATCGCCAATCCGGAAGCTGCTCTGCTGGTTATTACAATGCCCGGGCCTATCCCGTATTCCTCAAAGAAGGAAATTTCATGGCATTATGGGTCTGACATCTATTACCATGGCATCAAGCAAGAATTGTCCGATGAAGAAAATGAAGAAGCTGATCCCAGTATTGTTAATATTGTAGGGACCGGTAAGATTACAGGAAGTGGAAGGATTTTATCCCCGAAATTCTCTCCATCTTCTCAGGTTACATCTACCAAGATGACTGCTAGGGCTTGGTGGAAAGATCCGGTGATAGAGCCTGCCTGGACGGAGGTGCCAAAAGAAGCTCCTGTCAAAGATATTTCTGGACAAGATTTAGAAGAGGTTCTGAAGATCATTTGCCAAAGTGATTATAAAACTGTTGAACATCTGGGGCAGACCCCATCCAAAATATCTATGCTATCACTATTGTTGCGTTCCGAGGCCCATGCAAAGGCTTTAGTGAAATTCCTGAAGACTGCCTATGTGTCGCAAGAGATTTTGGCAGATCGAATTGGAAGCTACGTGGCTAGTTTGACAACTGACAATGGTTTGGGTTTCTCCGATGCTGACTTGACCCCAAATGGGAGGAATCATAATAGGGCCCTATATGTTTCCATTGACTGCAGGGGCACTAAATTGGCCCATGTATTGATTGACACAGGATCATATCTAAATTTTATGCCGAAGGGTGCTCTCGACTGATTAGATTGTGAAGGGGTGCTGCTGAAGCCCAGCAATATCATAGTTTGAGCCTTCGACGGGTCGAAAAGAATGGTGCATGGATAGGTGGACCTCCCGATCAAGGTGGGCTCACATATTTTTGAGTCCACTTTCTATGTCATGGACATCTGGCCGGCTTACTCTTGTTTATTGGGACTCCCTTGGATCCATGGGGCAGGTGCTATCACTTCCACCTTGCACCAAAAACTGAAATATCCGGTTAAAGGGAAAGTTGTTACTGTTTATGGAGAGGAGGAATATATGGTCAGCCACCTCAACTCATTTCGATATGTCGAGATGGATGGAGAATTTATTGAAACACCCTGTCAAACCTTTGAAGTAATCTCTCCTGCTGTTGTTGAAGATGTTTCAGCCATTCCGAAGATCACCAAAACTCCTCACAAGATGGCCTCTTTGAAAGATGCTAAGGCCACTATTGAAGAAGGTGGTAATACTATTTGGGGTCAGCTTCCGGATACTCCTTTTAAATCTAACAAATTTAGTCTGGGCTTTACTGCAGAAGGTTAGAGGGTAGTTCTTCGAGCTCATGTTGAGAGACCTCTGTTTCGCATAAGCAACAATGGGGTTAATGCTATAGAGGATGAAGATAGTGATTGTGACTTCATTAGCTGGATATTGCCGACCGTGGGTGATGGATTTGAAAACTGGAAGGCAGAAGACATCTTTCCCATCTCCTTTAGTCAGGAGTAATAAGTTATATTCCTGTCTTTTTTTGTTTTCAAAAGTTTTTGGCTATGTAATAAATAGGACTTTAAAACCTCGTGTCTTACCCGGGGCACAATGGTTCATTTTTTAAAAGGTTGATTAACGATTCATAAACATTTGTTCATTCAATAAAAACATTAGACGTTTTGCATACAAATTTTATGATCTCTGCCTTTCCTTTATCTTATTGCATTTTCAAATAGCTACGTGTTCTTACACACACCCAAACACAACTTTGCAGATCCTCATCCACCTTGGATCTCATCAATAGTGATTCTACTATTGCCGCATATAACTTTGACAATATGATCTACCAAGCCGAGGACGAAGGTGAGGAAGATTATGAAATACCTAGAGAACTCGCCATACTCTTGATATAGGAAGAGAAGACTATCCAACCACATGAAGAGCCGGTCGAAGTTGTAAACTTGGGTACTGAGACAGACAAGAAAGAGGTCAAGATAGGTGTTAACTTAGAGAGCGGTATCAAGATTAGGTTAATCCAGATGCGACATGAATATGTTGAAATATTTTCCTGGTCATACAAAGACATGCCAGGGCTTGATATCGATATTGTGGTTCATCGTCTGCCAATGAAAGAGGGTTGTATTCTGATAAAACAGAAGGTTCATCGCATGCATCCTGAAATGTCAGAAAAGATCAAGTCTAAGGTTATGAAACAGTTCAATGCAGGGTTCTTAGTAGTGACATCATATCCTCAATGGGTGGATAATGTTGTTCTGGTAGCAAATAAAGACGACAAGGTGCGTATGTGCGTAGACTACAAGGATCTGAACAGGGAGAGCCCCAAGGATGACTTCCCACTACCACATATTGATGTCTTGGTTGACAACACCACTCAGTATAAGGTATTCTCCTTTATGGATGGCTTCTCATGTTACAATCAGATTAAGATGGCGCCTAAAGACATGGAGAAAACTACCTTCGTCACATAGTGGGGCACTTTCTATTACAAAGTTATGAATTTTAGGTTGAAGAACGCTGGGGAAACCTATCAACGTGCCATGGTAGTATTATTTCATTACATGGTTCACCATGAAATAGAGGTCTATATTGATGACATGATAGCACAGTCGCAAGCTGAAGAAGAGCATCTTGATCACCTGCACAAACTGTTTGAAAGATTGAGGAAGTACAAGCTAAGGGTAAACCCGAACAAGTGCACCTTTGGGGTGAGATCTGGTAAACTCCTAGGTTTTGCCATTAGTGGTAAGGGTATTGAGGTTGATCCTGCAAAAGTTAAATCCATTCAAGAGATGCCAGCTCCTCGTACCGAGAAGAAAGTCATAGGTTTCTTAGGACGGCTGCATTACATTTCCCGTTTCATTTCGCATTTGACTACTACTTGTGAGCCAAACTTCAAATCGCTGAAGAAAGATCAAGTAGTAAAATGGAACGACGATTTTCAAATAGCCTTTGATAAAATCAAGGAGTACCTATAAGAACCTCCCATTCTGATGCCACCTGTCGGAGGAAGACCTCTAATCATGTACTTAACAGTGCTAGAGAACTCAATGGGGTGTGTACTGGGGAAGCATGACGAGTCTGTTCGAAAAAAGCATGCAATATACTACCTTAGCAAAACATTTACCAACTGTGAAACAAGATATTCACTGCTCGAGAAAACTTGTCGCGCTTTGGCATGGGCTGCTCGCTGACTAAGACAATATATGTTGACCCGTACTACTTTGTTGATCTCTAAAATGGATCCTATCAAGTACATATTCGAAAAGCTAGCTCTCTCCGGAAGAATTGCCCGATGGCAGATGTTCTTAAAAGAATATGATATCTAGTACACCACTTAAAAGGAAATCAAAGGAAGTTTACTGGCCGACCATTTGGCACATCAGGATGTAGACGACTGTCAATCCATGAACTTTGAATTCCCGAACGAGAACATTATGCTAGTAATAGATTATGAGGAACCTGGACCGTATGAAGGACCTGAGCTAGGATCCCGATGGACAATGGTTTTTGATAGAGCTTCCAATGCACTTGGAAATGGAATCGGCGCTGTGATCATCTCTTCCGCAGGTTACCATACGCCCTTCACCGCCAGACTACACTTTGACTGCACCAACAATATGGTGGAATACGAAGCGTGAATCATGGGTCTTAGGGCTGCTATTGACTTGAGAATCAAGTTCTTAAGCGTGTATGGAGACTCAGCCTTGGTGATCAGTCAGGTTAAGGGATATTGGGATACGAAGCGCCCGAATCTCATTCCTTATAAAGAGTAAGTGCTGACCCCTGATCCCATATTTCGAGGAGATTACCTTCGAGCACATACCAAGGGAAGAGAATCAGCTGGCGGATGCTCTGGCTACCATGTCATCCATGTTCAAGATCAGATGGGATAATGAGGCTCCTATAATTACCATTGAAATATTCGATGAACCCACACACTGCTGTGAAATTAACACTGACGGAGTAGAGGAGAAACCTTGGTTTCACGAGGTGAAAAGGTACCTTGAAGTTCAAGAATACCCTGAGGGGGGATCCATCAATGACAAGAAATTCTTGTGAAGATTCTCAACTAAGTTCTTCTTAAGCAATGGAATTCTATACAAACGCAATCATGATTCAACCCTGCTTCGTTGTATGGACAAGAAAGAAGTAGAAGAGATTATGCAGGATATGCACAAATGTGTCTTTGGTACTCACTCCAGTGGGCATACTATGGCTAAAAAGATCTTAAGAGCTGGTTACTATTGGTCAACTATGGAAACTGACTGTCACCATCACTCGAGAACTTGCCATAAATGCCAAATCTATGCTGATAAAGTTCATTTGCCTCCAGTTCCTTTGAATGTCATGACCGCGCCTTTGCCATTCACAATGCGGGGCATTGATATGATCGGAGAAATCAATCCCAGAACTTCTAATAGACACCACTTCATCCTCTTCGCTATTTACTACTTTACAAAATGGGTTGAAGCAACCTCTATTGGCTCTGTTACAAAGAATATGGTTGCCCGTTTCATCAAACATAACCTTATCTGCCGGTATGGCATCCCTTAGAGGAATATCACAGACAACGGTACCAATATCAACAATACAATGATCACTGAGCTCTGCACGTAGTTCAAGATCAAGCATCACAAATCTTCTCCATATCGACCTAAGATGAATGGCGTAGTGGAAGCCGCCAATAAGAATATAAAGAAGACCATATGAAAAATGGTTGTGACATACAAAGATTGGCACGAGATGTTACTGTTTTCTCTTTACGGCTACCGCACTTCAGCTAGAACATCAACTAGGGCAACCCCTTTCTCTCTGGTCTATAGTATGGAAGTTGTCCTACCCGTCGAAGTTCATATTCCTTCTCTGAGAATCATGAAAGATGAAGACTTGGACGAGACGAGTGGGTTCAGATCGGGTTGGATTAGTTAAATCTAATTGACAAGAAGAGGCTTGCAACTATCTGTCACGATCAGATGTATCAGAAATGAATGATCAAGGAATTCAATAAGAAGGTCAAACATCGGGTATATTAGGGTAGTTATTTGGTAATCAAGCACATTATTCTCCCGCAAGAAGATATTTTCTTGTGGAGCTATGATACTGACCACTATGGACGGTGAAGATTTCCCGCACCCTGTGAATGTGGACATAGTTAAAAGATACCACGCCTAAAAATGACCTGCTAGGTTGACTAGCCTAGACAAAAATAAGGGCATCCTGGTGAACTAAAAGGGTTCGGGCAAAAATCAGGGATATATATGAAAAGACTGTACACTGTACACCTGGCAAGTCAAAAACTTGAAAAGGAGGCTTGGGAAAAAAGGGTATCCTGGTGGACTGAAAACTTGAAAGGGCGGTCTAGGCAAAAATTAGGGATTAAAGCGTACGACTATGTCCTCATTGGATCACTTACAGTAAGATTTACTATCAAAATCAAGGTTCAAATGGTACAACTCAATTCAACTCACTTTCTTCCGACAACAAGGGATGAGATGCTTGAAGACATAGGGGAAATAGGAAAGTTGGAACTTGACGAGATTATTCCCACATAGCTATATGTTTTCAATTTGTAAATATTTTCTTAGACGACTTCCTCTTACTAGGATTTCTGTCTCTTTGTACAAAAATCGCTTGTCTATAGGCAAACTATCAATGAAACACAATTTCAAAGTCAAAATCTATTTTACTTTTTCAGTTTTCTTTGCAAAATGTCCAATGACTAAAATTGAATGAGCATATGCATAAGAATACAATTGATTGTTAACTAATGTATAAAAATAGGAATAAAGCATTTACTCAAAACTCTAAGAGTTTGGATAATGTTCGAGCCGTCCACGAATCCCCAAAACTTCCATAAGATTATCTCTACAGAGTAATCTTCACAAGTCCATACATTCCCCGTAATTTCCCCGACAAATCATTCTGGCGGATAAAGGAGTATAATCTTCTTCCCAACAATGTCACCAACCTACGGAGTTCCGACTAATAAAGTTCATGGAAGTTCTCTTCCCCAACCAAGTTTATTCCTCTGAGATTGCAAAACCCCATGCAGGTCTCTACTCTCCAGCAGAGTTCATTTCCTCAACAAGGGTGTGTCCTCATCAAAGTATTGCTTAGTAGACATGGTTTATTTCCCCAACAAATTATCATCTCCCTAGCTTGAGTCTGTTACTCAGATGGCCACGAGTCACCGAAAAAATTCCTCTCCCCAGTAAAGTTTCCACTATCCCAAGATATTTGCTACTAAATCTAAAGCTGGGTCAGATATCAGTCAACTTTATCCTCCCCAGACAAGTCAGAAGGTTATCCATCTCTTATATCCCCAGTCAGGGTATAAACTCCCCAACAGAGCAATGGACAATCAATGTTCTTGAACTTTTCTCCCCAGGCAGGAATTAACATTCTCCAGTAGAGTTTCCTCAAGAAAAAAAAGCAGAAATCAATGTTCCCCAACGAATTTTCCTCAAATAAGAAAGCAGGAGTCCCCAACAGAAACAATCTCCAGAAGATCGAAGATACACATACTCTTCATCCCTAACGAAAGTCATAGATTTATTTTCCACAGTCAAAGATGTTGCTCGAGTTTACAAATACATTTTAACAACATTTCACATTCATACATTATTCACAGACAACATAGCATATGCATACGAAACACATATAACACATTCTCATTTATTTTGAGAACATTGTTATACAATGCATTTGATACATCATGACATGGCATACAACTAACTCTTTACCTTTTCAGGAAAGATCAACAGACAGACATCATCAACTACTTATATGACCTAACAGTCTTCTCAAAGGCTACATCTGACAAAGGGCTATTTCAACAATTTCTGCAGAGGGTCATTCTCAGTACAAACATCTGATGGTTCAGTTTAAATCAACCAATGATTTATCCTGATTTGTTTTCGGTAGATACTTTCTATGGTTCAGTTAAATTGACCCTAAGATTTTTCTGATTCTTATCTAGTTAAATAAAGTTTAAGACCTCTGCTGGTTCAATTTAAATCGATTAATGATTTATCCTGATGCTTTTCCAGTAGGCACCTTTCTCTGGTTCAGTTTAAATTTCCCAAAGATTTATTCTAATTCTTATCCAGTTAAAGGAAATTATAGACATTTTCTGGTTCAATTTAAATCGACCAATGATTTATTCTGATCCAATTAAAGTTAAGTACATACATCTGCTAGTTCAGTTTAAATTGACAAATGATTTATCCTGATTCTTTTCTAGTAGACACTTTTTCTGGTTTATTTTAAATCACCCGAAGATTTATTCTGATTCTTATCCAGTTAAAGACAATCAAGACCTTTCTCTGGTTTAGTTCAAATCAACCAGAGATTTATTCTGATTCTTATTCAGTTGAAGAAAATCAAGACCTTTCTCTTGTTCAGCTTAAATTGCTCAAAGATTTATTCTGATTCTTATCCAGTTAAAGTTAAGTACATACATTGACTGGTTCAATTTAAATTGACCAATGATTTATCCTGATGCTTTTCCAGTAGACCTTTCTCTGGTTCAGTTTAAATCGACCAATGATTTATCCTGATTCTTTTCTAGTAGACACTTTTTCTGGTTTAGTTTAAATCGCCCAAAGATTTATTCTGATTCTTATCCAGTTGAAGATAATCAAGACCTTTCTCTGGTTCAGTTTAAATCAACCAAAGATTTATTCTGATTCTTATCCAGTTGAAGATAATCAATACCTTTCTCTATTCCAGCTTAAATCGCTCAAAGATTTATTCTGATTCTTATCCAGTTAAATTTAAGTACAAATATCTACTGGTTCAGTTTAAATCGACCAATGATTTATCCTGATGCTTTTCCAGTAGACCTTTCTCTGGTTCAGTTTAAATCAACCAAAGATTTATGCTGATACTTCTTCTACTTAAAGTCAACAGTTATTTTAGATGGTATCTATAGGCTCATCTCTGACAACTCTCTGCCACCTCTCCAAATGGAATATATAAGCCCATTCCTGATACAATCACCCAACAATATTACCTCCTGCACATGCGAGTGCAAATTTCTGGGCACTTAAATGTTCAATCATATTTTACCTTCAAGTAATGAATGGTGGACATGCAAATATAACTCTTAAGGTTTAAGAAGATTGAACAGGGGAAATCATTGTACCCTAAAATTTTCCCTCCCTTTTTCTTCTCAAATACTCAAGATACACAAGGGTTAACTAATCAATGCTTCTCCTAATCTAAAGGTCTACAACTAGGGTTTTGAATTTCTTAAGGAAATTTGGGTTGAAAAGGTCTCAAGTGGTTTCCATGGTTCTCCATAGGTCCTAAATAAAGTTCATGTCAAGTTTCAAGTCCTACATCACAAGTTTGCTCAATCAATGACTTAGATGATTGAAAATCAACAATATTGATCAAAAAGTCAAATATGGTCAACATAAAGTCAAACTTCAAGATTTTTGGTCAATATCAACATTTTGAAGTGATATTCATCATTTGATCAAGGTTTGGTCATGATCCCCCAAGGAAAGCTCTCAAATCATCAAAAGTCAAGAATTGTCAAATTAGGGTTTCCTTAGGAGAAGTCAACTGAAATTTGACCAGTCATAACTTTCACATACTTCATTAACTTTTCCCCAACAAAATCTCATTTTGAAGAAAATTCAATTCCATACAGCTTTGTTTTTTTGTTCAAGTCCAAAAAATGCTTCGTTTGAAAGATATGAGCTAAAACATGAAAATTGAGGATTTTCATGTTTTATCAAAAGTCAACAAAAGACACTTTTTTATCAAGGCAACTTACATCAAGATAAAGTCTTCAAAACCAAAAATTATCAAGAGATTGTGGAGGACATCTTGATCTATCCAAAAAGTCCAAGATCATCTTTAAAATATGAAAATTGAGCAAGTTATAAGTTTCACAAGTTGGGAGATTTTGAAGAAATTCATGAAATACAAAAGGTGCAAACTTGAAATTTTGGACTTGTGACCTAACTTTTTGGAATTCAAACATGTCCATGACTTTATGGAAGACCTCTAAACTCACTCCCACCATGTCTTGAGTTCTCTTATAATTTTATTTATATTTTATTTTTGTTTTATTCAAATAAACACAAAATAAAGTTAAATAAAATATGAAACCAATGGACCAACGCATGAGTTGATTTTTTTAGGGCCCATACAACATGTTATAGCCTGTCAAACTTTCCAATTTCGTGCACAAACCAAAATGGAAAGAAATATATCAATTTTGGAAAGTTTTGAATTTGTTTTATCTTGTTTTATCAAGGCCATCATGGCTTGGTTTTATACCATATTTGTCAGCCTAAGACACTTTTCTATATAAAACAAACAAACTCAGATCAAATGGCCACGGAAAAACCTTACATAACAAAGCTATCCAAAGTTCTCAAAATTTCTCAAAGTTGCAAAATCTGTAACTTCACTTCCAGGTGCTATCAACCCAACCAAACTACCAAATCACATTCCCGGGGCTTCACGGAATTGAACCATGCTCATAACCAAGCCCTTTCACGTCCAGAACTTTCAAATCCAATCACACCCGTTTGGTATAATTTCTTGAATCCAATCTGTTTAAATATGCATTGTTAACCAATCTAACACATGCATACATGTTTATAACAATGTTTAGAATAGGTTTGACGTAATGCATATGAGATTTAATGCTTAAATCACAGGATGCCATTGTTAGGGCTCTGAAGCTGTTGAGCTTCGCAGGAAGAACCACACAACCAAAAACTTGATCGTGACTTTGTGAGTCTTAAAGAATCTAGACCTCAAGTATACAGCCCTATCACGTGTAGCTTTAAATATTATCGAATCCCAAGGGACTAAATGTCGAACTACCGTTATCTTAGGTTACTACGTAAATCTAAGGCTAATAATGTTATTAATAGGGGGTTTAGGGAACCTAACTGATTATAATCTAGTTTAGATTCAAGGGAGAATATCGGTATGTAATGGTCGGGCTTTAAGGATTTAACAACTCATTGACCTAACTCGGATTAACAAAATAATTTTTAGTAGGAAGTATTTGTTTGAAAACCCTCTTCTCACACTCTCGTGTTTATTGATTCAAATCCTATGATCAAACCTAAGTGAGTGCTCTCGCTGTTTAAATTAGAGTTTAAAAATAGTTTTTGGAAACAAACCAAACCTAATCAGCTTAAAAGCGCTCTCACTGTATTTTAAGTTGATGCATAATTACTACTGTCCAGTTATTATCTCAAACTCTCGTTTTATTGATCCTAACTTCTATCTGTATTTTACTCTCGTAAAAAACACTTAATATTTAGAACTAGTAATTGAAACCATAAAATTATTCATTTTTTAAAAGAAACTAATCAATTGGCGTTGCTAAACCCCGTTGGCTATATGACCTTACATACCGATAAATAAATTTAGCCTAGCATATTAAATAATTCAATAACATCGCAACAAAAACAATTACCATCTAACAATTTAAATAAACTAAACATTTCAGACAATTCTGGCATAAATAAATAAAGTACTTAAATTAAACTTGAAAATATTATTGCAGAATATTTGGCTGATATCGGATGTCTTCCACAGATTGGTAAAGAAAATAATGCGGAAAGAAAATAATGCGGAAAGAAAATAATGCGGAAAGAAATAATGCGGGAAATATTCGACAGAGTAACAGTAAAAATAGAGAAAATAAAACGTGTTTAAAAATTGGAATTTTAGGTCCTATTTATAGGGTTGGAGACGCACAGGGAGTTGAGATATTTTCTCCTCCGGATTTGCCTCCGTAGCGACCGCTACAGATTGAAACAATCAGTGTAACGATCATTACACTCCTTCTTTTGAGAAGGGACTGGATGCAAGGTGTAACAGTCGTTACACCCCTACTTTTGAGGAGAGGTTTGTTTGGCATGGGGTAACGGTCGTTACACCCCCTACTTTTGAAGAGAGGTTTTCTTGGCATGGTGTAACGGTCGTTACACTAGGGTTAGGTGATGTATAACAGTCGTTACACTCCTTGGACATTCGGTGGATTGGGCCCAGCGTGTATTTCTTCTTTTGGTCTTCCAAGGTTTTTACTTGTAATGCATCCAGCTTTGCCTCACACCCCTCAATTGCATAATTTCTCTTTCTTTGTACGTATTTTAAATACGATTAGATCGACTTTTCTTGACTTTCTCCGCACATGCCTTGCAAACATCAAATTCCTGAAAACATAGAAAATACCAGTATAATACGAATAAAGAGTAATTTAATTAATTAAAATGCAGATAAAATTCATGTAAATTGATCTAAATATTAGATACATTTCCGGTTTATCAAACTCCCCTACACTTGAACCTTTGCTTGTCCTCAAACAAATAATAGAGAAAAAGAAACGTTTAACGCACGGTTTCCGACACACTCACATGATACAACTCGAATCGTACATGGTTGAGGGGCATTACATTAGAAAGATGGAACTAGGCTCCGACACTAATGTTACGAAAATGACACAAAACCATAGGACATGGTCAAAATCCTCCATCCTATGAAAACTAGTCCGAATTATGCTATCATAGCTCAACCTAATTATTTTTGTTCGAAATCAATCGCTTTCATTCTAGCACAATCACATTAAGCCCTTTATCTTTCGCACGCACATAGTAGAGTAACCGGTTAGCGATTCTGGTCTCTTATGCACGGGTTTCTGGTACACAAGTTGGTAACCCTTTCTCTTTCCCATATTATAAGTCTCGGGGGATTAAACCGTAGTTCTCCCTACCAAGTTCATCACCAGATACCACTGAACAGGCTTAGAACTGGTCGTAACATCAGTTTTTGTAGGTACCACAACTGTTGGATTAAATGACCTGGTGAGGGTCACCTAACTTAATTAGCACATTCCCTATTATATCTTTATGCTTATCATTTTTTTCTTTTTTCTGATTAGGACCAGTCACTTATATTCATCGGCTTCCTACATAGTTTGTGGAAAAGACAGTGCTGACTGCTAGTATAAACTACTCGGGGTTGATCCAAAACTAATATTTAAGGCTTCGGTATCATAACCACTCAAATTGATTTGCATAATCTGGAAGATTTAGGTGTCAAGGTGGTATTATTTTTGTCGAATTTTTTTCAAAAAATCTAACGCATCCTAGTTGTGAAAAACCTATATACTTTTCGAATGTACCGAGCTAATGCGTCGAGTAAAAAAAACTTTTTATGGTTCAAGAAAAGTGTTGAAGTACGAATAACTTACGGAAATGGTTTTTTTTATTGAATGGAAAGGGAAATAACAGAAATTTAAATAACTTACTAGGAAAATGGAAAACATAACATAGGTAACATATGTTTCCTCCCCTACACTTGAACTGAGCATTGTCCTCAATACGACAAATAAAGTGAGAAAAGAAAATGAACAAGAAACTTAAGAAATAATAATAAATATGCAAGGAATGGAGAAAACATAGATCACTCCTCATTGTCGTCTCCAAGGTTTCTGCTGCTGGATACTTCACCTTGTGCTCTTCCTCCTCGTGTCCTTACTCCACCTCTTCTGGGTCTAGGAGGTTCCTCGCCAGTGTTGTAAACATAAGCATGCGGGCTTTCAACAAGGAATGACAAGTGCCACATTTCATCAGTCAGGTTAGAAATATCGTGATGGTTCCAGTAAACGTTATCGCGTTGATCGCGCTGCAGCTCTTGCATCATCTGCATCAGTTCTTGTTGACGTTGATCTTGTAGTAAAAGTGATGCATAGATAGCTTTGATGGTGGCCAGCTGGGGATCATTTCCTTCTTGTTCTTGTTGTGGCCCTTGTTGATTCACTTCTAGTACTGCATTTTCTACACCTGCTTGATTATCCCACACGTGTGCTCCGGGGGCTGGTGCCTGCAAATCATAAATCCAATTTGCGGCGATGTCAATTCTTGTTACATCCAGATTCGGCAGAATAATACTTGGGACGACCTTGTGCTACACCATCAGGTTGTACCTTCCATCCCTTCTTGCTTTGACAAGATGACCAAATTGGAAATATTCAATATGAAGAAACTCAGTTTGCCAAAAAGGTAGTTGAACCAACCTATTTTCCAAATTCAAATAGTTGGCAATAGCGGTGACTAAACCTCCTATACAGAAAGATGATGTGCTTGCGCTCCTTGATAACAGAGACTAGATGTGGTTGAGAAGGAATGGAGCAACATTTATTCTAAGATCAGGATCAAGGGTGCAGTGCAGAAAATACATTTCCCTAGTGTTCACTTTATTGTTGTTTGCTCGCCCGAACAGTGTATTGGCTAGAACACGGTGGAAATAGCGGATGCATGGGTTGTGTATGTGAGTAGATAAAAGCTCAGCCCAGTCATTGACCTGAGTATTAGTTAAGCGTTCCCAAATTTCAAACGATCTTGCCTTCTAATCTTCTTCAAGTGGAATTCTATATTCCAAACCTTCACCATGGTTGCAGTGGAGTATCTGACTTAGAGTCTCTTGATTCATGGTGTAATCCGTATTGAATAATCTGAAAGTTGCTACGCCGATTAGATAGTGATCGACTTCTGGAGTAGATGGTGTTTGATAGGAAAAAGAGCTCAAGAATACCAACATGAGGGATTCATAAGTTGGAATATTCATGGTGGCAATGTACTGTAGACCAAATTCATGGAGCAAAAATTTCACACATTCAAGCAATCCCAAGTCACGTAAGCAATCTTCATCGATATACCTTGTTGGAAGTATACCTCTCTGATGAAACCTTCGGTAAAGTTTCTCTTGTCAATGTCCGCCGGCTCCATTTCTAAATACCATATCAGTGAGGTCTGGATCCTCTCTTTCTTCTTAAGCTCTTCTGGCCATTTGGGAAAGGTGTTGGAAATGATAGAATTTATAGGGTAGAAGAGATGTTGAAGAAAGTTGGTGTGATAGTAAAGTTCTCTTCAAGAGTTTATATAGAAGAAAAGTTTTAATGGTGAAGAGAAAATTAATGGGGGTATTGAATGGTATTTAGGGGGTATTTATTTGTGTGGGATAGAAATGGAACGAATAGGAAGTTAGAAAAAAATGTTTGAATTGAAAATCAAATGAAGATGCAACGGCTGGCAGAATTCAAAGAATGGGAGGAGGAGAGGGTGTAACGGTCGTTACACTTACCTTCAAATTACATTGCAATCTTGTAACGGTCGTTACAAGGCTTGATTCCCAAAAGAATCTTGTGCTTGCTACGATCGGCTTATCAGTCATGCATGAGAGACTTTGCTTGTTGACCGAGGCATGGCATGGATGTGTCAATTCATTGTCTAGTGGGAATAATAAATTTAAAAATGCTAGGAGACAATGAATTGACAATTAGGTATGATGCATAATTTAATTATAATATTTGATCTACTAGATCAACATGCATTTTATTTTGAAAGAACAGAACATAATAGCATCATAATATATAATAGCACAATGAGGAGTAAATTGAAAATATTAAAATTAATAAATAAATGAATAATTCCGAAAAATAAATAAATGAATAAAAATAAATAAATAAATTAAAATAAGTAAATCCAACTTGAAAAATAAAAATAATGATGGTAATGAAAAACTAAAGACTGAATAAACACTCTTCCCCTACACTTAGAGAAAACAGTGCCCTCAATGTACTAAAGACATGAATCAGCCACCTCTAGAATGAAACAGGTGATCTATATTTGTCGTTGAAAGATGCATGAAACCATAAAAATCTCTGCGGAGGACGGTAATATTGGAACGAATAACAACAAGCTCTATCGTGATAGCGTCCATAGCAGCAACAATATCAGTCTGAGGAATACGGACAACAGCGACATCAGGAGATGATGGTGGGTCGCAAGCTGGACGGTGGTCAAGTAAAGGAGGTGTCACAGGATCATTCTTTTCCATCTCAGGATCAAACTCGCCCAATCCTATTAGAGGGTCATAATAATGGGGTGGTGTTAAAGGATCCAACTCTTCTTCTTCCATATCATTCTCAGCCATACCCTCTAGGTCATAAATCCAGTTCTTCTTGTCACACACACTGGACCGTGCATTGTCAGGAAGTGTGAAGTGGTATACCGACTCATTATGTATCAACAACTGAAATCGATTCGACACTAAACATCTGATCATCCCAACATTAAAACAAAGAATAAGGTCTAGTGGGGTATAGTTTCCAGCATGGGTTAGACGGGACAGTGGCTCTCTCAAAAGTAGGGCTTTAGAGATCATTGTCACTAAACCACCAACATAAATCGGGCCATGAGGAGCCTGGGCTATACTCAGGAGACGAGCAATCATAAAAGATGCACTAACTACCGGTCTAGACTGAAACACACAGAACATGATAAACAGCTCTTCCTTAGACACTAGGGTATCATTCTGAGGTTTTCCGAATAGGGAAAACGCCAGAATCATGTGGAAATACCTAATAGCGGGATTATGAGTCTCTGAAGAGTGCCTAGGAATAGAGCTTTCCTATCTCAGATTAGATATCTCTCACCAAAAGTGGTGAAGCTGGCTGTCCACATACTTGTCATCTGGTATCTCAATGACAACATCAACACTAACCGGGAAATCCAATAAAGCAGAAAATTCAGACGGTGAACCTGTAGGTAAAACCAAACAATCTGAATGAAACCAAACCTCTGGACAACCCTAAACCAATATCAGGTTTGTAATGAAACAAACTGAGGAACTCCAGCGTCAGGTTGCGGTAGGTAGGCTAATGATGGTGAATAAAATAATCCCAACCAATCTGGTTAAACAAGAAGCGGACACTCCCTGATGCCTAATGCAGACAATGTAGGGTCGTGCACAAATATGGTGGGATACATCTCTCTCGGAGCAAGCATCTCATAAAGCTTCTGCTGAGCATCACTATTGTACCCCAAAATTTGACATCTCATTTTACTCAACATATGTTCATTGAGATCCTCAACTTGCCCAAGGATGCCTAAAGATTGACCAGACAAATCCTCCTCCTAAGACAATGAGCCTCAAACTAGGGTTTCACTCCTCATCAAAATGTTTGAGTTCCAAGGGTCCCAAATGATTTCCGTTTCCCTAATATTTTCTCAAGATCATCCATGCCAAGTTTCATGCCTTGCACAAGAAGTTTGCTCAGTCTACTGCTTAAATGCTTGAAAATCAACTATACTAGGTCAAAAGTCAACTGTGGCCCACATACAGTCAAACTTCAAGATTTTGGTCAACATCAACATTTTGAATTGATATACATCATTTGATCAAAGGTTGATCATGATTCCCCAAGGAATGCCTCTAATTCATCAAAATTCAAAAGTTGCTAAATTAGGGTTTCTCAGGAAAAGTCAACCAAACTTTGACCAGACATAACTTCCTCATACTTTATCAAAAATTTATCATCCAAGGCTCATTTTGAATAGAATCCAATTCCCTACAACTCATCTGCAGCCTTCAAGTTCAAGAAATTCACTCATTAAAATATATGGATTCAGACATTATAGGTCATTCCAAAAAGTCAACAAAAACACCTTGTGGGTCAAAGATTCTTACATGAACATGGAAGACCCAATTGAGATGAGACCAAAAAAGTTTTTTAGAGGACATCCTAAGATTTCTAAAAATTCAAAGAACACCCTCTTAAGGTCAAAATTAAGAGAGATATGCATTATCAAAGTTGTCCATTATTGGAAATTTGCATAAAGACAACAATGCCCAAAATTGCATTTTTTTCCTCTCAAATGAGCCTAACTTTTTATGCTTGCATTATGCTTCTAACATGGCCCACGACCCTTGAGCTCACTCATATATTTTTCCATTATTTTTATTATTTATTTTTATTATTTATTCATTAAAAGTCAAAATTAAATAAATAAATAATGAAAAATATGTAAGATATGATTGTGAATCTTTTTATCATCAAATAAACATCAAAATGTGCTGGCAAATCAGAGGAGAATCATGGAAAGAGAGCAAGATTGGATTTGTTCCAAGAATAAGAAAAAATCAAATCATTGAAAGCAAATATTTTCCTCATTGAAAGCATGGATTTCATACTTCTTTTGTTAACCTAATATGTTCCAATACATATAAACAACATTGCCAGACCTAGAACACACGAAAAAAGCTACCTCCACGCATCCAGAAAAGCTTCAAATTTTGAGAAAAAATTGGTGATCAAGTTCCAATTTAGAAGGCGATTCAAAGGGTTTCAAGGCCAGCAATCCGCTCCTGGGAGCCTCCTGAAGCTAACAGTACCATTTGCACGCCTCAAAACTCCAAAAATCATCGCATAACATCATCACAGTTTGCCATTTTTTTTCAAATTCGTATCCATATATTCTTGCATTGTTAATCTATTTTGATTACATATTCATGTTCATATGAATGCCCAAAAGCTTTCTGCTTATTTAATTTTTAGTTTTGATGCATCAATGCCAAATTGCCATTGTTAGGGTTTTAACCTCCATTTTAGGGCTTTGAGATGCAGGAAAAATTGGACCAAAAGAAGGTTACCATGATACTCGTGAGATCAAAACGAGTTGATCTGTATGCTTAGAATTAATTTATCATGCCTGGTTTTGATTTTTGAGGTTTGCAGGGTTGTAGCTACAGTGGGCGTCCGTAGGTAAAAGGGTTGGTATCTAAAGTCACGGTCAAGGGAAGAAGAAGGTGGCGTGGTAGCTAACCACTGGCCAATTTAAATTTGCGTGCGTTTTTCAGGCATAAGGCGTGCATAGTTATTATGATATTGTTTGTCTATTATATTACCAGATAAGCATTACAGCATAGATGGCAAGGAGTATGGGCATGTGAAGCAAGGGACCTGGGTTCGGTCCCAGGTCCAAACATTTTCTTATTTTTTGAACAATTCCTTGCAGATCCAGCGTATCTCAATGCCTAGCGTCCATCGTGTGCCCCATATCCCATCCCTAAGATCCATCATCATACAGATCTCACGCTCCAGCTTTGAGGGACCACCATGAACCATCTGGAGAGAGGTGCACTGGACCAAATGCCAGACCCTGGGCCATCTTTGGGCCTAACAAGAAATTTGGCAGCATACCCCCCAAATTGCTCAACACCAGGCCCAATCCCGATTCTTTTCTTTCCTTTTCATTTATTTGGCTTTAACTATATTTTACCACAAAATCATTTTTTTACTATTATTAAATCAGAAAAAATCACAAAAAAGGTAGAATTAGGCTTTTACTAAAATTAGTTTTATTTTGGAAAATTAATTAATTTTGATTTGATTGTTTTCATAATTAAAATTAATTATATAAATTAGGTTTAATTCATAAATATTTAATTTTCTCAATAAATTACCAAAAAATGTTTTTTAATTAATTAGATTTAGGTTAAGATTTAAAATATTTTTATCAATAATAAAATACAAAAAATATTTTCTCTTTAATTGATTAGATCTTTTAGGACTTAGACTTCATTCTCGTATTTATTTCATCGCGCGCGTCCTTATTTTCTTTATTCTTATTAATTATAGTAATTGTTCCCAAGTTGTAATAGTTAATTAGGTTTAATATTCCGCTTATCATTTTTCTCGGGTTTTTGAATATGTAATCCCCTCCCCCAAAGCCTTGTAATAGTTAGGGTTTTAATTTATTGCTTTTAATTTTCGTAACTATTTAACTGTTAGATGTATGGACAATAGGCTTGCACGTGAAAGATAAATGATTAATACAGTAGAAAACCCTAATTGTGCAAAGATAATTAACTGAAAAAAACACACTCGCACATGTTCACTCCTAGGGTTTTCCCTACTTGGTTTCCTCTGAAATAATGGTCGTGTCCCTCGAATGTAGGGATACCTTAGCAATGACCGGCGAATCAAAATCGTCATAAAGATCATAGTCCCTATTTGTCCCTCAAGTTGCCTACAAATTAATCTTATGATGATAGTCCTTTCGAAATGCTAAGGTATCTTTACTTGTTGCCTTCAGAGACCATTTCGTCCCTTCGAACGTCCCTTTACAAATCCAACGATAGGGCTACCTACTCCTTAATACTAGGATAGCACTGTCTAAAGGAAACGAACAAATTTTTTTCGAGTAGGTAGAAAGTTCCTAGGTACTTGCTCAAACAAACAAATTTTACACAAACACTTTTCAAAACAGTTTTCAAAACAACTCCGTCACACTCTTGAGGACCGATACAAGGGTTATCACGAAGTAAAACTTTTTCAAAAACAAGCACACACAAGCAATTTAAAAATGAGCAAGTAGCTAAGAGCCCGTGGAAAACCATGGATAGAAAGGGTGCTAACACCTTCCCTTTCTATAATCTACCCCCCGTACTCAGAAACATCTCAAAAAAGGTTTTTTATGTTCTTTTTCCCTTTTCCTTTGTTGGATAAAATAAAAGACGGCGGCGACTCTTGCTTACCGCACATTTGTGAACAAAAAACGCAAAAACCAGTAGTAACTAAACAGTCGGTTCTGCTACCGTATCACAGAACTGGAGACTCTGCTGGGGAACATGAAATAAGTGGGGTACACCTTAGGATCTAGGTCATTTTAAAATTGCTTTCTTGTTTTGCTTTTCCTTCTTTATATTCAAGTGTTTTTTTGGGTATTATTGAAGATCCTACACCCGGATCTGGGGACACTTTTTAGGTAAACAACAATAGATCGTGGAGACTGTACGGCATAGACCGATATGGTTTAAATGATGGCTGTGTTGGTGTGACACTTTGGTTGGTACCGGTATCCTTCGTGTGGAAACGAGGAGAATATGGGGCCACTGCATGGTGTTGTAAAGCACTAACGGACCTTAGAACCTTAGTCGAACAAACTTGGCCATTAGAAAGTAGTGAGATAGCCGGCCTCGGTAGAAAGCTGAGGATTGGTTGATACTCAATGCTACACTCATTGAGATCAGACTTTCGGGATATTTAGGCTGCAAGAAAAGATTGCCTGAGCTGAAACAATGCCCGATAAAGGATGATCAATGATATTGAGAATCTTTAGAACCCATTTAATTTTGTAAGACATGTTTGAAACCAACTAAACTTCAAGAGGGTACTTACCTTTAACCTCATGCAAGCCTTTGAACCTAAGGTCTATTGTGTGTTTTGCTTGTGTGTGATTTATTCTGTTTGAACATAACATCATGCATCATAACATATCATCCATTCTTATTACACTAACCATTTCAAGGACCAAGGGAATTTATCTTTGCTCTATTTTGCAGATCATGGCTTTCGCTCGTAGAAACACTATCCAAATTAACTTTGTGAGAATACCTCCCCAGCTCAAGAAGCTAGTATCAAGGGTTCCTGAAACTTCGGTGTTCACTAAGAGACATGGTAGACTTCTCAACCTGGTCACTTCAAACTTTGATGAGAAGATGATGAGTGTACTCTTTCAGTTCTTTGATCCCAAGCACCGCTGCTTCACCTTCCCAGACTATCAGTTGGTGCCTACCATGGAAGAATTCTCTCAGCTATTGGATATTCCCATTCTTGAACAGTTGCCTTTCACAGGTTTGGAAGAAGTTCCTAAGCCAAAAGTCATTGCCTCAGCCTTGCATCTGAAACGGCCCGAGGTGGCATCCAATTGGGAAACAAGAAGCGGAGTCAAGGGTTTTCTAGCCAAGTTCCTAATAGACAAGGCCCAGCTGTTTTGGGATGACATGGACTTTCAGGATTTTGGGGAGGTCTTGACCCTTCTAATCTATGGGTTAGTACTATTACCTAACCTATACTTATTTATAGATGTGAATGCTATCAAGATCTTCCTCTCTCGCAACCCCGTGCCTACCTTGCTCGGAGATATCTTGCATGCTCTCCATACTCGTACCATGAAGAGAAGAGGGGTTCTTATGCGCTGCATTCCATTGTTGTCGAGGTGGTTTATTTCTCACCTCCCTAAGTCCATACTAAAGAATGAAGAAGGTTTGGGTTGGTTGCAAAGGATAATGTCACTCGCTCACATGGATATTATCTAGCATTCCCGAGCTATGGGAGATACTACTATTATTGACCACTGTGGGGAGTACCCTAATGTCCCATTACTTGGCATCAGAGGAGGCATAACTTAAAACCCTTGTTTAGCTCTGCGACAATTTGCTTACACTCGAAGGGATGGTCCCCATGAATTACTTATCGAGGGCATTGTGTTTAACTATGAGGATGATGTTCAAGGATATCGCCAAAGGTTCATACAAGCTTGGAGCATGGTAAATAGATATGGCACCAAGGCTTTGGGTCCAAAGGCTTCCATTCTTATGGAACCTTATCTCCAATGGGTACGAGCTTGCGCCCAGAAAATTATGATGCCCTACATGGCCGTTTTACCAGTGATTGTGGAACCCACTACTGAATGGGGGTATTCCTTACACGGTTCTCCATCCTGATATGCCCGCTGGTCTTGGAGAACTACAGAGGTCTTGGATTTAGTTGAAGAAAGAACATGATACTTACAGGGATCAGTTCTATGCCCAGGAGAGGAAGGTTTTAGAGCTCACAAGGCAGCTTCATGAGGAGAGAAGCCTTAATGTCTATCTCGGCACAAAGAGGAAGCATTTGTGGGAAATTTGATTTTTCTAGTTTTTTAGAATTGTTTTAATTGTAATGCCTAAAAGGCAATTGAACTTTGAATTCTACTAATTAAATCTTTGTTTCATTTTGGTTTGAAAATTTAAATTTCCCAAAGTCTTTGAAATCATTACATACGCATCCCATCCATAAACACTACATATACAGGTACCATTACAGGCTTCTCATCTTCTTCGCTGTTTATTTCAGCAGAAATGTTTTCTGAATAAAGCATCAAAGATCTTTAGGCACAAAATGCCCAATTCCAACAGATGTTCATAAATCTGGCGAAAGGGCAGGAGGATCTGAAAGCCCTCATCCTAAAGGAGAAATAGAAAAAGAAGAAGGTCTCTGGTATTCTGAATATGGGTAGAAGGTTCAGGGGGTCGTTAAAGCAACCAGTCGATCTGACCTCTTCATCCAAGGAAGGGAATTAAGAAAGAGAGACAAGGGAAAAGGACCCCAATCCTGAAGTTTCTGACAATGATACAGACTACAATGATGAGCAATATCTTCCTACTGAGGTTAGATACAAGCAATTGGAGGATCGTCTGAGTGCTATGGAAATCCAGAGGATACCTGGGTTGGATTTCGAAGAACTGGGATTGGTGTCGGGAGTGGTCATCCCGCAGAAGTTCAAGGCTCCAATTTTTGCAAAGTATGATGGGGTGTCTTGCCCAAAACTCCATCTCCGTTCCTATGTAAGGAAGATCCAGCCCCACACTGCTGATAGAAACTTGTGGGTTCACTTCTTTCAAAACAGTCTGTCAGGGACTCAACTTGAATGATTCTACCAACTGGAAAGAACCAATGTCCGAAACTAGGAGGATTTGGCCGCTGATTTTTATAAGAAGTATCAATACAACGCCGACCTTGCCCTCACTCGTACTCAACTCCAGAGTATGACCATGGGTGCAAGTGAAGGCTTTAAGGACTATGCGTAGGCGTGGAGAGACTTGGCTGGGAGAGTCCAATCCCCTTTATTTGACAGGGAGTTGGTCGATATGTTTCTTGGGACGCTGTCTGGTCCTTTCTTTAAACATTTGATTGGAAACTCATCAGCTGGTTTCACCGAGCTGATATTAACAGGAGAAAGGGTAGAAGCTGGGATTCAGAGTGGTAAGATACATAAAGACGTCTCTTCGAGTTCGATAAAGAAGCCTTTTACTGGCAAGAAGGAAGCCAATGCCATCTATAGCCTGAGAGGCCAAAGCAGAGACGAACATCGTCAGACAGTAAGTGCTATAATAATACCTAGACCTGCGGCTGCTCCACAACATAACAATCAACAAAGGGCAGAAAGACCACAACAACAGTTTACCCGGATTAACATGATGTTGGCTGAAGTTCTACTCCATATTCTAAGATCCAACTTGGCAATCTTGAAAGAGGCTCCCAAGAATCCGAATACCACATCTCCTCGATATAATCCAAATGCTCGGTGTGCCTATCATTCTGAGAGTCCTGCCCATGATACAAATGACTGTTGGGCTCTGAGAAATAAGATACAGGATCTGATCGAGGCCAAGGAAATTTAGTTCGATGCTCTGGAAAAGCCCAATGTCATAACTTCTCCCATGCCTAAGCACAATTGTGGAGTTAATGTTGTTAATACCGATCTGTTCGTAACCTCAGTTGATGAAGTTTCTACTCCTCTTATGACTATTAAGAAGAATTTTTTGTTGTCCGGTTTATTTCCGGGTTATGGTGAAGGTTGTCACGTGTGTTCATCTATGCCTTCTGGTTGCCATTTTCTGAAAATAGGTGTCCAACGCCTGATGGACAACAGAGAGATTTTGTTCGAGAAAACATTGATTCCAACTATTCCATGTGAAGATATTGCAATTATAACCATTTCTGCCAATCCTTCCAAGGTCTCCTCGAGAAGACCTATTAGGATTACATATGCTCAAAGAGTCGCTCCGTTAATAATCACCCTTCCTGGTCCTGTCCCATACGCCTCAGACAAAGCTGTCCCTTGGCACTATGGCGCCGATGTCTATTATCATGGCATTAAACAAGACCTGAAGAACGAAAAGGCTGATCCCGATGTCAGTAAAATTATCGGGACCGGTAAAATTACCAGAAGTGGAAAGGTCTTCTTCCCCGAGATTTCCCCAAGGACTATCAATAGACCTGTTGTTATTTCACCCGCTACGCCTACCGATGCTTCAAATACTACTCATGTTCTTACTCCAATTGTTACCCCTACCGGCGAGTCATTTGGTACCCGAGACAAAGAAGTTATAGGTGAGCCTTCCTGGATGGATGCACCTTGGAAAATTGTCGTAGAAGCCTCTAAGAAAGAGATAGAGGAAATTTTGAAAATAATCAAAAAGAGAGACTACAATATGGTCGAACATCTGGGGAAAACCCCCTCAAAGATATCCATGTTATCTCTGTTATTGTGCTCCGAGGCCCATGCGAAGGCTTTGATCGCATTCCTCAAGACTACGCACGTGCCGCAGGAGACTTCAGCTGATCAATTTAAAGACCGTGTGGCCAGTCTGACTGCTGACAATGGGCTGGGTTATTCATATGCAGGCTTGACACCGAAAGGGAGGAAGCATAATGATGCTCTACATGTCTCGATCAAATGCAGGGGCACCACTATGGCTCATGTGCTGGTAGATATTGGGTCTTCGCTAAATGTTCTGCCTAAGAAGGTGCTGGATCGATTGAATTGTTAAGGCTTGACCTTAAATCCTAGTAACATTGTGGTAAGGGCTTTTGATGGGTAAAAAAGAATGGTGCATGGGGAGGCGGACATCCCCGTCAAAGTAGGTTCCCATAATTTTGATACCACTTTCTATGTAATGCACATCCGGCCATCATACTCTTGTTTTTTGGGTCATCCTTGGATCCATGAAGCTGGGGCTGTTACTTCTACACTGCACCAAATGCTAAAATATCTAGTAAAGGGGAAGATTGTCACTGTACATGGCGAAGAGGAGTATATGGTAAGCCACCTTAACTCCTTCAGATACGTAGAGATGGACGGGGAATTCATAGAGACTCCTTGCCAGAATTTTGAAGAGGTTCCCCAGATCTTGGTATCGACTGAAACTACTACCAGCAATAAACCTCCTCTGAAGATGGCTTCTCTCAAAGACACCAGAGCAGTGGTTGAAGAAGGTGGGTATACCAACTGGGGACAACTCCCTGATTTTACTCACAAAACTGACAAGTTTGGTTTGGGATTTACTTCAGGAGCTCAAAGGGCTGTTCGACACGCTCGAGCTGGAGGACCTCCCCTACACATCAACAATCGGGGAATTAATGCCATTGAAGACAGTGAGGAAGACTCTGACATTGACAACTGGATCTACCCAACTACCAACGGTGGACCGAGTAACTGGACGGCTAGGGATTTTATACCAGTTTCTTTTATTCTGCAGTAATTGTCTTGTTTTTGAGATTTGTAATAAACAATTTAAACTCTACATCCTCGTGTCTTGCCCGAGGCACATTGGCTTTATTTGTGAGGGCTATTATGTGTCATTTCATATATCATCAATAAAACATTGGACGTTCCTTGCATACAAATTTTGCGCTCTTTGTTTTTTCTTTTCTTCTTTCAATTTATCAAAATAACTATACTCTTACACACACTCGCGTCTCATACTACAGATCCATATCCACTTTGGATCCCATTAATAACAGTTCTGCTACTGCTGGTTATGTCTTCGAAAATCCGATCAACCAAGACGAGGACGAAGGTGAGGACGATTGTGTGGTTCCTGGAGAACTTGCTAGACTATTACAGCAGGAAGAAAGGGCTATACAGCCTCATGAAGAGCCAGTTGAGACGATAAACCTAGGCACGGAAGTAGACGGAAAAGAAGTCAAAATCAGCGCAAATTTGGAAGTTAAGACCAAACAGCGGTTGATATAGATGTTGCACGACTATGTTGAGATCTTCGCCTGGTCATATGAAGACATGTCTGGTTTAGACACGGATATTGTGGTTCATCGTCTTCCGACCAAAGAAGACTATCCTCCGGTTAAACAAAAGGTCCTCCATATGCGCCCTGAAATGTCAGAGAAAATCAAGGTAGAGGTCATGAAGCAGTTCGACGCAGGGTTCTTAGCTGTCACCTCCTATTCGCAGTGGGTTGCTAATGTTGTCCGGTGCCAAAGAGGAAGGTAAGGTACGGATGTGTGTGGACTACAGAGATCTGAATAGGGCAAGCCCCAAGGATGACTTCCTGCTTCCTCACATTGATGTTCTGGTTGACAACACCGCTCAGCACAAAATCTTCTCCTTCATGGATGATTTCTCTGGCTACAACCAGATCAAGATGGCTCCTAAAGACATGGAGAAGACAACCTTCGTCACACAGTGGGGCACCTTCTGTTATAAGGTGATGCCTTTTGGGTTGAAGAATGCTGGGGAAACTTATCAGCGTGCCATGGTCGCTTTGTTCCATTATATGATTCACCATGAGATCGAAGTTTATGTTGATGACATGATAGCCAGGTCTCAAACCGAGGAAGAGCACCTTGATCATCTACAAAAGTTATTCGACAGGTTAAGCACATATAAGCTGAGGTTGAATCCAAACAAGTGCACCTTCGGGGTAAGGTCTGGTAAGCTTTTGGGTTTCATCGTCAGTGATAAATGTATTCAAGTAGACCCTGCAAAGGTAAAGGCCATATAAGAGATTCCATCTCCCCGTACAGAGAAGGAAGTTAGAGGTCTCTTGGGACGCTTGAATTATATCGCCAGGTTCATTTCACATCTAACTGCTACTTGTGAGCCCATCTTCAAACTTCTGAAGAAAGATCAAGTGGTAAAGTGGAATGACGAATGCCATGCGGCGTTCGAAAGGATAAAAGAATATCTCCAAGAACCACCAATTCTAATGCCTCCAGTCAAAAGGAGACCTTTCATTTTGTACTTAACAGTGCTAGACAATTCAATGGGGTGTGTGCTGGGGCAGCATGACGAGTCTGGTCGAAAAGAGCATGCAATATACTACCTTAGCAAAAAGTTTACCGACTGTGAGACACGATACTCACTGCTCAAGAAAACTTGATGTTCTTTGGCATGGTTTGCTCGCCTACTAAGACAGTACATGTTGACCCACACTACTCTGTTGATATCTAAGATGGACCCAATCAAGTACATCTTCGAGAAACCCGCTCTCTCCAGAAGAATAACGAGATGGCTGATGATCTTAACTAAATATGATATACAATATACAACCCAGAAAGCAATCAAGGGGAGTGTATTGGCTGATCATTTGGCTCATCAGGCCGTGGATGACTACTAGTCCATGAATTTTGAGTTCCCGGATGAGAATATTATGCTGGTGACTTACTACGAAGAACCTGGACCAGATGAAGGACCCGAGAGGGGATCCCGATGGACTATGTTTTATGACGGAGCTTCGAACGCACCCGGTAATGGCATTGGCGCAGTAATCATATCTCCTGAGGGCTGTCATACTCCTTTCACCGCCCGACTATGTTTCAACTGCACTAACAACATGGTGGAGTATGAAGCTTGCATCATGGGTATCAAAGCTGCTATTGACCTCATGATCAAGTTCTTAAATGTCTTTAGGGATTCAGCCTTAGTAATAAGTCAGATCAAAGGCGAATGGGATACGAAGCATCTGAATCTCATCCCATACAAAAAGCACGTGCTGACATTGCTCCCACACTTTAAGGAGGTAACCTTTGAACATTTCCCACGAGAGGAGAATCAGTTAGCAGACACGCTAGCTACCATGTCTTTTATGTTCAAGGTCAGGTGGGACAATGAAGCTCCCCGAATCACCATTGAGAGGTTGGATGAACCAGCGCACTGTTGTGAAATTGATACTGAAGAGGTAGCAGATAAACCCTGGTTTCATATGTCAACAATAAGAAGTTTCTGAGAAGGTTCGCTGCGAAATTCTTCCTCAGTAATGGAATCCTCTACAAGTGCAGCCATGACTCTACCTTACTATGGTGTGTAGACAAGAGCAAAGCAGAGAAGATTATGACAGATCTACATGAAGGAACATTTGGAACCCATTCCAGTGGACATACCATGGCTAAAAAGATCCTACGGGCAGGATACTACTGGTCCACTATGGAAGCAGATTGTTATCAGCACTCCCGAACTTGTCATAAGTGCCAAATCTACGCTGATAAGGTGCATGTGCCTCTGGTTTCCTTGAACGTCTTGACAACTCCGTGGCCCTTTACAATGTGAGGCATTTACATGATCGAAGAAATCAGGCCTACTGCTTCCAATGGACATCGCTTCATTTTGGTGGCCATTGATTACTTCATGAAATGGGTTGAGGCGGCCTCATTTGCTACTGTTACCAAGAACGTCATAGCGCGATTTATCCACCATAATATGATTTGTCGATATGGTGCGCTAGAAAGAATTATTACCGAGAATGGTATAAATCTTAACAACATGATGATCACCGAGCTCTGCAAGAAATTCAAGATACAACATCATAACTCTTCTCCCTATCGGCCGAAGATGAATGGCGTTGTTGAAGTGGCTAACAAGAACATTAAGAAGATTGTACAAAAGATGACAGTGACATACAAAGACTGGCATGAGATTTTACCATTTTCTCTTCATGGATACCGTACCTCAACACGAACGTTGACAGGGGAAACACTATACTCTCTGGTATATGGCATGGAGGCAGTCCTACCCATCGAGGTCCAGATACCTTCTCTCAGGATTATGAAGGATGTGGGTTTGAACGAAGACGACTGGATCCAGACTCGACTTGATCAACTAAATCTGATCAATGAGAAAAGACTTACTGCTATTTGTCATGGTTAGACGTATTAAAAGCGATTGATCAAGGCTTTTAACAAGAAAGTCAGACGTCAAGAATATCAATTCGGGGATCTGGTAATCAAGCGCATCATACTGCTGTAAGGTGATCCCAGAGGCAAATGGACCCCCACATACGAAGGGCCATTTGTGGTTAAAAACATCTTCTCGGGTGGAGCTATGATTCTAACCACCATGGACGGTGACGTCCTTCCTCACCCTGTCAATGCAGACATAGTGAAAAGATACTACGCCTGATAAAAGACCCGCTAGGTTGACTGGCCTAGGAAAAAATAAGGGCTTCCCGGAGGACCAAAAGGGTTCGGGAAAAAATAAGGGATGAAAATGAAAAAAATCTGTACACCCGGCAAGTCGAAAACTTGAAAAGGAGGCTTGGGAAAAAAAGGGTATCCCGATGGACTGAAAACCCGAAAGGGCAGTCCAGGAAAAAGTTAGGGATGTAAAGCTTATCACTATGTCCCATTGGATCATCTTGTGACCAGATTTCGGTATCAACTATCAAGCTCGGACGACACCAATCAATCTAATCAACTTTCGGCCAAGTAGCAAAGTGATGAGACGCTCGAAGACATAGGGGCAATAGCAGAGTTAGAACTCAATGGGATTGCTACACATAACTGTTTTCCTTTTACACAAAATTGTATAGCTTCTATTTTTACGGCGGTGTTCTCTTACCAGAGCGCCAGCCTCCTTGTACGAAAATGCCTATTACAGGCCAACTCCAAAAAAAACCAATACAAAATCATTTTTACAAAGCTATTTGTTTCCTTTCTGTTTTGTTTTGCACGAACGTCCAATGATTTATTCTTGACATATGCATTTGAGTATGATTGCTTCTCATATATATTTACATAAGAAACGAAAAGACAATTACTCGTAACGTAAGAAACAGGGGCAAAAACAAGAAATGTCAAACCCGACAGTTACTCCACCCAGCAGGTACCCGGGACAGAGACAGCTTGGGAGCACAGTCATCAGTATATACACTCCCTACAGAGTAAAGGTAATCAAAGCATCAATATCAGCTTTCCCACAACAAGGAGTAATCTCCCCAGCCAGGGTCTTTCAGAAACTTGACAGCTATATCCCCCAACCAAATGTCATAATAGCGAGCGGGTAATCATAATTTTTATCTCTCCAAGCAGAGTTTATTTCTCTGGATACAGAAGCTCAATCCTCGATAGAGCCCATTACTTTAGCCACGGAAAGCCACCTTCCAAGTTATTCCCCGCAAAGTTATTCTCAAACAGAGTCTCTCCCTGCCAGATTACTCACAAACAACAAGGAGTAAAACTCCAGCACAGTCATTTCCATTCACCATCCCCAACGGAAGTAGAAGAACCACAACTCTCTACAACAGTCAGGAATACTATACTCTCTAGCAGCAGTCAGAGATTTATTTTCCCAGGCTCGGACATGTCCCAACAACATTTCATGTGCATACATCATGACATGCACATACATATCATATACATCATAATCTAATTTATTTTGAGAACATCATCTCACAAAGAATTTCATGCATTACACATATAATTAACCTTGTTATCTTTTCAGGGAAGACAATTATTACCAACAATCCCAGCACTTATACATGTCATATCTATAAATAGCAAGTGGAAAATCAGTTCCTGAAGATCAAACAGGTGAACTAATCTCTATAACCAAAAACGAAGAAACCCTACGATCCAGGTTCCTTCTCATAGCCCTACTATCCAGGCTTTCATCTTGAAGTAACCCTACTGTCCAGGTTCCTTCTCATAGCCCTACTATCTAGGCTCTCATCTTGAAGTAACCCTACTATCCAAGTTCCTTCTCATAACCCTATTATCCAGGCTCTCATCTTGAAGTAACCCTACTATCCAGGTTCCTTCTCATAGCCCTACTATCAGGCTTTCATATCGAAGTAACCCTACTATCCAGGTTCCTTCCCATAAGCCCTACTATCAGGCTTTCATCTCTAAGTAACACTACTATCCAGGTTCCTTCTCTCTTATCTCCAGACAACATATTACAACACTGTAGGGCATGGACCCGACTAGTTATTGTCAAATTCACAAATTCCCCGGTAAGTTACTGTGCATCCTGGACTCCGACCAGATATGCAGTTCACTTCCAGTTCCTCAATCAGGAGCTAGATCCCCAGTAGAGTAATGGACAACCGAAGCTCCTATACTCTATCTCCCAAGACACAAATCAACTTTCCTCAGTGAAATCCTCCTCAGCGACAGGTACAAGAATTCTTGCAAAGGAATATTTTAAGCCCATCTCCGATGATTCTCTGTTGACTTCCAAATGGTATCTGTAAGCCCGTTCCTGATATCACCAATTAGTATTACTTCATGCAAGTGCAAATTTCTGGGCACTTTAGTGTTCAATCATCTTCCACGTTTAGATCACGAAAGGAAGACCGACCAATCTACATCCTCAGGTTTAAGAAGATTGAACAGGGGAAGCTGTTGTACCTGAAAATTTTCCCTCTCATTTTACTCAACATATGTTCACTGAGATCCTTAACTTGCCCAAGGATGCCTAAGGATTGACCAGACAAATCCTCCTCCTAAGACAATGAGCCTCAAACTAGAGTTTCACTCCTCATCAAGATGTTTGAGTTACAAGGGTCCCAAATGATTTCCATTGCCCTAATATGTTCTCAAGATCATCCATGCCAAGTTTCATGCCTTGCATAAGAAGTTTGCTCAGTCAACTACTCAAATGCCTGAAAATCAACTGTACTAGGTCAAAAGTCAACCGTGGCCCACATACAGTCAAACTTCAAGATTTTGGTAAACATTAACATTTTGAATTGATATACATCATTTTATCAAGGGTTGATCATGATTACCCAATGAATTCCTCTAATTCATCAAAATTTAAAAGTTGCTAAATTAGGGTTTCTCAGGAAAAGTCAACCAAACTTTGACCAGACATAACTTCCTCATACTTTATCAGAAATTTCTCATCCAAGGCTCATTTTGAAGAGAATCCAATTACCTAAAACTAATATTCATCCTTCAAGTTCAAGAAGTGCACTCATCAAAAGATATGGATTCAGACATTATAAGTCATTCCAAAAAGTCAACAAAAACACCTTGTGGGTCAAAGCTTCTTACATGAACATGGAAGACCCAATTGAGATGAGACCAAATAGGTTGTTTAGAGGTCATCCTAAGCTTTCTCAAAAGTCCAAGAACACCCTCTTAAGGTCAAAATTAATAGAGATATGATTTGTCAAAGTTGGCCATTTTTGGAAATTTGCATAAAGTCAACAATGCCCAAAATTGCATTTTTCTTAAATCAGCATAACTTTTTATGCTTGCATTATGCTTCTAACATGGCCCACGACCCTTGAGCTCACTCATATATTTTTCCATTATTTTTATTATTTATTTTGATTATTTATTCATTAAAAGTCAAAATTAAATAAATAAATAATGAAAAATATGTAAGATATGATTGTGAATCTTTTTCTCATCAAATAAACATCAAAATGTGCTGGAAAATCAGAGGAGAATCGTGGAAAGAGAGCAAGATTGGATTTGTTCCAAGAATGAGCAAAAATCAAATCATTGAAAGAAAATATTTTTCTCATTGAAAGCATGGATTTCTTTCTTCTTTTATTAACCTAATATGTTCCAATACATATAGACAACATTGCCAGACCTAGAACACACGAAAAAATATGCTTCCACGCATCCAAAAAAGCTCCAAATTTTAACAAAAAAGTGGTGATCAAGTTCCAATTTAGAAGGCAATTCAAAGAGTTTCAAGGCCAGCAATCCACTCCTGGGATTCTCTTGAAGCTAACAGTACCATTTGCACGCCTCAAAACTCTAGAAATCATCGCATAACATCATCACGGTTTGCCATTTTTTTCAAATTCGTATCCATATATTCTTGCATTGTTAATCCATTTTGATTACATATTCTTATTCATATGAATGCCAAGAAGCTTTCTGCATATTTAATTTTTAGTTTTGATGCATCAATGCCAAATTGCCATTGTTAAGGTTTTAACCTCCGTTTTAGGGCTTTGAGATGCAGGGAAAATTAGACCAAAAGAAGGTTACCATGATACTCGTGAGATCAAAACGAGTTGATCTGTATGCTTAGAATTGATTTATCATGCCTGGTTTTGATTTTTGAGGTTTGCAGGGTTGTAGCTATAGTGGGCGTCCGTAGGTAAAAGGGTTGGTATCTAAAGCCATCGTCCAGGGAAGAAGAAGGTGGCGTGGCAGCCAACCACTGGCCAATTTAAATTTGTGCGCATTTTTCAGGCATAAGGCGTGTGTAGTTATTATAATATTGTTTTTCTGTTATATTACCAGATAAGCTTTACAGTGCAGATGGAAAGGTGTATGGGCATGTGAAGCAAGGGACTTGGGTTCGATCCCAGGTCCAAACATTTTCTTATTTTCTGAACAATTCCTTGCAGATCCAGCGTATCTCAATGCCTAGCGTCCACCGTGCGCCCCCGATCCCATCCCTAAGATCCATCATCATACAGATCTCACGCTCCAGCTTTGAGGGACCACCATGAACCATCAGGAGAGAGGTGCACTCAACCAAACTCCAGACCCTAGGCCATCTTTGGGCCTAACAGGAAATTTGGCAGCATACCCCCCAAATTGCTCAACACCAGGGCCAATTATAATTCTTTTCTTTCCTTTTTATTTATTTTCCTTTAATTATATTATACCACAAAATCATTTTTTTTACTATTATTAAATCATAAAAAATCACAAAAAAGGTAGAATTAGGTTTTTACTAAAATTAGTTTTATTTTGGCAAATTAATTAATTTTGATTTGATTGTTTTCATAATTAAAATTAATTAGACAAATTAGGTTTAATTCATAAATATTTAATTTTCTCAATAAAATACCAAAATAATGTTTTTTTAATTAATTAGATTTAGGTTAAGATTTAAAATATTTTTATCAATAATAAAATACAAAAAATATTTTCTCTTTAATTGATTAGATCTTTTAGGACTTAAACTTCATTTTCGTATTTATTTCATCGCGCTCGTCCTTATTTTCTTTATTCTTATTAATTATTGTAATTGTTCCCAAGTTGTAATAGTTAATTAGGTTAAATATTTCACTTATCATTTTTCCCGGGTTTTTCAATATGTAATCCCCTCCCCCAAAGCCTTGTAATAGTTAGGGTTTTAATTTCTTGATTTTAATATCCGCAACTATTTAACTGTTAGATGTATGGACAATAGGCTAGCATGTGAAAGATAAATGATTAATACAGTAGAAAACCTTAATTGTGCAAAGATAATTAACTGAAAAAACACACTCGCACATGTTCACTCCTAGGGTTTGCCCCACTTGGTTGCCTCAGAAATAATGGTCGTGTCCCTCGAATGTAGGGATACCTTAGCAATGACCCGTGAATCAACATCGTCATAAAGATCATAGTCCCTATTTGTCCCTCGAGTTGCCTACAAATTGATCTTATGACGATAGTCCCTTCGAAATGCTAAGGTATCTTTACTTGTTGCCTTCAGAGACCATTTCGTCCCTTCGAACGTCCCTTTACAAATCCAACGGTAGGGCTACCTACTCCTTAATAGTAGGATAGCGCTGTCTAAAGGAAAACGAACATACTTTTTTCGAGTAGGTAGAAAGTTCCTAGGTAATTGCTCAAACAAACAAATTTTACACAAACACTTTTCAAAACAGTTTTCAAAACAACTTCGTGACACTCTTGAGGACCAATACAAGGGTTATCACGAAGAAAAACTTTTTTAAAAAACAAGCAATTTAAAAATGAGAAAGTACCTAAGAGCCCGTGGAAAACCACAAATAGAAAGAGTGCTAACACCTTCCCTTTCTATAATCTACCCCCGTACTCAAACATCTCAAAAAAGGTTTTTTCTGTTCTTTTTCCCTTTTCCTTTGTTGGATAAAATAAAAGACAGTGGCGACTCTTGCTTACCACACATCCGTGAACAAAAACGCAAAAACTAATAGTAACTAAATAGTCGGTTCTGCCACCGTATTACAATCACCCACGAAGGTGACAGGCATAGTGTCAGAAAAGTCCATAGCGAAAGTCAGTGAAGAAAAAGAAATGTGAATCCTGTTGGTTAATCTGAAAATAGTTTTAAATTAGCATCGGCCTAATGCCTAAAATTAGAAAATAAGAGAAGAACATAAATTTTTTGTAAAACTTTAAGAGAAACAAAAAAATCTTTTAGTAAATAAAATTTTAATAAATAAATGGTGGGTTGCCTCCCACAAAGCGCTTTGTTTAACGTCGAAAGCTCGACCTATATTGAAAATCTAAAATCTATTTTGGTGACTCAGCCGACCACTGTATAAACCTCAAACTAGCTGAGTAGTCCCTATTCTCAATGCAGTGGTAGTGCTTCAAACGCTGCCCATTTACAATAAACGGATTGCTGGATTTTCCTTTGATTTCTACAGTGCCACTTGGGAGTATTTTAATAACTTCAAAAGGTCCTGACCATCTAAAGCGAAATTTCCCTGTAAATAGTTTAAGTCTGTAGTTAAATAGGAGTACTACATTACCCTTATTGAATTCCTTCCTAGAGATGCGTTTGTCGTTCCATTTCTTAGTTCTCTCCTTGTAGATTTTGGCATTCTCGTATGTATCTAGCCTAAGCTCTTCCAATTCATGGATGTCTAGAATTTTCTTTTCTCCAGCGGATTTGTAACTTAGATTCAGGGTTTTGATGGCCCAATAGGCTTTGTGTTCTAGTTTTACGGGTAGATGGCATGATTTACCATAGACCAGATTGAAAGGTGTGGTTCCAATGGGTGTCTTGTACACTGTTTTGTATGCCCATAATGCTTCATGTAGTTTAGGCAACCAATCTTTCCTGGATGTGGCAACAATTTTCTCAAGTATTTGCTTAATCTCCCCTATTAGAGATTTCCAATTGGCCGCTTGTTTGTGGGTGGTAAGGTGTTGCTACGCGGTGTCGGATTCCATACTTTGCTAAGAGTTTATTGAAAATTTTGGAAATGAAATGAGAGCCACCATCACTGATGACTAATCTCGGAACACCGAATCTTGGAAAATTTATGTTTTTGAATAACCTAATCACTATTTGTGCATCATTTGTTGGAGAGGCTACAACCTCTACCCATTTGGATACGTAGTCTACTGCCACTAATATGTAATTGTTGCAAGAAGATGATGGGAAAGGTCCCATAAAGTTAATTCCTCATACGTCAAATATCTCTACTTCTAGGATACCATTTTGAGGCATCTCATCGCGCCTAGATATGTTACCAGTGCGTTGACACCATTCATATGTTGTAATTTCCGCATGGACATCTTTACATAGACTAGGTCAATAAAGGCCAACTTGTAGGATTTTTGCACAAGTCTTTGAGGTGATAGCGTGTCCACCATAAGGGGCTTCATGAAAATGAGATATTACACTCTCTATTTCACTCTCAGGAACGCATCGATGGAAAATACCATTGGGGCCTCGCTTGAATAGTAAGGGCTCGTCCCAATAATGGTGTTTGAGATCGTGAAAGAATTTCTTCTTCTACTGATAAGTTAAATAGGGTGGAAAGACTTTTGCTGCTAAGTAGTTGACATAGTAAACATACCAGGGCAGTGAAATTTGAGTAGATACTGCTTCCAATACTTCAGTTGACTCGTCATTTTTGCAAAATTCAGGGTATTCTTCAGCCGAGTTTTTAAACCTCATCTGGGCTACCAGGTGTTCATATGGAAAATCGTCATTGATGGGTTTCTCTTCAGGTTTAAAATTTTCCATCCTAGATAGGTGGTCGGCAACAATATTTTCAGATCCTGGTTTATCTTTGATTTCCAAATCAAACTCTTGTAAGAGTAAGATCCACCTTAATAATCTTGGCTTGGCATCCTGTTTAGCTAATAGGTATGTAATAGCTGCGTGATCAATGTAGATAATAATCTTTGCGCCTACTAGATAGGAACGAAATTTATCTAATGCAAAAACGACTGCCAAGAGTTCCTTTTCTGTAGTGGCGTAGTTTATCTATGCAGAATCCAAAGTCCTACTTGCATAATATATTGCATGGAGTTTTTTTCTCTTATTTGTCCTAAGACTGCACCTACTGCATAATCGCTTGCGTCGCATATTATCTTGAATTGTAGACTCCAATCAGGTGGTTGTATGATAGGTGCGAATATTAGAGATGATTTTAACCGTTCAAACGCCTTCAGGCATTCATCATCGAAGATGAACTCAACCTCTTTCATTAAGAGGTTATTCAGAGGTTTTGAAATTTTCGAGAAATCTTTTATGAAGCGTCGGTAGAAACCAGCATGGCCTAAGTAACTTCATATTTCTCTTACGGTATTTAGGGGTTGAAGACTTTCTATTACTTCAATATTAGCTTTATCCACTTCGATTCCCTTTTCAGAAACTACTTGTCCAAGTACAATTCCTTGTTTCACCATAAAATGGCATTTCTCCCAGTTCAACACTAGGTTTACCTGTACACATCTTTCTAGTACTCTTTCCAGGTTTGACAGGAATCCTTCAAAACTTTGCCTGCATACAGAGAAGTCATCCATGAACACTTCCATGATATCTTCTATAAAATCGGAAAAGATTGACATCGTACATATTTGGAATGTTGCAGGCGCATTGCATAGTCCGAACGACATTCACCGATAAGCAAACGTACCATAAAGACATGTGAATGTTGTATTTTCTTGGACATCAGGGTGGATAGGAATTTGAAAGAATCCTGAATAACCGTCTAAATAGCAGTAGTAAGAATTCTTAGCTAATCGCTCAAGCATTTGGTCAATAAAAGGTAGAGGGAAATGGTCTTTTCGAGTTGCTTTATTTAGTTTTCTGTAGTCAATGCACATTCTGGCTCCACTCACGACTCTTTCTACTATTTGTTCTCCTGCTTTGTTTGTCGTGATTTTGATTCCTCCTTTCTTGGGTACACAATGGATTGGACTAATCCATTGGCTATCTGAGATTGGATAAATGATACCTGCATTTAGAAGTTTAGTTACTTCATCCTTGACTACAATGCTCAAGGTCGGGTTAATTCTTCTCTGATGTTCTCTAGAATATTTACATTCTTCTTCCAGAATAATGAGATGCATGCATATGGAAGGACTTATTCATTTAAGATCAGCAATGTTATATCCTAAAGCAGAGGGATATTTTCTTAAGACATGCAATAGTTTTTCCGTCTTAGTTTGTCCTAAGTCTGCATTGACTATTACAAGTCTTTTAAGTTCGAAATCTAGGAATTCGTATCTTAGGGTTTTGGGTAAAACTTTAAGTTCCAAGTTGGGTTTCTTCGGAAAAGGAATATTATTTAGTGTCAGTGCTAGGCATTCGCTTAAACTGTCATCTCGATATTCAGGACACAAATCATCATCTGCAAAAATTAGGGGCATCAAAATCTTCATAGTTTCGGAATGAGTTTCTTCTTTTGACTCCATCTCTTTGACACATTCGTCTATTACATCTAACATATAACATGTATCATCTATAGTTGGGGCCTGTAGGAACTGTGTTAGGATAAACTCAACTTTCTCTTCTCCAACTTCAAAAGTTAGCTTTCATCTTTTAATATCTATAATAGCTCCAGCAGTGGCTAAAAGTGGTTTTTCCAATATTATAGGGGTTACACTGTCTTCTTTAATGTCCATAATGATGAAATTTGTAGGGATGTATAATTTGCCTATGCGTACCAGAACGTTTTCTAGAATTCCCATTGGGTATTTGACAGGAGCGGTCCGCTAGTTGTACTAACATCTTGGTTGGTCTTAATTCTCCCATGTCAAGATTTTTGGATATGGACAGGGGCATAATGCTGATACTCGCGCCTAAGTCACATAAAGTGTTGTATGTGACATACTTACCTATATTACAGGGTATAGAGAAACTTCTAGGATCCTTCAGCTTCTGAGGCATTTTGTTCTGAATGATTGCACTACACTCAATAGTGAGTGTAATTCTCTCATTATCCTATATCTTTTTATTGTTTGACAAGATTTCTTTGTGAAACTTATAGTACGAGGGAATTTGAGTGATAGCTTCTGTGAATGGTATCGTGATGTTTAATTATTTCAGAAGTTCAACAAATTTCTTAAATTGCCCCACACTTCTAGATTGAGCAAGTATTTGAGGATACAAGATTGGTGGTTTGTAAGGCGGCGGAGGAACATACGGTTTTTCCTTTTCTTTTGTCTCTCTGTCAACTACCTTTTCCTTCTCTTTTGGTTCGCTTTCCTCCTCGGTTGTTCTTCTAGAACTTTGGGACATGGCTGGGTTTTCATCTCTAGGATCAATTGGTCCATCATATTCAGTTCCACTTCACAATATAATAGCATGAGCATGTCCTTTTGGATTTGGTTGAGGTTGACGTGGGAATGTACCATCAGGTGCAGTAGTAGGTGCTTGTTGTTGGGCCACTTGTGAAATCTGGGTTTCAAGCATTTTGTTATGGGTGGCTAAAGCATCTACTTTGTTCACTAACTGTTTGATTTGCTCACTAGTGTGAATATTTTGGTTTAGAAATTCCTTGTTAGTTTGAGCTTGGGTAGCTATAAAATTTTCCATTAGAATTTCTATGTTAGACTTCCTAGGCATATTAGGAGCGGCTACAGGTGCCTTTTGATATCCTGGTGGTACATCAGGTGCTTGGCCAAGTGCATACAACACATTGGTGTTCTTATATGAGAAATTTGGATTATTTTTCCATCCAGGGTTGTAAGTGTTCGAGTAAGGGTTTCCTTTAGCATAATGTACTTGGTCGGAGGGGGTTCCTGCTAATATTTGACATTTAACAACAGCATGTCCAGGTACTCCGCATATCTCACAATTCGGAGTTATAGCAGCCACGGTGGCTGGAAGTACTGCAGTTAAGTTATCTATCTTCTAGACGAGAGCGTTTACCTTAGCATGGACGCTATCAAGACTGTTGATCTCGTACATATCGCCTTTTATCGGTGCTTTCTCTACGGGAGCTTTGTCTGCTTGACCTCTTTCACTCCCCCACTGATAGTGGTTTTGAGCCATACTTTCTACGAGAGCATAAGCAGCAACATAGGATTTATCCAGAAGTGCGCCACCTGCGGCAGCATCCATCGTTAATATTGTATTATAAAGGAGACCATTGTAGAAGGTATGGATGATTAACCATTCTTATAAACCATGACGTGGACAGAGCCTCAGCATGTCTTTGTATCTTTCCCAAGCGTCAAAAAGAGACTCGTTGTCCTTTTGTCGAAAATCGCTTATTTGGGATTTTAGCATAGGTGTCTTACTTGGTGGGAAATATATTGCAAGAAAGACTTTCTTCAAATCATCCCAAGAGGTAACCGAGTTAGCTGGTAGAGACTGGAGCCAGGCCTGGGCTCTGTCTCTTAGGTAAAAATGGAAAAGACGAAGCCTTATCGCCTCTTGACTGACTCCATTATTCTTAACTGTATTTGCGTATTGCAGAAACATCAATAAATGTAGATTAGGGACGTCCATTGACCCTCCAGAAAACTGGTTTTGTTGTACAACAGACAACAAGGAAGGTTTGAGTTCGAAGTTATTAGCCTCAATCGGAGGAGCATCAATGTTGTTGTGTGGTTCTTCCTGCGATGGAATAGCATAAGATTTGAGCAGACGTGGCTGACCACCCATGTCTGGTTCTTCAACTGGTTCGGCAGGGGTAGAAGATTGAAAGAGGGATTGATTTGTACGAGATACTCGTAATCGACATATTCTAGTAATAGAGCGCTCAGGTTCAGAAATTGGTAGCACTAAGCTTTCACCTTTAGAGTGAGTGCTTAGCATACAATGGGGAATGGTGCCTTAGTCTCTATAGCGTAACTAAAAGAGTTACAATATCGACTTGTTAGTCCCTGGCAATGGTGCCAAAAACTTGATCGCGACTTTGTGAGTATTAAAGAATCTAGACTGCAAGTATACAGTCTTATCGCATGTAGCTTTAAAGATTATCGAATCCCAAGGGACTAAATGTAGAACTACCGTTATCTTAGGTTACTACGTAAATCTAAGGCTAATAATCTAATTAATAGGGGGTTTAGGGAACCTAACTAATTATAATCTTGTTTAGATTCAAGGGAGAATATCAGTATGTAATGGTCGGACTTCAGGGATTTAGCAACTCATTGACCTAACTCGGATTAACAAAACAGTTTTCAATAGGAAGTATTTGTTTGAAAACCCTCTTCTCACACTCTCGTGTTTATTGATTCAGATCCTATGATCAAACCTAAGTGAGTGCTCTCGCTGTTTCAATTAGAGTTTAAAAATAGTTTTTGGAAACAAACAAAACATAATCAACTTAAAAGCGCTCTCACTGTATTTTAAGTTGATGCACAATTACTACTGTCCAATTATTATCTCAAACTCTCGTTTTATTGATCCTAACTTCTATATGTATTTTACTCTCGTAACAAAACAGTTAATATTTAGAACTAGTAATTGAAACCAGAAAATTATTCTTTTTTTAAAAGGAACTAATCAATTGGCATTGCTAAACTCCATTGGCTATATGATCTTACATACCGATAAATAAATTTAGCCTAACATATTAAATAATTCAATAAAAATGCAACAAAAATAATTACCATCTAACAATTTAAATAAACTAAACATTTCGAAAAATCATGGCATAAATAAATAAAGTACTTAAATTAAACTTGAAAATATTATGGCAGAATATTTGGCTGATATCAGATGTCTCCCACAGATCGGTAAAGAAAATAACACGGAAAGAAAATAATACAAAAAGAAATAATGCGGGAAATATTCGGCAGAGTAACAGTAAAAACAGAGAAAATAAAAAATGTTTAAAAATGGGAATTTGAGATCCTATTTATAGGGTTGGAGATGCGCAGGGAGTTTAGATAATTTCTCCTCCGGATTTGCCTCCGTAGCGACCGCTACAGATTGAAACCTTAGTGTAACGGTTGTTACACTCCTTCTTTTGAGGAGGGACTGGCTGCAAGGTGTAACGGTCGTTACTCCCCTACTTTTGAGGAGAGGTTTTCTTGGCACGGTGTAACGGTCATTACATTAGGGTTAGGTGACGTGTAACGGTCGTTACACCCCTTGGACATTGGGTGGGTTGGGCCCAGTGTGTATTTCTTCTTTTGGGCTTCCAAGGCTATTACTTGTAATGCGCCTAGTTTTTCCTCACATCCCTCAATTGCATAATTTATCTTTCTTTGTGCGGATTTTAAATACGATTAGCTCGACTTTTCTTGACTTTCTCTGCACATGCCTTGCAAACATCAAATTCCCGAAAACATAGAAAATACCAGCATAATACGAATAAAGAGTAATTTAATTAATTAAAATACAGATAAAATTCATCTAAATTGATCTAAATATTCAATACATTTCCAGTTTATTAAGCTTCGAGCTGAACGGTACAGTGAGTTTCATGCCAAGGCAATTTCACCACTAAACTCGTTGGGTTTGCTTTAATAGGATATGATGATTTTGGATCTTTGAAATGGACATTGTTTTTGTAGGATTGAGACTTTTGAGTGGCCGGAGGGGATGATAAGAGTTTGATTCAGGTGTCCCTGAGTTGGGTTGACTCCGGAAAGGGCTTGCATGGAAGAGTGCCATAATCTAATTGGTTGGTTAAAATCCACCTGGGCACCCGTTTGAAAAGTGGAAAATATTAATTGATTTATATTATATTCGTTTGTTCGTGTTGTACTAACGGATGAATCACGCCACCCCAGTGGCAACATACGCGCACTTAAGGCCTTCATGCTCCTTGTCTTGGGTTCGAGCCAAGAGTAAGGAATTTTTATTTTTTGTGTTATCCTTTCAGATCCAGTGCGTATGAGGGTTAACAAGCGAACAATATGGCTTAAATCTAGGCCATCAAATCTCAGATCCAACGCTCCAAAGCCAGCGAGACCATGATGCACCATTCATGAAGCTGCCATAGGGGATCACGCAACATATGTTGGGCCTCCTTGATGTCGGGCTTGGGATTCCATCTTTTATACCCCCCCATAATTTGTTTGCAGTGCAGCCCATAACCTTTTTTTGTTTATTATTTACTTTTGTTTTAATTTATTTATTTCTGTTTCTTTTTAATTACTTTTTTTAATAAAATCATAAAATAAAAAGAAAAAAATTAGATTAGAATTTTAATTTAAATAAATTAGTTTTCATAAATAAATTAATTTAACTACATTTATTTTTATTAATTTAAAATTAACCAAAGTTAGTTTTTACAATTAAATTGTCTTCTTTTTTTAATCAAAATTAAAAAACAACAAAAATATTTTTTTTATATATACTTAGATTTTTTTTAGGGTTTTAAACATCTTTCTCTTTTCATCTCCACGTGCTCGTTTATTCTTTTGTATTATTATTTTCATAAATTATATAACTGTCGAAGGAATGTAATAGTTAAATTTAGGATATTTACATTTTCCCCCTATTGTGGTTTGTATTCCCCCCATCCCGAAGCGATGTAATAGCGTAGTTTAATTCTCGCACTTTAATTTTCCACCCTATGTATATATTTAACTGTTATACTAATTAGGTTTGCATGACAAGATTTAAAAGCAAACAGTAGAAAATCTAAATATCCAAGATAAATAACTGAAACACAACACACTTCGCACATGCGCACCTATAGGGTAACCTCCCTTGTTGCCTTCATATAAAAAACAGTCATGTCCCTCGAACATAGGGATACCATTAGCAAAGACCCTCCGTTAAAAATCATCATAAAGATCATAGTCCCTCGATGACCCATCGATGCTGCCTTCGGTAAATTATCTTGTCCCTCGCTGTTGCCTACAAATACATGATGATAGTCCCTTTGAATTTCTAAAGGTATCCTTATATTTTGCCTTTATGATTGTACGATGACCTGCGCCTGTCCCTCAAACATCCAACGATAGGGCTTCCTGCTAACTAATGGTAGAATAATACTATCTAAAGGAAAAGGCAAAAAAAATAAAGATCTTTCGAGTAGGTAGACAACTTGTAGTTTCTTGCTCACAAAACAAAACAAATTCTCACACATAAACTCTATTTCTAAATATTTTAAAGACAAAACACTTTGTATGCGTTCTCAATGATACGAGAATCATTACAAAGTTCTCCACACTAAGGCGTCTTTTGAAAAAATATTTTCAAATACACTTACACAAAAAGCTTTTTCAAAGTGAGCTAGAAACTAAGAGCCGTAGATAACTATGGATGGAAAGGGTGCTAATACCTCCCCTTTCCATAACCTACCCCCTTACTCAGAAAAATTCTCGAAAGGTCTTTCCTGTTCTTTTCACCCTTTCCTTTATTGGATAAAAGAAAAGTCAGTGGTGACTCTTGTTAACCGTAACATTTTGCGATAAAATGCAAAACCAGTAAAGTCAGTTCTCCCACCGTATTATATTTAGTCTTGCACTGAAGCTAGCTATCTCACTACTTTCTAATGGCCAAGTTGTTCAACTAATATTGGGTTAGTTAGTGCTCCATGACACTACACAGCGGCCCCGTATTCTCCTTGAATAGACTCAAGGGACACCGTACCAACAAATTCGACACAATAACATAGCCATCACTTCAACCATGTCAGTATTACACTGCATAGTCCCCACGATCTATTGCTACATACCTAATATGCCTCAAATTTGGGTATAGGATTTTTACAGGTAATAAACCCAAGCATAACCCACAAATGTAAAGCAAACAAAGCAAACAATTAAAGAAAATAAATTTGATATAGCTTTTAATATAACCCTACTTTTAATATAGTATCCCCGGCAGAGTCTCCAGTTCTGTGATACGGTGGGAGAACTGACTTGGGTGTTTTGTGTTTTATCGCAAATATTGCGGATAGCAAGAGTCGCCACTGACTTTTCTTTTATCCAATAAAGGAAAGGGTGAAAAGAACATGAAAGACCTTTTTTAGAATTTTCTTGAGTTAGGGGGTAGGTTATGAAAAGGGAAGGTGTTAGCACCCTTTTCATCCGTAGTTATCTACGGGCTCTTAATTGATAGCTCACTTTGAAATGCTTTGTGTCTGTATAAGTTTGAAAATATTTTGAAAACGCCTTCATACGACAAACTTTGCAATGATTCTCGTATCGTTGAGAATGTATACAAAGTGTTGATTTTGAAAATATATCTTGAAAAAGAATGTTTGGAAAATCTTTTGAAAATGCCAATGTAAAGAAATTTTGTAATGATTCTCGTATCGTTGAGAATGTATATAAAATGTTTGTTTGAAAAGTGTTTTGAAAGTGTGAGGTGCGGAATGGTTTTGTTTGTGAGCAAGAAATTATGATCAATCTACCTACTCAAAAATTATTTGTTCTTTTTCTCCTCCTTTAGATAGTGCTTTTCTACCATTGATTTGTAGAGAGCTATATCATTGGATTTGAAGGACATGCGTGGGTCATCGTATAGTCACTGAAGGCCACTTATAAGATGTTTTAGCAATTGTCCTAAGGGTCTAATATTGTTAACCGAAGGCAACATTAAAGGGTCATTGAGGGACTAAATCTTTTAATCAAGGGTCTTTGCTATAATCATCTCATGCTCGAGGGACATGACTATTTATATCTGAGGTAACAAGTGTGGGTTACCCTAGAGGAGCAAGTGTGCAAAGTGTTTTATTTCAAGTATTTATCTTTGAATTAGGGTTGTCTAATAGTTGATTTTAAGTCTTTCCATACAAACTGTTGTACCCCAAAATTTTCCCTCTCATTTTATCAAGATTTTCCTTACAAGACTCTTTGGACTCAAGACCAGATTAGGGTTTGCTCAGCTCAAGACATCTCCTTGCACTGATGACCTGAAATTACGGTTTGAGTTTTCACAAGGATTTTTGGACTTACAATGCCTCATGTGACTTTCATACTTCATGTTGGACCTATAAGATTGCTCATACCAAGTTTCAAGCCTTGAATCAAATTTTTGCCCAGTCAATTGGACAATTGACCTAAAAATCATCTATATTGGGGAAAATGTCAACCATGGCCAATTTACAGCCAAACCTCATAATTTTTGATCCACATCAACATTATAGACTCATATTAACCATTTGATCAAGTTTGGACCACAACTCCACAAGAAATTTGATCAGATCATCAAAAGGGCAAAATGGTCAAAATTAGGGTTTTGACTGTAGAAGGGAAATTTATGATTTTTCACCTAGCCAATGGCAAATTGGGTTCAAGAATGGTTTCAAGGACTCAATGTAATCATATTTACCTAATCACAAGGTTCAAAACATCTCAAATGCATTGGATTGACATATGAATTTTCCAGTCAACTGATCAAAAATCTACTGTACACTGGAAAAAAAAACTTTGACTTTTTGGTCAAAATCAAGTGCCAAGGGTCATATTTTATCAATATGTGTCAAAACATGAAACTTGTTCACCAAGAAACCTAATTTTGGAAATTAGGGTTTAAGTTTGAAAATTTTCATAACTTAGAAATTTTCTAAGTTATGAAAATTTCTTATTTTCCCCCAACTTTTCCCAAAATTTTCACCATGATGCAATTGGATTCAAATAAAACTTCCAACATGAGATTTGTATTCCTCCACAAAATATACAACTTTTATTCACAAAGTTTTCCAAAAATATGCTTGGATCTCAAGTTATGATTTTGTTAATAGGGGTCCATGAAACTTTTAACTTAGTGAAATTTTGCCCTAGTTTAGACAGATTTTTGACCTAACTTCATGGAAACTTTTCACATAGTTCCAAGTGGAATCTCAAAATTCATTTCAAAGATGGATTGTAGAGCATGTTACAAGATTTCCAAAATGTCCAATAACTCTCCAAGATCATTTATGGTTAGGGAGAATCGAAGAAAATAAAATGGCCATTTCTCACTTTTGTCCATGGCATTTTTCACATTGTTACAGGTTGCAAATCTATCCTAAGCATGCTTGTACTTGTTCTACAGGTCTTAAACCTTTCTACACTCCTTAATTTAATGCAAATACATTGGACAATGGCTTTTTTCTGAGCTATGGAGCATTGCACAAGGAATTATTCCAAAAATGGCATAAAGGTTACAATGCTACTTTGATAAAGTTCACTTTTAGAAACTTTGTTTATCTTGAGCCATGGACCTAAACTCTTGCTGCAAACAAAGTCCACAAATATCAGGCAAAGTTCACCAGCTATGTGCAGCTAAGGAATAGGCCTGTACAGGCTTTGAGCATTGTCATCTCACCTTTTCTTCAAAAACAAGCCAACTTGCAAAAGTCCACATATCTCAACTATCTGATAAAACCAAATCTTGCCATCATTCTACACAAGTTCAGCATATTGTAACAAGCTTAAGACATGAATTGTTAAGCTCTCAAACACCCTTAAACACAGAAATGACCATTTCTGCCCAAAAAAGGGCCACCTCTGCAAATCACAAGACACTTCCATATTCCCTCGTGTGTTTTGCTTGGAACCACTTCAAACACATTCCATACATCACACCTAAGTTGTCCAGGCCTTTCTCAAGCAACTGTAACCCCTGTTTCAAGCTTCACCATTTTCAATTTTTGAGTTTGCAGGTTGACTTCTACAGGGATATTCAGGCAACTTCAAAGCAAGCTGAGCATTGGGAAAGGTTAAGGGAACTTCAAGCAAGATCAAAAGAACTTCAAGCCTCACTCAAAGTTGCTACATTGCCATATCTAAACTCAAATGAACAAGGTAATTTTCAAAGTTCTATCTCCTTATTTAGGCATCATTAGGCTTAGGTTTGTGAAGCAAAAATGTAGTCCTTAAGTTCCTTGAGCTGTGCATATGCGTAGATTTCATTTATATTAACTGAGCTAGGAGTATTTGATAGTTGAAGTTGCTGAAAAAACTAGGTTAGAATTTAGGGCCACTAAAATTCTCTCTGGTCTTTGAGAGTTAGATCAAGTTTTTTATATCATTAGAATCGTGAGTTAAAATGCTATAAGTTTCATGTTGTGAGTTTTTGATTTCATGCAAGCAATAGAGAGAACATGATTTGCATAACAGAAGCGCGCGCGTGGTGTCTCAAGGTCAGGGATAAAGTTTGTATGGGCCTGGCGCTTTGGGCTTGGTTCTATTCACACCCCCCTTTTACTTTTTGCACCCCCTTGATCATTTTCTTTTATTTCTTATATTTTTTTGTACAATTTATATTTTCTGACTTTATTTATTTTTTCTAAATATTGAAAAATCTCAAAAATATTTTCTTAATTTTTTGCATTTTATTTTATTATTTTTATTATTTTTTGGGCATAAAAATAGTTTATTAATAATAACATACTTTATTTTCTTAAATAAAAACTTGTAAATAATATAAAAATATTATATATTTTTATCTTTATTATTTATACACTTAAAATAATATGTTCACACATATTTTAATTTTTTAACATTTTGTATATATTATTTTTATTATTTCCTTGTATATAAATGAGATAAAATAATATTAGAATATATTTTCTTTTAAAACAAAAATTAGGGTTTCCACCCTTTCAAAAATAATAATTTTATTTTCTCTTATTTTTTAAGACTTAAATAAATTCATTTTTTACATACATAAAAATTAATACAAAAACATTTGATTGCATATTTAAATAATTGTTCATTTATTTATTTGTACAACAAATTCAATATGGTTGTAATAGTTTTAAGGTTTTATTTTGAGCAATACCCTCCTATTCAAAACTTGTATCCCCTCCCCATAATAATGTTGTAATAGTCTAGATTTACTTTACGCATTTTATCGCTTTCATATACCATGATAGTAAACTAGGGTTTTGTATGCAAAGACCAAAAAATCAAACAAATAGCATGACTTAATGCAAGACAAAAATGCATGAAAAATGACAACACATTGCAAACAAGCACCCCTAGGGTTTCATCCACTTTGTTGCCTTAAAATGGCCCTGGAATGCATGCTAGGTATCTTGACAAAACAAAACAAAAGATCATAGTCCCTAGATGACGCTATCAAAATGTTGCCTAAAAACAAATGATCTTAGTCCCTAAAACTTGCTAAGATACTTGGCACTATTGCTATCATGGTCATATGATGACCCACGCCCATCCCGTTTAACATCCAAAGATAGGGTTGTTTACCAAATGCAATGGTAAAGCAACAATGTCAAAGGGTTAAAAATGTGTAGGAAAGACTTTTGAGTAGGTAGATAAGCTTCTAGTTACTTGATCAATTTGCAAACCATCCTTGCTAATTTCAAAAACACACACACATTTCAAACAATTTCCAAACAAACTTTCAAACATTGAAACATTTTTCAAAAGACAAAACATCTTTGTATATATTCTTACGAACGAGAATCATTACAAAGATTGCCAAAACTATGGCCTCTTTTCAAAATACTTTCAAAACCATACAAAACACCATTTCAAACAATTGGAAAAGCAAAGCAAGTGAACTAAACAAGTAACTAAGAGCCCATGGAAAACCATGGATGAAAAGGGTGCTAGCACCTTCCCTTTTCATAATCTACCCCCCGAACTCAAGAAAACATCTCAAAGGTATTTCCTGTGCTTTTTGACATTTCCTTTGGATAAAATAAAAATTTGGTGGCGACTCTTGCTAAACCGAGACATTTGCGAACACAAACGCAAAACCTCAAGTCAGTTCTCCCACCGTATCACAGAACTGGCGACTCTGCTGGGGAATCATCTAAAAGTGGGGTTACCTTAGGGTTTAGATCACCTTTACATGCTTATCTTGCTTGATTTGTTTTCTTTACACTTTGGTTCTATTGTTTGGGTTTGAATCCTCCACCCGGATTTGGGAAAACATTCATAGGTAAACAGCAATACATTGTGGAAACTGTGCGGGGTATACCGACACGGTCTAAGCAATAGCTATGTTAGTGTGACGTATTTGTGGGTACCGATAGCCTTTGAGTCAATCAAAGAGAATATAGGGCCACTGAGTGATGTCATGAAGCACTAATGGACATTTAGAACCTTTACTTGACCATCTTGGCCTTTTAGGATGTAGTCAGATGACCGACTTTGGTGCAGTCCGAAGTTGGTAGATACTCGATACTACACTCATTGAGGGTTGTTTTCTTAGAATATTTCGGTCGCCAGTAAAGTGGCTAAACTGAAACAATGAACACAGAAAACAATCCAGTGATATTGAGCTCATTAGTACCCGGTTACTATTTCTAGGACAGGTTGAGCCAACTAAACTTCAAGAGGGTACTTACCTATGAAACCCCATGCAAGCCTAAACTAGAAACTTGTGTAATTTGTTTGTACATATTTACTTGTGCATAACATCATGGACATCATGAAGCATCATATGCATCTACTAACCATTTCAAGGATTTTGGATTTTCATCTTTGTTCCTGTTTTGTAGGTCATGGATTCACTTCCCAGGAAAACTATTCAGGTTAACCTTGTAAGAATTCCTCCACAACTAAAGGAGCTAACTTCAACGATTCCTGAGAATTCTCCATTCACCGAGAGACATGGTAGTCTACTCAACTTAGTCAACACCAACACTGAGGAGGATATGCTGAAATTTCTCTTCCAGTTCTTTGACCCTTTGCATCATTGCTTTACATTTCCTGACTACCAACTTGTGCCCACTTTGGAAGAATTTTCTCAACTCTTGAGTATTCCTATTCTGCATCAACTACCTTTCAACGGTACGGAAAGAGATCCATAGCCTGAAGATGTTGCTAAAGCCCTGCACTTGCAACCATCAGATGTCACAAGTCATTTGGAAACCAGAAGTGGTGTCAAAGGCTTCTTGTCAAAGTTTCTGTTTGAGAAAGCTCAAGAATGCTGGAATTCTATAGACCTGCAAGCTTTTGAGGAGATTGTAGCTCTTCTCATCTATGGGATGGTCTTGTTCCCTAACCCTGACCAGCTTATAGATGTCAATGCTGTCAAAATCTTCATGGCTCGCAACCCGGTGCCTACATTGCTCGGGGATATCCTCCACTCTTTTCACACTCGAACAATGAGGAAAAGAGGTGTTCTCATGTGTTGCACTCCTCTACTGGCAAGATGTTTTATTTCTCACCTTCCCCAATCAGTCTTAAAGAATGAGCAAGGTTTGAGGTGGTCACAACGATTGATGACTCTTACACATTCAAATGTTCATTGGTGCTCTCGATCCTGAGAAAATGTTATCATCATCGACCGTTGTGGTGAATTCCATAATGTCCCTCTACTTGGCATTAGGGGAGGTATCACTTACAACCCTTGGTTGGCTCTGAGACAGTTTGGGTATGCCCGAAGGGATGGGCCACATGACATGCTGATTCCAGACTTGGTTTTTGACTTCGACAACGACGATCAAGGACTTCGACAAAGGTTTATCCGAGCTTGGAGGATGCCCAACAAGGTGGACAATAAGACCTTGGGACACAAGAATTCCATGCCCCTTGAGCCTTACCTCAAGTGGGTACAAACCCGCGCCCAAAGTCTTATGATGCCCTACCTCTCCATTCTCCCTGTGATTATAGAGCCTGTTATGGAAGGAGAGGTTCCATACACCCTCCTACATCCTAACATGCCAACATCACTTGAAGATTTTCAAAGGAGTTGGATACAGCTCAAGGGAGAACATGATACTTTTGAAGCCCAATTCTATGCCAACGAGAAGAAGGTTTTATAACTTACTCGTCAACTTCACGAAGAGCAGACTCTCAACACCTACATTGCACCAAAGAGGATGCGCAATATATTTTTACCTTAGAATTTTGTATTATTTTTCCCATGGGGCATTGATGTACTAACAATTCTATCTTATTAATATGACGTATGTTTCTTTTTTGTTTAAAACAAATTTGAATTTCTGAATCCTTGAATGCATTACATGAATACATATCATTCATCATATGCATAAACAGGTCTTCACACCAAGTTTCCTCATCTCTCTGCTGTTTATTTCAGCAAGATGGATATTGAACAAACGGTCAAAGACTTGCAAGCTCAGAATTCACAATTCCAACAACTACTTCTGACCTTGACCAAGGGGCAGGAGGAGCTCAAAACTCTGCTTGAAAAGGAAAAAGAGAAAAAGAAGAAGAAGAGAGTTGGTGTGGCTACCTTGGGCAGAAGATTTGAAGGTCAAGCCAGAAGGGTCCTTAATTTCCCATCAACATCTGAAGAGGGGGAAGGAAAGGGTAAAGGAGCTGCAGTTCCATCTGATTCTGAAGCTGAAGAAGAGGAAGATGAGGATTACTCTGAACAACAGTATCCTCCAGCCGATGACAAATACAAGAACTTGGAAGAGCGTCTAACAGCTATGGAGATGCAGAGAGTTCTGGGGCTGGACTTTGAAGAGTTAAGGTTGGTATCTGGAATTCTAATCCCTCCTAAATTCAAAGTTCCACTGTTTGCCAAGTAGGATGGGGTTTCTTGCCCAAAGATGCACCTACGATCTTATGTCAGGAAAATTCAACCACATTCTTCTGACAAAGACCTGTGGGTCCACTTTTTCCAGGACAATTTGTCGGGGACGCAGTTGGATTGGTTCTACCAGCTAGAGAGGTCTGATGTGCATAATTGGGAAGATTTGGCGGCCGCCTTCTACAAACAGTATCAATACAATGCGGACTTAGGACAAACCCGTACTCAATTACAGAGTATGGGCATGGTCTCAAATGAAGGTTTCAAAGAGTATGCCCAGAAATGGAGAGACTTGGCAGGACGAGTACAACCACCTTTATCTGAGATAGAGCTTATTGATATGTTCTTGGGGACGATGTCAGGTCCTTTCTTTAATCACGTGATAGGAAGATCCTCTGCGGGGTTCACTGAGTTTATTCTGACTGGAGAAAGGGTTGAAGCCGGTATTAGAAGTGACAAAATTCAAAAGGATGCATCTGCTTCCGCTGCCATCAAAAAGACTTTTCCAGCAAAGAAGGAAGTATCAGTTGTCTACTCCCAAAGAGGTCAAGGAAGAGTCAAGCGCCAGCCAGCGGTTGGGGCCGTAATGATTCAGAAGTCTACAACTGATCAGCCCAGAAACAATCAACCCAGAAACAATCAACCCAGAACCAACCAAACAAGGGTGGAAAGGCCTGTACAGCAATTCACTCGGATAAACATGACTCTTGCTCAAGTTCTGCCCTATCTCTTGAAGTTAAACCTTGCAAGCTTGAAAGAGGCCCCGAAGAATCTGAATACTGCTTCTCCGTACTACCATTAGAACGCCAAGTGTGCTTACCATTCAGACATCCTGGGGCACGCCACCAACAATTGTTGGGCCCTCAAAAATAAGATTCAGGATTTTATAGATGCTAAAGAAGTTGAATTCAACGCCCCTGAAAAGCCGAATGTAATCTCTGCTCCAATGCCAAAGCATAGCCACAATTCCCATGTTGTTGAAGAGGATCTGTTTGTTGCTACTGTTGATGATTTGATGACTCCGCTATCGATAATCAAGTTGAATTTGTTGAAGGCTGGGATTTTCCAAAGTTGTGAAGAAGATTGTTGTTTTTGTTCATCGTTACCAACCGACTGTCCATTGTTGAAGTTAGGCATCCAACGCCTAATGGATAACCAAGAAATCCTTTTTGAAAAGACTCATGTTACACCGATTCCTGTCAACGATGTTTCAATAATAACCATATCCTCCAATCTTTCCAAGGTCTCCAAAAGGCCTGTTAAGATTACATCCGCTCCGAAGACCGTACCTTTGAAGATAACCATGCCCGGGCCCGTCCCGTACAAGTCCAACTAATCAATACCGTGGAACTATGGTGGAGAAATATACTACCACGGTATTAAACAAATTGAATCAACTGAAGAGATTTTTGATGAAGAGACTTCCGACATTGGAAACATTGTTGGAGCGAGCAAAATCACCCGCAGTGGAAGAATTTTATCTCCAGAGATTGCCCCTCCAAAGGCAATCTTTGGACCCTCGGCTGCTCCTAAGGTTACCCCTGCACCGGTAAACATATTTGTAAGAGCCCCAATTATTGAAGAAGTTGTAACTTCGGTGGTTGTCCCCTCTGCTGCTGCTGATGATAGAGGGAAAGGGATCCAAGAAGAGCCCGTCACGACGAGGGTTAAGCCATTGGTCATCCCTGAAACCTCTCAAAAAGAAATGGAAGAGATTTTAAAAATAATCAAGAAAAGCGATTATGATGTGGTGGAACAACTGGGGCAAACCCCCTCAAAGATCTCTATGTTGGCCCTGCTGCTTTGTTCAGAGGCTCATGCTAAACTTTGATCAGATTCTTGAAGACGACCCACGTGCCACAGGAAACCTCCGCGCATCAGTTCCAAGAATGTGTAGCTAGCTTAACAGCTGACAATGGTCTAGGATTCTCCGATGCTGATTTAACTTCAAAAGGGAAAAAACATAATGATGCACTACAAGTCTCGGTGGAGTGTAGGGGAACCACCCTAGCTCATGTTTTGGTTGATACTAGTTCGTCTTTAAATGTCTTGCCGAAGAAAGCCTTGGATAGACTGCATTGTGAAGGCTTAACCCTGAAGCCCAACAATATAATTGTCAGAGCCTTTGATGGTTCTAAAAGGATGGTCCACGGGGAGGTGGACATCCCGATTAAGGTGGGAACTGAAACCTTCAACTCCACATTCTATGTGATGGACATCCGTCCTGCCTATTCTTGCTTGTTGGGAAGACCCTGGATTCACAATACTGGAGCCGTCACTTCTACTTTGCATCAAATGCTCAAGTACCCTGTCCAGGGGAAAATTATTACTGTCCATGGCGAAGAGGAATACATGATAAGCCATCTAAATTCTTTCCGCTATGTAGAATTGGATGGCAAATTCATCGAGACCCCTTTCCAACACTTTGAGGAAGTTTTTGAAGAGATTGCGGCAACCAAGACCGTGTCTTCTGTACCCATGATTACCAGACCTCCGCCTCGGATGTCATCTCTCAAAGATGCAAAGGCTGTGATTGAAGAAGGATGAAGCATAATCTGGGGGCAGCTTCCCGACTTTCCTTACAAATCGGATAAATTCGGCTTGGGATTCACTTCTTCTGCTCAAAAGTCTGTACGCCACTCCCGTGCTGGAGGGCCACCAGTGAAGATCACCCATCATTGAGTCAATGCTTTGGAGGATAGTGAAGAGGAGGGAAACTTGGAAGACTGGATTTTCCCTACTGTTGACGGAGGACTGTGCAACTGGGAAGCAAAAGACTTTGTTCCGATTACTTTCATACTGCAGTAATTTATCTTTCAAACATTTCTGTTGGTTTGTAATAATTCTGTAACAATTCGTACACTTTTAACCTTGTGCCTTACCCGAGGCACATAGGTCCATTTGTAAGGGTTTGATTTTTCATCTTCATATGCCATTTTAATGAATCATGGACATTTTCACATATAAACTTTTGTGTTCATTGTCTTTCTTTTTATATTTTATTTGTTTAAAGGTGGCTATCCCTTACACACACCCACACTCACAAATGCAGGTACCCTTCCATTCCGGATTCCATGGCTAACAATTCTGCTATGGCATTCAGTGACTCTGAAGATCTGGTCTACCATGCCGAATACGAAGGTGATGAAGGTTGTGAGGTGCCGGGAGAATTGGCTAGGCTGCTACAACAGGAAGAAAGAGTAATTCTACCTCATGAGGAGCTGTTAGAGACAATCAACTTGGGTACTGGGGAAGACAGAAAAGAAGTCAGAGTGGGTTCCAACCTAGAGCCAAGTGTCAAAGAGCGCTTAATTCAGCTGTTACATGAATATGTTGAGATCTTCGCCTGGTCATACGAAGACATGCCGGGACTCGATACAGATATTGTGGTTCACCGTTTACCCACAAGAGAGGACTGCCCACCAGTTAAACAAAAGGTCTGCCGCATGAGGCCCGACATGTCTGAAAAGATCAAAGCAGAAGTTATGAAGCAGTTCAATGCTGGATTTCTTGCTGTTACTTCCTATCCACAGTGGGTTGCTAACATTGTTCCTGTGCCTAAGAAGGACGACAAAGTGAGAATGTGCGTGGATTACAGAGACTTAAATAGGGCCAGCCCTAAAGATGACTTTCCACTTCCGCACATTGACATCTTGGTTGATAATACAGCTCAGCACAAGGTATTTTCTTTCATGGACGGATTTTCAGGTTACAACCAGATCAAAATGGCACCTGAAGACATGGAGAAAACTACTTTTGTTACACAGTGGGGTACGTTCTGCTACAAAGTGATGCCATTCGGACTGAAGAATGTCGGGGCAACCTATCAATGCGCCATGGTGGCTTTGTTTCATGATATGATACATCATGAGATAAAGGTCTATGTAGATGACATGATAGCCCGATCACAGACGGAAGAAGAACACCTCGACCATTTGCAAAAGCTGTTTGTCAGGTTGAAGGAGTACAAGCTCAGACTGAACCCTAACAAGTGTACATTCCGGGTCCGATCCGGTAAACTCTTAGGTTTCATTGTCAGCAACAAAGTCATCGAGGTTGATCCTGCCAAAGTCAAAGCTATACAAGAAATGCCTGCTCCTCGCACTGAGAAGGAGGTCAGAGGTTTCTTGGGATGCCTAAACTACATTGCTAGGTTCATTTCTCATCTAACATCTACCTGTGAACTAATCTTTAAGCTATTGAAGAAAGATCAGGTAGTTAAGTGGAATGATGACTGTCAAGTTGCTTTCGATAAAATCAAGGAGTATTTTCTAGAACATCCTATCTTGATGCCACCCGTCGAAGGAAGACCGCTAATCATGTATCTGACTGTCCTAGAGAATTCAATAGGGTGCGTACTGGGCCAACATGATGAGTCTGGACGAAAAAAGCATGTCATTTATTACCTTAGCAAAAAGTTTACCGACTGTGAGACCCGATACTCACTGCTCGAGAAAACTTGTTGCGCTTTGGTATGGGCTGCTCGCCGGCTAAGGAAGTATATGTTGACTCATACCACTTTGTTGATATCTAAGATGGATCCAATCAAGTACATCTTTGAGAAGCCTGCTTTGTCTGGAAGAATAGCTAGATGGTAGATGATCCTGACAGAATACGATATACAATACACGACCCAAAAAGCTATAAAGGGGGAGTGTGCTAGCTGACCATCTGGCTCATCAAGCCGTCGAAGATTTCCAATCCATGAAGTTTGACTTCCCTGACGAAGACATTATGACATTGGACAATGTTGAAGATTCCAGACCATATGATGGACCTGAAAAAGGATCTCGATGGACCCTGTACTTTGATGGTTCCTCCAATGCACTTGGCAACAGTATCGGCGCGGTACTCATCTCTCCAGAAGGTTTCCATACTCCTTTCACCGCCAGACTTTGCTTCAACATGTACCAACAACATGACAAAGTATGAAGCTTGCATCTTTAGTCTCAAGGCTTCCATAGACTTGGGAATCAAATCTTTGATAGTGTTTGGGGACTCCGCTTTGGTCATCAGTCATATCAAAGGAGAGTGGGATACTAAACATCCAAACCTCATTCCTTACAAAGAACATGTCTTGACATTGTTACCACATTTCGAGCATATTACCTTCGAGCACTTCCCGCGAGAAGAAAATCAGCTAGCAGATGCTCTAGCTACAATGTCATCCATGTTTAAACTTAACTGGGATAATGAGGCTCCCCAAATCACCATTGAACGGATGGACGAACCTGCACATTGTCACGAGATTAATACCGAAGAAGTAGTGAACCGACCTTGGTTTCATGAAGTCAAAAGGTATCTAGAGGCTCAAGAATATCCTGAAGGAGCTTCAGTCAACGACAAAAAGTTCTTGAGGAGATTCTCTGCCAAGTTCTTCCTAGGCAATGGTATCCTATACAAGCGCAATCATGATTGCATTCTGCTCCATTGTGTGGACAAGATTGAAGTTGAGCAGATCATGGCTGAACTGCACAATGGTACCTTTGGAACTCACTCTAGCGAGCATACAATGGCTAAGAAGATTCTATGGGCAGTCTATTACTGGTCTACCATGGAAGCTGACTGCTATCAATACTCCCGTACTTGTCACAAATGTCAAATCTATGCGGACAAGGTACATATACCTCCAGTTCCTCTCAATGTCTTAACAGCTCCTTGGCCATTCGCTATGTGGGGAATCGACATGATTGGAGAGATCAAGCGTACAACATCCAATGGACACCGTTTCATTCTGGTGGCCATTGATTACTTCACCAAATGGGTCGAAGAAGCTTCCTTCGCATCCGTCACAAAGAATGTGGTTGCCCGCTTCATCAAACAGAACCTCATTTGCCGGTACGGCATCCCCGAAAGGATCATCATTGACAACGGTACAAACCTGAACAACACTATGATCACCACCTTGTGCGAGAAGTTCCAGATTCAACATTACAATTCATCTCCCTATCGGCCAAAGATGAACGATGTTGTCGAAGCTGCGAACAAAAATATCAAGAAGATCATACAAAAGATGAAAGTCACCAACAAGGACTGGCATGAGATGTTACCGTTTGCTCTCCATGGGTACCGTACCACGGCGCGTACATCAACTGAGGCAACACCCTATTCTTTGGTATACGGCATGGAAGCTATTTTTCCCATCGAGGTTCAGATTACCTCCTTGAGAATCATGAAGGATGATGGTTTGGGTGAAGACGATTGGATTCAGACCCGGCTTGATCAACTTAACTTGATTGATGAAAAGCGACTTACTGCTGTTTGCCACGGTCAGACGTATCAAAAACGGATGATGAAGGCATTTAACAAGAAAGTCAGACGCCAGGTATATTAAGTTGGGGATCTCGTGATCAAGGGAATCATCTTGCCACAAAGTGATCCCAGGGGAAAATGGACTCCTACCAACGAAAGACCATTCATGATAAAAAACATCTTTTCTGGTGGGGCAATGATATTAACCACCACGGACGGTGATGACTTGCCGCACCCTGCGAACGCATACATAGTTAAAAGATACTACACATAAATAACCCGCTAGGTTGACACACCTAGGCAAAAAAAGGACATCCCGGTGAATCGAAAACCCGAAAGGGAGGTTCAGGCAAAAGTTAGGGATAAAGAAAAATATATATACACCCGACAAGTTGAAAACCCGAAAGGGCGACTTGGGCAAAAAAGGGTTTCCCGGTGGATCGAAAACCCGAAAGGGAGGTCCAGGCAAAATTTAGGGAATTAAAGCGTATGACTATGTCTCGTCGGATCACTTTAAGGATAATATCTTCACAGACAAGCTCCGGGCTTCTGATCAACTTAATCATCTTTGGACAAAGCAGCGAATGGACAAGATATTCAGAGTTACGAAGGCTATAGCAGAATGGGAACCCCATGGAATTTTCACACATAACCATCTTTCTTTGTATAAATTTTTCTCATTTTTTATGACAATGTTATCTTACTAGGATGTCTGTCTCCTTTGTACGAAATACTTACACAAAGTTAATACAAAGATACTTCAAAGTGCAGAAAACTATTTGCCTTTTCTTCTTTTTTTACACTTGTGTTTTATTTGAAAACGTCCAATGATTTATTAATGAGCATATGCATTTGAATATAATCACTATTTATAAATAAACGAAATGGGAAAGAATAATTACTGACAGGTTGAAAGTATAGGAAAACGTCTTTAGGCTATTCCAAGAGAAATCCCCTGCAGTACATCATCTAGATCCCTAGTGGAGCTAAAACCTTGAAATACATATCCCCAGCGGAGTTATAATTCCAAATCCTTAATTCCCATCAAACTTAAGTTTTCAAACTCCCAATCCTCAGGGGAGCAAAACTTTGAACTACAGACCCTCGGCGGAGATGAAACCTTCTTCCACAGTCAAGTCAAAATTTCCAACTATCAATCCCCAGCGGGAACCATTTAGTTTTCCCCAATTCCTCAGCAAGTTGTCTTAAAGTCTGAGAATCAACCAGATAACAATTAACTTTGGTCTTATCCCCAAGCTAGGATAATTCCCCAGTAGAGTGGCATACAACCCAAACTCCTGAACTTTTTCCAAACAGGAATAAGCTTTTTCCCCCAGAGTCCTGAACTTACTCTCCAGCAGGATAGCTACTCCCGAGCAGTATAGCTACTCCCCACATAGTTTTTCACTCCCCAACAGAATGAAGATTCTCATTCTTGATTCCCGAGTAAAATTTCCAGGGTCTTCATTATTCCCTAGCATGATGTCACCAAAGTTTTCATTACTCCTCAACAGAATGAAGATTCTCATTCTTGGTTCCCCGCAAGAATCATCAAAAATTTTCCCTATTCCCCAGCCGAGTAAGGATTCCTAGTATTTAACCCCCAATAGAAGTCTTCAAAGTTCTCTGGATCTCCCAAGCAGATTTCTCAAGCAGTTTGACATTACTCTCACAACAGATTTTGTCAATACTCCAACTTCAAGACATGAAGGTTTCTCACATCCCCACAGAAGTTGTCAGGGATTTCTCTTAATCCCTAGAAGTCTCCAAGGATTTCTCATCCTCAGCAATCAAAGATTTTGAATCTCCAGCAGTAGTCAAGGATTTATTTTCCCCGGCAGCGGTCAAGAATTTTATTATCTCCAGCTATCAAGGATTTATTTTCCTCAGCAATACAACAAATCATATATTTTATTGCGCATACATTACATTCATATATCATAAACATTTATAAAACACATATCTTGCATCATACATTTCATGCAACATAACTTGTTGTTTCAGCTAACATTTTACCCTTTTTCAGGACAAGATTAACAACTATCTCTAACAAATATTCAAAGATTTCAGATATAGTACGGATACACTCCAGACACGGAAGTCATTCTATTACTCATTCAGAATTTCAAGTCAAGATACAGTTCAGATACGCTCCAGACACGGATGCCATTTTGTCACTCATTCAGACTTCAACAATCAGATACAGATTAGATACGCTCCAGATACGGAAGCCATTCTATTTCTCATTCAGATTCCACTATCGATTTCAAGTTCAGATACACTCCAGAAACGGAAGTCATTCTGTCACTTATTCTGATCCCAGTTACAGTTCAGATACACTCCAGACACGGAATTCATTCTGCTACTCATACAGATCTCAACTTCAGATACAGTCCAGATACACTCCATACACGGCTGCCATTCTGTCACTTATTCTGACTTTTTCCCCAGCCCAGAGATGCTCTAGACAAGGATGCCATTCTGTCGCTTATTAAGATTTCAGACTCAGATACAATACATATACACTCCAGACGCGGAAGTCATTCTGTTATTCATTCAAATTCAAATACAGTTATAGCTCGGATACGCCCCAGACACAGATGTTATTCCCTTTCTCATACAGATCCAATCTCCAGATACAACTCAGATACGTTCCAGATACGGATACCATTTTGATGTTCATTCTCCTGATTTTCAACAAACATTCTTGGATGGCATCTTTAAGCCCATCTTCGACAAGATTCTTTCACCTCTCCAAATGGCATCTTTAAGCCCATTCCCTCAACTACATTTTGACGAGTGCAAATTTACGGGCACTTTAGTGTCCAATCATCTTTTACCTTTGAGTCACGAAGGATAAAACTCGCCAATCTAACTCTTCAGGTTCAAGAAGATTGAACAGGGGAAGCTGTTGTACCCCAAAATTTTCCCTCTCATTTTATCAAGATTTTCCTTACAAGACTCTTTGGACTCAAGACCAGATTAGGGTTTGCTCAGCTCAAGACATCTCCTTGCACTGATGACCTGAAATTAGGGTTTGAGTTTGCACAAGGATTTTTGGACTTCCAATGCCTCATGTGACTTTCCTACTTCATGTTGGACCTATAAGATTTCTCATACCAAGTTTCATGCCTTGAATCAAATTTTTGCCCAGTCAATTGGACAGTTGACCTAAAAATCAACTGTATTGGGGAAAAAGTCAACCATGATCAATTTACAGCCAAACCTCATAATTTTTTATCCACATCAACATTATAGACTCATATGAACCATTTGATCAAGTTTGGACCACAACTCCACAAGAAATTTGATCAGATCATCAAAAGGGCAAAATGGTCAAAATTAGGGTTTTGACTGTAGAAGGGAAATTTCTGATTTTTCACCTAGCCAATGGCAAATTGGGTTCAAGCATGGTTTCAAGGACTCAATGGAATCATCTTGACCTAATCACAAGGTTCAAAATATCTCAAATACATTAGATTGACAGATGAATTTTCCAGTCAACTGATCAAAAATCAACTGTACACTGAAAAGTCAAACTTTGACTTTTTGGTCAAAATCAAGTACCAAGGGTAATATTTCATCCAGATGTGTCAAAACATGAAACTTGTTCACCAAGAAACCTAATTTTGGAAATTAGGGTTTAAGTTTGAAAATTTTCATAACTTAGAAATTTTCTAAGTTATGAAAATTTCTTATTTTTTTCCCAACTTTTCCCAACTTTTTCACCATGATGCAATTGGATTCAAAGAAAACATCAAACATGAGAGTTGTATTCCTCCACAAAATATACAACTTTTATTCACAAATTTTTCCCAAAAGATGCTTGGATCTCAAGTTATGATTTTGTGAATAGGGGTCCATGAAACTTTTAATTTAGTGAAATTTTGCCCTAGTTTAGGCAGATTTTTGACCTAACTTCATGTCAACTTTTCACATACTTCCAAGTGGAATCTCAAAATTCATTTCAAATATGGATTGTAGAGCATGTTACAAGATTTCCAAAATGTCAAATAACTCTCCAAGATCATTTATTGTTAGGGAGAATCGAAGAAAAGAAAATGGCCATTTCTCACTTTTGTCCTAGACATTTTTCACATTGTTACAAGTTGCAAAATTGTCCTAAGCATGCTTGTACTTGTTTTACAGGTCTTAAACTTTTCTACACTCCCTAATTTAATGCAAATACATTGGATAATGGATTTTTTCGGAGCTATGGAGCATTGCACAAGGAATTATTCCAAAAATGGCATAAAGGTTACAATGCTACTTTGATAAAGTTCACTTTTAGCAACTTTGTTTATCTTGAGCCATGGACCTAACCTCTTGCTGCAAACAAAGTCCACAAATATCAGGAAAATTTCACCAACTATGTGCAGCTATGGAACAAGCCTGTACAGGCTTTGAGCGTTGTCATCTCACCTTTTCTTCAAAAACAAGCCAACTTGCAAAAGTCCACATATCTCAACTATCTGATAAAACCAAGTCTTGGAATCATTCTACACAAGTTCAGCATATTTTAACAAGCTTAAGACACGAATTCCTAAGCTCTCAAACACCCTTAAACACAAAAATCACCATTTCTTCCCAAAACAGACCCATCTCTGCAAATCACAAGCCACTTCCATATTCCCTCGTGTGTTTTGCTTGGAACCATTTCAAACACATTCCATACATCACACCTAAGTTGTCCAGGCCTTTCTCAAGCAACTGTAACCCCTGTTTCAAGCTTCACCATTTTCAATTTTTGAGTTTGCAGGTTGACTTCTACAGGGATTGGGAAAGGTTGACTTCAGGCAACTTCAAAGAAAGCTGAGCATTGGGAAAGGTTGAGGGAACTTCAAGCAAGCTCAAAAGAACTTTAGGCCTCACTCAAAGTTGCTACATTGCCATATCCAAACTCAACTGAACAAGGTAATTTTGAAAGTTCTATCTCCTTATTTAGGCATCATTAGGCTTAGGTTTCTGAAGCAAAAATGTAGTCCTTAAGTTCCTTGAGATGTACAGACGCGTAGATTTCATTTATATTAACTGAGCTAGCAGTATTTGATAGTTGAAGTTGCTGAAAAAACTAGGTTAGAATTTAGGGCCACTAAAATTCTCTCTGGTCTTTGAGAGTTAGATCAAGTTTTTTATATCATTAGAATCATGAGTTAAAATGCTATAAGTTTCATGTTGTGAGTTTTTAATTTCATGCAAGCAATAGAGAGAACAAGATTTGCATAACAGAAGCGCGCGCGTGGTGTCTCAAGGTCAGGGATGAAGTTTGTATGGGCCTGGCGCTTTGGGCTTGGTTCTATTCACACCCCCTTTTACTTTTTGCACCCCCTTGATCATTTTCTTTTATTTCTTATATTTTTTTGTATAATTTATATTTTCTGACTTTATTTATTTTTTCTAAACATTGAAAAATCTCAAAAATATTTTCTTAATTTTTTGCATTTTATTTTATTATTTTTATTATTTTTTGGGCAGAAAAATAGTTTATTAATAATAACATACTTTATTTTCTTAAATAAAAACTTGTAAATAATATAAAAATATTATATATTTTTACCTTTATTATTTATACACTTAAAATAATATTTTCACACATATTTTAATTTTTTAACATTTTGTATATATTATTTTTATTATTTCCTTGTATATAAATGAGATAAAATAATATTCGAATATATTTTCTTTTAAAACAAAAATTAGGGTTTCCACCCTTTCAAAAATAATAATTTTATTTTCTCTTATTTTTTAAGACTTAAATAAATTCATTTTTTACATACATAAAAATTAATACAAAAACATTTTATTGCATATTTAGATAATTGTTCATTTATTTATTTGTACAACAAATTCAATATGGTTGTAATAGTTTTAGGGTTTTATTTTGAGCAATATCCCCCTATTCAAAACTTGTATCCCCTCCCCATAATAATGTAGTAATAGTCTAGATTTACTTTACGCGTTTTATCGCTTTCATATACCATGATAGTAAACTAGAGTTTTGTATGCAAAGACCAAAAAATCAAACAAATAGCATGACTTAATGCAAGACAAAAATGCATGAAAAATGACAACACATTGCACACAAGCGCCCCTAGGGTTTCATCCACTTTGTTGCCTTTAAATGGCCATGGAATGCATGCTAGGTATCTTGACAAAACAAAAAAAAACAAAAGATCATAGTCCCTCGATGACGCTATTAAAATGTTGCCTAAAAACAAATGATCTTAGTCCCTAAAACTTCCTAAGATACTTGGCACTATTGCTATCATGGTCATACGATGACCCACTCCCGTCCCGTTTAACATCCAAAGATAGGGTTTTTTACCAAATGCAATGGTAAAACAACAATGTCAAAGGGTTAAAAATGTGTAGGAAATACTTTTGAGTAGGTAGATAAGCTTCTAGTTACTTGATCAATTTGCAAACCATCCTTGCTAATTTCAAACACACACACACATTTCAAACAATTTCCAAACAAACTTTCAAACATTGAAACATTTTTCAAAAGACAAAACATCTTTGTATACATTCTTACGAACGAGAATCATTACAAAGATTGCCAAAACGATGACCTCTTTTCAAAATACTTTCAAAACCATACAAAGCACCATTTCAAACAATTGGAAAAGCAAAGCAAGTGATCTAAACAAGTAACTAAGAGCCCATGGAAAACCATGGATGAAAAGGGTGCTAGCACCTTCCCTTTTCATAATCTACCCCCCGAACTCAAGAAAACATCTTAAAGGTATTTCCTGTGCTTTTTGACCTTTCCTTTGGATAAAATAAAAAGTCGGTGGCGAATCTTGCTAAACCGAGACATTTGCGAACACAAATGAAAAACCTAAAGTCAGTTCTTCCACCGTATCACACAAACCCTTTACTAACAATAATAGGGAAAGCGATAAATTGCGGAATTTAAATGTCCTACGCTATTACAATGCTTTGGGGAAATTACAAAATAGTAAAATGCGGAAAACCATTGAATATGAATTACAACAATAATTATGTGCAAAATATAGAGATGAAGAAGAAATTTCTTTTAGGGTTTTTGATGAAAAGGTTTAGAGGTTAACCTAATTGAACTAATTAAATTAATTTACAAAAGAGATTAATTATTTACTCAAAAACTAAAATCTAAGTTCATTGAAATTAAGAAGAAACTAAACCTAATTCTAAGTAAATCTGTTTAGAAAAATAATATTGAATGCTAGTATTAATTTGGAAAAATATTTTAGAGTATAAACAAACCCTAGTTCTAAATATTAACAAAATAAAATAAGTATTTAAATTATTTTTAATTTAAATAAAAAAATATTTTGTATTCTTGGTTAAATATAAAATAAATAAATAAAATGAAAATAAAGAAAATATGAAAAATATAAAAGATATTGGGTTGAGGTGTTAAAAAAGTAAAATGGGGGTTAAAAATTGCAAAAGGGGCGCTAGGACCAAATGTGTTTTTTGTATGAGTCAGAAAACAATAAAAAATTATGAATGGGAATGTGTCAAAGAAGTAGTCAAGGGGTGGAAAAAAATAGTTCATGCCCAAACAAAGGTCCAACGCCCGTTTTGATTAGGTGTAGCTGGCCCTTTGGAGGTGCATCATGTATTTTCTTTTTGGAGTGTTTGATTTAATTGTCTGGCAGGTGGATGGTATGGATGAGGTGTGCATGGTTCATGTATTGGGCTTGCATGCATACAATCTCATAAAAACAAATATGAAATAAATAAAAGAGTACCACTGGGGCTCAAACCCAGGTCCCTGTGCACTAATGCCTTACGCGCGCTTCCTCTGCCAGTGGGGTGGCTGGTTCATCCGGTCATAATACATGTTACGCTAAATTTAAAATAAACTCATTCCTAGTTACAAACTTCATCTTCTTCCTCACGCCAACCTCCATTGTTGCATTTTTAAATTTCTGATCTTGCTCATTTCTCAACCATTTGCAAAAGTATAAACATGAAACTTGCTCTATTTTTCAATGCGAATTCAAACATGTAAACAACTTAAACTATAAATTAAAGATGAACATTAATTTTACTAGTACCATATAAAAACCTAAATTTTTCAGAAAGTTCATCTTCAAAATTCACATCACCCAGGCAACATAAATGAAAACTAAGGGCATTGTTAGCTTCAGGGCTATGATGTCTACATTTTTTATTCACAAAGTAACCATTAATGATGCTTGTAGAGAGAGTTCAAAGTTGAGAAAACTTACCTCAAAATTGGAAATCATGTATGGAGTTTGAGCAACCTTGGAAGTGTGGTGATGATCTGGATAGCTTCACTAGACTCCTAGGAAGCTAATGCAACTCTTACTTTGTGCTGAAAGTGGCTGAATCGTGTTGGAGAAGTGAATGTGTAGAGTTCTGTTTTTGAGTTTGGAATATGAGGAAGATGATGTTATAGTTATGAAACAGGGATGAGGATGATTTATATTTGATGTAAGTAAGCTTTGAGAATGATTTAGAGGGAAAACACACGAGTGGATTGTGAGTTTGGAGTTTTTGGCCAAAAATTGCAACAATGGATCTTTTGGTGCAAGTTCTGAGTTTTAGGGAGTTTTAGGGTGCTTCAAGGTTTGTAAATTTGTGTCTTATGTTGAAAATGACTTCTCTATTTATAGGCAAAATATTTGTAAGCTTGAAAGGATCAGAAACAAGAGATCACATATTTTGGTCTTGAAACTTGTTTTTGAAGCAAGCTTGACAAACATAGCTCCAATGCATGGTACAAGGACTTGTAGGGTGGTTGACATGATCTAGACAAGTTTCTTATGGATTTTAGATTGTGTATGTGTATAAGGAACAAGTGCAAAGCTCAAGGAGATTGAACTTTGTGATTAAAGCCACTTTTCCAAAATGGCAATGTTACCTTTGTGCCAAAAATGGATTAATCACTTGGATAATGGCTCAAATGCTTGGACAACGGCTCAATCAGTTGTGTAAGAATTTAATTATTGAGTGATTTTCAAGTTTGAAGCCTAAAAAGTAAGATTTATACAACATGGCTTTAGATTTATTCAAGTGTCCTTCATGAAAATGACCTATAATTCAAGAATGGATGCCCAACTTCTTCTCTTCGAAACTCCTAGATAAAAAATGATCTCCTCAAGTTCTTGGACATTTTGGAAAGCTTTAAACATTATATACAACCTTCATATTGACCACTTTGACAAAATCATCTTGGAACTAGGTGAAAATTGGTCAAGAAGTTAGGTAAAAAATCTGCCTAAACTTGCTAAAATTTTCACTAAGTGTTTTATGAAAAATGTCATGACTTTATGAGCTTATATCTTCAAATCTAAGCATTTTTTGGACATAAAACCTAATGTATAACTTTGTAAAATTCATCAATATCTGAAACTTTCATGTTGAAAATTTTCCTTGAATAATCTTGCATATTGGTGAAAAATTGTCATGAAGTATTGAAATTATCAAAGTTAAAAATACTTAGAAATTTTCTAAGTATTGAAAACTTTGACTTTTTGTGGACTTTCTTGACTTTCTTGATTCTTGATGATCAAGTCTGATATTTTTGAATGTCTTGATGAATTTTGATATTTGAAATTTAATGTTGATCAAAAAGTCAAAGTTTGACTTTTTTATGTATCAGTTGACTTTTCATCAGTTGATCAAACTTCAACTATCAATCCATTGATATTGAGAAATAATTTAAGCCATGAAATAGTTCAACATGTTATGCTTGAGTCCTTGAGATTATACTTCAAACCATTAGGTCATGTACTAGATCAAAATTCACTGATCAATCATTCTCAGTCAAAATCCTAATTATGACAATTTTGCCCCTTTGATGATTTGAGTGCTTTTCTTGAGGCATTGTGATCAAACCTTGGTAAATTGATAAATATCACTTAAAAATGTTGATGTTGGCCAAAAATTATGAAGTTTGACTGTATATTGACCATATTTGACTTTATACCCAATACAACTGATTTTTAGTCATCTGAGCAATTGACTGAGCAAATTTGTGATGCAAGGCTTTAAACTTGGTATGAGAAATCTAGAAGACCTATAATGAACCATGAAAGTCTCTTGGGGCATCAAAAGTCCAATTGTCCTTGAGAAAACCAAAAGCCTAATTTGGAGGCTCAGTGCCTAGGAGGTGAGCCTATCTGATCAGACCTTGGAACTTCTTTAGTATTTGAGATCTTTTGTGAGGATTGTCTTGAGAATAGAGAGGGAAAATTTTGGGGTACAACACTATGGCTATGTATCTCCCAATTCAATATGGAATTGAGATAAATTTCTTACTATACAAAATGTTGTTAACAAGAGAAATGTAACAATTCAACCCTGCAAACCCTATGTTTAATGTTGATCCTAGCAATTTATCTTCTCTTGATCTAAGTTTGATCAAGTCACCCAACAATACCTATTTGATCCACCGTATCACTCTACTCATTTGCAAGAAACCACCGTTCTTCAAATCTCTTTACTTGGCCGAATCCAAATTACGAAATTATTGTCACTCAAGATTCCCAAATGATTCACCGTATCACATTACTCCTTTACAAGAACCTCTCTTTCTTATAAGCCTTTCACTCGGTCAAATCCATTATTTGGAAAACCTTGTAAAAGCCCTTAAATCCACACTTTGATCTTGAAGTAAAAAATCTCACAGTTTTTCCGATGAAACCCCCTATGATTCTCAACCCAACCTTAGGTTACAACAAACCTAAATTGAATGTTATCAACACAAGTCTAGATGGAATCCAAACAATGAATTATTATGTGTACTTTGTCTGTGTTTATCCATAGATTCAAGATTGAAGATGATTAGTAATCTTAGTATGTGTTTATAGTTTCATCAAAATGAAAAATATGCATGTATGAAGTATATATAGGCGTGTAAGTTGGAGGCAAAAGGGAAACCTAGAAGATTGAAAAGGAAAATAATTTTTGTGAAATTCTGAAACATGTGTCGACACATGTAAGTTATGTGTTGACACATGTAATGACATGTGTCGATCTATATGAGGTCATTGTGTCGACACAAAGTCACAGAAGCTACATGCTTTAAAATAACAGTACATGTATCGACGCATAGAATGGATGTGTCAACACATACAATTGATTTTTATGTAGAAAATAATTTTTAATGACAGGAGTCGACCTATATGAGGTCAATGTGTCAACACATGGTTACAAAGCCTACAGGCTTTATTATTGATCCATATATATATATATATATATATATATATATATATATATATATATATATATATATATATATATATATATATATATATATACACACAATATGAATGTGTCGACACATCCAACTAATTTTTATTTAAAATTTATTTTTAATGCATATGATACCTATTGATAACCTTTTCAAACATGCTCTAGATGCATTCTAAGATCCCAAATGCAAGGGTGCACACAATGAATCATAGATACCCGTCAATATACAAAAAATATAAATCAATCATATTTTTGACATCATGCAAAACATATATCTAAAAGGCAAATGTATTGATATACTCCCCCTTTTTGATGATGGTAAAACTTCAAAACTTGCGATGATGCTTTTCCTGTCTTCATGAAGGCTCCCCCTAATTTTGTGCATCACAAACTTCATATCTCCATATGCTTATCCCCCTTTGACAACATCAAAAATAGACAACGCAAGCCATGAGAAGTATCATATATTTCACAAATACAAATATACCATACATAGGTGTTTTGCAAAAGTAAGAACATGCACTCACATATACCCATATATATGGAATTAAATAAATATTTAAACATAAATAAAAGGAAAGACACATCACCATAAGAACAAATGCAAATGCTTGAAAGATGATAAATGTAATTCACTAACAAACTCTTGATTTTCTTAAAAAACATCACAATTATGCAACACTTCATATTGGTGCTCCCGATACTCCACACACATGTGCCTAGATTGGAGAATAATAAATCACCACTAAAACCAAAAACCAAGGATGCTAACTTAAAATGAGACATAACTTGACCAAGAATTATATTTTCACTAAACATGCTAAAATTACATGAATTGCAAGAGATAATAAGAGGAAAAACAAGTTTGTATACTAAGAACATATACTTTAAATTAAAGAATCAATAGCATGAGGTCATTATAAGCATATAAAATTGACTCATATTATAGTTATGAATTATAATTTTTGGAAGTGAACATTCATGAAATATATTATATATTGAGCATATTACGCATTTGGAACATAAACAACATTGTAGTAAGGAAAAGACTTACTTAAAAAAAATAACAAAATTACCTCATAGATGAATGGAATGGATGATGCACTTTCATAGTATGAAACTCTCAAAATAAAGTTAGAGTAATATATTTAGAGTTCATGCAACAAATATGTTTTGGCGACATTTGGGATATCGAGAATCCCCAATTCCCTTCGAATGTTAAAAAAGATTTGGTTGCAAGAGGTTTTATAAAGATATTTGTAAGTTAACATTTACTATCAACATGCTTAAATACAACATCCCCTTTTTCAACATAGTCACATAGGAAATGGTACCAAATCTCAATGTGTTTAGTGCAAGAATGTAACACCGAATTATTGGTTGGGTTAATTGTACTAGTGTTATTGCACATGATATGAATACGAGAGAGTTTAAAATAAAAGTCAAGTAGTTGCTGTTTGAGCCACAAAAAATTTGGGCACAACAACAACCAGGTGCAATTTACTCCGCCTCGATCATTGACAAAGCCACATAAACTTGTTTCTTGCTATGCCAACTAACTAAGGAATTTGAAAACATGTGACAAGTTCCACTAGTACTTTTCCTATTTGATTTGCAACCGACAAAGTCAGATCCAAAATAACCAACCAAACTACAATAACTTCCTTTAGAATACCAAAGCTCATAAATAGATGTACCATGAAGGTATCTAAGGATGCGCTTAACCACTTTTAAGTGTGATCTTTTAGGAGCCGATTGATATTTAGCACACATACAAACACTAAACATGATGTCGGGCTTAGATGCAGTAAAATATAAAAGAGATCCAATAATACCTCAATATTTAATCACATTCACTTCCTTACCATTAACATCTTAATCCAAGTTACCATTTATTTCCATTGGAGTGTCAATGGATTTAGCATCATCCATACCGAACCATTTTAGTAATTCATGACAATACTTCATTTGACACATGAATGTTCCTTCATTGATTTGTTTAATTTGAAGTATGAGGAAGAAATTCAACTCTCCCATTAGACTAATTTCAAATTCTCCATGCATAAGCTTAGAAAACTCGTTGACCAAATGCATGTTATTAGAACCAAATATAATATCGTCAACATAAACTTGAACTAGAATTATGTGTTTTCCTTGATGTTTAATAAATAATGTTGTATCTACCTTCCCTCTAGAGTATCCTTGGTCAAGTAAGAACTTGCTAAGTCTCTCATACCAAGCCCTATGGGCTTGTTTGAGACCATACGAAGCATATTTTAGCTTGTAAACATGATTAGGATACTCATGATTTTCAAAACTAGGAGGTTGAGCAACACAAACTTCCTCATTAATGTGTTCATTATAGAAATTACTTTTCACATCCATTTGAAATAACTTTAAATTCTTAGAGCATGCATAGGCTAATAAAAGGCGTATAGCCTCGATCCGGGAAACCAGAGCATAAGTTTCCTCATAATCTATGCCTTACTCTTGGTTATATCCTTGAGCCACTAGCTGGGCCTTATTCCTAGTTATCACTCCGTGTTCGTCTAGCTTATTTATAAAAACCCATCAGGTGCCTATGACTTGGTGATCTCACGAACGAAGGATGATGCCTCATACATCATTTCTTTCAAATTGATTCAACTCATCTTGCGTGGCCATAAACCAATGCTCATCAAGTAAGGCATCTTTTGCAATTTTAGTTTCGACTTGAGACACGAATCCAAAGTGATAACATAAATTACTTATCTTAGAGCGAGTAGTTACTCCTTTGGTGATGTCTCCAAGAATATCTCTGATTGGATGATCCTTATAAGTTATCCACTTTAAGGGAATATTACCCTCTTTACTTTTACTTTCATCTTCATTCTTTTCAAGATTTTCATCTTCCTCCTCCTTAAATTTCACTGACTCAGGTTGATCAATTCCTCTTCGATGTCCTTGAGTATGTCTTTTGTAGATGCACCTGTATCATGAAAAGAAATACCTTTCCAGACATATTTCGGGTAAGACTCATCAAAAGTAACATGTATCGGCCCTTCAATAATAAGTAATCTCTTATTACACACTCTATAAGTTTTACTAGATTGAGAGTGTCTAAGAGAGATATCTTCATCGGCTTTTGTATCAAATTTCCAAGTTTATCCTTACCATTGTTTAAAATAAAACATTTGCAACTAAAAACATGAAGATGTGATAAAGTTGGTTTTCTAACTTTTAAAAGTTCATATGGAGTTTTGTCTAAGATAATATGTATAAGTATCCTATTTAAGACATAACATGTCGTGCCAATAACATCGACCCAAAAATATTTAGGTAGAGAACTATGATTGAGCACAGTTTTTACCAACTCCTCTAAAACACAGTGTTTGCGCTCCACAACACCATTTTATTGTGGAGTCCTAGGAGCTGAGAAGTTATGTTTAATACCATGTTTATAACAATATTCATCAAAGAGGTGGTTTTCAAATTCACCTCCATGATCGCTTCGAATAGCAACAATTTTTAAATTTAATTTGTTTTAGGATAACCTAGTAAAACGTGTGAAAGCTATAAAGGTTTCATCTTTTCTTCTTAAGAAAATGGTCCAACAAAATCTAGAGTAGTCGTCCATGATAACAAAAATGTAATAGTTACCACCTAGGCTTTTGGTCCGTGAAGGACCAAAGAGGTCCAAGTGGAGAATCTCAATGGGTCTCGACATTGAAACAACACTTTTAGATTTAAATGAGACCCTTGGTTGCTTACCCATTTGGCACGCATTACATAGATGATATTTTGAAAATTTTATTTTTGGAAGAACAATTACAAGATCTTCTGAAACCACTTTATTAAGCTAGTCAAAGTTGACATGAGCTAGACGCTTATGCCATAGCCATGAATCTTCATTCACGATAATAAGATATTTGGAATTAGTCATGGATACATCATTCAAGTCAAACATATTAATGTTGTTTACCCTCACACCATTAAACATGCAATTCTTCTTTTCATTGTGTAAAATCATGCAACAATCTCTAGTAAAAGAAACTTTATACCCATTGTTGCATAATTGACTAATACTTAGGAGACTATGTTTAAGACCTTCAACTAACATAAGATTGTGATTGGTGAGTTAATTAAGATACATATAGATTTTCTTTGAAAGGTGATAAAAGTTATAAACAAATCAATTAGGTATCTTGGTCTTTGGTGTGTAAATCTAAAGCTTACAAGGGATTGGGAGTAAAACACTGTGGAACTTTTAATGTAGCCTTGCTCAGCAAGTGAATTTGGAAAATTATGGATAAACATGACTTTCCTTGGATTCATATTTTATTTTTTAAGTACGGAGATATAAAAATTCTGCAGCTCGAAACTCTTATTCCCACGTCTACGCATTTTCATTTTGGTAGGGAAATATTAGAGATATTGTATCTTCAACGGGTACTAATTATGGTTGGTTTGAAAACAATATTTCTTGCAAACTTGGTGTAGGTTCGGACATTAACTTTTGGAGTTATATATGGATAATTCATCAACCACTCAAAGAAATATTTCCAAATTTATTTGATCTTTGTTGTGAACAAAGAACGACTGTTTGTGATGCAGGTTTTTCGTCTCATGATTACTGTATTTGGAATTTATAGATAGATCCGCCAAAGTTTTCTATAAAATTAGATTCACAACTGGGTGAGCTTAACACAATGATGTCTTCCTTTTCCCCTGATCATCTTGTGGTAGACTCTGTTGTTTGGTGGAGACACCCTTGTGGTTTTTCGGAAAAACCGTCTTATAGAACTTTGGCTTATTTTTTGATATCTAATGTTATGGTTGACACAATGTTGCATGGGAATTTAGATCTTACTTGGATTTCTTGTGTTGAAGAAACATCAATTTCTACGCATGGAGGCTGCTTGTGGGAAGACTCCAAACTAAGGAAATTATCTTTTATAGGTATTGATCGGTAAAATAGAAGTGTATTATTTTGCCTTGCAATAATAAGAGGGAATTTAACAAAAACTTAATGTTTTCTTTGGTTTTGGATTTAACCTTAACAATTATGAAAATAAACAGAATATAAATTATGACTCTTTTTACTAGTTTGAGTACTATGCTAGGGGTAAGTGTGTGATTTTCCATGTAATGACCCTGAATGTTGATCTCTTCAATGAGTTCATAACCTTCAACTACCGGATCTTTAGGTTGTTTTCCCCCAAGTCCTCAGTGGAAAAAACTTTTTTCAATAGTATCGAGTTTAATGCATGGTTCAATTAAGCAAAAACTTAACGTTTTCTTTGGTTTTGGATTTAACTTTAATAATCATGAAAATAAACGGAATTTAAATTATGACCTTTTTTACTAGTTTGAGTACTATGCTAGGGGTAAGTGTCTGATTTTACCTATAATGACCCTGAGTATTGATCTCTTCAACCAATTCATAACCTTCAACTACCGGATCTTTAGGTTGTTTTCCCCCAAGTCATCATTGGGAAAATATTTCGTCAATCATCCTAATATCTAAGTCCTTAGAAAATTATGATGCTACCAAGCCTTCAATATTGTCAAGATTTCACCGGTAACTATATGGTATCCCTAGTCTTAGGTGATATTTAATATAGTTTAATCATATAAAAAAAAACCTAAACAATAGTGGTCCAACCCTAATTGTTAATCATAGATCAATCCTAATTGGTCCGATCAGGAAAGTATTAGAAACATTGAATGATTAAATTGAAAGCAAACTACTGGATTAAAAATCAATAATTCAAAGTCATTACACTATAAAATAGGGACATCCCCTAGCATTGGGGGGTTTAGCCGTACATAATATTTAAAGAAATTACAATAAGTAAGTTAGACATTACAAGATAATTGGATTCTATTGATCTTCAACCGCGATTACTCTTGAAATATCTCCATTCTCCGAATCCCTTGAAAGCTCCAATTTTTATCGTAGAATTCTTCCTAATGTCAAAAGCCCCCCTCAAGTAATGAAAATCTTCTGTTCCCCGTCCGAAAAGTCTAAAATGCCCTTCCGGGTCACACTTAGAGAAATATAAACAAAATCAGAAATCATCAATGCACAAACCAACACGGCCCGTGTCAGATGACACTGGTGAACGTGTTGGTCACCAATCAACATTCAAAAATATCAACTCCCGGGATGGCTTAAACGGTCCATGTCACGTGACACGAGCGCCCGTGTTGAGAATCTGGTTTTTATCCTTTGATTTATTTCTCTGCCTGACACGGCTCGTGTCAGGTGACATGGGTGGCCGTGTCAGACTTGCTGTAACTTGCTGAAAACTTTTCTAAAACTCCCAATTTCTTGACTCTTCTTGTCATGAGTTCCTTGGATCTTTCACCTACACCTGAAATAGTAGAAACAACCAAATGAAGCATAAAATAGGAAACAACTTGAAGTAAACTTACGAAAACATAAAATGCACAAAAACATAAGAAATATGAAATCATTCAAAGAGAAGCATAATAGGACACAAAATGATGCAGAATATCTGGATTATCATCAGACAAGTAACAAAAACATGATGAAAATGGTGACCGATCAGGTATTCTCTTTGGTGCATACAATCTCATTTGTCCTTTTTGCCTTAGCACGTCGAAAGATCTTGATCACCTTTTTTTTTTGTTTTGTTCGGGTGCTTCTCACGTTTGGGTTATCATGCAAAATTGGATTGATATTTCTCGTATGCCTTTTTATCAAGTTTTTATGATGCACATGCTTTAATTCTTTAAGTGCTTGGCATGTATTATAAAGAAAAGGTTTCATCTTCAGATTTAGTTCTCGGTTGAGTGGCCTATATGAGACCTTTAGATATTTACTAGGAGGATTTGATATAGAAATTCTATTCTTTATTTTTTGGTTCTTTAGTGATCCTCTTTTCTCACTTTGTATATGGGTTGAGTACCTCTAGTACTCAATTTTAATGTCAATTTTTGCTTATAAATTTTTCTTGTGGTTTAAGTCTGATGAGAAATCAAGATACAATAACAAACTGATATGCAATGAATATAAAATTCCCCACACTTGTAGGAATCTTGAGGATCAACAATAAATATAAGACGACAAATTGAACAAATAAATGCACAAAATAACATTGATATTTTAATGTGGAAAACCCCTTAATATGAAAGTAAAAACCGCAAGTCATCTAGACCAAAGAGATAGATCCACTATACTCAAATAAGGGTACAAGAGAATTTTAAAGTTGTTCACAAACTAGTGCTAAAACCTGCAAATCACGAAGCAAACTAGCTTACAAATAAGAATAAATGTCGCGTCTGGGATTTTCATCGAAGCACGAATGTGGCAGAAAAGAAGAGTCACCATCAATGTTATTTATCCTAAGAGAGGGAAAGGAAACACTGAGTAAAACTAAAGGAAGGAAAGAACATGGTCACGCGACCGAGAGAAAGGGTAAGGAAGTCGATTATGCAAGGGGAAGTGTCGCGTCTGAGATTTTCATCAAAGTGTAAAAGGAGGCGAAAGGACAGAAGAGTCTCCATCAATGTTATTTATCCCAAGAGAGAGAAAGGAAACACTGATTAAACCTGAGAGAAGGAAAGGAGCATGGTCTCACGACCAAGAGAAACGGGTAAGGAAGTTGGTTACGCGAGGGGAAGGTATTAGCACCCCTCACGTCTGTGGTACTCCACAGGATTCACTTAAGTTTATTCTAATCTATGGGTGTATAAAAATCTAATTCTAAAGCTTAATGCTAAAAGAGAAAATGCAAAGAGTGAATGCATTCAAAAGAAAACACGGGGAAAATAAGGAAATAATTATAAAGCTTCACTCGGCTGAGCCCCGTGACCAGATGCATATGTATATCTTATAAGGAATCAGAGCATCGTAGTTAGGGTCAATAGTTTCCATTTGTTGTGTGTTTTTTATAGACGGTGCTAGCGAAGAATGTCTTTTTTGAAAAGGTTTTAAAGGAAAAAGTACGAAGACAAAATGATTTGTATTGGTTGGTGCTTTTTACCTTGAAAAGGGATTTGAGATTTGAACCACACCAAAGACTAAGAATGAAAGAACGATAAGATACTCGCTTATCATTTCCCATACTTAGTAAAGAGTGTGATTCTAATCAATTATTATTAAGTGTTTTGAGAAGTTGAAAGAAAAATAGGTTTTAGTTTTAATGCAAATGCAAAAGAGAGAAGAAATAAGAGAGACTAGTAAAATAGCCCTAAAGTTATCATGCAATATTGATCCTATAGTTGGGATAGGAGGTAAGCATCTACCTAATGTTGTCATGCATGGATAAAGATCCTAAGGTCTATTTAGTTCAAACTTAGAAAAGAGTGAACTAAAGATCATATGGGGAGCATGTGAATCTCACATAATAGAAAAAGAGGAAGAAGAAACAAGCAATAACAATTAGATAAGATAGAAAGCAAGCATCACATAAACACGCATATAATTAGGATAGGCACCTAAGAAATTAAGAAAGAAAAGATGACAAATACCAAGTAACAAGTATAGAAAGGATGATAAAACATCAAGATAAAGAGGAGATGACAAAACATCAAATAATGGGGAACATGATAAAACATTACACAAAGATGATAATGCATCAAGTATAGGAAAGATGAAAATACATCAAGCACATAAAGTAAGGTGCTAAAACACATAGGAGAGGAAATGATAATAAATCACATAAAGAAGGGGATGAAAAAACATCAAATAATAGATGACAAAATATCATGTAAGAGATGACAAAACATCATCTACGGATGAAAAAAATCAAACAAGTAAGATGATAACACATCAACAAACACACAACATATAGTGATAAAACACATAAAAGATGAAGATATCATAAACAAACTTCAGGAAGTAAAGAAGATAAATAGAAAGAAAGGATAATTAAACAAAGTGGCAAGGCATTATATCACCTCAAGACATGATATAATTTCTGATCTCAACATGTTAAAAACCTTAGAATATCCTAATCATAGCATCATGGGTCAAGAAAAGGAAGAAAATGTCTAATTAGACAAGTGGAAGTGCAAACATGCATTTAGAAGACAAGACTTCATATCATGATAAAACATGCAAGCGGAGATGAGCTAATAGTATAGAATTAAGATTATATATATATATATATATATATATATATATATATATATATATATATATATATATATATATATATATATATATATATATATATATATATATATATATATATATATATATATATATATATATATATATATATATATATATATATATATATATATCCCTAAGGGTCATGCAAAAGTGGTTTCAATCTAAAGGTCACAAATCAAAGCATTAAAGCAAATACACTAGCATAAAAGCATTTATGTGTCAAGTGCTTAACCAAGTATGGAATAAGAAAGTGAAGTGATGTGAAAGAGGTGAAGAAGTATACAAGTAAGAAGTGAACACATGTCATAGTAATCATAATAAAATAAACAATCTTGATAAATATTCACAATCAAATCATACAAAGAAAGTTGGTTTGAAAACTCTAAGTGGACTTAAGTCCTCATACAATACTAGCAAGAAATCATGTGAAAGGAAAGAGGTAATGTGAAGCAGAGAAAGCAAACATTAACATGTTAGACACTAAAAACATACCAAATAATCAAGACAAAACTCAATTAATGATTAAAATCATGGTACAAACACCAAAGTACACAAACTAGGTCGAATTAAAGTTGTGGAGTGTAGTGAAAACAAATGTATGATCAAGTGAACATGGAAAAACATTTCAAGTAAGAGTAAAGTCAGTAGCATAATAAATATTTAACTCACAAGAAAGACTTATAAACAAACATAGAACATCACTATCAAGTCAAACACATAGGTTAGTAAGAAGAAAGATCAAAATATAACCTGACAAGCTCACCAATAAGGGAGAGTGAAGGAAGAATGGGATAGATGAAGAGCGGAAAGATTATAAGGTGTTGAGATACCTAAGTAAGTATAAAATAACATATAAAACACCATGTTCAAGTATCACACTTAAAGAGAAAACGTTGCACACATAACATTCAAAAGAAGTGATCCGAAGAGGTAAAAACTAGCAAGTTTAGTTGAAAGAGTAAAGATGAAGTAAAGAGATCATAATTTAAGTATATGACATGTGTGACTTGTTTTATAAGTTAAATTATGATGAGGTTAAAAAGTAAAATAACATTAAGATGAGACTTCACACACAAGCAAAGTTCCAAAGTTTGATAATCAACATCATAAAAAATGGAAAACATTTCTCCTAAACCAAATGAAATTGATAAAGATCAAATGAGATGAAAATGAATGATACTTATAGGTCATAGGGCAGTGGAATGACCCCTCATAAGGTATCTATCATGAACTTGAAACCCTAAGCAATATCAACAATATAACATGCTTAAATGTCATGACAAACTTGTAAAAATTGTAGTCTCTAATGCATACAAAAAAAGGTATTCTAAAGATATCAAATCCAAGGCTCTTAGATTTTATGGAAAATGGAAAAAATTAAGATACCTTAAGGAGACATATAAAAAAAACTCACGTGACAATCACTAAAAAGCAATGCTCAAAACACAAGCAAGAAAGCAAATGTAGCTCCTAAAGTGTCACTGTGTTAGTTGACAAATGAGTGCTAACTAAAAGGATCATAGGAGCATGAATAATTGAGATGAGAAGATAAGTCAAGATCAATGCTTAAACATTGTAAATAATATACTCAATATCCTCAAGCAACATTAACACACATCATTTATAAAACTATGTCAAAACAAGCAAGATATGGCTCCTAACATGTCATCATGATGAATTAACAATGAAATGTAAATAAAGGAATCAAATGAACATTTATTTATAGGTCATTAAACATGAAATCATAAGTATAATCAAATCTATTTAAATCTTCTTGGATCAATGATACTCAATTGGAAATGTACAAACACACTCTCCAAAATCAACATCACAAATGATAAGTGAATGACCTCTAAACAAAGGTGAGATATTAGAGCACTTGAATGGTTAATAGACATGAATTCAAAGATATAAAAATACTAACAATAATAAGATAAAGAATAGGGAACTTGGTTCCTTATAGGTTGCACAAATGCATACCTTATATTTCACACAATTCACAAAGATACACAAACAAAGATTAATCTCAAAATGAAATGAGAAGATGATCAAAAGAGATCAAATGCATATCAAGCCTTAAATGAGGCTATCCTTGAGTTATCACATCTCTACATCCTAATGAATCGCAATCATGACGAGGATTGGCTCAAGGGATTTACCAAAATTCACAAACTAGGGCTCAAAAACTTGCACAAATTAGAAGTTCAAAACAAATGAACATCAATAGCTAAAATGGATTAATTAAATTACTCCAAGATAATGTGAATCTAAAGGAGTACATAGAATATCATGAGTACAAATATCAACCTCAAAAAGTTTCACACAATATCAAATTAAAGGCAAGGAGTTCAAGCAAATCACAATGGATCAATTCAATAAATAATTATGGAAAAAATAGAAAGATAACTTGTAAATTCACACAAAATTAATTATAACTCTCTAAGGACTTATAAAAGTCACAAAAAAGGTTTAAAGTTATTGGATGGACGAAGAAGTAGGTTTTGAAGTACAAACATTAGGACTAGTTGGCAAAAGGCTCAAACTAGAGAGGCTTAATCAAAATGATTTGTGAAAAATAAGACATCAATGTTTAAAATTCTGCAAAATTGGTTTTAATGAAATCAATACATCCAAGAACCTGAATCATATTTTCTTTGAATTTTAGAAAATGAAAAAATTAGAAAATTAAATCAAACTTGTAATTTAAGAAAATGAAATTACCAAAAAAGATCATCAAACTACACAAATATTAAAGTCAATTATAAATCAACAATAAAAATAATATAAAAATCCAACAATAAACTTAACATATCAAGGATGTCAGAAAGTATTTTTAATGATTTTTTAGATTGATAGAAATTGGAAAATTAAATCAAAACCCTAAAATGTGATTAAAACAACTAATTAAATTATATGAATTTATTAATTATCTAAAAATGATGAAAATGTGAAAAAAATTCAATGTCAGAAAATATACTAAAAATAAAGCCTAAAGTATTTTTTTGGTAATTTTTAAGCACGTAAAACTATTTGAAATAAATTTGATAAACAAATAAAATGAACTAAAATTCAAATAAGGAAAAGATCTACTTCACCTATTATGATCAAATAGAAATGTAAAATAAAATCACATATGCTCAATCAGAAACGAACATGTAATCGTCCCTATAAAACATCCAAAACCTTAACACGAATTTCAGACTACTAAACCAGTTTCAGATGACGATAACTTCCTTGTTTCTTAACCAAATGCAAAAATATAAACAACTAGATTGAAGATCACAATTCAAGGAACACAATGAAATCAATAATTTCTTAAAATGAAGCACATATTATAGAGAAAACAGGGCACGAAAATCACTGATTTTAAGAAATCATGAACATGCTCAAAACAGATTTATCATATGATTTTTAGATCCATATTTCTCTCTCAATTTTCAACCAAATTGAATGATACAAACACCAAAGTTGTTCACAAAACTACAAGGATTCATGTGATGCTCATGGATTTTTCAAATAGTGCAAGATCAAAGTAAAATGTAAGCACGAAATCATTGACTCATGATATTTTCACATACTTGCAGAATAATTGGAAAACACGATTTCAAGCTTCAAATCACACACACATATACATCAAACCTATAGTTTGGCCAGCTAAACCAATATGAACGAGATTTAAAGCATTAATTCAGACTGAAATCATGAATTCAAGTTCAAATGAACTAAACTCAAGTGTGAAAAATAAATTAACAATTCCTCTGATCTTGCTTAATAGAAACTCAATGATCTTCTTTCCTTAGCTCCAAATGAGTGTGCAAGCTTTGATTTGAGGAATGCTTGAGAAAATTGAGAGAGAGAGAGAACTCTGGTTTTTTTATTGAAGCAATAGATTTGGATATGGTTTTATCAATGGAGAGCATGTGCATTTGAATGAAGAGTAAGGTTTATTTTATAGAGTGAGAAAGAGTGGATAGGAAGTTTCCTTTAAGGGCATAAAAGGAAAAATCATAAAAATCAAGTAGAGTGGTGTGATGTGCGTGTTGCGTTTTGATGCTATGCTTGGGTATCAGTGCTGTCATTTTGAGTGATCAATAGAGAGTGAGATAAGGATGAGAATGCACGCTGTAGTGAGGTGTCTAACTATGCACATGGGGTGGAAAAGAGTGGAGGGAATATTGTCATATTTGGCAAGTCACGATAGAAGCATGATTATGCATGAGTTTGTATTTTTTTTGGCTATATTGGGAAAAAGAAAAAGAATATGAGTGTGCTTGTGGTGACAGTGTAAGCTACTATAAGCAAAAATGTAAGTGTCACAAAAATTATTTCTTATCAACCAAAGCCAATGAGTCAACCATGTTTTATCCTCCAAAACTCAATCAAGTCGAGACCAACTGAAAAAATCTTGTGCTTTTTGGAAAGCTAACATCACAGTGAATGAGACTCATGTTGGAAGAAAAATTAAATAAGGTTTGGAGGCATTTTGAAATTTCCCTCAAAAATGGCCTCTTGATTCTGATCACAAACATGCCCGAATTTTCTAAGTAGAAACCAATTTCAGCTCATGATTGCTTGACTTTAAATTATGATATCTTGAGCTATAGCCGAGTAAATGACAGACTCCTTGAAGCAAAATTGTTTAGAAAACCTTTCTCTCCAACTTTCATATTGATGGAAAATTAAAATATGGTCTTAAAGTCTCTTAAATCTTGCCACGAAGCTAACCTTAAAAAGATGGCACATGTGCTGATGCAGGGACCATGCAAAAACCAAAACCTTGCCTATTTTTTGATCATGACTTCAACCCACAATATCTTGAGCTATGATCATTAAAATGAAAAACTATGTGGAGCAAAATTGAAGGTAACAATGTACTCTCCAACTTTGATGACAAACACAAATCCAAGTTATGCTTTAATCATGGAGAAAATTCATCACGATCCTATGCCTTGAAGGTGTTTGATAAATGTCCAGGCTTGGTGCATGCATAGAATGCCTTGGATGCTGGGTAAAGGTTCAGCTTCATGTCACCCACTTCCCATGACCATATCTTAAAATATAAGGATTCTTTTGAGAAAGTTCTTAAAGCATAGTTGTACATAAAACATGGATCTTAATCTTTGGTGTTGATCACTAACCCAAATTATAAATATTTCAAAGAGAAAAATGATGATGAACTTGTGCCCATAAATTGTTTGATGGAATGTCAGGCCTGGCACGCACGTGACTAGGCAATTTTCCATCTCAAGGTTTCAAGTCTTAAACATCATATCTCTCAATACTAAACCAAATTAAAATATTCTTGAACTAATATTGGAGAGTAGGATCCATGCTTCAATTTTGATGATGATGACTTTTTGAATTGAGTCCATTTAAACCCTCAAAATGGCCATGAAGAATAAGACCTTAAGAACATAATTGAAAACTTTCCTAAGTGTCAAGAATGTTCCAAGAAAATTAAATTTAGTCCCTTTCACTTATTGGACTTAGGCTCACAAAGAAAAAGTTGAAGAACACTTTCTCCTCTTTCCAACCATGTAAAGATTGCATTTTTCCAATAAAAAATGAAGAAGTTATGAATTTTCAAAGTTTAGTACTATGACCACTTTGAAAATTTCAAATATTCAAATGACTTCTTTGACAAGTTATCTTCAGATTCAACAATTCTTTTGATTTTCTTTCATAAATGACCATGTAACATAAGAATATGGATGTTGAATTGAATGTTGACCAAAAGTTCCCTTAGCCAACAATTGACTTTTGCTCAAATGACTGCCTTATCCCTATTTGATCAATTGAACCACTTTCAATCAAAATGGATGCTAAATTATTCAATAATAGGTGCTCATAAACATATAGAGAAGCATGGAATTAAATCTTCCCCAAAAATCTAGAGAAACCCTGATTGAATCCAAAACCCGAATTTTGGCCCTCTATGCTAGGAGATGATGATCCAATCTCAAAACTATAATTCCAAAGAACATGATGAGAAATTATTTGAACAAAGAGGTCTCATATGATAATGAGAGGATATTTATTCATAAATTTGGGCAACACATGTATCAAACACTTCATCCGACCAAAACCCTAATCTCAAGAGATGCATAGAAGAACAGTGATTCAAGAACCAACACTTGCAACTTCAAACTTCTGATGGATCAAAAAGACAATTGAGATGTGTTGAGGTGTGAGAAACCCTTGTAGCTTGAGTGACTCAAAAATTGAGGGCATAAGACCCTTCTTGCAGTGATTGATAACACAACCCCATTTCATAGCTTGCAGAGGAACTTGGGAACCAAAATACCTTGATCCTATCATAATGTATGAATGCATATGATGAAACATAAGCCTTTAAATTTCTAAAAACAAGAGGGTAAATTTTGGGGTGCAATAGTTATCCCTATTCAATCATCTTAAACCTGATAAGTGAGAAAAAGCGACCAATTTTGAATGTTCACGATGGAAGAGGATTGAATACAAAAAGAACCCGAAAATTTTCACTCTTGAATATGAGAGTAAAGCGAAAAGGGTAATTGTATTTTTATAAGGATATCACTAAGTTAACTTGGTGAAAGAGGGGAAGACAAGAGAATATTGAATCTGGACTCAAGATATATACCAAGTAGAAATTGGATTTGAACAACGAGCCAAAAAGAAAGTGGACTCGAAAAGCAAGCCAAGTAAATATTGGACTTACACCAAGAGAACTAGCAGATGCTAGACTCTAGAAGGATGTGCAAGGTAAAATTAGACCACAAACCATAAAAATGAGATAAAACTCAATTTAAGGAGACTAGATAATACTAGACTTTAGAAGAATGTTCCCGGACAAAGCTGGAACACAGATTGCAATAATGAGATGAAACTAAACCCAAGGAGACTAGATAAAACTAGACTCGAAAGACACAAATAAATATTGGATCCGAACGGGTATACCAAAAATAAACTGGTCTCGATTAACAAATAACAGATAAACTGAACTTATACCATTAGCACGCTAGCTGAACACTAATGGGATCAAATAGAGGTTATCAAGATAAAACTCGGCCTCCGGGAGTACTATGAAGAATGCGCCGGGTAGAAACTGGTGTACAAACAAGGAAACAAGATAAAGACTCAACCTAAGAGGAACTAGATAAGACTAGGCTATGAAAAAGTACTATGTGATCGGTGGAAATAGAACTGACTGTTTGGAATGCTGGTTCGTGAAATGTCGCGGTAAGCAAGAGTCGCCACCGTCTTTTATGTTCTCCAACATGGAAAGGACAAAAGCACAACAAAATTCCTTTTCGAGATGTTTCTCAGTTCAGGAGGTAGATTATAGAAAGGGAAGGTGTTAGCACCCTTTCTATCCGTGGTTATCCACGGGCTCTTAGGTACTTGCTCACTATGTTTTCAAAAATTGTTTGCTTTTCAAGTGTTTGTGGGTTTTGAAAAAGTTTCGTTAGAAAACTTCTAGGTAACTCTTGTATCAGTCCTCAAGAGTGTATGAAGTGTTTGTTTGAAAACTTTTTGAAAGTGTAGATGCGAAAAGTTGTTTTGTTTTTTAGAAAGAGCAAGTACCCATGAGAAATCTAACTACTCTAAGGAATTAGGATGTGTAAGAGTCCTTTAGACAGTACTTATCTCACTATTGAGAAGTAGGTAGCACCGTCGTTGGAGTTATTCGGGTCAATTCGATTATAAGGGACATGTGTGGTCACCAAAGAAATGGTAGGACGCCTTAGCGGTAACCCTAATATCCTAGATCCTTTTTATCCGAGGCAACCGTTTTGAGGCAACTGGATCTTTAGACAGGAGGGCGACCTCTAAAACACCCTATACTTGACGACCACCTCGAGGCAACCAAGTGAGGCGTACCCTAGGAGTGGCATGTGCACGTGTGTCAGTTTTCATGTTAAATTGTCTTTGCATGCATCATTGTGAGCTACGGGTTGATTTTATTTTTCATACAAGTCTTTCATGCATCATTAACAGTTAAAATATGCGGGAAATAAAGTGCGGAAAATTGAATCTACGCTATTACAAGGCGTCGGGTTTTACATCGCCAAAAACATAACCCTTTGGAAAATAAATGCGGAAAGTAAAGAAAGCGATAAAAGTCTAATTAACTATTACATTCTCAGAGCAGGTACATCAATATATTCAAAAATAATAATGCGCGAAAAGAAATTGAATCGGGACGTCCTTAGGGTTTTGACCCTTTTTGAGAAAAGAATTGAATTTGGTCCTTTTTTGCAATTTTAATTAAATATTAAACCTAATTCTAATTAATTGATTAATTAAAAGGAAAAAAAATATTTTTGTGTTTTTTAAGTCTTTAATGAAAATAAAAATAAAATAAAATCACAAGTTAATAAAAACCCTAATTTCTATATTAATTTTATTTATTATGAAAAAGATTAAAATTGTCCTAATTAAACAACTAGACTAATTAATTAGAATTTATTTACAAAAATAATTAATTAAATTTAATCAATAAAAATATTATTATTTTTTAGGTTTTCTGGATTTATTATGGAAAAATAATTAATTATATTAATTAAATAGTAATAATAATAATTAGTAAAGAAAATATAAAAGAGAAAAAAGGAAAAGAAAATAAGAACCCAGGGGGGTGTGTTGGCCCATTAGGAGGGGAATTTGGCAATTTCTGGCCCATGAAGCTTTCAGCCACGTTTGACTTTGATGATCCTCTAGAGCGCTTGTTGACTGGGAGCATGGTATTCCTCATCTTTTGATCATTGGATCCATGCTTATGGCCACTTGGCAGGCTGGGACATGAGGTTCATAGTGGAACACGTTGGGCATCCTGCATAGAATCACGTTAAGAAAAATATGAATAATTATTTTGGGGGACCTGGGAATCGAACCCAGGTCCCAGTGATCAATAGCCAGCACGTCCTTCCACTACACCAATTTGCACGCTTTGCTATTTAGATAATGGACAAATATAATATATGGAAAATAAACTCATATGCTGTATCAATAAAACGCACGCCTTTTGTTTGAATGGAACAGTGACATATCAACAGCTCATCGTCTCTTTCGTTTTCCTGCAAAAAGATAAAGAGATAGCGGGGGTTTTTAACCCCCACAAAATAGGACGGCGAAAAATAACGATTAGGCGTAGGATGAAGATAAATTGTTCGCGAGGGTCTCAGTGCGTTCGTCTCATTCAGACGGTTTCAACCATGGGTCTTTCAAAGCCTAATTTTTCCTATATTACAAAGCCCCAATTTAAGAGCTTGAAAACCCTAAAATTCATCCATGGTGGTTTGTGATTCAGGGCTCTATAACTCAATTATCTTGTACCAAAAGCTTCGTACAGTTCCTATGAATACAAAACAAACAACAAAACGCGTTAATGATGCATGAATCAAAGTGTGCGATTATGAAAAAAATTCCAAACCGTGAAACTATTATCCTTGGATTCTTTGAGCTTTAGCGTGTGATTTTGATTTCTACACGTTCCTGGGGACCTATGCAATGTATTAGAAGCAATTAAAAGCTTTGAATTGATCTGGAAGTGAGAAAACGATTTTATAATTTTCTTGAAAAAAACTCAATATGGCTATGGATTTTTGCATCAGCTTCTCACGTGAACAACATTAGGGTTGGCTTGCTTGCATATATGGGAATAGAATTAGGTTAAGTCTTGGCCCAAAGATCTATTGCATTGATGTTTCAATATTTGATTTCCAATCAAATCTTTTTGCATATTTTTGATTGGGAAAACTTGCCAAAATTGGAGATCTTTGTCCCCTTGATGTGCACACGAAATCTCCAGCATGTCTTGAGCTTATTTGCTTCACAAAAGATTGGAAAAAACATATCTTTATATTTTCCTACAATTAAATGAATTAATATTGATTAAAAATCCAAATAATTAATTAAAAATAAGAAAATAATTCAATTTAAGCTCAATGGGGCGTGCATAAGCCTTGGACAAAGATTCAATAAGGAATTTGAGGCCCATTAGCAAAAATGATGTGTTTTGAGCAAAGTTGACTTTTGCAAATTCACAAATATTTCCCAACTTCTCCAATGCATATCTTGCTCAATTTTGATCATATGAACATGTTCTTGGACATTTTGGAAAGGTCTTGAAGTCCTCTAACCAATTCCTTTGGTCCCATGTCATTTGGATTTACCAATCTCAAGTTATGGTCTTTGACTTAAAGTGCATTTTTGTTGACTTTTGAAATTGACCTATAATGTAGAAATTGATAACTTTCTGTGAGAGCATTTCCTGGACTTGGAGTGTGAAGATGGATTGTAGTAAATGTGATCCCCTTCAAAATGAGCATTGGATGGGATTTTTCTGATGAACCATGAAAAAGTTATGCCTTGGTCAAGATACAGTTGACTTTTCAGCTGTCCAAAAATAGCAACTTTTGCATCTTTGATGATTTTTGAGCCATGCTTGTGGAATCATGATCAAGAATTGATAAAATGATTATTGTGAGCTCAAAATAAGATGTTGACCAAATTTTTTGACTTTTGACTGCCAAATGACCATTTTACTCCTACAGTTGATTGTGAAGCAAATGAAGCTTTTGACTATGCAACTTGACCCTGTGAGTCTTGAAACTTGGCATGTAGGTGCTTGAGGATGTATATAGGCCTATGAGACTTGATTGAGCCATTGAAAATCCCAAATTTATTGAAGGAACCAAAACCCTAATTTTGACTGGCTTAGGAGGTGGTTTGACTGTGCAACCTTTGAGTAGTCTTGAGCCATTTCAGAATGATTCTTGACAAACCTTGAAGAATATGGGAGGGCAAATTTTGGGGTACAACAGTTGCCCCTGTTCAATCTTCTTAAACCTGAGGATGTAGATTGGCTTGCGTGCCTTTCGTGATCCGAAGGTGGAAGATGATTGAACACTAGAGTGCCCAGAAATTTGCACTCACATAGTGTGGTATCAGCAATGTGATGTCGGGAATGGGCTTACAGATGCCATTTGGAGAGATGATGGATAGGAGGATGGGCTTATAGATGCCATCTGGAGACTGTTGGTAGGTGGATGGGCTTATAGATGCCATCTGGAGATTGTTTGTTGAATTGTAATTTTTGTAAGTTGAAAGAGGGAACCTGTGTAGGGTTGCCTGATGATGGGCTCATGTAAAACCGCATCTTGGAAAGAAGGAAACCTATGTAGGGTTGACTGATGGTGAGCCTGTGTGAAACTGCATCTTTGAAGGAGGAAAACCTGTGTAGGGTTGATTGATGATGAGTCTGTGTTAAACTGCATCTTGGAAGAAAGGAAACCTGTGTAGGGTTGACTGATGATGAGTCCGTGTAAAACTTCATCTTTGGAAAGAGGAAAACCTGTGTAGGGTTTCTTGGTGACGAGTCCGTGTAAAACTACGTCTGGAGTTGAGAGAATCCGTGTAAGGTTTCTTCGGGATAAGTTCGTGTGAAACTTCTAGATGAACCGGGGTAAGGTTACTGTGAAATAAGTTCGTGTAAAACTTTAGGAGGAACCGGGGTAAGGTTACCTTGAGGTAAGGTCCGTGTAAGACTTTAGGAGGAACCGGGGTAAGGTTACCTTAAGGTAAGTTAGTGTAAAACTTTAGGAGGAACCGGGGTAAGGTTACCTTGAGATAAGTTTGCGTAAAACTTCTTGAGGAACCGGGGTAAGGTTACCTTGGGATAAATCCGTGTAAGACTTTGGGAGGAATCGGTGTAGGGTTTCCTTGAGATAAATTTGCGTAAAACTTCTTGAGGAACCGGGGTAAGGTTACCTCGGGATAAGTTCGTGTAAAACTTTTTGAGGAACCGGGGTAAGGTTACCTTGAGGTAAGTTCGTGTAAAACATTAGGAGGAACCGGGGTAAGGTTACCTTGAGATAGGTCCGTGTAAGACTTTAGGAAGAACCGGGGTAAGGTTACCTTGAGATAGGTCCGTGTAAGACTTTTTCTGAAAGAAAAGGAACCAGTGTAGGGTTACTTTGATGATAAGTCCGTGTAAGACTTCTTCTGAAAGAAAAGGAACCGGTGTAGGGTTACTTTGATGATAAGTCCGTGTAAGACTTCTTCTGAAAGAAAGGGAACCGGTGTAGGGTTGCTTTGATGATATGTCCGTGTGAGACTTCGTCTGAAATTGAGAAGGAACCGGTGTAGGGTTGCCTGTGGAGGGTGAGTCCGTGTAAGACTTCGTCTGAAAATTGAGAAGGAACCGGTGTAGGGTTGCTTCATGATGATCAAGTAGATAACTGTCCTGTCTGGTTTCAGGTATTAACCCACGATCAGTCGTCCACAAAATTTTCCTGGCTTGTTACAGGTGTTGACCTGGAACTGCAAAGGTAGATGGTAATCATCTTTTGATTGACCTTTTCCTGAAAAGGCAAAACGTTAGCTGTATGCAATGTCATGATGTATGAAATGCATGATGTCATGATGTTCTCGAATGAGATCGTGTCGTATGCACCTTATCATGTATGTAAGCAAGGGATGTGAAATGTGAAATGTTTATGAATGTATTTTTGTCTGGGAAAATAAATCCTTGACAGATGCCGGGAAGTTCGTTGAATCCTGGGATGATGCTGAAGAGTAGAGTTCTTCGTTTCCGCTGGGGATGATGATTGCAAGAATAAACCGGTAGGAGAAGATGACTCCGTTGAGGAATAAACCTGGTGAAGATATTACTCTGCGGGGAATTACTCTGTGGGAAGAGATACTTCGCTGAGGTTTTGATGATAACTCCTCTGGGGATACCGTTGATAAGCTTTGTTGGAGGATTTGATGAACTCCGCTGGGGGATAGGAAGAACTTCGCCGAGGACGATCTTTCCGTTGTAATTAGCTGAGGATAACCCAGTTATAGGCCCTGGTGGCGAATAACCTTTGAACATGGTCGGGGAGAGATGCATGTACTCTGCAGGTGATAAGCTTCCAGAATATACTGGGGATAAGCTTCCAGAATCTACTGGGGAGATGGTTCAACTCTCTTGGGGAAACTTTTTGGACTGCACTGGGGAATGGCTCCACCGGGGTGTCTGGTATTCCACCGGGGAACAATCTTATATTAATACTGTCGGGGATGCTTGCTTAGGAACATCTGCATACTCTGCTGGGGAATGTTGAGATCTTCTGGGGATACCCAACTTCCTTAGGGCTGACAGTAGACTAACTCTGCTTGGGGAGAGTATCGCTGACTTGCTGGGGAATACTGTGCCTTTTCGGGGCTGACGGGAGACCAACTTTGCTTGGGGAGAGTATTGTTGAACCTTGTCTTACTCTTGGGGAGTGAAGGTATCTTGGTCATGTTCTTCAGCTGAACTTACCTTGGTACCTTGGTGGACAGAGCAACTAGATCGTTCAAACAATTCTTATTGCCCCAGTTTCTGCGGGAGAAGAAGGCCTGTGAGGTCTTGATAACTGCTGATTTGACAAATCTTCTTCTGGTAAGCACGGGACATAGTCGTACGCTTTGATCCCTAATTTTTGCCTGGACCACCCTTTCGGGTTTTCAGTCCACCGGGATACCCTTTTTTGCCCAAGCCGCCTTTTCAGGTTTTCGACTTGCCGGGTGTACAGATTTTTTTATTTTCATCCCTTATTTTTGCCCGAACCCTTTTGGTTCGCCGGGGAGCCCTTATTTTTGCCTAGGCCAGTCAACCTAGCGGGTATTTGATTATGCGTAGTATTTTTTCGACTATGTCCACGCTCTCAGAATGTAGGGAGTTGTCACTGTCAATAGTGTTGTGTTTCCATACTACCAGAAGATGTCTGATCGTGCAAGATTCGTTGCCGGAATTCATGTCCAATGCCCCAAGTGACTCAGGCGGAGATTTTCCCCTGGCTATTTGGCATTTTTGAGAGATTCTTTGAATCTTAACTTGACTGCCCCAGATGATGGACAATGCTCATGTCTGCCCCTTAGTTGGAAGGGTTTCTTCCACTTGAGATGACCCTATTTTATTGAAAAGGTTTTTGTTCACTGGATATTCGTCGTGCGAATTTCTCTGCTGTTCGAACAAATAGTCATATGCAAACAATGTTATTTTAAGAATGCAAAGCTTATGTCTGTCTTGAAGTTTTTTGAAAATGCAGTTTTCAATAAAACAAGTGAATTTTTGTAAATGTGATGTCAACTCAGGATTTTACAGCAAGCCCTACAGGAGTCAGGATACCTTTTGTAACAGTATGCTTTCGAACTAACCCATGCTTCAGCTAGGACTTTTAAGGGTTATAACGTGGCATGATTCACGGTTTAAGAACAAAGGATAAAGGCTCAAATTTTATTTGTACCCACCCGCTCTTCGTGATGTTCTTCAAACCTAAACTCAGTTAATCGTGCATTAGATCTTGTTTGAGTCTTTGCTCTGATATTCCGGCGATGGTTTGGATGTTGACAATTTTGAATAGGCAGTCATTTCCTTTTTTGTTGAGGGTTTGTAGGACCTCTTTCTTTTTTATTTTATTATCCCTGTTTTTTTCCTGAACTGTTTCTTTTATGGTTACAGTCAGTGGGATGCCCCAGTTTTGTAAGTCTCCTTCATAGGTTTTGACTTAATGGGCTTTTATTTCTGAGAGATAATGATTGCCTGTCTTTATGATTATTCAAAACCATCACTGTCTTTTGTTTTTGGAAGGACTCCTTTGATGCCCTTCATTGCGCACCTGGATTAACTGAGAAAACTACCCTGCCCCAGGTTTTGATTAAGGGTTTTTAATTTTTTGTGAAAAGAAAAAAAAACTCCTACTTCTTTAGCTCGAAGGGGTTGACGAGGGATTATCTTCCTTATAACTCCAGTGTTTAGGAATTGAAACAATTCCTGTACCTCATCAGCGGGGTATGTTCAAAAGCATACTGTAGATTGTGGTATCGTTTTTGTCATCCTCCCTCAAGAGGCTTAGAACTTTTAATCGAGAGTTTGAACATCAAAAAAATAAAAGCAATTTTGAATATAGTAAACACAATTACTTCAAAACAGACACGTGTAATGCATTAATGAAATAACAAAGTTTGACATGAATAGATGTTTGAATAAGCAAAGAAAAATACAGTATTAGAATTCAAATGAACAAAAGTTTCTCAATCCTAGCCATGTTTTGGCAAGGGAGCAGTGATCACGTTGGGAGTCTCAGTAGGCTCGAACTCGATCTCCTTAGCATCAATCATATTCTGGATCTTGTATTTCAGCGTCCAACAATCCTCAGTATCGTGCCCCGGGCTACCGGAATGATAAGCACACCTCGCATCTGGGTTGTAGTTTGGAGAAGAGGTCTTGGGATTTGCAGGAGGGTTGATCACCGCAATCAGATTCATCTTCAACATGTGCTGCAATGCTTGTGACAATGGAATGTTGATGTTGGTGAACTGTCTTTTAGGCTCGTCCGGCCTTCGCTGATTTCCCTTTTGCTGTTGACGGCGTGGTGTAGAACCAGAGATCAGGACTGCCCCTACGTGTTGGTCACGACGACTCTTTTGACTGTATGCAGCATTGGACTCTTTCTTCCCACTGTAGGGCTTTTTCTGAGTGTCCGAAGGTGTAGACTCTTGAATCTTCCCAACCTTGATACCAGCTTCTATCCTCTCCCCAGTTAAGATCAGATCTGTGAACCCAGCAGAAGAATTCCCAACCAGATGATTGAAGAATGGACCAGACAGGGTCCCCAAGAACATGACAATGAGCTCACGGTCAATCAAAGGTGGCTGCACCCTTACAGCCAGGTCTCTCCACTTTTGCGCATACTCTTTGAACCCTTCACCCGTCCCAAGTGACATACCCTGGAGTTGGGTACGCGTAGGAGTGAGGTCGGAATTATACTGATACTGCTTGTAGAACGCAGTAGCCAAGTCCTCCCAGTTACGAATGCTGGCTCCATCTAGCTGATAGAACCATTCGAGTTGAGTCCCTGAAAGACTTTCCTGGAAGAAATGGATCCATAAATTCTTGTCTGCCGTGTAGGGCTGGATCTTCCTTACGTATGAACAGAGGTGCAACTTAGGATAGGTAGCTCTGTCGTACTTTGCAAAGGCAGGCGCCTTGAACTTGTGCGGGATCACCACCCCAGAGGATAAGCCTAGATCTCCAAAATCCAACCCGGGCACGTGTTGAATCTCCATGGCCCTTAGACGGTCCTCTAACTGTTTGTACCTGTCCTCAGCAGGAGGGTACTGTTCATCATTGAAATCCTTCTCGTTGTCGGAGACTACGGGACTAGGAACCCTTCTCTCTTGTGGACTGTCTTTGCCTACATATGAGGTAGTCAGCTCAGCCTCATTCTGTAGTCCATTCCCAGATCTGCGTCTAGTGTTGAACAAAACGGTCCTCTTCTTCTTCTTCCTCTCTTTCAGAATCAGAGTTTTCAAATCCTGTTGACCCTGGGCTAGGCTCATAACCAACTCCTGGAACTGGGCGTTCTGGGCCTGGAGGGCCTTGATAGCTTGTTCGGCGGAAGGTTCAGTGGACATGATGATTGCTGAAATAAACAGCGAAGAAGGTAAGTGACCTGTAAAAGGGGTACCTGTAATGCAATGATATGTATGTATGCAATGTTTTCAAGGATCTCTCGGGGTAAACAAAGAAACTTGTTAGAATTTGAATTTTGTAGCTTGATTGAAGGCACTTTATGTTATTGAGAGTCCTTCTTCAAGAGTTAAAGCTCACCATATCGAGTGGGTCATAGCCCCTGACTCAAGTTATCAACCTTGGCTAGAGGAAAATAAATCCCCTTTGCCCCTTGCTAGACAATTGGTTCACCATGACCTGCATCACAAACCCTTGAGATCCTTGAAATGGGTTAGTCCTTCTGCAGGATGTATGCGATGTTATGATGGTATGATGTTATGATATGCGTGGAGTGATGTAAGTAAACCCTGTTATGAGTCCAGATTAAGGACTGTAAACAAAACCTGCAAGGAACCCATGTTGTCAGATAACAAGAATATGCAAGTAGTTCAAGTTTGAAGGCACACAAGTCACACAAGACAACCCTTAGAGTTCAGGCCAGCATGAAGTTTGGGTACTACCCTCTTGAATTTGGTGGGCTCAAAACCTGTCCTATCAAAAGTAACCGGGTTCTAAGGAGCTCAATATCATTGGGTTATTTTCTATGTTCATTGTTTTGATTTAGCCACTGAACTGGCGATCAAAATATTCCAAGAAAACAACCCTCAATGAGTGTAGTATCGAGTATCTACCAACTTTGGACTGCACCAAAGTCGGTCATCTCACTACCCCTAAAGAGGCCAGGATGGTCAAGTAAGGTTATAAGGTCAGTTGATGCTTCACGACACCACGCGGAGGCCCCGTACTCTCCTTGACTTGACTCAAGGGTTACCGGTACTCACCAAAGTGCCACATCAACGTATCTATTGCTTCAACCATGTCGGTATACCATGCACAGTTCCCTCACAGTTTGTTGCTACTTCTAAAGGGTATCCCCAGATCCGGGTTAGGATCTATAGTAACTCCGATGCAATCCACAAAGATAAAGCATACAAGTCAAGCAATTTAAAACACAAGTGGTCTAATCCTAAGGTACACTCACTTATAAATCCCCAGCAGAGTCGCCAGTTCTGTGATCGGTGGAAATAGAACTGACTGTTTGGAATGCTGGTTCGCGAAATGTCGCGGTAAGCAAGAGTCGCCACCGTCTTTTATGTTCTCCAACATGGAAAGGACAAAAGCAAAGCAAAATTCCTTTTCGAGATGTTTCTCGGTTCGGGAGGTAGATTATAGAAAGGGAAGGTATTAACACCCTTTCTATCTGTGGATATCCACAGGCTCTTAGGTACTTGCTCACTATGTTTTCAAAAATTGTTTGCTTTTCAAGTGTTTGTGGGTTTTGAAAAAGTTTTGTTTGAAAACTTCTAGGTAACTCTTGTATCAGTCCTCAAGAGTGTATGAAGTGTTTGTTTGAAAACTTTTTGAAAGTGTAGGTGCGAAAAGTTGTTTTGTTTTTTAGAAAGAGCAAGTACCCAGGAGAAATCTACCTACTCTAAGGAATTAGGCTGTGTAAGAGTCCTTTAGACAGTACTTATCCCACTATTGAGAAGTAGGTAGCACCGTCGTTGGAGTTATTCGGGTCAATTCGATTATAAGGGACATGTGTGGTCACCAAAGCAATGGTAGGACGCCTTAGCGGTAACCCTAATGTCCTAGATCCTTTTTATCCGAGGCAACCGTTTCGAGGCAACTGGATCTTTAGACAGGAGGGCGACCTCTAAAACACCCTATACTTGACGACCACCTCGAGGCAACCAAGTGAGGCGTACCCTAGGAGTGGCATGTGCACGTGTGTCAGGTTTCATGTTAAATTGTCTTTGCATGCATCATTGTGAGCTACGGGTTGATTTTATTTTTCATACAAGTCTTTCATGCATCGTTAACAGTTAAAATGTGCGGGAAATAAAGTGCGGAAAATTGAATCTACGCTATTACAAGGCGTCGGGTTTTACATCGCCAAAAACATAACCCTTTGGAAAATAAATGCGGAAAGTAAAGAAAGCGATAAAAGCCTAATTAACTATTACATTCTCGGAGCAGGTACACCAATATATTCAAAAATAATAATGCGCGAAAAGAAATTGAATCGGGACGTCCTTAGGGTTTTGACCCTTTTTGAGAAAAGAATTGAATTTGGTCCTTTTTTGCAATTTTAATTAAATATTAAACCTAATTCTAATTAATTGATTAATTAAAAGGAAAAAAATGTTTTTGTGTTTTTTAAGTCTTTAATGAAAATAAAAATAAAATAAAATCACAAGTTAATAAAAACCCTAATTTCTATATTAATTTTATTTATTATGAAAAAGATTAAAATTGTCCTAATTAAACAACTAGACTAATTAATTAGAATTTATTTACAAAAATAATTAATTAAATTTAATCAATAAAAATATTATTATTTTTTAGGTTTTCTGGATTTATTATGGAAAAATAATTAATTATATTAATTAAATAGTAATAATAATAATTAGTAAAGAAAATATAAAAGAGAAAAAAGGAAAAGAAAATAAGAACCCAGGGGGGTGTGTTGGCCCATTAGGAGGGGAATTTGGCAATTTCTGGCCCATGAAGCTTTCAGCCACGTTTGACTTTGATGATCCTCTAGAGCGCTTGTTGACTGGGAGCATGGTGTTCCTCATCTTTTGATCATTGGATCCATGCTTATGGCCACTTGGCAGGCTGGGACATGAGGTTCATAGTGGAACACGTTGGGCATCCTGCATAGAATCACGTTAAGAAAAATATGAATAATTATTTTGGGGGACCTGGGAATCGAACCCAGGTCCCAGTGATCAATAGACAGCACGTCCTTCCACTACACCAATTTGCACGCTTTTCTATTTAGATAATGGACAAATATAATATATGGAAAATAAACTCATATGTTGTATCAATAAAACGCGCGCCTTTTGTTTGAATGGACCAGTGACATATCAACAACACATCGTCTCTTTCGTTTGCTTGCAAAAAGATAAAGAGATAGCGGGGGGTTTTTAACCCCCACAAAACAGGACGGCGAAAAATAACGATTAGGCGTAGGATGAAGATAAATTGTTCGCGAGGGTCTCAGTGCGTTCGTCTCATTCAGACGGTTTCAACCATGGGTCTTTCAAAGCCTAATTTTTCCTATATTACAAAGCCCCAATTTAAGAGCTTGAAAACCCTAAAATTCATCCATGGTGGTTTGTGATTCAGGGCTCTATAACTCAATTATCTTGTACCAAAAGCTTCGTACAGTACCTATGAATACAAAACAATCAACAAAACACGTTAATGATGCATGAATCAAAGTGTGCGATTATGAAAAAATTCCAAACCGTGAAACTATTATCCTTGGATTCTTTGAGCTTTAGCGTGTGATTTTGATTCCTACACGTTCCTGGGGACCTATGCAATGTATTAGAAGCAATTAAAAGCTTTGAATTGATCTGGAAGTGAGAAAACGATTTTAAAATTTTCTTGAAAAAAACTCAATATGGCTATGGCTTTTTGCAGCAGCTTCTCACGTGAATATCATTAGGGTTGGCTTGCTTGCATATATGGGAATAGAATTAGGTTAAGTCTTGGCCCAAAGATCCATTGCATTGATGTTTCAATATTTGATTTCCAATCAAATCTTTTTGCATATTTTTGATTGGGAAAACTTGCCAAAATTGGAGATCTTTGTCCCCTTGATGTGCACACGAAATCTCCAGCATGTCTTGAGCTTATTTGCTTCACAAAAGATTGGAAAAAATATATCTTTATATTTTCCTACAATTAAATGAATTAAATGAATTAATATTGATTAAAAATCCAAATAATTAATTAAAAATAAGAAAATAATTCAATTTAAGCTCAATGGGTCGTGCATAAGCCTTGGACAAAGATTCAAGAAGGAATTTGAGGCCCATTAGCAAAAATGATGTGTTTTGAGCAAAGTTGACTTTTGCAAATTCACAAATATTTCCCAACTTCTCCAATGCATATCTTGCTCAATTTTGATCATATGAACATGTTCTTGGACATTTTGGAAAGGTCTTGAAGTTCTCTATCCAATGCCTTTAGTACCGTGTCATTTGGATTTACCAATCTCAAGTTATGGTCTTTGACTTAAAGTGCATTTTTGTTGACTTTTGAAATTGACCTATAATGTAGAAATTGATAACTTTCTGTGAGAGAGTTTCCTGGACTTGGAGTGTGAAGATGTATTGTAGGAAATTGTCATCCCCTTCAAAATGAGCATTGGATGGGATTTTTCTGATGAACCATGAAAAAGTTATGCCTTGGTCAAGATACAATTGACTTTTCAACTGTCCAAAAATAGCAACTTTTGCATCTTTGATGATTTTTGAGCCATGCTTGTGGAATCATGATCAAGAATTGATCAAATGATGATTGTGAGCTCAAAATAAGATGTTGACCAAAAATTTTGACTTTTGACTGCCAAATGACCATTTTACCCCTACAGTTGATTGTGAAGCAAATGAAGCTTTTGACTATGCAACTTGACCCTGTGAGTCTTGAAACTTGGCATGTAGGTGCTTGAGGATGTATATAGGCCTATGAGACTTGATTGAGCCATTGAAAATCCCAAATTTATTGAAGGAACCAAAACCCTAATTTTGACTGGCTTAGGAGGTGGTTTGACTGTGCAACCTTTGAGTAGTCTTGAGCCATTTGAGAATGATTCTTGACAAACCTTGAAGAATATGGGAGGGAAAATTTTGGGGTACAACATACTCAATAGGATATAAATTGAAATTGGATCCTATAGCAAGGTGATGGAAAGTGTGTGTATTTCACAAGACACCTACAAGTCTCAAACAAGGGCAGACAGTAGAAAATGTTGAATGTACCCAAGGAATAAAAGAGACAAATAAAAAGTAAAAACTTGGCTCAAGGAGACTAGATAAAACTAGTCCAAAGATGATACTTAAAATAACTAGCAAACTCTACTTGAGAAGACTAGATAAAACTAATCCAAAGATGAGTACCAAGACAAAACTGGATTGCACGCACAGGTAACGAGATAACACTCGACCTAAAAGCCACTAGATAAAACTAGGCTAAAATTGAATATCAGGGTAAGGCTGGTATTCAGAAGGTATATCCATAGACATTGAAGTGAATCAACAAGGGTAGTAAATACTGAACCTGAGAAAACTATGCCAGAGAAAAACTGGACCAATACTAAAAATAGTGAGTAGACACTCGACTACTTAATGGTAACATCAAAAGGATATTTGTATTGGGAAAAACTGGGATATAATCCAAAGTTTAGAAAATCCACTGGGAATATAATCCAAAGTTTAGCAAACCCACTGGGGAAAATATAAACAATAATGACTTATGTTTCGATGCAGGTTTGAATTATTATTTTTCATGGAGTAATGTTGCAAAAGAGAATGAAAACAATACACTTTGAGGATGCAATGTGATGATGCATGATTCTGCTGGTGAAAATAAGGTACAAGGAAATGCTAGAGAGAAGTCCTTAAAAAGCTAGAACTTTGTAGGGAGTAACAAACCGAGTAACCGATGAAAACAAGCTACAAACTATGAAGGGAGTTACAAAATAAATTGCAAACTCTATTGGAGAAGATCAGATCAAAACTGTAAACTCTGATAAAAACGCCAATGAAAATTGGATGTTGTTGGGGAAGACAACAATAATATGGGGCTTGCAGGGAATCAAAATTCATCTTCGACTACTTGGGGAATAAATTGGAAACCTCTCGCTCGGGGATGACAGAATCTAGCACTGCTGGGGATATGAGGATCCAAGCTGGAGATAGGAGAACTTATGCACAAAACTCTTATTGGAAAGGAGGTAATCTTGGCGCAAGAAACCCACTGGGGATTTACGAACAATCTTAAAAAAGAATGAGCATGTCAGGGATACTAGGAACCTCAGGTGAAAAGTCACAATAGCGTATTCCTCTGGGGATTTGACACTTATCAACATCCAGGATCAAACTCTACTGGGGAAAAAGGAGAATCCTTGAATAAGAACTTTCGATGAAATGGCTCAGTTTGGGAAATGAGAAATTTATGAGTAAGAGATCTCCATAAGGAAACTTATCTAGGGAGAAAAAGATCCTGAGCTGGAGATCTTAGAAAGTATCCTTTTCTAGGGAGTGAGATAATCTTCAATACAACTCTGCTTTGGGAAAAACGAACAATTCTCAAATAGAATTGGCTGGTGGATGATAAAATATTCTCAGCATAAGGAGTCTCAACATAAGCTTCAGCTGGGGAGATGAGAGAATTTTTGAACAATAGATCTTGGTGAAGCAACTTGTCAGGGAATAAGAGAAATCTTCAAAGGCAACTTGCAAGGGAATAAGAAGAATCTCAACCTGAACTCTTGGTTGGGGAATAATACATATCTGCTTCAGGGAATAGACATTCTCCCATGAATACAACATCACATATATGTTGGGGATGTAGATTCTATACCAATAAATATCATCAATCATAACCTATCAAACAAGGATTCTCTGCTTGGCGATACCGGGGAGATGAAAACTTCAAGTTTACTGGGTAATCATCCAAGAATTTCCAAATCAGTCAAACTTTTTAGCCATAATCCCTTTGCTTGAGGAATACTCACTGGGGATAAGTAGAAACTTTAATGTTGCTGAGAATACGACCCAAGTTGGGGATACCGTAGTCATCTTGAAAGAATGTTCTGGTATTGCTGAATCACACATAAGTGAGTGAATGACTATTCCTACAGAGCAAATCAACCAAACATTCCCCAAGTATAGCATGAAGGAATTTCACTTGAGAAGGTCCTTGTAGAAACATGGTACCATACTGACTCAAGATAAAATGCCTTAGTATTCAAGATCTGAATAGTTCTCTTACACAACTGGCTCCTTGAGATATTTGTCGAATCTCAATGTAACTGTTTCAGATTAATTGACCTTTGAAAAGATTTACCTTGAGAGGAGTTCCTGAGATCTGTGCTGAGTATAACAATCATAGCTTCAGTTGGAGATAAAAATCCTTAACATCTGATGAAGGAACAACAATACTCTGGGCTTAAATTTCTGATGATCTAAGGATAACATCACTGACTTCCCGACATGCTCTTCATATTCATAAGTTGTTGTAGCCTTCGATTGGAATTAAACTGATCAACTCTAAAACGGAAGAATGCCCCTGCATAATTCCTTGCCCCAGTCTGTAGGGCTATTGAAGAAACTTTCCTCGAGAGGACTTCCTGAGATATGTACCATCAAGATAACCTGCTCCGTTGTTACAAACTTTGAAGCACTGCCTCTGACTAACCAAATTTTGAAGCAATTTCAACCATGCTTGGGAAAATTCCCCTGGTTACTCGACACTTTAAGAGATTCTTTGAATCTCGACATAACAACCCCAGATTCACAAAACTTTAGAGATATTTCTCGACGTGACTGCCTCAGATTAGCAGAATCTGCAAACTTCATTCCCTTTAAAGGTACTAAAGTAACACATTATTCTTACTCGACAGAGTCTCTGGAAAACATGCTCCTTAGGGTACTTAGATAGTAAAGCATCAAACTGCTTGAACTTAACAGAGTCTCTGGGAAATTGTGCCCTGTGATATTGTTAATTCTCTTGAGACAACCAACTTTTGATTCAACAGAGTATTCAAGCCTCTCTTCTTTGACAAGGTTAATCTCTTTACCGATGTTCATTGTGCAAGCTCACTTTATGTTTAAGTAATTTTTCATATGTAAAAGATGTTTTATTATGAGAATGATAATTCTAATGAAAATCACATGCTTGTATTGAAGTGGAAAAACTTTTATTGAAAATATTTTGAAACATCGAAGTTTTTGTGTGTACAAAAGACAGTAAAAAGATGGAGTTACACCAACTCAAAAGTTTTAGCAAGCCTCCTAAGAGTCAGATTACCGTACTCTCGTTACAATTTTTTCTTTTGAATTAACCCATGCTTCAGTTAGGACTTTTCAGGGTTGTAACGTGGTCTGATTCACGGTTTTAGAAAAAAAGATTTAAGGCTCAAAGTTATTTGGTGCCCACTCATTCTCCATAATGTTATCCATTCCTACATTCAGTTAACCCAATACGAGCACTCATATCTTGAGAGGACTTTATGATAGTTGAAGAACCACAGAGGGTTTTTTGATATGGCAGTAACTCACCTTGGCTTCTTTTGTGTTTCTAGTCACACGATTTTGCTCTTTGTTGAGGATCTTCATTTTGTAATCCTTTCTCGCCCTTCAAGATTTTCCTTTTTCTTTTTCAGTTCCCCTAAATTTTTCCTGGATAATTCTTTTTTATTTTTGATTTTCAAGTCCAACGGGATACCCTAATTTTTTCCTAAGTCAATTGTTTTCAAGTTTTTCGACTTAGCAAGCTTTCTTTCTTTTCTTTCTCTTTTTTTATTATCTTTATTTTCGAACACATCCCGTGGCTTCGAGTCGTTTTTGACTTGTTGGAAGAATTGTGACTGGCTCATTCTATGGTCTGTAAGGGGTAGCCATTGTTGTATTGTCATCTTCTGTCCTCCTGATAGGTGATGGATGGGGTGTTGTGATCCTCATATGTTCACACCATTTTTGAAATTTGAATGCTCGATCAGGTTAACTGAAATCTACCCTGCCCCTGGTTAAATTTGATGTTTTTTCTGACAAGAAAAGAAACTCCTACTTTAAGGCTCAAAGGGGTTAACGAGGGTCTATCTACCTTATATCTCCAGTGTTTAGGAATTTGAAATAATGCATGTACATTGTCAGTAGGGTTTTACTCAAAAGCATACCGTATGAGATTCTTAGTATATTTCCCATCCTCCTCCCTCCAGAGGTCTTGCTTTATCAAACAAGATTTGAGCATTGAAAACAAAAGAAGAGAAGAAAAAACAAATAAGAGTTATAGCAAATGGATTAATTCAAGACAATTATATTCAATGCATTTATGATTTAATATTAAAAAACAAACAGGTTTTGCATACAAGAAAGTACTGAACCAAACAAGAAAGATTACAAATGAGAATGCGAATGAAACTAGAAAAGTTCCATATTGAGGAGGCTAGAATCTGTATGGAATTATTTCTTCAGAAGAACTTAAGCAGAATTGATGCTCACTCGGGCACATGATTCTCGTTCTTCCATGGCGTGAATGCAACCATCCCTGAATCAATCAAGTCTTGAATTTTATATCTAAATAACACACAGTCTTCAATTGAATGGCTATGTGCCCCAACGTGGTAAACACATCAGACGTTGGGATAATATCCATCTAGATAAGGAGAAACAACGGGATCTAACTGTTGGGTTACCATCAAATAAAGCTTGAGTAAATGCGAGAACAAATGATCATAATGTATAAGAATTGTGTCATATATTCTTTATGGCTTCCTATCCTTTTGTTTTCCCTGTTGTGATGTTTTTGTTGAGCACACTGAACTGGATAAGCATAAAGGATGATACCTATTCTGATTAACTACCCGATTCTCATGTCTTGAAGAAGGCACTAACTATTGTAGATGAAACTTTGGGAGTGTGGGTTATGGACGATGTATCCTAGGATGCGAGGTAGAGCCTTGAAGGCAAGAAGTCATTACCATCTTTTCTGCAGCAGGTTGGGTAGGCTTGATTTGTATACTCAGACCTTTGGGACTAACCAAAATTATTCCTGCATTGAATAAATCCTATACTTTGTGTTTCAACTCGTTACAATTCTCAACATAATGACCAGGTGCCCAAGAATGAAACTCACACCTAGCATTCTCATCATAGTCAAGTGTAAGCTTTACAGGAGGGATACCCATAATATAGAGCTCAACCAACTGATGCTCAAGTAATCGAGGAAGTAATTAGGTATATGGCATCAGAATAGGATCCAAATGCTTCTCTGACTATTTATGTCTTTGCTGACGGGCTTTTCCCTTTGGATTGCCTTGGGGAATAAGAACTTACGGTAGACTGGAAGACCTCGAAACAAGAGAGTATGGAGGAGGTCCAAGAATTACTCCATGTCTTGAAAGAGCCCCCAAAGTATGGGGAATGATGTCAACTCCAGTTGCAGTGGCAGGCACATGATTGTCCTTTTCCTTCAACACCATTCCTAGTATGTACATAATCAAACTCAACTAAGTTTTCAATTAAGTATTTTTTTCCCTCAAAATTTCCTGACCACGGACCAAAACCTGTATATCTACCATAAACAGCCCCATCTGGGCCCTCATATCAGCCTTCATCTCAATCAACTCAGTTTGAAGTATTTCCATTTGGCTTGGCCGATCGTCTTTGGTTGAATGTTGACGAGTACTTGTCTTGGAGAAATCTTCTAAGAAGAAGAAGAACCAAGAGATAAGAAGTTTGGTCTGAATAAACCTATAATGCATGATTATGCATTCTATGTTTTATCATTTTCCAAGTATTGAAGAGTTTTGTCAACCATCTATAAAGACTAAACAACAAGATAATAGAGATAAGCAATAGTTAAGACGAGATATCAAAGCAAACACTGTTTTCATTCATAACAAAGCTACAAAGCAGATGGGTTCATACAAAAGAGACAATATCACATCATAAGAGATCCAAAATCAGTTGAGTTTACACTAATGGTCCCATCCAACAATTATGGTGGTGATCGTGCAACAATTAACAACATAAAGATAAAATATACTTCATCTTAACATAACACAAATGTCTTCATCGCTTAACGTAAAATCTATTAATGGAATGATTCTTCTCGGAGGTAAGGCAATAGCAAAGTTCCAACTCTCTTTATGACCCATCTGGTATACGGAATTCTAGCACTAACATCCTTCCAACCAAGGAGAGCTTCGTATTTCCTATGAATCTTGGCCGAAGCTTGTTGTACTTTATTCAACATTCTAGGATTTTCCGCCTTATCAAAGAAAACAGAATCTTCTACATCCTTGTCTAAAGGTTCACCATCCATTGCATACCCTAACTTACGAAGTGCGAGCATAGGATTGTAGTTGATGCAACCCTTTATTCTAATGAGAGGGACGTTAGGAAACTGCCCACAACTCTTAATGATCTCAGACTTATCCATCTCAGGGTTATGCCACTTTATATCATGATGAGTGAGACTCATGATTCTTTGACAAAATGAGTAACTGTCTCGGGTGTCTACAAATGGTCCACTTACGGGTAGATGAGTCATGAACCACTTATACAATAATGGAAAACAACAAATAATTGTTCCCCTTGTTCCATACTCGGAGTGAATGGAGTTGTAAGTATCAGCAAGTAGAGTCGACACATGGTTTTTATCCATGAAGAAATAAACAACAACACAATCTATAAAGTTTGTGACATTTGGGAACATAACTATCCCATAAATCAAGATATCCACTACAATATTGAAGGCCAACCTATTTCCTTCACTCGCAAACTCTTTAGCTTTCATCGTCATAAAATTAGAAGAAAACCCAAAGACACCACCGTTGGGCTTCCAATTCTCTTTTTCACATCGCTCAGGATAAAATAAAGAGCCTTAGAGATAGCTTCAAGATCAAACACCTCGGTAACATCGACAAAAGGAACTCGGTTTTGAACCTTGATGTCAAGAATGAAGGCATACTCCTCTAGAGTAGGAAGAAACTGATAGTCCTGGAAAGTGAAGCAGTGTAACCTCAGGTCGTATAATTGTAAAAGAGTTAGTAGAGCCCATGGCTTACTGGTAGTATTCAAGATAGACATCATATTTACATATTCTTGAGTGAAGCTTTTCGAACTATGCTCGACAACTTGAGCGCCCAAACCTCTTAATGGTTTCAATTCCTCATGGAAGAAACTATAGGAAAATAGGTGTTTGGTGGTCTTCTCGACAGTAACTATGTTATTAACCATCTCTGATGAAGATACTAACTCTTGAATGTCCCTGGAAAATGAAAATGCACATGCAGGTTAACATTTTTTGTTTTTGTACATCACTTTTTGAAAAGTAAATATGCTATGATACAACATGATAGGATCAAGGTTTCCATAACACTGGACATTGCTGAACTTCCAAAATAAACAGCTATCATAAGATAATAAGTCCAGAACAAAACCAAGAGATCATATAGTCACCAACAAGAATGAAGTCACCAACAGAACCAAAAGTCTCCACTGGTACCTGTAAGAATTAATCATCCCCGCTCACGGGTGAAGTATAGGTCAGGGTAAGGCAAGGGTGACTCAGAATCATGGGTCTGCCTGAAGGTACTATCATCGCAATACAAATGTGTATGATGAAAATACCCCATTTATACCTCAACTTAGCATGGTACACATGACCACACTACTAGGACCTCTTCCAGTAGCCGTCATGTCTCCACTATAGTCCTAGGGTTCCTAATGGTTTACAACTATGGCCTGGGTACTGGGCCTTTTACCTCAATAGTATCATCCCACCCTAGCAAAGAAATAACACAACATTAATATCTAAAGTATAGGAAATCATGAAATAAGATGCAATGTATGAAAGCATATAAACAAATAAAGCAATAAAGCAATAAAAAAAAAACACCAAAAGAAAAGAAAGCAAACACAAGCTAGGACTGACTTGCATAGGATGGACCAGAAATTGGTCAATCTTTCCCCAGTAGAGTCTCCAGCTATCGCGTCTGGGATTTTCATCGAAGCGCGAATGGAGGTGAATGGACAGAAGAGTCGCCATCAATGTTATTTATCCCAAGAGATGAAAAAAACAGAGTAAACCTGAGGGAAGGAAAGGAGCATGGTCTCACGACCAAGAGAAAAGAGTAAGGAAGTCGATTACACAAGAGGAAGGTATTAGCACCCCTCACATATGTGGTACTCCATAGGATCCACTTAAGTTTGTTCTAATCTATGGGTGTCTAAAAATATAAGTCTAAAGCTTAATGCTAAAAGGGAAAATGAAAAGAAGGAATGCATGCAAAAGAAAACATGGGGAAAAGAAGGAAGTAATTACAAAGTTTCGCTCGACTGACCCCTGTGACCAGATGCCTACGTATCTCTTTTAAGGAATTAGCTCAATAGTTTTGTTTGTTATGTGTTTTTTATAGACGGCGCTAGTGAATCATGCCTTTTTTTTAAAAAGGTTTTAAAGGAAAAATTCTTAAGACAAAAAGATTTGCATTGGATGGTGTTTTTCCTTGAAAAAGGATTTGATATTTGAACAACACCAAAGACTAAGAACGAAAGAATGATAATATCAAGAAGAAAACCGCTTATCATTTCTCATACTTAATAAAGAGTATGATTCTTATCAATTATCATTAAGTGTTTGAGAAGTTGAAAGAAAAATAGGTTTTAGTTTTAATGCAAATGCAAAAGAGAGAACAAAAAGTATAAGGGAGACTAGCAAAATAGCCCTAAAGTTATCATGCAATATTGATCCTATAGTAGGGATAGGAGGGAAGCATCTATCTAATGTTGTCATGCATGGATAAATATCCTAAGGTCTTTTTAGTTCAAACTTAGAGAAGAGTGAACTAAAGATCCTATGGGGAGCATGGAAATCTCACGAAATAGAAGAAGAGGAAGAAGAAACAAGCAATCACACTTAGATAAGAGAGAAAGCAAGCATCACATAAACACACATGCAATTAGGATAGACACCTAAGCACTTAAAAAATAAAAGATGAAAAAACACCAAGTAACAAGTATAAAAGGGATGATAAAACATCAAGATAAAGAGGAGACAAAAAAACATAAAATAATGGGAAGATGATAAAAATCACACAAAGATGATAATGCATCAAGTATAGAAAAGATGTAAATAAATCAAGCACATAAAGTAAGGTGATAAAACACATAGGAGAGGAGATGATAAAACATCACATAAAGAAGGGGAATAACAAAACATCAACAATGGATGACAAAACATAAAATAAGAGATGACAAAATATCATGTAATAGATGACAAAACATCATGTATGGATGAAAAAACATAAAACAAGTAAGATAAAAACACATAAACAAACACACAAGGCATAGTGATAAAACACATAAAAGATGAAGATCTCATAAACAAACTTGAGGAAGTAAATAAGATAGATAAGAAAGAAAGGATAAGCAAACAAAGTGGAATAACATGAAATCACCTCAAGACATGATATAGGTTTTGACCTCAACATGTTAAAGACCTTAGACTACCCTAAGCACAACATCATGGGTCAAGAAAGTGAAGAAAATGTCTAGTTAGACTAGTGAAAGTGCAAACACGCATTTAGAAGACAAGACTTCACATCATGATAAAAAATGCAAGCAAGGATGAGACAAGAGTATATAATTAAGGTGATATAGATATATACCTAAGGGTCATGCACAAATGGTTTGCATCTAAAGGTCACAAATCAAAGCATTAAAACAAATACACTAGCATAAAAACATTTATGTGTCAAGTGTTTAACCAAGCATGGCCTAAGAAAGTGAAGTGAGGTGAAAGAGCTGAAGAAGTATACAAGTCAGAAGTGAACACAACTCATCATCATCATCATCATCACATAAACAATCTTGAGAAATATTCACAATTAAATCACACAAGGAAAGTTGGTTTGAAAACCCTAAGTGGACTTAAGTCCTCATAGAATGCTAGATTGAAATCATGTGAAAGGAAAGAAGTAATGTGAAGTAGAGAAATAAAACATTAACATGTTATACACTCAAAACATACCAAACAATCAATACAAAACTCAATTAAGGATTAAAATCATGGTACAAACACCAAAGCACACAAACTAGGTCAAAACAAAGTTGTGAAGTGTAGTGAAAGCAAATGTATGATCAAGTGAACATGGCAAGACATGTCAAGTAAGAGTAAATTCAGAAGAACAATAAAGATGTAACTTACTTGAAAGACTTATAAGCAAACATAGAACATCCTTATCAAGTCCAACACATAGGTTAGTAAGTAGAAGTATCAAAATCAAACCCTACAAGCACACCTATAAGGGAGAGTGAAGGAAGAATGAGATAGATGAAAAGGGGAAAGATTATAAGGTGTTGAGACACCTAAGTAAGTAGCAAATGACATATAAAACACAATATTCAAGTATCACAATCCATCAAGAAAATTTGCACACATATCATTCGAAAGAAGTGATTCAATGAAGAAAAAACTAGCAAGTTTAGTTGAAAGAGTAAAGATGAAGTAAAGAGATCATAATTTGAGGATTATGACATGTGTGACTTGTCTTATAAGTTAAAATATGATGAGGTTCAAAAGTAAATGAAATGAAGATGAAACTTCACATACAAGTAAAGTCACAAAGTTTGATAAACAACATTATAAAAGATAGAAAACATTTCTCTTAAACCAAATGAAATTCATAAAGATAAAACGAGATGAAAAAGAATGATACTTATTGGTCATAGGGAAGTGTAATTATCCCTCCCAAAGTATATATCATGAACTTGAAACTCTAAGCAATGTCAACAATATAACATGCTTAAGTATCATGAAAAACTTATAAAAGTTGTAGTCTCTAATGCATACAAGCAAAAGTAATCTAAAGAGATCAAACCCAAGGATCTTAGATGTTATGGTAAATGGCCAATATCAAGATACCTAAAGGAGACATAGCACAAAAATTCATGGGACAATCACTAAAAAAAACAATGCTCAAAACACAAGCAAGAAAGCAAATGTAGCTCCTAAAGTGTCAACATGTTAGTTGACAAATGACTGCCATCTAAAAGGATTATAGGAGAATAAAGAATTGAGATGATAAGAGAAGTAAAGATAAAAGCTTAAACATTATAAATAATGGACTCAAGGTCCCCAAGAAACATTAACATACATCATTTACAAAACTATGTCCAAATAAGCAAAGGGATTTCAATTTTCTTGGATCAATGATACTCAATTGGAAATGTACAAACACACTCTCCAAAATCATGATCACAAATGATAAGTAAATGACCTCTAAACAAATGTGAGATATTAGAGAACTTGAATGGTTTATAGACATGAAATCAAGACTCTAAATATGCTAATGATAATAATAGAAAGAAGAGGGAACTTGGTTCCTTATAGGTTGCACATATGCGTACCTTATATCTCACACAATTCACAAAGACACACAAAGAAAGATCAATCTCAAAATGAAATAAGAAGATGATCAAAATAGATCAAATGCATCTCAAGCCTTAAATGAGGATATCCTTGAGTTATCATATCTCTACATCCCAATGAATCACAATCATGATGAGGATTGGCTCAAGGGATTTACCAAAAGTCACAAACTCGGGCTCAAAAAGTTGCACAAATTGGAAGTTCAAAACAAATTATCATCAATAGCTAAAATGGATTAACTAAATTACTCCAAGATAATGTTACTCTAAAGTAGTCCAGGGACTATCATGAGTAAAAATCTCAACCTCAAAAAGTTTCACACAATAGAAAATTAAAGGTAAGGAGTTCAAGCGAGTCACAATGGATCAATTCAATAAAAAATTAGGGAAAAAATAGAAAGAGAACTTGTAAATTCACACCAAATTAAATTCATACTTGTAACTTAAGAAAATGAAATTACCAAAAAAGATCACAAAAATTCACAAATTTTAAATTATATTAGAAATCAACAATAAAAATGAGATAAAAATCCCACAATCAACTCAACATATCAAGGAAGTCAGAAAGTATTTTTTATGATTTTTTAGATTGACGGAAATTGGAAAATTAAATCAAAACTCGAAAATGTGATTAAAACAACTAATTAAATATACGAATTAATTAATTATCTAAAAATGATGAAAAGGTGAAATAAAATTCAAAATCAGAAAATAGACTAAAAATAAAGCCTACAGTAATTTTTTGGTAATCTTTTAACAGGTAAAACTATTTGAAATAAATTTACTAAAACAAATAATATGAACTAAAATTAAAATAAGGAAAAGATCTACTACGCCTATTATGATCAAAAGGTGCGGTAAAATAAAATCATCCATGCTAAATAAGAAGCGAACACGTAAACGTCCCTACCAAACATCCAAAACCCTAACATGAATTTCAGTCTACCAAGCCAGTTGCAGATCACGATAACTTCCTTTTTTCTCAACCAAATACAAAAATCTAAACACCAAAATTGAAGATCACACTTCAAGGAACACTGTGACATCAAGAATTTCTTAAAATGAAGCACATATCATACAGAAAACAAGGTATGTAAATAACGGATTTTTAAGAAATCATGAACACGCTCAAAATAGATATATCATATGATTTTCAAATCTATATTTATCTCTTAATTTTAAACCAAATTGAATGACCGAAACACAAAAGTTGTTCATAAAACTACAAGGATTCACGTGATGCTCATGGATTTTTCAAATAATGCAAGATCTCATGAGATTTTCACATACTTGCAGAATAATTGGAAAACACGATTTCAAGCTTCAAATCGCACACACATATACATCAGACGTATAGTTTGGCCAGCTAAACCAATATGAACAATATTTAAAGCACTAATTCATATTGAAATAATGAATGGAAGTTCAAATGAACTTACCTTAAGTGTGAAAAATAAATTAACAATGCCTCTGATCTTGCTTAATAGAAACCCGACGGTCTTCTTTCCTTAGCTCTAAATGAGTGTGAAAGCTTTGATTTAAGGAATGCCTGAGGGAATTGAGAGAGATAACTCAATTTTTTTAATGAAGCAAGATATTTGGATCTGATTTTAGCAATGGAGAGTGCATGCATTTGAATGAAGTGTGAGGTTACTTTTATAGAGTGAGAAAGAGTGGAAAGGAAGTTTCCTTTAAGGGCATAAGAGAAAAAAATCATAAAAATCAAGTAGGGTGGTGTGATGTGTGTGTTGAGTTTTGATGCTATGATTGGGTATCAATGTTGTCGTTTTGAGTGAGCCATAGAGAGTGAGATAAGGATGAGAACACATGTTGTAGTGAGGTGTGCAACTGTGCACATGGGGTGGAAAAGAGTGGAGGGAATATTGCCATATTTGGGCAAGTCACGATGGAGGCATGATTATGCATGAGTTTGTATTTTGTTTGGCTATATTGGGAAAAGAAAGAGAATATATGTGTGCTTATGGTGATGGTGTAAGCTACTGTAAGCAAAAATGTAAGTGTCACATAAATTATTGCTTATCAACCAAAGCCAATGAGTCAACCATGTTTTATCCTCCAAAACTCTATCAACTCGAGACCAACTGAAAAGATCTTGTGCTTTTTGGAAAGCTAACATCACATGGAATGAGACTCATGTTGGAAGAAAAATGAAATAAGGTTTGGAGGCATCTTGAAATTTCCCTCAATAGCCTCATGATACTGATCACAAACATGCCAAAATTTTCTAAGTAGAAACCAATTTTAACTCATGATTGCTTGACTTTAAGTGATGATATCTTGAGCTATATCCGAGTAATTGATAAACTCCTTGAAGCAAAATTGTAGAGAAAACCTTTCTCTCAAACTTTCATGTTGATGGATGATTAAAATATGGTCTTGAAGTTTCTTAAATCTAGCCACGAAGCTAACCTTAATAAGCTGGCACATGTGCTGATGCAGGGACCATCCAAATACCAAAACCTTGCCTATTTTGTGATCATGACTTCAACTCACAATATCTTGAACTCTGATCATTAAAATGAAAAACTACGTGAAGCAAAATTAAAGGTAACAATGTACTCTCCAACTTTGATGATAAACACAAATCCAAATTATGCTTTAATCATGGAGAAAATTCATCATGTTCCTATGCCCTGAAGGTGTTTGATAAATGTCCAGGCCTAGTGCACGCATGACATGATTTAGATGCTGGGCAAAGGTTCAGCTTCATGTCGCCTACTTCCCATGATCATATCTTGAAATGTAAGGATTCTTTTGTGAAAGTTCTTAAAGGAAAGTTGTACATCAAACATGGACTTTGATCTTTGGTGTTGATCACTAACCCAAATATTGAATATTTCAAAGAGAAAAATGATGATGAGCGTATGCCCACAACTTGCTTAATGGAATGCCAGGCCTGACATGCGCGTGACTAGGCAATTTTCCATCCCAAGGCTTCAAGTACTAAACATCATATCTCTCTCAATACTTAACCAAATGAAAAGATTCTTAAACCAAAATTTGAGAGAAGGATTCAAGCTTCAATTTTTATGTTGATGCCTATTTGAATTGAGTCCATTTAATCCCTCAAAAATGGTCAGGAAGAATCAGACATTAAGCCCATAATTGAGAATTTTGCTAAGTGTCAAGAATTTTCAAAGCTAAATAAATTTCTTTCCCTTCACTTTTTAGACTTTGTGATCGGTGGATCTGGAACTGACTGTTTAACGCTGGTTCGCGAAATGTCGCGGTAAGCAAGAGTCGCCACCGTCTTTTATTTTCTCCAAATGGAAAGGACAAAAGCACAGAAAAATCCCTTTTGAGATTGCTCTCGGTTCGGGAGGTAGATTTATAGAAAGGGAAGGTGTTAGCACCCTTTCTATCCATGGTTATCCATGGGCTCTTAGATACTTGCTCATTTGTGTTTTCAAAATTGTTTGTTTGCTTTTCAGAGTGGGATTGAAAAAAGTTTCGTTTAAAATTTCAGTTCGACTCTTGTATCAGTCCTCAAGAGTGTTTGAAAAATTGTTTTGAAAGCTTTTTGGAAAGTGTCGGTGTGAAAAGAGTTTTTTTGATTTGTTTTGAATTAGAGCAAGTATCTACGAGTCATCTACCTACCCTAAGGAATTAGTCTGTGTAAATGTCCTTGAGGTAGTGCCATCCCACCATTGAGGGGTAGGTAGCACCACCGTTGGAGGTGTTCGGGTCAATTCGAGGATTAGGGACAATGTGGTCACCAGAGCAATAGGAAGACACCTTAGAAGCTACCCCCATGCCATGTTTATGGACATGAGGACTTACTAAAACATCCTCTACTCGACGACCACGTTTCGAGGGGCAAGGCAACAGTGAGGCGTACCCTAGGGGTGGTGTGTGATTTGTGTGGCATTTTCAGTTATATTTGTCTTGTTCATGCATTGGTGATCTACGCTTTGTTTTTATTTGGCATTCATTCTTTCATGCAAATTATTAACAGTTAAAAGGTGCGGGAAGATAAAAGTCCTACGCTATTACAAAGGCGCGAGTCTACATCGCCAAATTAAACCAAGACCCGATTTAAATAAAATACGGAAAATAAATGTCCTAATTAATCTATTACAAGGCTTTGGGGCAAGTACATGGAATTTTAAAAAAGGAAATAAAAGTAAATGTGCGAAAAGAAATAAAATCGAGAATGCAAGGGCGTTGGACCCTTTTAAGGAAATTAAATTGGAATTAAGGATTAAATTATTAAATGAGAAAAAGAAATTATTTTTGGAGTTTTTGTATTTATGAAATTTAATGAGAAAATTAAATGGAATTAAAAAGTTACATAAAACCCTAATTCTAAACCATTTTTAATTTATTAAAAAATGTTTAAGTTTGACCTAATTTTAACCTAATTATTTAATTACAAGTTATTTATAAAATAATTAAGAGTAATAATAATGATGACAAAGAAATAAACTATTTATTAAGAAAAAGAAGAAAAATGTTAAAACCCTAATCTTTACATTTTTTAGTTTGTTTGAAAAAAACATTAAAATTAGACCTAGAATTAAAACTAAATTAATTATTAAATTTATTTACAAAATAAAACGTTAGTGAACTAAATAATAAAATATATTTTTATTTTTTGACTTTCTGATTTTTATGTTTTTTTCTTATAAAAATTAATTTTGTGAATTGATTAAAAATAGTTAAAGCAAATTAAAATTAAAGAAGGAAATTAGAAAAGAAAATAAATATACAAATAAGGGGGTTTTCTGGCCCAGTTAGAGGTGTGATTAGAGGAACTTTGGCCCATTAGACAAAGTCATCTTTGACTTTCCTGATCATATGCTTGTGGTTGACTGAGCGTGCATGATAGACCTCACATGGTGGCCCTCAGATTGAGGCTTCTGGGCGCGTGGCAAGCCAAGGCATTGGGTGTATGGTGTTCCTTTGGATGAAAGCTGCATAGAAGCATGTTGAACAAAATAATATTGAATAAGTGGGGGACCTGGGAATCGAACCCAGGTCCCAACGTTTGCCAAATGCACGTTCCACCATCTGAGTTGTATGCGCGTGTTTGTTAGCCAATGGAATATAAATAATATAAATGAAACAAGCGCTTATAGTATTAACCAAGCAAAAAGCGCGCCAGCTATTCAAACTGGCCAACCCATGTCCAACACCTCAGCGTCTTCTCCATCACGCCTTTATTTTGACTGAAAATATAGAACAGATAGCGGGGGTTTTAAACCCCCACTAAGTGGTACCTACAAAAATAGCGAATAGAGTATCACGTAATATAAATTAGGCGTGATAGGATCAATCGTTTCGTCCAGATGCCCTGGTTTTGATGGTACTGGTCTTGTTGCCTAATTTTTCCAGTTGAAGGAAACCCTCTTTTAAAGTTCCTGAAACCCTAACGAGCTCCCATGGTAGATTCTCATACAGGCCTTAAAAACTCAATTGAATGGCACTGTTAGCTTTAGAATGATTAGATTAGTACAAATCAACAAGAAAAATGCATGGATAATGCGCATAAATCAAAACACGAATATGAGAAATATCAAGAATAGGGCGGCTTCGTTCTACCGATTCTTTGTGTATGGAGGCTTGAAACGTACTGGGTTATGATCAGAGAGGTCCCAACAAGCTTTTGAGATACTTTCCACGCCTTGAAATGCCTTCAAACTATGAAAACATATTTGAAGTTTTTAAGAAAAAAGTGAGTTTGTGTTCTCAGGTTCTAGCGCAGCATTCAGGTCTTTTTGCATTAGGGTTGTGTTCTGGCTTTTATGAGGAGTGTTTTAGGGTAAAAATTCAAGCCAAGAAACCTTTGCATTGATGTTTTTGAGATTTGATTCTCATGGTATCTTTTTCAATCTTTTCCTCATGAAGAACATGCCAATTTGCACAAAATCTTTCCTTTTTTGATGTGCACGAGATCTTGAGTGAATAATAAGGGCATATGTTGCATAAAAGGATTCAAAAACATTTGTTTAGTATTTTTGTCATATTTTATTTAATTAAATGAATTAATGGTGATAAAAATTCAAATAAATAATAAAAAATGATGAAATAACTCCCCTTTGGGTCAATGGGCCGTGCATAGCTTTTGGGTGATGATTCTTGGAAGAAAATGTGGCCCATTAGCAATTTTGAGGCATTTGAAGCAAAGTTGACTTTTCAAAATTCCCAAAACTTTCCCACCTTCCACAAGGCATATCTTGCTCAATTTTTAAGCTTTGATCATGTTCTTGAACATTTTGGAAAGGCCTTGAAGTCCTCTAACCAATGCCTTTGGTCCCATTTCATTTTGATTTACCAATCTCAAGTTATGGTCTTTGACTTAAAGTCCCTTTTTGTTGACTTTTAAAAATGACCCATAATGTTGAGATTGATAACTTTTTGTGAGAGAATTTCTTGGACTTGAAGTGTGAAGAGGAGTTGTAGGAAATGTCATTCTCTTCAAAATGAGCTTTGGATGGAATTTTTCTGATAAACCATGTGGAAGTTATGCCTTGGTCAAGTTACAGTTGACTTTTTCAACTGTCCAAATATGGAAACTTTTGCATCTTGAGACTTTTTGAGCCATGCCTTGAAAATCATGATCAAGAATTGATCAAATGATGTTTGTGGCTTCAAAATAAGATGTTGATCAAAAATTTGAACTTTTGACTGTCAAATGACCATTTTGCCCCTACAGTTGACTGCTGAGCAATTAGGGTTTTTGACTGTGCAATTTTGTGCTGTAAGTCTTGAAACTTGGCATATGGATGCTTGACCATGTTTGTAGGCATGTGGGACTTGATTTGACCCTTGGAAACTTCAATTTCTTTTCCATAACCAAAACCCTAATTTTTGATTGTTAGGAGGCCATTGAACTGTGCAACCCTTGGGGAGATTTTGAAGCATACTCTTGGCAAGTCTTGAAGAATATGGGAGGGAAAATTTTGGGGTACAACAGTTGCCCCTGTTCAATCTTCTTAAACCTGAGGATGTAGATTGGCTGACGTGCCTTTCGTAATCCGAGGGTGGAAGATGATTGAACACTAGAGTACCTAGAAATTTGCGCTCACATAGTAGCAGTGTGATGGTGGGAATGGGCTTACAGATGCCATTTGGAGATTGATGGATAGGACGATGGGCTTATAGATGCCATGCTAAGAGATGATGGATAGGTGGATGGGCTTATAGATGCCATCTGGGTGTCGATCGCATAAGAGATTCCTTAGCGAGAACTTGCGTACCTGAAAAAGAAAATGAGTACCTGGCCTGTTACAGGAGCTGGTCTTCAAACTCTTTGTATAGATGTACCCTGACTGGTTACAGGAATTGAATCTGGAGCTTCAAATGGTGATGAATGAATCAGGGATGGTTACTACCTCAACGGGACTGTGAGAGAACCTTGGACGATTACTACTTTAACAGGAACACTGAGAGAACCTTGGACGATTACTACCTCAACAGGAACACTGAGAGAATCTTGGGTGATTACTACCTCAACAGGAACGCTGAGAGAATCTTGGATGTCTTCTACTGGGATAAGAATCAGGGAGATCTTAGGGTCGATCTGACTGAACCGGAGAAGGCCTTTGACTGGATAAGAATCAGAAAAATCTTAGGGTCGATTTAACTGAACCGGACAAGGTCTTGGAATATCTTCAACTGGATAAGAATCAGGGAGATATTAGGGTCGATCTGACTGAACCAGAGAAGGCCTTTGACTGGATAAGAATCAGGAATATCTTAGGGTCGATTTAACTGAACTGGGCAAGGTCTTGGAATCTTCAACTGGATAAGAATCAGGGAGATCTTAGGGTCGATCTGACTGAACCAGAGAAGGCCTTTGACTGGATAAGAATCAGGAAAATATTAGGGTCGATTTAACTGAACCGGACAAGGTCTTGGAATCTTCAACTGGATAAGAATCAGGGAGATCTTAGGGTCGATCTGACTGAACCAGAGAAGGCCTTTGACTGGATAAGAATCAGGAAAATCTTAGGGTCGATTTAACTGAACCGGGAAAGGTCTTGGAATATCTTCAACTGGATAAGAATCAGGGAGATCTTAGGGTCGATCTGTCTGAACCAGAGAAGGCCTTTGACTGGATAAGAATCAGGAAAATCTTAGGGTCGATTTAACTGAACCAGACTAAAGTCTTGAAATATAGCTGAGAACTTTACTGGATCTTTCCTGAAAGGTAAAGGTCAGTCGTATGCGATGCATGATATGGATCAAGCCATGATGTTATCAACATAAATGAGATTTATAATATATGATACATATATGCATGCTATAATGTATGGAAATGTGATGTTTATGAACGTATGTTTTTTGTCCTAGGAAAATAAATCTTTGACGGATGCCGGGAAGTCATATCCTGGGCTGATGTTGGAGAATAGTGCTTTGTTGTCTCCGTTGGGGATGATAGTTGCAAGAACACCGGTAGGAGAAGATAACTCCGTTGGGGAATAAACTTGACGAATGGATTACTCTGCGGGGAGAAACTTACTCTAGCTACCTTGATGGGGAACAATACTCTGTGGGAAGAGAGGTACGCTGTTGAGATGTTAATGGTAGCTTCGCTGGGGATACCATTGTTATGTTGGAAGTGTTAATGGACTCCGCTGGGGATAAGAAGACTTTGCCGAGGACGATCTTTCCGTGGCTTTTGGCTGAGGATAAACCAGTTATATCCTGAAAGGGAAATAACCTTTGAATAAAGCCGGGAGACGCGTTCGTGCTCTGCGGGGGAGAAGCTTCCAGAATCTACTGGGGATAAGCTTCCTGCTGGGGAGATGACTCCAACTTTCCTGGGGAAACTGGATTGGACTCTCCTGGGGAAATTAATTTGATATGCTGGGGAAGTGGCTCCATTGAATGTTTGGTATACCGCCGGGGAACAATCTTTAGGTCAAGACTGCCGGGGATGCTTGTTTAAGAATATCTGTATGCTGTGTTGGGGAGTGTTGAGATCTGCTGGAGGATGCTCAACTTCCTTAAGGCTGATAATATAGCTTTGCTTGGGGAGAGTGCATTGATTTGCTGACTCTCTCTCTGGGGAATTAAGATGTACTGGTTACGTTCTTTAGCTGAACCTACCTTGATACTTTGGTGGACAGAACAATTAGATCGCTTAGACCACTCATTATTGCCCCTGTTTCTAATGTTACCTGTAATTAATCCTTTGTTTCGTATGCAAATATTTATGAGTTAGCAATTAGTGTCAAATGCATATATCACAATTTGAACCTTGGACGTTCTTCGCAAAATAAAACAGAAAAGGAAAAACAATTGGCAATCTTAGCTGAAAAGTGTATTTATATTGAATTTGCCTGTAAATAGGCGTTTTTATGTACAAGAGGCTGACGTCCTAGTAGGAGAACGCCGCCGAACAAAAGAGTTTACAATTTGTACAAAAGGGAAACAAAAACAGCTGTGTGAAAAGAATGATCCACTGGGTTGCAACTCTGCTATCGCCTTTATATCTCCGAGCGTCTCATCACTTGATGCCCTAGTCGAGGATGAAGTTGATTGATCAATGCCGTCTGAACTTGATGCTGATACCGGATTCTGGATGCGAAGTGATCCAATGAGACATAGTATTACGCTTTATCCCTAATTTTTGCCTGAACTGCCCTTTCAGGTTTTCAGTCCACCGGGATACCCATTTTTGCCCAAGCCGCCTTTTCAGGTTTTCGACTTGCCGGGTGTACAGATTTTTTTCATTTCATCCCTTCATTTTGCCCGAACCCTTTTGGTTCGCCGGGAAGCCCTAATTTTTGCCTAGGTATGTCAACCTAGCGGGTCTTTATTATGCGTAGTATCTTTTTACTATGTCTGCATTGGCGGGGTGAGGAAGGTCGTCACCATCCATGTTGGTTAGAATCATGGCTCCTCCTGAGAACACATGCTTAACCACAAATGGCCCTTCGTATGTAGGGGTCCATTTGCCCCTTGGATCACTCTGAGGAAGGATGATGCGTTTGATTACCAAATCCCCAACTCGATATTCTTGTGGTCTGACCTTTTTGTTAAATGCCCTGATCATCCGTTTTTGATACGTCTGACCATGACATATAGCAGCAAGTCTCTTTTCGTCAATTAAGTTTAATTGATCAAGTCGTGTCTGGATCCAATCATCTTCGTTCAGATTTGCATCCTTCATTATCCGGAGAGAGGGTATCTGCACTTCGATCGGTAAGACTGCCTCCATACCGTAGACCAAGGAGAAGGGAGTTGCCCCGGTTGACGTCCTTGCTGAGGTACGGTACCCATGTAGAGCAAACGGTAACATCTCGTGCCAATCTTTATAAGTTACTGTCATCTTCTGCACAATTTTCTTAATGTTCTTATTCGCTGCTTCTACAGCCCCATTCATCTTCGGCCGGTAAGGAGAAGAGTTGTGGTGCTGTATCTTAAACTGTTCGCAGAGCTCAGTGATCATCTTGTTATTAAGATTGGTACCGTTGTCTGTAATAATTCTTTCAGGGACGCCGTATCGACAGATCAGGTTATGCCAAATGAACCGTGCTACAACATTTTGGTTACTGTGGCGTAGGAAGTTGCTTCAACCCACTTTGTGAAGTAATCAATCGCTACCAGTATGAAGCGATGCCCGTTGGATGCCGTAGGTTTAATCTCACCGATCATATCTATGCCCCACATTGCAAACGGCCAAGGTGCTGTCAAGACATTCAGAGGAACTGGAGGAACATGCACCTTGTCTGCATATATCTGGCACTTGTGGCATGTCCGAGAGTGTTGGTAACAGTCGGCTTCCATTGTGGACCAGAAATACCCTGCCCGAAGGATCTTCTTTGCCATAGTGTGTCCACTGGAATGTGTTTCGAAGGTCCCTTCATGTAGCTCTTCCATGATCCTTTCTGCTTCAGTCTTATCCACACAACGCAGTAAGGTTGAATCATGGTTTCGCTTATACAGGATGCCATTGCTAAGGAAGAATTTTGTTGCGAACCTTCTCAGAAACTTCTTATCGTTGATAGATGCACCTTCAGGGTATTCCTGAGTTTCCAAGTATCTCTTCACTTCATGGTACCAAGGCTTCTCAGTCACCAATTCAGTCTCAAGATCACAACAGTATGCCAGTTCGTCCAGTTTCCAGATAATGATCCGGGGAGCCTCATTGTCTGGTTTGACCTTGAACATAGAAGACATCGTAGCTAACGCGTCCGCCAACTGATTCTCCTCTCTCAGAAAGTGTTCAAAGGTTATCTCTGTGAAGTGGGGGATCAAGGTCAACACACATTCTCTGTAAGGAATAAGATTCGGATGTTTTGTATCCCACTCTCCTTTGATCTGATTGATCACGAGAGCGGAATCTACGAAGACACTCAGAAACTTAATCCTTAAGTCAATTGCAGCTTGAAGACCCATGATGCATGCCTCATACTCCGCCATGTTGTTGGTGCAGTTGAAACATAGCCGGGCAGTGAGTGGAGTATGAGTGCCTTGAGGGGATATGATCACAGCGCCGATGCCGTTACCCAAAGCATTGGAGGCTCCGTCAAAGTGCATAGACCATCGGGATCCTTCCTCAGGTCCTTCATCCGGTCCAGGTATTTCACAATCAGTCACAATCATGATGCTCTCGTCTGGAAACTCGAAGTTCATTGACTGATAGTCGTCTACTGCCTGATGTGCCAAGTGGTCTGCCAATACACTTCCTTTGATGGCTTTCTGAGTTGTGTACTGGATGTCATATTCTGTCAAGATCATTTGCCATCTTGCTATTCTCCCAGACAGAGCAGGCTTTTCAAATATGTATTTTATAGGATCCATCTTTGAGATCAACAAGGTAGTGTGAGTCAGCATATACTGTCTCAGCCGGCGAGCAGCCCATACCAAAGCGCAACAAGTTTTCTCGAGCAATGAGTATCGGGTCTCACAGTCGGTAAACTTTTTGCTAAGGTAATAAATGGCATGCTCTTTTCGGCCAGACTCGTCATGTTGCCCCAGCACACACCCCATTGAGTTGTCAAGTACCGTCAGGTATAGTATCAAAGGTCTCCCCTCAACCAGTGGCATAAGGATGGGTGGTTCTTGGAGATATTCCTTGATTCTGTCAAAAGCGGCCTGACATTCATCATTCCAACGTACTACCTGATCTTTCTTCAGCAGCTTGAAGATTGGTTCACAAGTAGCAGTTAGATGCGAGATGAATCGAGCAATGTAATTTAGGCATCCTAAAAAGCCTCTGACCTCTTTCTCTGTCTTAGGGACTGGCATCTCTTGAATAGCTTTAACCTTGGCAGGGTCCACTTGAATACCTTTATCACTTACAACGAAGCCTAGCAACTTCCCAGATCTGACTCCGAAGGTGCACTTGTTCGGGTTCAACCTCAGCTTGTACAACTTCAGACGGTCAAACAATTTCTGCAGATGATCAAGGTGTTCTTCCTCAGTTTGGGACCTTGCGATCATGTCGTCAACATACACTTCTATCTCATGATGGATCATGTCATGAAATAAAGCAACCATGGCACGTTGGTAGGTTGCCCCAACATTTTTCAGTCCAAAAGGCATGACCTTGTAGCAGAAGGTGCCCCACTGAGTGACGAAGGTAGTCTTCTCCATGTCTTCAGGAGCCATCTTGATTTGATTATAACCTGAAAAACCATCCATGAACGAGAACACCTTGTGCTGAGCAGTATTGTCAACAAGGACATCAATGTGAGGTAGGGGGAAGTCATCCTTGGGGCTGGCCCTATTCAGATCCCTGTAATCGACACACATTCTGACCTTTCCATCTTTCTTTGGTACTGGCACCACATTAGCAACCCACTGAGGGTAAGAAGTCACTGCAAGAAACCCGGCATCGAATTGCTTCATAACCTCAACTTTGATCTTTTCAGACATCTCTGGACGCATACGGCGGACCTTTTGCTTAACCGGAGGGCAGTCTTCCTTGGTAGGCAAATGATGGACCACAATGTCAGTATCCAACCCGGGCATGTCTTTGTAGGACCAGGCGAAGATTTCTACATAATCATGTAACATCTGAGTAAACCGTTGCTTCACGCTGAGCTCTAGGTTGGCACCAATCTTGACTTCTTTCCTATCTGTCTCGGTACCCAGATTTATCGTTTCCACCGGCTCTTCATGTGGTTGAATTTCCCTCTCTTCCTGGAGTAACAGTCTTGCAAGTTCACCAGGCACTTCGCAATCATCTTCACCTTCGTCTTCGGCTAAGTTGATCGGATTTTCGAAGTCATAACTGGCAGTAGCAAAGTCGTTACCAGTGGGATCCAGAGTGGATTGAAACCTGTATGAGTGAGTGTGTGTAAATACAGCTGTTTTGTAATATATAAAGAAAGGAAAGAAAGAAAAGGAGCATAAGATTTGAAATGCGAGAAAACGTCCAAGGTCTTTATTCATGATATATGAAATGACAATTAATATGCCCTCACAAATGAAGCCACGGTGCCCCGGGTAAGACACCGGGCCATAGAGTTTTAATTCATTGTTTATTACAAATAACAAAAACAAAGGAATTCATTACTCCGTAACAAAAGTAACAGGTAGGTTGTCCTCTGCAATCCAATTGGTAGGTCCACTGTCGGCCGTCGGATAAATCCAGCTGTCGAACTCAGCTTCATCCACTTCATCATCCTCCCTAATAACATTTACTCCATGGTTAGGCATGGGAGCAGTCACCACATTGGGCTTCTCAGGTGCCTCAAACTGTACCTCCTTCGCATCAATAAGGTCTTGCACCTTATTTCTTAAGGCCCAGCAATCATCAGTGGAATGCCCCGGGCTATCGGAATGATAAGCACAGCGGGCATTTGGATTGTACTTGGGAGAGGCAGTATTCACAACCTTCGGGGCCTCCCTGACAGCCACTAGGTTGGTGGACAGCAACTGCGGCAAGATTTGCGACAAGGTCAAACTCAGCCGGGTAAACTCTCTTCTGGGTCTTTCAGCCCTTTGTGGATTAGTTTGCCGAGGAGCGGCAGCAGGCTTAACAATCATCACCGCGTTGACAGATTGGCGGCGTTCTGGTTTCTCTTGCCTCCTAGGCCCATACACAGCATTGGCGTCCTTCTTAAAGGGTTTCTTCTCAGAACTTGAAGATGCACCCTTCTGAATTTTTCCGGACTTCATTCCAGCCTCTATCCTTTCCCCGGTCAGAATAAGATCAGTGAACCCTACAGATGAGTTACCGATAAGATGATTGAAAAATGGCCCAGATAGGGTCCCCAAGAACATATCCACCAGCTCGCGGTCAGTTAACGGAGGCTGCACCCTGCCAGCCAGATCTCTCCACTTCTGTGCATACTCCTTGAAACCTTCGCTTGATCCTAGGGACATACCCTGGAGTTGGGTACGTGTAGGAGCAAGGTCGGCATTATATTGATACTGCTTATAAAAAGCAGTAGCCAACTCCTCCCAGTTACGAACTTTGGTCCCATCCAGCTGATAGAACCATTCGAGATGAGTCCCTGAAAGACTCTCCTGGAAGAAGTGGATCCACAAGTTCTTGTCCACTGTGTACAGTTGAATCTTCCGCACATAAGATCTGAGGTGTAGCTTGGGACAAGACGCCCCGTCATACTTGGTGAAAGATGGTGCCTTAAACTTGTGAGGGATAATCACACCAGTAAATAAGCCCAAGTCTCCGAAATCCAGCCCAGGCACTTGTTGGATCTCCATTGCATTCAGTCTGTCTTCCAACTGCTTATACCGGTCTTCAGCAGGAGGATACTGTTCCTCATTGAAGTCACTCTCGTTGTCAGAGACTACCGGACTAGGACCTTTTCCCCCTTGGGGACTGCTCTTGCCTACAGAAGAACCAGCTTCCTCATTCTGCAGAGTGTTGCCAAACCTTCGGCCCGAGTTGAAAAGAACAGTTCTCTTCTTCTTCTTCTTCTCCTTCTTCAGGAGTAAAGCCTTCAGCTCTTCTTGGCCTTGAGCCAAACCCATGATCAGCTCCTGAAATTGCGCGTTCTGCGCCTGAAGGGCCTTGATAGACATCTCGGTTGATGATGAGTCAGGGTTCATGATGCTGAAATAAACAGCGAAGAACAGTAAGCAACCTGAAAAGAAGAAAACCTGCTATGCACGTGATGAATGATATGTGTTTATGCAATGCATTCAAGGGTTCGAAAGTTCAAATTTGTTGTAGACAAAAAAGGAACACACGTTATTATTAAGGAAATAATTGTTCAGTACATCAAAGCCTCATGGGCATGTATTACAAAGCAAATCAATCCCAAAAGACACTACGCATCCTCTTTGGAGCTATGTAGGTGTTGAGATTCCTCTCCTCGTGCAATAGGCGGGTGAGCTCCAAGACCTTCTTTTCACTAGCATGTAGACTGGTCTCAAGAGAATTCCGTTCTTCCTTAAGCTGGATCCAGCTCTTCTGCATCTCTTCCCAGGACGTGGGCATGTCAGGATGTTGAATGGTGTAGGACACCTCTCCCTCCGTCACTGGCTCTTTGATCACAGGGAGCATATGAGGATAAGTCATTACTAACTTCTGGGAGCGGGCTCGTACCCACTTGAGATAAGGTTCCAATGGGATGGAATTCCTGTGCCCCAGTGTCTTGCTGTCTATCTTACTGGGCATCCTCCAAGCCCTGATAAATCTCTGGCGAAGTCCTTGTGCATCGTTGTCGAAGTCAAAAACTATGTCAGGAATTAACATGTCATGAAGGCCATCCCTCCGGGCATAACCAAACTGTCTCCAAGCCAGGCATGGGTTGTAAGTAATACCTCCTCTGATTCCAAGCAAAGGAACATTAGGATACTCCCCGCAACGATCAATGATAGTGACATCCTCTCTGGACCGAGAACACCAATGTATATCTGCATGTGTAAGAGTTATCAACCGTTGTGACCATCTCAAACCCCGCTCGTTCTTCAAAACTGATTGTGGAAGGTGAAAACTAAACCACCTTCCCAGGAGAGGAGTGCAGCACATAAGGACACCTCTTTTTCTCATGGTTCGAGTGTAACATGAGTGAAGGATGTCCCCCAGTAACGTAGGTATAGGATTCCTGGACATGAAGATCTGGACAGCACTGATATCTATAAGCTGATCTGGGTTAGGGAACAACACCAAACCATAGACAAGGAGGGCCACAACTTCTTCAAAAGCTTGTAAGTCAAGGGAGTTCCAACATTCCTGGGCCTTTTCAAACAGAAACCTGGCTAAGAACCCTTTGATGCCACTTCTAACTTCCCAATGTCCCTTGAGGTCAGATGATTGTAGGTGTAAGGGTTTAGCAATCTCTTCAAGCTTGGGTTCCTTTTCCGTACCATTGTAGGGTAGTTGATCAAGGATAGGGATCTTCAGAAGCCGGGAGAACTCTTCCAATGTAGGTACCAGTTGATAATCCAGGAAAGTGAAACAGTGATGCAGAGGGTCAAAGAACTGGAACAGGACCTTTATCATATCTTCCTCAATGTTGGTATTGACCAAGCTGATGAGTCTTCCATGTCTTTCACTGAATGAAGAGCTCTCGGGAATCCTGGATATAAGCTCCTTAAGCTGAGGAGGGATCCTTACAAGGCTGATTTGAATTGTCTTTCTGCGAACAGTTTCCATGTCCTACAAAACAAGAACAAAGATGAAGATTCGAACCCCTGAAATGGTTAGTCAATGCATATGATGCTGGATGATGTCATGATGCTATGATTAAACACACCACAAATATTTACAATGGCAAACATGTAAGGCACACAAGTCACACAAGACAAGCCCTTAGAGTTTAGGCCAACATGGGGTCTAGGTATTACCCTCTTGAAGTTGGTGGGCTCAACCTGTCCTATTAGCAGTAACCGGGTTCTAAGGGTCCCAATATCACTGGATTGCTTTCATTGTTCATCGTTTCGATTTAGCCACTGAACTGGCGACCGAAATATTCCAGGAAAGCAACCCTCAATTGAGTGTAGTATCGAGTATCAACCAACCTCGGACTGCACCAAAGTCAGTTATCTCACTACCCTAAAGAGGCCAAGATAGTTCAATTAAGGTTCCTAAGGTCAGTTGATGCTTCACGACACCACATGGAGGCCCCGTACTCTCCTTGACTGAACTCAAGGGTTACCGGTACACACCAAAGTGCCACATCAACGTAGCAGACTGTTTCAACCATGTCGGTATACCCCGCACAGTTCCCTCACAGCCTTGTTGCTACTTTCTAAGAAGGTATCCCCCAGATCCGGGTTAGGATCTATAGAACTCCCAAGACAGTCCCACAATTTAAAGCACACAAGTCAAAGCAATTTAAAACACAGTGATCTTAGTCCTAAGGTACACCCCACTTTATAAGATATCCCCAGCAGAGTCGCCAATTCTGTGATCGGTGGATCTGGAACTGACTGTTTAACGCTGGTTCGCGAAATGTCGCGGTAAGCAAGAGTCGCCACCGTCTTTTATTTTCTCCAAATGGAAAGGACAAAAGCACAGAAAAATCCCTTATGAGATTGCTCTCGGCTCGGGAGGTAGATTTATAGAAAGGGAAGGTGTTAGCAACCTTTCTATCCATGGTTATCCATGGGCTCTTAGATACTTGCTCATTTGTGTTTTCAAAATTGTTTGTTTGCTTTTCAGAGTGGGTTTGAAAAAAGTTTCATTTAAAATTTCAGTTCGACTCTTGTATCAGTCCTCAAGAGTGTTTGAAAAATTGTTTTGAAAGCTTTTTGGAAAGTGTCGGTGTGAAAAGAGTTTTTTTAATTTGTTTTGAATTAGAGCAAGTATCTACGAGTCATCTACCTACCCTAAGGAATTAGTTTGTGTAAATGTCCTTGAGGTAGTGCCATCCCACCATTGAGGGGTAGGTAGCACCACCGTTGGAGGTGTTCGGGTCAATTCGAGGATTAGGGACAATATGGTCACCAGAGCAATAGGAAGACACCTTAGAAGCTACCCACATGCCATGTTCATGGACATGAGGACTTACTAAAACATCCTCTACTCGACGACCACGTTTCGAGGGGCAAGGCAACAGTGAGGCGTACCCTAGGGGTGGTGTGTGATTTGTGTGGCATTTTCAGTTATATTTGTCTTGTTCATGCATTGGTGATCTACGCTTTGTTTTTATTTGGTATTCATTCTTTCATGCAAATTATTAACAGTTAAAAGGTGCGGGAAGATAAAAGTCCTACGCTATTACAAAGGCGCGGGTCTACATCGCCAAATTAAACCAAGACCCGATTTAAATAAAATACGGAAAATAAATGTCCTAATTAATCTATTACAAGGCTTTGGGGCAAGTACATGGAATTTTAAAAAAGGAAATAAAAGTAAATGTGCGAAAAGAAATAAAATCGAGAATGCGAGGGCGTTGGACCCTTTTAAGGAAATTAAATTGGAATTAAGGATTAAATTATTAAATGAGAAAAAGAAATTATTTTTGGAGTTTTTGTATTTATGAAATTTAATGAGAAAATTAAATGGAATTAAAAAGTTACATAAAACCCTAATTCTAAACCATTTTTAATTTATTAAAAAATGTTTAAGTTTGACCTAATTTTAACCTAATTATTTAATTACAAGTTATTTATAAAATAATTAAGAATAATAATAATGATGACAAAGAAATAAACTATTTATTAAGAAAAAGAAGAAAAATGTTAAAACCCTAATCTTTACATTTTTTAGTTTGTTTGAAAAAACATTAAAATTAGACCTAGAATTAAAACTAAATTAATTATTAAATTTATTTACAAAATAAAACGTTAGTGAACTAAATAATAAAATATATTTTTATTTTTTGACTTTCTGATTTTTATGTTTTTTTCTTATAAAAATTAATTTTGTGAATTGATTAAAAATAGTTAAAGCAAATTAAAATTAAAGAAGGAAATTAGAAAAGAAAATAAATATACAAACAAGGGGGTTTTCTGGCCCAGTTAAAGGTGTGATTAGAGGAACTTTGGCCCATTAGACAAAGTCATCTTTGACTTTCCTGATCATATGCTTGTGGTTGACTGAGCGTGCATGATAGACCTCACATGGTGGCCCTCAGATTGAGGCTTCTGGGCGCGTGGCAAGCCAAGGCATTGGGTGTATGGTGTTCCTTTGGATGAAAGCTGCATAGAAGCATGTTGAACAAAATAATATTGAATAAGTGGGGGACCTGGGAATCGAACCCAGGTCCCAACGTTTGCCAAATGCACGTTCCACCATCTGAGCTGTATGCGCGTGTTTGTTAGCCAATGGAGTATAAATAATATAAATGAAACAAGCGCTTATAGTATTAACCAAGCAAAAAGCGCGCCAGCTATTCAAACTGGCCAACCCATGTCCAACACCTCAGCGTCTTCTCCATCACGCCTTTGTTTTGACTAAAAATATAGAACAGATAGCGGGGGTTTTAAACCCCCACTAAGTGGTACCTACAAAAATAGCGAATAGAGTATCACGTAATATAAATTAGGCGCGATAGGATCAATCGTTTCGTCCAGATGCCCTGGTTTTGATGGTACTGGTCTTGTTGCCTAATTTTTCCAGTTGAAGGAAACCCTCTTTTAAAGTTCCTGAAACCCTAACGAGCTCCCATGGTAGATTCTCATACAGGCCTTAAAAACTCAATTGAATGGCAATGTTAGCTTTAGAATGATTAGATTAGTACAAATCAACAAGAAAAATGCATGGATAATGCGCATAAATCAAAACACGAATATGAGAAATATCAAGAAAAGGGCGGCTTCGTTCTACCGATTCTTTGTGTATGGAGGCTTGAAACGTACTGGGTTAAGATCAGAGAGGTCCCAACAAGCTTTTGAGATACTTTCCAAACCTTGAAATGCCTTCAAACTATGAAAACAGATTTGAAGTTTTTAAGAAAAAAGTGAGTTTGTGTTCTCAGGTTCTAGCGCAGCATTCAGGTCTTTTTGCATTAGGGTTGTGTTCTGGCTTTTATGAGGAGTGTTTTAGGGTAAAAATTCAAGCCAAGAAACCTTTGCATTGATGTTTTTGAGATTTGATTCTCATGGTATCTTTTTCAATCTTTTCCTCATGAAGAACATGCCAATTTGCACAAAATCTTTCCTTTTTTGATGTGCACGAGATCTTTAGTGAATAATGAGGGCATATGCTGCATAAAAGGATTCAAAAACATTTGTTTAGTATTTTTGTCATATTTTATTTAATTAAATGAATTAATGGTGATAAAAATTCAAATAAATAATAAAAAATGATGAAATAACTCCCCTTTGGGTCAATGCGCCGTGCATAGCTTTTGGGTGATGATTCTTGGAAGAAAATGTGGCCCATTAGCAATTTTGAGGCATTTGAAGCAAAGTTGACTTTTCAAAATTCCCAAAAATTTCCCAACATCCACAAGGCATATCTTGCTCAATTTTTAAGCTTTGATCATGTTCTTTGACATTTTGGAAAGGTCTTGAAGTCCTCTAACCAATGCCTTTGGTCCCATGTCATTTTGATTTACCAATCTCAAGTTATTGTCTTTGACTTAAAGTCCCTTTTTGTTGACTTTTGAAAATGACCCATAATGTTGAGATTGATAACTTTTTGTGAGAGCATTTGTTAGATTTAAGTGTGAAGAGGAGTTGTAGGAAATTTCATTCTCTTCAAAATGAGCTTTGGATGGAATTTTTCTGATAAACCATGTGGAAGTTATGCCTTGGTCAAGTTACAGTTGACTTTTTCAACTGTCCAAATATGAAAACTTTTGCATCTTGAGACTTTTTGAGCCATGCCTTGAAAATCATGATCAAGAATTGATCAAATGATGTTTGTGGCTTCAAAATAAGATGTTGATCAAAAATTTGAACTTTTGACTGTCAAATGACCATTTTGCCCCTACAGTTGACTGCTGAGCAATTAGGGTTTTTGATTGTGCAATTTTGTGCTGTAAGTCTTGAAACTTGGCATATGGATGCTTGACCATGTTTGTAGGCATGTGGGACTTGATTGGACCCTTGGAAACTTCAATTTCTTTGCCAGAACCAAAACCCTAAATTTTGACTGTTAGGAGGCCATTGAATTGTGCAACCCTTGGGGAGATTTTGAAGCATACTCTTGGCAAGTCTTGAAGAATATGGGAGGGCAAATTTTGTGGTACAACAGACTTGGGCTCACAAGGACAAAGTTGAATAACTTTTTATTTTCTTTACAACCATGTAAAGGTTGCATTTTTCCAATAAAAAATGAAGACGTTGTGAATTTTCAAAGTTTAGTACTATGATCACTTAGAAAATTTCAAATGTTCAAATGACTTCTTTGACAAGTTATCTTCAAATTAAAAAATTATCTTGATTTTCTTTCATCAATGACCATGTAACATAAGAATATTGATGTTTAATTGAATGTTGACCAAAAGTCCCCTTGGTCAACAGTTGACTTTTGGTGATTTTTGCTCAAATGACTGCCTTATCCCCAATTGATTATTTGAACCATTTCCAATCAAAATTGATACTCAATTATTCGATAGTAGGTGCTCATAAACATATAGACAAGCATGGAATCCAATATTCCCAAGAAAGACAGAGAAAACCTGATTGAATCCCAAACCCTAATTTTGACCCTCTACACTAGGAGATGATGATCCAGTCTCAAAACCCTAATTCCAAGGAACGTGATGAGAAATTATTTGAACAAAGAGGTCTAATATGATAATGAGAGGATATTTATTCACAAATTTGGCCCACACAAGTATCAGATACTTCATCTGACCAAAACCTTAATCTAAAGAGATGCATAGGAGAACAATGATTCAAGAATGAACATCTGCAACTTCAAACTTCTGATGGATCAAAAAGATGATTGAGATGTCTTGAGGTATGAGAAACCCTTTTAGCTTGAGTGACTCAAAAATTCAGGGCATGATACCCTTCTTGCACTGATTGATAACACAACCCCTTTCATAGCTTGCAGAGGGACTTGAGAACTAAAATACCTTGATCATATCACAATGTATAAATGCATATTATGAAACATAAGACTTTAAAGTTCTAAAAACAAGAGAGTAAATTTTGGGGTGCAACATGAAGGTATTAGCACCCCTCACGTCTGTGGTACCCCACAGGATCCACTTAAGTTCGTTCTAAACTAAGGGTGTCAAAAAATATAACTTTAAAGCTTAATGATAAAAGGGAATGCATGCAAAGTATATACAAAAAGCAAATTTTTATTATTTATAGCTGCCTTGGTTGTGAACCTTTGTGCCTGTGTACCACCTTCTGTGTAATGGGGATCAAGGCACTCGTAATTCACCTAAAAAGGTGTTTTGGTTTATTTTGTGTTTTTTAGGCAGATAATGTTACAGTTGCACTCTAGCTGTATACATATTGCAACTCGAACTTTGGGGAATCATGCGTCGTATTTCACAAAGTGGAAATAACACATTCTTTTTATGAAAAGGTTTCTGAAGAAAAGCCCAAAGGCAGTCCGAAAGCAAAAAGGTTTGAATTGGTTTGTATTTTTTACCTTGAAAAAGGATTTGAGCAATGTTAGAGTGGTTTATGAATTTGATAAAGAAAAAAGAGTTTTAGTTTTAACATGAATGCAAAAGAGAAAGACTAAAAAAGGGGATATCAATCCTAGAAGTTGTCATGCTTGTGGACCTAAAGTTAGGATAAGAGGGAGATCTACCTAATGTTGTCATGCATGGATAGAAAAACTAAGGTTTATTTAGTTCAAACTTAGATAATAATGAACTAAAGATCCTAAGGGGAACATGTCAATCTCATAAAAGAGAAGGAGAAGAAGAAGGAAGCAATCATACACTTAGATAAGAGAGAAAACAAGTATCACATAACACACATGAAATTAGATAGAAACCTAAGAACTATTCAAGAATATAAGAAGATATGGACATAGACATGTTATGAACTTAACACAAACGTCATGGTCAAGAAGAAATTCAATTAGTTATTGAAAACATGGTACAAACACCAAAGTGCACATACTATTTTCAATCAAATTTGTGATGTGAAGTGGGAACAAATGTGTGATCAAGTGAAAATGGCATGATATGTTAAGTAAGTGTGAAGTCATAGAAAAACACATAAGGATAGCACCTATTAATTGAAGAATTAAAAAACACAAGAAGGGGGGGGGGGTTGAATTGGAATCTTAAAAATCAATGGAAATAACACGATGATTTTTATCCTGATTCGTTTGAACTCGAACTACTCCAGTCCACCTGCCAAGGTGAGTTCGCCTCTCTCTAACGAGGTCTTAATTCACTAATCAAACTTGATTACATAATTACTTTGACTACTGTCAAAGTCTTCTTGATTATAACCATAATCCGGTTTATCTCAAGGAATTGCACTAAAAAATATGAATAAAGCAGTGTACAATATGATTTTCTTTACAAAAACAGTATCACACGCTTGTGATGTATTACATAGTTTAAAGAGTAGTATGAATGAGGAGTAGCAGCATTGAAGCATTGTGAATTGTGGTGTGTAAATCATAAACGATTTATCCCCATCCCTTGTTTAAATAGGCGCAACAATCTTGAGTAATTGGAAACTTGATAAATGTCAATTAATGCGCTTTCCTCAAATGAAATATCCTTGTCTATTTGTAGCCGTTGCATTTGATATTTCTTTGATGAATTGTAACACTTCAGAACATTAAAGAATCTATTTGCTGCTTTCTTCAGAACTTTGGAAGGTCAGAATCATAAGGTCCCGTTTGCAGCGTTAGACTTTATTTCAGAGTTAAAACGTCTTTCTCTTAGCGCAACTTTTGATCTTCATTCATCATAACTTTATGAAAATAGTCTACGTTCACAGCAGGAACATCCTTGTAGCTTAACTTCTGATCTACTTCCATCAGAACTTCTCTACAAAACAGAATATAATTTTATAGTGCATAATTGTTCTTTGTGTTTGTTATCATCAAAACTCTTACGAGGGTTGTAGAATCAAACTATGTTCTAACAATCTCCCCCTTTTTGATGATGACGAAAACTAGGGTATTTCAATTAAAAATAGATAGAACATAAAGCATTAGAGAGACTCTCCCTGAGTTGAGTACTCAGATAGAGATGAATTACTTCCCTGAAGTTCATTCTGATCAGAGCTTTTGATGCATCTCCTTCTGTATTCATCAGACTTTAGTTCCTGTTTTGCTTTCAGAAGAAAAAAACGAGAAGTTATGATATTCAAAATGTTTGAGACTTTGTCTCGATATACTGTTATTGAAAATATCTTACGTTCTCCCCCTTTTTGTCAGGAATAAAAAAGCAATATAAACGCTAATATTCAGAGTAAAAAAGATGAGTTATATTAAACTTGATTTCAATAACACTTTTAGAGCCAAATAAAACAAGATAAATGAATGCAAAAAATAAATTATAAAAAAAACTAAGATTGAGGAGGGGGAAATTTTGTGAACAACGCTTCTAGCAAGCTCTTAATCTGAGTGCTTGATTCCTCTTGTTTTCCCAACATTTCCTTGATTTCTTTGTCGTGTCTTCTTGCTTGTCCAATCTTTATTTGATCACTGCATTCTCTTTCTTTAACTCTTCCAGAGTTTTCATAACCAAAGATGAAGCCGGTGTATCCATAAAAGATACAAGTTTCTCAGAACACTCTGTAGCAGCTTCTAATTCAGTGGCTTCTTCAGTTATTTTGCCTTTGTCTTGAATAATAGCCAGTGGAAGATTTTCAGAGCATGGTTTAATAACTTCTGAAGGTTGGTGCTCTTTCCAAGGAGCATTGTCCAGCAGAAGAATAAATTTCCTTTCCCAGTGACTCAGAACTTGATCCTTGAAAACTTTCAGCTGATCACAAAAGTTTTATTGGGCCAGTTCATAGCTTAATTTGTTGAGTTTCTGGGATTCTGAGTTGAACCATCTTCTGAACCGGTTCCAGTGAGAATCTGAAGCAGCATGATTTGGATTTTCTAAGCTTTCTTGCTTCAAGGAGTTAACCCATTCCATTATTTCTATTTCAAAAATCAATAAATTTCTACCAACATCTGCTTTGGTGATAGTTGGTTTTGGTTTGGGAATGGCAATTTTGTGAGAGGTTGAGGCTAGGTGATCCAATGCTTCTAAGTCTATGACTGTTCTAAGGTGATCTTCTGGAGGATTAATAGGAGAGGGAGTAGGAGAATTAGAAATGATGATTGGTGATGGAGGTGTGTTTGGTGGAGTGGAATGGTAAGGTGATGGAATTTCTGTAATGTCTTGGATGGAGAAAGGTTGTCGAACCATGAGAGGTTTTGTTATTCCAGGAATTAGTGTGGTGGTATTATAGTCTGTGTATGAATTTTCTGGTTGGTAAGCGACAACGTTTGGATTTTCTGGGTGAGTGGTTTGGAAGTTTGGATTTCCAGTTTAAGGAGTTTGAAGGTTTGGACTTTCAGGGTGAGGAGTTTTAAAATCTGGATCAAATTGATCAATATCAAAAAGAACTCTAGCAAGTTCTGGCTGATTTTCTCTAAGATGTGGATTGGGAGAGACAGGTTTATTTAGTATGTTTTCTAGAGTCATTGAGGGGTCAAACTCTATATAAAAATCTTCAAATTTTTGAGGTGAGGGATCTTCTATTGGTTTTGGAGAGGAGGGTGTTTTAGATGTTGGAAAAACTACTGATTCTACAACATAAATAAAAGAAGAGTTACCTTTCTTTTTAGCAGCTTTTGGAGTCTTCTGAGAAGATCCTTCTCCTGCATATTTTCTTTTTCTATACTTCTTTAAGACAACATCTGGAGCTTGCTGATGCAGATCACGAATGTTTAGCTATGGAACAGTTCCATCCTTCTTGCATGCTTCTAAATATCTGACAACTATTTCTGGTGAATCATCAATTTCAAAAAATAGAGGAAAATATTTCAGAGGGATTCTCCTTGATGTGATGACTTCCTTTATAGAAATTATTGGATCCTTCTTAATGCTGTCAATAATCTTCATCTTTTTCAAGTTCTTGGCATTAAGGGGTTTTCCAGCACATGCCTCCAGCGTGCTTATCTGCGGAGCTTCAGTCAAATTCTCTATTAACCTATTCTCAATCAGAATATCTAAAACTAACCTGCCCAGAGGTATCCAATCCCTCTTGGTTATTTCATCTTCTCTTGTTTCCCTAATGCTTGTTCTCAGATGATTGAAAAGCAAGTGAGGAAGGTTTATTTTTGTCTTCTTCGCAATAAAGTATAGTAGAAACCGTTGATCAATATTTATGTAGTTAGGAGAGCTTGTTGGCTTCCTGTGCTTGATACAACCCAGAATGATCTTTGCCCAGATTCTGAAGTAGTCCTTCAGATCTTTAATCTTGTTGGATGGCTTCCCAGAAGTGAAGATTACTCTTAATATGGCTTTTAGGTCAGAACATTTCTCAGCCATGTCACTGAAACGGATTCCTCCGCCATTATAACCAATCAGCTTTGCAATCAAATATTCAGTGATTGCAATTTTCTTCCATATTACATAAGATGTTACTTGGTGATTAGAGGAGGTTGCATGAATCCAGAATTCCTTTACCAAAATTGGTAACACTGGACCTAGAAGACGATCTAAATACTTGTTCCAACCTTGAATAGCTACATCTGTAGTAAGATCAAACCCATTCTTCTTCATGCTTTCAAAGTCAATGATAAGCTCGCAGAGAACCTCAAGAGAATCAATTGGAGTAATTAAGGTTCTTGACGGTTCTTCGTATTGTTCTGTTGTTGGTGAAGATGAACCAGGAGCATATTGAAGATTTTTAGCGCTTGAAGTTGAAGCCATTGTTCACACTGACTGTTTGAGATTTTTGAGAAAAAAGGGTTTTTGCAAACGAAAACTAGAGAGGAAATAGAAGCGAGAAGAAGTGAAAGTGATAGTGAATGTGAATTTGTAATCAATTTGAAAACTTAATCAATAAGAAAGAGAAAAAAATTAATGATTACACAACAATTATGAATCCTGAAAATAGGGGATGGCGTGGAGATAAGAAACAATTACCAATGACATGCGTCTCAATGCACCCAATCAAATATTTAGACCCTTCAGAATTTGAACGCATGTTCAGCCTTAGAAGGACGCTTATGAGAGGATGACAAATGTTGATAATGTGAACTGCACGCCTCAATCTTTGAAATGTACCGTTCAGATCTTCTTAGATATATTCTGATGCAACTGTCCTTCTAACTTCTGAAGAATTGCTGATCAGATGTTCACAAAGAAAACATAAAATTCTGAGGGTTAATGAATATATAAATAAAACTCTTATTCTGGACATAATTTCATGTTGAGATGTTTCAAAATGAAATTAAACATATCTTCAGAAAGTGGTTTAGTAAAGACATCATCCCATTGATGGTCAGTGTCAATAAATTTTAAGGAAAGGATTCCTTTATGAATATAGTCCCTAATAAAGTGATGTTTTATTTCTACATGCTTAGCCCTAGAATGAAAAATGGGATTCCTAGATAAACATATTGCAGAAGTATTATCACAGAAGTATTATCACAGAAATGGGATTCAAGTTGACTCTTCATCCAGAGCATTTGTGTGCTGCATCCAGTCAATGCTATGTATTCAGCTTCAGTTGTTGACAAAGCAATTCTGGATTGCCTCTTGCTAGTCCATGAGATCAGATTTTCTCCCAGAAACTGGCAGCTTCCAGAAGTGCGTTTTCTTTCTACTCTGTCTCCAGCGAAGTCAGCATCACAGTACCCTACTAAATTGTATTCACTGGTTTTTCTATAAAACAAACCAAGATTAATAGTACCTTTCAGATACTCAAAAATTTGCTTAGAAGTTGTTAAGTGAGATTCTCTAGGACCTGATTGGAATTTGGCACATAAGCATACACTGTATAGAATGTCAGGTCTTGAAGCTGTAAGATATAAGAGAGAACCAATCATACCTCTGTAGATCTTCTGTTCTACCTTTTTACTTACCTCTCCCCTTTCCAGAATGCATGTGGGATGCATTGGAGTCTTAGATGGCTTACACTATGATAAGTCAAATTTCTTCATAAGTTCTTTGACGTATTTGCTCTGGTGTATGTAGCTTCCTTCTGGATTTTGATTGATCTGAATGCCCAGAAAGAATTTGAGTTCTCCCATAAAGCTCATTTCAAACTCTTCCTGCATAGACTTAGAAAATTCTCTTCCCAGAGAAGCTTTAATAGATCCAAATATTATATCATCTACATAAATTTGACAAACTAAAATTCCATTCTTAAATGACTTACAGAATAAGGTTGTGTCCACTTTCCCTCTGGTGAATTCCTTTTCTAACAGAAAGCTACTTAGTCTTTCATACCAAGCTCTGGGAGCTTGTTTCAGACCATATAGTGATTTCTTTAGTTTGAAAACATATTTTAGATGTTTGGAATTTTCAAACCCAGGGGGTTGGTGCACATAAATTTCTTCATCAATGTATCCATTTAAGAATTCACGTTTGACATCCATCTGATATAGAGTGATGCCATTATTCACAACAAAAGAATTTAAGAGTCTGATAGATTTTAACCTGGCGACTGGAGCAAAGGTTTCTGTATAGTCTATCCCCTCTTGCTGGCTATAACTTTGTGCAACCAGGCGTGCTTTATTTCTGATGACTTCTCCTTGTTCATTCAGTTTGTTTATGAATACCCATTTTGTTCCAATGACGTTGAACCCTTTTGGTTTGGGAACCAGATCCGATACTTCATTTCTGGTTAATTGATTTAATTCCTCCTGCATAGCTAATATCCGGTCGTTGTCCAGAAGAGCTTCACCAATGGTGGTTGGCTCAATTAGAGATACCAATCCCATGAGAGATTCTTCAGAATTTCTGAATGTGGGTCTTGTTCTGATTGGATCTTCCTTCTTTCCTAGAAATTTGTCTTCAGGATGAGCTAGGCTTCTTCTGGATAGTATTTTCTGGAGAGGTTCTTCAGATGTTGTTGTAGTGCTTGTGACATCTCCTTTTGATGTTGTTTGTGAGTCTTTGTTGGGAACTTCTGATGTATTGCCTTTAGCACCTGTGAACAGAACTTCTATATCTACAAGAGATTCATTTTGCTTTAACTTTTGAGAGCCAAGCTTGTCATCAAATCTAAAACTGATGGACTCTTCTACAATCTATGTTTCTATGTTGTATACTTTGTAGCCTCTTGAGTGTTCAGAGTATCCTAACATAATACACTTTTGTGCTTTAGAATCAAACTTTTTCAAATGTTCTTTAGTGTTAAGCATAAAACAAATACATCGAAATGGATGGAAATACAAAATGTTGGGATTTCTGTTCTTACACAGTTCATATGGAGTCTTATCCAGAATAGGTCTTATGGAGATTCTATTCTGAATGTAACACACTGTGTTAATTGCTTCTTCCCAGAAGTTCTTAGCAATGTTAGTCTCGTTGGTCATGGTTCTGGACATTTCTTGTAAAGTTCCGTTCTTTCGTTCTACAACTCCATTTTGTCGGGGAGTTCTAGGACAGGAGAAATCATGAGAGATGCCATTCTCATTAAAAAATATTTTAATTTTTTTGTTTTTAAATTCTCGATCATGATCACTTCTGACTTTAACAATTCTAAGATCTTTCTCATTTTGGACTTGGTTACAGAAAGCAACGAACACAGAGTGTGACTCGTCCTTGTGTCTTAATAACTTTACCCATGTCCATCTACTATAGTCATCTACGATCACTTACCCATACTTTTTTCCACTAATGGATGTAGTTTTCACTGGTCCAAATAGATCTATGTGCAGAAGTTCTAATGGTCTAGAGGTAGAAACAAATTTTTTTGCTTTAAAAGGAGGTTTTGCAAACTTTCCATTCTGACATGCTTCACATAGAGCATCTGAGCTGAACTTCAGATTAGGAAGTCCTTTGACCAGATTGAGTTTGTTAATCTGAGATATTCTTCTCATACTAACATGCCCGAATCTTCTGTGCAGACCCATTGCTCGTTGTTAATAGACAGTAGGCATTTTACGTTCTGACTTTTTATTTCATAAAGTTTTATTTTGTAAATGTTGTTCTTTCTCTTTCCATTAAATAGGATAGATCCATCTTTCTGACTAACAGCTTTACAGGAATTTTGATTAAAGATTATAGCATAACCGTTATCACTTAATTGACTTATGGATAACAAGTTATGCATTAATCCATCTACTAACAGAACATTATTAATAGAAGGGCGGTTACCATTACCGATAGTTCCAGAGCCAATGATCTTCCCTTTCTGATTGCTTCCAAAACCTACGTAGACTCCAGATTTAAGTTCCAGGCTTTGGAGAATATGCTTTCTTCCTGTCATGTGTCGAGAGCATCCAGAGTAAAGGTACCATGATTGGTGTTTTAGTTTTGCTGTCAAAGATATCTGCTACATATATAATTTTATTCTTAGGTATATCTTTTTGGGTCCTTGTTTGTTAGTGTTACCAAAATTCTGTTTGAATTTTGGTTTAGCAGAAAAACCATTACTGGTATATTTTAAGTCATCTGTGTGCCCATAGGTAAATTGAGATTTTAAAGGAGTGCATTTAATAACTAAGTCCATGACTTTCTTAGGTTGGGATACTTTACCTTTGTATCTTATACCTTTTCTGCCATTTCTGCTAACTCCATAGATCATTGAAGCCATCTTACTTCTATCTATGTTTTTAGCAAGGAACTTTTGAAAGCTATGATCATATTCCTTTATGATCTTATTAGAGTTTCTAGGAACCTCTGAGATTATTTCCTTCTGAGTGGTTTGTAAATTGTTTTCAATTTTGAAATTTTTTCTTTTAGCTTAGAATTTTGTAATCTCAGATTCTCAGTTTTTTCAGAGTCAGAAACTAGATCCTTTTTCAGGTTCTTGAATTTGACTCAAACCTGCTGATATCTTTCAAGAATTTCACTCATACTTTCTCCTAATTCAACTTTAGTAAAGTTTACAGTAAAGTCAGGAAATACCTCTTCTATGTCTGATTCTGACCCAAATGATTTAGTATCTTCTGTCACGTTGGCCATAAGAGCAATGTTGGCTCTTTCATCTTTTGATTATTTGTTTGCGTCAGAAGTATCTGAGTCAGCCCATGTTTCCATGAGACTTTTATTCTTCTCCTTGAAGAACTTATTTTTGGGTTTCTCCTTCTGAAACCTTGGATAATCGCTTTTGTAGTGCCCTTGTTTATTGCACTCGTAGCAGACAATGTCCCTGATGCTTGACTTTCTGTGTCCAAAAAAAGATTCAGACTTTCTGGGTCCAGAAGATGATTCAGACTTTCTGTATCAAGAAGATGATTCATTTTGATTCCCTGTTCTTCTGGAATTTCTGAACTTCCTTTGCCTCTGCTTCCACAGCTGATTGACTCTTTTGGAGAGAAGAGACAATTCGTCTTCTTCTGATGAGGATCTACCAGAGGTTTCTTCCATAGCCTGCAAAACTTTAGAATCATATTTTTGTTAGATTTAATAGCTAACGACTTACCTTGCTTCCGGGGCTCATCATCTTCTAACTCTATCTCATGACTTCTGAGTGAGCTGATAAGTTCTTCTAGAGATATCTTGTTAAGATCTTTTTCCAGTTTGAGAGCAGTGACCATGGGCCTCCATTGCTTTTGTAGAGTTCTGATGATCTTCTTTACATGATCAGCAGTTGAATACCCTTTATCCAGAACTTTCAGCCTAACAACTAGAATTTGGAATCTTGAGAACATTGCTTCAATGGTTTCGGTTTCTTCCATCTTGAAGGCTTCATACTTATGAATGAGCGCAAGGGCTTTGGTTTATTTTACTTGCATGTTTCCTTCATGCGTCATTCTCATAGAATCAAATTTTTTTTTAGCCGTCTCTCTGTTTGTAATCTTCTCATACTCTGAATATGAGATGGCACTCAAGAGAATAGTTTTGTCCTTGTGATGATTTATGAAGTCACGCTTTTGATGATCAGATATTTTTTTCTATCAATCTTCTGACCACTTTCATCCACAAGATGCATGTATCCATCAATTACCATATACCAGAGATCAGCATCATGATCCAGAAAGAAGCTTTCAATTTTGTCTTTCCAGTAATCAAAGTTATCTCCATCAAAATTGGAGGTTTTCCGCTGATTCTGTCTTTCTCATCATGGTAGTCATTGCTGATGTTCTGACTTGGTCCCACCATAGTGTTTTTCTTAGCTTGGATCTTTTATTGACACGGTTAAGTGCTTGAACTCAGAACCAGGCTCTCTGATGCCAATTGAAGAATTAAAAAACACAAGAAGGGGGGTTGAATTGGAATCTTAAAAATCAATGGAAATAACACGATGATTTTTATCCTGGTTCGTTTGAACTCAAACTACTCCATTCCACCCGCCAAGGTGATTTCGACTCTCTCCAACGAGGTCTTAATTCACTAATCAAACTTGATTACACAACTACTTTGACTACTGCCAAAGTCTTCTTGAGTATAACCACAACCCGATTTATCTCAAGGAACTGCACTAAACAAAATATGAATAAAGAAGTGTACAATATGTTTTTCTTTACAAAAATAGTATCACAGATTTGTGATCTATTACACATTTTAAAGAGTAGTATGAATGAGGAGTAGCAGCGTTGAAGTATTGTGAATTGTGGTGTGTAAATTGTAAACGATTTATCCTCATCCCTTGTTTAAATAGGCGCAACAATCTTTAGTAATTGGAAACTTGATAAATGTCAGTTAATGCGCTTTCCTCAAATAAAAGATCCTTGCCTGTTTGTAGCCGTTGCATTTGATATTGCTTTGATGAATTGTAAGGCTTAAGAACATTAAGGAATCTGTTTGCTGCTTGCTTCAGAACTTTGGAAGGTCAGAATCATAAGCTCATGTATGCAGCGTTAGACGTTCTTTCAGAGTTAAAACATCTTTCTCTTAGCGTAACTTCTGATCTTCATTCATCAAAACTTTCTGAAAATAGTCTACGTTCATAGCAGGAATATCCTTGTAGCTTAACTTCTGTTCTACTTCCACCAGAAATTCTCTACAAAATAGAATATAACTTTAGAATGCATAATTGTTCTTTGTGTTTGTTATCATCAAAACTCTTAAGAGGGTTGTAGAATCAAACTATGTTCTAACATTAATAACCTCTAATATTTCTAAGGAAACACTACTAAAGCACATTCAAAAGTTAGTACAAGAATGGGTCTGTGATCGGTGGATCTGGAACTGACTGTTTAACGCTGGTTCGCGAAATGTCGCGGAAGCAAGAGTCGCCACCGTCTTTTATTTTCTCCAAATGGAAAGGACAAAAGCACAGAAAAATTCCTTATAGAGATTGCTCTCGGTTCGGGAGGTAGATTATAGAAAGGGAAGGTGTTAGCACCCTTTCTATCCATGGTTATCCATAGGCTCTTAGATACTTGCTCACTTGTGTTTTCAAAATGGTTTGTTTGCTTTTCAACTGTGGGTTTTAAAAAAGTTTCTTTGAAAATTTCAGTTCGACTCTTGTATCGGTCCTCAAGAGTGTTTGAAAAGTTGCTTTCGAAAGCTTTTTGAAAAGGTGTCGGTGTGAAAAGTATTTTTGATTTGTTTTGAAATTTAGAGCAAGTATCTAGAGTCGTCTACCTACCCTAAGGAATTCGTCTGTGTAGATGTCCTTTAAAGTAGTGCCATCCCACCATTGAGAGGTAGGTAGCACCATCGTTGGAGGTGTTCGGGTCAATTCGAGGTTCGGGACATGGTGATCACCAGAGCAATGGGAAGACACCTTAGAAGCTACCCTCATGCCAGGTTCCCGGATCATGAGGACTTACTAAGACATCCTCTACTCGACGATCACCTTTCGAGGCAAGGCAACAGTGAGGCGTACCCTAGGGGTGGTGTGTGCGATTTGTGTGTCGTTTTCATTTATTTTTGTCTTTTGTCATGTTATTGGTGATCTAGCGTTTGTTTTTATTTTTGTCCATTCATTCTTTCATGCCTTGATTAACAGTTAAAAATTGCGAAAAGTAAAAGATTCTAAGCTATTACAAAAGGCGCGGGTCCGCATCGCCAAAATTTCTTGAACCCGATTTGACAGAAAAAATAAAGAAATAAAATAAAGTAAAGAATTAAAAGTGCGACAGATTAATTTACAAGGCCTTGGGAGAGGTACAGAAATATCACACGAGAAAGAAACAAACACGCGAATTAAATAAGAATTAAAACGAGGGCGTTGGACCCTTTTTGCAAAATTAAATTAAATGATGAAATTAATTAATATTAAAAAAGAAAAGGAACTGATTTTTGGTATTTTTTTGTATTTTATGATTTTAATGAAAAAGAATTAATTAAAATAAAATGCTAACCCTAATTCTAGTTGTTTTTAATTTATTAAGAAAAGATTAAATTTTGACCTAATATTTAACCTAATTATTTACATGCCATTTAATTATAAAAATAAATAATAGAAAATATTTAATTACTATGAAAGAAAAGAAAAAGAGATAAAAATTATTATAAACCCTAGTTCTACAAATTTTAAATTAATTAAGAAAACATTACTATTAAACCTAATTTAATAACTAAATTTAATTAATGCAATTTATTTACAAAATACCAAAATAAAACATTTATTATATTTTTTCTCTTTTCTGATTTTTTAATTGTTTTTGTGTTTTTATGAAAATAATAAATTAATTAAGAAAACAATAACTAAAAGAAAAATAGAAATAATGAAAAGAAAGAATGAAAAAAATGGCAAACCTAGGGGGTCTGCCCCTAATTGTGAGGGTTTTCTTTTAGCAATCTGGGCCCAATAACTTTGGCCACTTTGACTTTTGTCATTAGCGTGCATCAGCGTTGACTAGAGTGCATTCTGTTCTTTAGATCTGAACCCTTGGATGAATGAGATTGACCAAGTGGACGGCTTGATGGAGGGACGTATGATGGTCTTCAGCATATGAAACTGCATAGAAACATTGATTGAAAAATAACATGGAAATAGTGAGGACCTGGGGCTCGAACCCAGGTCATGAACGTTACCAACGCCTATGCTTACCACTGAACCATCCCACGCGCATTTATCATATAACAACTAATAATTATTATAAGAGAAAAGTGGTCAGTGGCTCAAAAACGCGCGAAGAATTTAAATGATCCAATCAGCGCCTTCCACTTCATCGTCCTCTTCGTTGTGCTTTTTTTTTTCTGAAACATGAAAAAACATTAGCAACGGTTTTACACCGTTCTCATAGGCACCTTTATGAAAAATAACGAATAGCCCCTGAGGCTTCGTAAATTAGGCGCGAGGGTGCCATTGTTTTCGTCCAAACACGCTCGTTTTAATGGTCCAAGTCTCGAGTCTCAATTTTTCTTTGAATGTAAAGCCCCAAATTTCCAAGCTTGAAACCCTAAAATATGACAATGGTGGTTTTGCATACAGTGCATAAAAATCCAATCAAAGCACATGGTTAGCTTTAAAACACATTACTTAGCATGAATCTATAAATAAAATGCCATGAATATGCATAAATTGTAAGGTACGATTATGAGAAAAAATAAGAAAAGCTTGGCTTCTGTACAATGATTCAAAGGGTTAGGGACTGTGTTCTTGATCCAGGTACGTTGCTTGATGTCCCAGGAATGCAATGGAAGGAGTTTTGTGGCTTGAAACGACCTCTAACCCTGTTTTCAGTTTTGAGATTTTTAAGCAAAAAGTCAAGTTTTGTTCTTCAAGTTCTTGCGCAGTTTTTTGGTTAGGAGGATTAGGTCTTGCTTGTGTATGTATAGGAGAGTGATTAGGGTTAAAAAACTTGATCAAAATCCTTTGCATTCATGGTTTGTAAGATTTGATTTTTCAAGATCTTTTTTCAATATTTTTTCATGCTATTTTGTACAAATCATGGCCAATTCTCTTCAATTCTTTCCAAATCTAGCTATGCACGAAATATTGAGTGTATAATATGCATAAAAAGATTTAAAACCTAGGTTTAGTATTTTTCATGTATTTATTTTAATTTAAATGAATTATTAATAATAAAAATCCAAATAAATAAATAAAAAATGACAAAAACTTCCCTTTGGGACAAATGGTCGTGCACATGCCTTGGATGATGAATTGTGGAAGAAAAAGAGGCCCATTAGCAATTTTAGGTCATTTGAAGCAATGTTGACTTTTCAAAATATTCAAAAATTTCCCAACTTCCACAAGGCATAACTTGCTCAATTTTTAAGCTTTGCTCATGTTCTTAGACATTTTGGATAGGTCTTTGAGTCCTCTAACCAATGCATTTGGTGCCATGTCATTTTGATTTACCAATCTCAATTTATGGCCTTTGACTTAAAGTCCCTTTTTGTTGACTTTTGAAAATGACCTATAATGTTGAAATTGATAACTTTTTGTGAGAGCATTTCTTGGACTTGAAGTATGAAGATGAGTTGTAGGAAATGTCTTTATCTTCAAAATGAGATTTGGATGGAATTTTTCTGATAATCCATGTGAAAGTTATGCCCTGGTCAATTTACAGTTGACTTTTTCAACTGTCCAAATAAGGAAACTTTTGCATCTTGATGATTTTTGAGCCAAGCTTTGAGGATCATGATCAAGCATTGATCAAATGATGTTTGTGGCTTCAAAATGAGATGTTTGACCAAAAATTTGGACTTTTGACTGTCAAATGACCATTTTGCCCCTACAGTCGCCTGTGGTGCAATTAGGGTTTTGACTGTGCAATTTTGTGCTGAAAGTCTTGAAACTTGATATGAGGATGCTTGACCATATTTATTGGCATGTGGGACTTGATTGGACCCTTGGAAACTTCATTTTCTTGATCAGAACCAAAACCCTAATTTTGACTGTTTAGGAGGCCCTTACACTGTGCAACCCTTGGGGAATTTTGGAGCTTGACTTGGCAATTTCTTGAAGAATATGGGAGGGCAAATTTTGGGGTACAACAGTTGCCCCTGTTCAATCTTCTTAGACCTGAGGATGCAGATTGGCTGACGTGCCTTTCGTAATCCGAGGGTGGAAGATGATTGAACACTAGAGTGCCCAGAAATTTGCGCTCACATAGTAGCAGTGTGATGGAAATGGGCTTATAGATGCCATTTAGAGATTGATGGATAGGATGATGGACTTATAGATGCCATCTGGATGTTGATCGCATAAGAGATTCCTTAGCGATAACTTGCGTACCTGCATAAGAAAAATGAGTACTTGACATGTTGCAGGAGCTGGTCTTCAGACGTTTGGTATAGATGTGTCCTGACTGGTTACAGGAGCTGGATCTCGAGCTTCAAAATATGATGAATGAACCAGGGGTGGTTACTACCTCAGCAGGAACGGTGAGAGAACCTTGGATGACCTTAACCTCAACAGCAATCATTGAGATAATCTTGGGATTACCACCTCCGCAGTATCGGGGAGAGAACCTTGGATAACTTCAACTTCAACAGCAATCGTTGAGCGAATCTTGGGATTACCACCTCCGCAGGATCGGGGAGAGAACCATAGGCGATTACCACCTCAACAGCAAACATTGAGAGAACCTTGGATAACTTCAACTTCAACAGCAATCGTTGAGCGAAATCTGGGATTACCACCTCCGCAGGATCGGGGAGAAAACCATAGGAAATTATAATCTCAAAAGCAAACATTGAGAAAAACCTGGGATGGAATTATCATCTCCGCAGTATCGGGGAGAGAACCATAGGAAATTATAATCTCAAAAGCAAACATTGAGAAAAACCTGGAATGGAATTATCATCTCCGCAGTATCGGGGAGAGAACCATAGGAAATTATAATCTCAAAAGCAAACATTGAGAAAAACCTGGAATGGAATTATCATCTCCGCAGGATCGGGGAGAGAACCATAGGAAATTATAATCTCAAAAGCAAACATTGAGAAAAACCTGGTATGGAATTATCGTCTCCGCAGGATTGGGGAGAGAACCATAGGCAATTACAATCTCAATAGAAATCATTGAGAAAAACCTGGAATGGAATTATCTTCTCCGCAGGATCGGGGAGAGAACCATAGGAAATTATAATCTCAATAGCAATCATTGAGAAAAACCTGGAATGGAATTATCGTCTCCGCAGGATCGGGGAGAGAACCATAGGCAATTATAATCTCAATAGCAATCATTGAGAAAAACCTGGAATGGAATTATCGTCTCCGCAGGATCGGGGAGAGAACCATAGGCAATTATAATCTCAATAGCAATCATTGAGAAAAACCTGGAATGGAATTATCGTCTCCGCAGGATCGGGGAGAGAACCATAGGCAATTATAATCTCAATAGCAATCATTGAGAAAAACCTGGAATGGAATTATCGTCTCCGCAGGATCGGGGAGAGAACCATAGGCAATTATAATCTCAATAGCAATCATTGAGAAAAACCTGGAATGGAATTATCGTCTCCGCAGGATCGGGGAGAGAACCATAGGCAATTATAATCTCAATAGCAATCATTGAGAAAAACCTGGAATGGAATTATCATCTCCGCAGGATCGGGGAGAGAACCATAGGCAATTATAATCTCAATAGCAATCATTGAGAAAAACCTTTGATAACTTCTACTGAGTCTACTGCAGAAAAATCTGTTTGGGGTCGATTTAGCTGGACTAGAGAAGGCCTTGGACTGGATAAGAAATCTTTGGAGTCGATTAACTGAACCGGTCTAGGTCTTAGAATGTCTTCAACTGGGTCTTTATCAGAAAAATCTGTTTGGGGTCGATTTAACTGGACCAGAGAAGGCCTTTGACTGGATAATAACCAGAGAAATCTTTGGAGTCGATTTAACTGAACCAGATAAGGTCTTGGAATGTCTTCAACTGGGTCTTTATCAGAAAAATCTGTTTGGGGTCGATTTAACTGGACCAGAGAAGGCCTTTGACTGGATAATAACCAGAGAAATCTTTGGAGTCGATTTAACTGAACCAGATAAGGTCTTAGAGTTTTGAAATATGATTGAGAATTTAGCTGAATCTTTCCTGAAAGGTAAAGGTCAGTCATATGCAATGCATGATATGGACCAAGCAATGATGTTCTCAACATAAATGAGATTTGTAAGATATGATGCGTCTATGCATGCTATAATGATGTATGTGATGTTTAGGAATGTATGCTTTCGTCTAGGAACGTAAATCCTTGACGGGCGCCGGGAAGTCATATCCTGGGCTGATGTTGAAGAATAGATTTCGCTTCCGCTAGGGATGATAGCTGCAAGAATACCGGTAGGAGAAGATAACTCCGTTGGGGAATAAACTTGGCGAATGGAATAACTCTGCGGGGGGAAAAGTACCCTGACGATCTTGCTGGGAAGCAATACTCTGTGGGGAGAGAGATACTTTGCTGAGTTGTTGATAATAACTTGCTGGGGATACCCTTATCGTGTTGGAAGTGTTAATAGACTTCGCTGGGGATAAGAAAATTCTTGTCGACGACGATCTTTCCATGGCTTTTGGCTGAGGATAACCCAGTTATATCCTGGTAGGAAATAACTCTTTGAATAAGGCCGGGCGACGCGTTCGTGCTCTGCGGGGATAAGCTTCCAGAATCTATTGGGGATAAGCTTGCTGCTTGGGAGATGGATTCCGACTTTCCTGGGGGAAACAGGATTGGACTCTCCTGGGGAAGTTTTGAATTGCGGGGGAAGTGATTCCTTTGAATGTTGGTATGCCGCCGGAGAACAATCTTTAGACCAAGCCTGTTAGGGATGCTTGTTAAGAATATATATGATGCCGGGGAATGTTTGAGATCTGCTGGTGGATACCCAACTTTCTTAAGGTTTGATTGTAACTTCGCTCGGGGAGAGTGCACTGACTAGCTGGCTCACTCTCTGGGGAATTAAGACATCTGGCTATGTTTTTCAGCTGAACATCCCTTATATCTTGTGGACAGAGCAATTAGATCGCTTGGACGGCTCATCCTTGCCCCTGCTTCTGAGGTGAGAGAGGAAGACCTGTGAAGGAGTCTTTGACAACTGCCGTTTGACAAACCTTCTTTCTGATAGGCAAGTGACAAGAGGACGGGACATAGTCGTACGCTTTGATCCCTAACTTTTGCCTGGACCGCCCTTTCGGGTTTTCGGTCCACCGGGATACCCCTTTTTGCCCAAGCCGCCTTTTCAGGTTTTCGACTTGCCGGGTGTACAGATTTTTTTCATTTCATCCCTTATTTTTGCCCGAACCCTTTTGGTTCGCCGGGAAGCCCTTATTTTTGCCTAGGTATGTCAACCTAGCGGGTCTTTGATTATGCGCAGTATTTTTTCGACTATGTCCATGCTTTCAGAAGGTAGGGAGTTGCCCCTGTTAGAAGTGTGTTGTCATGTCACCAGAAGGTGTTTGATCAGGCGAGATTCGTTGTTGGAATGCCCCAAGTGACTCAGGTGGAGATTTGCCCCAGGCTATTTGGCCTTTGAGAGATTCTCCAAAATTTCTTGAACCCGATTTGATAGAAAAAATAAAGAAATAAAATAAAGTAAAGAATTAAAAGTGCGACAGATTAATTTACAAGGCCTTGGGAGAGGTACAGAAATATCACACGAGAAAGAAACAAACACGCGAATTAAATAAGAATTAAAACGAGGGCGTTGGACCCTTTTTGCAAAATTAAATTAAATGATGAAATTAATTAATATTAAAAAAGAAAAGGAACTGATTTTTGGTATTTTTTGGTATTTTATGATTTTAATGAAAAATAATTAATTAAAATAAAATGCTAACCCTAATTCTAGTTGTTTTTAATTTATTAAGAAAAGATTAAATTTTGACCTAATATTTAACCTAATTATTTACATGCCATTTAATTATAAAAATAAATAATAGAAAATATTTAATTACTATGAAAGAAAAGAAAAAGAGATAAAAATTATTATAAACCCTAGTTCTACAAATTTTAAATTAATTAAGAAAACATTACTATTAAACCTAATTTAATAACTAAATTTAATTAATGCAATTTATTTACAAAATACCAAAATAAAACATTTATTATATTTTTTCTCTTTTCTGATTTTTTAATTGTTTTTGTGTTTTTATGAAAATAATAAATTAATTAAGAAAACAATAACTAAAAGAAAAATAGAAATAATGAAAAGAAAGAATGAAAAAAATGGCAAACCTAGGGGGTCTGCCCCTAATTGTGAGGGTTTTCTTTTAGCAATCTGGGCCCAATAACTTTGGCCACTTTGACTTTTGCCATTAGCGTGCATCAGCGTTGACTAGAGTGCATCCTGTTCTTTAGATCTGAACCCTTGGATGAATGAGATTGACCAAGTGGACGGCTTGATGGAGGGACGTATGATGGTCTTCAGCATATGAAACTGCATAGAAACATTGATTGAAAAATAACATGGAAATAGTGAGGACCTGGGGCTCGAACCCAGGTCATGAACGTTACCAACGCCTATGCTTACCACTGAACCATCCCACGCGCATTTATCATATAACAACTAACAATTATTATAAGAGAAAAGTGGTCAGTGGCTCAAAAACGCGCGAAGAATTTAAATGATCCAATCAGCGCCTTCCACTTCATCGTCCTCTTCGTTGTGCTTTTTTTTCTTCTGAAACATGAAAAAACATTAGCAACGGTTTTACACCGTTCTCATAGGCACCTTTATGAAAAATAACGAATAGCCCCTGGGGCCTCGTAAATTAGGCGCGAGGGTGCCATTGTTTTCGTCCAAACACGCTCGTTTTAATGGTCCAAGTCACGAGTCTCAATTTTTCTTTGAATGTAAAGCCCCAAATTTCCAAGCTTGAAACCCTAAAATATGACAATGGTGGTTTTGCATACAGTGCATAAAAATCCAATCAAAGCACATGGTTAGCTTTAAAACACATTACTTAGCATGAATCTATAAATAAAATGCCATGAATATGCATAAATTGTAAGGTACGATTATGAGAAAAAATAAGAAAAGCTTGGCTTCTGTACAATGATTCAAAGGGTTAGGGACCGTGTTCTTGATCCAGGTACGTTGCTTGATGTCCCAGGAATGCAATGGAAGGAGTTTTGTGGCTTGAAACGACCTCTAACCCTGTTTTCAGTTTTGAGATTTTTAAGCAAAAAGTCAAGTTTTGTTCTTCAAGTTCTTGCGCAGTTTTTTGGTTAGGAGGATTAGGTCTTGCTTGTGTATGTATAGGAGAGTGATTAGGGTTAAAAAACTTGATCAAAATCCTTTGCATTCATGGTTTGTAAGATTTGATTTTTCAAGATCTTTTTTCAATATTTTTTCATGCTATTTTGTACAAATCATGGCCAATTCTCTTCAATTCTTTCCAAATCTAGCTATGCACGAAATATTGAGTGTATAATATGCATAAAAAGATTTAAAACCTAGGTTTAGTATTTTTCATGTATTTATTTTAATTTAAATGAATTATTAATAATAAAAATCCAAATAAATAAATAAAAAATGATAAAAACTTCCCTTTGGGCCAAATGGTCGTGCACATGCCTTGGATGATGAATTGTGGAAGAAAAAGAGGCCCATTAGCAATTTTAGGTCATTTGAAGCAATGTTGACTTTTCAAAATATTCAAACATTTCCCAACTTCCACAAGGCATAACTTGCTCAATTTTTAAGCTTTGCTCATGTTCTTGGACATTTTGGATAGGTCTTTGAGTCCTCTAACCAATTCCTTTGGTCCCATGTCATTTTGATTTACCAATCTCAAGTTATGGCCTTTGACTTAAAGTCCCTTTTTGTTGACTTTTGAAAATGACCTATAATGTTGAAATTGATAACTTTTTGTGAGAGCATTTCTTGGACTTGAAGTATGAAGATGAGTTGTAGGAAATGTATTTATCTTCAAAATGAGATTTGGATGGAATTTTTCTGATAATCCATGTGAAAGTTATGCCCTGGTCAATTTACAGTTGACTTTTTCAACTGTCCAAATAAGGAAACTTTTGCATCTTGATGATTTTTGAGCCAAGCTTTGAGGATCATGATCAAGAATTGATCAAATGATGTTTGTGGCTTCAAAATGAGATGTTTGACCAAAAATTTGGACTTTTGACTGTCAAATGACCATTTTGCCCCTACAGTCGCCTGTGGTGCAATTAGGGTTTTGACTGTGCAATTTTGTGCTGAAAGTCTTGAAACTTGATATGAGGATGCTTGACCATATTTATTGGCATGTGGGACTTGATTGGACCCTTGGAAACTTCATTTTCTTGATCAGAACCAAAACCCTAATTTTGACTGTTTAGGAGGCCCTTACACTGTGCAACCCTTGGGGAATTTTGGAGCTTAACTTGGCAATTTCTTGAAGAATATGGGAGGGCAAATTTTGGGGTACAACAGTTGCCCCTGTTCAATCTTCTTAGACCTGAGGATGCAGATTGGCTGACGTGCCTTTCGTAATCCGAGGGTGGAAGATGATTGAACACTAGAGTGCCCAGAAATTTGCGCTCACATAGTAGCAGTATGATGGAAATGGGCTTATAGATGCCATTTAGAGATTGATGGATAGGATGATGGACTTATAGATGCCATCTGGATGTTGATCGCATAAGAGATTCCTTAGCGAGAACTTGCGTACCTGCATAAGAAAAATGAGTACCTGACATGTTGCAGGAGCTGGTCTTCAGACGTTTAGTATAGATGTGTCCTGACTGGTTACAGGAGCTGGATCTCGAGCTTCAAAAGATGATGAATGAACCAGGGGTGGTTACTACCTCAGCAGGAACGGTGAGAGAACCTTGGATGACCTTAACCTCAACAGCAATCATTGAGATAATCTTGGGATTACCACCTCCGCAGTATCGGGGAGAGAACCTTGGATAACTTCAACTTCAACAGCAATCGTTGAGCGAATCTTGGGATTACCACCTCCGCAGGATCGGGGAGAGAACCATAGGCGATTACCACCTCAACAGCAAACATTGAGAGAACCTTGGATAACTTCAACTTCAACAGCAATCGTTGAGCGAAATCTGGGATTACCACCTCCGCAGGATCGGGGAGAAAACCATAGGAAATTATAATCTCAAAAGAAAACAGTGAGAAAAACCTGGGATGGAATTATCATCTCCGCAGTATCGGGGAGAGAACCATAGGAAATTATAATCTCAAAAGCAAACATTGAGAAAAACCTGGAATGGAATTATCATCTCCGCAGTATCGGGGAGAGAACCATAGGAAATTATAATCTCAAAAGCAAACATTGAGAAAAACCTGGAATGGAATTATCATCTCCGCAGGATCGGGGAGAGAACCATAGGAAATTATAATCTCAAAAGCAAACATTGAGAAAAACCTGGAATGGAATTATCGTCTCCGCAGGATTGGGGAGAGAACCATAGGCAATTACAATCTCAATAGCAATCATTGAGAAAAACCTGGAATGGAATTATCATCTCCGCAGGATCGGGGAGAGAACCATAGGAAATTATAATCTCAATAGCAATCATTGAGAAAAACCTGGAATGGAATTATCGTCTCCGCAGGATCGGGGAGAGAACCATAGGCAATTATAATCTCAATAGCAATCATTGAGAAAAACCTGGAATGGAATTATCGTCTCCGCAGGATCGGGGAGAGAACCATAGGCAATTATAATCTCAATAGCAATCATTGAGAAAAACCTGGAATGGAATTATCGTCTCCGCAGGATCGGGGAGAGAACCATAGGCAATTATAATCTCAATAGCAATCATTGAGAAAAACCTGGAATGGAATTATCGTCTCCGCAGGATCGGGGAGAGAACCATAGGCAATTATAATCTCAATAGCAATCATTGAGAAAAACCTGGAATGGAATTATCGTCTCCGCAGGATCGGGGAGAGAACCATAGGCAATTATAATCTCAATAGCAATCATTGAGAAAAACCTGGAATGGAATTATCGTCTCCGCAGGATCGGGGAGAGAACCATAGGCAATTATAATCTCAATAGCAATCATTGAGAAAAACCTGGAATGGAATTATCGTCTCCGCAGGATCGGGGAGAGAACCATAGGCAATTATAATCTCAATAGCAATCATTGAGAAAAACCTTTGATAACTTCTACTGAGTCTACATCAGAAAAATCTGTTTGGGGTCGATTTAGCTGGACTAGAGAAGGCCTTGGACTGGATAAGAAATCTTTGGAGTCGATTAACTGAACCGGTCTAGGTCTTAGAATGTCTTCAACTGGGTCTTTATCAGAAAAATCTGTTTGGGGTCGATTTAACTGGACCAGAGAAGGCCTTTGACTGGATAATAACCAGAGAAATCTTTGGAGTCGATTTAACTGAACCAGATAAGGTCTTGGAATGTCTTCAACTGGGTCTTTATCAGAAAAATCTGTTTGGGGTCGATTTAACTGGACCAGAGAAGGCCTTTGACTGGATAATAACCAGAGAAATCTTTGGAGTCGATTTAACTGAACCAGATAAGGTCTTAGAGTTTTGAAATATGATTGAGAATTTAGCTGAATCTTTCCTGAAAGGTAAAGGTCAGTCATATGCAATGCATGATATGGACCAAGCAATGATGTTCTCAACATAAATGAGATTTGTAAGATATGATGCGTCTATGCATGCTATAATGATGTATGTGATGTTTAGGAATGTATGCTTTCGTCTAGGAACGTAAATCCTTGACGGGCGCCGGGAAGTCATATCCTGGGCTGATGTTGAAGAATAGATTTCGCTTCCGCTAGGGATGATAGCTGCAAGAATACCGGTAGGAGAAGATAACTCCGTTGGGGAATAAACTTGGCGAATGGAATAACTCTGCGGGGGGAAAAGTACCCTGACGATCTTGCTGGGAAGCAATACTCTGTGGGGAGAGAGATACTTTGCTGAGTTGTTGATAATAACTTGCTGGGGATACCCTTATCGTGTTGGAAGTGTTAATAGACTTTGCTGGGGATAAGAAAATTCTTGTCGACGACGATCTTTCCATGGCTTTTGGTTGAGGATAACCCAGTTATATCCTGGTAGGAAATAACTCTTTGAATAAGGTCGGGCGACGCGTTCGTGCTCTGCGGGGATAAGCTTCCAGAATCTATTGGGGATAAGCTTGCTGCTTGGGAGATGGATTCCGACTTTCCTGGGGGAAACAGGATTGGACTCTCCTGGGGAAGTTTTGAATTGCGGGGGAAGTGATTCCTTTGAATGTTGGTATGCCGCCGGAGAACAATCTTTAGACCAAGCCTGTTAGGGATGCTTGTTAAGAATATATATGATGCCGGGGAATGTTTGAGATCTGCTGGTGGATACCCAACTTTCTTAAGGTTTGATTGTAACTTCGCTCGGGGAGAGTGCACTGACTAGCTGGCTCACTCTCTGGGGAATTAAGACATCTGGCTATGTTTTTCAGCTGAACATCCCTTATATCTTGTGGACAGAGCAATTAGATCGCTTGGACGGCTCATCCTTGCCCCTGCTTCTGAGGTGAGAGAGGAAGACCTGTGAAGGAGTCTTTGACAACTGCCGTTTGACAAACCTTCTTTCTGATAGGCAAGTGACAAGAGGACGGGACATAGTCGTACGCTTTGATCCCTAACTTTTGCATGGACCGCCCTTTCGGGTTTTCGGTCCACCGGGATACCCCTTTTTGCCCAAGCCGCCTTTTCAGGTTTTCGACTTGCCGGGTGTACAGATTTTTTTCATTTCATCCCTTATTTTTGCCCGAACCCTTTTGGTTCGCCGGGAAGCCCTTATTTTTGCCTAGGTATGTCAACCTAGCGGGTCTTTGATTATGCGCAGTATTTTTTCGACTATGTCCATGCTTTCAGAAGGTAGGGAGTTGCCCCTGTTAGAAGTGTGTTGTCATGTCACCAGAAGGTGTTTGATCAGGCGAGATTCGTTGTTGGAATGCCCCAAGTGACTCAGGTGGAGATTTGCCCCAGGCTATTTGGCCTTTGAGAGATTCTCCAAAATTTCTTGAACCCGATTTGACAGAAAAAATAAAGAAATAAAATAAAGTAAAGAATTAAAAGTGCGACAGATTAATTTACAAGGCCTTGGGAGAGGTACAGAAATATCACACGAGAAAGAAACAAACACGCGAATTAAATAAGAATTAAAACGAGGGCGTTGGACCCTTTTTGCAAAATTAAATTAAATGATGAAATTAATTAATATTAAAAAAGAAAAGGAACTGATTTTTGGTATTTTTTGGTATTTTATGATTTTAATGAAAAAGAATTAATTAAAATAAAATGCTAACCCTAATTCTAGTTGTTTTTAATTTATTAAGAAAAGATTAAATTTTGACCTAATATTTAACCTAATTATTTACATGCCATTTAATTATAAAAATAAATAATAGAAAATATTTAATTACTATGAAAGAAAAGAAAAAGAGATAAAAATTATTATAAACCCTAGTTCTACAAATTTTAAATTAATTAAGAAAACATTACTATTAAACCTAATTTAATAACTAAATTTAATTAATGCAATTTATTTACAAAATACCAAAATAAAACATTTATTATATTTTTTCTCTTTTCTGATTTTTTAATTGTTGTTGTGTTTTTATGAAAATAATAAATTAATTAAGAAAACAATAACTAAAAGAAAAATAGAAATAATGAAAAGAAAGAATGAAAAAAATGGCAAACCTAGGGGGTCTGCCCCTAATTGTGAGGGTTTTCTTTTAGCAATCTGGGCCCAATAACTTTGGCCACTTTGACTTTTGCCATTAGCGTGCATCAGCGTTGACTAGAGTGCATCATGTTCTTTAGATCTGAACCCTTGGATGAATGAGATTGACCAAGTGGACGGCTTGATGGAGGGACGTATGATGGTCTTCAGCATATGAAACTGCATAGAAACATTGATTGAAAAATAACATGGAAATAGTGAGGACCTGGGGCTCGAACCCAGGTCATGAACGTTACCAACGCCTATGCTTACCACTGAACCATCCCACGCGCATTTATCATATAACAACTAACAATTATTATAAGAGAAAAGTGGTCAGTGGCTCAAAAACGCGCGAAGAATTTAAATGATCCAATCAGCGCCTTCCACTTCATCGTCCTCTTCGTTGTGCTTTTTTTTTTCTGAAACATGAAAAAACATTAGCAACGGTTTTACACCGTTCTCATAGGCACCTTTATGAAAAATAACGAATAGCCCCTGGGGCCTCGTAAATTAGGCGCGAGGGTGCCATTGTTTTCGTCCAAACACGCTCGTTTTAATGGTCCAAGTCTCGAGTCTCAATTTTTCTTTGAATGTAAAGCCCCAAATTTTGTGGCTTGAAACGACCTCTAACCCTGTTTTCAGTTTTGAGATTTTTAAGCAAAAAGTCAAGTTTTGTTCTTCAAGTTCTTGCGCAGTTTTTTGGTTAGGAGGATTAGGTCTTGCTTGTGTATGTATAGGAGAGTGATTAGGGTTAAAAAACTTGATCAAAATCCTTTGCATTCATGGTTTGTAAGATTTGATTTTTCAAGATCTTTTTTCAATATTTTTTCATGCTATTTTGTACAAATCATGGCCAATTCTCTTCAATTCTTTCCAAATCTAGCTATGCACGAAATATTGAGTGTATAATATGCATAAAAAGATTTAAAACCTAGGTTTAGTATTTTTCATGTATTTATTTTAATTTAAATGAATTATTAATAATAAAAATCCAAATAAATAAATAAAAAATGATAAAAACTTCCCTTTGGGCCAAATGGTCGTGCACATGCCTTGGATGATGAATTGTGGAAGAAAAAGAGGCCCATTAGCAATTTTAGGTCATTTGAAGCAATGTTGACTTTTCAAAATATTCAAACATTTCCCAACTTCCACAAGGCATAACTTGCTCAATTTTTAAGCTTTGCTCATGTTCTTGGACATTTTGGATAGGTCTTTGAGTCCTCTAACCAATGCCTTTGGTCCCATGTCATTTTGATTTACCAATCTCAAGTTATGGCCTTTGACTTAAAGTCCCTTTTTGTTGACTTTTGAAAATGACCTATAATGTTGAAATTGATAACTTTTTGTGAGAGCATTTCTTGGACTTGAAGTATGAAGATGAGTTGTAGGAAATGTATTTATCTTCAAAATGAGATTTGGATGGAATTTTTCTGATAATCCATGTGAAAGTTATGCCCTGGTCAATTTACAGTTGACTTTTTCAACTGTCCAAATAAGGAAACTTTTGCATCTTGATGATTTTTGAGCCAAGCTTTGAGGATCATGATCAAGCATTGATCAAATGATGTTTGTGGCTTCAAAATGAGATGTTTGACCAAAAATTTGGACTTTTGACTGTCAAATGACCATTTTGCCCCTACAGTCGCCTGTGGTGCAATTAGGGTTTTGACTGTGCAATTTTGTGCTGAAAGTCTTGAAACTTGATATGAGGATGCTTGACCATATTTATTGGCATGTGGGACTTGATTGGACCCTTGGAAACTTCATTTTCTTGATCAGAACCAAAACCCTAATTTTGACTGTTTAGGAGGCCCTTACACTGTGCAACCCTTGGGGAATTTTGGAGCTTAACTTGGCAATTTCTTGAAGAATATGGGAGGGCAAATTTTGGGGTACAACAGTTGCCCCTGTTCAATCTTCTTAGACCTGAGGATGCAGATTGGCTGACGTGCCTTTCGTAATCCGAGGGTGGAAGATGATTGAACACTAGAGTGCCCAGAAATTTGCGCTCACATAGTAGCAGTATGATGGAAATGGGCTTATAGATGCCATTTAGAGATTGATGGATAGGATGATGGACTTATAGATGCCATCTGGATGTTGATCGCATAAGAGATTCCTTAGCGAGAACTTGCGTACCTGCATAAGAAAAATGAGTACCTGACATGTTGCAGGAGCTGGTCTTCAGACGTTTAGTATAGATGTGTCCTGACTGGTTACAGGAGCTGGATCTCGAGCTTCAAAAGATGATGAATGAACCAGGGGTGGTTACTACCTCAGCAGGAACGGTGAGAGAACCTTGGATGACCTTAACCTCAACAGCAATCATTGAGATAATCTTGGGATTACCACCTCCGCAGTATCGGGGAGAGAACCTTGGATAACTTCAACTTCAACAGCAATCGTTGAGCGAATCTTGGGATTACCACCTCCGCAGGATCGGGGAGAGAACCATAGGCGATTACCACCTCAACAGCAAACATTGAGAGAACCTTGGATAACTTCAACTTCAACAGCAATCGTTGAGCGAAATCTGGGATTACCACCTCCGCAGGATCGGGGAGAAAACCATAGGAAATTATAATCTCAAAAGAAAACAGTGAGAAAAACCTGGGATGGAATTATCATCTCCGCAGTATCGGGGAGAGAACCATAGGAAATTATAATCTCAAAAGCAAACATTGAGAAAAACCTGGAATGGAATTATCATCTCCGCAGTATCGGGGAGAGAACCATAGGAAATTATAATCTCAAAAGCAAACATTGAGAAAAACCTGGAATGGAATTATCATCTCCGCAGGATCGGGGAGAGAACCATAGGAAATTATAATCTCAAAAGCAAACATTGAGAAAAACCTGGAATGGAATTATCGTCTCCGCAGGATTGGGGAGAGAACCATAGGCAATTACAATCTCAATAGCAATCATTGAGAAAAACCTGGAATGGAATTATCATCTCCGCAGGATCGGGGAGAGAACCATAGGAAATTATAATCTCAATAGCAATCATTGAGAAAAACCTGGAATGGAATTATCGTCTCCGCAGGATCGGGGAGAGAACCATAGGCAATTATAATCTCAATAGCAATCATTGAGAAAAACCTGGAATGGAATTATCGTCTCCGCAGGATCGGGGAGAGAACCATAGGCAATTATAATCTCAATAGCAATCATTGAGAAAAACCTGGAATGGAATTATCGTCTCCGCAGGATCGGGGAGAGAACCATAGGCAATTATAATCTCAATAGCAATCATTGAGAAAAACCTGGAATGGAATTATCGTCTCCGCAGGATCGGGGAGAGAACCATAGGCAATTATAATCTCAATAGCAATCATTGAGAAAAACCTGGAATGGAATTATCGTCTCCGCAGGATCGGGGAGAGAACCATAGGCAATTATAATCTCAATAGCAATCATTGAGAAAAACCTGGAATGGAATTATCGTCTCCGCAGGATCGGGGAGAGAACCATAGGCAATTATAATCTCAATAGCAATCATTGAGAAAAACCTGGAATGGAATTATCGTCTCCGCAGGATCGGGGAGAGAACCATAGGCAATTATAATCTCAATAGCAATCATTGAGAAAAACCTTTGATAACTTCTACTGAGTCTACATCAGAAAAATCTGTTTGGGGTCGATTTAGCTGGACTAGAGAAGGCCTTGGACTGGATAAGAAATCTTTGGAGTCGATTAACTGAACCGGTCTAGGTCTTAGAATGTCTTCAACTGGGTCTTTATCAGAAAAATCTGTTTGGGGTCGATTTAACTGGACCAGAGAAGGCCTTTGACTGGATAATAACCAGAGAAATCTTTGGAGTCGATTTAACTGAACCAGATAAGGTCTTGGAATGTCTTCAACTGGGTCTTTATCAGAAAAATCTGTTTGGGGTCGATTTAACTGGACCAGAGAAGGCCTTTGACTGGATAATAACCAGAGAAATCTTTGGAGTCGATTTAACTGAACCAGATAAGGTCTTAGAGTTTTGAAATATGATTGAGAATTTAGCTGAATCTTTCCTGAAAGGTAAAGGTCAGTCATATGCAATGCATGATATGGACCAAGCAATGATGTTCTCAACATAAATGAGATTTGTAAGATATGATGCGTCTATGCATGCTATAATGATGTATGTGATGTTTAGGAATGTATGCTTTCGTCTAGGAACGTAAATCCTTGACGGGCGCCGGGAAGTCATATCCTGGGCTGATGTTGAAGAATAGATTTCGCTTCCGCTAGGGATGATAGCTGCAAGAATACCGGTAGGAGAAGATAACTCCGTTGGGGAATAAACTTGGCGAATGGAATAACTCTGCGGGGGGAAAAGTACCCTGACGATCTTGCTGGGAAGCAATACTCTGTGGGGAGAGAGATACTTTGCTGAGTTGTTGATAATAACTTGCTGGGGATACCCTTATCGTGTTGGAAGTGTTAATAGACTTCGCTGGGGATAAGAAAATTCTTGTCGACGACGATCTTTCCATGGCTTTTGGTTGAGGATAACCCAGTTATATCCTGGTAGGAAATAACTCTTTGAATAAGGTCGGGCGACGCGTTCGTGCTCTGCGGGGATAAGCTTCCAGAATCTATTGGGGATAAGCTTGCTGCTTGGGAGATGGATTCCGACTTTCCTGGGGGAAACAGGATTGGACTCTCCTGGGGAAGTTTTGAATTGCGGGGGAAGTGATTCCTTTGAATGTTGGTATGCCGCCGGAGAACAATCTTTAGACCAAGCCTGTTAGGGATGCTTGTTAAGAATATATATGATGCCGGGGAATGTTTGAGATCTGCTGGTGGATACCCAACTTTCTTAAGGTTTGATTGTAACTTCGCTCGGGGAGAGTGCACTGACTAGCTGGCTCACTCTCTGGGGAATTAAGACATCTGGCTATGTTTTTCAGCTGAACATCCCTTATATCTTGTGGACAGAGCAATTAGATCGCTTGGACGGCTCATCCTTGCCCCTGCTTCTGAGGTGAGAGAGGAAGACCTGTGAAGGAGTCTTTGACAACTGCCGTTTGACAAACCTTCTTTCTGATAGGCAAGTGACAAGAGGACGGGACATAGTCGTACGCTTTGATCCCTAACTTTTGCCTGGACCGCCCTTTCGGGTTTTCGGTCCACCGGGATACCCCTTTTTGCCCAAGCCGCCTTTTCAGGTTTTCGACTTGCCGGGTGTACAGATTTTTTTCATTTCATCCCTTATTTTTGCCCGAACCCTTTTGGTTCGCCGGGAAGCCCTTATTTTTGCCTAGGTATGTCAACCTAGCGGGTCTTTGATTATGCGCAGTATTTTTTCGACTATGTCCATGCTTTCAGAAGGTAGGGAGTTGCCCCTGTTAGAAGTGTGTTGTCATGTCACCAGAAGGTGTTTGATCAGGCGAGATTCGTTGTTGGAATGCCCCAAGTGACTCAGGTGGAGATTTGCCCCAGGCTATTTGGCCTTTGAGAGATTCTCCAAAATTTCTTGAACCCGATTTGACAGAAAAAATAAAGAAATAAAATAAAGTAAAGAATTAAAAGTGCGACAGATTAATTTACAAGGCCTTGGGAGAGGTACAGAAATATCACACGAGAAAGAAACAAACACGCGAATTAAATAAGAATTAAAACGAGGGCGTTGGACCCTTTTTGCAAAATTAAATTAAATGATGAAATTAATTAATATTAAAAAAGAAAAGGAACTAATTTTTGGTATTTTTTGGTATTTTATGATTTTAATGAAAAAGAATTAATTAAAATAAAATGCTAACCCTAATTCTAGTTGTTTTTAATTTATTAAGAAAAGATTAAATTTTGACCTAATATTTAACCTAATTATTTACATGCCATTTAATTATAAAAATAAATAATAGAAAATATTTAATTACTATGAAAGAAAAGAAAAAGAGATAAAAATTATTATAAACCCTAGTTCTACAAATTTTAAATTAATTAAGAAAACATTACTATTAAACCTAATTTAATAACTAAATTTAATTAATGCAATTTATTTACAAAATACCAAAATAAAACATTTATTATATTTTTTCTCTTTTCTGATTTTTTAATTGTTGTTGTGTTTTTATGAAAATAATAAATTAATTAAGAAAACAATAACTAAAAGAAAAATAGAAATAATGAAAAGAAAGAATGAAAAAAATGGCAAACCTAGGGGGTCTGCCCCTAATTGTGAGGGTTTTCTTTTAGCAATCTGGGCCCAATAACTTTGGCCACTTTGACTTTTGCCATTAGCGTGCATCAGCGTTGACTAGAGTGCATCCTGTTCTTTAGATCTGAACCCTTGGATGAATGAGATTGACCAAGTGGACGGCTTGATGGAGGGACGTATGATGGTCTTCAGCATATGAAACTGCATAGAAACATTGATTGAAAAATAACATGGAAATAGTGAGGACCTGGGGCTCGAACCCAGGTCATGAATGTTACCAACGCCTATGCTTACCACTGAACCATCCCACGCGCATTTATCATATAACAACTAACAATTATTATAAGAGAAAAGTGGTCAGTGGCTCAAAAACGCGCGAAGAATTTAAATGATCCAATTAGCGCCTTCCACTTCATCGTCCTCTTCGTTGTGCTTTTTTTTCTTCTGAAACATGAAAAAACATTAGCAACGGTTTTACACCGTTCTCATAGGCACCTTTATGAAAAATAACGAATAGCCCCTGGGGCCTCGTAAATTAGGCGCGAGGGTGCCATTATTTTCGTCCAAACACGCTCGTTTTAATGGTCCAAGTCTCGAGTCTCAATTTTTCTTTGAATGTAAAGCCCCAAATTTCCAAGCTTGAAACCCTAAAATATGACAATGGTGGTTTTGCATACAGTGCATAAAAATCCAATCAAAGCACATGGTTAGCTTTAAAACACATTACTTAGCATGAATCTATAAATAAAATGCCATGAATATGCATAAATTGTAAGGTACGATTATGAGAAAAAATAAGAAAAGCTTGGCTTCTGTACAATGATTCAAAGGGTTAGGGACCGTGTTCTTGATCCAGGTACGTTGCTTGATGTCCCAGGAATGCAATGGAAGGAGTTTTGTGGCTTGAAACGACCTCTAACCCTGTTTTCAGTTTTGAGATTTTTAAGCAAAAAGTCAAGTTTTGTTCTTCAAGTTCTTGCGCAGTTTTTTGGTTAGGAGGATTAGGTCTTGCTTGTGTATGTATAGGAGAGTGATTAGGGTTAAAAAACTTGATCAAAATCCTTTGCATTCATGGTTTGTAAGATTTGATTTTTCAAGATCTTTTTTCAATATTTTTTCATGCTATTTTGTACAAATCATGGCCAATTCTCTTCAATTCTTTCCAAATCTAGCTATGCACGAAATATTGAGTGTATAATATGCATAAAAAGATTTAAAACCTAGGTTTAGTATTTTTCATGTATTTATTTTAATTTAAATGAATTATTAATAATAAAAATCCAAATAAATAAATAAAAAATGATAAAAACTTCCCTTTGGGCCAAATGGTCGTGCACATGCCTTGGATGATGAATTGTGGAAGAAAAAGAGGCCCATTAGCAATTTTAGGTCATTTGAAGCAATGTTGACTTTTCAAAATATTCAAACATTTCCCAACTTCCACAAGGCATAACTTGCTCAATTTTTAAGCTTTGCTCATGTTCTTGGACATTTTGGATAGGACTTTGAGTCCTCTAACCAATGCCTTTGGTCCCATGTCATTTTGATTTACCAATCTCAAGTTATGGCCTTTGACTTAAAGTCCCTTTTTGTTGACTTTTGAAAATGACCTATAATGTTGAAATTGATAACTTTTTGTGAGAGCATTTCTTGGACTTGAAGTATGAAGATGAGTTGTAGGAAATGTCTTTATCTTCAAAATGAGCTTTGGATGGAATTTTTCTGATAATCCATGTGAAAGTTATGCCCTGGTCAATTTACAGTTGCCTTTTTCAACTGTCCAAATAAGGAAACTTTTGCATCTTGATGATTTTTGAGCCAAGCTTTAAGGATCATGATCAAGCATTGATCAAATGATGTTTGTGGCTTCAAAATGAGATGTTTGACCAAAAATTTGGACTTTTGACTGTCAAATGACCATTTTGCCCCTACAGTCGCCTGTGGTGCAATTAGGGTTTTGACTGTGCAATTTTGTGCTGAAAGTCTTGAAACTTGATATGAGGATGCTTGACCATATTTATTGGCATGTGGGACTTGATTGGAACCTTGGAAACTTCATTTTCTTGATCAGAACCAAAACCCTAATTTTGACTGTTTAGGAGGCCCTTACACTGTGCAACCCTTGGGGAATTTTGGAGCTTGACTTGGCAATTTCTTGAAGAATATGGGAGGGCAAATTTTGGGGTACAACAGTTGCCCCTGTTCAATCTTCTTAGATCTGAGGATGCAGATTGGCTGACGTGCCTTTCGTAATCCGAGGGTGGAAGATGATTGAACACTAGAGTGCCCAGAAATTTGCGCTCACATAGTAGCAGTGTGATGGAAATGGGCTTATAGATGCCATTTAGAGATTGATGGATAGGATGATGGACTTATAGATGCCATCTGGATGTTGATCGCATAAGAGATTCCTTAGCGAGAACTTGCGTACCTGCATAAGAAAAATGAGTACCTGACATGTTGCAGGAGCTGGTCTTCAGACGCTTGGTATAGATGTGTCCTGACTGGTTACAGGAGCTGGATCTCGAGCTTCAAAAGATGATGAATGAACCAGGGGTGGTTACTACCTCAGCAGGAACGGTGAGAGAACCTTGGATGACCTTAACCTCAACAACAATCATTGAGATAATCTTGGGATTACCACCTCCGCAGTATCGGGGAGAGAACCTTGGATAACTTCAACTTCAACAGCAATCATTGAGCGAATCTTGGGATTACCACCTCCGCAGGATCGGGGAGAGAACCATAGGCGATTACCACCTCAACAGCAAACATTGAGAGAACCTTGGATAACTTCAACTTCAACAGCAATCGTTGAGCGAAATCTGGGATTACCACCTCCGCAGGATCGGGGAGAGAACCATAGGAAATTATAATCTCAAAAGCAAACATTGAGAAAAACCTGGGATGGAATTATCATCTCCGCAGTATCGGGGAGAGAACCATAGGAAATTATAATCTCAAAAGCAAACATTGAGAAAAACCTGGAATGGAATTATCATCTCCGCAGTATCGGGGAGAGAACCATAGGAAATTATAATCTCAAAAGCAAACATTGAGAAAAACCTGGAATGGAATTATCATCTCCGCAGGATCGGGGAGAGAACCATAGGAAATTATAATCTCAAAAGCAAACATTGAGAAAAACCTGGAATGGAATTATCGTCTCCGCAGGATTGGGGAGAGAACCATAGGCAATTACAATCTCAATAGCAATCATTGAGAAAAACCTGGAATGGAATTATCATCTCCGCAGGATCGGGGAGAGAACCATAGGAAATTATAATCTCAAAAGCAAACATTGAGAAAAACCTGGAATGGAATTATCATCTCCGCAGTATCGGGGAAGGAACCATAGGCAATTACAATCTCAATAGCAATCATTGAGAAAAACCTGGAATGGAATTATCATCTCCGCAGGATCGGGGAGAGAACCATAGGAAATTATAATCTCAATAGCAATCATTGAGAAAAACCTGGAATGGAATTATCGTCTCCGCAGGATCGGGGAGAGAACCATAGGCAATTATAAAGTCAATAGCAATCATTGAGAAAAACCTGGAATGGAATTATCGTCTCCGCAGGATCGGGGAGAGAACCATAGGCAATTATAATCTCAATAGCAATCATTGAGAAAAACCTGGAATGGAATTATCGTCTCCGCAGGATCGGGGAGAGAACCATAGGCAATTATAATCTCAATAGCAATCATTGAGAAAAACCTGGAATGGAATTATCATCTCCGCAGGATCGGGGAGAGAACCATAGGCAATTATAATATCAATAGCAATCATTGAGAAAAACCTGGAATGGAATTATCGTCTCCGCAGGATCGGGGAGAGAACCATAGGCAATTATAATCTCAATAGCAATCATTGAGAAAAACCTGGAATGGAATTATCGTCTCCGCAGGATCGGGGAGAGAACCATAGGCAATTATAATCTCAATAGCAATCATTGAGAAAAACCTGGAATGGAATTATCGTCTCCGCAGGATCGGGGAGAGAACCATAGGCAATTATAATCTCAATAGCAATCATTGAGAAAAACCTTTGATAACTTCTACTGAGTCTACATCAGAAAAATCTGTTTGGGGTCGATTTAGCTGGACTAGAGAAGGCCTTGGACTGGATAAGAAATCTTTGGAGTCGATTAACTGAACCGGTCTAGGTCTTGGAATGTCTTCAACTGGGTCTTTATCAGAAAAATCTGTTTGGGGTCGATTTAACTGGACCAGAGAAGGCCTTTGACTGGATAATAACCAGAGAAATCTTTGGAGTCGATTTAACTGAACCAGATAAGGTCTTGGAATGTCTTCAACTGGGTCTTTATCAGAAAAATCTGTTTGGGGTCGATTTAACTGGACCAGAGAAGGCCTTTGACTGGATAATAACCAGAGAAATCTTTGGAGTCGATTTAACTGAACCAGATAAGGTCTTAGAGTTTTGAAATATGATTGAGAATTTAGCTGAACCTTTCCTGAAAGGTAAAGGTCAGTCATATGCAATGCATGATATGGACCAAGCAATGATGTTCTCAACATAAATGAGATTTGTAAGATATGATGCGTCTATGCATGCTATAATGATGTATGTGATGTTTAGGAATGTATGCTTTCGTCTAGGAATGTAAATCCTTGACGGGCGCCGGGAAGTCATATCCTGGGCTGATGTTGAAGAATAGATTTCGCTTCCGCTGGGGATGATAGCTGCAAGAATACCGGTAGGAGAAGATAACTCCGTTGGGGAATAAACTTGGCGAATGGAATAACTCTGCGGGGGGAAAAGTACCCTGACGATCTTGCTGGGAAGCAATACTCTGTGGGGAGAGAGATACTTTGCTGAGTTGTTGATAATAACTTGCTGGGGATACCCTTATCGTGTTGGAAGTGTTAATAGACTTCGCTGGGGATAAGAAAATTCTTGTCGACGACGATCTTTCCATGGCTTTTGGCTGAGGATAACCCAGTTATATCCTGGTAGGAAATAACTCTTTGAATAAGGCCGGGCGACGCGTTCGTGCTCTGCGGGGATAAGTTTCCAGAATCTATTGGGGATAAGCTTGCTGCTTGGGAGATGGATTCCGACTTTCCTGGGGGAAACTGGATTGGACTCTCCTGGGGAAGTTTTGAATTGCGGGGGAAGTGATTCCTTTGAATGTTGGTATGCCGCCGGAGAACAATCTTTAGACCAAGCCTGTTAGGGATGCTTGTTAAGAATATATATGCTGTCGGGGAATGTTTGAGATCTGCTGGTGGATACCCAACTTTCTTAAGGTTTGATTGTAACTTCGCTCGGGGAGAGTGCACTGACTTGCTGGCTCACTCTCTGGGGAATTAAGACATCTGGCTATGTTTTTCAGCTGAACATCCCTTATATCTTGTGGACAGAGCAATTAGATCGCTTGGACGGCTCATCCTTGCCCCTACTTCTGAGGTGAGAGAGGAAGACCTGTGAAGGAGTCTTTGACAACTGCCGTTTGACAAACCTTCTTTCTGATAGGCAAGTGACAAGAGGACGGGACATAGTCGTACGCTTTGATCCCTAACTTTTGCCTGGACCGCCCTTTAGGGTTTTCGGTCCACCGGGATACCCCTTTTTGCCCAAGCCGCCTTTTCAGGTTTTCGACTTGCCGGGTGTACAAATTTTTTTCATTTCATCCCTTATTTTTGCCCGAACCCTTTTGGTTCGCCGGGAAGCCCTTATTTTTGCCTAGGTATGTCAACCTAGCGGGTCTTTGATTATGCGCAGTATTTTTTCGACTATGTCCATGCTTTCAGAAGGTAGGGAGTTGCCCCTGTTAGAAGTGTGTTGTCATGTCACCAGAAGGTGTTTGATCAGGCGAGATTCGTTGTTGGAATGCCCCAAGTGACTTAGGTGGAGATTTGCCCCAGGCTATTTGGCCTTTGAGAGATTCTCCAAAATTTCTTGAACCCGATTTGACAGAAAAAATAAAGAAATAAAATAAAGTAAAGAATTAAAAGTGCGACAGATTAATTTACAAGGCCTTGGGAGAGGTACAGAAATATCACACGAGAAAGAAACAAACACGCGAATTAAATAAGAATTAAAACGAGGGCGTTGGACCCTTTTTGCAAAATTAAATTAAATGATGAAATTAATTAATATTAAAAAAGAAAAGGAACTGATTTTTGGTATTTTTTGATATTTTATGATTTTAATGAAAAAGAATTAATTAAAATAAAATGCTAACCCTAATTCTAGTTGTTTTTAATTTATTAAGAAAAGATTAAATTTTGACCTAATATTTAACCTAATTATTTACATGCCATTTAATTATAAAAATAAATAATAGAAAATATTTAATTACTATGAAAGAAAAGAAAAAGAGATAAAAATTATTATAAACCCTAGTTCTACAAATTTTAAATTAATTAAGAAAACATTACTATTAAACCTAATTTAATAACTAAATTTAATTAATGCAATTTATTTATAAAATACCAAAATAAAACATTTATTATATTTTTTCTCTTTTCTGATTTTTTAATTGTTTTTGTGTTTTTATGAAAATAATAAATTAATTAAGAAAACAATAACTAAAAGAAAAATAGAAATAATGAAAAGAAAGAATGAAAAAAATGGCAAACCTAGGGGGTCTGCCCCTAATTGTGAGGGTTTTCTTTTAGCAATCTGGGCCCAATAACTTTGGCCACTTTGACTTTTGCCATTAGCGTGCATCAGCGTTGACTAGAGTGCATCCTGTTCTTTAGATCTGAACCCTTGGATGAATGAGATTGACCAAGTGGACGGCTTGATGGAGGGACGTATGATGGTCTTCAGCATATGAAACTGCATAGAAACATTGATTGAAAAATAACATGGAAATAGTGAGGACCTGGGGCTCGAACCCAGGTCATGAACGTTACCAACGCCTATGCTTACCACTGAACCATCCCACGCGCATTTATCATATAACAACTAACAATTATTATAAGAGAAAAGTGGTCAGTGGCTCAAAAACGCGCGAAGAATTTAAATGATCCAATCAGCGCCTTCCACTTCATCGTCCTCTTCGTTGTGCTTTTTTTTTTCTGAAACATGAAAAAACATTAGCAACGGTTTTACACCGTTCTCATAGGCACCTTTATGAAAAATAACGAATAGCCCCTGGGGCCTCGTAAATTAGGCGCGAGGGTGCCATTGTTTTCGTCCAAACACGCTCGTTTTAATGGTCCAAGTCTCGAGTCTCAATTTTTCTTTGAATGTAAAGCCCCAAATTTTGTGGCTTGAAACGACCTCTAACCCTGTTTTCAGTTTTGAGATTTTTAAGCAAAAAGTCAAGTTTTGTTCTTCAAGTTCTTGCGCAGTTTTTTGGTTAGGAGGATTAGGTCTTGCTTGTGTATGTATAGGAGAGTGATTAGGGTTAAAAAACTTGATCAAAATCCTTTGCATTCATGGTTTGTAAGATTTGATTTTTCAAGATCTTTTTTCAATATTTTTTCATGCTATTTTGTACAAATCATGGCCAATTCTCTTCAATTCTTTCCAAATCTAGCTATGCACTAAATATTGAGTGTATAATATGCATAAAAAGATTTAAAACCTAGGTTTAGTATTTTTCATGTATTTATTTTAATTTAAATGAATTATTAATAATAAAAATCCAAATAAATAAATAAAAAATGATAAAAACTTCCCTTTGGGCCAAATGGTCGTGCACATGCCTTGGATGATGAATTGTGGAAGAAAAAGAGGCCCATTAGCAATTTTAGGTCATTTGAAGCAATGTTGACTTTTCAAAATATCCAAAAATTTCCAAACTTCCACAAGGCATAACTTGCTCAATTTTTAAGCTTTGCTCATGTTCTTGGACATTTTGGATAGGTCTTTGAGTCCTCTAACCAATGCCTTTGGTCCCATGTCATTTTGATTTACCAATCTCAAGTTATGGCCTTTGACTTAAAGTCCCTTTTTGTTGACTTTTGAAAATGACCTATAATGTTGAAATTGATAACTTTTTGTGAGAGCATTTCTTGGACTTGAAGTATGAAGATGAGTTGTAGGAAATGTCGTTATCTTCAAAATGAGCTTTGGATGGAATTTTTCTGATAATCCATGTGAAAGTTATGCCCTGGTCAATTTACAGTTGACTTTTTCAATTGTCCAAATAAGGAAACTTTTGCATCTTGATGATTTTTGAGCCAAGCTTTGAGGATCATGATCAAGCATTGATCAAATGATGTTTGTGGATTCAAAATGAGATGTTTGACCAAAAATTTGGACTTTTGACTGTCAAATGACCATTTTGCCCCTACAGTCGCCTGTGGTGCAATTAGGGTTTTGACTGTGCAATTTTGTGCTGAAAGTCTTGAAACTTGATATGAGGATGCTTGACCATATTTATTGGCATGTGGGACTTGATTGGACCCTTGGAAACTTCATTTTCTTGATCAGAACCAAAACCCTAATTTTGACTGTTTAGGAGGCCCTTACACTATGCAACCCTTGGGGAATTTTGGAGCTTGACTTGGCAATTTCTTGAAGAATATGGGAGGGCAAATTTTGGGGTACAACAGGGTCAATACCACACCCTAACATCCCCCTAAAGGTGAGTGAAGTACAAGAAAGTGATAGATGAAAATGGAACATGTTTAGAAGGTGTCAAAACACACAAGTCAGTATAAAATGACCTCTAAATTCACACATTAAAACATCACAAGCATAGGGAGAAAATTGGATACATAGCACAAAAAGGAAGTGGCCAAAGGAAACAACCAAGAATGTTCAATTTAACCAAGTAAAGATCAAATGATGAATTCATAATTGAGGAATTATAAAATCTGTGACTTATATAACAAGTTAACTCAAGATGAGATTCAAGAGTAACAAAGTAAGAAGATGAAACATCATACACAAGAAAAGTCACCTAATTTATGAATAACATCATCTAAAGATGGATGATATTTATCTTAAATCAAATGATATTGATTAAGATAAAGCAAGAGTGAAATGATAGATTATATGTCATAGGTTAATGGTAAAACCCTCACAATATATCAATCATGAACTTAAAGCCTCAAGAAATGTCAACAAAATAACATGCTCAAGTGTCATGATACATTGGCAAAGTATAGTCCCTTTACACATACAAGCATTATGCTCTATATAAATAAAAGTTAATTTTATTAGATGTTATAAGAAGTAGCCAACATTAAGATACATTCATTGGACATGGAACAAAAGCTCGTGTTGGCAATCATTAGACAATGATGCTTAAAACACAAGTAGAAAAGAGAATGTGGCTTATTTATGTATCACCATATTGGTTAGCAAGTAAGTGCTTAGCCAAGGATCAAAGAAGAAAGGTGAATTAAGATGATAAAAGAGATTAAGATCAAGAATTAATCACAAAGATGTTGGACCATGGTCCTCTAATGGATTAAAAAAACACCATCACAAACAAAGTAGGTTAAAACAAGGAATATTGCTCCCAATTGTCATCAAGATGGACTTGTAATTGAGTATAAGCCATAGAATCAAGGGAGCTATGCCTTAAATTCATGATGACCTTGGAAGTAAGTAGCAAAGCCACAAATTTCATTCATTATGGATCAAAGGTATTTGACAAAGGAATGCATCAAAACAAAACTCCTAACCTTGATCTCATTTGGTGAATTTAGGCTCATAAACAAACACAAGTTAGGATGCTTAAATTCTTTTGAACTTAAGATCCTAAATTTTTTGTGATAATAGGGTAAAGAGAAGGAATTTTGATTCCTTATATGTTGCACAAGTGCATTCACAATATCTCACATAATTAACAAAGAAGCATAAGAAAAGATCAATCTCAAAATGAAATGAGAAATTATCAAAAGAGAGATCAATTGTCTATAAATACTTTTTAAGTCTATCCTCTAGTTTATCATATCTCAAAACCTCAATGAATTCACAATCATAGCAAGAATTGGCTCAAAAGGTTTACAAGAATCACAAATTAGAGTTTAAAACTTGGACAATTAGGAGTTCAACACAAAATGATCATAAATAGATAAAAATGATAATTAAATTGTTCCAAGATAATGCGATGATAAATGAATCCATTGACTACTAATTATCCAAAACTCAGCCCCAAACTAATTCCATAAGCTAGCAAATGAAAAGTAACAAGCTCAAGCAAGTCTCAATGGACAATTTTCATAAAAAATTAGATTAAAAATAGACAGATGTTTTGTAAATTCAAACCAAATTAATTATAACTTACTTAAGGTCTTTAGAAGTTAGAAGCAAAGGTTAAAGTTCTTGGATCAACATGGAAGAGTGAAAAAGATTTGCAATTATCAAGACTAGTTAGTAAAGTGCTCAAATTAGACATGTTTAAAAAATTATTTTAGGAAAAATATAAGATCAATATTTAAAATTAAAAAAAAAATTATTTTCATGATATTAACTCATCCAAGAACACTAAACAAATTTTCTTCGTATTTTAGAAGTGAAGGAAATGAGAGAATTAATCCAATTTCTAGGACTATGCAAGAAAAAGAACCAAAAACAAAAATAAACTTCTAAAATTTTTAGAATCATGCAAAATTAATTGTAAATCAGATAAAAAATCATAAAAAATTAGTTTAATCTCTAAGGATTACTAAAAATGTTTTTTTTGGAATTTTATCCTGAGGGAAAAATTAAAACAAAAATCAAAACAAAATATAACAAAATTAAAAGAAAAATGACACTATTAATCAATTAATTTAATTAAAGTTACATGAAATTTTGTTAAATAAAATAAAAATTATTTTTTGAAAGAACACTCAAAGATCTAACTGACCATATTTTTTTATAATTTTTTGATCATCAAAACTATAAAAATAAAATCAAGAAAATAATTGAAATAAAAGAGATAAAATAAGAAGCAAAATTCAAAATAATATAAAATAATGAATCTGGTGTGCGTGTGGGATCCAACGAAATTCAAATCAACCAATAGAAATTCATCTTCTCCAATCAAACAGTTTAAAACAATACGTACTCGTTTCTCCATGAAATCACATGAGATATGAAGAAAATTTATAGATCTCATGGAGATCTACATTGTGATACCAAGAACTACATAAAATAATCACTGAATCACAGAAATTAGATCAAACATTCACTGATTTTCACATTTTCGCACAAAACTCTGAACCAAATGCAAGCTCAGAATCAAACAATTATATACATCAAACCTATTGTTTGGAAAGCTAACAACAAAATGAACATGAATTTAACGATTAAAATCAATTATGAACACAAATGCAAGCTCATGAACATATCTATGGATTTTGAAGAGTTACCTAGTGGAGTAGCTCCACTGGCTTCTTCAAACAGATGAGAGAAACCCGAGAATCACTTTATCAAGCTCTAATATGAAGAATCAACATGAAAGAACAAGATCTCTTTGTAGAAATTTCTGAATCAGAGAAGAGCTTCTTGAGAGGACATGAGAAAAAGTGAGAAAGAGCTTCAACTTGATTTGCTTGCATGAATAAATTGTGTGAAGAATGAAGAGAGAGCTAATATTTTTATAACTATTGGAGGTGAGTGAAAATGACTTAACCATGGTTAAGTAAAATTGTTGAGCAAGCTTGATCAAAAAATGTAATCACACGGGCCTTGCATTTTGTGTTCAAAAGAGAGTGAGTATGCTGCATTTTGATGAGAAAAGAGAGAGTGGAAAGAATGAGGGAACACGTGTGGTGATGAGTTGTCATGCTGCACATGGGTGAGAGAAAGAATTGGAGGGAATATTGCCACTTTGGGCAAGGCACGAAGAACGCATGCATGCATCAATTTTGAACCTTGTTTGGCTTATTTTGCAAAAAGAGTGATGCAAGCAAAGGAAGAAGCGTGTGTATGAGGTGTATGGTAAAGATCATGCAACAAATTTGATATCATATGCATGAAAACATGAATTGACTTGATTCTGACCATAGTCCTGAGTCATCTTCCTTGTTCCAACCATTTCTTTGTATCTCTCTCCACTCTCACATTTGTCATAAACTTGGTACCATTAGAAAGATGAGGTCATGAGGCTTAGAATTAGTGTTGAAAAGTTTTTGAAATTAAGCTTGTAAAGACCTTATACTCGGGCACAAAGTTTAGTGATTTGAACTAATCCAGGCTCATACTTGGCAACTCAACCTCACAAAACCAAATCTCAAAATCTCTCTCTACAATGCACTAAATGGAGCATGCTTTAAATCAAAGTTGAAGAGGAAGATTCAAACTTTAATTTTGATGTTGATCATTTATCCAAATGATGAGTTCTTCAAGGAGAGAACTGATCATGAACAAATTCCTTAAAGTTGTTTGAAGAAAGTCCGGAAAAAATCTCTTGGCGTTGGAAGTCACAATCATAGAAAATGATCCATCTTCCTCCAACCACAACTTAACAAATTTTTATCATTTTGAGGAGTTCTTTACATGTTTGGAAAGGTCTTGAAACAAGGAAGATCTTTGATGTTGGAGGAAAATTGAATTAGAGCGTAAATCGTGAGGAAATTTGGCCTGCAAGTCAAGAAGTTGAAACTGAATGAAAGGCATAAAAATTTCTCTAAGTCCCAAACACTAAATCTGAATAAAGTGCATCACTTCTTGCTCAAATATCTTGAAATCCAAGGACGTTTTGGAGATAGACTCTCAGGGACAAAAGTGTAGTGTAAAATCTCCTCTTTCATTTGAGCACAAGTTTGCAAATTTCCATGAATGATGGAGAAACTTACATGCTTTGATAGATGGTAAGATGACCATGATAGTCTCTTATACTTAGAAAAAATTCTAAGTTCCAAAAAGTCAACTTCCTTGATTTTCTTGATTTTTGAGATTCCACTTGGACAAATCTCAACGATTGAACATATTTGACTTATTGAACACCATGTTGACCTTAAAAAGTTAGGAGTTGACTTTTTAATGTATTGTTGACTTTTCCCCAATTTGATTGAATTCATCTGTGCAATTGAGAATCTTCCAATCAAAATTGATGATCAATCTTTCAATCATAGACGCTTAGGGACATTTGAGAAGCATGGAATCAAGTGTTGCTCAAAAACTCAGAGAAAACCTGATTTTATCACAAACCCTAATTTTGACTGGTTGTGTTAGAAGGTGATGATCCAATCTCAAAATCCTAATTCCTTGGAACATGATGAAGATCTTCTTAATAAAAAAATGTCTCTTATGATAATGAGAAGATATTATTGACCAGTGGTTTTTACACAGTTATTTACCATTGATTTCAGTTATATTTTCTTTTAATTGTCGAGTGTTTTATTTCATTTTACCATATTGTATGTGTTGGTTGTGTGTTTTACTGATTTTAGGCTCACATGAATAAATCAGAACAAATCAGTGCAAATAAGTGCAAAATTCAGAATTTCAGAAAAGTTTTCAACATGCTCCAGAAGGTATCACACGGCCGCCAGTGTCAGTTGACACTGCCCGTGTCTGACAATGCGTTAATTGATCTATCATTAGCAGTTTTCACTAAAAAATTCATAATGTAGCTAAGAGAATCAAATCGACGCATTTTAATATTCGTTGGAAAGCTGAGAGAAAGAGCTAAAACTTTCATGTTGAAGTCAGAAGCTGATTTGAATTGTAGAAGCCTAGAAAAATTCATTGAAGTTGCAGACTTTAGAAATTAAGTTGTTTCGGGTCGTTTTACGAGTTTGGTTTATGTTTCCGAACCAACTTGAGTTAGTAGTGAAAACCCTTATTTAGTCTTTAAGACTTTTTTCTAGCAAAGAATTAGACGAGACAAGATTGGAGAAGACAAGGGTTTCAGAGGAAGGACATTTTCATGAACGGACAGGATTGAAGATCAAATTTCTCCCCAATACTTGTAATGTTTACAATTTATCTTTTGTTTTCTTTGAAAAATATGAGTAGCTAAACCCCCAATTCTAAGGAGGGTGTCCCTGATTTGAATTTGTAATAACTTTGAATTTCTGATTTTATCAATTCCATGGTTTTTATTATTCAATTTAATCGTGCAATGTTTTTATACTTTCCTGATCGAACCAATTAGGATTGATTTACGGTTAACAACCAGCTAGACCGCAGTTGTTAAGGTTTATGTACGATTACACTATAGTAGTTATCACCTAGGACTAGGGATACCCTATAGATATCAGTTAACTCTTGATAAAACAAAGGCTTGAATTCATCATAACTCTCTAAGGACTTAGGATTTAGGATGAATGTTCAAAGATTTTTCCACTAAGGACTTTGGAGAAAATAACCTAAAGAGATTGTAATCGGTATTATGAACTTGTTGAAGAGATCAGGATTCAAAGTTGTTATAGGTAAAGTTATAAACTTTACTCTAGCATGTTACTCATATTTGTGAAAAAGCCAATTTATATTTCTGTTTATTTTACAGTAACAATAACCAAACAAAACCCCAAATTAAGTTTTTTGTTTAATTTAACCATGAATTGAACTCGGTACTTCTATGCAGTCCCTGTGATCGACATTCAGGAAATTTTCCCTATTATTACAAGAGGAAAAATAGTACACTTTCTATTTTACCAATTAAGTTTTTGGCGCTGTTGTCGCGGACTGTCAAATTATAGAGTTCAATTGAAATTTTGTTGCTCGTCAACTAAAATTTTGTTTCAGTTTTTTATTTTATTTTGCATTTTATTTTATTATAAAAACAAAAATATAAAAAAAGAGGGTCATGTTATGTTTTCTTCATGAATTCTTTTATACTTTGCTACTAACCAAGTGTCTGAGTGTTGTAGTCATGTATTATTTCGATACATTGCCACCTCTATCTTCTGCATGTTGGTCGCCTGGTTCGGAATTAACTTTGGAAGAGGCGACTGAAATTTTTAAAGCATATAGGAGGGAGGTAAGACTATGGAGAAAGTTACAGTTGGAAGAAGAAGATGTGAAACCAGAATAAGAATGCATAACATCAGATGACAAAGATGCAATAAGAATAGAAGAATTTGAGAAAAACAAGAATGATGAGGAAGAATAAATAAGGAAGCTTAAAGATGATTGTGTTTTGGATGAAACTACAAATTTTCCAATTTGTAGAATATGTGGACATCCAACCAGAAAATCTTCAACAAAAGAGTCTCCCTAAAAACTATTTTCACAACAAGGCAGATGAAAGACAAGAAATTAACAAAGTATTAGATGTCATTTATACCTTATTCAATAAAATTAAGATGTAAATAATTTAGAAGCAACATCATCAGTACTTTAAGTTCATGGAATTGCTACCAAATAAAAGAAAGAAAAAAGATGATGTGTTCTTTGTGTCATATATACCACCCTAACAAGGGGATGAACCTTCGAACCATGCAATGTTAAACGAAGCACTTCGTGGGAGGCATCCCACACTTCTAATAACTTAGTTTTCTTTTTGTTGTTTGTTTTTTCATGTAATAAGAAGGGGGGCTTACTGGTGAAAGCTAGGAGGCAGCAGTTGATGTGTACTATCCTTTGTGACTCGCCCTTCTCGATCTTGTTCTTAAACATTGGGGCTAATGTTTAGTTCAAGTTTGGAGCGGAGGGGGGGGGGGGGGGGGGAGGGGGAGGATTTACTGTTTTGTTTTACTATTTTTTTTGGTTTGGTTTATGCTATATGCTTGGTAAAACCACAAATGTCAAACTCTTCCCAAATTTGAATCGAAAAAAATTTGGTTTTGTTTTCCGCAAGAGCTTGTATTTCATAGAGATCAGGAATAGTATATAGAGACAAAAGAATGATTGTTTAAGGGTAGAAAGTTCATAATAATGTGACAAGGATACGAGTCTAACGTGTAAATTTGTACCATAGTGCTTGAATCCTGAGAAGTACTCCTTGGGTAGTTTTTTCAATACAATCTGGCATAATCTAGATTCACATGCATCTATGATTGGTTGAGAAATAAATAAAGATGGCACCAAATGATGAAAAGGCGGTAAAAGGCAACTGGCTCACTAAGTTGGGTAGTCCTCACCTAGTTATTCAGCCCAAGGGGCTTGATCCCCAAACATCGTCCAAAAGGACAATATATAAACTGAAAAGTTTTGAAAATTTCATCTGAAATTAAAAAGGAGAAAAAGTTGCTTATTTGGTGCCAGAACAAAAATTTTCTTGATTAGTCTTGTGCTTTTGATGATCATAAAAAATTCTCATTGTCTTAATTTGACTGTCTTAATGAAAAAAGAGGAAAATCGGAAGAAAAAAAACTTAAGTACAAAGCATAGTTAGAGAGGTATCTAAAGAGGAAGCTCAAGTTTAAAAGGTTCTTACAAAAACTCTTCTCGTCATTGTCTCAAGTTTGTCACTTGAGATCAAGCAACGGTTCAAGTTTGAGGGAGTTTGACCAGTGATTTTCACACAATTATTTACCATTGATTTCAGTTATCTTTTCTTTTGATTGTGGAGTGTTTTATTTCAGTTGACCATATTTTATGCGTTTCTGTTTTTAGGCTTACATGAATAAATCAGGACAAATCAGTGTGAAAAAGTACAAAATTCAGAGTTTCAGAAAAGTTTTCAGCATGCTCCAGGAGTTCTGACATGGCCGCCCGCGTCATCTGACACTGCATGTGTCAGATAATGCGCTGATTGATTTATCATTAGCAGTTTTCACTAAAAAATTAATAACTGAAGCTACGAGAATCGGATCGACATGTTCTGATATTCATTGGAAAGATGAGAGAAAGAGCTACAACTTTCATTATAAATTTAGAAGCTTATTCAAATTGTAGAAGCCTCGAAAAATTCATTGAAGTTGCAGACTTTAGAAATTAAGTTGTTTCAGGTTGTTTTACGGGTCTGGTTTATGTTTTCGACCAACTTTGAGTTAGTAGTGAAAATCCTTATTTGGTTTATAAGACTTTTTTCCAGTGAAGAATTACATGAGAGAAGATTGGAGAAGACAAGGGTTTCAGAGGAAGGAGATTTTCATGAACAGACATGATTGAAGATTAAATTTGTCCCCAATACTTGTAATGTTTACAATTTATCTTTTTTTTTCTTTGAACAATATGAGTAGCTAAACCCTCAATGCTCGGGGGAGTGTCTCTAACTTGAATCGGTAATGACTTTGAATTTCTTATTTTATCAATTACACAGTTTTTATTATTCAATTTAATCGTGCAATGTTTTAATGCTTTCCTGATCGGATCAATTATGATTAATTTACGATTAATAACTAGTGGGATCGTAGTTGTTAAAGTTTTTGTACGATTAGACTATAGTAGATATTACCTAGGACTAGGGATACCCTATAGTTATCGGTTAACTCTTGATAAAACAAAGGCTTGAATTTATCATAACTCTCAAAGGACTTAGGATTTAGGATGAATGTTCAAAGCTTTTCCCACTAAGGACTTAGGGGAAAATAACCTAAAGAGCTGGTAATTGGTATTATGAACTTGTTGAAGAGATCAAGATTCAAAGTTGTTATAGGGAAGTTATACACTTTACCCTAGCATGTTACTCATATCTGTGAAAAAGCCAATTTATATTTCTGTTTATTTTACTATAATAATAACCAAACAAAACCCCAAATTATGTTTTTTGTTTAATTGAACCATGAATTGAACTCGATACTTTTATGCAGTCCTTGTGATCTGTATTTGGGGAATTTTCTCTATTATTATAGGAGGAAAAATAGTACACTTGCTATTTTACCGATCAATTGTTTCAACAAATTTGCTCAGACAAGCATTAAAACACTTCATATGGCTAAAACCCTAATCTCTAGAGATGAAATGGGAGAAATGTGATTCACTTCAATACTCTTGAAATTTAAAATATTTTGATGAATCAATGAGGCAACTATGACGTCTTGAGGTATAAGAAACCCTTGTAGCTTAAGTGACCCAAAGAATCAGGGCATGAGACCCTTCTTGCACTGACTGACAATTCAAACCATCTTCCATTGCTTGAAGAAGACCAAATGAAAGACACCTTGACCTCATAACCAAAGAACCAACGATATGAATGAATGTGTATGTTAGAGAAATATAATCCAATTAAGGTTAAAATGAAGAAGACAAATTTTGGGGTGCCACAATAAAAAAGATAAAAAAATTACCCAAATCTACAGCTTCAATGCGAAGCAGATATCTCTCAGCGTAGACCTTGTTTTGAAGATCCCAAAGGTCAAAATCTAGATATAGGTGTTGCAAATATTCCCTCTAAATTTTAGTGTGATCCGAAGACTAACTAATCCAGCATCATTAATTTATTGAGAGTGGTTGTAAAAAAACGGGAATAAGTGTCTCTCCTCTTTTCTCTCTTTTGAATCCTTTTTTTCTCCACTTTAATAAGTGAAACAAATGGGCTATTTATATTTGAGTCTTTCTCCACATAGTAAAGGAGGCTAAGCCCAAAAAATATCCCTCTCACAACTATCACTATGCCAAACAAGGGATTAGACAGCGCTTTTTTAGGCCTTTAACAGCGCTTAAAAGCGCTGCTAAAACCTCTGCTGCTAAAGGTATAAACATCGCTTTTAATGTGGAACTTTAGACAACGCTTTTATCAAGCGCTGTCTATTCCCCCCCCTTTAGAAGCGCTTTTCCTTTTCATTTTTTAATATATTTTTTTTTCAATCACTTTAGACAGCGCTTTCATGAAAAGTGTTGTCTATCCCCCCCCCCCCCCCCCCCTTTAGCAGTGCTTTTCCTTATTATTTTTTATTATTTTTTTCAATTACTTTAGACAGCGCTTTCATGAAAAGCGTTATCTATTCCCCCTCCTTTAGCAGTGCTTTTTTATCTGTATTTAGTCTTGTGTATATATATTGAAATTGTATAATAAATAAAAAACCTTGTGTGCTGTTGAGAAAACCGTAAATAGTTTGATAGGTTTTCCAAACCTGATTAAAGTGCCTCTTTTTGAATCGATGAACCATAAAATAAATAATATTAAGGTGTTACAAGAGTAATAATCACATAAAATAGAAGTTAACTTGTAGTGAAGGGATGACATATAAACTGTAAGGTCATTTGACATCTCCAGACATGTGAGTGTATTTGTTGACGTTGATATTTTGGGATGCAAAGTAACACAACAAATTCCTATATCCAATTACACTATAAATTATTTTTCTACAAAATTGATTATACAACAATAAAGCCTCTCGGGTGATTCTCATCAGGCTTGGTTTTTCATTTGTACCAACCAGCAAGGAAATACCTCAGCAAGAAACAGAAACCGCATGCAATACCCTGATAAAAAAAAATAGTAAAGAATAGTTCAACTAACAAATTAGTCATATTAATAAACCAAAATGGTAAAAAATAAACAAACAAACGACATGGGAATCATCACCTGGAAAATAAGAAGATATACACAAAGTGACTTCTCAGATTTCGGCCCTAAACTTCTTAAAAATATATCCTTCCATGCACTCCCGTCTAGAGAGTAAGAAAACAAAACAAGCTAATCAATCTAACAAAAAGCAATGGAATCGAAAACCTCAAAAATAGGAACATATTTGAATATTTCAGTGCACATTGAAAAAGGCTTCACTCACAGCCTTGGATGGTGGTAATATTTCACAGTAATTATTCTATGTTTTTCCAATAACACATTCGTTGTTATTTTAAAATACGGCGCAGATATGCAGAAACAGTATATACCTTGACAAGGCATGCAACAAGATTAAGCATACTCATTTTGTTGTATTTCCAAATGATAGGAAGCTTCAATTCATAAGTAAACAGAAGTCAACACAATTCAATTTGTTGTATTTCCAAATAATAGGAAGCTGCAGTTCATTTTACTGCTCAGATTCATCAAAGGTCCCACAGACCTCTGCAGCAACAGGCCACTTATTGTCACTAATTTCCAACGCCAATTCGAAACAGCCAGCGTGTATATAGTTCCAATCTTGCATTCCTCCGTATAAAGGGTACCTGCATTGATATCTTTAGTAATTATGAACATATTGAAAGAACATAGACTCCAGTGATGAACTTCTAATGCATTACTTTCAAATAATCATACCATGCTGCTCCATTTGTGATTCCATCTACAAATTCCTTGCTTGAAGACATGTTGTAGTGGGAGTGGCTATATATATACTTGCCATGAATCGAAATGCTTCATCGTCGGGACATCCATAGTAGAACGTCCTGTAATTTATTCATAACAATATAAACTAATTCAATACAAGAGCCCAGGTCTGGAGAGCAGGTCAGTGAACATCTTACACTAAAATGATTTACCACCTTTTATCATCGGTACCATCCCAAGGATAATTTGCAACAAGTTCACCCTGAAGTAGTAAAAGAAAAAGACACCATTAATGAACAAATTATGTATATGAATATGATAAGAAAAACTCTTCTATTAACATCAGCCCTTAGGACAAACGTTAAGAATACAAAAGTATAAAGCTTTATTTGAAATTAATAAGTATTTATGGAACTTTACATCTCTGATGTAATAAATACTTTCTTTTTCAATAGAAACTTTTCACCTTTGTATTCTCTACGTTGGCCTTAAGGGATGGTGTATCTAGTAATAGAGAAAACAGAGATATTGTAGAATAAAAGCAAGGATAGAACTCCTTGATGTATAACATATTTACTCTTACAAGCTTTTCGACTTACAGCATATGTGATAACCATCGTCTGTCCAACTTCAAGGCCGTTTAACCCAGCATGTATATTGATCGAATTTGTGCAGAAAACAGCCAATAGCCCCATGTATAGTTTATATATCCATCATGTATCATTAAAATAAAGTCGAGATAGTGAGATTTTAAAATAATTAGTACTTTTCCAGGTGTCATTTGCATAAAGGTATTGAAAGCTTACCAAGATCCAAAATCTCTATGCCAATGTGTGGTACAAGTGGTTTTTGTATAACTATAGTTGTGTGTCCAGCATATGCCATTAACAAAGGAAGTGCAGCAATTGATGGAAGTAGTACTTTTCTGTTCTTTTACATTGACATTAAATCAAAAAAGAAACTATTATAACATTAGTTGACACGAACAAACGGTGGAAGAAAATAATGAAAACTTTGTATACTCACACTCTCTAAGGGACATCAAGGACATCATCAACAAATCCAAGAAATGTCATGAAGCAGATGCATGCTAAAGCAGCATTGTACTCAACAAGCCACTGCAAAATTATAGTTGCTGATATATTTAAATGCTCAGTGAAGATGTTAGTACTGTATTGAGCATGGCTTTAAATTGTAGTATATACCTACAATTGCAGGCATAATATGAATAAATAACTTCGAGGCCTCTGTGTAGGCATCAGGACCTCAGCTTTGACAGACCAAATCGGCCGCATTTTGCGGCAATATAAAAGATTGCAGCATAACCATAACCGTAGTTTAAAATTATGGTAATGTGTAATCAGATCAACATACTCATAAGTTACAATTGTATACTTACATTTGAATCTGCTGTGAAGTTGAAATACTGAAATAAGATTGTCACAACCAAGAAGACAATACCAACAACTATACCCAATGATTCAGGTCTGCATAGGAAAATGTACCCTAGTCAAGACATAGTGATCTATTGACAATACACAGGGATCTATTGGGTTCAAGTTGAATAATTGCATAAACAAATAGACTTATAGTGAATGATAAAAGAGAAAACATGTATAAACTGAAAGCAAATCCAACCAAAACGCAGAATTGATAAGGAAAACAAAACCCAACAAAGACTCACACTTTAATATTGTATGATTATCATATATATTCAAAGTGATGAAACAAAATGAAGGATGAAGAAATTTTACCTTATAGTGAAACTGGTTTTGTGAAACCTCTTCTTCACGAGGAGATGGTGGTAAAGAATCTGAAGCGAGTTGGAGAAGAAGATGAACCACGTGCCTCGTATAACTGGAGAATCCGAAGCTTGCAACGATACAACGAATCAGGAAGCGAGTTGGAGAAGAAGATGAACCACGGTTGGACGGTGAGGAGGGAGGAGACGAGTTAGACGAAGATGAACAGTTGCGTGTGTGGGGTTTCGTTTGTATAAAGTGGGGTTTCTGATAACCAATTTAGGGATTTAGAAACTATTTAATTACCTTAGACAACGCTTCCAAGAAGCGCTGCTAAAGGTATTACCTTTAGCAGCGCTTTAGGCTTTAGCAGCGCTTTAGTGTAATGCCTTTAGCAGCGCTTCTTGAAAGCGTTGTCTAAGGTATACCCTTTATCACACCTTTAGCAGCGCTTTTAGTAAGCGATGTCTAAGGTATACCCTTTAGCAGCGCTTATTCTTATTTTTTTTATTTTTTTTATTTTTTTTAAATTAAAAACCTATAGCAGTGCTTAGGGAAAGGAAGCGCTGTCTATGGTAAGGACTTTAGCAGCGCTTTTAGTAAGCGTTGTCTAAGGTATACCTTTAGCAGCGCTTACTCTAATTTTTTAATTTTTTTCTTCTTCTGAAAACCTATAGCAGCGCTTAGGGCATAAGCGATGTCTATGTGGAGTTGTCTAAATTCAATTTTGGATGTGGAGGAAATCTCCAAACCGGTGATATCACAATAAGCTTCAAATTTCCGTCTTAGTAAGGCTTTAGTCATCATATCAAAATCATTATCATTTGTATGAACTTTAGTTAAATCCAACAACTTAGCATCCAAAAATTAACACTCTCCATTTTTATGCATTGAGGCTACTTTTGGGAAGACTCCAAACTAAGGAAAAATTGTCTTTTATAAGTATTCTCTTTTGTGCGTGTAATCTCATTTGTCCTTTTTGCCTTAGCCCGCCAGAAGATCTTGATCACATGTTTTTTTGTTTTGTTTAGCTGCTTTTCACGTTTGGGTTATCATGAAAAATTGAATTGGTATTTCTCGTATTCCTGTTTATCAAGATTTTATGACACACATGCTTGAATTCTTTAAGTTCTTGGCATGTATTATAAAGAAAAGGTTTCATATTCAGATTTAGTTCTCAGTTGGGTGGCCTATATGGTTGGTGAAAAATGATGTTCTCTTTAAAGGGGTGGCATAAAGATGTATATAATATTATTTTTTTAGCTAAGAAGCTAGCTTGGAAGTTATTAGGTGCTAAGCTATTGAGACCTTTATATTTTGAGTAGGAGGATGTGATATAGAAATCCTATTCTTTATTTTTTGGTTCTTTAGTGATCCTCTTTTTCTCACTTTGTATATGGGTCGAGTACCTCTAGTACTCAATTTCAATGTCACTTTTTCCTTATAATTTTTTTCTTGTGGTTTAAGTCTAATGAGAAATTAAGGTACAATAATAAACTGATATGCAGCAGATATAAAATTCCGCAGACTTGTAGGAATCTTGAGGATTAACAATAAATATAAGACAGCAAATTGAACAAATAAAGGCACAGAAGAACATTGATATTTTAATGTGGAAAACCCCTCAATATGAGAGTTAAAACCACAAGTCGTCTAGACAAAAGAGATAGCTCCACTATAATCAAATAAGGGTACACGATAGTTTTAAAGCTGTTTAAAAACTAGTGCTAACACCCATAAATCACAAAGCAAACTAGCTTACAAATAAGAATAAAAATGCTAATTTTTTTTTGAAATCTATAGCTTCAATGCGAAGCAGATATCTTTCAGCACATACCTTATTTTGAAGATCCCAAAGGTCAAAAGTTAGATATAGGTGTATCAAACATGCCCTATAAATTTGAGTATGACTCAACGACTAACTAATCCAGAATCATTGGTTTAGTGAGAATGGTTGCATAAAAATGGGAATAAGTGTCTCTCCTCTTTTCTCTCTTTTGAATCCTTTTTTTACAATCTCTCTCAACCATAAAGTAACACTCTCCACTTAAATAAGTGAAAAAAATGGGCTATTTATACTTGATTCTTTCTCCACATAGTAAAGGAGGCTAAACCAAACAAATCTCCCTCTCACAACTATGTGGAGGAAATCGCCAAACCGATGATATTACAACAAGCTTCAAAATTCCCTCTTGGTAACGCTTTAGTCATCATATCAGAACCGTTGTCATTTGTATTAAATTTAGTTAAATCCAACAACTTAGCATCCAAAATATCATGTATATAATGATATCTCACATCAATGTGTTTGGACTTATTATGAAAAGTCAGATTCTTACCAAAATGATTTGTGCTTTGACTATCAATAGATAACACATATTTATTTTGAATAAAATCAAACTCCAGCAAAAATTTCTTCAAGTACAGTAACTCTTTGCATGCTTCAGTAATGGCAATGAACTCAACCTCTATAGTAGGCAATGCTACACACTTTTATAATCTAGACTGCCAAACCATAGCTCCCCTGCAAATATAATCATGTAGCCTGAAGTGGACTTTCTAGAGTCAATGCCTCGATCCATATTTAAGTCAGAGTACCCCACTAGAGTAGGCTTATATCCTCCAAAGCTAAGACGCATACAAGTAGTACCACAAAGATACCTTAAAATCCATTTTACAATATTCCAATACTCTCTACCCGGATTTGACAAAACTCTATTGATTGTGCCAATAAAATGTGCTATATCTAGTCTTGTATAGACCAACGCATACATAAAACTACCCACAACAGATGCATAAGGAACATGTTTCATATCAAACACTTCATCTTCCCTTGAAGGACTTTGATTAGAACTCAACTTGAAATGAGTAGCAAGAGGAATGCTTACCTCCTTAGGACTTTCCATTTGTAATCTTCACAGAAATATTTCAATAAAATGTTCTTGTGCCATCCAAAGTTTAATCTCCTTTATATCACACATAATTCTAATGCCAAGAATTTGTTTAGCTTCTCTCATGTATTTCATGGAAAATGACTCACCCAGTTGTTTCTTTAACCTGTAAATGTTAGAAATATTTTTCCCTACAATGAGAATATCAACATTGGGATAATGAAGTCATAGTTAGAAAATTTTCTAACAAAGGCGCAATGATATGAAGTAGTCTTTTGGTATCCTTGATCACATATTACAAACTCAAATTTCTTATACCATTGCCTTGGAGCTTGGTTCAACCCATATAAACTCTTTATCAATATAAACACATAATATTATTTTCCTTTAACTTTAAAACCATTTGGTTGTTTCATGTAGATATCTTTCTACAAATCACCATGAAAGAAATACGTTTGACATCCATTTGCTCAACCTCTAAATCAAGAGTAGCAACCAAACTCAACATGGTTCTGATTGAAGATATCTTTACAATAAGTGAAAAAATCTCATTAAAATCAACATCCTTTGTTTGACAGAAGCCTTTCACCACTAATATGGATTTATACCTTCGGGACTTAGAGTTACTATCATGTTTAACTCTATAAATCCACTTGTTTTCCAAAAACCCTTTTCCTTTAGGAACTTTAACTAAATCATAAGTGTGGCTATCATGCAATGATTTCATCTCATCATACATTTCATCCAATCACTTTTGATTTTCATCACTTTCCATGGCCTCTTGAAAACACTCAGGTTCACCCTCATTAGTTAAGGTCACATACTCATCAAAATTATACCTTGTAGAATATTGTCTTTGTTTGTTAGACCTCCTAAGTTGAACATGATATGATTATGGAGCTTCACCAATATTATCATATTGTGACATATCATTCTCCCTTTCATCATAATTAGTTGGAATATTCACCTCATCTCCAAGTTGTTGATCATCAACATAATCATATGGCTCACCATTCTGATCATCACCACCAATAGAATCTATATTATGATTAGGTAATTGAACTGGATCAATATTAAACAAACTAATATCTTTCTTGGGTGTAATCTTATCTACCTTATTAATCTCTTCAATAGTTTGGTTTTCCATGAATACTACATTGTGACTTCAAATAAGCTTCTTCCCTACAATATCATACAACCTGTAACCAAACTCATCTTGCCCATAACCGATGAATATACATTGTTTTTACTTTGCATCCAACTTGGATATTTAATCCTTTGGAATATGCACAAAATCTTTACAACCAAAGACTCTCAAATAATCATACTTGACATTTTTTCTAAACCAAATTTTGTCTGGAACTTAACCATTCAAAGAAATAAAGTGTCACACCCTAATAATTATTTGAAAAATTTACTTCTGAGAGCATACACCTTACTCTCTTAACTAGTGTTCGATTAATCCTCTCTGCTAAACCATTTAATTGAGCCATTTTAGGAGGAATTTTTTATGTGCAATACTATGCTTCTTGCAACCGGCATCAAATGGTCGACAATACTCACCACCATTATTAGAACAAACACATTTCATCTTCTTGCCTCTCAGCCTCTCAATCAAAGCATGAAATTCTTTGAACTTCTCTAACACTTGGTCTTTTGTCTTTAAGGCATAAACTCATATATTAATGGATCAATCATCAATAAAGGTAACAAAATAAAGGGCACCACTAAAGGATTTTACCTTTAATGGACCACCAACATCAAAATGTATCAATTGAAGCAACTTCGGCTTCCTTGAAAAAGGATGTATCTTGAAAGATACTATAGTCTATTTACTATCCATGCAATGAGAACTCTTCTCCAAATATACATTCTTTAATCCAGGAAGAGCATCCTTTTTGGCCAAAACATTTAGCCCTTTTTCACTAATATGACTAAGTCTTCATTGCCACAAAGATGCTTCTATGGAGATAGCATTCACACTGTTCCTAGCAACCAAATATTGTGTCCAATACAATTTAGAAAGATTCTCCCCTCTAGCCACAAAAAATTCACCTTTGTTGAGTTTCCACTTTACAAAACTAGAGTGATTTCCATAACAACAATCATCAAGCACATGCATAAAGCTCAAATTGAAGTGGACATCTGAAACATGTCTGAAACCTCTAAGCAACAATTTCATTTCCATGTTGGTTTACAAGCAAATATAAACAACACCAATTACCTTACGTACACCATAATTATCCATATTCAACACTCCAAAGTCACCAGAAGTATAAGATGTAAAGAAATCCTTCATTGGTGTAACATGCAATGTAGCACCACTATCAATTATCCACATGCTCTCATCTGATACAAGATTAACATACTCGTGATCATAGAGAATAATAAGATAATCACTAGTAGCATTAGTAACACGATCATCATCATGATCTTCATGATCTCTTTGTTTAGACTTACCTTTCTTGCCTTTGTTATCCCTTTTCCACTGATAACAATACTTTTGTACGTATTCTATTTTGTGACAATTGAAACTCCAGATTCTTGTATCGTGGCTTGGAATTGCTTATGCTATTCTATCTACCACCATTCGGTTCCTTTTTCTGACTTCTCCCCCCTATTTTCAATTACAAGTACCTCAGATTGAGATGAAGAACCTTGTGCCTTCCTTCTCATCTCCTCATTAAGAATACCACCTTTATTCGTTTCCTTAGAAACAACACATCTAGGAGCATAACTTATGATAGAAACCCGAAACGTCTCCCAAGACTCTAGTAAATATAGCAATAGAAATAACCCCAAAAGTTCATCATCAAATTTGAAACTCATTCATGACATCTGATTAAAGAGCCATTACTACAAATAACGCTTCTAACATCGGATGTGAAATGTGTTTTACCTCAGCAGTAGACGTGACGTAAATAAGGTCATCATAAAAATTAAATACTTATCATATAGGTCTTTAAAACACTGAGGTACAAGTTTATTAGCGCATGGATTTGAACCCCAGCAGTATCAAATTACATTATTTTCAAAACTAGCATATCTTTTATCTCAGTTTATTAAATAACCGAGGGTGTGATTAATTTTTTTTTAAAAAAATTGTTACATTGTTTACCCATAAAATTACACTATTTATCCAGAATAATATATTGTTTACATATATTAAAATTAAAATAAAAAATCAAATTCCCTAGGGATCTAGATGAAACACAAATTCCCAGAAGACCCAGATTTCAGATCTTCAAATTATTGAATCTAGGAGAAGATCAAAGGTTGGGTGCAAGATTATTCTCTACAGATCTTGCATGCATTTGTTTCTGGTGAAAAAAAAGGGTAAGATAATTAATATCAATAATCAAAAATATTTTTCGTAAAAATAAAAAAATAATAAAACAAACCTTGAACCCAAATGATTTTCTGCTCTTGCAATCCATTGTAGAGAACTTTTCCAAGTGTCCTTAGATTTCAAGCGCTTCATATGTTTCATTTAGATCTCCAATATAATGAACTTATATAATGGATGTCTCTTATATTTCACGTGGATCACTAATGGTGGATTCTTGAGCGTTGATAACCTTTAAATGAATGAAAAATATTTGTTTAAGGCCTCTGAAAAAAGTGTAAAATAACACTTAACTATCCCCTCTGTTTTGGAATAAAATCGAGCGGTTAGATTATTTTTATTTACAAAAATGGTACATTGTTTACCAAGAATATAAAAAATACAACATTTCAAAGGTCCCACGCAAGATGCTAGAGATCTGTTTCACTGATATCCATCTTCTGAAAAGTTAAGCTTCCTTCTTTCAAAGGTTGAGCTCCCTTCTTTGTGTAAGTTAAAGAAAGAATAATTTTATACACTTGCAATCTATCAAATACAACAACATTTCTCCAAAAAAATACAACACCATTTTATGAGTATAGGGCAGAAAAATGTTTTGCGAATAATGATGTAAGTTGAGGCATCTTCATATGAACACTGAGTAGGGTAAAATCTAAGGATTGCTTTTATATAAAATTTTGACTACTATACCCCTCAGTTTAAAGTTTAAAATCGACGTGGTGATTTCTATAACTATCACCTCGGTTATTTTTGAACTATCACCTCAGTTATTTTTAGGTATTACATTGCTAATAGATAATATTAAAATAAATTGTTTTCAAAAATTCTCTTCAATGATTTTTCTGCACTTGCAATCCATCATAACTTTGCATCCAAGGTTGGTTGTTGATGCTTGAATGTCAAAACTTTGCATCCAAGATTGATTGTTGATTCTATCATTATCACTGCATTCACTAGCATAGACAATGTGTACGTTGAATGTATCCAACTTCTAATAAGGTGTTTCTCCCAAAAATCGGAAAAGGTTTTTTCTCCACTTGTAATCCATCAATAAAGCTTTTAGGAATAACAATAACAACAATAACTTTGAGGAATAACAAAAAAAACACTTTTAGAAATAATAACAACAGCATCAATGTTATTGTTTGAGATGGATTGCAAAAGCTGGAAAAAAGTTTTTTCAAGGTAGAAGGACTTTTTTTTTCCAGATTTGCAATCTATCCCAAAAAAATGATGCATTCGACAGTGGGGAGGCTACAAAAAAGATAACAATAGGGTGTAATCTGTTCAACAAGTTTTTTTATAGTAAAATATGATTAATTTATCCATCGGGTTATCAAAAAAACTGAAGGATTAGATAATTTATTTTACACTTATAAACAAATGAAAACATAAAGTGTAGTAGCTGGGATTCAAAGCATGCCAAGAAGGGTATAACACCTCAGTTTTTTAAATAATCGAGGGAACAAGTTGTTTTTTAACAAAAAAGACGCACTTTGGAATATAACCTCGTTTTTTTCAGGATGACATGAAAACTTTGTCATGAAAAACATTATTTATAGTAGTGAGCCTTTGATATTCACTCAAGTGATCTAAATTAGAAGTCCCTCCTTATACTTCAAACTCATGACGCTATTCAACAAGAGCAATTTATTATTCCCTGATTTAGAGGAATACAATGATTTTATCTTCTCCCACAAAGTTTTTTCATGTGTCTCATTAGCAATATGATTATAAACATTATCTTCTACATATTTTCGAATAATACCACATACACGTTGATGTTCAAAATCCCATTGTTCATCAAACACATAATGCGGCTTTGCGGAACTAAAAGTGGTAAATATAATTTCTATTAGACGACAGCGCATATCTAGAGAGGGGGGGTCAATAGAGGCGCAAAAAATTTATTCAACACAAAAATCTAGAATTTTATTGTTTTCAAATTTTTTGATGCGGAAGCAATTAATTTGATAATTGTGATCGGTGGATCTGGAACTGACTGTTTAACGCTGGTTCGCGAAATGTCGCGGAAGCAAGAGTCGCCACCGTCTTTTATTTTCTCCAAATGGAAAGGACAAAAGCACAGAAAAATTCCTTAAAGAGATTGCTCTCGGTTCGGGAGGTAGATTATAGAAAGGGAAGGTGTTAGCACCCTTTCTATCCATGGTTATCCATGGGCTCTTAGATACTTGCTCATTGTGTTTTCAAAAATGGTTTGTTTGCTTTTCAACTGTGGGTTTTAAAAAGTTTCTTTGAAAATTTCAGTTCGACTCTTGTATCAGTCCTCAAGAGTGTTTGAAAAATTGCTTTCGAAAGCTTTTTGAAAAGGTGTCGGTGTGAAAAGTCTTTTTGAATTTATTTTGAGATTAGAGCAAGTATCTACGAGAACCTACCTACCCTAAGGAATTCGTCTGTGTAAATGTCCTTTAAAGTAGTGTCATCCCACCATTGAGAGGTAGGTAGCACCACTGTTGGAGGTGTTCGGGTCAATTCGAGGTTCGGGACATGGTGATCACCAGAGCAATGGGAAGACACCTTAGAAGCTACCCTCATGCCAGGTTCCCGGATCATGAGGACTTACTAAGACATCCTCTACTCGACGATCACCTTTCGAGGCAAGGCAACAATGAGGCGTACCCTAAGGGTGGTGTGTGATTTGTGTGTCATGTTCAGTTATTTTGTCTTATTCATGTCAAGGTGATCTATGCGTTTGTTTTTATTTTATCATTCATTCTTGCATGCATTTATTAACAGTTAAAATATTGCGAGAAAGTAAAAGATTCTAAGCTATTACAAAAGGCGCGGGTCCACATCGCCAAAATTAAACCAGGACCCGATTTGACAGAAAATAAAGAAGTAAAGTGCGAGAAATAAAATGTCCGAGTTTACAAGGCTTTGGGAGAATTACATTAATATTAAACGAAAGAAAATAAATATGCGAATAAGGATTAAAAACGAGGGCGTTGGACCCTTTTTGCAAAATTAAATTAAATGATGGAATTGATTAATTAAGAGAGAAAAGAAATTGTTTTTTTTTTTATATTTTTTAGTATTTTATGTTTTTAATGGAAAAAGAATTAATTGAAATTAAATGCTAACCCTAATTCTATTTGTTTTTTAGTTTATTAAGAAAACATGTTAAAATTAAACCTAAATTAACCTAATTAATTACATGGTAATTTAATTACAAAAATAATATTTAATAATTAATTATTGTGAAAGAAAAGAAAAAAAAGGATAAAAATTGATTAAAACCTAATTCTATCAATTTTAAGTTTATTAAGAAAAATGTTTGAATTAAACCTAATTTTACAAAGCTAAAATTAATTAGTGATATTTATTTACAAAAAATATTAATTAAATAAATATATTTTGATTTTTATGACTTTTCTATTTTTTACTATTTTTTATATTTTATGAAGATAAGTTAAATTAAAGGAATTAATTAAAAAAAGAAATAATTGAAATAAATAAAATAAGGAAAAGAAAGAAAATACAATACCTTGAGGGGCTTCTGTCCCCTTTTTGGAGGTGAATTGGAGTGGTTTGGCCATTTGTGTTCTGGCCTCATCATACATAAGTTGTTCTACTTTGGCCATTTGGCTTTTGGCTTTTGGCCATTTGCGTTTTGGCTTTTGGCCATTTGTGTTCTGGCTTCAACGTTCCTTAATGTCTGGCTTAATGTCTGCCTCGCCATGTATTGGTGTCATGCATAAAATGTTCTACTTTGGCCATTTGGCTTTTGGCTTTTGGCCATTTGGCTTTTGGCCTCAACGTTCCTTAATGAACCTGCATGGGATCCTGTCTAAATCTGCAGTGTTGAATCTCACGAACACATTAAATAAAATCATAAAATGCAAATAAAGCCAATATATGAAGAAATTTAATGTTTAGGCACAATATGGCATGTATGAATGATTATACCCTTTTGATCATGGAGATCAAATCAATCTTACCCTTACTGGAAAATTAGTGACCTGGATGCTTTTATGCCTTACTGGAAAATTAGGATCATGGAGATCAAGCCAGCCTTATCCTTACTGGAGAAGTAGTGAGGTGTTGGTTTGTAACTGAGATGGCTTTGTTTGTAGTGAGAGAGGGATTTGTAATAAGGATTTCAAGGTTTTAGGGTTCTTGAAAGAGTTTGATATTCCAACAGTGTTGTGGCAAGGTTTTTTTCTCTCTTTTTCTCTTCTCCTGGTTTGTGTGAAAAGAAGATGATTATATAATGGAAATTAGGGTAAAGCAAATGGGCTTTGAATGTGCAATTGGGCCTCCAATATTCACTTGAATTCGTCACTTTCCAGGCTAAATCGCAGGGACTTAAGTGCATTTTTTGAAGATGAAATGTGAAAACAAAATGTAGCCGGCATCGAGAACTAACTCCTGTCCGAAAATCGACTCAATCGGATAAACGGTGAATTAGTTATGAATTTTTGAAGTTTCAGCTCAGACAAACTTATTTTGGGCTTCAGTGTCGACTCTGACACGTTCTTCAATAAAAAACTGGTATTGATCGGAGCATAATCCGGTCTCGACTTTTGAAGCAAAGTTGTAGATCTACGAGTCAGGGACCTTGTGTAAAAATATGAGCCCAATCCGATAAAAATTGACCGAGTTATGAATTTTCGAAGTTTCGGCCCAGATGAAATAATATTCAGCATTCAGGATTTTCAGCGTGTCACACACTCTGAGTAAAAAACGAAGGCCTTTTGAATACCGTTTGAACTCAATACCTTCTGCGAAAATGTAGCCAACTCAATTTGTGAAATTTTGGCACCGGAACCAGCTCGATACGATGAAAATCGACCAAGTTATGATTTTTTGAACATGACGCAAATAAACTTCTGTCACAAATTTCTGCACGAAAATACTTGATAAATCCACATTTTTGAAGACCTTCTGATCGAAATTGGCTTCCAGCCGTGAGAGATGAAAACGTAGATAATGTCAAGACGGAATTTTGGCCACCGGAACGGGTTCAAAACGAATCACGATCTTCAAGTTATGAATTTTTTAGCGCGTAAAAACTGCACTTTCAGCACACTTTTTCACTATATTTCTTCAAGAAAACTCACACATTCGGATACCTTCTTTAAAAAATTGACTCTTGAGCCGAACCTGAATTTGAGAATATGTTATCAGAGATATCTTGGCGAAAGAACACCTGAATATAACACGCCGGCTTGGACTTGTGAATTTTCTTGAAATATTTTGAGAAATATGGGAGGGCAAATTTTGGGGTACAACAGTTGCCCCTGTTCAATCTTCTTAGACCTGAGGATGCAGATTGGCTGACGTGCCTTTCGTAATCCGAGGGTGGAAGATGATTGAACACTAGAGTACCCAGAAATTTGCGCTCACATAGTAGCAGTGGGATGATGGAATGGGCTTATAGATGCCATTTAGAGGTTGCTGGATAGGATGATGGGCTTATAGATGCCATCTAGATGTTGATCGCGTAAGAGATTCCTTAGCGAGAACTTGCGTACCTGCAAAACAGAAAATGGTTACCTGACATGTTGCAGGAGCTGGTTTTCAGATGCTTGGTATAGATATGTCCTGAATGGTTACAGGAGCTGAGTCTGGAGCTTCACAAGATGATGAATGAACCAGGGGTGGTTACTACCTTAGCATGAACGGTAAGAGAACCTTGGGTGACTTTAACCTCAACAATGCTCGTTGAGAAAATCTTGGTGGGAATTACCATCTTCGCAGTATCGGGAAGAGAACCAAAGGAGATTATAATCTGAAAGGGAATTACATCTCACGCACCGTCGGGGAGAGAACCATAGGAAATTATAACCTGAAAGGGAATTACATCTCACGCACCGTCGGGGAGAGAACCATAAAAAATTATAACTTGAAAGGGAATTACATCTCACGCACCGTCGGGGAGAGAGCCATAGGAAATTATAACCTGAAAGGGAATTACATCTCACGCACCGTCGGGGAGAGAGCCATTATAACCTGAAAGGGAATTACATCTCACGCACCGTCGGGGAGAGAACCATAGGAAATTATAACCTGAAAGGGAATTACATCTCACGCACCGTCGGGGAGAGAACCATAGGAAATTATAACCTGAAAGGGAATAACATCTCACGCACCGTCGGGGAGAGAACCATAGGAAATTATAACCTGAAAGGGAATTATATCTCACGCACCGTCGGGGAGAGAACCATAGGAAATTATAACCTGAAAGGGAATTACATCTCACGCACCGTCGGGGAGAGAACCATAGGAAATTATAACCCGAAAGGGAATTACATCTCACGCACCGTCGGGGAGAGAACCATAGGAAATTATAATCTGAAAGGGAATTACATCTCACGCACCGTCGGGGAGAGAACCATTATAACCTGAAAGGGAATTACATCTCACGCACCGTCGGGGAGAGAACCATAGGAAATTATAACCTGAAAGGGAATTACATCTCACGCACCGTCGGGGAGAGAACCATAGGAAATTATAACCTGAAAGGGAATTACATCTCACGCACCGTCGGGGAGAGAACCATAGGAAATTATAACCTGAAAGGGAATTACATCTCACGCACCGTCGGGGAGAGAACCATAGGAAATTATAATCTGAAAGGGAATTACATCTCACGCACCGTCGGGGAGAGAACCATTATAACCTGAAAGGGAATTACATCTCACGCACCGTCAGGGAGAGAACCATAGGAAATTATAACCTGAAAGGGAATTACATCTCACGCACCGTCGGGGAACAATCTTTAGGCCAATACTGCTGGGGATGCTTGTTAAGAATGTCTGTACGATGTGCTGGGGAGTGTTGAGATCAGCTGGAGGATACCCAACTTCCTTAAGGCTTGATAGTAGCTTTGCTTGAGGAGAGTGTATTGCTTGCTGGCTAACTCTCTGGGGAATTAAGATATCTGGTTATGTTCTTCGGCTGAACCTACTTTGATACCTTTGGAGGACAGAACAATCAGATTGTTGGGACAACTCCTCATTGCCCCTGTTTCTGAGGTTGGAGAAGAAGACCTGTGAGGTGCGGATAGTTGTTGATAGACCAAGCTTCTTCTGATAGGAAGGTGACAAGATGACAGAACATAATCGTATGCTTTAATCCCTAACTTTTGCCTGCACCGCCCTTTCGGGTTTTCAGTCCACCGGGATACCCATTTTTGCCCAAGCCGCCTTTTCCGGTTTTCGACTTGCCGGGTGTACAGATTTTTCATTTTGTCCCTTCATTTTGCCCGAACCCTTTTGGTTCGCCGGGAAGCCCTTATTTTTGCCTAGGTACGTCGACCTAGCGGGTCTTTGATTTTGCATAGTATCTTTTCGACTATGTCCATGTTCTCAGGATGTAGGGAGTTGCCCCTGTCAGAAGTGTTTTGTCATGCCACCAGAGAGTGTTTGATCAGGCAAGATTCGTTGCTGGAGTGCCCCAAGTGACTCATGTGGAGATTTACCCCAGGCTATTTCACCTTTGAGAGATTCTCCGAATCTTGATTGGATTGCCCCAGATAATGGACCATGGTCATGTCTGCCCCTTGATTGGAAGTGCTTTTGTTCACTAGGTATTCATCGTGCGAATTTCCCTGCTGTTCAAACAAAAGTCATATGCAAACAAAGTTATGTTAAAAATGCAAAGCTTATGTCTGTCTTGAAGTTTTTTGAAAATGCATTTTTTCCATAAAAAAAGTGAATATTTGTAAAACGTGATGTCAACTCCGTATTTTACCGTGAGCCTTAAGGAGTCAGGATACCTTTGTAACAGTATGCTTTCAAACTAACCCATGCTTCAGTTAGGACTTTTGAGGGTTATAACGTGGCCTGGTTCATGGTTTAAGAAACAAAGGATAAAGGCACAAATTTTATTTGTACCCACCCGCTCTTCGTGATGTTCTCCAAACCTAAACTCAGTTGATCATACGTTAGACCTTGTTTGAGTCTTTGCTCTGATTTTCCGGTGATGATTCGGATATTGACAGTTTATTTTGAATAGGCAGTCATTCCCTTTTTTTTGGTTGAGGGTTCGTATGACCTCTTTCTTTTCTGATTTTTTTGTTATCCCTTTCTTTTTTTTTTGCTTGAACTGTTTCCTTTTTTGGAATTACAGTCAGCGGGATGCCCCAATTTTGTAAGTCTCCTTCATGGGTTTTGACTTAATGGGTTTTTTTTATATTTTGAAAGATAATGACTGCCTTTCTTTATTGATCATTCGGAACCATCACTGTCTTTCTTTGTTTTGTAAGGATCTTTTTGGTGCCATTCGTTATGCACTTGGATCAACTGAGAGAACTACCCTGCCCCGGGTTATGATGAAGGGTTTTGAATTTCGAAAAGAAAAACTCCTACTTCTTTGGCTCAGAGGGGTTGACGAGGGATTATCATCCTTATAACTCCAGTGTTTAGGGATTGAAACAATGTCTGTACCTCATCAGCGAGGTCTGTTCAAAAGCATACTGTAAAGATCGTGGTATCGTTTTCGTCATCCTCCCTCAAGAGGCTTAGAATTTTAGATCAAGAGCTGATATCAGAAAAAATATGAAAATAATTTTCATTTAGTGAATACAAATATATTGTTTCAGAACAGACACATGCGATGCATTAATGAAATAACAATGTTTAACATGAGTAAATGTTTGAACAAAGGAAAATTGCAACTTGAACATTCGAATGAACAAAAATTTCTCAATCCTAGCCATGATTTGGCAAGGGAGCAGTGATTATGTTCGGAGTCTCAGGTACTTCAAACTGAATCTCTCCGGCGTCGATCATGTCTTGAATCTTGTTTTTGAGAGGCCAGCAGTTGTCCGTAGTATGCCCCGGGCTATCAGAATGGTATGCGCACCTATCGTTGGGATGATAGTTAGGAGCAGAAGTGTTTGGATTCCGGAGAGGATCCCTTAAGGTGATCAGCCCTGCCTCCAACATTTGTTGTAGTGCTTCATCCAACGACATGTTGATCTTGGTGAACTGCCTTTTAGGCTTGTCTAGTTGAAGCTGGTGAGGTTGATACTGAATTGGTGATACTGAAGCCATATGAGGAGCTCTCTCCTTGCCTCTTTGTCTCAAAGGTGGTTGAACGATGACTGGCTTTTTACCCTTAGACTTTTGCCCCAGCTGGTTACCCTGAAGCAGTTGGTTGACGAGAAACCAGAGCTCGTCTTATCCTTGAGCTAACCCTTGAATAGCAGTCACCTGCCCTAGCATCTGGGCTTTCAATGCATCCACCTCAGCTTGTAGGTGTTTCAGCCTTTCACCCTCAGCACTGTTTCTAACAAAGGTCTCGATGAGAAGTGTCCTTAGCTCCTCCTGCCCCTTGGATAGATTCAGGAGGATTTCCCCGAACCGAGTCTCTTGAGCAAGAAGGTCCTGGTTATCTGGTTGGAAGGCCATTGCTGAAATAAACAGCGAGAAAGGTAAGTGACCTGCAACAGAGATACCTGTGATGTAATGATGTGTATGACATGCATGCAATGTTTTCAAGGACCTCGCGGGGTAAACAAGAAAATTGGTTAGCATCTGGATCCGGTAGCTTGATTGAAAGAACTTCGTATTTGTTGAGAGTCTTTCTTCCAAGGGTCAAAGGCTCACCATATCCAGTGGGTCATAGCCTCTGACAACTTTGGCTAGAGGTAAATAAATCCTCTTTGCCCCTTGCTGGGATAGTTGATTCACCATGACCTACATCACAAGCCCTTGAGATCCTTGAAATGGGTTAGGATGTATGCAATAGTATGATGTTATGGTATGCATGGGATAATGTGGGTAAACCCTGTTATGAGCCCTTATTAAGGACTGCAAGCCAAAACCTGCAAGAAACTCAAGTAAAACCTGTTATGAGTCCCAATTAAGGACTATAAACAGAACCTGCAAGTATTCAGTAAACCTTGTTATGAGTCCTAATTAAGGACTGCAAACCAAAACCTGCAAGAAACTTAGTAAACCTTGTTCTGAGTCCTAATTAAGGACTATAAACAAAACCTGCAAGAAACTCGGTAAACCTTGTTATGAGTCCTAATTAAGGACTACAAACAAAACCTGGAAGAAATTCAGTAAACTTTGTTATGAGTCCCTATTAAGGACTATAAACAAAACCTGCAAGTAGTTCAAGGGTCAGATAATAAGCATGCAAGTAGTTCAAGTATGAAGGCACACAAGTCACACAAAAGAACCCTTAGAGTTTAGGCCAGCATGAGGTCTGGGTAATACCCTCTTTCAGTTTGTTGGTTCATACCTGTCCTAATCAAAAGTAACCGGGTTCTTAGAGGATCCCAATATCATTGACTACCCTCAATCGGTCATAACTCCAGCATCGCAATCTTTTCTTGCGGCCAGAACCATCACGAGAGTTTAGCCTCAATGGGCGTAGCATACTGCTACTGTTCTAATGGCCAAGTTGTGTCATTTAAGGTTCTAAGGTCTGTTGGTGCTTAATGACTCCTTGGAAGACCCATATTCTCCCCGTTTCAACACGAGGGATATCGGTACAGACCAAGGCGCCACACCAACGTAGCCACTGCTTCACCCATGTCGGTATACGCCAGACAGGTCCCTCACAGCTTATGCTACCTAAACAGGGTATCCCCAGATCCGGGTTAGGATCTATGTAACTCCGATGCAACCCACAAATTTAAAGCAGACAAGTCAATACAATTGAAAACACAGTTATGAACTAACCCTAAGGTACACCTCACTTTAAGTTTAAGTCCCCAGCAGAGTCGCCAGTTCTGTGATTGGTGGATCTGGAACTGACTGTTTAACGCTGGTTCGCGAAATATCGCGAAAGCAAGAGTCGCCACCGTCTTTTATTTTCTCCAAATGGAAAGGACAAAAGCACAGAAAAATTCCTTAAAGAGATTGCTCTCGGTTCGGGAGGTAGATTATAGAAAGGGAAGGTGTTAGCACCCTTTCTATCCATGGTTATCCATGGGCTCTTAGATACTTGCTCATTGTGTTTTCAAAAATGGTTTGTTTGCTTTTCAACTGTGGGTTTTAAAAAGTTTCTTTGAAAATTTCAGTTCGACTCTTGTATCAGTCCTCAAGAGTGTTTGAAAAATTGCTTTCGAAAGCTTTTTGAAAAGGTGTCGGTGTGAAAAGTCTTTTTGAATTTGTTTTGAGATTAGAGCAAGTATCTACGAGAACCTACCTACCCTAAGGAATTCGTCTGTGTAAATGTCCTTTAAAGTAGTGCCATCCCACCATTGAGAGGTAGGTAGCACCACTGTTGGAGGTGTTCGGGTCAATTCGAGGTTCGGGACATGGTGATCACCAGAGCAATGGGAAGACACCTTAGAAGCTACCCTCATGCCAGGTTCCCGGATCATGAGGACTTACTAAGACATCCTCTACTCGACGATCACCTTTCGAGGCAAGGCAACAGTGAGGCGTACCCTAAGGGTGGTGTGTGATTTGTGTGTCATGTTCAGTTATTTTGTCTTATTCATGTCAAGGTGATCTATGCGTTTGTTTTTATTTTATCATTCATTCTTGCATGCATTTATTAACAGTTAAAATATTGCGAGAAAGTAAAAGATTCTAAGCTATTACAAAAGGCGCGGGTCCACATCGCCAAAATTAAACCAGGACCCGATTTGACAGAAAATAAAGAAGTAAAGTGCGAGAAATAAAATGTCCGAGTTTACAAGGCTTTGGGAGAATTACATTAATATTAAACGAAATAAAATAAATATGCGAATAAGGATTAAAAACGAGGGCGTTGGACCCTTTTTGCAAAATTAAATTAAATGATGGAATTGATTAATTAAGAGAGAAAAGAAATTGTTTTTTTTTTATATTTTTTAGTATTTTATGTTTTTAATGGAAAAAGAATTAATTGAAATTAAATGCTAACCCTAATTCTATTTGTTTTTTAGTTTATTAAGAAAACATGTTAAAATTAAACCTAAATTAACCTAATTAATTACATGGTAATTTAATTACAAAAATAATATTTAATAATTAATTATTGTGAAAGAAAAGAAAAAAAAGGATAAAAATTGATTAAAACCTAATTCTACCAATTTTAAGTTTATTAAGAAAAATGTTTGAATTAAACCTAATTTTACAAATCTAAAATTAATTAGTGATATTTATTTACAAAAAATATTAATTAAATAAATATATTTTGATTTTTATGACTTTTCTGTTTTTTACTATTTTTTATATTTTATGAAGATAAGTTAAATTAAAGGAATTAATTAAAAAAAGAAATAATTGAAATAAATAAAATAAGGAAAAGAAAGAAAATACAATACCTTGGGGGGCTTCTGTCCCCTTTTTGGAGGTGAATTGGAGTGGTTTGGCCATTTGTGTTCTGGCCTCATCATACATAAGTTGTTCTACTTTGGTCATTTGCCTTTTGGCTTTTGGCCATTTGCGTTTTGACTTTTGGCCATTTGTGTTCTGGCTTCAACGTTCCTTAATGTCTGGCTTAATGTCTGCCTCGCCATGTATTGGTGTCATGCATAAAATGTTCTACTTTGGCCATTTGGCTTTTGGCTTTTGGCCATTTGGCTTTTGGCCTCAACGTTCCTTAATGAACCTGTATGGGATCCTGTCTAAATCTGCAGTGTTGAATCTCACGAACACATTAAATAAAATCATAAAATGCAAATAAAGCCAATATATGAAGAAATTTAATGTTTAGGCACAATATGGCATGTATGAATGATTATACCCTTTTGATCATGGAGATCAAATCAATCTTACCCTTACTGGAAAATTAGTGACCTGGATGCTTTTATGCCTTACTGGAAAATTAGGATCATGGAGATCAAGCCAGCCTTATCCTTACTGGAGAAGTAGTGAGGTGTTGGTTTGTAACTGAGATGGCTTTGTTTGTAGTGAGAGAGGGATTTGTAATAAGGATTTCAAGGTTTTAGGGTTCTTGAAAGAGTTTGATATTCCAACAGTGTTGTGGCAAGGTTTTTTTCTCTCTTTTTCTCTTCTCCTGGTTTGTGTGAAAAGAAGATGATTATATAATGGAAATTAGGGTAAAGCAAATGGGCTTTGAATGTGCAATTGGGCCTCCAATATTCACTTGAATTCGTCACTTTCCAGGCTAAATCGCAGGGACTTAAGTGCATTTTTTGAAGTTGAAATGTGAAAACAAAATGTAGCCGGCATCGAGAACTAACTTCTGTCCGAAAATTGACTCAATCGGATAAACGGTGAATTAGTTATGAATTTTTGAAGTTTCAGCTCAGACAAACTTATTTTGGGCTTCAGTGTCGACTCTGACACGTTCTTCAATAAAAAACTGGTATTGATCGGAGCATAATCCGGTCTCGACTTTTGAAGCAAAGTTGTAGATCTACGAGTCAGGGACCTTGTGTAAAAATATGAGCCCAATCCGATAAAAATTGACCGAGTTATGAATTTTCGAAGTTTCGGCCCAGATGAAATAATATTCAGCATTCAGGATTTTCAGCGTGTCACACACTCTGAGTAAAATACGAAGGCCTTTTGAATACCGTTTGAACTTAATACCTTCTGTGAAAATGTAGGCAACTCAATTTGTGAAATTTTGGCACCGGAACCAGCTCGATACGATGAAAATCGACCAAGTTATGATTTTTTGAACATGACGCAAATAAACTTCTGTCACAAATTTCTGCACGAAAATACTTGATAAATCCACATTTTTGAAGACCTTCTGATCGAAATTGGCTTCCAGCCGTGAGAGATGAAAACGTAGATAATGTCAAGACGGAATTTTGGCCACCGGAACGGGTTCAAAACGAGTCACGATCTTCAAGTTATGAATTTTTTAGCGCGTAAAAACTGCACTTTCAGCACACTTTTTCACTATATTTCTTCAAGAAAACTCACACATTCGGATACCTTCTTTAAAGAATTGACTCTTGAGCCGAACCTGAATTTGAGAATATGTTATCAGAGATATCTTGGCGAAAGAACACCTGAATATAACGCGCCGGCTTGGACTTGTGAATTTTCTTGAAATATTTTGAGAAATATGGGAGGGCAAATTTTGGGGTACAACAATAAGTCATCTAAAAAACAACTTATTGGAAACTCGGATATACAAAATATAAAAGATAAATCTATGAGATAAAATTGAGTAATTGATCAATACAAATTAAAGTCTACAATCCACTTATTTATTGTTTAAACACAATCACTTTGTAATGCTATTTCTAAGGCTAAATAATCAAAGAACTAACTTGACCGTTTTATCAAACACTTGGCGTGCAAGTGAATTTTCAGAATTTCTCTTTGAGTAGTGTTGATATACAAAACCACTTATAATCAAAATTGATTATAAGTTATATCCATACCTATTTCAAAAAATAGATTTTGAGATAAAATTCTTACAATTCAATTACTATCACAATGCTATTTGATAAAAAGATTGATGAAATTGAAAGCAAGTAAAAGCGGAAAAGTAAAAATACATAAGGAATTTGTCTACATAATTCCCCATTATTGTCCTCGTGTGTGGGTACCTCTGCCCCTAATTTTAATGGAACTAGGATAATTCTTATATTCAAAATGTTTAATACAATGGAAGAGTTAGAAACAACAATACAAAATTCTCCAATTTAGTGTTAATGCTTCTTCATCCAACCTTTGATCTTAAGCAAGATCAAATCAACCGGTAGATGCAACCTATTCGCCACTTAAGATACTTCCTTAAAAGGATTTCAAACATCCCAAGGTTCCTTGCAAATATTTCAACCACTCTAAGGGATTTTTCACTCGAGTAAATCCGATTGCACACTATCAACACAAGATCACCGATTCTATCATCAAATTCTTGCTACTTCCTTAAAAATATTTCAACCATTCCAAGGTTCCTCGAAAATATTTTAAACACTCCAAGGGATTTTTCACATGGACGATTCCTTCTCGCACGATCTTGCACAAAAACCCCCCAATTCAACAAATGATGTTGGAGGATAAACCTGATGGTTTTTCTGGATGAAGATCCTACAAGAACTCAACCCAAACCAATTGGAAATCCTCAATTCTTCGTCTAGATGGCACCCCGATGGAACAACATCACAATTTAATGTTGGTGTGTATGCATAGATTGAAAGGTTGAAGATGAACAGAAAAAGTAGGCTAATTTTATGGTATCACCAAGTTAAAAATGAAGCATGAATGGGTATTTATAGTTTACAAAAGTTTAGGAAAAAAAGGAAAAATTCAGAATAAAAGAAAATGAAAATTTGACCAAAATAAAATTCATGTGTCGACCTCAAACTCGTATGTGTCGACACATACTGTATATAAAAGCTGCATGTGTCGACCTTGTTGTACCCCAAAATTTTCCCTCTCATTTATCCAGTATTCTCATAAAATCTCCCCTAACATCAAGCTTGCAACATTGATACATCAATTTGGGCTTGGAATTGGCACAAGGGCAAAATGGTCAATTGCATGCTGAAAAATCAAACTTTGACTTTTGGATCAAAATCGAGTTTTAATAATCATATTTCATTAAGACATGTTGGAATATGATATTTGTTTCATCAAGATAATAAAAAGTCAAAATTACTTTGGAAAAGTCAAAATTCTGAATACTTAGAAATTTTTCTAAGTGACAAGCTCAGAACTTCTGACCAGATTTTCACCATGATGGAAGTTGATTTTGGAAGAACTTCTAACACAAGAGTTGTAGATCTCAATGAGGTCTCAAATATTGCAGAACAAAACTTCACCTAGAAAGGCTTGGATTTCAAGCTACAGATCCTTGAAGACACGTCCATGAAACTGAAGCTTTCAGCAAATTTTGGACCTTTCCAAAACAGGATTTGGTTAGAACTTCTGGGCTATTTTTCATGTAGGTCCAGTCAGAATTTGCAAGAGAAATTCAAAGAGGATTTACAAAGCATGTTACAAGCTTTTGGGAAAGTCTGAGAACTCGCTCAAAACATGCTGGAGCAAAGAGATTAAAGGATCAAAAGTTGGATGTTGGTTCTAAGTTGCGCTGATGCTAAACTTTTGATCCGGAATTAAGCTATGATGCATAATATCATATTGTAGGATTTCTAGTTTGATAAATCTCATCATCATTTATTGCTCACAACCACTTTTGAGTTTTTATCCAAAGGATTTCCCCACGTGTGACATAGGAGTACATTATTGTCCTTGAAAAAGCAAACTCTTGTACAAAAGTATGTTGGGCCCATGCTTTTCTTTTGCCTCTGAGGGTACTTTTCCTTAATTCATGCTTACAAATCCAGCTTAGGCACGGCTAAAAGCTGCTAACCACCATACTTTTTTATCTTGCTTCAAGAACAAGCCAACACGCTAGCATGATGTTGGTACTTTTGACTTCTCCAAGCTACAAAGTTCTTTCCTATAAATTGAACTTCATTTGCAACTGTGAAAGGGGCCGATGGAAAAACTTGAAAAGAAAAGGCCTTAAAACTTGCTAAAAGGCCTTAGTAATTGTTCTAACTTCTGTTTTCAGACTGTAACATATTCCCCATCAGTCTCCACCTCAAAAAGTCAGAACTTTACTTCTTTGTTGTTCCAGAATTTTCCATCCATTCATAACCCAAGTTAAAGGTTGTTCCATCCTGCTGAGCACGTAAGGAAGCTGATCAAAACATTACAAGCAGCCAGAACATTTTCCAGCTGCAAGGTAAGTTTTTGTTGACTCTCATCATACCACTTAAGAATTGTTAGACTTGCATGTTCAAAATACAATGTAGACATCCTGATTCTGATGTTGTACCTATTCATTAGGTTTCATGTATTTTCTGCCTAAGTAGGGAGAATATCAGTTCAGAACTTCTTAAGGAAACTAGGATTATCAGATACATGTTTGTTTCTGATTTACAGTCTTGACCCTTTTTTTATGTTTCTGAAACCATGATGGAAACTTGCCATAATTTCTATGTTTGTATTTTCTGTTCTGTTAAGAAATGACTAAGTTGTAGATGTTCTAATTAGTATGGAGAAAGAAATGGAGTTCATCATCAGAGTTTACTTTGTGATACATATTTATGCTTTTTCTTCTGATACCAGATGTACAGCCACCCTAGTGGTAGATAGTGTGTGTGCATAAGACATTAGTGCTAAGGGTCCTGAGTTCTAACCCCAAAAGTATCTTTTTAGGTTTATTTAGTGACATTTTTACCTATTTATCTGTCAGACAATACTCCTAGATCAGAACTTCTAGATATTCTCACCCAACAGTATTATCACCTCACTCTCTCAAATAGATAGAAGTTCTGATCTTCTAGTGACATTAGAACTTCTAGATTCCCAGTTGTACCAGAGTTCCTAGACTCCCTCAGCAATCAGAACTTTCAGGTTTTCCTTTGTTCCCAGCAACCTCAAAACTTGGTGTAACCAGACCCAGAACTTTTGACCTTTTACTTTCCTACTAACATTTTCTCTCTTGCAGCGTATCAGGGTCAAAACTTTTGTTCCTTCTCGCTTCAGCAATGTGCTGATTCTGACTCCTTTTTCTCTTACTTATCTTGTTTTAGCTTTTAATAACCAAAAACACCAAAAAATATTTCATATTCACATGTTTTATTTTATTTCTTTTAGAACAAAAAGATCAAAATATTTTCTTAAGTAAACTTATTTCTTTACTTAAACAAAACAAGTCCATTTTACATTTCTTTTATAATATTTCAATATGGTTGTAATAGATAAATAGGAATTTAATTTCTTGCAATCCCCATTTGTAAATTTGTACACCCCATCCCCTTGATGATGTAATAGCGTAAGACTTTACTTTTCCGCACTTTTATTGCTTTCATATATTGTTAGTAATTAGGGTATGTATGGCAAGACATAAAATCAACAAATAGATAACCCTAATCAAGACTGAATGCATGCAATCAAATATACTATTCACACATGCACCCTTAGGGTAATCTCACTTGTTGCCTATCGGAAAAATAGTCATGTCCCTCGAACATAGGCGTTTTAGCAAAGATCCTTCGATAAAAGATCATAGTCCCTCGATGACCCTTGATGTTTCCTTCGGTAAACGATCTAGTCCCTAAATGACATTGCTAAAACATCCCATGGGTTTCCTTCTATGACTATACAAATGTCTCGCGCCCGTCCCTTTACATCCAACAATGGGGCTTCTCACTAAAACAATGGTAAGATAGTAACATCTAAAGGGGGAGGAAAAGAACATTTAAGACCTTTTGAGTAGGTAAATTCTCTCTTAGTTGCTCGCTTGCTCACAACAAAAAACGTTTCATACACCAACACACTCATTTGCAACATTTTCAAAGAACAAACACTTTGTACGCGTTCTTATAGAAACGAGAACCATTACAAATGCACCTTTTTCAAAATCACTTTCAAAACACACACTCCACAAACACCTCTTTGAACTATTTTCAAAATAGCACTTTGTACACGTTCTTATAGAAACGAGAACCATTACAAAGTCACATTTTTAAAATACTTTCGAAACCCACACCGCAAGCACATTCAAACAAAAGCAAGTGATTTAGAAAGCAACTAAGAGCCCGTAGATAACTACAGATGAAAAGGGTGACAATACCTTCCCTTTTCATAATCTACCCCTCGAAATCAAGAAAACATCTCTAAAGGTATTTCCTGTACTTTTCAGCCTTTCCTTTTTTGGATAAAAGAAAAGTCGGTGGTGACTCTTGATATCCGTAACATTGCGATCAAACGCAAAACACCCAAGTCAGTTCTCCCACCGCGTCACAGATCTGAATAACTCTATGTGTCGACTTGAGCAAGTCAGTAGCTATAGGATTTAAAATGTGAGTAAATGTGTCGACTTGAAATATGGATGTGTCAACATATAAAAAAATAATTTATTCAATTTCAGAAATCTTTTAGTATGTGTTAGCCTGTATGATAGATGTGTCGACCTGTAACTCACAGAAGCTCACAGGCTTTAAAACCCAGTTACATGTGTCAACTTGAAACTCGGATGTGTCGATGCATGCAAGATAAAAATGTACAGAAAATGTTTTTCAATGAGCTTAGTCAATTTCAAAGTGCTTTTTGATGATTCCTAAGACCTATGGTGCAGAGGAGTGCCACAAGACAAACATATGCAATTAATTCTACCTCTGTTCCATATTTCTCGATTTTAACATCAAACAAAACACTGTATATTGAAGTTGTACTCACAAACTCCTCCTTTTTGATGATGGAAAAACTTTGGACGATGCATTACAAAGGCTCCCCTTGTCTTCATGCTTTCTATCTTCATCTCACATTTTCTTATCCCCCTTTGACAACATCAAAAAGAAGATAGCAATCTATTAGAAGTACCAAAGTTTCCAAACAATTTGAAAATACCAAACAAATGCAAATTTTGCATATAAGAGCAACAATTACATATCCCCATATATATGTAATGATGAAAACTTTTAAATAATGATAAACACACATCACAACAAATATAATGTAATGAAATAGCATTGAAAGTTAATTTGAGCATCATGATTTTGTAACATTTCATAATGGAACTCCCGATGTCGCATATATGTGCCAACCATAGCAACAATATAATATCACTACTAACACCAAAATGAAAATGTTTATTAAACAAAGTAACTATGAAAAAAATGAACAATACATTTCAATATAATATAAGGAAATAACCAGAACACAAGCTTGCATATTGAAAACAAATTTATAAAAATGTGAAAGAATTAATACATGAAGTCATTGTAAGCATATATAACAAGAACAAACAATGGTTGTTGATCCAAATTTTTTGGAAATGAACATTCATAGTTTTCATCATTTGAAATTATATGAAGCATTTTTCAAAGAAGCCTAGGAATATGATTTAAGGAAAAACTTACGTTCAATGAGAAATTGAAACGATAATACCTCATTCTTGAAGGATTAGAAGTTGCAGTCACCAAACATAACACACTCAAACACAAATTTAGAGTGAATACTTGAAGTGAAATTAATGAAAGAGAACTACGAAACATTTGAGATATCAATTATCCTCAATTCTCCGTGTATGTTGCCAAAATATTCAGTTGCGAGTGGTTTAGTGAAAATATCGGCAAGTTGATTCTTACTATCAACATGCTCAAATGTAACATCCCCTTTTTCAACATGATCACAAATAAAGTGGTGACGTATCTCAATGTATTTAGTCCTTGATTGTAGAACCAATTTTTTTGTAAGATTTATGACACTAGTGTTGTTGCACATGATAGGAACACATGATAGTTTAATATCAAAGTTCAATAGTTATTATTTGAGCCACAATATTTATGCACAACAACTACCGGCTGCCACGTATTCCGCCTCGACAGTTGACAAAGTTACAAAAACTTGCTTTTTACTATGCTAGCTTACCAAGGATTTTTCAAACAAGTGACAAGTTCCACTAGTACTTTTCCTATCCAATTTCCAACCGGCAAAATCCGAATCAGAGTAACTAACCAAATTACAATTGTTTCCTTGGAATACCAAAGCCCGAATTTTGAGGTACCAATGATGTATCTAAATTTTCATTTTACGGCCTTTAAATGAGATTCCTTGGGAACCCCTTGATATCGTGCACACTTAAAAACACTAAACATAATATCCGGATGAGATGTTATAAGATAAAGAAGAGAACTAATCATACCTCTATACCTTTTTACGTCAACATCCTTACCTTTCTCATCCTTGTCTAGATTGTCGTTCGTTGCCATGGGAGTGTTAATATCCTTAGCACTGTCAATTCCGAATCTCTTAAGTAATTGAAGATAATACTTGGTTTGACATGCAAACTTTCCTTCATCGACTTGTTTAATTTTCACTCCGAGAAAGTAGTTCAACTGCCCATTAGGCTCATTTCAAACTCTCTCTGCATAAGCTTAGAGAACTCATTGACAAGACGCATATTAGTAGATCCAAAAATATATTGTTGTACCCCAAAATTTTCCCTCCTTTTTCTTGAAGACATTTCTAACAAAAGTTCTCAATTGCTCAAGGATTCTCAAGAGTTGATCAAACAAGCTTACCTCCTAAGCACTGAGTCCACAACTAGGGTTTTGGTTTTCTCAAGGAAAATTGGACTTTTAATTCCTAAAGTGACTTTCATGGTTCCTCATAGGTCTCCAAGAATACACATACCAAGTTTTAAGTGTTACATCACAAATTTGCTCAGTCAATTGCTCAGATGACTGAAAATCAATTGTATTCGGTAAAAAGTTAATTGCCATCAACATACATCAAAATTCAATATTTTTGGTCAACATCAACATATTAAAGTCATATTCATCATTTGATCAAGGGTTGATCATAATTCCTCAAGAAAAGCCATCAGATCACCAAAGGGGCATAATGGTCAAAATTAGGGTTTTGACTGAGAATGATTGATCATTGACTTTTGACCCAGTACATGACCTAATAACTTGAAGCATGAACTCAAGGGCTAAAATATAATATCTTGACCTAATTACATGGTTCAAAAATATTTCTAAAAGATCAAGCTATTGATAGTTAAAATTTGAGATCAACTGATGAAAAGTCAACTATCACACAAATGTCAAAACTTTAACTTTTTGGTCAACTTTGAACTTCAAAAATCAAGAGTCATCAAAACATTCAAATTTATCAAGCTTGATCATAAAGAATCAACAAAGTAAATAAAAGTCAAAGATAGAAAATTTTCTAAGTGTTAATGCTTTATTCTTAATAAATTCACTACTTCATGACCATTTTTCACTAAGATGCAAGATGATTCAAGGAAAACTTTCAACATGAAAGTTGTAGGGATTGATGAGTTCTACAACTTTTCCCTTGAGGGATGTTCTTAAAAAAGTTCTTAATTTTAGAGATATAAGCCCATGAAGTTGTGACATTTTTACTCTACACTTAGAAAAAATTTCAACAAGTTTGGTCATATTTTTATCCCAACTTCTTGGAAAATTTTAACCAAGTACCAATTTGATTTAGCCAAAGTGGTCAACATGAAAGATGTAAACAGTGTTTCAAGCTTTCCAAAATGTCCAAGAACACAATTTTATCATGCTTAAACTAGGATATTCGAAGGCATGAAGTTGGGCATCCATTCTTGAAAAATAAGGTATTTTGTGATGAACATGAGATCGAATCTCCAAGCCATGCTGCATAAATCTTGCTTTACAGGTTTCTAACTTGAAAATATCACCATAATTAAATGCTTACACAAACATTTGAGATATGGTCCACTTGATCCAATAATTGTCCGATACATCTTGCCATTTAAGGAAGAAAGGTACCATTTCCATTCTTGTAAAGCAAGCCTTTTGAAAAAGTCCACTCCTTGAGCCTCTAACTTGTTTCTTCTACACACACTCAATCTAGAAAATCAGAAGCAACATGTTTAAAGTGTCTAACCACTCCAGAAGGCATGGTACAAGACATTGGGACCATGTTCTTCAAATTTGCTTCATAACTAAGTAACCTAGCCAAAACATGTGATCTTGTAAACCAAGCCCTCTCAGCCTCTAAAACATTTTCTCTATAAATAGAGATTTCATTTTCAAGACAAGGCACGAGTTCATAAGCCCTCTAACCCTCTCAAACTCTCCCAAGTCATAATTGTACACAAAACCTCCATTTGTTGCAACTTCTGACCTTGAACTCCAAACATCCAATCCACTCGTATGTTTCCTTTCTAAATCATTTACAAAACTTATATAACTCATATATAGACTATCCAAAGTACTTTTTCATCACTGTAACATCATCTTCATCATCCTCCATTTTCAAAAACAGAGCTCTGCAACTTGACTTGTCTAGAAGAATTCAGACACTCTCAATCCAAAGTAAGCATTGCAACAACTTCCTGGGAGTTCAGCAAAGCTATCAAGAGCATCACAACATCTCAAGGAGTACTAAAACTCCAGACTCGATTCTCACTTTAAAGGTAAGCTTTTCTAACTTTGAAATCCTTATTTAAGCATCATTTACACTTGCTTTCTAAAGAAAAAAATGTAGATATCAATACCATGAAGCTAACCATATGCTTACTTTTCATTTATATTTCTTGCGTGATGAGAATTTTGAAAATGAAACTTCTTAAATTTTAGGGTTCAGTTTGGTACCAAGTAAAATTCTCACTAATCTTTGATCTATAGCTTTTGAAATTTATATGGTTTGACTCGTGGTTAAATTTCAAGTAAGTTTGATGTTTAAATTTTCTGATTTGGTTGAGAAATGAGCATTTTACAAAATTCAAAAATGTGTTCATGGCTACTGGTGCGAGGAAGAAGATGAAGTTACATTTAGAAATGAGTTTGTAATATATTCATTGGTGGTTGTTTCATAATCGGATGAAACAGCCACCCCAGTGGCAAGCGCATGCGTACAAATTCTTTGCATGCCTTAGGCATCTGGGTTCGAGCCCCAGCGGTACCCTTTTATTTGTTTCATATTTTCTTCTTTCAGATCCAATACAAACAGGTTCAAGGCGCGCATGGTTTCCTCTCTCCATCAACATCTGATCATCACAAGATTAAAATCCAACACGCCAGATGAATAAACATATAATGCACATTCAAGAGGCAACCATATTGAATCAATACAGGGGTTGGATTCTTTGTTTTGGGCCCAGTGCTTTTCCATACCCCACTTTTACTAACTTGCAGGCCCATTTTCATTCTTATTTCATTTTTCTGATTCAAACATAAAATTTGTTTTGGGCCTAGTATTGTTTTTCACACCCTCTAAATTTCTTTCACAGTACCACAGGCCCAGTCTTTTTTATTTCTTTATATTTTCTTTTTTGTTTCACTTTTATTTATTTATTTATTTCACTTAATAAGAATACAAAAAATATATTTTTATTCTAAGGAAAAAATCATAAAAAGAATTAGGTTTAGGTTTTAACCAATTATTTTAATTTTTACAAATAAAATTAATTTAATTCAAATCATTTTGATTTTTGTTTTATTAATTAATTATAATTAGGTTTTATACATCAATTATTTATTAATCAAACTCCAAAAATATTAACTAAATACTAAGAATTCTTTAGACTTTAATTAATTTATAAAAGAATATTTAATCACATCTTATTTTCTTTTAAATAATTAATTTATAAAATAGAATTAGGTCTAAGTTTTTATCTCACATCTTAAATACTTTCTAAATAAAGAAACAACAAAACATAATTTTTAATACTTAGAAATTTGTTAGGTTTTTTTAACATTTTCCCTTTTCACCATCTCTGCGCGTTTGTTTATTTTTCACATCATTAATTTCATAATTATGTAATTGCTTATAGATTGTAATAGTTTAATTAGGGTTTATTTCTTTCCTCCCTATTCACAAATTTTTACCCCCCCCCCCCCCCCCCCCCATTCCCGAAGCATTAAAATAGCGTAGGATATTTAATTTCCTCAATTTATTGCTTTCCATATTTCTATTAGTAATTAGAGTTTGTATGATAAGATTAAAATCAATCATAGCAAAACCCTAATTCAAGATAAAATAAATTGGATCAAACACACTTACACCTCTAGAGTAATCTCACTTGTTGCCTCAAATATAAACAGTCATGTCCCTCGAACGTGAGATGCTTTAGAAAAGACCCTCGATTAAAAGATCGTAGTCCTTCGATGACCATTTGATGTTTCCTTCAGTAAACTATCTTAGTCCCTTACGAAAATGGCTAAAGTGTCCTACAAGTTTCCTTCTATGACTGTACAATGACCCATGCCCGTCCCTCATATCCAATAATGGGGCTTCCTGCTAACTAATGGTAGGATAGCACTATCTAAAGGAGGAAGAAAATAACAAAGACTTTTTAAGTTGGTAGATTTCTCGTAATCGCTTGCTCACAAAAATAAAACAATCCTCACACCTCACACTTTCAAAACAATTATTTTCAAAACAAACATTTTGTATACATTCTCAACAATACGAGAATCATTACAAAATTTCCTTACATTGGCATTTTCAAAACATCTTTCCAAACACTCCCTTTCAACAAATATTTTCAAAACAAACATTTTGTATACATTCTCAACGATGCAAGAATCATTACAAAATTGCTACACTTAAGCATTTTTAAAATATTTGCAAACATACACAAACAAAAAGCATTTTCAAAGTGAGCTAGCAATTAAGAGCCCGTAGATAAATACAGATGAAAAGGGTTCTAACACCTTCCCTTTTCATAACCTACCCCCCGAACTCAAGAAAAATTCTCAAAGGTCTTTCCTGTTCTTTTCACCCTTTTGTTTATTGGGTAAAATAAAAGTCGGTGGCAACTCTTGATGTCCATAACATTTGCGATAAAATGCAAAACCCAAGTCAGCTCTCTCACCATATTACAGAACTGGCAACTCTGTTGAGCAGGATAAAACTAAAAGTAGGGTTACCTTAGATCTAGATCACATTTAAAAATGCTTTACTTTCTTGATTTGTATGCTTTACATTTTGGGGTTATGATTGGGTTTATTTCTTGTATAGATCATGTACCCGGATCTGGGGGCATTTTAGGTAAGTAGAAATAGATCGTGAAAACTGTACGGCATAGACCGATATGATTAAATCTATGGCTATGTTAGTGCAATACATTTTTTGGTATTAGTGTCCCTTGAGTCAAGTCAAGGAGAATACAGGGCCGATGTGTGGTGTCATAAAGCACTAACTGGCCGTAGGATCTTAGTTGAATAACTTAGCCATTATAAAGTAGTGAGATAATTGGCTTTGGTGCAGACTGAAGTTGGTTAATAATCGATACTACACTTATTGAGATTTTACTCTTGGGATATTTCGGTCGCAATTTAGATGCTTGTGCTGAAACAATGCCTACGAGAAAGATCAGTGATATTGAGGCTCCTAGAACCCGGTTACTTTTCTTAGGACAGGTTGAGCCAAATAAAACTTCAAGAGGGTACTTACCTATAAACTCCATGCAAGCTTAAACCTATGTCCTTGTGTGATTTGTTTGCGTATGATTAATTGTTGAACATGACATCATAATATCATGACATTATGCCATATCATTTTCACTACCCATTTCAAGGACCTAGAGATTTATCTTTGTTCTGTTTGGGAGGTTATGGCTTCCGTTCGCAGAAACACTATCCGAATCAGTTTTATGAGGATACCTTCTCAACTTAAGGAGTTAGTCTCAAGAGTTCCAGAAAGCTCTTCATTCATCAAAAGGCATGGTCGACTACTCAGTTTGGTTACCTCGGGTTTTGAAGAAGATATGATGAGTGTTCTATTCCAGTTCTTTGAGCATGTGCATCATTTCTTCACCTTTCCCGATTATCAGTTAGTTCCCACCTTGGAAGAGTTTTCTCAATTATCGAGAGTGCATGTTCTCAATCAAATACCTTTCACCGGTTTAGAGAATGATCCACAACCTGAAGAAATTGCAACAATTTTGCATCTAAAACGGTCCAACATTGTAGCCAATTTGAAAACAAGGAGCGGAGTTAAGGGTTTCTAGCTAAATTTCTGTTAGAGAAGACTCGACTATTTTTGGAGGCTATGAACTTTCAAGCTTTCGAAGAAATCTTGGCTTTATTGATCTATGGTTTGGTTCTATTCCTTAATCCAAACCAACTTATAGACATGAATGCTATCAAAATCTTCCTTTCTCGTAACCATGTGCCTACTTGGCTCGGAGACACTTTGCATTATCTTTATACTCTTACTACAAGGAAATAAGGGACTCTTATGTGTAGCATACGTTTTCTATCAAGGTGGTTTGTTTCGCACCTTCCCCGATTAGTATTGAAGAATGAACAAGGCTTGAGCTGGTCTCAAAGGATGATGTCGCTCTCTCATTCGAATATCTTTTGGTGTTCCAGATTTCAAGAGGATGTTATTATTATTGATTGCAGCGGGGAATTCCCTAATGTTCCACTCCTTGGCATTATGGGAGGTATTACTTACAACCCTTATCTTGCTCTACATCAGTTTGGCTACGCTCGAAGATATGGTCCTCATGACGCACTTATCCAGGGTATTATGTTCGACTACGAGAATGATTTTCATGGTTGTTATCAAAGGTTTATACGAGCTTGGGGCATGGTAAACAAGATTGATAGAAAGACTTTAGGACATAATAATTCTATCCCTTTCGAGCCATATCTCAAGTGGGTACGAGCTCACGCTCAAAACCTCATGATGCCATATCTAGCTATCCTACCAGTGATCACAGAGCCTGTTGCCGAAGGGGATATTCCTTATTCCATTCTCCATCCAAACATGCCTATTGACCTTGAAGAATTGCATAAGTCATAGGTTCAACTCAAGGAAGAACGAGACACCTTTGAAACTCAATTCTATGCAAGCGAGAAGAAAGTGATGGAGCTCACAAAGCAAATTCATGAGGAGCAAAGCCTTAATGCATACATCGACACGAAGAGGAAGCGTTTATGGGAGACTTGAGTCTTAGGTTTTAGGAGTTCATTTTGTCGTCTCTTTGAGACCCTTTTTTTTCTTTTTCACGGTAAGCCCAAGGGGCAATTGTAATTTTTGAACTTAATAATGCAATCTTTGTTTCTGTTTCCTTTTTGGCTAGAAAATTTAAATCTCCTAAGGTCCTTGAAAACATTGCATCCACATATCACACATCATTTCATAAGCAGGTTTTCCGATACAGGTTTCCTCATCTATTTACAATTTATCTCAGTATAATATGGATCTCGAGCAAACCATCAAAGATCTGCAAATTCAACATGCACAATTTTAAGAGACTCTCCTTAATCTAGCCAAATGACAACAAGACAAGATGGCGCTCCTCGTCACGAAAAAGAAGACTAAGAAGAGGGATGTTATCCTCAACATGGGGAGAATGTTCAAAGCTCCTGCCCGACTGGCTCAAGCAGAAGAGGTTTCCTTTAAGGAAGACGAAAATCAAGAAGAGGATGTTAGAAGCACCAGGTATGGGGTGGAAATAACCATATTTCTGAGGATGAAGACTACTCATACGAGCAATACCCTCCTGTGGATGACAAATACAAGCAGTTAGAAGACTGACTCAAAGTCATTGAAATTCCAAAAGTGTCCGGATTGGAATTTGGGGACTTAGGTTCGATCCCAGGGGTAGTCACCCCCCATAAGTTCCAAGTCCATGTCTTTTCTAAATATGACATTGTCTCTTGTCCCAAAGTCCATTTGAGGTTGTATGTCCGAAAGATTCAAGCCCATACTACTGACCAGAAACTGTGGGTCCACTTCTTTCAAGAAATTTTTACCGAAACTAAACTTGAATGGTTTTACCAGTTGGAAGGAACCAATATTCGCACATGGTAGGACTTGGCTGCTGCCTTCTACAAACAATACCAATACAATGTTTACCTTGCACCAACTCACGTGCAATTACAGAGTATCAGTATGGGCTCGAACGAAGGCTTTAAGGAGTATGCCCAGAAGTGGAGAGATTTGGCTGGAAGGGTGCAACCTCCTCTGACTGACCGGGAATTGGTGGACATGTTTATGGGCACTCTAACAGGTCCATTCTTTAATTTTCTGATTGGGAGTTCTTCATAAGAGTTTATTGAGCTGATTTTGACTGGCAAACGAGTTGAAAGCGGTATCAAAAATTGGAAGATTCAGATGACTTCATCCTCTAGTACCGTGAAGAAACCATTCATTAGAAAGAAAGAAACCAACATTGTCTATGGCCAGATGAGTCGTAGTAAGAATGATTGTCATCAGTCTATAGGGGCAATGCTAATCTCTAATCCAACACTTGTTTGACCACAACAATCGGCTAATCAATGTAGGTCAGATGCTCCGAGGAGGCAGTTCACTAGGATTAATATGCCATTGGCTTAAGCATTACAACATCTGTTGCAAGCAAAATTGTTAACACTGTGAGATCCTCCTCAGAATCCCAACACATCTTCAAAGTATAATCCCAATGTGAGGTGTGCATACCATTCCAATAGTCCTGGGCACGACACTAACGATTAGTGGGCCCTAAAAAGTAAAATCCAAAACATGATTGATGCAAAGGAAATTGAATTTGATCCTCCCGAGACCCCTAATGTGATTACTTCACCCATGCCCAGTCATGGTAAAGGTGTTAATGCTATTGACGATGTTTTATATGTCTCTACCATAAGTTACTTGACCACTCCCTTGATGACCGTTAAGAAGAATCTTTTATGAGCCGGTTAATTCTAGGTTGTCCTGAAAATTGTTACCTTTGTGCTTCCCAAACTAATGGATGTATGTGGATGAGGAAGGGTATTCAACGCTTGATTGATAGCCATGAAATTATGTTCGAGAAAACTCTGTCCATGAAAAGTTTGCTTGAAAGTATATTTTAGAACTGATACTTGAAGATGTTTCTATAATCACAATTTCCAATGCTCATGTAAGGATCACATCTAAAGGCCCTATAAGGATTCATGCTGAGCCAAAAGTGGCTCCCCTAATCATTACCGCACCGGGGCCAGTCTCCTATTCCTCTAACATGGTTGTTCCCTAGAACTATAGAGCAGAAGTTTATTACCATGGTGTTAGGAAAGAGCCATGGATTACCGAAGATGAAGATTCTGAAGTTACCAATCTCAATGTCGAAAATATTATCGAAACTAGTAAGGTTACCCGAACGGGAAGGATCTACTCCCCGGATATCTCTCCTCCAAAAATTATCACAACACCTGTTCATATTCCTGTTGCAGGGTCAACTACTGAAGCCCGGGGCAAAGAAAAAGTGATTGAGCCTGCCCAGACGAAAACACCCTCAAAAAATGTTAAAATTGAAGACTCCTCTAAACAAGATATGAAAGAGATAGTGAAGATCTTTCATAAAAGTGACTATAAAATAGTTAAACAACTGGGACAGACACCCTCCAAGATATCCATATTGTCCTTGTTATTATGCTCTGAAGCCCATGACCAAGATTTGTTGAAATTTCTGAAAATGCTCATGTACCACAAGAGACCTTTGTTGATCAATTTGAGAATTGTGTTACAAGCCTAACACATGATAATGGTTTAGGCTTTCCTGATGCCAACTTAACTCCAATAGGAAAAAATCATAACAAGGCCTTGCACATCTCTATTGAGTGTAAGGGAACTACTTTGGCGCATGTGTTAGCTAATACATGTTCCTCCCTGAATGTATTACCAAAAGGTGCTCTGGATAGATTGGACTGAGAAGGGCTGGTGTTGAAACCAAGTGATATTATGGTAAGAGCCTTTGATGGGTCAAAAAGAATGGTGTACAGGGAAGTTGATCTTCCGATCAAGGTGGGATCTCAGGTTTTCAACTCCATTTATTATGTAATGGATAATCGCTCAACTTATTTCTGTTTGCTAGGACGCCCCTGGATTCATGGGGAAAGTGTTGTTACCTCTACCCTACATCAAAAATTGAAGTATCCGGTGAAAGGGAAGATCGTTACAGTTTGTGGAGAAGAAGAATATATGGACAACCATTTGAATTCTTTCAAATATGTTATAATGGATTGTGAATTCATTGAAACTCCCTGCTAGACATTTAAAGTAATCCCTCCGACGATTTCCATTGCTAAAGCTACTCCTGCTAATCCCAAGATTAGAAAGGACACACTAAGAATGGCTTATCTGAAGGATTCCAGGGCTATGATAGAAGAAGGTGGTTGTACTGTTTGGGGTCAGCTTCCTAATATCCCCTATAAATCTGACAAATCCAGTTTGGGCTTTACTGCAGAGGGTCAAAAGGTTGTTCGTTGCTCTTGAGCTGGAAGACCTCCATTATGTATCAGCAATAATGGAGTCAATGCAATAGAAGATACTGATAGTGATGGTGACCTGGACAACTGGATATTCCCTACCATTGACGGTGGACTCAACAACTAGAAGGCTAAAGACTTTGTATCAATCTCCTTCAACCAGGAGTAATATTTATTTCTGTTTTATTTCTTTAAGAAGTTTGGTTATGTAATCTCTTTTAAAACAATGATTTTAAACCTTGTGTCTTGCCTGGGGCACAATGGTCCATTTGTTAAGGGTTGTCATTTCATATGCCATATTTTCATTTAATGAAAACATTGGATGTTTTGCATTTAAATTTTGCGCTCTCTGTCTATTCTTTGTTCTTTATTGCATTTTCAAATAGCTATGTGTTCTTACACACATCCATCCACTACATTGGAGACCTCCATCCACTCTGGATCTCGTTAATAACGATCCTGCTATTGCCGCTTATGACTTTGAAAATTCGATCTACCAAGTCGAGGACGAAGGTGAGGAAGATTATGAAATACCTGGAGAACTTGCCAGACTCTTAATACAAGAAGAAAAGGCTATCCAACCCCATAAAGAGTCGGTCGAGGTGGTAAACTTGAGTTCTGGGACAGATAGGAAGAAAGTCAAGAATGGCACCAACCTGGAAGACAGTGTCAAGAGCAGACTGATTTAGACGTTACACGACTATGTTGAGAGATTTTCTTGGTCATACAAAGACATGCCAGGTCTTAATACTGATATTATGGTTCACCGTTTGCCAATGAAAGAGGGTTGTTCTCTGATTAAGAAGAAGGTTCGTTACATGCGTCCCGAGATGTCAGAGAAAATCAAGGTTGAGGTTATGAATCAACTTAATCCAGGGTTCTTAGCAGTGACGTCATATCCTCAATGGGTTGCTAATTTGGTTCTGGTACCGAAGAAAGATGGAAAGGTACGTATGTGTGTAGATTACAGGGATCTAAATAGAGCAAGCACCAAGGATGATTTCCCACTTCCACATATTGAAGTCTTGGTCGAAAACACTGATAAGCACAAGGTATTCTCCTTCATGGATGGTTTCTCGGGCTATAATCAGATCAAGATGGTGCCTGAAGACATGGAGAAAACTACCTTCGTCACACAGTGGGGCACATTCTGTTACAAGGTCATGCCTTTTGGGTTGAAGAACATAGGGGGAAACTTATCAGCGAGCCATGGTAGCTTTACTCTATGACATGATTCATCACGAGATAGAAGTCTAAGTTGACGACATGATAACAAGATCACAGTATGAAGAAGAACATATTAATCATCTACACAAATTATTTGAAAGGCTGAAGAAGTACAAACTAAGGTTGAATCCAAACAAATGCACCTTTCGGGTGAAGTCCGGAAAACTCCTAGGTTTCGTTATCAGTGGTAAAGGTATTGAAGTAGTTCCTGCAAAAATCAAAGCTATTTAAGAAATGCTAGCTCCCCGTACCGAGAAGGAGGTCAAAGGTTTCTTAGGACGACTAAACTACATTGCCCGATTCATCTCTCATTTGACCGATACTTGTGAGCCAATCTTCAAGTTGCTGAAGAAAGATCAAGTAGTCAAGTGGAACGGCGACTGTCAAATGGATTTTGATAAAATCAAGGAGTAATTACAATAACCTTCAAATCTAATGCCACCAGTTGAAGGGAGACCCGTAATCATGTACCTAATAATGCTAGAGAACTCAATGGGGTGTGTGTTGTGGCAGCATGACGAGTCAGGTCGAAAAGAGCATGCAATATACTACCTTAGCAAAAAGTTTACCGACTTTGAAACAAGATATTCACTGCTCGAGAAATCTTGATGTGCTTTGGCATGGGCTGCTCTCCGACTAAGACAATATATGTTGACTCATACTACTCTAATGATCTCTAAAATGGATCCCATCAAGTACATATTTGAGAAGCCATCTCTCTCCGAAAGAATAGCCCGATGGAAAATTATCTTAACATAGTACGAAATTCAGTACACCACTCAAAAAGAAATCAAAGGAAGTGTACTGGAAGATCATTTGGCACATCAAGCAGTAGACAACTACCAATCTATGAACTTCAAATTCCTGGATGAGAACATCATGCTAATTACATATTGTGAAGAACCTGGACCGTATGAGGGACCTGAGCTAGGATCCTAATGGACTATGGTTTTTGATGGAGCTTCTAACACACTTGGAAACAGAATCAGTGTTGCGATCATCTCTCTCGAAGGCTTCCATACGCCTTTCACTACCAAGTGTTGCTTTGATTGCACCAACAATATGGCTGAATATGAAGCGTGCATTTTGGGTCTTAAAGATGCTATTTACTTAAGAATCAAATTCCTGAGCGTATATGGGGAATCAGTATTGGTAATCAGTTAGGTCAAGGGAGAATGGGACACGAAACATCTGAATGTTATCCTTTACCGAGAACATGTGCTAACCTTGATTCCGTACTTTGAAGAGATTAACTTTGAGCACATCCCAAGGGAAGAAAATCATTTGGCGAACGCTTTGGCTACCATGTCATCCATGTTCAAGCTCAGATGGGACAGCGAGGCTCCCATAATTACCATTGAAAGATTCGACGAACCGGCATACATCTACGAAATTGATACTGATAGAGTAGAAGAAAAACATTGGTTTCATGAAGTGAAAAGGTACCTTGAAGCTCAAGAATACCCATAAGGGACATCGATCAATGACAAGAAATTCCTACGGAGGTTCTCGTCTAAGTTCTTCTTAAGCAATGGAATTTTATACATGCGTAATCATGATCCAACTTTGCTTTGTTGTGTAGACAAGAAGGAAGCAGAGAAAATTATGGAGGATGTGCACGAAGGCATCTTTGGTACTCACTCCAGCGGGCATACTATGGCTAAAAAGATTTTGAGAGCGGGTTACTATTGGTCAACTATGGAAACTGACTACCACCACCACTCGAGAATTTGTCATAAGTGCCAAATCTACACTGATAAAGTTCATGTGCCTCCAATAAGTCTGAATGTCATGACTTTTGCATGGCCATTCACAATGTGGGGCATTGATATAATCAAAGAAATCAAGCCTACTGCTTCTAATGGACATCGCTTCATTCTCGTCACCATTGATTACTTTACAAAGTGGGTTGAAGCAGGCCCGTTTGCCTCTGTTACCAAGAATTTGGTCACCTTGTTCATCAAAAATAACCTTATCTATCGGTATGGAATCCCTGAGAGAATCATCACGGATAATGGTATCAACCTCAACAACACTATGATCACTGAACTTTGCACGCAGTTCAAGATCAAGCACTAAAACTCTTATCCGTGTCGACCAAATATGAATGGCGCAGTGGAAGCTGCCAACAATAATATTAAGAATATTATACATAAGATGGTTGTGACCTATAAATACTGGCATGAGATGTTACCGTTTTCTCTTCATGGATATCGCACTTTAGCACGAACTTCAACTAGGGAAACCCTGTTCCCTCTGGTCTATGGTATGGAAGCCGTTCTACCTATCGAAGTTCACATTCCTTCTCTAAGGATTATGAAAGATGCAAACTTAGACGAAGACAAGTGGATTCAGACTAGATTGGATCAGTTGAATTTGATTGACAAAAAGAGACTTGCGACTGTTTGTCACGGTCAAATGTATCAGAAACGTATGATCAAGGCATTCAACAAGAAGATCAAGCATCGGGTATATCAGGCTGGTGACTTGGTAATAAAGTGCATCATCCTACTGCAAGGTGATCCCAGGGGAAAATGGACTCCCACCTATGAAGGGCCATTTGTTGACAATAAAGTATTTTCAAGCGGTGCTATGATACTGACCACCATGGATGGTGAAGACTTCCTGCACCCTGTGAATGCGGACATAGTCAAAATATACTACGCATTAAAAAGACCCGCTAGGTTGACTGGCCTAGGAAAAAATAAGGGCATCCCAATGAACCAAAAGGGTTCAGGAAAAAATTAAGGATATATATAAAATATTATACACCCGACAAGTTGAAAACTTGAAAAGGCGACTTGGGCAAAAAAAGGGTATCCCGGTGGATTGAAAACCCAAAGGGGCAATCCATGCAAAATTTAGGGATCAAAAGCGTATGACTATGACTCGTAGGATCACTTACGATAAGCTTTATTACCAAAGTCAAATGATACATATCAATTCAATCAACTTCTTTCAACAGCAAGGGATGAGATGTTTGAAGACATATGGGAAATAGCAGAGTTGGAACCCAACGAGATCATTTCCATATAGCTATATGTTTTGTTTTCACTTTGTATTCTTTCCATTTCATGACAATTTTCTCTTACTAGGATTTATGTATCTTTGTACAAAAAGTGCTTGTTTATAGGAAAATTATCAATACAAATACACCTTAAAGTTAAAACTTTTTGGTTTTTCTGTTTTGCTTGCAAAAACGTCCAATGACTAAAATTGAATGAACATATGCATATTGTTGTACCCCAAAATTTGCCCTCCCATATTCTTCAAGATTTGCAAAGAGCATGCTTCAAAATCTCCCCAAGGGTTGCACAGTTCAAAGGCCTCCTAACAGTCAAAAACTAGGGTTTTAATTCTGACAAAGAAATTGAAGTTTCCAAGGGCCCAAACAAGTCCCATATGCCTATAAACATGGCCAATCATCCATATGCCAAGTTTCAAGACTTACAGCACAAAATTGCACAGTCAAAACCCTAATTGCTCAACAGTCAACTGCAGGGGCAAAATGGTCATTTGACAGTCAAAAGTTCAAATTTTTGGTCAACATCTTATTTTGAAGCCACAAACATCATTGGATCAATTCTTGATCATTATTCTCAAAGCATGGCTCAAAAAGTCTCAAGATGCAAAAGTTTCCATATTTGGACAGTTGAAAAAGTCAACTGTAAATTGACCAGGGCATAACTTCCACATGGTTTATCAGAAAAATTCCATCCAAAGCTCATTTTTAAGAGAAAGACATTTCCTACAACTCCTCTTCACACTTCAAGTCCAAGAAATTCTCTCACAAAAAGTTATCAATTTCAACATTATAGGTCATTTTCAAAAGTCAACAAAAAGGGACTTTAAGTCAAAGACCATAACTTGAGATTGGTTAATCAAAATGACATGGGACCAAAGGCATTGGTTAGAGGACTTCAAGACCTTTCCAAAATGTCCAATAACATGATCAAGTCTTAAACATTGAGCAAGATATGCCTTGTGGAAGTTGGGAAATGTTTGGGAATCTTGAAAAGTCAACTTTGCTTCAAATGCCTCAAAATTGCTAATGGGCCACATTTTCTTCCAAGAATCATCATCCAAAGGTTATGCACGACCATTTGACCCAAAGGGGATTTATTTCATCATTTTTTATTATTTATTTGAATTTTTATCACTATTAATTCATTTAATGAAATAAAATATGACAAAAATAGAAAACTATGTTTTTTAATCCTTTTTTCAGCATATTCTCTCCATAAAACCTCAAGATTTCGTGCACACTCAATTTGGAAAGATTTGGCCATGATTGGTATCAAAAGCACATGGAAAAGATTTTAAAAGATTTCATTAAAAATCAAATATTTGATTCATCAAAACATTGATTTTTTGGCTTGAATTCTTACCCTAATCCATTGGCATACATAAGCAGATCACAACCCTAATGCTAAGAACCCTGGAAGTTGCGCCTGAAACAAAATACAAACTTTGCAATTTTTGTCAAAAATTCCAAAACTGAAAACACTCATAGGGCGTGATTCAAAGCCTATAATCCATCCAAAAGGCTTGCTGAGGACTCCCTGAAGCTTTCTGAATCCTTTTCCAGTCCCTACGCATCAAGAAGTGGTAGAACAAAGTCAAAATTCCTTAAACTTTATGCATAATCGTGTTTGAATTTCTGGACATTTTTCATACATTTTGATTGTTGTTTTATACTAACATGGACCTTCTGAGTCTATTGATACTATTTAATTGAATTTTTATCGCCTATATGCAAACTTGCCATGGGAGCCCTTTAGGGTTGCAGAGACTTTAAAAGAGGGCTTTGTTCCTCTGGAAAAATTGAGACACAAAACCTATACCACTGAAACCGGAAGCTCACGACGAATCCATTCCATAGGTCGCGCCTTTTTTATATTTGAGTATGGCCTAATCGCTATTTTCTTGTACTGTGGTTAGTGGGGGTTCAAAACCCCCGCTATTTGATGTATTTTTCAAGTAAAAACAAAGGCGTGATGGAGAAGATGCTGAGGTGTTGGACATGGATTGGCTAGTTTGAATGGCTGACGCACTTTTTGCTTGCATACCTTTCAGGGACCACCATACAGCTCTACTTCTGGGCATGCCACACGTCCCACAACATCAATCCAATGGAAATGATCTGAAGAACACCATACGCATTGGTCAATGGAGCCACACGCATCCCCGAAAAGTCAACCAGGCCTCCAATAAATGGGCCAAATTGCTAGCAACTTACCTCCAAAATTGGGGTCAACACCCCCCATTGGTTTGCATTCTATTTTTCATTCTTTTTATTTTTTCTATTTATTTGTTTTATTTAGTTTTATTTTAATTCTTTAAATTAATTTTTCATAACATAAAAATACTAAAAAATCAGAAAAGACAAAAATAAAAATATATTTTATTATTTAATTCACTAATGTTTTTATTTTGTAAATAAATGTAATAATTAATTTAGTTCTAATTCTAGGTTTTAATTTTAATATTTTTGTAATAAACTAAAAAATGTAGAATTAGGGTTTTATACTTTTATTCCTTTTTTCTTTTTCACCATATTTAATAATTAATTATTTTTTTTGTAAATAAATTTGCCATTAAATAATTAGGTTAAAACTAGGTACAACTTAAATATTTTTTAATAAATTAAAAACGATTTAGAACTAGGGTTAATTAACTTTTTAATTCCAATTTAATTTTCTCATTAAACTCCATAAATATAAAAACTCCAAAAAAATTCTTTCTTTTTATTTAAACTTAATTAATTTATTAATTTCAATTCAATTTCTTTAAAAGGGTCCAACGCCCTCGCTTTCGATTATAATTCCGTTTCACGCGCTTATTTTATTTCTTTTCTTATAAATTCCATGTATTTATCCCAAAGCCTTGTAATAGATTAATTAGGATATTTATTCTTCCGCATTTTATTTTTCAAATCGGGTCTTGGATTTATTTGGCGATGTAGACCCGCGCCTTTGTAATAGCGTAGGACTTTTAATTCCGCACCTTTTAACTGCTAATAATTTGCATGAAAGAATGGATGCCCAAAATAAAAACAAAGCGTAGATCACCAATGCATGAACAAGATAAACATAATTGAAAACGACACACAAATCACACACCACCCCTAGGGTACGTCTCACTCTTGCCTTGCCCCTCGAAAAATGGTCGTCGAGTAGAGGATGTTTTAGTAAGTCCTCATGTCCATGAACATGGCATGAGGGTAGCTTCTAAGGTGTCTTCCCATTGATCAGGTGACCACAATGTCCCGAACCCTCGAATTGACCCGACCACCTCCAACGGTGGTGCTACCTACCTCTCAATGGTGAGATGGCACTACTTTAAGGACACTTACACAGACGAATTCCTTAGGGTAGGTAGACGACTCGTAGATACTTGCTCTAATTCAAAACAAAACAAATCAAAAACTCTTTTCACACCGACACTTTTCAAAAAGCTTTCAAAAGCAACTTTTCAAACATTCTTGAGGACTGATACAAGAGTCGAACTGAAATTTTAAACGAAACTTTTTAAACCCACAGTTGAAAAGCAAACAAACAATTTTGAAAACACAAATGAGCAAGTATCTAAGAGCCCATGGATAACCATGGATAGAAAGGGTGCTAACACCTTCCCTTTCTATAAATCTACCCCCCGAACCGAGAGCAATCTCTATAAGGAATTTTTCTGTGCTTTTGTCCTTTCCATTTGGAGAAAATAAAAGACGGTGGCGACTCTTGCTTCCGCGATATTTCGCGAACCAGCTTAAAAACAGTCAGTTCCAGATCCACCGATCACAGAACTGGCGACTCTGTTGGGGACATCTTTTAAAGTGAGGTGTACCTTAGGACTAAGATCACTTGTGTTTTCAATTGTCTGAATTGTTTGCTTTATTATTGTGGGACTGTCTCGGGAGTTCTATAGATCCTAACCCGGATCTGTGGATACCTTCTTAGAAAGTAGCAACAAGGATGTGAGGGAACTGTGCGGGGTATACCGACATGGTTGAAGCAGTCTGCTACGTTGATGTGGCACTTTGGTGTGTACCGGTAACCCTTGAGTTCAATCAAGGAGAGTACGGGGCCTCCATGTGGTGTCATGAAGCATCAACTGACCTTAGGAACCTTAATTGAACCATCTTGGCCTCTTTAGGGTAGTGAGATAACTGACTTTGGTGCAGTCCGAGGTTGGTTGATACTCGATACTACACTCAATTGAGGGTTGCTTTCCTGGAATATTTCGGTCGCCAGTTCAGTGGCTAAATCGAAACGATGAACAATGAAAGCAATCCAGTGATATTGGGACCCTTAGAACCCGGTTACTTCTGATAGGACAGGTTGAGCCCACCAACTTCAAGAGGGTAATACCCAGACCCCATGCTGGCCTGAACTCTAAGGGTTTCTCTTGTGTGACTTGTGTGCCTTCCAACTTGACTACTTGCATGCTTGTTATCTGACACTTGAGTTTCTTGCAGGTTTTGTTTATAGTCCTTAATTGGGACTCATAACAGGGTTTACTAAGTTTCTTGCAGGTTTTGTTTATAGTCCTTAATTGGGACTCATAACAGGGTTTACTAAGTTTCTTGCAGGTTTTGTTTATAGTCCTTAATTGGGACTCATAACAGGGTTTACCTACATTACCCCATGCATAACATAACATCATACCATTGCATACATCCCGCATAAGGACTAATCCGTTTCAAGGATCTCAAGGGCTTGTGATGTAGGTCATGATGAATCAACTGTCCAGCAAGGGGCAAAGGGAATTTATTTTCCTCTAGCCAAGGTTGTCAGGGGCTATGACCCATTGGATATGGTGAGCCTTTGACTCTTGAAGAAGGACTCTCAACCATATGAAGTGCCTTCAATCAAGTCATCGGATTCCAATTCTAACAATTTTCTTGTTTACCCCGCGAGATTCTTGAAAATATTACATGCATGTCATACACATCATTGCATAACAGGTACCCTTGGTGCAGGTCATTTACCTCTCTCGCTGTCTATTTTCAGCAATGGCTTCCCAACAAGATAACCAGGACCTTCTTGCTCAAGAGACTCGGTTCGGGGAAATCCTCCTGAATCTATCCAAGGGGCAGGAGGAGTTGAGAACACTTCTCATGGGGACTTTGGTCAGGAACAGCGCTGAGGACGAACGGCTGAAACATCTGCAAGCTGAAGTGGATGCATTGAAAGCCCGGATGCTGGGGCAGGTGACTGCCATTCAAGGTTTAGCTCAAAGACAGGAAGAGCTCGGAGTTCTCGTCAACCAACTGCTTCAGGGTAACCAACTGGGGCAAACGTCTAAGGGTAAAGAGCCAGTCATCATTCAACCATCTTTGAGACAAGGAGATAAGGGGAGAGCTCCTCAAATGGCTCCAGTGTCACAAATTCAACATCAACCTCACCAGCTTCAGTCAGACAAGCCCAGGAGGCAATTCACTCCGCTCAATATGTCGTTGTTTCAAGCTTTACAATGCCTACTGAGATTGAATCTGATCACATTAAAGGCTCATCCCCGGAACCCCAACACAGCATCTCCTACCTATCATCCCAATAAAAGGTGTGCCTACCACTCTGCCAGTCCAGGACATGATACAAATGAGTGTTGGGCTCTGAAAAACAGGATCTAGGACCTGATTGATGAAGGAGCATTGGAGTTCACACAAGATGGCCAGGCTGAGTTTTTCTATCATCCCTCCAAGGCTCGCCATTTGAAGTAACAAGCCCTGAGATGAAAAGACTTTTGTTCATTAGGATTTTCAAGTTGTAATTTTCTTTTGTTCAAACATTTACTCATGTTAAACGTTGTTATTTCATTAATGCATCGCATATGTCTGTGTTGAAGCAATATATTCGTATTCACTATATGCAAATTATTTTCATATTTTTTTCTGATGATCAACACCCGGTTAACAATTCTAAGCCTCTTGAGGGAGGATGACGAAAACGATACCATAATCTACAGTATGCTTTTGAACCAACCCCGCTGATGAAGTACAGGCATTGTTTCAATTCCTAAACACTGGAGTTATAAGGAAGATAATCCCTCGTCAACCCCTTTGAGCCAAAGAAGTAGGAGTTTTTATTTTCGAAAATTAAAACCCTTTATCATAACCTGGGGCAGGGTAGTTCTCTCAGTTAATCCAGATGTATAACGAATGGCACCAAAGAGGTCCTTACAAAACAAAGAAAGACAGTGATGGTTCCGAATAATCAATAAAGAAAGGCAGTCATTATCTTTCAAAATAAGAACCCATTAAGTCAAAACCTAGGAAGGAGACTTACAAAACTGGGGCATCCCGCTGACTGTAATCACAAAAGAACAGCTCAGGCAAAAAAATGGGGGGGATAACAAAAATCAGAAAAAGAAAGAGGTCTTACAAACCCTCGACAAAAAAATGACTGCCTATTCAAAATAAGTTATCAACATCCGAATCATCACCAGAAAATCAGAGCAAAGACTCAAACAAGGTCTAACGTATGATCAACTGAGTTTAGGTTTGGAGAACATCACGAAGAGCGGGTGGGTACAAATAAAATTTGAGCCTTTATCCTTTGTTTCTTAAACCATGAACCAGGCCACGTTATAACCCTTAAAAGTCCTAGCTGAAGCATGGGTTAGTTCAAAAGCATACTGTTACGAAAGGTATCCTGACTCCTTAAGGCCTACGGTAAATACGGAGTTGACATCACGTTTTACAAACATTCACTTGTTTTATGAAAAAGAATACATTTTCAAAATCTTCAAGACAGACATAAGCTTTGCATTTTTGATATAACATTGTTTACATATGACTATTTGTTTGAACAGCAGGGAAATTCGCACGATGAAAGCCTAGTGAACAAAGGCACTTCCAACCAAGGGGCATGGCATGATCATGGTCCGTCATCTGGGGCAGTCCAGTCAAGATTCGGGAAATCTCTCAGAGGCCAAATAGCTTGGGGGAAATCTCTGCCTGAGTCACTTGGGATATTCCAGTAACGAATCTTGCACGATCAGATATCTTCTGGTAACATGGCAACACAAGAAGCCAGGGGCACCTCCCTGCATTCTAAGAGCATGGACATAGTTGAAAAAATACTACGCACGATCAAAGACCCGCTAGGTTGACATACCTAGCCAAAAATTAGGGCTTCCCGGCGAACCAAAAGGGTTCGGGAAAAATAAGGGATGAAAATGAAAAATCTGTACACCCAGCAAGTCGAAAACCTGAAAAGGCGGCTTGGGCAAAAATGGGTATCCCGGTGGACTGAAAACCCGAAAGGGCGGTCCAGGTAAAAGTTAGGGATCAAAATGTACGACTATGTCCTGTCATCTCGTCACTTGCCTACCAGCAGAAGGTTTGTCCGTCAACAATTATCAGCACCTCACAGGTCTTCCTCTCCCACCTCAGAAACAGGGGCAATAATGAGTTGTCCAAGCAATCTAATTGTTCTGTCCTCCAAGGTATCAAGGTAAGTTCGGATGAAGAACATAACCAGTATATCTTAATTCCCCAGAGAGTGCGTCAGCAAGTCAATACACTCTCCCCAAGAAAAGTTATAAACAGCCTTAAGGAAATTGAGTATCCTCCAGCAGATCTCAAAATTCCCCAGCAATATACATGCATTCTTAACAAGCATCCCCGGCAGTCTTGGTCTAAAGATTGTTCCCCGACGGTCTATCAAACATTCAATGGAGTCACTTCCCCAATATAGTTCAAATTTTCCCCAGGAGAGTCCAATTCAGTTTCCCCAGGAGAGTTGGGATCCATCTCCCCAAGCAGTAAGCTTATCCCCAGTAGATTCTGGAAGCTTATCCCCGTAGAGCACGAACGCGTCTCCCGGCTTTATTCAAAGGTTATTTCCCTATCAGGATATAACTGGGTTATCCTCAGCCAAAAGCCACGGAAAGATCGTCCCCGACGAAGTCTTCTTATTCCCAGCAGAGTCTATCAACACTTCCAACATATCAATGGTATCCCCAGCGAAGTTACCATCAACATTTCAGCAAAGTACTTTTCTCCCCACAGAGTATTGTTTCCCAGCAAGATCGTTAGAGTATTTTTCTCCCCGCAGAGTAATCCATTCGCCAAGTTTATTCCCCAACGGAGTTATCTTCTCCTACCGGTATTCTTGCAACTATCATCCCCAGCGGAAACAACAAAGCACTATTCCTCAACATTAGCCCAGGATCCGACTTCCCGGCACCCGTCAAGGATTTACTTTCCTAGACAAAAACATACATTCATAAACATCACATTTTCATACATCATGATACATGCATAAACGCATCATACCTTACAATCTCATTTATATCGAGAACATCATTGCTTGATCCATATCATGCATTGCATATGACTGACCTTTACCTTTCAGGAAAAGATTCAGTTAAGTTCTCAGTTATGTCCAAGACTTTAGTCTGGTTCAGTTAAATCGACCCTAAGATTTTCCTGATTCTTATCCAGTGAAAGGCCTTCTCTGGTTCAGTCAGATCGACCCTAAGATCTCCCTGATTCTTATCCAGTTGAAGATTTCAAGACCTTGTCCGGTTCAGTTAAATCGACCCTAAGATTTTCCTGATTCTTATCCAGTCAAAGGCCTTCTCTGGTTCAGTCAGATCGACCCTAAGATCTGCCTGATTCTTATCTAGTTGAAGATTTCAAGACCTTGTCTGGTTCAGTTAAATCGACCCTAAGATTTTCCTGATTCTTATCCAGTCAAAGGCCTTCTCTGGTTCAGTCAGATCGACCCTAAGATCTCCCTGATTCTTATCCAGTTGAAGATATTCCAAGACCTTGTCCGGTTCAGTTAAATCGACCCTAAGATTTTCCTGATTCTTATCCAGTCAAAGGCCTTCTCTGGTTCAGTCAGATCGACCCTAAGATCTCCCTGATTCTTATCCAGTTGAAGATATTTCAAGACCTTGTCCGGTTCAGTTAAATCGACCCTAAGATTTTCCTGATTCTTATCCAGTCAAAGGCCTTCTCTGGTTCAGTCGGATCGACCCTAAGATCTCCCTGATTCTTATCCAGTTGAAGATATTTCAAGACCTTGTCCGGTTCAGTTAAATCGACCCTAAGATTTTCCTGATTCTTATCCAGTCAAAGTCCTTGTCTGGTTCAGTCAGATCGACCCTAAGATCTCCCTGATTCTTATCCAGTTGAAGATATTCCAAGACCTTGTCCGGTTCAGTTAAATCGACCCTAATATTTTCCTGATTCTTATCCAGTCAAAGGCCTTCTCTGGTTCAGTCAGATCGACCCTAAGATCTCCCTGATTCTTATCCAGTTGAAGATATTCCAAGACCTTGTCCGGTTCAGTTAAATCGACCCTAAGATTTTCCTGATTCTTATCTAGTCAAAGGCCTTCTCTGGTTCAGTCAGATCGACCCTAAGATCTCCCTGATTCTTATCCAGTTGAAGATATTCCAAGACCTTGTCCGGTTCAGTTAAATCGACCCTAAGATTTTCCTGATTCTTACCCAGTCAAAGGCCTTCTCTGGTTCAGTCAGATCGAACCTAAGATCTCCCTGATTCTTATCCCAGTAGAAGACATCCAAGGTTCTCTCAGCGTTCCGGTTGAGGTTGTGACCGCCCCAAGATTCTCTCAGCGTTCCTGTTGAGGTAGTAGTCGTCCAAGGTTCTCTCACCGTCCCGTTGAGGTAGTAACCATCCCTGGTTCATTCATCACCGTTTGAAGCTCCAGATTCAATTCCTGTAACCAGTCAGGACATATCTATACAAAGAGTTTGAAGACCAGCTCCTGTAACAGGCCAGGTAATCATTTTCTTTTTCAGGTACGTAAATTCTCGTTAAGGAATCTCTTACGCGATCGACACCCAGATGGCATCTATAAGCCCATCCACCTTCCATCACTTCTCAACATGGCATCTATAAGCCCATCCACCTATCCATCAATCTCCAAATGGCATCTATAAGCCCATTCCCACCACCACATTACTGTGTGAGCACAAATTTCTAGGCACTCTAGTGTTCAATCATCTTCCACCTTCGGATTACGAAAGGCACGTCAGCCAATCTGCATCCTCAGGTCTAAGAAGATTGAACAGGGGCAACTGTTGTACCCCAAAATTTGCCCTCCCATATTCTTCAAGATTTGCAAAGAGCATGCTTCAAAATCTCCCCAAGGGTTGCACAGTTCAAAGGCCTCCTAATAGTCAAAAACTAGGGTTTTGATTCTGACAAAGAAATTGAAGTTTCCAAGGGCCCAAACAAGTCCCACATGCCTATAAACATGTTCAAGCATCCATATGCCAAGTTTCAAGACTTATAGCACAAAATTGCACAGTCAAAACCCTAATTGCTCAACAGTCAACTGCAGGGGCAAAATGGTCATTTGACAGTCAAAAGTTCAAATTTTTGGTCAACATCTTATTTTGAAGCCACAAACATCATTGGATCAATTCTTGATCATGATTCTCAAAGCATGGCTCAAAAAGTCTCAAGATGCAAAAGTTTCCATATTTGGACAGTGGAAAAAGTCAACTGTAAATTGACCAGGGCATAACTTCCACATGGTTTATCAGAAAAATTCCATCCAAAGCTCATTTTTAAGAGAAAGACATTTCCTACAACTCCTCTTCACACTTCAAGTCCAAGAAATGGTCTCACAAAAAGTTATCAATTTCAACATTATAGGTCATTTTCAAAAGTCAACAAAAAGGGACTTTAAGTCAAAGACCATAACTTGAGATTGGTAAATTAAAATAACATGGGACCAAATGCATTGGTTATAGGACTTCAAGACCTTTCCAAAATGTCCAAGAACATGATCAAGGCATAAAAATTGAGCAAGATATGCCTTGTGGAAGTTGGACAATTTTTGGGAATCTTGAAAAGTCAACTTTGCTTCAAATGCCTCAAAATTGCTAATGGGCCACATTTTCTTCCAAGAATCATCATCCAAAGGTTATGCACGACCATTTGACCCAAAGGGGATTTATTTCATCATTTTTTATTATTTATTCGAATTTTTATCACTATTAATTCATTTAATGAAATAAAATATGACAAAAATAGAAAACTATGTTTTTTAATCCTTTTTTGCAGCATATTCTCTCCATAAAACCTCAAGATTTCGTGCACACTCAATTTGGAAAGATTTGGCCATGATTGGTATCAAAAGCACATGGAAAAGATTTTAAAAGATTTCATTAAAAATCAAATATTTGATTCATCAAAACATTGATTTTTTGGCTTGAATTCTTACCCTAATCCATTGGCATACATAAGCAGATCACAACCCTAATGCTAAGAACCCTGGAAGCTGCGCCTGAAACAAAATACAAACTTTGCAATTTTTGTCAAAAATTCCAAAACTGAAAACACTCATAGGGCGTGATTCAAAGCCTATAATCCATCCAAAAGGCTTGCTGAGGACTCCCTGAAGCTTTTTGAATCCTTTTCCAGTCCCTACGCATCAAGAAGTGGTAGAACAAAGTCAAAATTCCTTAAACTTTATGCATAATCGTGTTTGAATTTCTGGACATTTTTCATACATTTTGATTGTTGTTTTATACTAACATGGACCTTCTGAGTCTATTGATACTATTTAATTGAATTTTCATCGCCTATATGCAAACTTGCCATGGGAGCCCTTTAGGATTGCAGAGACTTTAAAAGAGGGCTTTGTTCCTCTGGAAAAATTGAGACACAAAACCTATACCACTGAAACCGGAAGCTCACGACGAATCCATTCCATAGGTCGCGCCTTTTTTATATTTGAGTATGGCCTAATCGCTATTTTCTTGTACTGTGGTTAGTGGGGGTTCAAAACCCCCGCTATTTGATGTATTTTTCAGGTAAAAACAAAGGCGTGATGGAGAAGATGCTGAGGTGTTGGACATGGATTGGCTAGTTTGAATGGCTGGCGCGCTTTTTGCTTGCATACCTTTCAGGGACCACCATACAGCTCTACTTCTGGGCATGCCACACGTCCCACAACATCAATCCAATGGACATGATCTGAAGAACACCATACGCATTGGTCAATGGAGCCACACGCATCCCAGAAAAGTCAACCAGGCCTCCAATAAATGGGCCAAATTACTGGCAACTTACCTCCAAAATTGGGGTCAACACCCCCCATTGGTTTGCATTCTATTTTTCATTCTTTTTATTTTTTCTATTTATTTGTTTTATTTAGTTTTATTTTAATTCTTTAAATTAATTTTTCATAACATAAAAATACTAAAAAATCAGAAAAGACAAAAATAAAAATATATTTTATTATTTAATTCACTAATGTTTTTATTTTGTAAATAAATGTAATAATTAATTTAGTTCTAATTCTAGGTTTTAATTTTAATATTTTTGTAATAAACTAAAAAATGTAGAATTAGGGTTTTATACTTTTATTCCTTTTTTCTTTTTCACCATATTTAATAATTAATTATTTTTTTTGTAAATAAATTTGCCATTAAATAATTAGGTTAAAACTAGGTACAACTTAAATATTTTTTAATAAATTAAAAACGATTTAGAACTAGGGTTAATTAACTTTTTAATTCCAATTTAATTTTCTCATTAAACTCCATAAATACAAAAACTCCAAAAAAATTCTTTCTTTTTATTTAAACTTAATTAATTTATTAATTTCAATTCAATTTCTTTAAAAGGGTCCAACGCCCTCGCTTTCGATTATAATTCTGTTTCACGCGCTTATTTTATTTCTTTTCTTATAAATTCCATGTATTTATCCCAAAGACTTGTAATAGATTAATTAGGATATTTATTCTTCCGCATTTTATTTTTCAAATCGGGTCTTGGATTTATTTGGCGATGTAGACCCGCGCCTTTGTAATAGCGTAGGAATTTTAATTTCGCACCTTTTAACTGCTAATAATTTGCATGAAAGAATGGATGCCCAAAATAAAAACAAAGCGTAGATCACCAATGCATGAACAAGATAAACATAATCGAAAACGACACACAAATCACACACCACCCCTAGGGTACGTCTCACTGTTGCCTTGCCCCTCGAAAAGTGGTCGTCGAGTAGAGGATGTTTTAGTAAGTCCTCATGTCCATGAACATGGCATGAGGGTAGCTTCTAAGGTGTCTTCCCATTGCTCTGGTGACCACAATGTCCCGAACCCTCGAATTGACCCGAACACCTCCAACGGTGGTGCTACCTACCTCTCAATGGTGGGATGGCACTACTTTAAGGACACTTACACAGACGAATTCCTTAGGGTAGGTAGACGACTCGTAGATACTTGCTCTAATTCAAAACAAAACAAATCAAAAACTCTTTTCACACCGACACTTTTCAAAAAGCTTTCAAAAGCAACTTTTCAAACACTCTTGAGGACTGATACAAGAGTCGAACTGAAATTTTAAACGAAACTTTTTAAACCCACAGTTGAAAAGCAAACAAACAATTTTGAAAACACAAATGAGCAAGTATCTAAGAGCCCATGGATAACCATGGATAGAAAGGGTGCTAACACCTTCCCTTTCTATAAATCTACCCCCCGAACCGAGAGCAATCTCTATAAGGAATTTTTCTGTGCTTTTGTCCTTTCCATTTGGAGAAAATAAAAGACGGTGGCGACTCTTGCTTCTGCGACATTTCGCGAACCAGCTTAAAAACAGTCAGTTCCAGATCCACCGATCACACATATGAACATGATTAACCGTTAACAAATGTATGCATAAGAACATGAATAAGCATTTAATCAAGATTCTAGGAGTTGGAATAACGTTCAAGCTGTCCATAAATCCCCACAGAGCCACTTCTACGAGATTATTCCCACAGAGTAATCTTCACATTCCCTGCAATTTTCCTAACCTACGAAATTCCAATCAGTACAGTTCATGGAAATTATCTTCCCCAGCTGAGTTATTTCTTCTAAGGTTGTAAAATCCATGCATGTTTCTTCTCTCTAGCAAAATTCAATTTCCCCAGGAGAGTTTGTTTCCTCAGCAGAATATTTCTCTGTCAACAAGGTTTATTTCCCCAACAGATTATTGTCTCTTCAGCTTGAGTTTATTCCTCAGATTTCTATGAATCACCGGCAAAATTCCTATCCCCAATTAAGTCACCACTATCCCCAGACAAGTCAGAAGGTTATCCATCTCTTTTATCCCTATTAAGCGTATATAAGAATTATCCTCCCTAGACGAGTCGGAAGGTTATCCATCTCTTTTATTCCCAGTCAGGGTATATAAGAATTAAACTCCCCAATAGAGAGATGAACGACTAATGTTCCTGAACTCTTCTCCCCAAACAGAAGTCAACATTCCCCAGTGGAGTTTCCTCAAATAGCAAGCAGGAATCCCTAGCAGAAGCATTCTAGAAAAGAAGATACACATACTCTTCATCCCCAGTAATAGTCAGGGATTTATTTTCCCAGACAAAAATATTGCACGGGCTTACAAATGTACTTCACAATATTTCACATTCATACATCATAGCATATGCATACGAAACACATATAACACAATCTCGTTTATTTTGAGAACATCATTACGCAATAAATTTTATACATCATGACATTGCATACATATAACTCTTTACCTTTTCAGGAAAGATCAATCAAAAAACGAATATCATCACCAATAGGTCCAAGATTAATTCCCGAAACAAGATGGGGTAAATATCTACATGATGAATACTCCCTTCAGACATCTTCTATATCAGATTAAATCGACCCAAGATTTATTATGATACTTCTCCTAGTAGACCTTTTTTGGATCATATTAAATCGACCAAAGATTTATTCTGATACTTCCCCAATAGACCTTTTTTGGCTCAGATTAAATCGACCAAAGATTTATTTTGATACTTCTCCCAGTTAAAGTCGGACACAAGTATCTTCTGGCTCAGGCTAAATCGACCAAAGATTTATTCTGATACTTCTCCCAGTAGACCTTTTCTAGCTCAGATTAAAGCGACCAAAGATTTATTCTGATACTTCTCTCAGTTAAAGATGGATGCAGACATCTTATGGCTCATATTAAATCGACCAAAGATTTATTCTGATACTTCTTCCAGTAGACATTTTCTGGCTCAGATTAAATCGACCAAAGATTTATTCTGATACTTCTTCCAGTAGACCTTTTTTGGTTCAGATTAAATCGAACAAAGATTTACTCTAATACTTCTTCAAGTTAAAGACAGACGTATACATTTTCTGGTTCAGGTTAAATCGACCAAAGATTTATTCTGATACTTCTCCCAGTTAAAGTAGAGCGTAGAATTAGTCTAATTTATGTCAAATGTTACTTTGGATGGCATCTATTAGCCCATCTCCAACAACTCTTCATCACCTCTTCAAATGTCATCTTTAAGCCCATTCCCAGTATTATAGTGTTCCTTCGTGCACAAGTGAGTGCAAATTTCTAGGCACTTAAGTGTTCAATCGTCTTCCACCTTCAAGTCACGAATGGCCAATATACCAATCTAACTCTTCAGGTTTAAGAAGATTGAACAGGGGCAGCTGTTATACCCCAAAATTTTCCCTCCCTTTTCTTCAATACATTTCTCACAAAAGTTATCAAATGCTCAAGGATTCTCAAGAGTTGATCAGACAAGCTCACCTCCTAAGCACTGAGTCCACAACTAGGGTTTTGGTTTTCTCAAGTAAAATTGGACTTTTAATGACCCAAGTGACTTTCATGGTTCATCATAGGTCTCCAATAATACTCATACCAAGTTTTAAGTCTTGCATCACAAATTTGCTCAGTCAATTGCTCAGACGACTGAAAATTAACTATATTGGGTAAAAAGTCAATTGTGATCAACATACAGTCAAACTTCAATATTTTTGATCAACATCAATATTTTGAACTCATATTCATCATTTGATCAAGTTTTGATCATAATTCCTCAATAAAATCCCTCAGGTCACCTAAGGGGCAAATGGTCAAAATTAGGGTTTTGACTGAGAATGATTGATCATTGACTTTTGCCTAGTACATGACCTAATGACTTGAAGCATGATCTAAAGGTCTCAAATATAATTAATATCTTGACCTAATTACATGGTTCAAAACATTTCTAAAAGATCAAGTGATTGATAGTTGAAATTTGAGATCAACTGATGAAAAGTCAATTGTCACACAAAAGTCAAAACTTTGACTTTTTGGTAAACTTTGAACTTCAAAAATCAAGAGTCATCAAAAATTTAAAATTTATCAAGCTTGATCATAAAGAATCAACAAAGTCAACAAAAGTCAAAGATAGAAAATTTTCTAAGTGTTAATGCTTTATTCTTAATAAATTTACTACTTCATGACCATTTTTCACTAAGATGCAAGATGCTTTAAGGAAAACTTTCAACATGAAAGTTGTAGGGATTGATGAGTTCTACAACTTTGTCCTTGAGGGATGATATTCAAAAAGTTCTTAATTTGAGAGATTTAAGCCCATGAAGTTGTGACATTTTTACTCTACACTTAGAAAAAATTTCAACAAGTTTGGTCAGATTTTTATCCCAACTTCTTGGAAAATTTTAACCAAGTTACAATTTGATTTAGCCAAAGTAGTCAACATGAAATCTATATAAAATGTTTCAAGCTTTCCAAAATGTACAAGAACACAGTTTTATCATGCTTGAGCTAGGATATTTGAAGGCATGAAGTTGGGCATCCATTCTTGAAATACAAGGCATTTTGTGATGAACATGAGATCAAATCTCCAAGCCATGCTGCATAAATCTTGCTTTTCAGGTTTCTAAATTGAAAATCTTACCATAATTAAATGTTTACACAAACTTTTGAGCTATGGTCCACTTGGTTCAAGCATTGTCCAATACTTCTTTCCATTTAAGGGAGAAAGGTACCCTTTCCATTCTTGTAAAGCAAGCCTTTTGCAAAAGTCTACTCCTTGAGCCTCTAACTTGTTTCTTCTACACACACTAAATCTACAAAGTCAGAAGCAACATGTTAAAAATGTCTAACCACTCTAGAAGGCATGGTACAAGACATAGGGACCATGTTCTTCAAAGTTGCTTCATAACTAAGTAACCTAGCCATAACATGTAATCTTGTAAACCAAGCCCTCTCATCCTCTAAAACATGTTCTCTATAAATAGAGATGTCATTTTCAAGACAAGGCACGAGTTCATAAGCTCTCTAACCCTCTCAAACTCTTCCAAGTCAGAATTGTACATAAAACTTCCATTTGTTGCAACTTCTGACCTTGAACTCCAAACATCCAATCCACTTGTGCATTTTCATTCTAAATCATTCGCAAAGCTTATATAACTTATATAGAGTCTATCCAAAGTCATGTTTCATCACTGTAACATCATCTTCATCATCCTCTATTTTTAAAAACAGAGATCTGCAACTTGACTTGTCTAGAATAATTTAGACACTCTCAATCAAAAGTAAGCATTGGAACAGCTTCCTGGGAGTTCAGTGAAGCTATCCAGATCATCACAACATCTCAAGGAGTGCTCAAACTCTAGACTTGATTCTCACTTTAGAGGTAAGTTTTTATAACTTTTAAATCCTTATTCAAGCATCATTTGCATTTTCTTTCTAAAGAAAAAATGTAGATATCATTGCCATGAAGCTAACCATGTGCTTACTTTTCATTTATATTGCCTGCGTGATGAGAATTTTGAAACTGAAACTTCTAAAATTTTAGGGTTCAGTTTGGTACCAAGTAAAATTCTCACTCATATTTGATCTATAACTTTTGAAATTTATATGGTTGGACTCATGGTTAAATTTCAAGCAAGTTTGATGTTTACATTTTTTGATTTGGTTGAGAAATGAGCATTTTACAAAATTCAAAAATGTGTTCATGGCTACTGGTGAGAGGAAGAAAATGAAGTTACATTTAGAAATGAGTTTGTAATATATTTGTTGGTGGTTGTTTCATAACCAGATGAAACAGCCACCCCAGTGGCAAGCGCGCGTACAAAGTCTTTGCCTGTCTTAGGGACCTGGGTTCGAGCCCCAGCGGTACCCTTTTATTTGTTTCATATTTTCTTCTTTCAGATCTAATACAAACAGGTTCAAGGCGCACATGGTATTTCTCTCTCCATCACAATCTGATCATCACAAGATTAAAATCCAATGCCCCAGATAAACAAACACATGATACACTTTCAAGAGGCAACCACGCTGAATCAATACAGGGGTTGGATTCCTTGTTTTGGGCCCAACACTTTTGCTTTTCCATACCCCTCCTTTTACTAACTTGCAGGCCCATTTTTATTCTTATTTCATTTTTCTGATTCAAACAAAAAAAATCTGTTTTGGGCCTAGTATTCCTTTTCACACCCTATAAGTTTCTTTCAGAGTACCATAGGCCCAATATTTTTCATTTCTTTATACTTTCTTTTTTGTTTCACTTTTATTTATTTTTTTCACTTAATAAAAATAAAAAATATTTTTTTTTTATTCTAAGGAAAAAAATCATAAAAAGAATTAGGTTTAAGTTTTAACCAATTAATTTAATTTTCAATAATAAAATTAATTTAATTCAAATCACTTTGGTTTTTGTTTTATTAATTAATTAGAATTAGGTTTTATACTTCAATTATTTCTTAATAAAACGCCAAAAACATTTTCTAAATACTAAGAATTATTTAGACTTTAATTAATTTAATTTTGATAATAAAATATTATTTAATCACATCTTATTTTCTTGTAAATGATTAATTTGTAAAATAGAATTAGGTCTAATTTTTTATCTCACATCTCAAATACTTTCTAAATAAAGAAACAACAAAACATAATTTTTAATACTTAGAAATTTGTTAGGTTTTTTTTAAACATTTTCCCTTTTTACCATCTCCGCGTGTTTGTTTATTTTTCACATCATTATTTTCATAGTTATGTAATTGCTTATAGATTGTAATAGTTTAATTAGGGATTATTGCTTCCCTCCCCATTCACAAAATTGTACCCCCCATTCCCAAAGCATTGTAATAGCGTAGGATATTTAATTTCCGCAATTTATCGCTTTCCATATTTATGTTAGTAATTAGGGATTATATGACAAGATTAAAATCAATCATAGCAAAACCCTTATTCAAGATAAAATAAATTGGATCAAACACACTTTGAACACTTACACCTCTAGGATAATCTCACTTGTTGCCTCAGATATAAACAGTCATGTCCCTCGAACGTGAGATGCTTTAGCAAAGACCCTCAGTTAAAAGATCGTAGTCCCTCGATAATCCTTCGATGTTGGCATCGGTAAACAATCTTAGTCCCTTACGAAAATTGCTAAAGTTTCCTACGAGTTGCCTTCTATGATTATACGATGACCCACGTCTGTCCCTCACATCCAATAATGGGGCTTCCTACTAACTAATGGTGGGATAACACTATCTAAAGGAGGAAAAAAATAACAAAGACTTTTTAAGTAGGTAGATCGCTCATAATCCCTTGCTCACAAAAATAAAATAATCCTCACACCTCACACTTTTAAAATAACTATTTTCAAAAGAAACATTTTGTATACATTCTCAACAATACAAGAATCATTACAAAATTGCCTTACATTGGAATTTTCAAAACATATTTCCAAACACTCCCTTTCAACAAATATTTTCAAAACAAATTTTTTGTATACATTCTCAACGATACGAGAATCATTACAAAATTTCCGCACTTATGCATTTTCAAAATATTTGCAAACATACACAAACACAAAGCATTTTCAAAGTGAGATAGAAATTAAGAGCCCGTAGATAACTACAGATGAAAAGGGTGCTAACACCTACCCTTTTTATAACCTACCCCCCGAACTCAAGAAAAATTCTCAAAGGTCTTTCCTGTTCTTTTCACCCTTTCCTCTATTGGATAAAAGAAAAGTCGGTGGCGACTCTTGTTGTCTGCAATATTTGCGATAAAACGCAAAACCCAAGTCATTTCTCCCACCGTATTACAGATATCATCTACATAAATTTGAACTAATAAAAATATGTTTTCCTTGACGTTTAATAAAAATAGTATTGTCAACTTTACCTCTAGAGTATGATTGTTCAAGCAAAAATTTCCTAAGTCTATCATACCATGCCCTAGGGGCTTGTTTAAGATTGTATAATGCATGTTTAAGCTTGAAAACATGATTAGGAAACTCATCATTTTCAAAATCGGGAAGTTGAAAAACATACACCTCTTCACTTATATATTCGTTAAGGAATGCACTTTTTATGTCCATTTTAAATAATTTGAAATTTTTAGAGCAAGCATAAGCTAATAAAAGGTGTATAGCCACAACTCCAAAGGAAGACCATAATTTTATTCACGACCTTCATCATCTTGTAAGTCTAAGAGTGCCTAAGAGGGGGGGGTGAATTAGGTATATAAAAATTTATTCGGTTTTATGAGAATACTTGTAGTAATTTGTGGTTAAGTGTTTGAAGGTTTTTGACTATATCTTATCTTTTCTTGATTATGGTGATGAAAACGATAAAAGCGGAAAAGTAAAGAACACGGCGATATATCCTGGTTCCCCTCACAATCCGAGAGTACTCCAGTCCCCTTTCCAACACGAAAGAGATTTCACTATAGTTTAGAATGATTGCACAGCCTATGCTTACTATCTAACCTATAGGGTGACCAAAGGTTCTTAACACCTTTAAGGTCAAACAAACACTAATGTGAATGAAGAACAATCCTCTTCAAATCACAACACTTACTTCCAACAATCCTGGATAGTAAGGGAATACTTTCTTTTTGTAATATAATGATTTATTTGAAAGAGATGGAGAGCACTATCAATCTTTGATTGATCTTCTTCTTCAAGAAAGAAACAATTCTCAAGCAATGATTATAAATGTTCACAATGAATGTATGAAACTTGTAATGATTTCTTAATGAAAATGTATATGGCAAGTTTCACAAAATTTATGATTTGTAAGAACAGTTGAAAGTTTGTAAGAATATGCAAATTTGAATGATGAAAATTGTTAATTGAAGAAGGTAATTTGAATTTGAAAATCTGCACAATTTATAATGTCACAAATACCTCTTCATTCATGCCATTTGATATGAAAAGATGCAATGCAATCATGAAAGAATACCATTTGAATTATGTTCAAAAAACAAAAGAAAATTTGTACTGGTTCGCTGAGAACCGGTTCCGACCCAGGCAGAACCCGGTTCCTAGTGAACGTTATAACCCAGAATTCAAAAATAACACGCAGGAACCGGTTCCCCTATAGGTACAACCCGGTTCCTGGTACAAATTCCAGGGAAGTGATTTTTGAACAAGTTTGGAACCCGGTTCCCTGTTAGGTAGGAACCGGTTCCTGGAAGTTTATTTTCAAAAAATCCTTTTGAAAAAGATTTCAAACATAGTTTTTCTTATTGTTAAAAATGTGGGATATGTATATGATTATGAATGCATATTTGTGAACATCTATATTCAAGTTTAAGAATTATTTATACCTTTTGACATTTGTTGTTTCTTTAATAATTCTTCTTCTAATCTTCAAGACTTGTAACAAGGTTTTATATGATATTGATAAACTTTTTGCACATCCTTTAAATGTTGATATCCATGTTGTCTTCATCAAAACCAATGCTTTAAACATGACTTGAGAAGCTTGCAATTACATTCTCCCCCTTTTTTATGATGACAACCAAGTCTTGAAAACAATTCTTGAAATGTTTATGTTGTTTTGTGTAGCAAAAATGTTAAGCAAATGCAAGGCTCCCCCTAAATTGTATGCTCACCCTAAGTCCATGATTCTTTGAATTTTGGAGTGAGTTTTATGATAGTTATTTTGGCCTGCAATTTCTTTGAGACAAAACAACACATATGCATATTCTTCTCCCCCTTTGTTAACATCAAAAAGGATGGGGAAAAAGAGTGTACTGAAACATAAATTTTTTTTGAAGAAAAATTAAGACGTGTACCTTATGAGAAACATTTAGAGATCACCTTCATCCAAAATACCAAGTTCTCCACAAAATTATTCAAATTGTGCATTTTGGAATTCTCCACCATGATCACTTCTTATGGATACAATCTTTAGTGATTTTTCATTTTGGATTTGCTTAGCATACTTCTTAAAAGCTTTAAAGGCATCACTTTTCTGCACAAGAAACAAAGTCCAAGAATATCTAGAAAAATCATCAACAATAACTAAAGCATAAATGTTACCTCTGAAGCTTCTTGTTCTAGATGGACCAAAAAGATCCATGCAACAATTGAAGTGGTCTTGTTGTTGAAACCACATTCTTTGGTTTGAAAGTTAATTTGGTCTGTTTGCCCTTTTTTTGGCATGCACTACATAATTTGTCTTTGATTAACTTCATATTTGGTAGACCAATAACTAAGTCATGCTTAACCAATTTGTTCAAGTGCTCCATGTGAATGTGAGCAATTCTCTTGTGCCATAACCAAGCGTCATTGTTGTTTACCATAAGACATTGTACCTTCATAGACAAATCATCTAAAGTAATCATAAAAATATTGTTAGATCTTATACCTTTGAGTTTTACCTCATCGGATACTTCATCAATAATCAAGCATTCATCTTTTGTAAATTTGATCTTGAAGCCTTTGTCACAAAGTTGGCTAATGCTAAGAAGATTGTGCTTTAGTCCTTCAACATAAAGAACATCTTCAATGGATGTGAAAGGTGGTGCACCAACTTTGCCTTTACCAAGAATTCTCCCTTTGTTGTTATCTCCATGAGTGACATAACCCTTGGTCTTTAGAACCAGATTTGAAAAATGGTTTATGTCACCCGTCATATGCTTTGAACAACCACTATCAAGATACCATAAATTTGAAGTGGTTTTCAAGCACACCTCGCCTTCTTCATCATTGGAGTGGTGTGAAGCCATCAATGCTAGATTTGCACTTTCGTCACTATCCGAATCGAATGAAGAACTTATCTCATTATCTTCCCATGCAACATAAGCCCTTTTGTTCTTGAACTCCTTTTTGCCTTTGAATCCATTTTTCTTGGAGAGTTTTGGACAATCCGGCTTTATGTGACCTTGCTTTCCACATTCATAGCATGTGACATCTTGTGTTAATGTGGAGGCTTCTTTATCTTTATGCTTATAAAATTTCTTTCTTTTTACAAGAAGCAAGAAGTTTTCATCTTCCTCCGATGCATCTTTATCTTGACTTTCTTTTGAATCAACTTTCAAAGCAATGCCTTTGGATTTCTTCTCATGATTCTCATGTTTTTCAAGCCTTCCAAGTTCCGTCTCATATTCTTGAAGCTTTCCGAAAAGTGTTGCGGAAGTCATAGTTGCTAGGCTTTTCTTTTCGGATATTGTCGTCACTTTTGGTTGCCATTCCCTAGTTAAAGACCTAAGCACTTTAAGATTTAATTCATCGTTAGTTAAAGTTTTACCGAGTGCCTTCAAATGGTTTGTAAAGTGAACGAATCTCTTTTGCAAGTCAATGATGGATTCTCCGGGCAGCATTCTGAATAATTCATATTCTTGACTCAAAGTGTTTAATCTAGACCTTTTGACTTCGGCAGTTCCTTCATAAGTTTCTACAAGAGTATCCCAAATTTCCTTTGCCGTTGTACATGTCGATACTCAGAAAAATTCATCCATACTAAGAGCACTTTGGAGAATATTTATTGCCTTTTTGTCAAAGAGAACTTTTTTCTTGTCATCGTCATCCCATGATGCTTTAGGCTTTGATGACCCAACACCATTGATAACACACACCGGAGTAAATGGACAATTCTCAACAGCATTCCATATTTCTTCTCCTTGCGCTTCAATATGAGCCTTCATGCGAATTTTCCAAAAGTCAAAGTATTCACCACAAAACAATGGAGGCTTGTTGTTACTACCACCATCTTTGAAAACCGGATTTTGATTTGCGGAAGCCATTCTGGATCTTTAGGAACAAGTTACCTATAACTTGCTCTGATGCCAATTGTAAGTCTAAGAGTGCCTAAGAGGGGGGGGGGGGGTGAATTAGGTATATAAAAATTTATTCGGTTTTATGAGAATACTTGTAGTAATTTGTGGTTAAGTGTTTGAAGGTTTTTGACTATATCTTATCTTTTCTTGATTATGGTGATGAAAACGATAAAAGCGGAAAAGTAAAGAACACGGCGATATATCCTGGTTCCCCTCACAATCCGAGAGTAATCCAGTCCCCTTTCCAACACGAAAGAGATTTCACTATAGTTTAGAATGATTGTACAACCTATGCTTACTATCTAACCTATAGGGTGACCAATGGTTCTTAACACCTTTAAGGTCAAACAAACACTAATGTGAATGAAGAACAATCCTCTTCAAATCACAACACTTACTTCCAACAATCTTGGATAGTAAGGGAATACTTTCTTTTTGTAATACAATGATTTATTTGAAAGAGATGGAGAGCACTATCAATCTTTGATTGATCTTCTTCTTCAAGAAAGAAACAATTCTCAAGCAATGATTATAAATGTTCACAATGAATGTATGAAACTTGTAATGATTTCTTAATGAAAATGTATATGGCAAGTTTCACAAAATTTATGATTTGTAAGAACACTTGAAAGTTTGTAAGAATATGCAAATTTGAATGATGAAAATTGTTAATTGAAGAAGGTAGTTTGAATTTGAAAATCTGCACAATTTATAATGTCACAAATACCTCTTCATTCATGCCATTTGATATGAAAAGATGCAATGCAATCATGAAAGAATACCATTTTAATTATGTTCAAAAAACAAAAGAAAATCTGTACTGGTTCGCTGAGAACCAGTTCTGACCCAGGCAGAACCCGGTTCCTAGTGAATGTTATAACCCAGAATTCAAAAATAACACGCAGGAACCGGTTCCCCTATAGGTACAACCCGGTTCCTGGTACAAATTCCAGGGAAGTGATTTTTGAACAAGTTTGGAACCCGGTTCCCTGTTAGGTAGGAACCGGTTCCTGAAAGTTTATTTTCAAAAAATCCTTTTGAAAAAGATTTCAAACATAGTTTTTCTTATTGTTAAAAATGTGGGATATGTATATGATTATGAATGCATATTTGTGAACATCTATATTCAATTTTAAGAATTATTTATACCTTTTGACATTTGTTGTTTCTTTAATAATTCTTCTTCTAATCTTCAAGACTTATAACAAGGTTTTATATGATATTGATAAACTTTTTGCACATCCTTTGAATGTTGATATCCATGTTGTCTTCATCAAAACCAATGCTTTAGACATGACTTGAGAAGCTTGCAATTACACATCTTTCTTTTCTTGGGTGCTATCTCTATCCTCCTCAATCTCCACCGCTTTAGGTTGATCAACTCCTTCATCGGTGTGTTTGAGTATGTCTTCCGTGGATTCACCTACACCATGAAAAGAACTACCTTTCCCAACACTATTTGAGGAACTCTCATCAAAAGTAACATGAACAGACTCTTCAACAATAAGTAATCTCTTGTTATAAAACCTATATGCTTTACTAGATTGAGAGTATCCGAGAAAAATACCTTAATCGGCTTTCACGTCAAATTTTCTAAGATTGTCTTTTCAATCATTTAAAACAAAACATTTACATCTAAAGACATGAAGATGAGATAAATTTTGTTTTCTACCTTTCAAACGTTTATAAGGAGTTTTGTCAAGAATTGGACGGATAATTATCCTATTCAAGATATAACATGTTGTGCTAATAGCATCCGCCAAAAAATATTTTGGTAGACCACGATCATTGAGCATTGTTCTTGCCAACTCCGCTAAAATGTGATTTTTCTTCTCAACAACACCATTTTGTTGTGGAGTTCTAGGAGCTGAAAAGTTATGTTCAATACCAACTTTATCATAATATTCTTCAAAGAGATGGCTTTCAAACTCACTTCCATGATCGCTTCGAATAGCAAATATCTTTGACTTCATTTTATTTTGAGTAATCTTGGCAAAATGTGTGGAAGCTATGAGCGTTTCATCTTTGCTACTTAAGAAGAAAGTCCAACAAAATCTGGAGTAATCGTCTACAATCACTAAACCATAATAATTTCCACCTTTTCTTTTAGTCCGCGAGGGACCAAACAAATACATGTGAAGGAGCTCAAGTGGCCTTGATGTTGAAATAATTTTCTTAGATTTAAAAGAGGCCTTTGTTTTCTTACCCTTTTCACATGCATCACAAAGGTGGTCTTTAGAAAATTTTATTTTTGGTAGACCGATCTCTAAATCTTGAGACTATTTTATTAAGTAAGTCAAAGTTGACATGATCTAAAGGTCTATGTCATAGCCAAGAGTCTTCACTCAAGGTAATAATACATTGATCATTATTCATGGAAATCTCTCTTAAGTCAAGCATATAAATGTTACTAACCCTCAAACCCTTAAACATACAATCCTTCTTTTCACTATGTTCAATTATGCAACAATCTTTTTCAAAAGACACGTTATATCCATTATCACATAATTGACTAATACTAAGAAGATTATGTTTAAGACCTTCAACTAACATAACATTTGAGATAGTAATAGTTGAGGGATTACCTATACTACATTTTTCAAGTATTGTACCTTTGTTGTGATCACCATAGGACACAAATCCTTTCTTCTTCTCCACAAATTCGGAGAAGAGCGATATGTCTCCCATCATATGTCTTGAACATCCACTATCGAGAATCCACTTTATCGTCATGACATCAATACATTCAACCAAGAAAAATCATACAAGGGTGGTAGGTACCCAATTATAATTGGATCCTTGAGAGTGATTTAAATAAATGTTGCATTTGGACAACCATTTAAAATCAACCTTAGGATTCAAAAAAGTCCTAAACTTGCATTTTTCAATAGTGTGACCTTTTTTGCAATAATAGTGACAAAATATGGTACAATGAGAATTAATAATTCTATTAGGTTATTTCTTAATCAAAGTATAATTTTTATGAGGCTTTTCAATCTTCAAATACCTAATAGGCATATTCTCAATGGGATGATGTGGACTATCTAATATGGTAGAAAAAGTACTCACTTCTTGTTGCCAAATTTGACATGTGTCACAATCATACTTATAATATGGAACATCCTCTTTTTCATAATTTGAACTATCTACAATAATTTCTTTTAATTCTTCTAACTCATTTTTAGTTTTATCAACCTTGGCTTCTAAAAATGTGAAGATTTTCTCTTAAGAGGCAAGTCTTTTGTTAGCATTCAAGAACTCTATTTGTAGTTTTTAAAATTCATTTTCTTGTTCATTATAAGACAAAGTTGAAATGTTTGAATATTTAAGACTTACATCCTTTTTCTTGTCTTGTTGATGATTTGCCATGAAACAATAGTTTGCCTCTTCATCAATCTCACTTGAGCTTTCATTGATTGAAGATTCATTTTCACTTTCCCAAGCAACATAGACTTGTCTATGATTGTTTCTTTGTCCTTTTCCTTTATTTTTGGCAAGAGATGAACAATATGGTTTGTAGTAACCGGACTTACCACATTCGTAGCAAATAAAATTTCATTTTTCATTTTTGTTGTTCTCTTCTTTGATGGAGGAGGATTTCCTTCTAAACTTCATGAGATTATTGTCGGAATGTTTGACTCCATTTTTCCGAACATACCAATTATAATTCTTTACAAATAATCCCATATCTTCATCATTCGAGATCTCATCATCACTAGAAGCCTTAAGAGATTTAGACTTCATAAATCCCTCCTTGTGATTTTCCTTATTCTTCTTTTTATTCTCAAACTTCTTTTCATATTTATCCAAGCAATTGAGTTCTTACTCATGTTCTTCAAGCTTACTAAAAAGTGTGGTGAGATCAAGTGTTTCAAGATTATTAGCTTCCTTGATCGTGGTGGCCTTAGGTTTCCAACACCTAATAAGACATCTCAAAACTTTATTAGTAGCAATAGCATTGGAAATAAGATTACCTAGTAAGTTCAAACGATTAATAAGATGAGAGAATCTCTTTTGCATTTCCGTAATGGTTTCACCATTTTCATGCGAAAGAGTTTAAACTCTTGCGTGAGTGTATTAATTCTAGCTTTTTTGACTTCATTAGTTCCCTCATGGGCAACTTGTAGAGTCTCCCACATAGCCTTAGCGGTTTGACAATGGGAAATGCAATGGAACTTATCAACACTAAGTTCAGATACGATGATGTTCTTGGCTTTCCAATCGTAAGACCACTTTTTATTATCATTATCATCCCATATATTTTCGGCTTAGGCATAGAAATACCAAACACCTTTGTCATATAATTTGATATGAATTTGCATACAAGTTTTCCAGTAAGTATAATTTTCTCCCATAAAAATTGGAGCTCTCTTATGATCCCCCTTAGGTTCATAAGTCATTTTCTAAAGAGTGTTATTAAGCCGGAATCAACCGCGCTCTTGATGAAACTTGTTAGACGACGACACGTATTAAGAGGGGGGGGGGGGGGGGGGGGGGGGGGGGTAAATAGAGGCGAAAAAAATTTATTCTAGACACAAATCTAGAATTTAATTGTTTTCAAAACTTTTTGATGCGAAATTAATTAACTAGATAAGTCGTTTAAAAAATAACTTATTCGAAACTCGAATATATAAATTATAAAATATAAATCTATGAGATAAAATTGAGTAATTGATGAATACAAACTCAAATCAACAATCCACTTATTTATTGTTTGAACACAATCACTTTTCAATGCTATTTCCAAGACTAAATAATCAAAGAACTAACTTATCAAATACTTGGGGTGCAAGTGAATTTTTATAATTTCTCTTTGAGTAGCGTTGATATACAAAACTAATTATAATCAAAATTGAATATAAGCTATATCCACACCTATTTCAAAAAACAGATTTTGAGAGAAAAATTCTTACAATTCAATTACTATCACAATACTATTTGATAAAAAGATTGATTAAATTGAAAGCAAGTAAAAGCGGAAAAGTAAAAATACACAAGGAATTTGTCTAGACAGTTCCCCACTGTCTTCCTAGCATGTATGTACGTTTGCGCCTAATTCCAATAGAACTAGGATAAATCTTATATACAAAATGTTTAATACAATGGAAGAGTTAGAAACAACAATACAAAATTCTCCAATTTGGTGTTGATGCTCCTTCATTCAACCTTGATCTTAAGCAAGACCAAATCAACTGATAGATGCAACCTATTTGCCGCTTAAGCTACTTCCTTAAAAGGATTTCAAACACCCCAAGGTTCCTTGCAAAGATTTCAACCACTCCAAGGAATTTTTCATTTGAGTAAATCTGATTGCACACTATCATCACAAGATCACTGATTTTATCATCCAATTTTTGCTACTTCCTTAAAAATATTTCAACCACTCTAAGGTTTCTTGAAAAGATTTCAAATATTCCAAGGGATTTTTCACATGGACAATTCCTTCTCGCACCATCTTGCACGAAAACCCCCAATTCAACAAATGATGTTGGAGGACAAACCCGGTGGTGTTTACGGATGAAGACCCCTATAAGAACTCAACCCAAACCAATTGGAAATCTTAAATTCTTCATCTATGTGACTTACATAAGCTCATAGGCTTTAAAACGCAGTTACATGTGTCAACTTGAAACTCAGATGTGTCGACACATGAAAGATAAAAATATGCTGAAAATGTTTTTCAATGAGCTTGGTCAATTTCAAAGTTCTTTTTGATGATTCCTAAGACCTATGATGTAGAGGAGTGTCACAAGACAAAGAGATGCATTTAATTTTACCATCGTTCCATCTTTCTCATTTTTGACATCATGTAAAATACCGTATATTGAAGTTGTACTCACAATTTCTTTATATATAGTAAGTCTTTCATATTACCCTTTCATAATTGGTAATTAGAATCATTCAACAATATCATATTCATCTTTGTATTTGACTCCATCAAACAAACAAGTAAAATAGCCCTTAACCAACAACTCCATTACCACTCTGATGAGAAATTAAGACAAAATAACAAACTAATATGCAACGGATATAAAATTCCCAACACTAGTAGGAACCTTGAAGATCAACAACAAATATAAGACGGAAAATCAAACAAATAAAAGCACAAAAGAACACCAATATTGTAACGTGAAAAACCCCTCAATATGAGAGTAAAAACCACAAATTGAAGAAATAACCTGTGATACGGTGGCCAGAACCGGACTGTTTTGAAATGCTGGTTTGCGTTTTGCGTTTGCTTTCCCAAAATGTCGCGGTAAGCAAGAGTCGCCACCGACTTTTATTTTATCCAACAAGGAAAGGAAAAAAGCACAGAAAAATTCCTTTTTTGAGACATTTCTGAGTACGGGGGTGTGATACGGTGGGAGAACTGACTAGAGGTTTTACGTCTGTGTTCGCAAATGTTTCGGTTTAGCAAGAGTCTCCATCGACTTTTTATTTTATCCTAAGGAAAGGTCAAAAAGCACAGGAAAGACCTTTGAGATGTTTTCTTGGGTTTGGGGAGTAGATTATGAAAAGGGAAGGTGCAAGCACCCTTTTCATCCATGGTTATCCATGAGCTCTTAGTTACTTGTTTAGATCACTTGCTTTTGCTTTTCAATTGTTTGAAATGGTGCTTTGTGTGTGGTTTTGAAAGATGTTTTTAAAAGAGGCCATCGTTGTGGCAACCTTTGTAATGATTCTTGTTTGAATGTATACAAAGGTGTTTTTGTCTTTTGAGAAGATTTCAATGTTTGAAAGTTTGATTTGGGAAATGTTTTGAAATTGTGTTGTGAAGTGTGTTTGAAAAATAGCAAGGATGTTTTGCAAGTTCTTTGATCAAGTAACTAAGAGCTATCTACCCTAATTTACTCAAAGATCTTTCCTAATGTTTTTAACCCTTTTGACAGTGTTGATTTACCATTGCATTTGGTAAACAACCTTGTGTTAGGATGTTAAACGGGTCAGGCGCGGGTCATCGTATAAACCATGATAGCAATCGTGTTAAGTATTTATGGCAAATTTTTGAGGGACTTGATCATTTTTTTTAGGCAACCAAGATAGCGTCATCGAGGGACTATGATCTTTTGTTTTGTTTTTGTTTTGCCAAAGTGCCCAACATGCATAACATGGCCCATTTTTTAAGGCAACAATTGGATTGTAACCCTAAGGGTGCAAGTGTGTATTGTGATTGATTTTCATGCATTTTGTCTTTAATTAGGTCAAGCTACTTGTTGATTTTGATTTTTGCATACAAACCCTAATTCTCTAATCATGGCATAATTGAAAGCGTAAAGTGCGAGAATTAAAGGGCCTAAGCTATTACAACATGATTATGGGGATGGGGGAACAATCTTTGAATGGGGGTATTTGACAAGAAATATAAACCCTAATTTACTATTACATCCAAATTGAATTCATAATGCATAAATATATAAATGGACAATATTTAAATAAACAAAATAAATAAATATATCAAATAATATGAATTATGCAAAAAAAGTTTTTTTTTTATTTATGCATGTAAAAATATTTAATGTAAAAAATAAAGAAATAAATAAAAGATTTATTTTATTTGGTTAAGGGGTAAAACCCTAATTTTCTTTAAGAAAATAAATATGTTAATTATTTTTCTTATATACAACAAAAATAAAACATTATATGTAAAAGAGTAAACACAGTATTTATTAAGTATATTTAATAATCAAAATAAAAGTGTAATATTTTATATTTTTATTCTAAAATATCTAATAAAATAAAAGTGTATATATATATATATATATATATATATATATATATATATATATATATATATATATATATATATATATATATATATATATATATATATATATATATATATATATATATATATATATATATATATATATATATATATATATATATATATATATATATATATATATATATATATATATATATATATATATATATAGAAAAATAAAGTAAAAAAATATGATAAACTAAAATAAAATATGTACAAAAATAAAGTATATTTTGAAAAATATTTTTAATGTGAATAAGAATAAAGAACAAAAATAAAAGTATAAATTATATATTTTTCAAGTCTTAATAAATAATATAAAAGTATTTAAATGCTTTTTATGTTAGAAAAATTAAAATAAAATGTCAAATAAATGTGAAAAATTATGAAAATATTTTTGAGCATTTTTATATTTGGAAATAAATAAACAAAATCAGAAATGAAAACAAAAATGCAAAAATATAAAAATCAAGAAATTGGGCCAGGGGGTGTAAAAAGGAAAAGGGGAGGTGCCAATAGTGAGTCAAGCCAAGCCTAGCCCACCACTTCATCTTCAACCTCCAGATTTTGAAAAAATGCGTGCGCCTGTTATCCAACATGAACATCCTGCATACGAGCTCTATTGCAAAAACACATAACATCAAACTTGTAGAGAATTTCAAGACGATTCCAACCATATAAACAACTTGTTTTAACTCTCAAAGACCAGAGAGAATTTCTCTGGCCCTAAAATCTGACCTAGTTTTTTCAGCATGTTCATGGATGAAATTCTCTTAGCACACTTAATATAAATGAAAACTGAGCGTATGTACAGCTTCATGGCAATGAATACTACATTTATTATTCACAAACCTAAGGCTAAATGTTCCTAAATAGAGAGATAGGAAGTTGGGAAAAACCTGTTTCAGCTGACTTTGTGTAGGGCAATGCAGAGCTTTTCAATAAGGCTTGAGATGTCTGGGAGCTTGCTTGAACTTCACTTGACCTTTTCCAATAGCTAGCTTGCCTGGAATGTCCTTGAATCAACCTGTAGAACTCAACCTGCACAAGCTCAAAGTGAAAATGGAAAACACTGTAAATGGAGTTACAATTGGTATTTGAGGTTTGGGATAGCTTAGGTGAGTTGAATGGAAGGTGTTTGAAGCAACTTGGGGCAAAACGCACGAGCCAAATGAGCTATGGAACTCAAGTTTCAGAACCTGCCCTGTTTTGCCAAAAGAATGTGATTTCTGGCTATGGGGTGTTTAGAGGCTCAAGCAATCGTGTTTCTAGCTCAAAGGGGTGTGAGAAAGATGTTCAAACTTTTTGCATAAGTTGGTATTGGCTGGTTTTCAAGTTCTAAGGTTTTGGACAAGTTTCATATTTTTGAAGTAAGAATGTGGAAGTGATTGGAACAGGCCTGTACAGGCTATCAAATACCTTGTAACTTCTTCTCTTGGCCCCTCTAATTTGTGGATTTGTTTTGCTTCAAGATATCTTGGACCAAGGCTCAAGGATTGTGGTTTGACATAAAGCACATTATGGCAAAAATGGAAATGTGCCTTTTTCTACTCAGGGCTTAATTTTGTGTACAATGTCCAAATGACCAAAACAAAAGCTTAGACTGATGGATTTGCATTTAAATATGGAGTGTGAAGTGGTTTAGAGGCCTGTAAACTAGTGTGAGGCATGCTGACTTGAAATTGCAACTTGTATGAACATGAAAATGCCATGGGTGAAAAGTGAGTTTTTGCCAACTTCAAGTCTTCGATTCTCCCTAACCAAGAATGTGTTTGAGGAGTTCTTGGACAATTTGGAAATCTTGAAACATTCTCTATAATCCATCTTTGAAATGCAACTTGAGATTCCAAGTGGAACTATGTGAAAAATGGCCAAGAAGATAGGTCAAAATCCTGCTAAACTAGGGCAAAATTTCACTAAGTTAAAAGTTTTAGGGACCCTTGTTCCAAAAATCATAACTTGAGATCCAAGCTTATTTTGAGAAAACTTTGTGAATAAAAGTTGTAGACTTTGTGGAGGAATACAACTTTCATGTTGGAGGTTTTGTTTGAATCCAAATGCATCATGGTGAAAATGTTGGGCAAAGTTAGGAAAAATTAAGAAAATTTCATAACTTAGAAAAAGTTCTAAGTTATGAAATTTTTCAATTTCAAACCCTAATTTGCAATTTTGGGTTTATTGATGAACAAGTTTCATATTTTGACACATCTTGATGAAAAATTACCCTTGGTACTTGATTTTGACCAAAAAGTCAAAGTTTGACCTTTCAGTGTACAATCAAATTTTGATCAGTTGATTGAAAAATTCATATGTCAATCCAATGCAATTGAGGTCTTTTAAACTTGTTGAATAGGTCAAAATGATTCCATTTAGTCCTTGAGTCCATGGTTGAGCCTAAATTGCCATTGGCTAGGTCAAAAAAGTCAGAAATTGCCTTTGTACAGTCAAAACCCTAAAAATGACCATTTTGCCCTTTTGGTGATCTAATAAAATTTCTTGTGGAGTTGTGGTCCAAACTTGATCAAATGGTTAATTTGATTTGATAATGTTGATGTGGGTCAAAATTCATGAGGTTTGACTGTAAATTGGCCACAGTTGACTTTTTCCCCCAATACAGTTGATTTCTAGGTCAACTGTTCAATTGACTGGGCAAAAATTTGATTCAAGGCTTGAAACTTGGTATGGACAAACTTATGAGTCCAATATGAAGTATGAAAGTCATTTTTAGCATTGAAGGTCCAAAAATCCCTGTGCAAACTCAAACCCTAATTTAGGTCATCAGTGCAAGGAGATGTCTTGTGCAGTGCAAACCCTAGCTTGGGCTTGAGTTCAAAGAGTCTTGTGATGAGAAATGTTGATAAAATGAGAGGGCAAATTTTTGGGTACAATAGGGGGGTAGATTATAGAAAGGGAATGTATTAGCACCCTTTCTATCCGTAGTTATCTACGGGCTCTTAGGTACTTGCTCATCATTTTCAAAATTGTATTCTTTTTGTTTGTGGGTTTCGAAAAGTTTTTGTTTCAACTTCTATTTAACTCTTGCTTCTGTTTTCAAGAGTGTAATGAAGTGTTTTTGAAAACTTGTTCGTAAAAGAGTGTAAGTGTGAAAAATTTGTTTGGATTGAGCAAGTACTTAAGAACTAATCTACCTACTCGAAAAAAGAATCGTTCTATGTTTGTTTCCTTTAGACAGCACTATCCCACTATGAGTGAGTAGGTAGCATCGTCGTTGGAGTTTGAGGGTCAATTCGAAAGGGACATACAGTCACTAAAGAAACGTTAGGATGTCTTAGTGGTAACCCTAATGTCTTAGATCATTTATCTGAGGCAACCATTTCGAGGCAACTTATGATCTTTTAGACAAGAGGGCGACCTCTAAAACAACCTATACTCAATGACCGTTTTAATGAAGGCAACCAAGTGGGAGTGTACCCTAGGAGTGCGCATGTGCGAGTGTGTTGATTTCAGTTTTTTTATCTTTGCACATTTGAGGTGATCTAACTGTTTAAAATTAGTCATACATTCTTGTCATGCAAACCCTAATTATTCACATATCTAGCAGTTAAATATTTACAGAAATTAAAGTGCGGAATTTAAACTAAGCTATTACAAGGCTTCGGGTATTTACATAGCCAAAAATAAACCCTTTGAAATTAAAAGCGGTAAAAATAAATAAATGTCCTAATTTAAATTATTACAAACCGGGAGCAGATACAATAATTGAGCAAAATAATAATAAAGCGCGCGAGAAAATTGGATCGAATGCGAAAACTAGGGTTTTGACCCTTCTAATTAAAAGAAAATGTTTTTTGTTGTTTTTATTAAAAAGAAATAAGTTTTCTAAATTAAAAATGTAATTAATTGGTTAATTAAATTAATTAATGAAAAATAATTAAAAGACATATTTTTGGATTTTTGCTTATTTTTAGGAAAACAAATAAAGTAATTAAGTTAGTATAAAAACCTATTGATTCTAATTAATTTTAATTATTTGCGAAAATAAATTAAAATTATCTAACATTAATAACCTAATTAAATTAATTAATTTATTGATGAAAAATAAAATTCTAATTTGAATTGGACATAAAATATTTTTTGGTGATTTTTGATAAAAAGAACAAAAAATTGAATTGATGGTTAGTAAATAAATAATAAATAAATAAATGAAATAAAAGAAAATATAAAAGATGAGAGATTGGGCCTGAAAATTGGAGGTGCAAAGAGCAGAATCTGGGCCCATTTATGGAGTCCGTTTGACCTTTGTGTAATCCAGTATGATGCGTTGACTTGGCTTATAGCGCTCCTTCAGTGGTAGCCATCAGATTTGGCCATCTAGCGCGTTGATGATGAAGACTCACGGTAGATATCCTGGCTTTGCATGCATTGAATTACCTGGAAATAAACAGAAAAATAGCAAATGCTGGAGGCAGGGATCGAACCCCTGACCTCCAACCTCTAACGCCTTAAGCACCTACGTGGCCACAACTACACCAATTGTTTTTATATGTTCATAAAATACACAATAATAATATATCAAGCAAGTAAAATAATAGAAATTCCGCGCGAAATTCAAACGGGCGAATCAGGTGGATCCACGTCTTCGTCTCCTTCCTCTTTCTGTAGCTAAAAGTTTTGGGACCTATACCCACGGACAATGTCCGTCGCTATAACCATGCCAATCCTCAAAATCACGTACAGGTAATATAAATGACCACCAAGGCCATGGTTAGAACCGTCTCCTTCTTCTGAACATAATGGTACCTTTTATCAAGGTCAATTGTCCCTGTAAACAAAAGCCCTAAAACAAATTATGAAACCCTAACAATGGTGGATTTCGTTACAGACCATATAAATGAAATTGAGTAATGCAGGAAGCTTGCAAATTCTCTATAGATTAAGAATATGCCATTAATTCAGGTTAATAATGCTTAAATTTCAAGATGTGAATTCAAGAACAGAGCGAGGTTATGAATGACTTACAGTGCGATTTGGGACGGGAACAACTTAGTTCTTGATTGCTTTAGGTTGCTGAGAGTGCCAGGAAGCGATTGGGATAGATAACAAGCCTTGAGGATGCCTCTAACTATCAATTTGATCTCACACTTTTTTGCTCTTTTTTCAAATCTGGTTCTCCTTCTCACGCCTCTTTCTAACTTGTTTTTAGGTCTGCATCCACTCTATATGTACCAAGCAATGCATTAGGGTTGATAATTGTATCCAAATCTTCCTCCTTCAAAGCTTTTGATATTTGATTTGATTCACTTTGAAAACCTTCCAAATTTGGCTTATTTCCAATCTTTTTGTGCACACATGCCTTAATACGAATTTGAATGATGCTAGCTCTGTAATTGGAACCTGAAACAATCACAAAATCTCGTGTTAACAATGTTTTGGATTTTATTTGATTTATTTTGATTTAAATTGAATTAATTCAAATAAAAATCCAAATAAATAATAAAAATAAGATATGAACAAGTGGAAAAGGCTAGAGCTCGTGGGATATGTTGCCAACTCAAAACAAGTGAAAAAGATTGAGCCCATTTGGAAAATTTTGAAGTTTTGGGCATAGTTGACTTTTGGCAATTTTGCAAAAAAGGTCAACTTCACCAATGCATAACTTCCTCAATTTTGACTCTTTAGAGATGTTATTGGACTTTTTAGAAAGCTTGAGATGTCTTATAAGCAATCCTTTTGGTCTCATCTCATTTTTATATTCCATGCTCATGTATGAAGCTTTGACAAAAAAGGTGTTTTTGTTGACTTTTCAAAATGACCTATAATGTCCAAATTCATAACTTCTTGTGAGTGCATATTTTTATCTTGGGAGCTGAATATGGATTGTAGGGAATTTCATCCTCTTCAAAATGAGCTTTAGGTGGGTCATTTCTCATAAAGTATGAGAAAGTTATGCTTGGTCAAAGTTGAGTTGACTTTTCCTACAAAACCCTAATTTAGCAACTTTTGAGTCTTGATGAATTGTGAGCAATCCTTGATGAATCATGATCAACCCTTGATAAAATGATGAAATATACTTAAAAATTGGGATGTTGACCAAAAATATTGAAGTTTGACTGTATGTAGGCCACAGTTGGCTTTTGCCTTAGCACAGTCGATTTTTGGGCTTTTGAGCAATTGACTGAGCAAATTTCCTCTGCAAGGCTTGAAACTTGAAATGGATGATCTTGATAACATATTATGACATTGGTGAGCATTTGGGATCACTTGTACTCAAGCATTATGATGCAACATGAAACCCTAATTTGAGGTAGACTGCCTTAGGAGAGAGCTTGTCTGGCCAACCCTTGGACTATCTTGAGCAATTTGATGATCTTTCTTGCAATGTTTTGAGAAATATGGGAGGAAAAATTTTGGGGTACAACAGCTACCCCTGTTCAATCTTCTTAAACCCTTAGGATGCAGATTGGCTTTTGTGCCTTTCATAATCCGAAGGTGGAAGGTGATTGAACACTAGAGTGCCCAGAAATTTGCACTCGCATGAAGTGGTGTCCTTCTTGCGATGTCAAGAATGGGCTTACAGATGCCATTTGGAAATTTCTGAAGAGGGGAGATGGACATAAAGATTCCATCTGAAGGAGTTTCGATCGCGTAAGAGATTCCTTAGCGAGAGCTTGTATACCTGTCATTGAGGAAGATTCCACTGGGGAAGTCTGATCTTTGTTGAAAGAAGTAGAATTTTAGGAGATTCGGCGTCCGTTATTCTGCTGGTGAGTCGTCTCTGTTGATATTTAGGAACTTCGATCGTCCGTACTCAACTTAGGAGTCATCTCTGCTAATATTTAGGAACTTCGATTGTCCGTACTCAACTGAGGAATCATCTCTGCTGATATTTAGGAACTTCGATCGTCCGTACTCAACTGAGGAAACATCTCTGCTAATATTTAGGAACTTCGATTGTCCGTACTCAACTGAGGAATCATCTCTGCCGATATTTAGGAACTTTGATCGTCCGTACTCAACTGAGGAATCATCTCTGCTGATATTTAGGAACTTCGATCGTGCGTACTCAACTAAGGAGTCATCTCTGCTGATATTTAGGAACTTCGATCGTCCGTACTCAACTGAGGAGTCATCTCTGCTGATATTTAGGAACTTCGATCGTCTGTACTCAACTGAGGAATCATCTCTGCTGATATTTAGGAACTTCGATCGTCCGTACTCAACTGAGGAATCATCTCTGCAGATATTTAGGAACTTCGATCGTCTCTACTCAACTGAGGAAACATATCTGCTGAGATTTAGGAACTTGCCCGTAATTCAACTGAGGAAACATCTCTGCTGAGATTTAGGAACTCGTCCGTAATTCAACTGAGGAAACATCTCTGTCGAGATTTAGGAACTCGTCCGTAATTCAACTAAGGAAACATCTCTGTCAAGATTTAGGAACTCGTCCGTAATTCAACTGAGAAAACATCTCTGTCAAGATTTAGGAACTCGTCCGTAATTCAACTAAGGAAACATCTCTATCAAGATTTAGGAACTCGTCCATAATTCAATTGAGGAAACATCTATGTCGAGATTTAGGAACCCGTCCGTAATTCAACTGAAGAAATATCTCTGTCGAGATTTAGGAACTCGTCCGTAATTCAACTGAGGAAACATCTCTGTCAAGATTTAGGAACCCGTCCGCAATTCAAATGAGGAAACATCTCTGTCGAGATTTAGGAACCCGTCCATAATTCAACTGAGGAAACATCTCTGTCGAGATTTAGGAACTCGTCCATAATTCAACTGAGGAAACATATCTGTCGAGATTTAGGAACACGTCCATAATTCAACTGAGGAAACATCTCTGTCGAGATTTAGGAACTCGTTCATAATTCAACCGAGGAAACATCTCTGTCAAAATTAGGAACTCGTCCGTAATTCAACTTAAGAAACATCTTTGTCAAGATTTAGGAACTCGTCCGTAATTCAACTGAGGTAAAAGCTTCATAGCTTGAATTTTGTGAGAATTTAACCGTATCCTTCCTGAAAGGTAAAGGTTAGTTGTATGTAATGCATGATATGTATCAAGCGATGATGTTCTCAAAATAAATGAGATTGTATTGTATGATGCGTATGCATGTCATGATGTATGGAAATGTGATGTTTTTAGCTGGGGAAAATAAATCCGGGATAGTTGCTGGAGAAAAGAGTTGAATTCTTCATTTCCGCTAGGGATAGTGAATGAAGATGATTGTGAGAATAAACCTGCAGGAGAGGATAAATTCGTTGGGGAATAAACTGATGAGGAGATGGCTCTGCGGGGAGGACATGTTCTGCTGAGGATTCCGCTGATAAATTCAGCTGGGGATGAATTATCGTCGCTGGTGATACTGAATCCTGTTGGGGATTGAGTTTTTGTTTGTGAAAGGAATGAACTCCACTGGGGATGATCTTTCAGTTGCGACTTCACTGGGGATAACCTTTTAGACTCTACTGGGGACAATTTTCCAGACTCCACTGGGGATAATTGTCTAGTGCTGATGATGGATAAACTCTGCTTGGGGAGAATATTGTCAATTCATTTGCGGTTGCAAGCCTCAGCTGGGGAGAGTGGTGTCATGTTTGGGACAGCTAACATCACTGTCTTTTTCTTACTCTGCGGGGAGTGAATATTACTGGGGAGCATGCTGAGGATATGATGATGGATTTGCATCGAGACTTTTCTGCCCCTGTATCTGCGGGAAAAGGTGCCTGCAGAGGCCTTGTGGATCGATTGTTATCCCAACTTAGGAGGCGCTTGGTAACTTTCGATCGAAATGATTAGTATCCTTTTGGTAGGCAAGTGACAAAATGACGGGACCTAGTCGTACGCTTTGATCCCTAATTTTTTCCTGGACCGCCCTTTCGGGTTTTCGGTCCACCGGGATACCCTTTTTTACCCAAGCCGCCCTTTAGGGTTTTCGACTTGCCAGGTGTACAGATTTTTTCATTTTTTATCCCTAATATTTGCCCGAACCCTTTTGGTTCGTCGGGATGCCCTTATTTTTGCCTAGGCCAGTCAACCTAGCGGGTCTTTATTCATGCGCAATACTTTTTTGACTATGTCCATGCTCTCAGAGTGTAGGGAGTTGTCATTGTCGGTAGCGTTGTGTTGCCATACTACCAGAAGATGTTCATTTGATCATGCAAGATTAGTTGCTGGAATTTATGTCCAATGCCCCAAGTGATTCAGATGGAAACTTGTCCCTGGCTATTTGGCATCTTTGAGAGATTTCTTGAATCTTGACTTAACTGCCCCAGATGATGGACAATGATCATGTCATGCCCCTTGGTTGGAAGTGTTTTTCCACTTGAGGTGATCGTTTTTATTGAGAAGGTTTTTTTTCATTAGATATTCGTTGTGCGAATTTCTCTACTGTTGAACAAATGGTCATATGCAAACAATGTTATTTTAAGAATGCAAAGCTTATTTCTGACTTGAAATTTTTAAAAATGCATTTTCAGTAAAATAGGCAAATTTTTGTAAAATGTGATGTCAACTCAGGATTTACAGCAAGTCCTACAGGAGTTAGGATACTTTCGTAACAGTACGCTTTCAAACTAACCCATGCCTCCGCTAAGACTTTTAAGGGTTATAACGTGGTCTGGTTCACGGTTCAAGAAACAAAGGATAAAGGCTCAAATTTTATTTGTACCCACCCGTTCTTCGTGATGTTCTTCGATCCTAACCTCAGCTAATTATGCATTTAGATCCCATTTGAGTCTTTGCTCTAATATTCCAGTGATGGTTCGGATACTGACAGTTTATAGGCAATCACTTTGTTGAGGGTTTGTAAGATCTCTTTCCTTTTGATTTTTATTATCCCTGTCTTTTGCCTAAACTGTGTCTTTTTGTGATTACAGTCAGCGAGATGCCCCAATTTTTCTTAAGTCTCCTTCATAGGTTTTGACTTATTGGCCTTTTATTTCGAGAGATACTAACTGCCTGTCTTGACGATTATAGGGAACCATCACTGTCTTTTGTTTTGGAAGGACTTCTTTGATGTCATTCATTGTGCACCTGAATTAACTAGAAAACTACCCTGCCCCAGGTTGTGATTAAGGGTTTTAATTTGTGTGAAAAGAAAAACTCCTACTTCTTTGGCTCAAAGGGGTTGACGAGGGATTATCTTCCTTATAACTCCATTGTTTAGGATTTGAAACAATGCTTGTACATCGTCAGCAGTGTCTGTTCAAAAGCATATTGTAGAGATTTTGGGTATCATTTTCGTTATCCTCCCTCTAAAGGCTTTAAGTCTTTTAGTAGAGAGTTGAACATCACAAAAATGAAAGCAATTTGAATATAATGAATACGAATGGACTAATTCAAAACATACATATGCAATGCATTGATAAAGTAACAAAGTTTGACATGAATAAATGTTTGAACAATCAAAAGAAAATTACAAATTGAAAATTCTAATGAACGAAAAGTCTTCTCGTCTGGTCTTGTCACTTCAGAGGGTGTGCCTTGGAGGGATGGTAGAAGAACTCAGCCTGACCATCTTGTGTGAATTCCAATGCTCCTTCATCAATCAGATTTTGAATTTTGTACTTCAACTTCTAACAGTCGTCAGTATCATGCCTCAGGCTGTTAGAATGGTATGCACACCTTGCATCAGGATTATAGTTGGGTGAAGAAGTCTTAGGATTCGGATGAGGTCCTACCAACGTCACCAGATTCAATCTCAATAGGTGTTTCAAAGCTTGGGACAATGACATGTTGAGCTTGGTAAACTTCCTCTGATTAACCCGTTGTTTATGGCAAGGTTGTTGTTGGACCCGTGAGGTATTAGCAACTTGGAGAGGTCCATTCTTCACCATACTAAACTCTTGTCTTTTTGGAGGCTGATTAATGATTTGGTCCCTGGCCTCGACTGTTTGCTTCATACTGTTGTATCGGTCTTGATGAAGCTGGTTGATAATGGTTCTCAGCTCTTCTTGTTCCCGAGCTAAGCCTTGGATAAGAGCCATCTGCCCTAGCATCTGGGTTCTTATTGCATCTACCTCAGCTTGTAGTTGTTTCAGCCGCTCATCCTTATTGTCTTCAGGACTTTTCTTGGCCAGGTTCATAGCGAGGAGTGCTTTCAAATCTTCCTGCCCCTTGGATAGGTTTAGGAATATGTCCCTGAACTGAGCTTCTCAAGTTTGAAGGTCTCTATTATTTTGTTTGAGAGCCATTGCTGAAATAAACAGCGAGAACATGAAAGACCTGTATTGGAAGACCTGTTATGCAATAATATGTATGATATATGTATGCAATGTTTTCAAGGATCTCGCGGGGTAAACAAGAAACTGTTAGAATTTGAATTTTGCAGCTTTGATTGAAGAAACTTCATGTCATCAAGAGTCCTTCTTCAAGAGTCAAGCTCACCATATCGAGTGGGTCATAGCCACTGACTCAAGTCATCGTGTTTTGATCTCTAGACGATATTGGCTAGAGGAAAATAAACCCCCTTTGGCCCCTTGCTAGACATTTGATTTACCATAACCTGCATCACAAACCCTTGAGATCCTTGAAATGGTTAAGGAAATGCTATGGTATGATGTTATGATGTGTATGATATGTGTTGTACCCCAAAATTTTCCCTCCCATATTCTTCAAAGTTTGTCAAGAATCATCTTCAATTGGTTCAAGACTACTCAAGGGTTGCACAGTCTAAACATCCTCCTAAGCCAGTCAAATTAGGGTTTTGGTTCCTTCAGTGAATTTGAGGTTTTCAAGGTCTCAATCAAGTCATATATGCCTATATACATTGTCAAGTATCTACATACCAAGTTACAAGACTCGCAGCATCAAATTGCACAGTCAAAAGCCCTATTTGCTTCACAATCAACTGCAGGGGCAAAATGGTCATTTTACAGTCAAAAGTCAAAAAATTTGGTCAACATCTTATTTTGAAGCCACAATCATTATTTGATCAAGTCTTGATCATGATTCCATGAGAAAGGCTCAAAAATCATCAAGGTGCAAAAGTTTCTATTTTTGGACAGTAGAAAAGTCAACTGTAACTTGACCAAGGCATAACGTTTTCATGGTTCATCAAAAAAATCCCATCTAATGCTCATTTTTAAGGGGATGACATTTCCTACAACTCATCTTCACATTCCAAGTCCAAGAAATGCTCTCACAAAAAGTTATCAATTTCTACATTATAGGTCAATTTCAAAAGTCAACAAAAATGCACTTTAAGTCAAAGACCATAACTTGAGATTGGTAAATCAAAATGACATTGGACCAAAGGAATTGGTTAGAGGACTTCAAGACCTTTCCAAAATGTCCAAGAACATGTTCATAGGATCAAAATTGAGCAAGATATGCATTGGAGAAGTTGGGAAATTTTTGTGAACTTGCAAAAGTCAACTTTGCCCAAAACACCTCATTTTTGCTAATGGGCCTCAAATTCCTTCTTGAAACTTTGTCCAAGTCCTATGCATGACCCATTGAGATTAATTTGAATTATTTTCTTATTTTTATTAATTATTTGGATTTTTAATTGATTATTAATTCATTTAATTAATTTAATTGTAGGAAAATGCCAAGATATGTTTTTCAAATCTTTTGTGAAGCAAATATGACCAATATGAGCTGGAGATTTCGTGTGCCAATCAAAGAGACAAGAACATCCAATTTTGGCAAGTTTTATCAATCAAAAAAGTTGAAAAAGATTTGATTGAAATCAAATATTGAAAACATTATCCAATGGATTCTTGGCCAAGATTATAACCTAAAACCATCCTACTACATATACTAAAGCTAACCCTAATGCTGTAAACGTGCAAAACTGCTGCAAAGAGCCCTTACCATATTGAAAAAATTCAAAGAAAGCTTGAAACTGAATTCCACCTTCCAGGCCCTTTCAAGGAGATTTAAGGATTCAAACACGTTGCTAGCATAACTCAGGAACACATTGCAATCAAAAATAAGCCTTAAAGCTCAAGAACACGTTCTACACAGACCCACGGTTTGAACAAATTTTTCAAAATCATATACTTTGATTCATGCATATTTGACACTTTTTGTTAATTGTTTTGTGTTCATAAGGACGATACGAAGCTATTGGTATGATTCAATTGGATTAAGATGCCCTGAAACGTAAACCACCATTGATGAAACTTAGGGTTTCGAAGCTTCCAATTTGGGGGTTTTCTCTATAGGAAAAATTGGACCTTGAGACGCATATGGTTGAATTCGTCAAGGCCAGACGAATCCAACCCAACCCTCGCGAACAATTTCTGATCATCACACGCCTGTTCGCTATTTTTGGTCATGCCATATTGTGGGGATTAAAAACCCCCGCTATTTGTTTTGTTTTGTGCAGGTTACAGCGAAGAAGACGAGACGTGGAGGCACAGGAGTGGTCCGTTCAAATTAGGGCGCGCGTGTTTTGCTTTATTGCATCATTGTTTGTTTTCTTAATATATCATTTATTGATCATTGTATTAACAAAAGCAAGCAGGTGATTGAGTTGGTGGAAAGCGTGTCGAATAACCATTGGGACCTGGGTTCGATTCCCAGGTCCCCCAAGCCTTTATTTCTATTTTTTCATAACAAGATCATGTGCAGGCTATTCAATACATTCCACCATAAACCTCCAGTGGTCAAAGCGCCAAGTGGCCACAGCATCAATCTACTGGTTCAGATGGAAGGACTATGGTACTCCTTAGTCAACGCGTACCTGGGTGATTCTCAAAGTCAAGGCAGGCTTGTGTTAATGGGCCAACAATTCTAGATTCACCTCCATTGGGTCCATCAAACCCCCTGGTTTATTTTTCTTTTTATTTTCTTTTTCCTTTTTATTATCTTTTTAATTATTATTATTATTAAGTATTTAATTAACAAATTAATATTTTTCATAATAAATTCAGAGAATAAAAAATGTAAATATTTTCATTAATTATTATTATTCTTATTTATTAATTTATTTTGTAAATAAATTCTAATTAATCAACTTAGTTTAAATTAGGTCTAATTTTAACCTTTTACAATAAATAAAACAAATTTAGAATTAGGGTTTCTTTTGACTTTTAATTTCTTTTATTTTATTTTCATTAAAACTTAAAAAACACAAAAAAATAATTAATTAGTTATTAGGTTTAATATTTAATTAATTGCAAAAAGGGACTAAATTAAATTCTTTTCTCAAAAAGGGTCAAAACCCTAAGGACGTCCCGATTAAATTTCCGTTGCACATTATTATCTATTTTGATTATTTATGTATCTGTTTCCAAGGATGTAATAATTAATTAAGATTTACCACTTTCTTTACTTTCCGCATTTTTTTTCCAAAACGGGTTATGTTTTTGGCGATGTATAGACCCGCGCCTTGTAATAGCGTAGATTCATATTTCCGCACTTTATTTTCCACACTCTTAACTGTTAAAAATGCATGAAAGATTTGTATGACAAATTAAAATCAACTCGTAGCTCACAAATGCATGTTCAAAGATAAATATAAACTGAAACAACACACATGCACATGCCACTCCTAGGGTACGCCTCACTGGTTGCCTCGAACGTGGTCGTCAAGTATAGGGTGTCTTAGAGGTCGCCCTCATGTCTAAAGATCCTGTTGCCTCGAAACGGTCGCCTCAGATAAAAAGGATCTAGGACATTAGGGTTACTTCTAAGGCATCCTACTATTGCTTCGGTGACCACACTGTCCTTATAATCGAATTGACCCGAATACCTCCAACGACGGTGCTACCTACTTCTCAATAGTGGGATATCACTGTTTAAAGGACTCTTACACAGCCTAATTCCTTAGGGTAGGTAGACTTCTCTTAAGTATTTGCTCTCTCAAAAACAAAAACAATCTTTTCACACTGACACTTTCAAAAAGTTTTCAAACAAATTTTTCATACACTCTTGAGGACAGATACAAGAGTTACTTAGAAATTTTTCAAACGAAACTTTTTCAAAACCCACACACACTTGAAAAGCAAACAAATTTTTGAAAACATAAGAGCAAGTACCTAAGAGCCCGTGGATAACCACAGATAGAAAGGGTGCTAACACCTTCCCTTTCTATAAATCTACCTCCCGAACCGAGAAACATTCTCAAAGAAGGAATTTTGTTGTGCTTTTGTCCTTTCTATGTCGGAGAACATAAAAGACGATGGCGACTCTTGCTTATCGCAACATTTCGCGAACCAGCTCTAAACAGTCAGTTTTATTTCCACCGATCACAGAACTGGCGACTCTGCTGGGGACTCTTAAAAGTGAGGTGTACCTTAGGATTAGACCACTCTTATGTTTTCAATTGTATGTCTTGATTGCTTTTATATTTGTGGGCATTGCATCAGAGTTTCATAGATCCTAACCCGGATCTGGGGAATACCCTTTAGGTAGCATAAGCTGTGAGGGACCTGACCGGCGTAGACTGACACGGGTGAAGCAGTGGCTACGTTGGTGTGACACCTTGGTCTGTACCGATATCCCTTGTGTTGCAACGAGGAGAATATGGGTCTTCTGAGGAGTCATTAAGCACCAACCGACCTTAGAACCCTAAATTGACCCAACTTGGCCATAGAACAGTAGCAGTATGCTACACTCATTGAGGCTAAACTCTCGCGATGGTTTTGGCCGCAAGAAAAGAATGCGACGCTAGAGTTATGACCGATTGAGGGTAGTCAGTGATATTGAGATCCTCTAGAACCCGGTTACTTTTGATAGGACAGGTTTGAGCCAACCAACTTCAAGAGGGTAGTACCTAAACTTCATGTTGGCCTAAACTCTAAGGGTTGTCTTGTGTGACTTGTGTGCCTTCAAACTTGAAATACTTGCCCATACTTGTTATCTGACAACATTGAGCTACTTGCAGGTTTTGTTTATAGTCCTTAAACTGGACTTATTACAGGGCTTACTTACACCTCACACCTTTGCATCCACGTACATAACATCATACGCATCATAACATCATACCATATCATTTCCTTAACCATTTCAAGGATCGCAAAGGTTTGTGATGCAGGTCATGATGAACCAACTGTCTAGCAAGGGGCAAAGGGGATTTATTTTCCTTTAGCCAGGTTGATGACTTGAGTCAGGGGCTATGACCCACTCGATATGGTGAGCCTTTGACCCTTGAAGAAGGACTCTCAACAACATGAAGTTCCTTCCATCAAGCTACCGGATTCAAATTCTAACAATTTTTTCTTGTCTACCCCGCGAGATCCTTGAAAACATTACATGCATACATACATATCATTGCATTACAGGTACCCTTTTTTACAGGTCACTCACCTTCCTCGCTGTTTATTTCAGCAATGGCTTGCCAACAAGACAATCAGGAGCTTCGTACTCAAGAGACTCAGTTCAGGGAAATCCTCCTAAACCTATCCAAGGGGCAGGAACAGTTGAGAACACTCCTCATGGGGAATTTGGTCAAGAAGAGTCCTGAAGACAGTAAGGACGAACGTATGAAACATCTGCAAGCTGAGGTAGATGCAATGAGAACCCAAATACTGGGGCAGATGGCTCTCATCCAAGGCTTAGCTCAGGAGCAAGAAGAGTTGAGAACTGTGGTCAACCAGCTTCATCAAGACAGGTGCCGCAACATGGAGCAAATGGTCAAGGCTGGGGATCAAATCATTAATCAGCCTCCAAGAAGACAAGAGTTTGGTATGGTGAAGAATGGACCTCTCCAAGTTGCTACTACCTCCAGGGTCCAACAACAACCTCGCCAAGAACAATGGGTTAATCAGAGTAAGCCCCGAAGGCAATTTACCAAGCTCAACACGTCGCTGTCTCAAGCTTTACAACACCTGTTGAGGTTGACTTTGGTAACTCTAAGGGCTCCTCCCCGGAATCCCAACATTTCTGCTCCTACCTATCATCCCAATAGAAGACGTGCATACCACTCTGATGGTCCGGGACATGACACAAACGACTGTTGGTCTCTGAAGAACAAGATCCAGGATCTGATTGATGAAGGAGCAATGGAATTCACCCAAGATGGCCAGGATGAGTTCTTCTACTATCCCTGCAAGATTCACCATTTGAAGTGACAAGCCCTAGGGTTGGAAAAAACTTTTGTTTATTCGAATGTTCAAGTTGTATTTTTCTTTGATTGTTCGAACATTTTGTCATAGAAAAATTTTTATTTCATTAATGCATCGCATATGTCTGTTTTGTGAATCAATCCATTCGTATTTCACTATAATTGCTTTCATTTTTTGTGATGTTCAAACTCTTGATCTAATAATTCTAAGCCTTTTGAGGGAGGATGACGAAAACGATACCACAATTTACAGTATGCTTTTGAACAGACCCCGCTGATGAGGTATAGGCATTGTTTCAATTCCTAAATACTGGAGTTATAAGGAAGATAATCCCTCGTCAACCCCTTCGAGCCAAAGAAGTAGGAGTTTTTCTTTTCACGCAAAATTAAAAACCCTTAATCATAACCTGGGGCAGGGTAGTTCTCTCAGTTGATCCAAGTGCATAACGAATGGTACCAAAGAAGTCCTTACAAAACGAAAGACAGTGATGGTTCCCTATAATCATAAAGACAGGCAGTCATTACCAAAAAAAAAACTAAAGCCCAATAAGTCAAAACCTATGAAGGAGACTTACAAAACTGGGGCATCCCGCTGACTGTAATCACAAAAGAAACAGTTCAGGCAAAAAACAGGGATAACAAAATCAAAAAGAAAGAGGTCATATAAACCCTCAACAAAAACAAAGTGACTGCCTGGTCAAAATAAATTGTCAACATCCGAACCATCACCGGAATATCAAAGCAAAGACTCAAACAAGGTCTAACGCACGATTAACTGAGTTTAGGTTTGAAGAACATCACGAAGAGCGGGTGGGTACAAATAGATTTTGAGCCTTTATCCTTTGTTTCTTAAACCGTGAACCAGGCCACGCTACAACCCTTAAAAGTCCTAGCTGAAGCATGGGTTAGTTCGAAAGCATATTGTTACTAAAGGTATCCTGACTCCTTAAGTCTTACGGTAAAATAACGAGTTGACATCACATTTTACAAAATTCACTTGTTTGATTAAAAACTGCATTTTCAAAAACTTCAAGACAGACATAAGCTTTGCATCCTTAAAATGACATTGTTTGCATATGACTATTTGTTCGAACAACAGAGAAATTCCGCACGATGAATATCTAGTGAACATAAGTCTTCTCAAGGGTCATCTCAAGTGGAAGAAACACTTCCAACCAAGGGGCAGGCGTGATCTTTGTCCATCATCTGGGGCAGTTAAGTCAAGATTCAAAGAATCTCTCAAATGCCAAAAAGCAGGGGCAGATCTCCATCTAAATCAACTGGGGCATTGGGCCTGAACTCCAGGGACAAATCTGGTACGATCAAACATCTTCTGGTAGTATGGCAACAATACTACTGACAGTGACAACTCCCTACATCTTGAGAGCATGGACATAGTCGAAGAAAATAATACGCATAACCAAAGACCCGCTAGGTTGACACACCTAGGCAAAAATAAGGGCTTCCCGGCGAACCAAAAGGGTTCGGGCAAAAATAAGGGATGAAAGTGAAAAATTTGTACACCCGGCAAGTCGAAAACCTGAAAAGGCGGCTTGGGCAAAAATGGGTATCCCGGTGGACTGAAAACCCGAAAGGGCGGTCCAGGAAAAAGTTAGGGATCAAAAGCATACGACTATGTCCCGCCATCTTATCACTTGCCTACCAGAAGAAGATTTGTCAATCGGCAGGTCATCAAGCACCTCCATAGGTACCTTCTCCCACAGAAACTGGGGCAATAAGAATCGTCTAAACTGTACAAGCTGCTCTGTCCTCCAGGTACAAGGTAAATTCAGCTGAAGAATATGACCAAGATACCTTTACTCCCCGCAGAGTAAGACAAGTCAACAATACTCTCCTCAAGCATAGTTGGTCTCCCGTCAGCCCTAAAAAGGCACAGTATCTCCAGCAAGTCAGCGATACTCTCCCCAAGCAGAGTTAGTCTACTGTCAGCCTTAAGGAAGGTGGGTACCCCCAGAAGATCTCAACATTCCCCAGCGGAGTATACAGATGTTCCTAAACAAGCATCCTCGGCAGTCTTGATCTAAGATTGTTCCCCGGCGGAATACCAGACACCCTAGTGGAGCCATTCCCCAGTACAGTTTAAAAGTTTCCCCAGGAGGGTTGGATCAATATCCCCAGTAAGATTCTGGAAGCTTATCCCCAGTAGATTCTGGAAGCTTATCCCTGCAGAGTACGAACGCATCTCCCCAGCTTTATTCAAAGGTTATTCCCCACCAGAGCTTATAACTGGGTTATCCTCAGCTAATTACCACGGAAAGATCGTCCTCGGTGAAGTTCTTCCTATCCCCAGTGTTGCACCCCAAAATTTGCCCTCCCATATGCTCCAAGATTTGTCAAGCCAAGTCACAAAATTCCCCAAGGGTTATGCAGTTCAACTGTCTCCTATACAGTCAAAACTAGGGTTTGAGTTCTGATCAAGAAAAGGAAGTTTTCAAATGCCCAATCAAGTCTCATATGCTCACAAACATGGTCAAGTATCCTCATATCAAGTTTCAAGGCATTCAGCTCAAAATTACAGTCAAAACCCTAGATTGCACTACAGTCAACTGTAGGGGCAAAATGGTCATTTGACAGTCAAAAGTTCAAATTTTTGGTCAACATATCATTTTGAAGCCACAAACATCATTTGATCAATGCTTGATCATGATTCTCAAAATTTGGCTCAGAAATCATCAAAGATGCAAAAGTTACTATATTTGGACAGTTGAAAAAGTCAACTGAAATTGACCAGGGCATAACTTTCACATGGATTATCAGAAAAATTCCATCCAAAGCTCATTTTGAAAAGAAAGACATTTCCTACAACTCATCTTCATATTCCAAGTCCAAGAAATGCTCTCACAAAAAGTTATCAATTTCAACATTATAGGTCATTTTCAAAAGTCAACAAAAAGGGACTTTAAGTCAAAGGCCATAACTTGAGATTGGTAAATCAAAATGACATGGGACAAAAGGCATTGGTTAGAGGACTCAAAGACCTTTCCAAAATGTCCAAGAACATGTGAAAAGCTTAAAAATTGAGCAAGTTATGCCTTGTGGAAGTTGGGAAATTTTTGGGAATTTTGAAAAGTCAACAATGGTTCAAATGACCTAAAAATGCAAATGGGCCCATTTTTCTTCCAAGTTTCTTCATGCCAAGCCTATGCACGACCATTAGGCCCAAAGGGAAGTATTTTCTCATTTTTTAATTATTTATTTGAATTTATATTAATATTAATTCATTTAAATTATTTTAATACATGAAAAATATAAAGCTTGACCTAAAAAATCTTTTTATGCACATTCTAGACTCAAGATTTCGTGCACATCCTAATTAGGCAAGATTTGGTTTGATTTGGCATGATTGAATAAAATTACACATGAAAAAGATTCAAAAAATCCTTAGAAAATCAATTATCCAAAATCATCATGGCAAGAGATTTTGTGCAATTTTGTTGACCTAGCATGCTCACTACATATTCAGGAATGCAAACCTAATGCCTTTACACTCTAAGCTGCGCTGAAAACTCCTTTGCAAACTTGACTTTTTTTCCATAAAACACAAAACTGGTTTCAAGGTTACAGGTGGTTTTAAGCCCTAATTCTTATACCAAAAGCTTGCTCGTGGACTCCTGATCAAATTCCAATCAAGAACATCAACCAAAACGCAAAGAAGTGGTATCAAGAACTCTCACTGTATCAAGAATTTTTTGAAATCACATATCATAAATCATACGTCTTTTTGCATTTTTGTTTATATATTCATGTTCCTGATGAAGTTTGTGAGCTAACCATCATATTTAATTGCATTATCATCCTGTATATCAAATTCCACCATGCGCGATTTCTAGGTTTTGCAGGATTGTAAATTAGGGCTTTCGTGATAAGGGAAAATTAGCCCATGAGAGTATGATCATTCAAACCAGCTCACCAAGACGAAGAGAGCTTGACCCTCGCGATGAATTTATGACCAATAGAATGCTAATCGCTATTTTCTTGTAGGTTGCTTAAGGCCACGCATCCAAAACCGTGGCTGAAGGTTCTTGTTTTCAGAAAAGTGAGGACGACGATGTGTTGTCCGTCTGTGATTTGCTGATTTAAATATTCGCGCGTTTCCATCTATTAATGCGCTGGTTACTTTTATATTATTTGTTTGTTTATATAATAATCGAATATGCGCTTAGCTCAGCTGGCAAACTCCCATTGCTTCAACCTCCAAGACCTGGGTTCAAGTCCCAGGTCTGTGCAATTTCTCACATTATTTTTCAATACATCATTCCATGCAGCGCTCATAGTGATGTACACCATATTCCATCCTCATCCAGACATACACGCGTCCATCCAGTCCAACTCAAGGGCCAAGATTCAAAGAATGCTGTAGGCTTAAGTCAACGCATCTACACACTATTCCAAAAAGTCAATGAGACCAAAATCAATTGGGCCAGCCTTCTAAGATCAAGACCTCCAATTTTGGGGCTACCCCCCCCCCCCCTGGTTTGCATTTTCTTATTTATTTTTATATCTTATTTTTTTTTAATTGCAATTTTATTTAATTTATCATCTCAATTTAATTAATTTATTTTTTTACAAAAAATGCAAAAAACATTATAAAAATCAGAAAAAGGCAAATAAAAATATAATTTTTATCTTAATTACTTTTATAAATAAATTAACATGTAAATATTTAGTTTTAATTAGGTTGTTATTTTAATTCTTTTAATAACTAAAAATCCAAAAAATAATTAGAATTAGGTTAATTAACAATTTTCATTCCTTTTAATTTCCTTTTTACAATAATTATAATTATTTTATTTTATTTATTTTCATAAATTAAATTTTTGCATGTAAATTGACTTAGATTTAAATTAGGTTAAAACTTAATATTTTTGCAATAAATTAAAAAACATTAGAATTAGGGTTTAGCATTTTATTTTTAATTTCAATAAATTCTTTTTCTTTTAAAACTTAAAAAACACAAAAATACCCAAAACATTTAATTTTTCATTTTTTATTTTAATTCCTTATTAAATTTAATCTTTTTTGCAAAAGGGTCCAACGCCCGTCGCTTTTAGTTATTAATTTCGCGCGTTTACTTTATTGCTTATTATAAATTGTGTACATGTCCCAAAGCCTTGTAATTTTAACTTTTCGCACTTTTATTCGCTTTATTTATTTTTTCAGTCAAATCGGGTCCGGTTTAATTTTGGCGATGTGGACCCGCGCCATTTGTAATAGCCTTAAATTTATTTTCCCGCAACTTATAACTGTTAAAAAGCATGCAAGAATGAATGTCTTAATTAAAATCAAGCGTAGATCACAATGACATGACAAAAGACAAATATCAATGAAAACGACACACGATTCGCACACACCACCCCTAGGGTACGCCTCACTGTTGCCTTTCGAAAGGTGATCGTCGAGTAGAGGACGTCTTAGTAAGTCCTCATGATCCGGGAACCTGGCATGAGGGTAGCTTCTAAGGTGTCTTCCCATTGCTCTGGTGATCACCATGTCCCTACAAACTCGAATTGACCCGAACACCTCCAACGGTGGTGCTACCTACCTCTCAATGGTGGGATGGCACTACTTCAAAGGACATTTACACAGACGAATTCCTTAGGGTAGGTAGGTTCTCGTAGATACTTGCTCTAATCTCAAAACAAACTCAAAAACATCCTTTCACCAACACATTTTCAAAAGCTTTCAAAGCAAACTTTTCAAACACTCTGACGTATGAGTCGAACTGAAATTTTTCAAAGAAACTTTTTTAAACCCACATTGAAAAGCAAACAAACAATTTTGAAAACACATTGAGCAAGTATCTAAGAGCCCATGGATAACCATGGATAGAAAGGGTGCTAACACCTTCCCTTTCTATAACCTACCTCCCGAACCGAGAGCAATCTCTTTAAGGAATTTTTCTGTGCTTTTGTCCTTTCCATTTGGAGAAAATAAAAGACGGTGGCGACTCTTGCTTCCGCGACATTTCGCGAACCAGCGTTAAGCAGTCAGTTCCAGATCCACCGATCACAGAACTGGCGACTCTGCTGGGGAACTAATACTAAAGTGAGGTGTACCTTAGGGCTAGCTTATAACTATGTTTTCAATTGTTTTCCTTGTGTGCTTTAAATTGTGGGTTGCTTGGGAGTTCTATAGATCCTACACCCGGATCTGGGGGATACCTTTCTTAGAAAGTAGCAACAAGGCTGTGAGGGAACTGTGCGGGGTATACCGACATGGTTGAAACAGTCTGCTACGTTGATGTGGCACTTTGGTGTGTACCGGTAACCCTTGAGTTCAGTCAAGGAGAGTACGGGGCCTCCGCGTGGTGTCGTGAAGCATCAACAGACCTTAGGAACCTTAATTGAACTATCTTGGCCTCTTTAGGGTAGTGAGATAACTGACTTTGGTGCAGTCCAAGGTTGGTTGATACTCGATACTACACTCAATTGAGGGTTGCTTTCCTGGAATATTTCGGTCGCCAGTTCAGTGGCTAAATCGAAACGATGAACAATGAAAGCAATCCCGTGATATTGGGAACCTTAGAACCCGGTTACTTTGATTAGGACAGGTTGAACCCACCAACTTCAAGAGGGTACTACCCAGACCCCATGCTGGCCTTAAACCTTAAGGGCTTGTCTTGTGTGCCTTGTGTGCCCTACATGTTTGTCTTTGAAAATATCTGTGGTGTGTTTAATCATAGCATCATGACATCATCCAGCATCATATGCATTGACTAACCATTTCAGGGGTTCGAATTTTCATCTTTGTTCTTGTTTTGTAGGACATGGAAACTGTTCGTAGAAAGACAATTCAGGTCAATCTTGTAAGGATCCCTCCTCAGCTTAAGGAGCTTATATCCAGGATTCCCGAGAACTCTTCATTCAGTGACAGGCATGGAAGCCTCATCAGCTTGGTCAACACCAACATTGAGGAAGATATGATAAAGGTCTTGTTCCAATTCTTTGACCCTCTGCATCACTGCTTTACCTTCTTGGACTATCAGTTGGTACCTACATTGGAGGAGTTCTCCCGGCTCCTGAAGATCCCTATCCTTGATCAGCTACCCTTCAACGGTACAGAAAAGGAACCGAAGCTGGAAGAGATTGCTAAAGCCTTGCACCTACAGTCATCTGACCTCAAGGGACATTGGGAAGTCAGAAGTGGTATCAAAGGGTTCTTAGCCAGGTTTCTGTTTGAAAAAGCCCTTGAATGTTGGAACTCCCTTGACTTGCAAGCTTTTGAAGAGGTTGTGGCCCTCCTTGTTTATGGCTTGGTGTTGTTCCCTAACCCAGATCAGCTCATTGATATCAGTGCCGTTCAGATCTTTATGTCCAGGAATCCTATACCTACGTTGCTGGGGGACATCCTTCACTCATGTTACACTCGAACCATGAGAAAAAGAGGTGTCCTTATGTGTTGCACTCCTCTCCTGGGAAGGTGGTTTATTTCGCACCTTCCCTAATCAGTCCTGAAAAATGAGCGGGGTTTGAGATGGTCACAACGGTTGATGACTCTTACGCATGCAGATATACATTGGTGTCCCAGGTCCAGAGGAGATGTCACTATCATTGATCGTTGTGGGGAGTACCCTAATGTTCCTTTACTTGGAATCAGAGGAGGTATTACTTATAGCCCATGCCTGGCTTGGAGACAGTTTGGTTATGCTCGGAGGGATGGTCCTCATGACATGCTAATTCCTGACATAGTTTTTGACTTCGACAATGATACTCAAGGACTTCGCCAGAGATTTATCAGAGCCTGGAGGATGCCCAGTAGGATAGACAACAAGACTCTGGGGCACCGGAACTCCATCCCTTTGGAGCCTTATCTCAAGTGGGTACGCGCCCGCTCCCAGAAGTTAGTGATGCCTTATCCTCACATGCTTCCAGTAATCAAAGAGCCTGTCTTGGAAGGGGAAGTGTCTCATGTTATTCAGCACCCTGATATGCCCACGTCCTGGGAAGAGATGCAGAAGAGCTGGATCCAGCTTAAGGAGGAAAGGAATTCTCTTGAGACTAGTCTGTATGCCAGTGAAAAGAAAGTCCTGGAGCTCACTCGCCTGTTGCATGAGGAGAGGAATCTCAACACCTACATAGCTCCGAAGAGGATGCGCAGTGTATTTTGGGATTGACTTGATTTTTGTACTTTTGCCCATGAGGCCTTGATGTATTAAACAATGATTTCTTTAATAATAATGTGTGTTCCTTTTTGTCTACAACAAATTTGAACTTTCGAACCCTTGAATGCATTGCATACGCATTTCATACATCATGTGCATAGCAGGTTTTTCCTCTTTTCAGGTTGCTTACAGTTCTTCGCTGTTTATTTCAGCATCATGAATCCCGGATCTGAATCAACAGAGACATCAATCAAGGCTCTCCAGGCGCAGAATGCGCAGTTTCAAGAACTAATCATGGGTCTAGCTAAAGGCCAAGAAGAACTGAAGACTATGCTCCTGAAGAAGGAGAAGAAGAAGAAGAGAAGAAATGTTCTGTTCAACTCGGGCCGAAGGTTGGGTAATACTCTGCAGCATGAAGAGGCTGGTTCTTCTGTTGGCAGGAGTCCTTCTCAGGCAGAAGTAAAGGTTCCTAGTCCGGTCGTCTCCGACAACGAGACAGATTTTGATGAGGAGCAGTACCCTCCTGCAGATGACAGATACAAGCAACTGGAGGACAGGTTGAAGGCTATGGAGGTGCAACAGGCACCTGGGCTGGATTTCGGAGATCTGGGTTTGTCGACTGGTGTGATTATCCCGCATAAATTCAAAGCACCATCCTTCTCGAAGTATGACGGGGCGTCTTGTCCCAAGCTGCACTTAAGGTCCTATGTTCGGAAAATTCAGCCGTACTCTGCGGACAAGAATCTATGGATCCACTTCTTCCAGGAGAGTCTTTCAGGGACTCATCTCGAATGGTTCTATCAGCTGGATGGGACCAAAGTTCGTAACTGGGAGGAGCTGGCTACTGCTTTCTACAAGCAGTATCAGTATAATGCCGACCTTGCCCCCACACGTACCCAACTCCAGGGTATGGCGTTAGGCGCAAGCGAAGGTTTTAAGGAGTACGCTCAGAAGTGGAGAGACCTGGCTGGCAGGGTGCAGCCACCATTGACTGATCGGGAGCTGGTTGACATGTTCTTGGGGACCCTATCTGGGCCGTTTTTCAACCACCTCATTGGGAATTCTTCTGCTGGTTTCACTGATTTGATCTTGACTGGAGAAAGGATTGAAGCTGGGTTAAAATCTGGAAAAATTGCAAAGGCTGCATCCTCTAGTTCGGAAAAGAAACCATTCAAGAAGGAGTCTAGTGCCGTTTATGGCTCTAGGAGATCAGAGAAATATGAGCACCGCCAATCGGCCAGTGCGGTCATGATTGCTAAGCCTGCTGCCGCTCCCCGGCCAAACAATACTCAGAAGGTGGAAAGACCCCGGAGAGAATTCTCCCGTTTAAACATGACTTTGTCGCAGATCCTGCCACAGTTGCTCTCAACCAATTTAATGACTGTCAGGGAGGCGCCAAAGTTCCCAAATACTGCATCCCCCAAGTACAACCCGAATGCTCGTTGTACTTATCACTCAGAAAGCCCGGGGCACTCTACTGATGACTGTTGGGCGTTGAAGAATAAGGTGCAAGACCTTATCGACGCAAAGGAGATACAATTCGAGGCGCCTGCAAAGCCGAATGTAGTTACTGCCCCTATGCCTCAGCACGGGGTAAATGCTGTTGATGAAGACGTTTATGCTGTTTCTGTGGATGATCTAGCCACTCCTCCAAAGATCGTTAAGAAGAACCTACTGCAGGCCGGTTTATTTCCGGGTTGTAGTGAGGGTTGCCTGTTCTGTGTTGTGTCCCCATCTGGTTGTCCCTTGCTAAAATTAGGCATACAAAGCTTAATGGATAGCAAGGAGATTCTATTCAAGAAGTCTGCTGTTCGTTTGGTTCCAATGGAAGAAGTCTCTGTGGTGACTATCTTCAATAATCCGATCCCGGCTCTCCAGAAGAAGCCCGTTCAAATTCTGACCGTCGCACCTGTTACTATCACTGTTCCTGGGCCCCTGCCCTATGTATCTAATAAAGTTGTCCCTTGGCACTATGGGGCAGATGTATATATAAACGGGATTAAACAAGAGCTCAACGCTGGCGCCAGCATCTGTGACATCACTGGCCCGGCCAAAGTTACCCGCAGTGGCAGGCTCTTCTCGCCTGACATTGCGCCACCTGCTGCCCGAAGACCGCTCCTGATAATTCCTGCAAGTACACCTACTCCCGTTGCTGATCAAGTTGTTATTCCTGCTGCTGATCCGATTGTTTCTCCTGCTGTCGAGTCATCCAATGCTCGGGGCAAGGGAATTGAAACTGAGCCTGCCCAGATGGAGGCACCCATACCCATAGCTGCTGAAGCCTCCCCACAAGAGATGGAGGAGATTTTGAAGATTATAAAGAAGAGCGATTTTAATGTGGTGGAACAGCTGGGGCATACGCCCTCCAAGATCTCCATGCTCTCTTTACTGCTGTGCTCTGAGGCCCATGCAAAGGCCCTCATCTCATTCCTCAAGACGGCCCATGTGCCACATGAAACCTCTACAGTCCAGTTCACTGATTGCGTGGCAAGCCTAACGGCAGATAATGGCTTGGGTTTCTCAGACGCTGACTTGACCGCAAAGGGGAGAGACCATAATGATGCTCTGCATGTCTCGATCGAATGCAGGGGCACCACCTTGGCACATGTGTTGGTTGATACTGGGTCATCTTTGAATGTGCTACCCAAGAAGGCTCTGGATCGTCTAGATTGTGAAAGCCTGGATTTGAAACCCAGAAACATTATCGTCAGGGCGTTTGACGGTTCAAAGAGGATGGTCCATGGAGAAGTTGACATTCCGATTCGGGTGGGCTCTCAGGTGTTCGACTCCACTTTTTATGTGATGGACATCCGTCCATCTTACTCTTGTCTACTGGGTCGACCCTGGATACATAAGGCTGGGGCAGTGACCTCTACCTTGCATCAAAAGCTGAAGTACCCCGTCAGAGGGAAGATTGTCACCGTGCAAGGAGAGGAAGAATATATGGTGAGCCACTTAAACTCGTTCAGATACATTGAGATGGATGGGGAGTTTATTGAGACCCCCTTTCAGCATTTCGAGGAGGTGTTTCCCATTGCAGCAGAAACAACAGAAGCGAGTGGTCCTTTGAAGATGGCTTCTCTGAAAGATGCCAGGGCTGTGGTGCAGAAGGGTGAATGTGCCGACTGGGGCAGACTTCCAGACTTCACCCAGAAGACTGATAAACTTGGGCTGGGTTTTACCTCAGAAGGTCAGAGAGCTATGAGGAAAGCGAAGATCGGAAGGCCTCCGGTATTTATTAAAAGCTCAGAAGTGAATGCTGTTGGGGAAGATCATGAAGTGGACGAAGCAGAATTCAACAGCTGGATCTATCCGACGGCCGAAGACGGATTGAACAATTGGAGCGCAAAGGACCATACCCCTGTTACCTTTGTGACGCAGTAATGAATTCCTATGTTTTGTTATTTTGTAATAAACAATGATAAACTCTATGGCCCGGTGTCTTACCCGAGGCACCGTGGTTCTATTTGTGAGGGCATACAAACTGTCATTTTATACATCATGAATGAAAATCTTGGACGTATTTTTCGCATTGCAAATATTGTGTTCCTTTTCTGTCTTTCCTTTCCTTTACATAATTTTCAAAAACAGCTGTATTTACACACACACTCACTCATACAGGTTCCAATCCACTCTGGATCTCACTGATAACAGCTCTGCTAATGCCAATTATGACTTCGAAAATCCGATCAACTTAGCCGAAGACGAAGGTGAAGATGATTGCGAAGTGCCTGGCGAGCTTGCTAGACTGTTGCTTCAGGAAGAGAGGGCAATTCAACCCCATGAAGAGCCAGTGGAAACCATAAACCTGGGTACTGAGGCAGATAGAAAAGAGGTAAAGATTGGTGCCAACCTAGAGCTCAGCGTGAAGCAACGGTTAACCAAGATGTTACATGACTATATGGAGATCTTTGCCTGGTCCTACGAAGACATGCCCGGGTTGGATACCGATATTGTTGTCCATCATTTGCCGACTAGGGAAGACTGCCCTCCAGTTAAACAAAAGGTTCGTCGGATGCGTCCAGAGATGTCCGAGAAGATTAAAGCCGAAGTCATGAAACAGTTTGATGCCGGTTTCCTTGCAGTAACTTCTTACCCGCAGTGGGTTGCTAATGTGGTGCCGGTACCTAAGAAGGATGGAAAGGTCAGAATGTGTGTTGATTACAGGGATCTGAACAGGGCCAGCCCCAAAGATGACTTCCCCTTACCTCACATTGATGTCCTTGTTGATAATACAGCTCAACACAAGGTATTCTCTTTCATGGATGGCTTTTCAGGCTACAATCAGATCAAGATGGCACCTGAAGACATGGAAAAGACTACATTTGTTACTCAGTGGGGCACCTTCTGTTACAAGGTCATGCCGTTCGGATTAAAAAATACTGGGGCAACCTACCAACGTGCCATGGTTGCCTTATTTCATGATATGATCCATCACGAGATCGAAGTATATGTGGACGACATGATCGCTAGGTCCCAGACTGAGGAAGAGCACCTAGATCATCTGCAGAAATTATTTGACCGGTTAAAACTGTACAAGCTGAGATTGAACCCGAACAAGTGCACCTTCGGGGTAAGATCTGGGAAGTTGCTAGGCTTCGTGGTCAGTGACAAAGGTATTCAAGTGGACCCTGCTAAGGTCAAAGCTATTCAAGAGATGCCAGTTCCTAAGACAGAGAAGGAAGTCAGAGGCTTTTTAGGACGCCTGAATTATATCGCTCGATTCATCTCACATCTGACTGCTACCTGTGAGCCAATCTTCAAGCTGCTGAAGAAAGATCAGGTAGTACGTTGGAACGATGAATGTCAGGCTGCCTTCGACAGAATCAAAGAGTATCTCCAAGAACCACCTATCCTTATGCCACCGGTTGAAGGGAGACCTCTGATACTATACCTGACAGTGCTCGACAACTCAATGGGGTGTGTGCTGGGGCAGCATGACGAGTCTGGCCGAAAAGAGCACGCCATTTATTACCTTAGCAAAAAGTTTACCGACTGTGAGACCCGATACTCACTGCTCGAGAAAACTTGCTGCGCTTTGGTATGGGCTGCTCGCCGGCTGAGACAGTATATGCTGACTCACACCACTTTGTTGATCTCAAAGATGGATCTGATAAAGTACATATTCGAAAAGCCTGCTCTGTCTGGAAGAATTGCAAGATGGCAAATGATCTTGACGGAATACGACATTCAGTACACAACCCAGAAAGCCATCAAGGGGAGTGTATTGGCAGACCACTTAGCTCATCAAGCTGTAGATGACTACCAATCAATGAACTTCGAGTTTCCGGATGAAAGCATCATGATTGTAACTGATTGTGAAGTGCCTGGACCGGATGAAGGACCTGAGCCAGGATCCCGATGGTCTATGCACTTTGACGGAGCTTCCAACGCTTTGGGAAACGGTATCGGTGCCATAATCATATCTCCACAAGGTACTCATACTCCACTCACTGCCCGGCTATGTTTCAACTGTACCAACAACACGGCGGAGTATGAGGCGTGTATCATGGGTCTTCAAGCTGCGATTGACCTAAGGATCAAATTTCTAAGCGTTTTCGGAGATTCCGCTCTTGTGATCAATCAGATCAAAGGAGAGTGGGATACGAAACATCCAAACTTGATTCCTTACAGAGAATGTGTGTTGACCCTGATTCCCCACTTCACAGAGATAACCTTTGAGCACTTTCCAAGAGAAGAGAATCAGTTAGCGGACGCGTTAGCTACAATGTCTTCAATGTTCAAGGTCAAATGGGATAATGAAGCTCCCCGGATCACCATCTGGAAACTGGACGAACCGGCATACTGTTGTGATCTCGAAACTGAATTGGTGACTGAGAAGCCTTGGTACCACGAAGTGAAGAGATATCTGGAAGCTCAGGAATACCCTGAAGGTGCATCTGTCAACGATAAGAAATTCCTGAGGAGGTTTGCAGCCAAGTTCTTCCTAAGCAACGGCATCTTGTACAAACGAAACCATGATTCGACCTTACTGCGTTGTGTGGACAAAACTGAAGCAGAACGAATCATGGAAGAGCTACATGAAGGGACCTTTGGTACGCATTCCAGTGGACACACTATGGCTAAGAAAATCCTACGGGCAGGATATTACTGGTCCACAATGGAAGCTGATTGCTACCAACACTCCAGGACATGCCACAAGTGCCAGATCTATGCAGACAAAGTGCACGTTCCTCCGGTTCCCCTGAATGTTCTGACTGCGCCGTGGCCGTTTGCAATGTGGGGCATAGATATGATTGGCGAGATCAGACCTACGGCATCCAACGGACATCGCTTCATCCTAGTGGCGATCGACTATTTTACGAAGTGGGTTGAGGCAGCATCCTATGCAACGGTAACCAAGACTGTTGTGGCACGGTTTATTCGGCACAACCTGATCTGTCGGTACGGCGTCCCTGAGCGGATTATTACAGACAACGGTACCAATCTGAACAACAAAATGATTGCTGAGCTTTGCGAACAGTTTAAGATACAGCACCACAATTCTTCTCCTTACAGACCGAAGATGAATGGGGCTGTAGAAGCAGCAAATAAGAACATCAAGAAGATCGTGCAAAAAATGACAGTAACTTACAAAGATTGGCACGAGATGTTACCGTTCGCTCTGCATGGGTACCGTACCTCAGCTAGGACGTCAACCGGGGCAACTCCTTTCTCTCTGGTTTATGGCATGGAGGCAGTCTTGCCGATCGAAGTACAAATTCCCTCCCTCCGGATAATGAAGGATGCAAATCTGAACGAAGATGATTGGATCCAAACACGACTTGACCAGCTCAACCTCATTGACGAAAAGAGACTTGCTGCTATCTGTCATGGTCAGACGTATCAAAAACGAATGATCAGGGCATTTAACAAAAAGGTCAGACCACAGGAATATCAAGTTGGGGATCTGGTAATCAAGAGAATCATCCTTCCTCAGAGTGATCCAAGGGGCAAATGGACCCCTACATACGAAGGGCCATTTGTGGTTAAGCATGTGTTCTCAGGAGGAGCAATGATATTAACCAACATGGATGGTGACGACCTTCCTCACCCCGCCAATGCAGACATAGTTAAAAAATACTACGCATGAAAACAAGACCCGCTAGGCTGACATGCCTAGGCAAAAATTAGGGCTTCCCGTCGAACCAAAAGGGTTCGGGCAAAATGAAGGGATGAAAATAAAAAATCTGTACACCCGGCAAGTCGAAAACCTGAAAAGGCGGCTTGGGCAAAAATGGGTATCCCGGTGGATTGAAAACCCGAAAGGGCGGTCCAGGCAAAAATAAGGGATAAAAGCGTAATACTATGTCTCATTGGATCACTTTGCATCCAGAATCCGGTATCTACATCAAGTTCAAACAGCATCGATCAGTCAGCTTCACCTTCAACCAAGGTCATCAAGTGATGAGACGCTCGGAGTTATAAAGGCAATAGCAGAGTTGAAACCCAGTGGATCATTCATCTTTCACACAGCTGTTTTATTTTCTTTTGTACAAAACTTGTATAAACTCTTTTGATCGGCGGCGTACCTCTTACTAGGACGTCAGCCTCTTGTACACAAAACGCCTATTTAGGCCATTCAAAAATCAATACAAATATATTTTTCAGTTAAACGTGCCAAGTGTTTTTCTTTTTCCGTTTTGTTTTGCGAAGAACGTCCAAGGTTCAATTTGTGATATATGCATTGACAATAATTTGCTAACTCATAAATATTTGCATACGAAACAAAGGAATTAATTGCAGGTGACACTAGAAACAGGGGCAATAAAGAGTTGTCTAAACAATCCAATTGTTCTATCCTCCAAGGTACCAAGATGGGTTCAGCTGAAGAACACGACCAGTACATATTAGTTCCCCAGAGAGTAAAACAATACATTCTTCTCCAAGCAAATCATCAAATATCAAGGAAATTGAGTATCCTCCAAGCCGATCTCAAACATTCCCCAGCAGCAATACATATATTCTTAAACAAGCATCCCCGACAGTCTTGGTCTAAAGATTGTTCCCCGGCGGCATACCAACAATTCAAAGGAATCACTTCCCCGCAGTCCAAAACTCCCCCAAAGAGTCCAGTCCAACCCGGTTTCCCCAGGAAAGTTGGAATTCATATCTCCCCAAGCAGTAAGCTTATCCCCAGTATATTCTGGAAGCTTATCCCCTAGCAGAGCACGAACACGTCGTCCGGCTTTATTTAAAGAGTTATTTCCTTAACTGGATATAACTGGGTTATCCTCAGCCAAAAGCCATGGAAAGATCGTCGTCAACGTAGTCCTTTCCTATCCCCAGCGAAGTCCATTAATACTTCCACAACACGATATCCTCAGCAAGTTATCAATAATTCAAGCAAAGCATCTCTATCCCCACAGAGTACCGCTTCCCAGCACGGTCGCCAGAGTATCTTTTCTCCCCGCAGACTCTTCATTTGCCAAGTTTATTCCTCAACGGAGTTATCTTCTCCTACCGGTATTCTTGCAGTTATCATCCCCAGCGGAAGCAAAGTCTATTCTTCAACGTCAGCCCAGGATACAACTTCCCGGCACCCGTCAAGGATTCACTTTCCTAGACGAAAACATACATAAAACTTCACATACATCATCATAGCATGCATAACGCACTGCATCATACAAATCTCCTTTATGTTGAGAACATCGTTGCTTGATCCATATCATGCATTGCATATGACTGAGTTTTACCTTTCAGGAAAGATGCAGTTTAAAATCTCAATCACGTTTCAAGACCTAGACCGGTTCAGTTAAATCGACCCTAAGATTTTCCTGATTCTTATCCAGTCAAAGGCCTTCTCTGGTTCAGTCAGATCGACCCTAAGATCTCCCTGATGCTTATCCAGTTGAAGATGTTTCAAGACCTAGACCGGTTCAGTTAAATCGACCCTAAGATTTTCCTGATTCTTATCCAGTCAAAGGCCTTCTCTGGTTCAGTCAGATCGACCCTAAGATCTCCCTGATGCTTATCCAGTTGAAGATGTTTCAAGACCTAGACCGGTTCAGTTAAATCGCCCCTAAGATTTTCCTGATGCTTATCCAGTCAAAGGCCTTCTCTTGGTTCAGTCAGATCGACCCTAAGATCTCCCTGATGCTTATCCAGTTGAAGATATTTCAAGACCTAGACCGGTTCAGTTAAATCGACCCTAAGATTTTCCTGGTGCTTATCCAGTCAAAGGCCTTCTCTTGGTTCAGTCAGATCGACCCTAAGATCTCCCTGATGCTTATCCAGTTGAAGATATCCCAAGACCTTGTCCGGTTCAGTTAAATCGACCCTAAGATTTTCCTGATTCTTACCCAGTCAAAGGCCTCTTTGGTTCAGTCAGATCGACCCTAAGATCTCCTTGATTCTTATTCCAGTAGAAGACACCCAAGATTTTTCTCAACGAGCGTTGTTGAAGTTAAAGTCGCCCAAGGTTCTCTTACCATTCATGCTAAGGTAGTAACCATCCCTGGTTCATTCATCAGCGTTTGAAGCTCCAGACTCAGCTCCTGTAACCAGTCAGGACACATCTATACCAAGCATCTAAAATCAGCTCCTGCAACGTGTCAGGTACTCATTTTCTCTTTTGCAGGTATGCAGGTTCTAGCTAAGGAATCTCCTACGCGATCAACATCCCGATGGCATCTATAAGCCCATCATCCTATCCAGCAATCTCCAAATGGCATCTATAAGCCCATTCCCCCATCATCACTGCTACTATGTAAGCGCAAATTTCTGGGCACTTTAGTGTTCAATCATCTTCCACCTTCGGATTACGAAAGGCACGCCAGCCAATCTGCATCCTCAGGTCTAAGAAGATTGAACAGGGGCAACTGTTGCACCCCAAAATTTGCCCTCCCATATGCTCCAAGATTTGTCAAGCCAAGTCACAAAATTCCCCAAGGGTTATGCAGTTCAACTGTCTCCTATACAGTCAAAACTAGGGTTTGAGTTCTGATCAAGAAAATGAAGTTTTCAAATGCCCAATCAAGTCTCATATGCTCACAAACATGGTCAAGTATCCTCATATCAAGTTTCAAGGCATTCAGCTCAAAATTACAATCAAAACCCTAGATTGCACTACAGTCAACTGTAGGGGCAAAATGGTCATTTGACAGTCAAAAGTTCAAATTTTTGGTCAACATATCATTTTGAAGCCACAAACATCATTTGATCAATGCTTGATCATGATTCTCAAAATTTGGCTCAGAAATCATCAAAGATGCAAAAGTTACTATATTTGGACAGCTGAAAAAGTCAACTGAAATTGACCAGGGCATAACTTTCACATGGATTATCAGAAAAATTCCATCCAAAGCTCATTTTTAAAAGAAAGACATTTCCTACAACTCATCTTCATATTCCAAGTCCAAGAAATGCTCTCACAAAAAGTTATCAATTTCAACATTATAGGTCATTTTCAAAAGTCAACAAAAAGGGACTTTAAGTCAAAGGCCATAACTTGAGATTGGTAAATCAAAATGACATGGGACCAAAGGCATTGGTTAGAGGACTCAAAGACCTTTCCAAAATGTCCAAGAACATGTGAAAAGCTTAAAAATTGAGCAAGTTATGCCTTGTGGAAGTTGGGAAATTTTTGGGAATTTTGAAAAGTCAACAATGGTTCAAATGACCTAAAAATGCAAATGGGCCCATTTTTCTTCCAAGTTTCTTCATGCCAAGCCTATGCACGACCATTAGGCCCAAAGGGAAGTATTTTCTCATTTTTTAATTATTTATTTGAATTTATATTAATATTAATTCATTTAAATTATTTTAATACATGAAAAATATAAAGCTTGACCTAAAAAATCTTTTTATGCACATTCTAGACTCAAGATTTCGTGCACATCCTAATTAGGCAAGATTTGGTTTGATTTGGCATGATTGAATAAAATTACACATGAAAAAGATTCAAAAAATCCTTAGAAAATCAATTATCCAAAATCATCATGGCAAGAGATTTTGTGCAATTTTGTTGACCTAGCATGCTCACTACATATTCAGGAATGCAAACCTAATGCCTTTACACTCTAAGCTGCGCTGAAAACTCCTTTGCAAACTTGACTTTTTTTCCATAAAACACAAAACTGGTTTCAAGGTTACAGGTGGTTTTAAGCCCTAATTCTTATACCAAAAGCTTGCTCGTGGACTCCTGATCAAATTCCAATCAAGAACATCAACCAAAACGCAAAGAAGTGGTATCAAGAACTCTCACTGTATCAAGAATTTTTTGAAATCACATATCATAAATCATACGTCTTTTTGCATTTTTGTTTATATATTCATGTTCCTGATGAAGTTTGTGAGCTAACCATCATATTTAATTGCATTATCATCCTGTATATCAAATTCCACCATGCGCGATTTCTAGGTTTTGCAGGATTGTAAATTAGGGCTTTCGTGATAAGGGAAAATTAGCCCATGAGAGTATGATCATTCAAACCAGCTCACCAAGACGAAGAGAGCTTGACCCTCGCGATGAATTTATGACCAATAGAATGCTAATCGCTATTTTCTTGTAGGTTGCTTAAGGCCACGCATCCAAAACCGTGGCTGGAGGTTCTTGTTTTCAGAAAAGTGAGGACGACGATGTGTTGTCCGTCTGTGATTTGCTGATTTAAATATTCGCGCGTTTCCATCTATTAATGCGCTGGTTACTTTTATATTATTTGTTTGTTTATATAATAATCGAATATGCGCTTAGCTCAGCTGGCAAACTCCCATTGCTTCAACCTCCAAGACCTGGGTTCAAGTCCCAGGTCTGTGCAATTTCTCACATTATTTTTCAATACATCATTCCATGCAGCGCTCATAGTGATGTACACCATATTCCATCCTCATCCAGACATACACGCGTCCATCCAGTCCAACTCAAGGGCCAAGATTCAAAGAATGCTGTAGGCTTAAGTCAACGCATCTACACACTATTCCAAAAAGTCAATGAGACCAAAATCAATTGGGCCAGCCTTCTAAGATCAAGACCTCCAATTTTGGGGCTACCCCCCCCCCCCCTGGTTTGCATTTTCTTATTTATTTTTATATCTTATTTTTTTTAATTGCAATTTTATTTAATTTATCATCTCAATTTAATTAATTTATTTTTTTACAAAAAATGCAAAAAACATTATAAAAATCAGAAAAAGGCAAATAAAAATATAATTTTTATCTTAATTACTTTTATAAATAAATTAACATGTAAATATTTAGTTTTAATTAGGTTGTTATTTTAATTCTTTTAATAACTAAAAATCCAAAAAATAATTAGAATTAGGTTAATTAACAATTTTCATTCCTTTTAATTTCCTTTTTACAATAATTATAATTATTTTATTTTATTTATTTTCATAAATTAAATTTTTGCATGTAAATTGACTTAGATTTAAATTAGGTTAAAACTTAATATTTTTGCAATAAATTAAAAAACATTAGAATTAGGGTTTAGCATTTTATTTTTAATTTCAATAAATTCTTTTTCTTTTAAAACTTAAAAAACACAAAAATACCCAAAACATTTAATTTTTCATTTTTTATTTTAATTCCTTATTAAATTTAATCTTTTTTGCAAAAGGGTCCAACGCCCGTCGCTTTTAGTTATTAATTTCGCGCGTTTACTTTATTGCTTATTATAAATTGTGTACAAGTCCCAAAGCCTTGTAATTTTAACTTTTCGCACTTTTATTCGCTTTATTTATTTTTTCAGTCAAATCGGGTCCGGTTTAATTTTGGCGATGTGGACCCGCGCCATTTGTAATAGCCTTAAATTTATTTTCCCGCAACTTATAACTGTTAAAAAGCATGCAAGAATGAATGTCTTAATTAAAATCAAGCGTAGATCACAATGACATGACAAAAGACAAATATCAATGAAAACGACACACGATTCGCACACACCACCCCTAGGGTACGCCTCACTGTTGCCTTTCGAAAGGTGATCGTCGAGTAGAGGACGTCTTAGTAAGTCCTCATGATCCGGGAACCTGGCATGAGGGTAGCTTCTAAGGTGTCTTCCCATTGCTCTGGTGATCACCATGTCCCTACAAACTCGAATTGACCCGAACACCTCCAACGGTGGTGCTACCTACCTCTCAATGGTGGGATGGCACTACTTCAAAGGACATTTACACAGACGAATTCCTTAGGGTAGGTAGGTTCTCGTAGATACTTGCTCTAATCTCAAAACAAACTCAAAAACATCCTTTCACCAACACATTTTCAAAAGCTTTCAAAGCAAACTTTTCAAACACTCTGACGTATGAGTCGAACTGAAATTTTTCAAAGAAACTTTTTTAAACCCACATTGAAAAGCAAACAAACAATTTTGAAAACACATTGAGCAAGTATCTAAGAGCCCATGGATAACCATGGATAGAAAGGGTGCTAACACCTTCCCTTTCTATAACCTACCTCCCAAACCGAGAGCAATCTCTTTAAGGAATTTTTCTGTGCTTTTGTCCTTTCCATTTGGAGAAAATAAAAGACGGTGGCGACTCTTGCTTCCGCGACATTTCGCGAACCAGCGTTAAACAGTCAGTTCCAGATCCACCGATCACACCCAGCGGAGTGCATCAAATTCCCCAGCATAACGTATCAACGGTATCCCTAGTGGAGTTATCATCAAAACCTCAGCAAAGTATCTCTTCCCACAGAGTAATTCCCTGCAGAGTAATCTCTCCAACAAGTTTATTCCCCAACGGAGTCATCTTCTCCTACCGGTTTATTCTTCAATCATCATCCCCAGCAGAAATGAAGAACTCTACTCTTCAACATCAGCCCAGGATTCCACAAACTCCCGGCATTCGTCAAAGATTTACTTTCCTAGACGAAAATATATTCATAGACATTTCACATTATCATACATCATGACATATGCATATATGCATCATAACACACTATCTCATCATGACATCATGCATTTCATACATCATGACATTGCATACGACTAATGTTTTCCTTTTCAGGAAAAGGTCAATCCGAAGATGATTACTATCAACTATCGCAATTCCATATTCGATACCTGTATCTAGCCAGGGCATATCTGTGAGCGACTAATTCCAGATTCGACACATGTATCTAGCCAGGGCATATCTGTGAGTAATTGATTGTAGATTCGATACCTGTATCTAGCCAGGGCATATCTGCATGAAGAGTTTAGAGATTCGATACCTGTATCCAGCCAGGGCATATCTGTAGACGACCAATTCCAGATTCAATTCCTGTATCTAGCCAGGGCATATTTGTGAGTAACTGATTGTAGATTTGATACCTGTATCTAGCCAGGGCATATCTGCATGAAGAGTTTAGAGATTCGATACCTGTATCCAGCCAGGGCATATCTGTAGACGACTAATTCCAGATTCGATTCCTGTATCTAGCCAGGGCATATCTGTGAGTGACTGATTGTAGATTCGATACATGTATCCAGCTAGGGCATATCCGCATGAAGAGTTTAGAGATTTGATTCATGTATCCAGCCAGGGCATATCTGTAGACGACCAATTCCAGATTCGATTCCTGTATCCAGCCAGGGCATATCTGTGAGTAGTTGATTGTAGATTCGATACCTGTATCTAGCCAGGGCATATCTGCATGAAGAGTTTAGAGATTCGATTCCTGTATCTAGCCAGGGCATATCTGTAGACGACCAATTCGAGATTCGATTCCTGTATCCAGCCAGGGCATATCTGTGAGTAATTGATTGTAAATTCGATACCTGTATCTAGCCAGGGCATATCCGCATGAAGAGTTTAGAGATTCGATACCTGTATCTAGCCAAGGCATATCTGTAGACGACTAATTCCAGATTCGATTCATGTATCTAGCCAGGGCATATCTGTGAGTAACTAATTGTATATTCGATACCTGTATCTAGCCAGGGCATATCCGCATGAAGAGTTTAGAGATTCGATACCTGTATCCAGCCAAGGCATATCTGTAGACGACTAATTCCAGATTCGATTCCTGTATCTAGCCAGGGCATATCTGTGAGTGACTGATTGTAGATTCGATACTTATATCCAACCAGGGCATATCGGCATGAAGAGTTTAGAGATTCGATTCCTGTATCCATCCAGGGCATATCTGTAGACGACCAATTCTAGATTTGATTCCTGTATCCAGCCAGGGCATATTTGTGAGTAGTTGATTGTAGATTCGATACCTGTATCTAGCCATGGCATATCTGCATGAAGAGTTTAGTGATTCGACTCCTGTATCCAGCCAGGGCATATCTGTCGACGACCAATTCCAGATTCGATTCCTGTATCCAGTCAGGGCATATCTGTGAGTTGTTGATTGTAGATTCGATACCTGTATCTAGCCAGGGCATATCCGCATGAAGAGTTTAGAGATTCGATACCTGTATCCAGCCAGGGCATATCTGTAGACGACTAATTCTAGATTCGATTCCTGTATCTAGCCAGGGCATATCTGTGAGTGATTGATTGTAGATTCGATACCTGTATCCAGCCAGGGCATATCCGCATGAAGAGTTTAGAGATTCAATTCCTGTATCCAGCCAGGGCATATCTATAGACGACCAATTCCAAATTCGATACCTGTATCTAGCCAGGGCATATCTGTGGGTAACTGATTGTAGATTCGACGCCTGTATCCAGCCAGGGCATGTTTGCATGAAGAGTTTAGAGATTCGATTCCTGTATCCAGCCAGGGCATATCTGTAGACGACTAATTCTGGATTCGATTCCTGTATCTAGCCAGGGTATATCTGTGAGTAACTGATTGTAGATTCGATACCTGTATCTAGCCAGGGCATATCTGCATTAAGAGTTTAGAGATTCGATACCTGTGTCCAGCTAGGGCATATCTGCATGAAGAGTTTAGAGATTTGATACCTGTATCCAGCCAGGGCACGTCTGTAAGCAACCTTTTGAAGTTCCGGATTCGATTCATGTATCTAGCCAGGGCATATCTGTGAGCGTTTGATTGTAGATTCGATACCTGTATCTAGCTAGGGCATATCTGCATGAAGAGTTTGAAGATCAACCCCTGTAACAGGCCAGGTAATTATCTTTCTTTCTCAGGTACGCAAGTTCTCGCTAAGGAATCTCTTACGCGATCGACACTTCCAGATGGCATCTATAAGCCGATCCTCCTATCCACCATCTCTCCAAATGGCATCTGTAAGCCCATTCCCGCTGTCAGACTGTTGATACTCCACTATGTGAGTGCAAATTTCTGGGCACTCTAAGTGTTCAATCATCTTCCACCTTCGGATCACGAAAGGCACGTAAGCCAATCTACATCCTCAGGTCTAAGAAGATTGAACAAGGGCAACTGTTGTACCCCAAAATTTTCCCTCCCATATTCTTCAAAGTTTGTCAAGAATCATCTTCAATTGGTTCAAGACTACTCAAGGGTTACACAGTCTAAACATCCTCCTAAGCCAGTCAAATTAGGGTTTTGGTTCCTTCAGTGAATTTGAGGTTTTCAAGGGCTCAATCAAGTCATATATTCCTATATACATTGTCAAGTATCTACATACCAAGTTACAAGACTCACAGCATCAAATTGCACAGTCAAAAGCCCAATTTGCTTCACAATCAACTGCAGGGGCAAAATGGTCATTTTACAGTCAAAAGTCAAAAAATTTGGTCAACATCTTATTTTGAAGCCACAATCATCATTTGATCAAGTCTTGACCATGATTCCACAAGAATGGCTCAAAAATCATCAAGGTGCAAAAGTTTCTATTTTTAGACAGCAGAAAAGTCAACTGTAACTTGACCAAGGCATAACTTTTTCATGGTTCATCAAAAAAATCCCATCCAATGCTCATTTTGAAGGGGATGACATTTCCTACAACTCATCTTCACATTCCAAGTCCAAGAAATGCTCTCACAAAAAGTTATCAATTTCTACATTATAGGTCAATTTCAAAAGTCAACAAAAATGCACTTTAAGTCAAAGACCATAACTTAAGCTTGGTAAATCAAAATGACATGGGACCAAAGGCATTGGTTAGAGGAATTCAAGACCTTTCCAAAATGTCCAAGAACATGTTCATAGGATCAAAATCGAGCAAGATATGCATTGGAGAAGTTGGGAAATTTTTGTGAACTTGCAAAAGTCAACTTTGCCCAAAACACCTCATTTTTGCTAATGGGCCTCAAATTCCTTCTTGAAACTTTGTCCAAGGCCTATCCACGACCCATTGAGAATAATTTGAATTATTTTCTTATTTTTATTAATTATTTTGATTTTTAATTGATTATTAATTCATTTAATTAATTTAATTGTAGGAAAATGCCAAGATATGTTTTTCAAATCTTTTGTGAAGCAAATATGACCAATATGAGCTGGAGATTTCGTGTGCCAATCAAAGAGACAAGAAAATCCAATTTTGGCAAGTTTTATCAATCAAAAAAGTTGAAAAAGATTTGATTGAAATCAAATATTGAAAACATTATTCAATGGATTATTGGCCAAGATTATAACCTAAAACCATCCTACTACATATACTAAAGCTAACCCTAATGATGTAAACGTGCAAAACTGCTGCAAAGAGCCCTTACCATATTGAAAAAATTCAAAGAAAGCTTGAAACTGAATTCCACCTTCCAGGCCCTTTCAAGGAGATTTAAGGATTCAAACGCGTTGCTAGCATACTCAGGAACACATTGCAATCAAAAACAAGCCTTAAAGCTCAAGAACACGTTCTACACAGACCCACGGTTTGAACAAAATTTTCAAAATCATATACTTTGATTCATGCATATTTGACACTTTTTGTTAATTGTTTTGTGTTCATAAGGACGATACGAAGCTATTGGTATGATTCAATTGGATTAAGATGCCCTGAAACGTAAACCACCATTGATGAAACTTAGGGTTTCGAAGCTTCCAATTTGGGGGTTTGCTCTATAGGAAAAATTGGACCTTGAGACGCATATGGTTGAATTCGTCAAGGCCAGACGAATCCAACCCAACCCTCGCGAACAATTTCTGATCATCACACGCATGTTCTCTATTTTTGGTCATGCCATATTGTGGGGATTAAAAAACCCCGCTATTTGTTTTGTTTTGTGCAGGTTACAGCGAAGAAGACGAGACGTGGAGGCACGGGAGTGGTCCGTTCAAATCAGGGCGCGTGTGTTTTGCTTTATTGCATCATTGTTTGTTTTCTTAATATATTATTTATTGATCATTGTATTAACAAAAGCAAGCATGTGGTTGAGTTGGTGGAAAGCGTGTCGAATAACCATTGGGACCTGGGTTCGATTCCCAGGTCCCCCAAGCCTTTATTTCTATTTTTTCATAACAAGATCATGTGCAGGCTATTCAATACATTCCACCATAAACCTCGAGTGGTCCAAGCGCCAAGTGGCCACAGCATCAATCTACTGGTTCAGATGGAAGGACTATGGTACTCCTTAGTCAACGCGTACCTGGGCGATTCTCAAAGTCAAGGCAGGCTTGTGTTAATGGGCCAACAATTCCAGATTCACCTCCATTGGGTCCATCAAACCCCCTGGTTTATTTTTCTTTTTATTTTCTTTTTCCTTTTTATTATCTTTTTAATTATTATTATTATTAAGTATTTAATTAACAAATTAATATTTTTCATAATAAATTCAGAGAATAAAAAATGTAAATATTTTCATTAATTATTATTATTCTTATTTATTAATTTATTTTGTAAATAAATTCTAATTAATCAACTTAGTTTAAATTAGGTCTAATTTTAACCTTTTACAATAAATAAAACAAATTTAGAATTAGGGTTTCTTTTGACTTTTAATTTCTTTTATTTTATTTTCATTAAAACTTAAAAAACACAAAAATATAATTAATTAGTTATTAGGTTTAATATTTAAGTAATTGCAAAAAGGGACTAAATTAAATTCTTTTCCCAAAAAGGGTCAAAACCCTAAGGACGTCCCGATTAAATTTCCGTTGCACATTATTATCTATTTTGATTATTTATGTATCTGTTTCCAAGGATGTAATAATTAATTAGGATTTACCGCTTTCTTTACTTTCCGCATTTATTTTCCAAAACGGGTTATGTTTTTGGCGATGTATAGACCCGCGCCTTGTAATAGCGTAGATTCATATTTCCGCACTTTATTTTCTGCACTCTTAACTGTTAAAAATGCATGAAAGATTTGTATGACAAATTAAAATCAACTCGTAGCTCACAAATGCATGCTCAAAGATAAATATAAACTGAAACAACACACATGCACATGCCACTCCTAGGGTACGCCTCACTGGTTGCCTCGAACGTGGTCGTCAAGTATAGGGTGTCTTAGAGGTCGCCCTCCTGTCTAAAGATCATGTTGCCTCGAAACGGTCGCCTCGGATAAAAAGGATCTAGGACATTAGGGTTACTTCTAAGGCGTCCTACTATTGCTTCGGTGACCACACTGTCCTTATAATCGAATTGACCCGAATACCTCCAACGACGGTGCTACCTACTTCTCAATAGTGGGATAGCACTGTTTAAAGGACTCTTACACAGCCTAATTCCTTAGGGTAGGTAGACTTCTCTTAAGTACTTGCTCTCTCAAAAACAAAAAACAATCTTTTCACACTGACACTTTCAAAAAGTTTTCAAACAAATTTTTCATACACTCTTGAGGACAGATACAAGAGTTACTTAGAAACTTTTCAAACGAAACTTTTTCAAAACCCACACACACTTGAAAAGCAAACAAAATTTTGAAAACATAAGAGCAAGTACCTAAGAGCCCGTGGATAACCACGGATAGAAAGGGTGCTAACACCTTCCCTTTCTATAAATCTACCTCCTGAACTGAGAAACATTCTCAAAGAAGGAATTTTGATGTGCTTTTGTCCTTTCCATGTTGGAGAACATAAAAGACGGTGGCGACTCTTGCTTACCGCGACATTTCGCGAACCAGCTCTAAACAGTCAGTTCTATTTCCACCGATCACACTATGCGTTTAAGCAAAAATGCGAGGTGATTCAAATAAGTAAACTCGACAAGAAATCCAAGTTATTGGATAAGGACTGTAAACAAAACCTGCAAGGAACTCATGTTGTCAGACGATAAAAATGTGCAAGTAGTTCAAGTTTGAAAGCACACAAGTCACACAAACAACCTTAGGTTTAGGCTTGCATGGGGTCTAGGTATTACCCTCTTGAAGTTCAGTTGGTTCAACGTGTCCTAGTAATAATAACCGGGTTCTAGAGGTTCTAAATATCATTGACCATCCTCGATCGGTCATAATTCCAGTTTAGCAACCTTTTATTGCAGCCAAAATCATCGTGAGAGTATGGTCTCAACGAGTGTAGCATACTGCTACTTTCTATGGCCAAGTTGGTCAATTATAGGTTCTAAGGTTAGTTGATGCTTAATGACCCATTAGCAGCCCCATACTCTCCTTGTTTCTCCACAAGGGATATCGGTACCAACTAATGTTCCACATCAACATAGCTACTGCTTCAACCGTATCGGTCTATGTCGTACAGTTCCCTCACAGTCTATTGCTACTTACCTAAAAGGTATCCCCAGATCCGGGTTAGGATCTATAGTAACTCCGATACAAAGCCCACAAATATAAAGCAAACATACCAAACAATTAAAAATAATATGAACTATTCCTAAGGTACACCCCACTTAAATTTTCCCCAGCAGAGTCGCCAGTTCTGTGATACGGTGGCCAGAACCAGACTATTTTAAAATGCTGGTTTGCGTTTTGCGTTTGTTTTTGCAAAATGTCGCGGTAAACAAGAGTCGCCGCCGACTTTTATTTTATCCAACAAGGAAAGGAAAAAAGCACAGAAAAATCCTCTTTTGAGACATTTATGAGTACGGGGGGTAGATTATAGAAAGGGAAGGTATTAGCACCCTTTCTATCTGTAGTTATCTATGGGCTCTTAGGTACTTGCTCATCATTTTCAAAATTGTTTTCTTTGTGTTTATGGGTTTTGAAAAGTTTTTGTTTTAACTTCGATTTAACTCTTGCTTCTGTTTTCAAGAGTGTAATGAAGTGTTTTTGAAAACATGTCCGTAAAAGAGTGTAAGTGTGAAAAATTTGTTTGGATTGAGCAAGTACTTAAGAACTAATCTACCTACTCGAAAAAAGAATCGTTCTATGTTTGTTTCCTTTAGACAGCGCTATCCCACTATTAGTGAGTAGGTAGCACCGTCGTTGGAGTTTGAGGGTCAATTCGAAAGGGACATAAAGTCACTAAATCTACGTTAGGACGTCTTAGTGGTAACCCTAGTGTCTTAGATCATTTATCTGAGGCAACAATATCCGAGGCGACCATTTCGAGGCAACTTATGATCTTTTAAACAAGAGGGCGACCTCTAAAACAACCTATACTCAATGACCGTTTTAACGAAGGAAACAAAGTGGGAGTGTACCCTAGGAGTGCGCATGTGCGAGTGTGTTGATTTCAGTTTTTTTATCTTTGCACATTTGAGGTGATCTAACTGTTTAAAATTAGTCATACATTCTTGTCAAGCAAACCCTAATTATTCACATATCTAGCAGTTAAATATTTGCAAAAATTAAAGTGCGGAATTTAAACTAAGCTATTACAAGGCTTCGGGTATTTACATAGCCAAAAACAAACCCTTTGAAATTAAAAGCGGTAAAAATAAATAAATGTCCTAATTTAAATTATTACAAACCGGGAGCAGATACAATAATTGGGCAAAATAATAATAAAGCGCGCGAGAAAATTGGATCAAATGCGAAAACTAGGGTTTTGACCCTCCTAATTAAAAGAAAATGTTTTTTGTTGCTTTTATTAAAAATAAATAAGTTTTCCAAATCAAAAATGTAATTAATTGGTTAATTAAATTAATTAATGAAAAATAATTAAAAGACATATTTTTGGATTTTGCTTATTTTTAGGAAAAGAAATAAAGTAATTAAGTTAGTATAAAAAACTATTGATTCTAATTAATTTTAATTATTTGGGAAAATAAATTAAAATTATCTAACATTAATAACCTAATTAAATTAATTAATTTATTGATGAAAAATAAAATTCTAATTTTAATTGGACATAAAATATTTTTTGGTGATTTTTGATTTAAAAAAAATGAATTGATGGTTAGTAAATAAATAATAAATAAATAAATGAAATAAAAGAAAATATAAAAGATGAGATATTGGGCCTGAAAATTGGAGGTGCAAAGAGCAGAATCTGGGCCCATTTGTGGAGTCCGTTTGACCTTTGTGTAATCCAGTATGATGCGTTGACTTGGCTTATGGCGCTCCTTCAATGGTAGCCACCAGATTTGTTCATCTGGCGCGTTGATGATGAAGACTCACGGTAGATCTCCTGGCTTTGCACGCATTGAATTACCTTGAAATAAACAGAAAAATAGCAAATGCTAGAGGCAGGGATCGAACCCCTGACCTCCAGCCTCTAACGCCTTAAGCACCTACGTGGCCACCACTACACCAATTGTTTTTATCAGTTCATAAAATACGCAATAATAATAATATATGAGACAAGTAAAATAATAGAAATTCCGCGCGAAATTCAAACGGGCCAATTAGGTGGATCCACGTCTTCGTCTCCTTCCTCTTTCTGTAGCTAAAAGTTTTGGGACCTATACCCACGGACAATGTCCGTCGCTACAACCATGCCAATCCTCAAAATCACGTACAGGTAATATAAATGACCACCAAGGCCATGGTTAGAACCGTCTCCTTCTTCTGAACACAATGGTACCTTTTATCAAGGTCAATTATCCCTGTAATCAAAAGCCCTAGAACAAAGTCTGAAACCATAACAATTGTGGATTTCGTTACAGACCATATAAATGAAATTAAGTAATGCAGGAAGCTTGCAAATGCTCTATAGATTAAGAATATACCATTAATTAAGGTTAACAATGCTTAAATTTCAAGATGCGAATTCAAGAACAGGGCGAAGTTATGAACGGCTTACAGTGCGATTTGGGACGGGAACGACTTAGTTCTTGATTGCTTTAGGTTGCTGAGAGTGCAGGGAAGCGATTGGGACGGATAACAAGCCTCGAGGATGCCTCTAACTATCAATTTGATCTCACACTTTTTTGCTCTTTTTTCAAATCTGGTTCTCCTTCTCACGCCTCTTTCTAACTTTTTTTTAGGTCTGCACCCACTCTATATGTACCAAGCAATGCATTAGGGTTGATAATTGTATCCAAATCTTCCTCCTTCAATGCTTTTGATATTTGATTTGATTCACTTTGAAAACCTTCCAAATTTGGCTTATTCCCAATCTTTTTGTGCGCACGTGCCTTGATACGAATTTGAATGATGCTAGTTGTGTAATTGGAACCTGAAACAATCACAAAATCTCTTGTTATCAATGTTTTGGATTTTATTTGATTTATTTTGATTTAAATTTAATTAATTCAAATAAAAATCCAAATAAATAATAAAAATAAGACATGGACAAGTGGCAAAGGATGGAGCTCATGGGCTATGTTGCCAACTCAAAACAAGTGAAAAAGATTGAGCCCATTTGGCAAAATTTGAAGTTTTGGACATAGTTGACTTTTGGCAATTTTGCAAAAAAGGTCAACTTCACCAATGCATAACTTCCTCAATTTTGACTCTTTTGAGATGTTCTTGAACTTTTTAGAAATATTGAGATGTCCTCTATGAAAACCTTTTGGTCTCATCTCATTTTGATATTCCATGCTCATGTATGGAGCTTTGACAAAAAAGGTGTTTTTGTTGACTTTTCAAAATGACCTATAATGTCCAAATTCATAACTTCTTGTGAGTGCATATTTTGATCTTGGGAGATGAAGATGGATTGTAGGGAATTGCATCCTCTTAAAAATGAGCTTTGGAAGGGTCATTTATCATAAAGTATGAGAAAGTTATGCTTGGTCAAAGTTGAGTTGACTTTTCCTACAAAACCCTAATTTAGTAACTTTTGAGTCTTGATGAATTGTGAGCAATCCTTGATGAATCATGATCAACCCTTGATCAAATGATGAAATATACTTCAAAATGATGATGTTGACCAAAAATCTTGAAGTTTGACTGTATGTAGGTCACAGTTGACTTTTGCCCTAGCATAGTCGATTTTTGGGCTTTTGAGCAATTGACTGAGCAAATTTCCTCTGCAAGGCTTGAAACTTGACATGAATGATCTTGATAACATATTAGGACATTGGTGAGCATTTGGGATCACTTGGACTCAAGCATTCTGATGCAACACGAAACTCTAATTTGAGGTAGACTGCCTTAGGAGAGAGCTTGTCTGGCCAACCCTTGGACTATCTTGAGCAATTTGAGGATCTTTCTTGCAATGTTTTGAGAAATATGGGAGGGCAAATTTTGGGGTACAACATAACCCCACTATAATCAAACTAGTAACAAACTAGTGCGTACGCACAAGTTCTAGTCTGATATGCACATTTGTTTACATAATATATTTTATTAATTTATAAGTGACACATATTTATTTCATATTTGAATCATAAATACAATTTTCCGTATATAAAAATATTTAGATCAACAATAGAGTTTTTCCCGTATATAAATATTATTTTTATTTATGTATCATTTATAAAAAATATTTGGATCAATAATAATTTTTCTCTCATATATAATAATAACACTGTTTATAAAAATACGTTGATCAACAATATATATTTTCCCCGTATAATAAAATATTTTAGACCAATAATATATTTTGTCTCATATTCAAATATTATTTTTTGTAGGAATCATTTACAAAAATATTTAAAACAACAATAAAATATGACTCGACCCATACCAAACATTTGACACATAATTAAATATAATTTAATCAATTTTTTTTATAAAATATTATGAAAACATGTATTTATTGTACAGTTTGCTAGTACAGTTTGCTATATAGATATAATTTCACCTATTTGTGTTATAGTACAGTTTGCTAGTTAGGATTAAAACATGTATTTATTGCAGAAGTGTAAATGATAAATACATGTAAGGACTTAATTTGAATAGAACTCATGTAAGGACTTAAACTGAATAGTAGTGATTTTTGTGGTGTTATTTTGAATGCTGAGCCAACAATGATATCCAATGAAATAAAATAAAAGAACAATGATATCCAATTGCAAAATGAGCCAGCAATAACATAAATAAACAGACTATAAGGATTTCAAGAGATAAACATTATTAACGTTGAATGGTGCAAACAAATTCTCATACCGTAATATATGAAAAGCCAAAAAAAATGTCCAAGTCTCCAAATTAATCCTGAACAGGAGCTTTGGTCTGAGCAGATCCTGCAAGTAGCGAGGAAGGAATTCCATAGAACGCCAAAACAACATCAACATATGGGATCTACATAGAACTTGCAATCACGAGAGCAACCCCATACAAAATTTTGTTACACCAACCTCTCAAAATGAAGTTTCAATTACAGTCTTATTTCACCAGATAAAGTTTCAATTAACCACAATCATTAGAAATATATTTCTTCAATGATATTTAACCATGGAAAGCACATCCAACACAACGATGAAGATGGGATGCGGAAAAAAAACCATTTAAACAACACAAAGCAAAAATGATGAAAGTTCAGAAATATGCTTATATCTTTATCAACAACTATCATCTCAAAGTGTTTTTTTTTCTTGTTGACAACAATCCATTTGTGATGGATTCGAATTACTATTTTCTACAGTTCTTTTGTATCATTGATGTCCTTCACTAGCTCAAAGAGTCTCACCATGTTGAAAGTGAGAAACTTTGACGGTTGAATGAAGTAAGAGAAACTTGTTTATGGTAAGAGTTTGGCAAGTGGAAAAATTGATGGTTGAATGAAGAAAGAGAAAAGAGAGATGTTGAGGGAGAAAGAAAAGATGATGGTAAAAGAACGAATAGACTACATTGGGAACATATATTTTGGAGCACGTTTACTTTATGTGACTTATATCATCTGTAGTGTAGTTTGTGTATGTCAGATGATTTTTGTTCTGGACAGACTCAATAGTTAGGCATGGTCCAATCTGCTTCAACCTTCTACTTCGTCCAACAACTTTGACCCATTAGCTATGTCCCCTTAGTCGGACACATTTGGTCGACTGCACCCATGAGCAGAGAGACCAACGACGCCCTGACCCATGCGCCTGCCGGCATCGGCAACTAACTCTAAGTCTGCTCGACACGCGTGGAGTAGACAACCAGAAAACTTCCATAACACATCTGCCCGTAATCTCTACCTTGCTCTGAGCAACGACTAGTTACGAGCATGACTGCATGTTTTGACTAAGTCCTGACAGCTTCCTATTTTTTAGGAAACTAACATCTAAGTCCAAAATAGAAACCAATGGCCAAGCGCCAATAAATCCTCACACTTGTGAGGGCTAGGTATTGAATATTCACTCTAAAAAATCATAATCTCTTTCTTGTATCTCTTTGCACTCATACTTACTTGATCTTCGGATTGTCTTGCAGGTGCACTCCCTCTTCTCCTCAGTTTCCAGCCTAGAAGATGTCATCCTTCGGTCCACATTCAGGTTCTGATCAACTGGTAATATCAATGGCGCCGTCTGTGGGAATTTTGTCTTCCCCATCTTCCTTTCCTCCAAACGGAAGATCAAAGCGAAATTCAAAGACTCGATCATGGCCATTCATGACGAATGCCATCTTTCTATAAAAACCATCCTTTCCCCTGTCCGCAAGACAGACGAGAATGAAGAGCTTCCTCACCTCGAGGATATTCCTGACACCAGAGACAATCGAACCTCGTCTCCCAACTCGGTCAACGCAGATCACAGTGACATTCAATTCTTGGAGAATCAGAAGTCCAAGAAATCCACCAAGGACCCACCAACGATCCTCCAACCAGTTCTAATCCCACCCAATGTCGATCCGGCCATAGCAACTCTGCTCGTCACTCTAAACCAAACCAATGCTCTAATCTTGCAACAGAGTAACATGATTGAAGCTTGGGAGAAGAAGTGCCTTTCAAGATCTCCTCCTCGGAGATACCAACGACATGACTCCTGAAGTTCCTCACAAGCAAGGCATAGCCGCCGTCCCATGCAAGAAAAGCAAGAAGTCTCGTTTCTCAAAAAATGAGGTTGCACCCCTCCCCGAAAAGATCGACGCTCTCCGATCACCAAGAAGATGAGGGGTACTCAACGACCAGATGATGATCATTAGCCATTCCCCAAGCCGAAGCACCACCAAAGGAGAATCTCTCCCCTTCGGGACGACAACCTCGTACGAGGAAGAAACAACTACTCTCCGCCAGCATCTCCTGATCGCAGCAATAACGACAAGCCCCATGGCCTGTTATCCAGAGAAATTATGGAGACCCCACTTCCTATCGATCTAGAGAAACCCCCATACATGGGGACCCACGATGGGACAACAAATGCAGAGAGCACATCGAGAACATTGATGCCTTGCTCGACTACAGAGGATGTCGAGGAGAAATCAAATGCTGACTCTTCCTGACGAAAATCAGAAAGGGAGCAATGGCTTGGTATAAGAGCCTCCCTGATGAGTCCATTACTTCTTGGAAGGATTTGGGGAGACAATTCTCCGCCATCTCACCGACACCCCAAGCCAGAGGCTGCGCTAGAGGACATCATCCAGAGGAAAGATGAGTCCCTTCGAGCGTACATTGAAAGGTTCAATCAGGAAGTCATCCAAGTCCCCATAACAGATGGGGTGAAGAAATATCTCCTTGAACGAGGCTTGCACCCTCGCAATTACTTTGCTAAAGCAGTTGACATTGACACTCCTACAACACTAGATTTCCTTCTGCTCAAGGCACAGGCGTATAACCAGTAAAAGGAGAAAGAGGCTTCAAGCAATGCACGAGACTCGTGACATCGTGAGAATGCTAAAGTCTCGAAGAATGACGACCCCTTGACATCCCGCCGAGGAGGAGAAAAGAAAAGGAAGGACAAATCTCGTGATTTAAGAGACTACAAGGGGCCCTCTGGTCGTTTCCACAACTACACCCCTTTTCAATGCTTCCCACGAGTGTATTCTGACAGAATGTGCCAACTCGGTGTTCTGACAAACTGGGGTATGCTTTCCACGTCAAACACCGTCCAAGCCAGGGACAGACAAAAGTAAGTAATGTCGGTTTCATAAAAGTCACAGGCACAATATAAACAATTGCATCCACCTAAAGGATGCCATCGAGATATTCATCCGAGATGGGCATCTTAAACAATATAAAAAGAAGGAAGGTTCCCACGAAGACGGCCAGGAATCAACGAAAGTGGAGGAGGAGAAGCCTTTCCCCGACGAGAGTCTCATGCCAATCACCTTGAGCATCACCCGACCGAAATACTTCTACTTATGAGACCTGGATGAAGTCCCTATGTACTTCGTAACCCATAGCCCTTGGGAAACTTTTCCAGCGGCAATGGTTATATTCGGTGGAGGCTTCAACAATTGTATGGTGGGATCAGTCAAGAGAAGATTTGAGCAACTTATATATGCCAACTTCAATTTGAAAGCCACCGTTGATAATAATAGGGGTTGCTCCATTCTCATTGCATTTTACAGAGAGGAGCTGCATGGTGGGGCTCCTAACTCCAGTATTCCTCTACTGGTAAGAGCACGAAGGACCAATTTCGATGTCAGGCGAATTTTGGTCGATCAAGGCAGCTCAGTTGATATAATGTACTCCCATTTGTTCACCACCCATCCGTTGAATGAGACTCACCTGACCCCTTATGTTGGCTCCAACCTCCAGGGGTCCAACAGATCCATCACTAAACCTCGGGGATATGTCGTGCTGATATTCACATTTGGGGCGACAGAAACATCCATGTCGATCAAAAATGTAGTTCCTCATGATGTACTACTCTTCATTGTATCAGTGCATTTTCAGAAGGCCTACCCTGGCCAAATTAATAGCGGTGCCCTCCACTGTGCACCTTAAGATGAAATATTACACCAAGCAGGGTCTCGCCCTCACCTTCCATGGGGATATACAAGCAACAAGAAGATGCTTTACAGCAGCAGCCAAAGGTCTGAGCTCCATCAGCACACAGCCCAGAACTGCCACTCGACCTGCTCTTCCCAACACTTCCGAAGAACCACAACCACTGCTGCACGTTGACACGATCGACCTCGATAATCAGTTCACAAAGGAGGACCTTAGAGAACAGAAGAGGAAAGGGAAATAGCCCCTATTGGATGCATAAATCTCTTCCTCGTCAATAAGCAACAAGGAACCCGTGCACCCTGTGCGCCCAATCCTGGACGGGGACTTCGAGATCGTTCCCCTCGGTGAAGATTGATGACACACAAATATGTGATATTTCTGGCTTGATATACACCAAATATTTCTCATACTTTAGCTTGAATTAAATTATTTTATAAGTATTATGCAGGTATTTTTCTATTTTTGCAATTATACACTGAGCCGAACACTTTTGACGAAATGAAGAAAAAAGGGTGCAAAAAGTAGTAAAAGAGCCTAAGGAGAAGAAACCAGTCCAAAAGCCCATTAAAAGTGTGAGCACGTGGCCCACAAGCAATCACGCCCTGACGACCGTCAAGAGGACGTGACGAACGTCACGCTCCATGAAGACCAAGTGACGATAGTCACTTGCGTGTGACGAACGTCACAGCTTACAACTCAACTTTTTCCTCATCCAACGGACAGAAACACGTTCAAAGCACAATCCAACGGGTTCCTACATTCTCTCACCCACTCAGTCAAAAGAGCAAGGAACATGACAAGTTAATGGCCCTATTATTTCTCAAAGGAAGAATTCAACTGTTCCTACATTTTCGAAAGAAAGGAATCAAGCAAGCACTATAAATAGAGCAAGAGACCACAGTAGAAAGGGTCCTTCTTTTTGGCGAGAAAGTTTAGAGATTTCATTAAGAGATATTATTTTCAGCAGAATATTATTTTCAGCATTATTTTCTTTTCAGCATTATTTTCTTTACCCAGTTATTTTCTTTCCAGCATTATTCTTTCAGCATTATTTTCTTCTGTACGGTTAAATATATTCTCCGATCGAAGCAAAGCCTACAATTTGTGCAGGAGTGCTTCTGTCTTCAGAGTTATTACCAGGTTTATGTTTACAAATTCTTATTGCTTATTAATTAATATAATTATGTTTATTTGTATTTTTCCTTTAAATTATTTTGCGATTTGGTTTAATATTATGTTAAGCTAGAAATCTTATACTGGTATGTAAAGTCAATCAACCGAGGGAACGAGTAACTTAGTCGGGACTATTTTTACTACAAAACTTTATTTTCTGGCCTAAGTTACTATTTTTCAAATCATTAAATTGTTTTGTTACGAAAGTAAAAAATAGATAGAGGTTAGGGTCAACAAAGCGGAAGTTTGAGATCTTTTAAATGGACAGTAGTAATTAGGCATTGGCTTAAAATACAGCGGAAGCAATTTAAAGTTAATTAAGATTTTGTTTAGTTTCCAAAAAGTGTTTTTAACTCCTGCGGGATGGCGGAAGCGTACGTTAGGACTTAACTGCATAGCCTAGATCAACAAAACGACAGTGTGAGACGAGGGTTTTTAAACTAGATAGGTTTTACTGAAAACTATTTTGAAAATATAAAGACGCCCGACAGGTCGCTAGTTCCCGAGGTAAGACTAATGCATACTGGTAATTTAGTTCATTGGTTATTAAACTACAACTTAATTTAGTGATTAGTTTCCCTACAACCCAAATCAAATATTCATTAGCTTTAGATTTACATAGTAACAATAGAAAATGGTAGATCGATTCATCAGTCTCTGTGGTTCGATATATTTTAAAACTACTCGACAAGACTGTGCACTTGCAGTCCGAATCATTGGATACATAAGTACAAATCCCACGATCAAGTTTTTGACGTTGTTGCCGGGGAACATTTTAAGTCGATATCGCTACTCTTTTGTTACGCAGTAGAGACTAGAGCAAAAAATTCTTTCTTTCTTTTCTATCTCTATTTCTTTTCTTTTCTTTTCTAATTTTGTATGCCAAACACTCGTTCGCAAGACGAGCCATTATACATACAAATCAATGATATCGAGCGTTATCTCAGACTTAGACGCCGCATTCAAGAGTACCATCTCTTGCATATCACTCAACCTCATCAATCACTCGAACCTCCTGTTTCTCCACCAACCGGAGAAATGGCTGCAAATCCTGCTCCGCGCCCACTCAAATCCTATGCCATACCCTCACAAGATGAACCACATAATAGCATTGCTTCCCCTCCGATCGAGGCTAACAACTTTGAACTGAAACCCTCTTTGTTATCCGCTGTGCAACAAAACCAGTTCTCTGGTGTGGAAGACCCTAATCTTCATCTATCAATATTTCTACAGTACGCAGATACAATCAAGAACAATGAGGTCAGTCAAGAAGCAATAAGACTTCGTCTTTTCCCTTTCTCTCTAAGAGACAGAGCAAGAGCTTGGCTCCAATCTCTACCCGCAAACTCAGTCACTACATGGGACGAGCTGAAGAAAGTTTTTCTTGCGAGATATTTTCCACCAAGCAAAACAGCTATGCTAAGATCTCAGATAAGCGATTTTAGACAAAAGGAGAACAAATCCCTTTTCGATGCTTGGGAAAGATACAAAGATCTGATGAGACTATGCCCATATCATGGCCTGGAAGAATGGTTGATTATCCACACCTTCTATAATGGTCTCCTCTACAATAAAAGATTAACAATAGACGCTGCCGCAGGTGGTGCACTTATGGATAAATCCTACACCGCTGCCTATGCTCTAATTGAAAGTATGGCCCAAAACCACTATCAGTGGGGAAGTGAAAGAGGACACGCAGACAAAGGTACTACAGAGAAAGCACCGACAAAAGGAGGAATGTATGATATAAGCGACCTAGACAGTGTCCACGCTAAGGTAGATGCCCTCACCCTAAAGATTGATAATTTGACCGCAATACCTCCAGCCACCGTGGCTGCTATAACTCCCAATTGCGAAATATGCGAAGTACCTGGACATCTAGTCACAGAATGTAAGATCTTGGCAGGAACTCCAGCTGACCAAGTGAATTATGCTCAAGGAAACCCTTACTCAAACACGTACAACCCTGGATGGAAAAATCACCCAAATTTCTCATATAAAAACCCCAATGCGTTGTATGCTCCAAACCAAGCACCTGCCGTACCACCTGGATATCAGAAAGCTCCTGCAAATGCTCTTAGTGCACCTAAAAAATCAAACTTAGAACTGATGATGGAGAACTTCATAGCTACTCAAGCGTAAACAAATAAAGACGTCCAAAATCAAAACATACACACTAATGAGCAGATAAAACAATTAGCAAACAAAATAGATGCTTTGGCCACCCACAATAAAATGTTAGAAACCCAAATATCTCAAGTGGCTCAACAACAAGCACCTACAGCCGCACCGACCAATACGTTTCCCGGTCAACCACAACCTAACCCAAAGGGGCATGCTCATGCCATCATATTAAGAAGTGGAACCGAGTTAGATGGACCACCTGACCCAAGACTATCAAATCAAAGTATGTATCAAAAGGCTGAAACGTCAACTGAGAAGGAGAATCAATCAGAGAAACCAGAGGTAGACGAAGAAGATGAAGGAGGAGAGGCCAAAGAAAAAGAAAAACCCTATGTGCCTCCACCGCCTTATAAACCCCGAATCCCTTTTCCTTGTAGATTAGCTAAACCCAAGAACTTAGGGAAGTTTAAAAAATTTGTAGAACTTCTGAAACAACTCAATATAACAATTCCTTTCACAGAAGCTATAACTCAAATGCCCTCCTATGCCAAATTCCTCAAGGAAATCTTATCTAACAAGAAAAAGCTAGAAGATAACGAAACGATAACGCTTACAGCAGAATGTAGCGCGATTATCCAGAACAAGATGCCTCCTAAGCTGAAAGACCCTGGAAGTTTCACTATACCATGCCATATAGGTAAGTTTGTCATAGACAAAGCTCTGTGTGATCTAGGCGCTAGTATTAGCGTTATGCCTTTATCCATATGCAACAAACTGGAAATGGGTGAACTAAGACCGACAAAGATGTCAGTTCAATTAGCGGATCGCTCCGTCAAATACCCAGTAGGAATCTTAGAAAATGTTCCTGTACGAATAGGCCAATTCTACATCCCTACAGATTTCATAATCATGGACATTAGAGAAGACGAAAGCACACCTATCATCTTAGGAAGACCATTCTTATCCACAGCTAGAGCTATCATAGATGTAAAAAAGGGAAAACTAACCTTTGAAGTAGGTGAAGAGAAAGTCGAGTTTATTCTAACATAATTCTTACAAGTGCCCGCCATAGATGACACATGTTATCTGGTGGACATCATTGACGAATGTGTAAGAGAAATTGAATGGGAACCAATACCTTGTTCTTAAACCATGAAGATTCCCACACCTCTTATATTCGAAGATAACGAATGGTGTCCTGAATACCGAGACGACAATCTCAGTGAATGCTTAGCTCTGACACCAGATCACATGCCTTGTCCAAGAAAACTGGCATTGGATCTTAAGCCATTACCTAAGACCCTCAGATATGAATTCCTTGACACCGAGTTAAAGCGACCTGTAATTGTCAACGCAGACTTAGGACGACAAGAAACAGACAAATTATTACAAGTCTTAAGAAAATATCCCTCCACCTTAGGATACAACATTACAGATCTCAAAGGAATAAGCCCTTCCATATGCATGCATCGTATTATGCTGGAGAACGACTGCAAATCTTCTAGAGAACATCAACGAAGAATTAACCCAATATGGAGCATCGTAGTTAAGGATGAAGTTAAAAAACTTTTGAATGCTAGAATCATATACCCCATCTCCGATAGTCAATGGGTAAGCCCAGTCCACTGTGTACCAAAGAAAGGTGGTATAACAGTAACGACAAACAAAGCAGGCGAAGCTGTAGTGGAACAAACTATAAGTGGAGCTAGAATGTGTATTGACTATAGGAAGCTAAACAAGGCCACTCGAAAGGACCATTTCCCTCTACCATTCATTGATCAAATGCTTGAACGATTAGCTAAGAACTCACATTGCTGTTATCTAGACGGTTACTTCGGATTCTTTCAAATCCCTATTCACCCCGATGACCAAGAGAAAACAACATTCATATGTCCTTATGGAACTTTCACCTACCGACGAATGCCGTTTGGATTATGCAATGCTCCCGCCACGTTTCAGAGATGCATGATGGCAATCTTTTCCGATTTCATAGACAATATTATGGAGGTCTTTATGGACGACTTCTCTGTATGTGGAGAGAGTTTTGAAGATTGTCTGGTGAATTTGGAGAAAGTTTTGGAGAGATGCGTAAAACTTAACCTCGTTCTGAATTGGGAAAAGTGCCACTTTATGGTCAAACAAGGAATCGTACTAGGACACGTTGTGTCCGAAAAGGGGATTGAAGTCGATAAAGCTAAGATCAAAGTCATAGAAAACTTGCAACCCCCTAAAACAGTAAGAGAAATACGCAGTTTCTTAGGACACGCCGGTTTCTACCGACGATTCATCAAAGATTTCTCGCAAATATCAAAACCTCTAACCACCCTCCTTATGAAAGACGTTAAATTTGATTTTGATGACAAATGCCTAAAGGCATTTAACCAACTAAAAACAGCTCTTGTATCCGCACCAATCATGCAACCACCCGATTGGAGACTTTCATTTGAAATCGTATGTGATGCAAGTGATTACGCCGTAGGTGTAGTCCTGGGACAACGAAGAGATAAGAAGCTTCATGCAATATATTATGCTAGTAGAACCTTGGACCTTGGACAGGTGAATTATGCAACAACGGAAAAAGAACTTTTAGCCGTAGTCTTCGAACTAGACAAATTACGCTCTTACCTCGTAGGCGCAAAAATAATCATCTATACAGACCACACAGCTATTAGATATCTCTTAACCAAGCAAGACTCAAAGACGAGACTTTTGAGATGGATTCTGCTTCTACAAGAATTCGATCTAGAAATTAAAGACAAAAAAGGTACCAAAAACGTGGTAGCCGACCATTTATCTCGAATGGAACAGCTGACACCATAAGAAGTACCTATTAACGATGACTTCCCGTATGAACGTCTGATGGCTCAGATGGACTTAAGTGAAGCCAGAAAAGAACCGCCTGAATCAAATCCAAATCAACTGCTCTTAGGACTTGACACGCAAGCTTCTAACAGCGATTCACGAGAACCACAAGACCAAATAAATAACCATATACAAGAAGTCGTGGTCTCTATCCAAACCATACCATGGTATACGGACATAGCAAATTACTTAGCTGCCAAAATCCTACCCCCTGATATGACTTATCAACAGAAGAAGAAATTCTTTCACGATTTGAAACATTACTTTTGGGATGAACCTTTATTATTTAAGAGGAGTGTGGACGGTATTTTCCGAAGATGCGTCCCGGAAAACGAAATCGAAAGCATTATTTCTCATTGTCATGATGCCCCTTACGGAGGTCATGCAAACACATCAAAGACATGTGCCAAAATTTTGCAGTCTGGATTCTACTGGCCAAATTTGTGGAAAGATGTGCACACAGCCATCCTAAACTGCGACTGATGCCAACGCACCGGAAATATATCCAGACGCGATGAGATGCCGCAGACTGGCATCTTACAAGTGGAAGTCTTTGATGTATGGGGAATCGACTTCATGGGACCATTTCCATCCTCCTTCGGAAACAATTATATACTCGTGGCTGTAGATTACGTTTCAAAATGGATTGAAGCAATAGCTTCTCCAACAAACGATACTAGAGTCGTGATTAAACTCTTCAAAACCATCATATTCCCAAGGTTTGGTGTACCCAAACAAGTTATTAGCGACGGTGGCTCCCACTCCATATCACGAATCTTTGATAAACTCCTAACCAAATATGGGGTGAGGCACCGCGTCGCAACACCATACCACCCCCAAACAAGCGAACAGGTGGAAGTCTCAAATCGAGAAATAAAACAAATACTGGAAAAAACTGTTGCCACTTCAAGAAAGGATTGGTCGGCTAAGTTACCTGACGCATTATGGGCCTACAGAACGGAATTCAAGACACCGATAGGTACAACACCCTTTAAACTCATATATGGAAAATCATGCCACCTGCCAGTGGAAATTGAACACAAAGCTTATTGGGCGATTAAAACTTTAAACTTAAGCTACACTGCGGCAGGAGAGAAAATGATCCTCGACATAAATGATTTAGAAGAACTAAGATTAGATGCATATTAAAATGCAAGGATCTATAAAGAAAGGACGAAAAAATGGCATGACAAACGTATCTCAAGGAAAGAATTCAATGAAGGAGATGTCGTACTCCTATTCAACTCTCGTCTGAAACTGTTCCCTGGAAAACTCCGTTCACGATGGTCTGGACCATTCGAAGTAACCAAAGTTTTCCCCAGTGGTGCCATAGAAATCAAAGGAAAATCCATGAATCCATTCTTAGTGAACGGCCAACGCCTAAAGTATTATTACAGCGTCAAAAATAAGGATTACACCGCGAGATTAACGCTATTAGAGTTACCGCACCAACTTGAAAACTAATTCACGTCTAACAACCATGTCAAGCTAACGACATTAAACAAGCGCTATGTGGGAGGCAACCCATAATTTTTTATTTTATTTATTATCTCTCAAATATCTTTATCTTTTATTTTTATTTTTAATTTTTTTATTTCTGCATTCTGATATTTACTTTCCGATTTTTTTTCCTCTTCTTTCTTTCTCCCACAACATATTTTACTTATTTGCATTTTTCTTTTCCAAATTTTAGTACCGATTCACAAGAACCTACAAGCTAAAATTCATGGATACTATCATTTTTGCCTCGGAGACTCAGCAGAGACGATATGAGATTCTGGCTCAGCGCCAGATGAGTATGACCACGTATATGCATGATCCCACCTTGGCAGCCTTAGGAATCAGGGAAAGTGTCTATTTCATGTTTAACCAGATAGGATGGGAGGGGTTCCTAGCCCATAAACACCCTACACACCAACACCTCACCTTGGAGTTCTTGAGCTCCCTCATCTATAAACCCACACAAGGCTTAGGGCGTAGTAGAGGTCAGATGTCCTTTAGATTGTTCGGTTTCACCCACCAGTTTACAGTTTGTAGTCTAGCTCAGCTGCTAGGATTCCCTAGCTCTTTAGACGCCCACATGGAAACTCAGGAGGATGAGTACCTCAACTTTGAGCTTAATCACTTTTAGAGAGACATAGCGGGCCAATATCCCAAGGACCCCGACCACCTTGATGCCACCGAGATCCATAACCTTGCTATTAGGTATTTCCATCACATTTTAGCTTTCACATTTTTTGGAAAACCTATTAATCAACTCTCGGTTTCTAGGGATGAGATGTTTATCATTTACTGTGCTTTTCAGACCAGACCAGTCATTGGCGCATCATTCATGATAGCCAACATGTCAGCTATAGCTCAGTGTACCCATGGCCCCATCTGTGTCGGCGGGCTAGTCACTATGATAGCCGAGGCCCTATCCCTACGGTCATCTCTATCGCGCCTTACACCGTACGCCAAATATTATACCATGGACATCCCTTTTTGCTTTAACATTTGTTTGATTGGTAACCTCAGCCCACCTCACTTTCAGCTGCTTGTCCAACGTAACTCTGTCTATTGCATCAAATTTCCTAGCCCCGAGCATACCAGTGTCTATACCAAGACAAATTGGCTATATCCCCTAGAGAAGACAGACGAACATGACCCTGAGAGGGAGGAGAGCGACCCATCTACACCCACAGGTTACCACGATTATACACCCTTGGATTACCCTACGCTACCCCTTGTTACTACCGCTGATGACATACCCATACCTGATCATGCACATATGATAAAGACTCTGCAGACAGATGTTACCACACTCCGCGGAGAGCTCGACACTGTTAAAGAAAATGTCAGCACACTTCGGCGTGACTTCTTTCATTTCATGGACTTCGTCACGGAGTAGTTTGACCATATTTATCAGCATCTGCATGCTTCTGCACCACCTCACGGAGGCCCTCATGCTTGATAGTTTTTCTGTACCGCCCCAGTGAGGACACTGTTTGTTCTTAGTATGAGGGGGGGGGGGGGGGGGGGGGGGGTTCATTGTTTTTAATTATTATTATTCTCAAACTCATTATGGTTTTAATTATTTTCGAATAATATATTACTTTTCGGTCCTAAAAATTTTATTCATATCCATTTCATTTATTTCTATTTACAAAGTATGCATTCATTTTTTGCAATTTCTGTTATTATTTTCATTTGTTCTTAATTTCTGTTATAATTATCATGTTTTATTTTATTTTTGTTACCATCTTTATTTTCTTCTTATTTACCATATCATTTTTCCAACTATACAATATGCTACTAATCCCTTGCAATACACTTCTCAAAAATTGAAATTAATTAATTAATTACTTTAGTGGAGCACGCGTTCAATGCAGTCAAAGAGACTTGACCTGACCCTGACGAACGTCAGAGTGCATGTGACGAACGTCAAGGAGTATCTTTGACTCTAACGAGCGTCAGAGGGAACGTGACGGGCGGCAGGCATTGTCCCCCACGCCTTTCAAAACCGTGACCATTGAACATCATTGATGAAGGAAAATTTGTTTTAAAATCCCACCACCCCATTTACTCCACTCACCCATAACTTCCATAACCACTCAAATTTCAAAAATTCTCCCATAAACACCATTAAATTCCTTACTCCACACAACCATCTATATAAACCCCCCCTTCCATCCTTAGTTTCATCACTACCACTTCCTTTCCATCTCTCTACCACATATACATTTTTTTCTATCAAGTTCAATACTCATGGCCAACCAACCCGAACCCGACATGCGACATCTCGTGCTCCGACAAGGAGATGCCAGTGAGCTTCAAAAAGAGAGGTACATAAAATTCCATCACTGAGGGCTAACACCCACACGGTTCGTCGACAACTCTTGCTTACAAGAATTAGGCCTGCTACCTCATATGGAAGGCTTGCTGAATAAAGTTGGCCTAAGCTTTATTAGCACGATGAACACGCCAACTTACGAAGCTCTCACGTTGGAATTCTTGAGTTCCTACGCATATCACACCCGAGAAGATGCAGACGCACACCTAACGGGAGCCGCTCATTTTCGGATGTTCAACCGAGAGTACCAACTCAACCATGAGATTTTGAGCGACATATTTCATTTTCCCCGAGGGAATAATGTGCAATACCGCATACCCCCAGAATTGGATTGGAATGGAAGTGCATACGCACTATGGGAGAGAATAACCGGCGAACCAAATGTCACACCCGAAGCACGGTACGCCTCTCACATCCACAACCCGAACATCCGCTTCTTACACCATGTTATGGCAAACACAATATTCGAAAGGGCAAACAACAACAAGGTAAACACTAAAGAATTATATGCTCTCCATTGTACCTTTTCGCAAAACATATGTCTTAATCCCGTCACTTTAATGATGGCCCATATTCAAAACCTCGTTGCAAGAGAAGGGACCACACCTTTTTTCATCGGAGGCATCGTCACCGCCATCGCAGTTCACTTGAACTGGGGGGAAAGGATCCAACTCCTACCTTCGCTGCCGGCAGTTTTTATGGACATTGATAACTGTAGAGCTGGCCGCCTGATTAAAGTACGAGAAGCTGGAGGATACTATCTCATGGTTAAGAATGCAAGAGTTTGCAGTGTGATCATGCCAAATCATAATCTTACTTACTTGGGTAATCCGGATAACTGGCTTTACAACCTGAACGCCCCTGAACCCGGAGAAAATGTGCAAGGAAATCAAGGTCAGGCTAACAACGTTGCCGCTGACGAAATCGACGACTTGCATAATATCATATCCCAAAGAGATGGTGGTGAATCTTCCAGACATGGCGGGCAAGCACGTCGAAGAGCAAGGACACGTGGCCGATACCAAAGACAGGAGGAAGAATGATTATGTTGAAATCTTTCCCCTTTCCCGCTTCTTTCAATACATTGAGGACAATGTATGATTCAAGTATGGGGGAGGAAGTATTTCCCTTTTTCTAGTAATTTTTATTTTTCTTTGTAATTTCCCTTCTGTTATCTTAAATTCAATAAAAAAAAATTTTCAAGTCATCTATTGCAGCAATTTGTGTTGTTCTTTTAGACTCCCCTTCTTTTTGAGCCCATAAATTTTTTTTCTCACTCGACAAGTAAATAGACTGCAAAATCTTTAATCATCAGGAATTGGGGCGAGATTAAGCGAAATTTCTACCGTTTAGACACTCTACAACCCCAGAGTATGATAGATCAGTTCAAGTACCCGTTGTTTCCAACACCTTGAGTTTAGTCTTTATAGTAACCTTGAGTAGTTTATATTAGCAGTCAGCACCGTCTTAAACACAAACTATGCAGGAAGTCGATGAATATAAGTGGATGATAGAATATTTCAGCAAAATGTTGTAAGGAAAAACACTGATTAAATTGGACGATCCTCACCCGATCGCCTAATCCAAAGGATGTAAACCTTACAACGTAACATGAAAATTCATTTGATGGATGGTTCAGGAGCATCTGGTACTGAACTCGGTAGGGCATATTACAGTCTGATCCCCCGCATCCAACATTTGAATTAAAGGTTGCGACGTTAATGTGCCAGAAACCTCTAAAAGTTTAAAAGGATCATAACCACTAACCGACGGTTTTGCTATGTGCGTGTGAAGATAAAGGGCTTAATGTGATTGCGCTAGAATGAAAAAGGCAAAACAAGACAAATACTCGGGGTAGGCTATGATAGAACCTATAACTAGTTTACGTAAAAGGGGATTGTCTAGCATCGCCGACGTAGTTATGGAGCACAAATCAAACCACCGATTTTCTGACAAAAACACAATGCAGCTATGTATTAGTCGATCCAAGTCATAACCATGTTTAGAAAAACATCGTACTTGGCATTTGCTTGAGGACAAGCAAAGTCTAAGTATGGGGGAGTTTGATGACACACAAATATGTGATATTTCTAGCTTGATATACACCGAATATTTCTCATACTTTAGCTTAAATTAAATTATTTTATAAGTATTATGCAGGTATTTTTCTATTTTTGCAGATATATACTGAGCCGAACACTTTTGACGAAATGAAGAAAAAAGGGTGCAAAAAGTAGTAAAAGAGCCTAAGGAGAAGAAACCAGCCCAAAAGCCCATTATAAGTGTGAGCACGTGGCCCACAAGCAATCACGCCCTGACGACCGTCAAGAGGACGTGACGAACGTCACGCTCCATGAAGACCAAGTGACGATAGCCAATTGCATGTGACGAACATCACAACTTACAACTCCACTTTTTCCTCATCTAACGGACAGAAACACGTTCAAAGCACAATCCAACGGGTTCCTACATTCTCTCACCCACTCAGTCAAAAGAGCAAGGAACGTGACAAGTTAATGGCCCTATTATTTCTCAAAAGAAGAATTCAACTGTTCCTACATTTTCGAAAGCAAGGAATCAAGCAAGCACTATAAATAGAGCAAGAGACCACAGTAGAAAGGGTTCTTCTTTTTGGCGAGAAAGTTTAGAGATTTCATTAAGAGATATTATTTTCAGCAGAATATTATTTCCAGCATTATTTTCTTTTCAGCATTATTTTCTTTACCCAGTTATTTTCTTTCCAGCATTATTCTTTCAGCATTATTTTCTTCTGTACGGTTAAATATATTCTCTGATCGAAGCAAAGCCTACAATTTATGCAGGAGTGCTTCTGTCTTCAGAGTTATTACCAGGTTTATGTTTACAAATTCTTATTGCTTATTAATTAATATAATTATGTTTATTTGTATTTTTCCTTTAAATTATTCTGCGTTTTGGTTTAATATTATGTCAAGCTAGAAATCTTATACCGGTATGTAAAGTCAATCAACCGAGGGAACAAGTAACTTAGTCGGGACTATTTTTACTACAAAACTTTCTTTTCTGGCCTAAGTTACTATTTTTCAAATCATTAAATTGTTTTGTTACGAAAGTAAAAAACAGATAGAGGTTAGGGTCAACAAAGCGGAAGTTTGAGATCTTTTAACTGGACAGTAGTAATTAGGCATTGGCTTAAAATACAGCGGAAGCACTTTAAAGTTAATTAAGATTTTGTTTAGTTTCCAAAAAGTGTTTTTAACTCCTGCGGGATGGCGGAAGCGTATGTTAGGACTTAACTACATAGCCTAGATCAACAAAACGACAGTGTGAGACGAGGGTTTTTAAACTAGATAGGTTTTACTGAAAACTGTTTTGAAAATATAAAGACGCCCGACAGGTCGCTAGTTCCCGAGGTAAGACTAATTCATACTGGTAATTTAGTTCATTGATTATTAAAATACAACTTAATTTAGTGATTAGTTTCCCTACAACCCAAATCAAATATTCATTAGCTTTAGATTTACATAGTAACAATAGAAAATGGTAGATCAATTCATCAGTCTCTGTGGTTCGATATCTTTTAAAACTACTCGACAAGACTGTGCACTTGCAGTCCGAATCATTGGATACATAAGTACAAATCCCACGACCAAAGATCCATCCAGAGGAGTCAAAATCGGCACTGACCTCCCCGACTTGGCAAAAAGACAACTGAAGGCGTACCTCAGAGAAAATACAAAATTGTTCGCCTGGAGTGCAACATAAATTTCCGGCTTGGATCAAGAGATAGCTTGCCATCATCTAACGATAGATCTTGCCATTAAGGTAGTTGCTTAACGTAGGTGCCGGCAGTCCTCGAAAAAAGTGAGGATGTCGAGCAAGCTATTAAAGACCTCCTAAAGGAAAATTTTATTTCTAAATCCCAGTACACAACCTGGCTTTCTAATGTAGTGCTGGTGAAAAAGAGTAATGGAAATAGCGCATGTGCATTGACTATACCGATCTCAATAGGGTCTGTCTCAAGGATGCTTATCCCCTTCCCAACATAGATAAATTAGTTGATAATTCTACACGTTTTAAATTAATGTCGTTCATGGATGCGTATTCTGGATACAACCAGATCTCCATGGCAAATATGGATAAGAAGTACACGGCCTTCATGAACGAGTAGGGCAACCATTACTACAATGTAATGCCCGTCGGTCTGAAGAATGCTACACTATATACCAAAGGATGATGAGCTAGGTCTTTCAAGGAGAAATAGGAGACATGCTCGAGGTCCACATGGACGACATGATCGTCAAGTCCAAAGAAGAAATTAACCATTCTCTCCATCTAAAGAAAGTCTTCGACTATGCAAGGAAATATATAATGTGATTCAACCCAGAAAAATGTACCTTCGGTGCGCGGGCAGGCAAATTCCTTGGTTTCTACCTAACATAACGAGGAATCGAAGCCAACCCCGACAAATGTCGGGTATTTTCTGAATTTCCAACAATAAACTAGAGGAAATCAATTCAAATCCCGAACAGAATGCTCACCTTGTTATCCCGTTTCGTGGAAAAATCTTCTCAGCACGCACTTCCTCTTTTCAAACTTCTCCACAAAGAGGAAACCTTCGAGTGAATCGAGGAGTGTGATAGAACCCTCTTCCACCTCAAACAGGCACTATCATAACCACCAATCCTTTCATGACCAGATAAGGAAGAAATTATCTATCTCTATCTAGTCGTATCATCTGACACCGTGAGCGCCGCCCTCATCCGAGAAACCCCTGAGGAGCAGAAACCCATCTACTTCACGAGCAAGGCCTTACAGGGCCCTGAAGTAAGGTATCAGTAGATATAGAAAGTATCCTTAATGATCATTAATGCAACAAGAAGACTGAGACATTATTACCTGGCACACACAATTGTAGTCCTGATATAGAAACCAATAAAGTAGTTACTTGGTCGACCAGACATGGCGAGCAGGATGCTCAAATCGTCGTTGGAACTCTTTGAGTTTGACATCAGATATGAAAGTAGAAAATCCCTTAAAGCTCAAGTAGTAGCCGGGTTCATGGCAGAAATGACTTCTCCAACCTCCCCAACAAGCGGAACCCGTAAAAGGATCATCTTCATCGACAGGGCTTCCAGTTCAACAGGGAGTGGAGCGGGCATCATATTAGAAAACAAGGAAGGAATCTTGATCGAAGTCTCCCTCACACTATCTTTCCCGACCTCAAACAGACAAGCTGAGTACCAAGCATTCTTAGCAGGACTACACATGACTGAAGATTTAGGGGCCAAAGAGGTGAAAATCTTCATATATTCCTAACTTGTTGCGTCTTAGGTACGGAGAGAATATCAGGTCAAAAAGGAGAATCTCCCAGAATACTGACTTTGATCCCAAAAAATATGAAGAAATTTGCATAGACATACATCATGTTCCCCGAGAACACAACACTCGGGCATATATCCTTTCAAAACTGGAAAACACAAAGAAGAAGGGATGAAACAAATCAGTAATAAAAGAAATACTTCCTCGACCGAGCATTGAAAAACCTTCCTCGACTCTAGACGTATGCGCCATTAGTGGTAGTAACTGTTGGATGACCCTGGTATATAACTACCACACGAAAGGGGAACTTCTGATCGATCAGAAGGAGGCCAGCATATTCAGGAAAAAAGCCTGCTCATATGTTCTAGTCGAAGGCAGATTGTACATAAGGGGATTCTCCATCCCCCTCCTCAAATGTGTTAAAGAAAACAAAGTAACCCACACCATACTTAAAATACATGAAGGAATTAACGTTCAACACCTAGGGGGAATATCCCTTTCCAAAAAATCATTACGGGAAGGATAGTACTGGCCTACCATGCAACACGATACCAGGGAGCACGTAAAAAGTGTGACAGATGCCAAAGCCATGGGGACATGCATTTGAGGCCTCCAAACGAGCCCAAGTCTCTCTCACCCCCCTGCCCCTTCGCATGGTAGGGCTTGAACATCCTCGAGTCGTTCGTGGTGGGACCAAACCAAAATAAATATCTAATAGTAGCCGTGGATTACTTCACAAAATGGATAGAAGCAAAAGTGTTGACCAGAATAACTGTGTAAAACATTCTCCGTTTCTACAAAAGAAACATTTTTCCTGGTTTGACATTCCCCAAGAAATTGTCACGGAAAACAGGACACAATTCACAAATAAGAATTTCCAGGAATTCGTTACCAAATTAGGCACCATCCGACACTTCACATCTTTCGAGCACCCACGGACAAAGGGGTAAGCCGAGTCTGTGAACAGAGTGATCCTACGAGGCCTCAGGTGAAGGTTGGGAAAAACCAAAAAGAGATGGGTCGAGGAGCTACACAGTGTACTTTAGACCTATCAAACAACAACTCACTCATCCACCAAGGAAAATTCCTTCTGACTAACGTACGGAACAAAGATTGTCATCCTTGTCGAGATCAGAGAGCCATCCAGACGGACTGAAGCTTCTCTCAACAAAGATATGAACGATGTAGCATTAAGGAAAGAGTTCGATCTACTCGAGGAAATCCGAACAGAAGTTGTCTTATGAGAAGCCTCCCTCAAACAAAAAATATCCATACGATATGACGCCAAAGTTATACAGTGTGAATTCGAAGTCGGAAGCTTAGTCCTGAAGAGAAATCACAAAGAGTCTCATGAGAGCAAGCTCACCGCAAATTGGGAAGGCCACTATCACGTAAATGCAAAACGTGGAACGAGGCCTACTACTTAGAAAACCTACACAGGGAATAACTTGTTCAACTCTAGAACGTCGAACAACTAAGGCAATATTACAGTTAAGACACTGAAACAGTCGATGTGTTTTTTCAAAACGATGAACACAGTTTGCCCGACCATATGTGCATGCCCAAGTACAAGCATGACACCTCAAATTAAACAAAGAAGCAAGTTTCCACTTTGTTGACGAGCAGATTATTATCTCGGCAGGGAAAAATGAAATGAGCTCCACCGTCGTTGTACCACGGTGGCAGAACACCTAACTAGCAATGGGAAGTTCAAGTCGCCAAGCTCGGGCCACAAACGAGATCTGAGTTCCGTGTCATGCCCGGAAACTACCCTGGTTGTTCGATCAGTCTCCCCACACTAGTGAACCTGAATACTAACGAGTAAACCCTTCAAAAAACTATTAATCAGAACAAACTTCTGGAATAAACAAGCATACATGTAAAAATTAAAGCAGTAACTCATGTACAAACAAAAGAAAATACTTTAACAATGAAAGCTAAAGTAAACAACCACCACAGTCGAAAATGTTGAAAGACGACCAAAAAGGCCACAATTGTCTAAGAGATTACATAAAAGGAGACAAAGGCCCCTATCCAAAGAAACAAATAAGTGGCCATGAGGACCACAATTGTTTGGGAATTGCATAAAAATGGGCAAAGCCCCTGAAACAGATTACAACAAAAATGACACGTATGCTGAACATAACAAAGAAATAACAAGCTCCAATTAATTGACAGGCTGAGGGGGAACTTCGGTGTCTGACTGCGGTTGTACGGGCACCCTTAAGGAATTGGCCGCTTGACCTTCGGCCTCCAGAAGGAAGTCAAGGATAACCATTCGGCTATCCACCATGCAATGAAGGAAACAAGTCCCCGTAAAAGCAAGGTCGAATCTCAGTTTCACTAGACGGATCTGGGCCCTCGCGTTCTTAAAGAAATCCTTTGCAGCAACAAGAGCATCATCGTTGACCTGCTGAATACGAGTGACCAGATCGGCCCTGGTCTCCATTCCCTTGACATTCTCTGGATCCTCCTCATTAAGGGCCATGTCATACTTGATCCCCTTCACCTCTTCCTCAAGAGTTTTCTTCTCGGCCACCCAAGCATCCTTCTCCTTGGCCAGGGCCTTCCTCGCCTTCGGCACTTCCTCGTGTTCAACCTTCACCTTCTTCAACCTCCCCTTAAGAGCCTTGTTTGCCTCATGGGCTTTCCTCAACTCTATCTCCTTAGCACTCCCCTCCTAGATATGGATCACCGTCTCACCCAAGATCCATATAAGAGCAACAGTGTCCTGAGCCAGCAGGGCCCTCTTTCTTGGAAGATCTATTTCCATGTATAACAAAGACTCTTCTCGATGGACCTCCAAGGAACCTCCTTCAAAGAGAGTTTTGTTGTGAAATCAGGGGGGCACCTTGAATTTACAAGGACCTTGCTCCCAAGTCAGATCTATCAGGTCATCTGAACAAGGTCTTTTGGTCCTCGAGCTCACTGGAAGAGGAGAAGCCTGCCTAACAGGCGGTCCCGAGGAAGAAGTCCCTGACCCTGTCGGAGGCGCACCTAGTCCATTAGCACCCAAAATGCTTTTGGAAATCCCTTTTTGTGCTTTCTTGGCCTTGGTTGTAACATTCTTTAACATGCGCTCCCGAGGAGTAGATATTTTCTATGCAACAAAACACACGGATTCGCGAAACATAGATATTAGAGTAAGGGCGGGTAGAAATGACTACCTAAATACTTTATGGAATCCTCGCATTCGAGGAACTCCTTGACATTTATGAGCCCAGGTTCGAACACCGGCTTCCTATCATTGTCAGTGACATGCCTTCCCTTCTTGCCCACACGCTGAACTGGGGGTATTCTCTCAACAAGCCAACAGTCAGTTGTAGTTGGCCTGGTCTTTAGGGTTTATCTAGTCTGCCTTCATGATGTAATGATCGGTCCCATGATCAAAATGCTCACTGTTCTAGTGAAATTTGAACCTCTGCACTAACTCCCTCCTCGATTTTCCCTCCCGAGTTAGCATCGACTCCCCGTCCTCACCTCGCTTGGGGACACTCATGAAAACATTCAGAATCTCCTTCTTCGACACAGGCTGGACCAACAAGTACTTGTTCTTAGAGTATCATACATAATCAAGATAGGCCTTGAACAACTTACTGTTAGCCTACTTCAAGGAGACTCGTCTGAACTGATTACCACTGCTGCCCCTCTGAAGGTGAAAGCAGTAGAAGAACAAAGGGACAATGACCCTAATTTTCAAATAATCACACACAATCTCGAAAGACCGTAGGAAGGCTATCGAGTTGAGGTGAAGTTACGAAGGAGAAAGACAAAGATAGTTAAAAATGGCCACCTGTAGGTTGGTGAAGGGAAGCTGGAAACCCATGTTCCTGAAATGGATCTTGTACATAAAGAAATGATTTATATCATACTTCGAGTAGATACGAGGACGCTTCCTGGGGATGTAGACGACCCATTACTCCTCAACATTCTCTTGCTCCATCCTTGCAGCCACAATTGTAAACACTTCATCTGGATGCTCGGTGAAGCAGGAGGCAATCTCTCGAGGACTCGGTGCGACCCAGTCCATGGAAGCCACGGGGACTCGGGCACATCTTGCTTGGGTTGAATCTGTCCCGATGTGCTCGACTCAGAACCTTGTTGCCCTGACGTACTCTCTTCGGTCGAAGTATGCTCAGAGGAACTCATTTGGCCTTCACTTTTCTAGCTCATAACTTCATCTTTAGTGCTACTATCCATTTTACCTGAAAAGTAGGGGACAAAAGTGAATTCGACATCAAATCAAATCCACCCTTCCACCGCTAATCAAGTTAAATGGCATACAAAGGAACGAGGACCTTGTCCTTGACTAGAGCCCTTACTTAAACAGTAAAAAATGAGAACAGGGATGATTCACTCTAACGCATTGGGCGCCTGCCCGCCAGGCCGAACCCTAACCCGCGCGAGGAGTAATCTCCCGGACAGCTGGGTTTTAAACCTCACTTGAGGGTTCATCCAAAAATGCATGAAGATCATCACAGAAACCCAGAAACGACCCAAAAGCTCATCACAACTCGTTGTTGTCAGCCTTAACGCCAGAAATTCTTGAAGGATTCACGGAAAAGCCGACATCCTTATATGGTAGAACCACCGACAGACGCCAACAAACCACCACAAACTACCATACTTAGCTACTTTAATCCTAACTGCATGCATCTCTAAAAGCAAAATCAGAAAATCTAACCTAGAACAAAGATAAATTTCACAGAAACATAGAAAAATTTAAGAACTTACTGGATCGAGGAAGATTGACGAAGGAACAAGCAAGAACTCCGGCGGTGAACGGAAGAATGAGCAAAAACTTCAGCAATGAATGCGACGCTTTGCAGAACTAGCATATACGAGTAGAAGGAAACAAGCGAAAGTTTAAATAAATCTTCCTCTATCCCATTTATAGGCATCTTGGCTAGAACGTGAGCGGGAATGCTCCTAGGGAAACCTAAGGGCCATCATCATTGTTCCCTAGTCCCTAGACTTGTCATCATTACATATTTATAACATTATGTGGCTCGATGTAAGCATGGAACACTGCCTCCCAGAGTTCAATCAACCATTCGGCTCCCTGCACGCCAGAAACAAGGGACCACGCTCGGTTCCCTCGACACAGTTATCCCCGAATGCATCCCAGAGCGTCCCCGTCTCCCACGATGAGCATAAAAAATCACTGCCTTCTCCTTGACACATGAGCTGACTCTAATTCATCACTCCTACTCCTAGGAGCAATGATTTGGGGGGCTCCAGTTTTGGACTGGCCCAATGGCTAGGTATGGCCCAATCCACTTCTACCTTTCACTTGGCCCAACAACTTTGGCCCACTAGCTCTGGCCCTTCAGTCGGGCATACTTGATCGACTGCACCCCATGAGCGGAGAGACCAACGATGCTCTGAGCCACGCGCCTGCTTGCATTAGCAACTACCTTCAGGTCTTCTCGACACGCGTGGAAGAGAAAACCAGGAAACGTCCATAACGCACATGCCTGTAATCTCTACCTTGCTCAGATCAACGACTAGTTACGAGCATGACTGCCTGTTTTGACAAAGTCCTGGCAGTTACTTATTTTTTAGGAAACTAATATCTAGGTCCAAAAATAAAAACTAATGGCCAAGCGCCAGGGGCACTATATAAACCCTCACACTTGTGAGGGCCAAGTATTGGATATTCACTCTAAAATACCCTAATCTTATTCTTGTATCTCTTTGCACTCATACTTACTTGATTGTCGGAGTGCCTTGCAGGTACACTCCCTTCCTCTCCTCAGTTTTTCAGCCTAGCAGACATCATCCTTCGTCCCACTTTCAGGTTATGATCAACCGGTAAGATCAGTTTTATTCAAATACAATAAAAAATATTATAATAATATATAAATATTGATTTTCAGCTCATCACAATGCAAACCATATTTAGATTGTAACCAGAACCACGTAATTTCTTGACATATAGTTCATTTTGAATCAAATTGCCCCAAAAGTTGTGATGTGTCATCAAATAAAGAAAGGGTAAAGTTGCATATTCCAGAACAATTTCCTTTCTTATATTATAGATAAGGGTACAAGAGAGTCTTAAAGTGATTCACAAACTAGTTCTAACACCCATAAATCACAAAGCAAACTAGCTTACAAATAAGAATAAAAAAATTGAAAAATTACTCAAATCTACAACTTCAGTGCAAAGTAGATATCTCTCAGTTTAGACTTTATTTTAAAGATTCCAAAGATCAAAAGTTAGATACAGGTGTTACGAACATGCCCTCCAAATTAAAGCTCGATCCGGCGACTAACGAAATCAGGATTGTCGATTTAGTGTAGGGATGTCAATAGGACCGGGCAGAGGATACATTCCAATCTCAATCTCCACCCTCAACTTTACTCCCCATTCGCGTATCAGATCCCCGCTACGAGAGGATTTTGTCCCCCATCCCACGGATCCCCAAGGATCCCCACAGTTTCTGCGGATATATATAAACATAAATTTTTATTTATTATTTTTAACTAAATTAACAGAAAAAATTCAAAAACTAACCACAAGAAATTAATAAACTAATCATTTACGATAAATATATTATTTTAACAATATTTAATCTTGAGATTCATGAACACAAAATTTTCAAACATTAAAAAAATTAAAATAGTCATTTAGATTTGTCTCTCTTTTACTAACGTTACATATGTTTTACATTTGTTTATAAAATAAGTTATTTGAAATGATAAATAAACATACATAGAAATGTTACATTATATATTAACGATATTATGGAATTCTAGTGTGGAATGGGGATTCCACGGGATGGGGATATGTTCGTCATCCCCATCCTCAAAGTACATTTGAGGAAATTTTATTCCCCAACTCCGTCTTCACACGAGAAAATTCCCCATCTTTAGAATCCCAAATGGAGAATCTCCGCGGGAATTCCCACTAACATGTGCGAATTGACATCCTTAATTTAGTGAGACTGGTTGCAGAAAAACAAAAATAAATTTCTCTCCTTTTTTTCTTTTTTGAATTTATTTTCTCTCTATCTCTCTCAACCTTAAATTAATACTCTTCACTTAAATAAATAAAATCAATAAACTATTCATATTTGAGTCTTTCACCATATAAAGTAAGCCTAAACTCAACAAAACCGTGAGTCATAAGAAACAACATCCAAAGGCTACTATTAAAATTTTATTTTAAACTCACAAATAATATCAGATCCGCCAAACTTTCAATCTCTACATATAATATGATTAGATTATCTTGCAATAACAAAGTTTTCTCGGTTATTTTCTCTCCTTGTTACTTTTTCACGGAATCAAAGAAAGGTTTAGACTTTAGAGCTGCAATGTGGTCCATGCATGGCATCAATTCAAGCATTAATGAATAAATAAATAACAAAAAAGGACCACCAAACGAATTCTTTAAAAAGATGGAACTACTTTTCTTTAGAAAAAAGAAGATGATCCAATTGCAGAATTCATAAATATGAAAGTCAGCTAACAATCAAGATATGTTTAAAATTATACATCAATGTGTATAGTTTGGTATTAAAAGGTCCAATGTAACTTTAGCTTCTTCAATATAATGGTAGTTTTGTGATGTGTAGAAAGTAGAAATAATTAAGCTAACTTTCAAACTTGTCGTGTCAAATTGGTTAGATCGGGTTGGTGGTGAATAATAGGTTTCCTTTTTCTTTTTGCAATTTGAGTTTGATTGGAAGACAAATGGATTACGGTCACCATATTTTATTCATAAAGCAATGTAATTTATGATTTTTTTAATAAAAATGCATATCAATTTTAATGTAATTATTTTTAACTTTTTGTTGTTTGCAACAAATTTGATTAAAAAATTATATATTTTTATTTAATAAATATAATGTTTTTAATTATTATTTTATATATTTATTTATACAATAAATAATTAAAACTATTATTGACAACTTTATAATAAATATTTTATTAAATTTTAAAAATGAAAAAAGTAAATAAAATCTGTAAAAGTAAATAAATAAAGTAAAAAATTTATAATGTCAATATTTAAGACGAGGATTACGTAATAAGTTAAAATTTATTTATGAAATTTTTTAGCTGTATACACTCTAGTTTTTAAGGAAATGTGACTCTAATATTGTTTCTATATGAAATAAAATTTGATATTTTTTAAACTTTCATTCTTTAGAAGAAGCTTTTTTATCACTTGACTCCAATTACTTAATTTAGTGACATTTTTTATTTTTACTATTTTATCTTATTACCTATTGTTCTTAAAAGTTAATATAATATTAAATTTTCATATCAGCAACTATATCATTTACTTTTTACTATTGCATCTTAATTATTTATTGATTTTAAAATTTTATAATAATTATTAATTTGTTGATAGTGCAATTAGAGAGCTGTCTAAATGGACCATTCTATCGAATTGGTTTATAAGTTTAATAATTAGGCATTAATTGAATTGTAGAATATTTAAAAAAATACGATTTTTATCCTTTTGATCCCGTCTATTGGATCTATGTTTTTCATGAATCGGATCGGGTTGGATCAAGCGAGATTCAGACTGACAAGTTATTAAAATAAAATATAATTATATAAATATGTTTTTTAATAATAAAGAAAAGTTAAAGAGGACGAAGATATATTTTCAAAATGGTATGATTAAAAAATGATTGTGAGATAAATTTTTTTTTAATAAATATTAATAATAATATTAAATTACTCTATATATATATATATATATATATATATATATATATATATATATATATATATATATATATATATATATATATATATATATATATATATATATATATATATATATATATATATATATATATATATATATATATATATATATATATATATATATATATATATATATATATATATATATATATATATATATATATATATATATATATATATATATATATATATATATATATATATATTTTAAATATCACTTAATTAAATTTATGGTGACTAATATCGAGATTTACTATTGAAAAAATAGTTGAAATTAGACCATGATAGTTTAAATTTTTTCACATATATGGAAAGGATGACCACATGCATGTGTCGATAATAATCTATTGTTTGTTTAAAAACAAAGAAAATTATAAGTTATTAATCAATCAAGCACTTCCTAATTTTAATTTTATCTTTAGTGATATAGATATAGATATAGATAGATACTATGAGAAAGTTTTAGGCCAAAAACAGGACCTGTGAGTGGAAGTTGGCATTGTTGTATGTGTGTAGGAAATGGAAGGAAGGTACGAGAAAAACATTAAGGGCAGAGGAAGCAACATAAATGGGATTGTGATTGAAAGCTCTTTGTGCTCCACTCAATTGGTTACAAAGGCTAAGAGGAACTAATGTTTTTGTCCTTCAAATGACAGACATGTATTGTCCTCTACCTCACAGGTGACAGGTCACACATGTACCAAAATACCCTACTACTTTTAAATCACATCAGACATAAGATTGTCTTACAATTTACCTATGTCATTATGAATGTAAGAAGATCTCTACGCATTTTCAAAAAGAATTCTTAGAAATTAGTGAATAAGACCTAGACTACTATTATAATCATTACTTTAAATTATTCTTGCAATCACATATGTGAATGCGGGTGTTGTGTTTGTGGTAGTTGCACTTGTTGTGATTTGCAATGTGGTCGTTGTAATTTGAATTGTAATTGAGACATGTTTGAAATATATTATTAAAAAATATTTGATGTTAAGATTTTTTATTACATAGAAATAAAATTGAGTTTTTGAATTATGAAATTTAAAGTTTTAATACAAAATATTTGAAGAAATATGGGTGAAATTGTTTACTGTGATTTTTAATTGTACTTAGACGTATAATTTTGATTCATACTGCAATCGTGGTCCAATACAGTTGTAAATATTAGCACATAAGTTATATCAAAACTACAATTTCAATTGAAGATTGCAATTTAAAATAATGTTATAATTTTTAAACAATTTGAATTGAGAGAATATTTTTTTATTGTTTAAGAATCAAGATTATTGATTATTAACGCTATCTCTACTCTTCAGCTAAATAAAATATCTTTTATATTCCGGAAACACAATGTTGTGGACTTAAAATCTGAATACAAATTAATGGATATTCACTAAATTAACATGTTATAACTAACTTAATAATTAATACAAAACAAACGATACCAAAGTTTTGTGGACTTGAGATCAGAATAAAATATTGTAATCTAAGAAACAAACAAGATGGTTTAAAGACACTTCATCACTACTACAAATAACTTATCTAATGTCGGATGCAAAATGCGTTTTACCTCGACATCTGAAGCAAGTTAAATAAGATCGTTATGAAAAGTATGGACTTAACACCTCAGTATTTATAAGACCGATGTAATATTTTTTAGCACATGAGTTCGATCCCCAATTTCTACACTTTTATTATTTAAAAACCTAGGGTCTCTTTAATCTCGGTTTATCAAGAAAATCGAGAGGTTATTATTATTTTTTTTTATAAATAAAACTCGTTACATTGGTGTGATATGGTGGGAGAACTGACTTTTTGTTTTGCGTTTGATCGTAAATGTTATGGATAGCAAGATTCGCCACCGACTTTTCTTTTATCTAAAAAAGGAAAGGAGAAAAAGCACGGGAAAGACCTTTAGAGATGTTTTCTTGAGTTCGGGGGGTAGATTATGAAAAGGGAAGGTGTTAGCACCCCTTTCATCCATGGTTTTCCATGGGCTCTTAGTTGCTTGCTAGATCACTTGCTTTGTTCGAAAGTTATGCTTTTGTGTTGGGAGTTTTTGAAAGTATTTTGAAAAAAACGTCTTTGTAATGATTCTCGTCTCTATAAGAACGCGTGCTAAGTATTGTCTTTTGAAAATGTTTCAAAATGAGAGTGTTGGTGTATAAAATGTTTTTGTTGTGAGCAAGCAAGCAACTAGGAGAGAATCTACCTACTCAAAAGGTCTTAGATGTTCTTTTCCTCCTCCTTTAGATGTTGTTATCTTACCATTAATTTGGTAAGAAGCCTCATTGTTGGATGTGAAGGGACGAGCGTGAGACGTTTATATAGTCATAGATGGCAACCTATGGGACGCTTTAGCAATGTCGTTTTATGGACTAGATCGTTTACCGAAGGCAACATCGAGGGTCATCGAGGGACTACTTTTATCGAGGGTCTTTTGCTAAAACGCCCATGCTCGAGGGACATGACTATTTTTCCGATAGGCCATAAGGTGGGATTACCCTAAGGGTGCTAGTGTGCAAGTGTGTTTGATTGCATGTATTTTAGTCTTGATTAGGGTTATCTATTTGTTGATTTCATATCTTGCCATACACATCCTAATTACTAGCATTTTATATTTGGAAAAGCATTAAATTGCGGAAATATAAAAGTCCTACGCTATTACAATATTTTAGGGGTGGGGGTACATATTTCAAAAATAGGGGGTTGCAAGAATTTAAATCCTATTTAACTATTACAACCATATTAAAATGTACAACGTAAGAAAGAAAAATGACTTTGTTTAGAAAATGGTTTTTTTCGTCTTAATGGATTTAAAAAGAGGAAATAAATTAGTTAGTAAAAAGAAAATATTTTCATATCTTTTTTATGTTGATAAAAAGAGTATTAATATTGAAAATGATAAAAGAAAAATAAATGAAAGATAGAAGCAGCGTGCTGCTGCAAGCAAAACAACAAGGATCAAAAGTTCTGAAGTCAGGCGCGTTGTGACTCAGAAAGGAACGTCAGTGGAATCAGAAGTTCTGGATTGATACACTCTAAGGCCCTGCAAGAAACGTTAGAGGGAAAGGAAACAGAGGTTCTGGGTGGTATTCAGACAGTGAGCCAAAAGTCATAAGTTTTGTGTTGTGCTAAAATAGTGAGTGAACACCAGAAATTCAGTGTGTTGTCAGCGTGTAAAAATCAGAAATTCTGAGTGTTAAAACAGCGAGTGGAAGCATCAAAAGTTCAGTGTGCTTAACAGTAAGAAAACCTAGAAGTTATGTGTGCTTAACGCGTAGGGAGAACTCAGAAGTTCCGTGTTATTCTAAAACAGTGAGTGAGCATCAGAAGTTATGTGTATTAAAACAGTAAGAAAGCCTAGAAGTTCTGTGTGTTAAAACAGTAAGGAAACCTAAAAGTTCTGTGTGTTTAACGTGTAGGGAGAACTCAGAAGTTATGTGCTATGCTAAAACAGTGAGTGAAAAAACAGGGGTCCTGTGCCATATTTCAACTCCTTCCTCATATTAATCAGCACATCAACAATTTATTCAGTATTTAACAAACAGTGGGTCAGAAAGATAAAAGCACAACAATTTATAGAAGTTCAAATCCCTAATCTGAGCCTAGCCCTAATCAAGAAGTTATGATCCACAGTTTTCCTACTTATGTAATGATATGGACAACATTAATACTGTGATATTTACATATTTTAATGATGTTCTGAATGAAAAGATGCAAAGTTAGAAAGACTTACCTTGAACCTAGAGCGTGGGCTCGGAACTTGAACTGCTGCCTTCAGATGTTCTGGAATCAGCAAGAGCAACGAAAGAGAATATGCCAAGTTCTTTGACTCAAAGGGAAGAACAAAAGTTTTGGTTTTCTGTTTAGGAATTCTGGATTTTTACGAAGGTTTCACAGTTTCTTTTCTCTATTTTTATGATTTTCTCTCTCCAAAATCCATCCCCTTGAACGTGTGATGGAGCAAATTATTTATAGATGGGTTTGCTGTGGTTTTGGGGGGGAAACAAATGGGATTCAAACATTTTTGGTATACTATTTCATTGCTTTTTAATCACAGTTTTCGTATGCTAATTTGGTGCAAATATAGGGTTTGAGAAAAATGCAGGTGTGGACTAGATCAACAGCAATTTGGAGTGTTGTGGCAGCTGGTTGCAGGACTGTGCTATAGCAGTGCAACAGGCTGTTCAAACAAGGTTTTGGTGTTTTGTGATGTTCTGATCGAAGAAGACTAGAATGAAACTCGAAGGGTGATGCTCTGATCGAAGCATATGATGAAGAGTCATGTCCTGATTGAAGAACTATGTTCTGAACCATATTTGCAACTTCTGACTGCACTTGCGTGGAGGCTGACTCAGAAGTTCTGAAGTATTATATTCTCTTAACACTTAGAAAATTTTCTAAATGCTTAGAAATTTGATTTTTTTCTAAGTAATTTCTGACTTCTGATTTTTTGATGAACCAATTTCATGTCTTGATGAAATATAGTTGTTGAAACTTGATTTGATCTAAAAGTCAAAGTTTGACTTTTCAGTGTGCTTTTGACCATTTTGCCCTTATGGATGATTTTCTTGAAAAGTTGTAATTCAAGACTTGAAACTTGATAGAAGCAAACCTGAGAGTCCAGGATGATCCTTTGAGAAAATGAGAGGGCAAATTTTAGGGTACAACAGCTGCCCCTGTTCAATCTTTTTAAGCCTGAGGATGTAGATTGGCTGATCCGCCTTTCGTGATCTGAAGGTGGAAGATGATTGAACAATAGAGTACCCAGAAGTTTTCACTCGCATGAAGTAATACTGATTGGTGATATCGGGAATGAGCTTGCAGATGCCATCCAGAAAAGATCGGTTGCATAAGAGATTCCTTGGCGAGAATTCCTGTATCTGCGATTAAGGAGGACTTCACCGGGGAATTTTGATTTATGTCCTGGGAAGCAGGGTATAGGAGCTTCAGTTGTCCATTACTGTGCTGGGAAATTAACTCTTGATCGAGGAGGTGAAAGTAGAATGCATATCTGGTTAGGGTCTAGGTTGTACAGTGGCTTACTGGGAAAATGTGAAATCGACCGTATCGGGTCGGGTCCGGGCCTTACAATGTTGTAAATTGTTGTCTGGAGATGAGGGAGAAGGAACCTGGATAGTAGGGTTACTTTGAGATGAAACCTTGGATAGTAGGGCTATTAGAAAGAACCTGGATAGTAGTGTTACTTCGATATGAAAGCCTGGATAGTAGGGCTTATGAGAAGGAACCTGGGTCGTAGGGTTACTTGAAAATGAAAGCCTGGATAGTAGAGCTTATAAGAAGGAACCTGGTTCGTAGGGTTTCTTCAAGATGAAAGCTTGGATAGTAGGTCCATGAGAAGGAACCTGGGCATTAGGGTTACTTCGAAATGAAAGCCTGGATAGTAGGGCTTATGAGAAGGAACCTGAGTTGTAGGGTTTCTTCAAGATGAAAGCCTGGATAGTAGGGCCATGAGAAGGAACCTGGGTCGTAGGGTTACTTCGAAATGAAAGCCTGGGTAGTAGGGCCATGAGAAGGAACCTGGGTCATAGGGTTACTTCGAAATGAAAGCTTGGGTAGTAGGGCCATGAGACGGAACCTGGGTCGTAGGGTTACTTTGAAATTAAAGCCTGGGTAGTAGGGCCATGAGAAGGAACCTGGGTCGTAGGCTTACTTCGAAATGAAAGCCCGGGTAGTAGGGCCATGAGAAGGAACCTGGGTCATAGGGTTACTTCGAAATGAAATCCTGGATAGTAGGGCTTACGACATGTATAGCTTCATGGGTTTAATCTTGAACTGTTGTAATTGTTGATGATAACCATCTTTCCTGAAAAGGTACAAGATTTATTATATGCGATGCATGAAATGAATTGTGTGATGATGTTCTCAAAATAAATGAGATTATGCTGTATGCAATATGTATGCGCACGTCATGATGTATGCACATGAAATGCTATTGTGACATGTCCGAGTTTGGGAAAATAAATCCCTGACTGCTGCTGGAGAGTATATTGTTCCTGACTGTTGTGGAGAATTGTGATTCTTCCGCTTCCGTTGGGGATGGCAAATGGAAATGACTGTGCCAAAGATTTTCTCTTGGTTGTTTGTGAATATTCTGCCAGGGAGAGACTCTGTATGAGAATAGCTCTGCGGAGGAATGACTCTGTTAAGCTCTGTTGGGGATTGAGCCTCTGTATCTAGAGAAACAAACTCTGCTTGGGGAGATAATAATTTATGATGATCAGCTCACGATTATGCAATTCGGCCGGGGGATATAGATGTCAGGTTTCTGGACGACCCTGGCTAGGGAGATTACTTCCCGTTTTGAGAGAACTGACATCAATGCTTTGATTACCTTTACTCTGTGGGGGATACAGATGCTACGAGGTCGTATACGCTGATGATTATGTTTCAAGGCTGTCTCTGCCCCGGTATCGGCTGGACAGAGTAATTGTCGGGTTTTGACTTTTCTGGTTTTTTGCCCCTGTTTCTTAAGTTACGAGCAATTGTCTTTCCGTTTCTTATGTAAATATTTATGAGCAGTAACCATATTCAATGCATATGTCAAGAATAAATCATTGGACGTTTTTGGCAAAACAAAACAGAAAAGGACAAAAACTCATATATTATTCTTTTTTTTGTAAAAATGATTTGTATTGATTTTCGAAGTTGGCGTATAATAGGTGTTTTTGTATAAGGAGGCTGACGCTCTAGTAAGAGAACGCCGCCGTAAGAATAGAAGTTATACAATATTGTGTAAAAAGAAAACAGCTATGTACGACAATCTCATTGGGTTCCAATTCTGCTATTGTCGCTATGTCTTCGAGCGTCTCATCATTTTACTGCTTGTCCGAAGCTTATTAGGTTGATCGATGCTGTTTGAGATTGACAATTGATTCTGAGGTCAGATCGCAGGGTGATCCAATGGGACATAGTGATACGCTTTTCATCCCTAACTTTTGCCTGGACTGCCCTTTCGGGTTTTCAGTCCACCGGGATACCCTTTTTTGCCCAAGTCGCCTTTTCAGGTTTTCGACTTGCCGGGTGTACAAATTTTTTCATTTTCATCCCTTATTTTTTCGCGAACCCTTTTGGTTCGCCGGGAAGCCCTTATTTTTGCCTAGGCCAATCGACCTAGCGAGTCTTTTATCACGCGTAGTATCTTTTCACTATGTCCGCATTGACAGGGTGAGGAAGGTCGTCATCGTCCATGGTGGTCAGAATCATGGCTCCACCCGAGAAAAAGTTTTTAATCACAAATGGCCCTTCGTACGTGGGAGTCCATTTTCCCCTGGGGTCACCTTGCGGCAGTATGATGCGCTTGATCACTAGATCCCCGACTTGATACTCTTGGCGTCTGACCATCTTATTGAAAGCCTTGATCATCCGTTTTGATACGTTTGACCATGACATACAACAGTAAGTCTCTTCTCATCGATCAAATTCAGTTGATCAAGTCGAGTATGGATCCAATCGTCTTTGTTTAAACATGCATCTTTCATAATCCTTAGAGAAGGAATCTGGACCTCAATGGGTAGGACTGCCTCCATGCCATATACTAGAGAGTAGGGTGTTTCCCCTGTCAACGTCCGTGCTGAGGTACGGTACCCATGCAAAGTGAATGGTAGCATCTCATGCCAGTCTTTGTATGTCACCGTCATCTTCTGTATAATCTTCTTGATGTTCTTGTTAGCCGCATCAACAACGCCATTCATCTTCGGCCGGTAGGGAGAAGAGTTATGATGTTGTATCTTGAACTGATTACAGAGTTCAATGATCATCGTATTATTGAGATTTATACCATTATCGGTGATAATTCTCTCTGGCACACCATACCAACAGATCAGGTTATGCTGTATAAATCGCGCCACAACATTCTTGGTAACAGTAGTAAAGGAGGCCGCCTCAACCCATTTCGTGAAGTAATCGATGGCCACTAGGATGAAGCGATGCCCATTAGAGGCGGTGGGCCTGATTTCTATGATCATGTCAATGCCCCACGTTGTAAAGGGCCACGGAGCCATCAAGACATTCAAAGGAATCAGAGGCACATGCACCTTATCAACATAAATTTGGCACTTATGACAAGTTCGGGAGTGCTGATAACAATCTGCTTCCATAGTGGACCAAAAGTATCCTGCCCTTAGGATATTCTTAGCCATGGTATGTCCACTGGAATGGGTTCCGAAGGTACCTTCATGTAGATCTGTCATAATCCTCTCTGCTTTGCTCTTGTCTACACACCGCAGTAAGGTAGAGTCATGATTGCGCTTGTAGAGAATTCCATTATTGAGGAAGAATTTCGCAGCGAACCTTCTCAGAAACTTCTTATCATTGACAAATTCCCCTTCAGGATACTCTTGAGCCTCGAGATACTTCTTTACTTCATGAAACCAGGGTTTTTTTGCCACCTCTTCAGTATCAATCTCACAGCAGTGCGCTGGTTCATCCAACCTTTCAATGGTGATTCGGGGAGCTTCGTTGTCCCACCTAACTTTGAACATAGGAGACATGGTAGCTAGCGCATTTGCTAACTGATTCTCCTCTCGTGGGAAATGTTCAAAAGTCACCTCCTCAAAGTGTAGGAGCAATGTCAGTACGTGCTCTTTGTATGGGATGAGATTCGGATGCTCCGTATCCCATTCGCCTTTGATCTGACTTATCACCAAGGCTGAATCTCCGAAGAGATATAGGAACTTGATCCTGAGGTCAATATCGGCTTTGATACCCATGATGCAGGCTTCATACTCTGCCATGTTGTTAGTGCAGTTGAAACATAATCGGGCAGTGAAAGGAGTGTGACAGCCCTCAGGGGATATGACTACAGCGTTGATGCCATTAACAAGTGCGTTCGAAGCTCCATCAAAGACCATAGTCCATCGCGATCCTTCTTTAGGTCCTTCATCTGGTCCAGGTTCTTCGTAGTCAGTCACCAGCATAATGTTCTCGTCCGGGAACTCAAAATTCATGGTCTGGTAGTCATCCACGGCCTGGTGAGCCAAATGATCAGCCAATACACTCCCTTTGATTGCTTTCTGGGTTGTATATTGTATATCGTATTCGGTTAAGATATCTGCCATCTCGTTATTCTTCCGGAGAGTGCGGGCTTCTCGAAGATGTATTTGATTGGATCCATCTTAGATATCAACAAAGTAGTGTGGGTCAACATATACTGTCTCAGTCGGCGAGCAGCCCATGCCAAAGCGCAGCAAGTTTTCTCGAGCAATGAATATCTTGTCTCACAGTCGGTAAACTTTTTACTAATGTAGTATATTGCGTGCTCTTTTCGACCAGACTCGTCATGCTGCCCCAACACACACCCCATTGAATTGTCTAGCACTGTTAAGTATAATATCAAAGGTCTTCCTTCAACCGGAGGCATCAGAATTGGCGGTTCTTGAAGATATTCTTTGATCCTTTCGAAAGAAGTCTGGCATTCGTCATTCCACTTTACCACTTGATCTTTCTTCAGAAGCTTGAAGATGGGCTCACAAGTAGCAGTCAGATGTGAAATGAACCTGGAGATATAATTCAAGCGTCCCAAGAAACCTCTAACTTCCTTATCAGTACAGGGAGCCGGAATCTCTTGTATAGCCTTTACCTTTGCGGGGTCTACCTGAATACCTTTGTCACTGACGACGAAACCCAGAAGCTTACCAGACCTTACCCCGAAGGTGCACTTATTCAGATTCAACCTCAGATTCTATATCTTCAACCTGTCGAACAACCTTTGTAGATGATCCAGGTGTTCCTCTTCAGTTTGAGACCTGGCTATCATGTCATCAACATAAACCTCGATCTCATGGTGAATCATATCGTGGAACAAAGTGACCATGGCTCGCTGATAGGTTTCCCCAACATTCTTCAACCCAAAAGGCATCACCTTGTAACAGAAGGTGCCACACTGTGTGACGAAGGTCGTCTTCTCCATGTATTCAGGAGCCATCTTGATCTGGTTGTAGCCAGAGAAACCATCCATGAAGGAGAAGATTTTTTACTGCGCGATGTTGTCAACCAGAACATCAATATAGGGAAGCGGGAAGTCATCCTTGGGGCTTTCCCTGTTCAGATCTCTGTAATCCGTACACATTCGTACCTTGCCTTCCTTCTTAGGTACCAGAACAACGTTAGCAACCCACTGCGGATAGGAGGTGACAGCTAAGAACCATGCTTCGAACTGTTTCATGACCTTTGCCTTGATCTTCTCTGACATTTCAGGGTGCATACGGCGAACCTTCTGTTTAACCGGAGGACAATCCTCTTTAGTTGGAATACGGTGTACCACGATGTCAGTGTCTAAACCAGGCATGTCTTCATATGACCAGGGAAAAATCTCAACATAGTCGCGCAACATCTGTATCAACCGCTGTTTGATCTTAACTTCCAGATTTATACCGATCTTTACTTCTTTTATGCCCATCTTTGTGCCTAAGTTTATTGTCTCAACTGGATCTTCATGAGGCTATATAGCCCTCTCTTCCTGTTATAATAGTCTAGCCAGTTCTCCGGGCACCTCACAATCGTTCTCACCTTCGTCCTCGGCTCGGTTGATCGGATTTTCGAAGTCATAGCTGGTAATAGCAGGATTGTTAGCAATGGGATCTGTGGTACGGTGGGAGAACTGACTTGGTTTTGTGTTTGTGTTTGCAAATGTTCGGTTTAGCAAGAGTCGCCACCGACTTTTTATTTTATCCTAAGGAAAGGTCAAAAAGCACAAGAAAGACCTTTGAGATGTTTTCGTGGGTTCGGGGGGTAGATTATGAAAAGGGAAGGTGCTAGCACCCTTTTCATCCATGGTTATCCATGGGCTATTAGTTACTTGTTTTAGATCACTTGCCTTTGTTTTTCAATTGCTTGAAATGGTGTTTTGTGTGTGTGATTTTGAAAATGTTTTGAAAAAGATGCCTTGTCTAGGAAACCTTTGTAACAATTCATGTGAATGTTTTACAAAGGTGTTTGTCTCTTTGAAAAGATGTTTCAATGTTTTTGAAAGTTTGTTTTGAAATTGTGTTGAGATGTGTGTTTGAAAAAATGGCAAGGATGTTTTGCAAGTTTGATCAAGTAACTAAGAGCTATCTACCCTAATTTACTCAAAGATCTTTCTTATGTTTTTAAACCTTTTTAACAGTGTTGTTTCACCATTGTATTTGGTGAACAACCTTGTGTTAGGATGTTGAACGGGACGGGCATTGGGACGTTTGTATACTCATAGAAGGCAACATATGGGACGTTTTAGCAATGTCGCTTTAGGGACTAGATCGTTTACCGAAGGCAACATCGAGGGTCATCGAGGGACTATGATCTTTTATCGAGGGTCTTTGCTAAAACGTCCATGCTCGAGGGACATGACTATTTTCCGAGGCAACAAGTGAGATTACCCTAAGGGTGCATGTGTGCAAAGTGTGTTTTATTGCATGCATTTGTCTTTGATTTTTAGGTTGTCTACTTGTTGGTTTTATCTTGCCATACACACCTATTTACTAGGATTTGTACAAAATAAATAAAATGCAGAAAGATAAAATCCTACGCTATTACAACCATATCGAAAGGCATAAAAAAATGAAAAAAATAAGATAAAAGTAAGAAAAATGAGTGTCTTTCGATTCAGGCAGAAGCACCTTTCGATTTGCATTCTGTTGGCTTCCTTCGATTGGGGCCAGCAACAGCAAAGTCATGTCTTTCGATTAGGCTTTGTCACCAGTCAGGTCATGTACTTCAATTGGAGGCTGGCACCAGCATGGGAGTGCCTTTCGTCTGAGCCTGGACTTAGTGCAAGTGTGCCTCTGGCTGGGCCTTTCTGCCTTGTTGCCTTCTTCGATTGGGGCCTGGAAGTCAGTGAGGGAATGTCTTCTGATTAGGGGCTGGAAGTCAGTGAAGGCATGCTTTTCGTTTGGGCCTAGAAGTCAACATGGTTTTCCTCCTGGTTGTCTCTTTCGTTTGACCTGGAGAAAGAGGGTAGAAGCCAGAAGCTTCGTTCCCTATTTCTTGTTTCCTGTTTCTTTCATTTCAAGCATTAAATGACAACATGGCCTGAGGCCATGCTAGTATTTATCTTTCAAACAGTTTAATAACTAAAGCTAGTTCAGGCAAACAGCAAGCAAAACGAAAGGGTTAACTTTTAAAAACATGTTAAAATGTGGAAACGAAAGGAACAATGGTATGTACAATGTTTCAAACGTAAAGGAATTGTATTTACATGTTATGAAACGAAAAGTTCAAAGGTAAGAATAACTTACCTCGCTTCAGGCCTTGAATGGATGTGGGACCTTGGGTGGAGGTCCAAGGTTCTGGATTTGACAGAGGGGGCCAACAGTTGTGCTTGGACTGTTGGATTCGAAGGAAGGAAATAAACAAGTCTTGTGTTTCTTTCCAAACTGGATTCGAAGGATACTGAAGAGTATTTGTTCTTCAGAATCGAAGGAAGCAAGTGTTTGGAATTCTGGGTTTTGATTTCTCAAGTGTTAATGAACTTGAGAGTTTTTCTGTGTTTGAGAAACTTTTCTGAAGATTCATTCGCCTGGCCAAAGATCCTCCTAACATGTGTGGTGGAGGCTCATATTTATAGATGGCTTAGGCTGATGCTTTGGGAGGGAAAACAAAAAATTCAAACAAAAGGGGTATGTTGTATTTGTAGCTTTCGAGGGACAGTGTTTTATTACCATTTTGGTGCAAGGAATTGGACAGTGCAGGACTGCTGTGCAGTAGTTTTGGAGTTTTATGGCCAGTGAATCAGGCCCGAGCCTGACAGCGCATGAGACTTGGTCAACAAATTCCTTTGGCCTCTCATCCTTTTGTCTTGACTCCCTAGCCCCACCTTTCGACCATACTTTCAGTAACCATCTCCTTTTTTAATCGAAGTGACGTTCGAATGACTTCCCTAGACAATCCTTCGAATGGGCCAAATTAATGCTCTTGGGATGGATTAGTAATATATGTCCTTCGATTGGGGACATCCTGACATGCCTGACAAAACTCTTTGAATGCACCACCCAGATGCTTTCTTCGCCTGAGGCAATGACATAGTGAAGAGTTTGTATGCTTGGAACAGGCCATTTCTAACAGGAAATCCTTCCCACTCAAATTTACCTACAAATGGGCCATATGGCCAAACAAAAGAATGACAAAACACTTGTGCCCAAGGATTCACACCCCCAAGCGAAGGATGTGTTCCAGGGATGGAAGGCTCAATCGAAGCTTACAACGTTGGAGAAGTCACTCCCCCAAATGAAAAAGGCGTGCAAGGGCAGGATGTGTGATCGAAATAGGGCAAAAGAGAGGCTTTTTCCTCCTGGATCGAAGGACATCATCAAGAGGGTTTTTGCCTTGCAGGGGGCACTTGTGGCCAGCAAACATGGTTTTCAAGGCAAGCAATGTAGGCAACAAAAGTCACAAACGAAGCCTGCAACAAGAAGTTACACGCCCATGCGAAAGAGGCACGCTAGTATCCATTTTGAGCAATCGAAGGAGGCCAAGGGTCAATCGAAGGATGCTGATCGAAAGAGGTCTAAAGGCCAATCGAAAGAGCTAAAACGAAGAACACTTGTATTTCTCCAATTTTTGTCAAAATAATATTTTTATCTGTTTTCTCCCTTTTGACAGTTTCCTTTTAATTTTGGTACTGGAAAATTCCAAAGTACATGTGCAAGCTTGAACCTTGAGAATCCTTGTGAGAAAGGCCTTGATAATTGAGAGGGAAAATTTTGGGGTACAACAGTTGCCCCTGTTCAATTTTCTTAAACCTGAGGATATAGATTGGATTTTGAGCCTTTCGTGATCCGAAGGTGGAAGATAATTGAACACTAGAGTGCCCAAAAATTTGCACTCGGTGATGTGATGGTAGAGGGAATGGGCTTAAAGATGCCATTTGGAGAGGTGATGGATAGTTGTGGAGATGGGCTTAAAGATGCCATCTGGAGATGTGACAGAATCTTGTCAGAGATGGGCTTAAAGATGCCATCCAAGAATGTTTGTTGTAAGTGCAATGTTGTAGGTCAGAAGAATGAGCATCAAAATGGTATCCATGTCTGGAATGCATTTGAACTGTATCTGGAGACTGATTCTATATGATCCAAAGAATGACGTCCGTGTCTGGAGCGTATCTGAAATGTATTTGAATGAGTGACAGAATGACATCCAAATCTGGATCGTATCTGGACTGTATTTTGAATGAGTGACAGAATGACATCCGAAACTGGATCGTATCTGGACTGTATTTTGAATGAGTGACAGAATGACATCCGAATCTGGATCGTATCTGGACTGTATTTGGAGTTTGAGATCTGTATGAGTAGCAGAATGACTTCCATGTCTGGAATGTATCTGAAACTGTAACTGGGATCTGAATGAGTGACAGAAAGGCAACCATATCTGGACTGTATTTGGAGTTTTAGATCTGTATGAGTAGCAGAATGACTTCCGTGTCTGGAATGTATCTGAAACTGTAACTGGGGTCTGAATGAGTGACAGAATGGCAACCGTATCTGGAGCGTATCTGGACTGTATTTGGAGTTTGAGATCTGTATGAGTAGCAGAATGACTTCCATGTCTGGAATGTATCTGAAACTGTAACTGGGATCTGAATGAGTGACAGAATGGCAACCGTATCTGGAGCGTATCTGGACTGTATATGGAGTTTGAGATCTGTATGAGTAGCAGAATGACTTCCGTGTCTGGAGTGTATCTGAAACTGTAACTGGGATCTGAATGAGTGACAGAATGGCAATCGTATCTGGAGCGTATCTGGACTGTATCTAGAGTTTGAGATCTGTATGAGTAGCATAATGACTTCCGTGTCTGGAATGTATCTAAAACTGTAACTGGGATCTGAATGAGTGACAGAATGGCAACCGTATCTGGAGCGTATCTGGACGGTATCTAAAGTTTGAGATCTGTATGAGTAGCAGAATGACTTCCATGTCTGGAATGTATCTGAAACTGTAACTGGGATCTGAATGAGTGACAGAATGGCAACCGTATCTGGAGCGTATCTGGACTGTATCTGGAGTTTGAGATCTGTATGAGTAGCAGAATGACTTCCGTGTCTGGAGTGTATCTGAAACTGTAACTGGGATCTGAATGAGTGACAGAATGGCAACCGTATCTGGAGCGTATCTGGACTATATCTTGGAGTTGAGATCTGTATGAGTAGCAGAATGACTTCCGTGTCTGGAGTGTATCTGAAACTGTAACTGGGATCTGAATGAGTGACAAAATGGCAACCGTATCTGGAGCGTATCTGGACTGTATCTTGGAGTTGAGATCTGTATGAGTAGCAGAATGACTTCCGTGTCTGGAGCGTATCTGAAACTGTAACTGGGATCTGAATGAGTGACAGAATGGCAACCGTATCTGGAGCGTATCTGGACTGTATCTTGGAGTTGAGATCTGTATGAGTAGCAGAATGACTTCCGTGTCTGGAGTGTATCTGAAACTGTAACTGGGATCTGAATTTGTGACAGAATGGCAACCGTATCTGGAGCGTATATGGACTGTATCTTGGAGTTGAGATCTGTATGAGTAGCAGAATGACTTCCGTGTCTGGAGTGTATCTGAAACTGTAACTGGGATCTGAATGAGTGACAAAATGGCAACCGTATCTAGAGCGTATCTGGACTGTATCTTGGAGTTGAGATCTATATGAGTAGCAGAATGACTTCCGTGTCTGGAGTGTATCTGAAACTGTAACTGGGATCTGAGTGAGTGACAAAATGGCAACCGTATCTGGAGCGTATCTGGACTGTATCTTAGAGTTGAGATCTGTATGAGTAGCAGGATGACTTCCGTGTCTGGAGTATATCTGAAACTGTAACTGGGATCTGAATGAGTGACAGAATGGCAACCGTATCTGGAGCGTATCTGGACTGTATCTAGAAGGAATCTCAGAAGATGATGATATTTGCCTGTTTGATTGATCTTTCCTGAAAAGGTAAAGAGTTAGTTGTATGCAATGTCATGATGTATGCATTGTGTAATGATGTTCTCAAAATAAAATGAGATTTGTGTCATATGTATTTTGTATGCATATGTTATGAATGTTGTTGAAGTGTAATTTTGTCTTGGACTTTGCTCAAAATGTTTCCACCGGGGATCCCTGCTTTGTTGTTTAAGGAGAACTCCGCTGGGGGATATTGAAAACTCTGTGGGGAGTATGTTTATTTCTGCTTGGGAAAAGAGTTTAGGAGTCTTAGTCGTCCGTTGCTCTACTGGGGAGTCGAAGTTTAACTGATATCTGGTCGGGTCCAGGTTTCGCAGTAACTTGCTGGGGATTGTAGAGTAGTCTACTGGGGAAGAGGAGTTGTGATCCTTTGATTTGTAGTAGTCGGAGAGGCAAACTCAAGCTGGGGAATCCTGGTGTTGTTGGGGAAATAAACCCTGTCGTCAGTCCGCTAGAGAGGTGACATCTTCGTTGGGGGAAGCCCTCGAGGATTCCTGAGGTTCATTCAGCTGGGGAAAGGGGGTCAGAGATTATACTCTTGCTGGGGAATCATCCTATGAAAAGGACTTTGGGGAGACTTGTCATTGCCCCTAGTAGCGAATGTTTGTGGCATTGCCAAAAAGTTTGATTGTATGTAACCCTTTGTCGGGGTTGACGTTCAATGCCCCAAGTGACGGAGATGGAGACTTGCCCCTGGTTACTCTGCACTTCTTCAGAGATTTCTTGAAATCTTGACTAGACTGCCCCAGGTGTGCTGGATAGTGATATGTCAAGTCCCCATGTTGATAGGAGATTTGTCGTTGGATGTTTTCCCACTTGAAGTGATTTTGTTCACTGGGAGAGCTTTCGTTCACTGGATATTCATTGTGTGAATTTCTCCGCTGTCAAACAAATAGTCATATGTAAACAATGATATTCAAGTAATGCAAAGTTTATGTTTGTCTTGAAGTTTTTTGAAAATGCGTTTTAGCGAGTAAAGAAATTTTGCTAAGAAAATTCAAACTCAGGATTTAGAGCAGAGCCTTACAGGAGTCAGGATACCTTTTGTAATAGTATGCTTTCGAACTAACCCATGCTTCAGTTAGGACTTTTGAAGGGTTGTAACGTGGCTTGGTTCACGGTTTAAGAAACAAAGGATAAAGGCTCAAAGTATATTTGTACCCACCCTCTCTTCGTGATGTTCTTCAATCCTAAACTCAGTTAATTGTGCACTTGAACTCCAAATGAGTCTGGAACGACGTTTTTGGTGATAGTTCACACAAGTTGAATTTGTTGGAAGGCAGTCATTTTTGCAACATTTTTCATGTTGTTGAGGATTTGTAGCGACCTCGTTCTTTTGATTTGTTATCCCTAACTTTTGCCTGACTGTTCCTGTTTTCGAGATTACAGTCAGCGGGATGCCCCAGCTTTCTTAAGCCTCCTTTATAGGTTTTGGCTCAGTGGGCTTTTCTCTTTTGAGAGATAATGACTTCCTATGAGATAAGGAACCACCACTGTCTTTTGATTCCAGAGGAATGCTTTTGATGTCGTTCGTTGTATTACGAACTGAGAGTTTGCGACTTCAATGCGCATCTTTTGAATTAACTGAGTGACTACCCTTCCCCAGGTTTAAAGGTTTCAATTTGTGTTTAAAACAGAAAACTTCTACTTCTTTGGCTCGAAGGGGTTGACTAGGGATTATCTTCCTTATAACTCCAGTGTTTAGGATTTGAAAGAAACGCCTGTACATCGTCAGTAAGGTCTGTTCAATAGCATACCGTTATAAGATTATGGCATTGTTTCGTCATCCTCCCTCTAAAGGCTTGTAACTTTTAGCAAGAGTTGAATGTCATAAAGAAAGCATAATTATAGTGAAAATGAAAGGATGAATTCAAGACAAACATATGCAATGCATTAATGAAACAGAGTTTGACATTAACAGATAATTGTTTTAATAACAAAAGAAATTACAATTGAAAATTCAAAATGAACAGAAGCCTCTTTGTCTGAACTTGTCACTTTAGGTGGTGAGCCTTTGGCAGAAGAATTCAGTCTGGCCATCTTGTGTGAACTCCAACGTTCCTTCTTCAATTAGATCTTGAATTTTATTTCTTAACATCCAACAACTATCGGTGTCATGTCCAGGACTGTTGGAGTGGTACGTACATCTTGCATTTGGATTGTATCTAGGAGAGGCTGTGTTGGGATTATGAGGGGGGTCCCTTAATACAACCAGCTTGGCTTCCAACAGGTGTTGCAGTACTTGAGATAATGACATGTCAATTTTGGTGAAGCGTCTATCAGATGTATTCCGCCTACGCCGATTACCCTGTTGTTGTGGGCGAGGCTATTGTTGGGCTCGTGACCCCGAAACAAGTTGAGGAGCTTTTCCCTTATCTTCTTGTCTCAAGGGGGGTTGAATGATGACTTGATCTTCAACCTTAGGTGTTTGCCCCACTTGGTTGTTTCGAATCAGATTGTTAACGAGAACCCTAAGCTCTTCTTGTCTTTGAGCTAGGTTTTAGATGAGATCCATCTGGCCCACCAGTTGTCCCATCATCTGGATCTTCATTGTTGCCAGCTCAATCCACAGTTCCTCCAACTGATCATTCCTGACACCGCTTGAATTCCCTAGGACCATGCCCCTTGTGAGGATATCTTTCACTTCTTCTTGCCCCTGGGACAGGTTCAAGAATTTCTTGAAGTTGAGCGTTTTGATCTTAGATATCCTTGATAGTCTGCTCTAGAGCCATCTTACTGAAATAAACAGTAGGAGAATAAGGAAACCTGAAAAGGAAAACCTGTTATGATGCAATGCATGATATGTGGATGCATGTTTTCAAGAATCTCTCGGGGTAAACACAAGAGAAATGTTAGAGGTTGAACTTTGGTCAACACCTTTGATTGGATAACTTTGTATCGGTGGATGTCTTTCCACGAGAATCAAGCTCACCATGTCAAGTGGGTCATAGCCCCTGATTCAAGTTGTTGCACTTGATCTTTGACGGCGTTTGTTTAGAGGAGAACCCTCTTTCCCTTTGATAGATGTCTGGTTCAACGTGACCCTGCATCAAAAAGACCCTCGAGATCCTTGAAGTGGTTATTGAAAATGCTATGGTATGATGTTATGATGTTATGTACATGTGTGCAGAAGTAAGCAAGTGTATATACAGACAGTCATGTTCACACAAAGCAAACAAGTCCTTAGGTTTAGGCTTGCATGAGGTTTGTAGGTAATTACCCTCTTGAAGTTAGTTGGCTCAACCTGTCCTAAAATAGAAACCGGGTTCTAAGGAGCTCAATATCACTGGATTGTTTTCTATGTTCATTGTTTTGGTTTAGCCACTTAACTGGCGACCAAAATATTCCAAGAAAACAATCCTCAATTAGTGTAGTATCGAGTATCTACCAACTTCGGACTGCACCAAAGTCAGTCATCTCACTACCCCTAAAAGAGGCCAAGATGGTCAAGTAAGGTTCTAAGAGTTTGTTAGTGCTTCATGACATCACTCAGTGGCCCCGTATTCTCCTTGACTACTCAAGGGCTACCGGTACCCATAAATATGTCACACTAACATAGCTACTTCTTCAACCATGTCGGTATACCCCGCACAATTCCCTCACAGTTTATTGTTATTTACCTAAAAAGGTGCCCCCAAATCCGGGTGTAGGATTTACAACAAACCCAAACAAGGAACCCAAAAAGTAAAGCAATCAAAGCAATCAAAGCAAGCATGTAAAGGTGATCTAAAACCCTAAGGTAACCCCACTTTTAAAAAATTTCCCCAGCAGAGTCGCCAGTTCTGTGATACGGTGGGAGAACTGACTTGGTTTTGCGTTTGTGTTCGCAAATGTTCAGTTTAGTAAGAGTCGCCACCGACTTTTTATTTTATCCTAAGGAAAGGTCAAAAAGCACAGGAAAGACCTTTGAGATGTTTTCGTGGGTTCGGGGGGTAGATTATGAAAAGGGAAGGTGCTAGCACCCTTTTCATCCATGGTTATCCATGAGCTCTTAGTTACTTGTTTTAGATCACTTGCCTTTGTTTTTCAATTGCTTGAAATGGTGTTTTTTGTGTGTGGTTTTGAAAATGTTTTGAAAAAGATGCCTTATCTAGGCAACCTTTGTAACAATTCGTTTGAATGTTTTACAAAGGTGTTTGTCTCTTTGAAAAGATGTTTCAATGTTTTTGAAAGTTTGTTTTGAAATTGTGTTGAGATGTGTGTTTGAAAAAATGGCAAGGATGTTTTGCAAGTTTGATCAAGTAACTAAGAGCTATCTACCCTAATTTACTCAAAGATCTTTCTTATGTTTTTTAACCTTTTTAACAGTGTTGTTTCACCATTGTATTTGGTGAACAACCTTGTGTTAGGATGTTGAACGGGACGGGCATTGGGACGTTTGTATAGTCATAGAAGGCAACATATGAGACGTTTTAGTAATGTCGTTTTAGGGACTAGATCGTTTACCGAAGGCAACATCGAGGGTCATCGAGGAACTACAATCTTTTATCGAGGGTCTTTGCTAAAACGCCTATGCTCGAGGGACATGACTATTTTCCGAGGCAACAAGTGAGATTACCCTAAGGGTGCATGTGTGCAAAGTGTGTTTTATTGCATGCATTTGTCTTTGATTTTTAGGTTGTCTACTTGTTGGTTTTATCTTGCCATACACACCTATTTACTAGCATTTGTACAAAGTAAATAAAATGCAGAAAGATAAAATCCTACGCTATTACAACCATATCGAAAGGCATAAAAAATGAAAAAAAATAAGATAAAAGTAAGAAAAATGAGTGTCTTTTGATTCAGGTAGGAGCACCCTTCGATTTGCATTCTGTTGGCTTCCTTCGATTGGGGCCAGCAACAACAAAGTCATGTCTTTCGATTAGGCTTTGGAACTAGTCAGGTCATGTACTTCGATTAGAGGCTGGCACCAGCATGGGAGTGCCTTTCGTCTGAGCCTGGACTTAGTGCAAGTGTGCCTCTGGCTGGGCCTTTCTGCCTTGTTGCCTTCTTCGATTGGGGCCTGGAAGTCAGTGAGGGAATGTCTTCCGATTAGGGGCTGGAAGTCAGTGAAGGCATGCTTTTCGTTTGGGCCTTAAAGTCAACATGGTTTTCCTCCTGGTTGTCTCTTTCGTTTGACCTGGAGAAAGAGGGTAGAAGCCAGAAGCTTCGTTCCCTATTTCCTGTTTCCTGTTTCTTTCATTTCAAGCATTAAATGACAACATGTCCTGAGGCCATGCTAGTATTTATCTTTCAAACAGTTTAATAACTAAAGCTAGTTCAGGCAAACAGCAAGCAAAACGAAAGGGTTAACTTTTAAAAACATGTTAAAAATGTGGAAACGAAAGGAACAATGGTATGTACAATGTTTCAAACGAAAAGGAATTGTATTTACATGTTATGAAACAAAAAGTTCAAAGGTAAGAATAACTTACCTCGCTTCAGGCCTTGAATGGATGTGGGACCTTGAGTGGAGGTCCAAGGTTCTTGATTTGACAAAGGGGGCCAACAGCTGTGCTTGGACTGCTGGATTCGAAGGAAGGAAAGAAACAAGTCTTGTGTTTCTTTACAAACTAGATTCGAAGGATACTGAAGAGTATTTGTTCTTCAGAATCGAAGGAAGCAAGTGTTTGGAATTCTGGGTTTTGATTTCTCAAGTGTTGATGAACTTGAGAGTTTTTCTGTGTTTGAGAAACTTTTCTGAAGATTCGTTCTCCTGGCCAAAGATCCTCCTAACATGTGTGGTGGAAGCTCATATTTATAGATGGCTTAGGCTGATGCTTTGGGAGGGAAAACAAAAAATTCAAACAAAAGGGGTATGCTGTATTTGTAGCTTTCGAGGGACAGTGTTTTATTGCCATTTTGGTGCAAGGAATTGGACAGTGCAGGACTGCTGTGCAGTAGTTTTGGAGTTTTATGGCCAGTGAATCAGGCCCGAGCCTGACAGCGCATGAGACTTGGTCAACAAATGCCTTTGGCCTCTCATCCTTTTGTCTTGACTCCCTAGCCTCACCTTTCGACCAGACTTTCAGTAACCATCTCCTTTTTTAATCGAAGTGACGTTCGAATGACTTCCCTAGACAATCCTTCGAATGGGCCAAATTAATGCTCTTGGGATGGATCAGTAATATATGTCCTTCGATTGGGGACATCTTGACATGCCTGACAAAACTCTTCGAATGCACTACCCAAATTCTTTCTTCTCCTGAGGCAATGACATAGTGAAGAGTTTGTATGCTTGGAACAGACCATTTCTTACAGGAAATCCTTCCCACTCAAATTTACCTACAAAGGGGCCATATGGCCAAACGAAAGAATGACAAAACACTTGTGCCCAAGGATTCACACCCCCAAGCGAAGGATGTGTGCCAGGGATGGAAGGCTCAATCGAAGCTTGCAACGTTGGAGAAGTCACTCCCCCAAACGAAAAAGGCGTGCAAGGGCAGGATGTGTGATCGAAAGAGGGCAAAAGAGAGGCTTTTTCCTCCTGGATCGAAGGACATCATCAAGAGGGTTTTTGCCTTGCAGGGGGCACTTGTGGCCAGCAAACATGGTTTTCAAGGCAAGCAATGTAGGCAGCAAAAGTCACAAACGAAGCCTGCAATAAGAAGTCACATGCCCATGCGAAAGAGGCACGCTAGCATCCATTTTGAGTAATAGAAGGAGGCCAAGGGTCAATCGAAGGATGCTGATCAAAAGAGGCCTAAAGGCCAATCGAAAGAGCTAAAACGAAGAACACTTGTATTACTCTAATTTTTGTCAAAATAATATTTTTATCTGTTTTCTCCCTTTTGACAGTTTCCTTTTAATTTTGGTACTGGAAAATTCCAAAGTACATGTGCAAGCTTGAACCTTGAGAATCCTTGTGAGAAAGGCCTTGATAATTGAGAGGGCAAATTTTGGGGTACAACAGGATCCAAAGTTGATATGGATCTGCAGTTTGATACGTGCGTGTGTGTAAGACCATAGCTGAATTGATAAAGTAAAAACAGAAAAGAAAAAATAGAGAGCGCAAAATTTGTATGCAAAGAACGTCCAATGCTTCATTAATGATATATGAAATGACATATAATAACCCTCACAGATCGAACCATTGTGCCTCGGGTAATACACAAGGCCATAAAGTTTAATTTGTTCATTACAAACTCAGAAAACAAGTAAGACAATTACTGCGGAATAAAAGAAACTGGTATAAAATCTCTGGCCGTCCAGTTATTCGGTCCACCTTTGGTAGTCAGGTAGATCCAGTTGTCAATATCAGGGTCTTCCTCAATGTCTTCAATAGCGTTGACCTCACGATTACTGATGCGTAGGGGAGGTCCTCCATCCCGAGCACGGCGATCAGCCCTTTGAGCCCCTGAAGTAAAGCCCAAACCAAATTTGTCAGTTTTGTGAGTAAAATCAGGGAGCTGTCCCCAATTGGTACACCCACCTTCCTCAACCATTGTTCTGGCGTCCTTGAGAGAAGCCATCCTCAGAGGAGGTTTGGTACTGGTGGTAGTCTCGGTCGACGCCAAAATCTGGGGAACCTCTTCAAAGTTTTGACAAGGGGTCTCTATGAATTCCCCGTCCATATCCACATACCTAAAGGAGTTCAGGTGGCTCACCATATACTCCTCTCTGCCATGCACAGTGACTATCTTCCCCTTCACCGGATACTTCAACATTTGGTGTAGTGTAGAAGTAACAGCCCCAGCTTCATGGATCCAAGGACGACCCAACAAACAAGAGTACGATGGCCTGATGTCCATCATGTAGAAGGTGGACTTAAAAGTTTGAGAGCCTACCTTGACAAGGATGTCCACCTCCCCATGCACCATTCTCTTCGACCCGTCAAAAGCCCTTACCACAATGTTACTGGGCTTTAGGGTCAAGCCTTCACAATCTAACTGATCAAGAGCCTTCTTAGGCAGCACATTCAGGGAAGACCCAGTATCCACCAGCACATGAGCCATAGTATTGCCCCTGCATTCGATCGAGACATGCAGAGCATCATTGTGTTTTCTCCCTTTCGGAGTTAAGTCGGCATCTGAAAAACCCAGCCCATTGTCAGCAGTCAAGCTGGCCACACAATCTTTGAATTGATCGGCTGAGGTTTCTTGTGGCATATGCACAGTCTTGAGGAATGCAATCAAAGCCTTCACATGAGCCTCGGAACATAACAGCAAAGACAACATTTATATCTTCGAAGGGGTCTTCCCCAGCTGCTCGACCATATTGCAGTCGCTCTTTTTGATTATTTTTACGATTTCCTCTATCTCTTTCTTAGAGGTTTCTACGATAATCTTTCTAGGTGCCTCCGTCCGGGAAGGCTCACCTATAGATTTTTTTCCTCGAGTCCCAGATGACTCTACGGTAGGAGTAACAATTGGAGTAAGAACAGGAGTAGTGACGGAAGTACCGGTAGGAACAGCAGATGAAATAACAACAGGATTAGTGACAGTCTTTGGGGAGATCTCAGGAGAGAAAACTCTTCCACTTCTAGTAATCCTACTGGTCCCGACAATGTTACTGACATCGGGATCAGCCTCTTCATTCTTCAGGTCTTGTTTAACGCCATGATAGTAGATATCGACGCCATAATACCAAGGGACAACTTTGTCTGAGGTGTACGGGACAGGATCAAGGCAGGTGATTATTAACGGAGCAACTCTCGGAGCGGGTGTAATCCTAACAGGTCTTCTCGAGAAGGCATTAGAAGGATTGACGGAAATGGTTATAATAGCAACATCTACGAACGGAACAACAGGAGTCAAAGTTTTCTCGAACAAAATTTATCTGATGTCCATCAAGCACTGGACACCTGTCTTTAGCAGATAGCAACCAGAAGGCAGAGATGAACACATGTGGTAAACTTCACCATAACCCGGAAATAAATTGGCCAGCAACAAATTCTTCTTAACAGTCATAAGGGGAGTAGAAACTTCATCAACCGAGGTCACAAACAGATCGGTATCAACGGCTTTAACTCCACGGTTGTGCTTAGGCATGGGAGCAGTTATGACATTGGGCTTCTCCGGAGCGTCGAACTCAATCTTCTTGGCTTCAATCAAATCTTGTACTTTGTTTCTTAGAGCACAGCAGTCATTCGTATCGTGACCAGAACTCTCAGAATGATAGGCACACCGAGCGTTTGAATTGTACCGAGGAGACGTGGTACTGGGATTCTTGGGAGCCTCCTTCAAGGTTTCCAAATTGGATCTCAGCAAATAGGGTAGAACCTCTGTCAATGTCATGTTAATTCGGGTGAACTGCCTTTGTGGTCTTTCCAACCTTTGCTGATTGTTGCATTGTGGGGCAGCCACATGCATAGGTATCATTACAGCACTTACCGTTGGACGATATTCCGTTTTGCTCTGACCTCTCAGACTATAAATGGCATTGGCCTCCTTTTTATCGGTGAAGGGCCTCTTTACTAAACTTGAAGAGGTATCTTTCTGTATTTTATCACTCCGGATCCCAGCTTCTACCCTTTCTCCAGTTAATATCAGCTCAATGAAACCAGCTGACGAGCTGCCGATCAAATGGTTGAAGAATGGACCAGACAACGTCCCAAGAAACATGTCAACCAACTCCCTGTCAGATAAAGGGGGTTGAACTCTCCCAACCAAGTCTCTCCACTTCTGCGCATAGTCCTTAAAGCCTTCACCTTCACCCATGGACATACTCTAGAGTTGAGTACGAGTAGGGGCAAGGTCGGCATTGTATTGATACTGCTTGTAAAAAGCAACAGCCAAATCCTCCCAGTTTCGGACATTGGTTCCCTCCAATTGGTAGAACCATTCGAGCTAAGTCCCTGATAGGCTGTCTTGAAAGAAGTGAACCCACAAGTTTCTATTAGCGGTGTGGGGCTGGATCTTCCTTACATAGGAACAGAGATGAAGCTTTGGGCAAGACACCCCATCATACTTTGCGAAAACTGGAGCCTTAAATTTCTGTGGGATGACCACTCCTGACATCAATCCCAGTTCTTCGAAGTCCAACCCAGGTATTCTCTGGACTTCCATGGCGCTCAGCCGATCCTCTAACTGCTTGTATCTATCCTCAATGGGAGGATATTGCTCATCATTGTAGTCGGTATCATTATCAGAAACTTCAAGACTGGGGTCCTCTTCCCTTGTCTTCCTCTCTTGATTCTCCCCTTCTTTAGACGAGGAGGTTAGATCGACTGATTTCTTTAGCGGCCCCCCCGAATCTTCTGCCCATATTAAGTATACCAGCGGGTTTCTTCTTCTTCTTCTTCTTCTTCTTCTTCTTCTTCTCTTTCAGGATGAGGGCCTTCAGATCCTCCTGCCCTTTTGCCAGAGTTATGAACATTTGTTGAAATTGGGCATTTTGTGTCTGAAGATCTTTGATGCTTTGTTCAGAAGACATTTTTCCTGAAATAAACAGCGAAGGAGATGAGAAACCCGTAATGGTACATGCTTATGCAATGCTATGGATGATATACGTATGTAATAATTTCAAGGATTCTTAAAAGCTCAAATTTGCTTAACCAAAAAAGAAACACACGTTAATTGTATTTAATGAGTTTGAATTGTTACAAAGAATTCCTTTTAGGCTTATAGTTTAAACAAAACAAAACTCAAAGCAAAAAGAAACTAGGTCTCCCAGGAGCGCATCCTCTTTGGTGCAATGTAGGCGTTTATGTTCCTTTCTTCATGAAGTAGCCTAGTGAGCTCCAGGACGTTCTTCTCGCTGGCATAGAACTGAGATTCAAATGTGTCACGCTCCTCTTTAAGTTGAACCCAGGACTTCTATAACTCCTCATGATCAGTTGGCATGTCAGGATGATGAACAAGGGAAACAGTATCTCCTTCAGCAACTGGTTCCATAATTATTGGTAGGATACCAGGGTAAGGCATCATAAGACTTTGAGCGTGGGCTCGTACCCATCGGAGATAGGGCTCAAGAGGGATGGAATTCTTATGCCTCAGTGTCTTGCTATCAATTTTATGTACCATGCCCCAAGATTTTATGAACCTTTTACGGTAACCCTGAGTGTCATTCTCATAGTTAAAATTGATTCCTTGGATAAGCGTATCATGAGGCCCATCCCTCCTTGCATAACCAAACTGCTGCAGTGCCAAACAAGGGTTATAAGTGATTCCTCCCCTAATGCCTAAGAGAGGGACATTAGGGAATTCACCACAATGATTGATGATGGTAACATCTTCCGAGGACCGTGAACACGAATGAATTTCTAAATGTGTAAGGGACATCAGCCTATGAGACCATTTCATACCCTGCTCATTCTTTAAAATAGATCTGGGTAGGTGCGAAATAAACCACCTAGCCAATAGAGGAGTGAAACACAGGAGGGTCCCCCTTCTCCTTAGAGTGAGAGCATAAAGAGAGTGCATAACATCCCCAAGTAATGTAGGCACCAGATTATGAGATAGAAAAACCTTAATCATATTCACATCTACGAGTTGGTCCGCATTAGGGAAAAGCACCATCCCGTAGATGAGGAGTGCCAATAACTCTTCAAAAGCTTGTAAATCCAGGGTATCCCAAAAATAGTAAGCCTTCTCGAATAGAAATTTAACCGGGATCCCTTGGACATTTCCTTTAGTTTCCCAATTTGTCACGACATCAGACCGTTGTAAGGACAAAGCTCGAGTAATCTCTTTAGGCTTTGGTCGTTCTTCTGTACCTTTGAAAGGTGACTGATCAAGAATAGGTACCCCTAACAACCGAGAAAATTCCTCCATAGTAGGCACTAGCTGGTAATCCGGGAAGGTGAAGCAGTGGTCAAAAGGGTCAAAGAACTGAAATATCACTTTTAACAATTCTTCATCAGGTTTTGAAGTGACCAAGTTGAGAAACCGACCATGTTTTTCGGTGAAGGGAGAGCTTTCAGGGATCCTTAATGCCAAATCCTTTAGTTTGAGAGGCACTTTTACAAGTTTAATCTGGATAGTGTTCCTGCGGACGGGTTCCATGTCCTACAAAACAAAGCAAAGATGAGCCCTAGAGAATCCTTGAAATGGTTAGTATGACATGCCATGCTTATGACGTCATGATTATGCTAAAAAAATCACATGTATAGCAAGAAACAAACAATTCACACCAAGTCCTTGGGTTTAAGGCCTGCATGAGTTTTAAGGTCATATCCTCTTGAAGTTGGGTTGGTTAAACCTGTCTTATAAATAGTAACTGGGTTCTAAGGGATCTCAATATCACTGATCTTTCCCCCAAGCTTCATTCAATAGGAAATTGACTCGCAACCAAACAAAACTCAAGAGTCAAATCTCAATGAGTGTAGCATCAAGTATCTGTCGACCTTGGGAATACACCAAAGTCGGCCATCTCGCTACGTCCTACTGGCCAAGTTATGCAATTTAAAGGTTCTAAGGTCAGTTGATGCTTTATGACACCACGCAGCGGCCCCGTACTCTCCTTGATTGACTCAAGGGTTATCGGTACCAACCAAAGTGCCACATCAACATAGATAATACTTCAATCGTGTCGGTATACCCCGCATAGTTCCCTCACAATTCATTGCTACTTACCTAAAATGTGTCCCCAAATCCGGGTGTAGGATTTTTAACAGTAACCCAAACAGGGACCCGAAATGTAAAGCATACAAATCAAACAATAAAAGTAAGTAGATGTGATCTAAACCCTAAGGTAACCCAACTTTTATAGAATAGTCCCCAGCAGAGTCGCCAGTTTTGGGATACGATGGGAGAACTGATTTTTTGTTTTGCGTTTGATCACAAATGTTGCGGATAGCAAGAGTTGCCACCGACTTTTCTTTTATCCAAAAAAGGAAAGGTGAAAAAGCACAGGAATGACCTTTAGAGATGTTTTCTTGAGTTCGGGGGGTATATTATGAAAAGGGAAGGTGTTAGCACCCCTTTCATCCATGGTTTTCCATGGGCTCTTAGTTGCTTTCTAGATCACTTGCTTTGTTCGACAGTTATTCTTTTGTGTTGTGAGTTTTTGAAAGTATTTTGAAAAAAACTTCTTTGTAATGGTTCTCGTCTCTATAAGAACGCGTACAAAGTGTTGTCTTTTGAAAATATTTCAAAATGAGAGTGTTGGTGTATAAAATGTTTTTGTTGTGAGCAAGCGAGCAACTAGGAGCGAATCTACCTACTCAAAAGGTCTTAGATGTTCTTTTCCTCCTCCTTTAGATGTTGCTATCTTACCATTGATTTGGTAAGAAGCCTCATTGTTGGATGTGAAGGGACGAGCGTGGGACGTTTGTATAGTCATAGAAGGCAACCTATGGGACGCTTTAGGAATGTCGTTTTAGGGACTACATCGTTTACCGAAGGCAACATCGAGGGTTGTCGAGGGACTACGATCTTTTATCGAGGGTCTTTTGCTAAAACACCCATGCTCGAGGGACATGACTATTTTTCCGATAGGCCACAAGGTGGGGTTACCCTAAGGGTGCTAGTTTGTAAGTGTGTTTGATTGCATGCGTTTTAGTCTTGATTAGGGTTATCTATTTGTTGATTTCATATCTTGCTATACACATCCTAATTACTAGCATTTTATATTTAGAAAAGAGTTAAATTGCGGAAATATAAAAGTCCTACGCTATTACATTATTTTAGGGGTGGGGGTACATATTTCAAAAATGGGGGGTTGCAAGAATTTAAATCCTATTTAACTATTACAACCATATTAAAATGTACAACGTAAGAAAGAAAAAGGACTTTGTTTAGAAAATAGTTTTTTCGTCTTAATGGATTTAAAAAAGGAAATAAATTAGTTAGTAAAAAGAAAATATTTTCATATATTTTTTATATTCATAAAAAGAGTATTAATATTGAAAATGATAAAAGAAAAATAAATGAAAGATAGAAGCAGCGTGCTGCTGTAAGCAAAACAACAAGGATCAGAAGTTCTGAAGCCAGGCGCATTGTGACTCAGAAAGGAACGTCAGTGGAATCAGAAGTTCTAGATTGATACACTCTAAGAACCTTCAAGAAACATTAGAGGGAAAGGAAATAGAGGTTCTGGGTGGTATTCAGACGGTGAACCAAAATTCAGAAGTTCTGTGTTGTGCTAAAATAGTGAGTGAACACAAAAAATTCAATGTGTTGTCAGTGTGTAAAAATTAGAAATTCTGAGTGTTAAAACAGCGAGTGGAAGCATCAGAAGTTCAGTATGCTTAACAGTAAGAAATCCTAGAAGTTCTATGTGCTTAACGTGTAGGGAGAACTCAAAAGTTCCGTGTTGTGCTAAAACAGTGAGTGAGCATCAGAAGTTCTGTGTATTAAAACAGTAAGAAAGCCTAGAAGTTCTGTGTGTTAAAACAGTAAGAAAGCCTAGAAGTTCTGTGTGTTTAACGTGTAGGGAGAAATCATAAGTTTTGTGCTATGCTAAAACATTGAGTGAAAAAACAAGGGTCTTGTGCCACATTTCAACTCCTTCCTCATATTAATCAGCACATCAGCAATTTATTTAGTATTTAACAAACAGCGGGTCAGAAAGATAAAAGCACAACAATTTATTGAAGTTCAAATCCCTAATTTGAGCCTAGCCCTAATCCAAAAGTTCTGATCCACAGTTTTCCTACTTATGCAATGATATGGACAACATTAATACTGTGATATTTACATATTTTAATGATGTTCTGAATGAAAAGATGCAAAGTTAAAAAGACTTACCTTGAACCTAGAGCATGGGCTTGGAACTTGAACTGCTGCCTTCAGATGTTCTGGAATCAACAAGAGCAACGAAAGAGAATATGCCAAGTTCTTTGACTCAAAGGGAAGAACAAAAGTTTTGGTTTTCTGTTTGGGAATTCTGGATTTTTACGAAGGTTTCACAATTTCTTTTCTCTCTTTTTATGATTTTCTCTCTCCAAAAGCCAGTCCCTTGAACGTGTGATGGAGCAAATTATTTATAGATGGGTTTGCTATGGTTTTGGGGGGAAAACAAATGGGATTCAAACCTTTTTGGTATACTATTTCATTGCTTTTTAATCATAGTTTTCGTATGCTAATTTGGTGAAAATATAGGGTTTAAGAAAAATGCAGGCGTGGACTAGATCAGCAGCAATTTGGAGTGTTGTTGTAGCTGGTTGCAGGACTGTGCTATAGCAGTGCAACAGGCTGTTCAAACAAGGTTTTGGCGTTTTGTGATGTTCTGATCGAAGAAGACCAGAATGAAACTCGAAGGGTGATTCTCTGATCGAAGCATATGCTGAAGAGTCGTGTTCTGATTGAAGAACTATGTTCTGAACCATGTTTGCAACTTCTGACTGCACTTGCGTGCAGGCTGGCTCAGAAGTTCTGAAGTATCATATTCTCTTAACACTTAGAAAATTTTCTAAATGTTTAGAAATTTGATTTTTTTCAAAGTAATTTCTGACTTCTGATTTTTTAATGAACCAATTTCATGTCTTGATGAAATATAGTTGTTGAAACTTGATTTGATCTAAAAGTCAAAGTTTGACTTTTTAGTGTGCTTTTGACCATTTTGCCCTTGTGGATGATTTTCTTGAAAAGTTGTAATTCAAGACTTGAAACTTGATAAAAGCAAACTTGAGAGTCCAGGATGATCCTTTGAGAAAATGAGAGGGCAAATTTTTGGGTACAACAATTGGTTACTCAGAATATTACATTTTTTATATAGAAAAATAAAATTAATTGTCCATGAAGATCATATGTTGGATCTTCAATTCTTTGATATTCTGACAAGATCAAATACTTGGAAACTCCATTCTCCCAACAAATTAAAAAGGGTTAGACAAATTAATTTCCAGAAGATCTAGACTTTAGATCTTCAAACCATATAATTTTAGGATAGATCAAATATTGTGTGCAAGAATATTTTCGATCACTTTTGCCATGCATTTGTTTCTGATATGAACAAAAAAAGGGTTAGTAAAAAAAAGGGTTAGACAAAAAAAGGTTAGTAAAAAAAGGGTTAGATAAATAAATAATTTTTTGATAATTTTTTTTAAGAACTCTTCATGGCAAAAATTTAAAAACACAAACCTTAAACCTAAATAATTTCCTGCTCTTGCAATTCATCATAGAGAACTGACCTTAAACTCTTCATGCTTCATAATACTTTTATAATGAGAGGCACAATTGAGATTTCTTATGTTTCACGGGGATCACTAATGGTAATGTCTTGAGCGTTGATAATCATGAAATAGACAACAAGGATTTGATAAATGTCCTCAATTTTAACGTTAAAGGTCCCCTTGGTTTTTTTAGGAAAATCGATAGGTTAGAACATTTATTTTTAAAATAAAAAATACAATTAAAATAGAGGTTCCAAATCTATTTTAAAGCTAAATTTTCCCTCAGTCTTTAGGAAGACCGACACGTTAGAACATTTAAAGACAATTAACAGAGAAGTTAGAACACAAATGTGGCGCGCATGCATTGGAATTATATCACTAGAATAGCAATCATCAGCTATATTCAAGTCGTAACGCCTCTTTTAGATTATCAAGGAGGCTTTTGAGTTATTTAAATGTCTAATTACCAACTCATTGATTCAAAGCCTTTTTCTATTTTCAACGTCTCATTACCAACTCTCTTTTTCCTTGTTTCAAAGTCCTTTTTTTCTTATAAAAATGGCTGCAAATCTATTGTTCGTTATTAATGAAAAGTATGTTAATTTCAATAATTTCGAAAGTTTACAAAAAAAAATTGATGGAAGTTGTTAACAAACAAAAGTTGAGTGGTTACTTTGACTTTACATGGCCACATATACACTAACCTCTTTAAAGAGTTCTGGATGAATGTGTCTGTTGTACCAGCTATTCATGAAGAAATCATATAGTCATATGCCAATGACACTCTTTTATACATTATTTCATCACTGATTTCTTTGACAATCAACTGTGAAGAGTTTGATAGTTATGTTGAACATTATAAATCCAACCGTGTCTATGCAAACAACCTTCACCGAATTTATGCCAAAGATACTAATCTCACTAGTCCTACTTCTTTATGCCCTATTATAAAATTTTGGTTTCAACTTCTAGTGTCAATCTCCGTCCAAGAGAGAAAGACCTGGAAAAGCTTACTTGGTATGACAATCATCTCTTGTTATTCCTCACCTACAGCATGAGATTTAATCTTCCTCTTACTATTTGCAACTTCTTAAAGGAAATGATAGAGGCTTCTTGGGAGGAGAAGACTTTCCTTATACCTTATGGAAGAGTTCTTTCTATACTCTTTAACAAGTTATGGATAGTTAGGCATGATGTTGAAGTTGAGTGGACTGAGAAGTTTGAATTTATTGAGTAGTTTTCTTTGTTGTGTTGCTTTTTTTATCATCAATGAAATATTTCCTTTTACTATTATTGCCTATTCTTGGGATAAATCGTTGAAAAAGGTATTAAATGCGACAATGAAGATTCGAAGCGAGGTTTCTTATAGCTATATTGCCTCGATTATAAAATAAAATCGAGATAACATGTTTATTATTATATTAAGGATTATAAAAGGAGCTAAATTATAGTTGAGTTACCTAAGTTTTTTATAACACAAGTGTAACATGTTGTTTATCTTACTAATAAAGCACTCCCAGGTCATATCCTCTTGATTTTAGCTTGTTGGACATGAAAGCTTCGTCATGAAATGTATTATTTATTGTAGTGCATCGACTATATATAAAAAAGATAAGACATGAAATAAATTACCAACAAGAGATTGAAATCGGTGTTGAGTTCTATTGTGTCGCCTTGTCAAAGCATTTTTTTTGCAGAAAGGCAACTTCTTGATGGTGTTTTGGTGGTGAATGAACTTGTGGACTATGAGACTAAAGATACGAATATTTGTATGCTTTTTAAGGTCGATGGTGGTTGGAATATGGGATTTGGAGATCTTTGGATGTGATGGATGGAGACGACGATTTTTTCGAGCAATATGTCGATGTTAGTCAACGGTAGTCCTACGAAGGAGTTTAAGATGGAGAGGGGGTTTAGACAAGTAGATCCTTTATCTTCTTTTATCTTTGTTCTTGTCGCGGAAGGATTGTAGGGATTGGTTAGAAAATTGTTGGATTTAGGCGAATTTGCAGGTTTCAACATCAACGGTAAATGTATTTGTTGACATTCTTCAATTTGCAGATGATATTATATTGGTAGTTGATGGCGGTTGGAAGCATGTTTGGGCCATAAAACTGGTTCTTAAGGGTTTTGAGATAGTTTCGGGACTTGACATCAATTACCACAAGAGTAAGCTCATAGGTATTAATATTAATCCTAACTTTATGGAGACGAATGCGAGTTTTTTCTCTTGTAGGACAGAGGGAAAAGACTTTACTTTCCTTGGAATTCCTATTGGGTCCAATCCAAAGAGGATTTTGACGTGAAAACCGTTATTAACTAAGTTGAATAATCACTTTCTAGTTGGAAGGGTCGGTTTCTTAGCTTTGGCGGTGGAATTACTCTCCTAAAATTTGTTCTTTGTAGTCCACTGATCTTCCTTCTCTCCTTTTACAAAGCTCCAACGAAAATTGGGAAAGAGATTGTTAAGTTACAAAGTTGTTTTCTTTAGGGAAGTACGGAGGAACGTAGTAGGATTCATTGGATGAATTGTAACAGTGTGTGTTTACCGGTTGATAAAGGTTGATTAGGCTTTAAAAAGGATCGATGATTTCAACGTGGCGCTTTAGCAAAAATGGAGGTGGAGAATTTTAGTCAGTTCATAGGATTTATGGTATCGTGTTTTGAAATCGCGGTACGAGGATATCAATTTTCAAGTTATGATTGAAAGGAGTCGTCATAACAATAGAATGTCAAAGTTTTCTTGGTGGTCGGATGTTCTTTCCCCTGAGAAGAAATTTTCAGAGGATTTTTATTTAAATTACTGCAAGATTCTTATAGGAAAAGGCTATACGACTACTTTCTGGCTTGCACACTGGTTTGGTGACAACAACCTAAAATCAATTTTTCGACTCTATTTTCTCTTTCCCATTTAAAGAAAGTGTCAGTGGCTGGAATGAGATATTGGATTGATGGAGTTTGGCAATGGGGAGATTTTGGAATCCTGATTTCTGGAAATTATGCAGTTGCTACTGCATTGCAGGCCTTGCAATCTCTACTACAACTGGTCTCTCCAGAACTGGACTGGCAGGATCAGATTCTGTGAACAGTGGGAAGTGGCGATGTTTTCTCTGTGAGCTCTGTTTACGATATATCAACAGAGCTCGCTTCCCTTTCAGTCCTCTTAATCGTTTCGATAAAGCCTTGGAGTTGGCATGGAAGGTGGAAGTTCCTTACAAAATCAAAGCTTTCAGTTGGAGGTGCTTCATTACTAGGTTACCAATGAAATATTTATTGAGGATTAGAGGTATTATGTTTCCCTCTTCCAATTTATCTTCTGTTCTATGTTCGTTGGTTCCAGAATCTCTAGATCACTCTCTCCTTTTATGTCGCATGTAGATTTTGGTTTGGAAAGAGGTGGTGGAGTGGACAGGTTTGCAGGGGATCTTGGGGGTTGTTTCAAGGGAAGTTTTTTTGAATTGGTCATATTTTTATAAGTCGAAAAAAGTGAGGGCCAACAAAGTAAGATGTGTGTGGTTAGAGGTTTGTTGGAATTTGTGGAACTTATGGAACTAAATCATCTTCAGGAGTGATCGTTGGAACATTTTAGATGTTGTTTGGAACATTAAGATCACGATGTGGAGGCGGTCTTTCGTAGGAGAAATTACTCATTCATGTTGTAATTTTTTTACGAATTTAGAAAAAATCCTTTGTTTTATTTGTATTAAGTTACAATCTATTAGTAATCTCTTTGCTCTCGAGCTTATCTCTTTTTGTAATCAAGATTGTCTATCCTTTGTACTCCTTTTAATTTATCTTGCTTACAAAAAAAACATCTGACATATGTATATATGCCTACATGGATGCAAACTAAAAGATGAATACATCATTTATGAAAAATATAATTATAGCCCTCGGCCATGGCTAAAGAGTAAAGACCACTCTAAAAGTTGGACATTCAATAGACTAATATGCTACGTAGGAATTTGACTTTAAAACCAATTTTAGAGGATTCGAGAAAACAAAAAGTATTGGAAATCTCTTAATACACTCTATGTATTTGAAAAACACCTTATGCAATTTTCAAAAAGTCTCTCAGTATTTAGAGGTGTATCTCTAGATGCACATTTTTTATTTATTTAATGTTAGTTTATTCCATAAATACTTATTTGAATGCGCCTTATACACATCCAATTCATTCGTTAGTAATTATAGAAACACATTTTTGAAACCTACTAAAATAGCGTTTTGAAGTGATCATTTCATTGTTCCAAAGGCGATTTGTACATGTCTAATCATACCCATCCTTCTGTAACTTACATGATTGCCTACTAATATGTAGTGAATCATCCATTCAATTATTTTAAACCTTTCCATTTCTATTATGTTAATAGTACCAACCATATACCCAAACTACCTGCTTTATCACCTTTTTCTTTTTTACAACTAGTGCATGAGGTTTGTGGCCATCCAACATTCTTGTCTTCAAATTGAAGGGATGAAAATTTTGTAATCTCATTCCACCCTTCATTTTTGAGCATGCCAATCTCTATCAATATATCCATTTGATCCCTCTGTTATCATCTTATCTTCACCCAAACACTTGAAGCATCGCCCCGATATCTTTGATAGTAGTTGAGACAACATAAATACTGATGATGTAATCTAGAATTCAGCAGGTTCTGGAAATGTATTTATGAAGAAATTCTGGAAATGCATTTCTAGAATAAATTTAGTTATAAATTTAGGGTGTCTCAAAAATGAATGAATTATGTGTGTTTTGGGTGTGTTCGGAGATGCATCTTTAGAGTATAAGGATCTTTTTGGAATTTCACGAGGTGCGCTACTAATACATTGGGTGCACTAAGAACTCCCTAAAGTATTTGGCATAAACTTAGTGTGTCATGGAGAATGTAATGTGTTTGTGAGTTTTTTAAGAAACACATTGTGTTTTCACTAACACTTATAAAAGGCGTTTTTCAACTCTTTTTTATACGAAATTGAGTGTGATGAAATCCTAATGAGAAAAACTTAGGAAAGCAAAGTGAGAGATTCTTAAGATTCATTGTTTTAAGGATTGTAATACATTTGGGACTAACTAAGGGGATTGGAAAAGGCTTATAAATTCATTTAGTTTGTGTGATTTAAATATTGAGATTTTGATCTATCGAGAAACATTTAGGTATAACATAAGATTCAAAAGCTATTTTCTTGCAATCCGTCTTATAGTTTCTTATAACAACTTTTGAAGTATAATAGATATGAGAGCTTCTTTTTTTTCCTATAGTAGTTCAATTTGATCGAACCAGGTAAATTAATTATCTCTCTTCATCTATTTCCTTCTTCTTCTTGTACTTGTGGTTTGTTTTCATTATATGGCATATTAAATTTTGCTTGAGGTTATTTATTTGGTTTTATAGTTCTTTGTCTCACGCATCAAATGTATAAAATAATTGTTGGACACGTGACTTCACACACAAGAGGGAGAGGATGAACTATGTGTTTTAGAAAAACTTGAATTTGAAAATCTTTGAGAATTAAAATTATAGTTCGAAAACATTTTCAGAAAGGTTCTAGAGTTATGCAGCGGAAAGTGAATTTGAAGAATGTAAAATGCGGTAATAAGAATATTAAGGGAAGAGAGAAGACACCAGGAGTTATATAAGTTCAGTTAAAAAGATTTAATCATATCTCCGAGAATTGATCTTGAGAATATTCACTAAACTTAAGAGCATTTAGTAGGTTTAACTCTCAAACCCCCTTATACAAATAAACATTAAGTTTATGGCTAACTTTCAATCAAACATAAAACACGGGAGAGACGCGACGAGTCTTCCTTCCAAACAATGGATCAAAGCGGTTAGTCTCCTTTCCACAAGAACCATAGAGCGATTAGTATTCAAGTTTCAAACAAACCTCGAGAGCTTTTAGAGTTCACGAACTGAAACTTGGTCTTATACCGGAATGACCAAGAACCTATGAGATTTTACCAACGGGATGATCTTGAACCAAAACAAGATTTTATCATGGGTTGAGTTTGAATCTAAACTTGGTTTTATCACGGGGTAACCAAGAACCTAAATGGGAGTTTTAAACATACAATCCCCAAACCAAAGCTTTTTACGGGTTTAGCTTCTAACCCAAACAAAAAAAACCTAAATGGATAAGATGTTCAACCAAGCTCTAATACGGTGGGAGAACTGATTTGGTGTTTTGCATTTTATCGCAAATGTTGCGGTTATCAAGAGTCACCACCAACTTTTCTTTTATCCTATAAAGGAAAGGGTAAAAAGAACAGAAAAGACCTTTTGAGAATTTTCTTGAGTTCGGGGGGTAGGTTATGAAAAGGGAAGGTATTAACACCCTTTTCATCTGTAATTATCTATGGGCTCTTAGTTACAAGCTCACTTTGAAATGCATTTGTGAAGGTGTTTGTGTTTGTTTGAAAGTATTTTTAAAAAGTGCCTCCGTTTAGGCGAACTTTGTAATAATTCTCGTCTCTATAAGAATGTATACAAAGTGTTGACTTTTGAAAATATTTCATGAAAGTGTTGGTGTTTGAAAGATGTTTGTTTTGAAATGTTTGTGAGCAAGTGGCTAAGAGCTTTCTACCTACTCAAATAAAGTCTTTGTCCTTTTCCTCCTCCTTTAGATAGTGTTATCTTACCATTATTTGGTAAGAAACCATATCATTGGATGTGAAGGGACAGGCGTGGGTCATCGTACAGTCATAGAAGGAAATATTGTCAGATACCTTAGCAATTTGTCATAAGGGACTAAGATCATTTACCGAAGACAATATCGAAGGGTCATTGAGGGACTACGATCTTGTGATCGAGGGTCTTTAATAAAGTACCCTACGCTCGAGGGACATGACTGCTTTAATCTAAGGCAACACGTGTGGGTTAATCCTAGAGGTGCAAGTGTACAAAGTGTATTGTTTTCATTTAATTTTATCTTGAGTTAGGTTTATCTAGTATTGATTTTTAGTTTTGCCATACAAACCCTAATTACTAGCAGTAATATGGAAAGCGATAAATTGCGGAAATTAAAAATCCTACGCTATTACAATATTTTGGGATGGGGGATACAAATTTACAAATGGGGATGACAAATAAAGTAAACCCTAATTACTATTACAAGGCTTTCATAATTACATAATTATAGTGCAAAATAATAAAATGTAGAAAAATACGACGATAATGAAAAGAGAAAAAGAAAATTGTTTTTATGGTTTTTTGTATGAAAAAGAGTTTAACCTAATTAATTAATTAATTACAAGGAGTTTAAATAAAACCTAAAGTCTAAATTAATTAAAAAGAAAATTAAATAAAACCTAAGTCTAGTTTAGTTTTAATTAATTAAGAAAGAAAATATTTTTAGAGTTTTTTATTTTATTTATAAAATAAAGTAGAGATAGAGTAAAAATAAAGACTTTTAGTCTAATTATTTATAAAAATATATTTTTTATGTATTTTGATTAAAAGTAATAAATGACAAAAATAAAAATAGGAGAAGAAAAATAAAATAAAATAAAATAACAAAAATAAAAATTAAAGAGTCAGGGGGTTGAAAAGGAATTAGGAAGGTTTGAAAGTTAAAATAGTTTATTAGGCCCAAAACTATTTTTGGAATCAGAAATAAAAACAAAAATAAAACAATGTAATGGGTTGCATGTTGTTAGGAATCAGGGGGGTGATGATGAGAAAAAATGAGGCAGGCCCAGACCATGGGAGGCCCAAGCGCATTGCCAAACAAAACAAAAAAAACAGAAACAAGAAAAATGTGAAAAATAACAAAAGGCGTCGTTGGGGCTCAAACCCAAGACCCTTAACAATAATGCCTTTCGCACGCGTTTTCTGCCACTGGGGTGACTGTTTCATCCATTTATAAAACAAATTGTAATAAATATAAGATAAACTAAGTTCTAAAGGCAACTTCATCTTCTTCCTCGCGCCAACCTTCAGAGTCAGATTTTGAATTTCATATCTTGCTCATTTCTCAACCATTTCAGAAATTGTAAACATCAAAGTTAGAAATTTCACCATGATTTCAAATATGTAAATAACTTAAACAATGGATCAAAGATAAGCACGAATTTCTATTGGTACCAAATCTGACCTAATTTTCTCAAAAAGTTCAGACTTTAAATTCTCCATGCTTAGGCAATATAAATGAATTCTAAGGACATGGTTAATTTTAGGGCTATGATGTCTATATTTTATCTTTTAAAATGAAAGCCAAATGATGCTTGTATAAAGAGATAGAAGTTCAGAAAACTCACCTTGCAGATGGAGATCATGTTTTGAGTTTGAGAATACTTCAAGGTGTTGTAATGATCTAGTTAGCTTCAATGAACCTCTAGGAAGCTATTTCAATAGTTACTTTGAGCTGAGAGTTCATGAATCGTGCTGGAGAAGTTAAAGTGCAAGGTGTTGTTTTTGAAAATGGAGGATGGTGATGGAGGTGTTACAGTTGTGTAACAGGTGTTGGGTTAGGTTCTAAATGATATAGATATGCTTTGTGATTGATTTTGAGGAAGAACGTACAAGTGAAATAAGAGTTTGATGTGTAAGGTCAAAAATGGCACAAAATGAGGATTATGAGCAATTATGAGTTTGAGGGAGTTTCCAGGCTTGTAATTTCGTGTCCTTGGCTTGTAAACAATGTCCCAATTTATAGGAAAAGGTTTGAAGACTTGAGATGGTTATAATAACAAGATCACATGTTATTGCCATTTAACTTGTTTTTGAAGCAAGCTTGACAAACATGGTTTCAATGCATAGTACAAGGCTTGTAGGGTGGTTGACAGGCTTTAGACAAGTTACTTCTGGCTTTGAGATTGTGTATGTGCAGAAGGAACAAGTGCAAAGCTTAAGGAGAGTGGACTTTGTGATTAAAGCCAACTTCTTGCCTTCGATTATTTTAGCTCAAAAATGATCTCTTCAAGTTCTTGTATATTTTGGAAAGCTTGAAACATTATCTACAACCTTCATGTTGACCATTTCGGCTAAATCATCTTAGATCTAGGTGAAAATTGGCCAAGAAGTTAGGTCAAAAATCTTCCTAAACTTGTCAAAATTTTCACTAAGTGTTTTATGAAAAATGTCACGACTTCATGGGCTTATATCTTCAAATCTATTCATTTTTTGGACATCAAACCTATAATACAAAGTTGTAGATTTCATCAAGATCTACAACTTACATGTTGAAAGTTTTCTTTGAATCATCTTGCATCTTGGTGAAAAAGGGTCATGAAGTAGTGAAATTATCAAGGTTCAAAACACTTTGAAAATTTTCTAAGTCTTGAAAAGTTTGACTTTTTTATGGAATTTTTTATTTTCTTGATTCTTGATGATAAAACTTCATATTTTTGAATGTATTGATGGATCTTGATCTTTGAAACTCAATGTTGACCAAAAAGTCAAAGTTTGACTTTTGGTGTAACATTTGACTTTTCATCAGTTGATCAAATTTCAACTATCAATTGTTTGATCTTGAGAAATGATTTGAGCCATGAAATTAGGTCAAGATATTGTGTTTGAATTCTCAAGATCATGATTCAAATCGATAAGTCATGTATTAGGTCAGAAGTCACTGATTGGTCAATCCCAATTAAAACCCTAATTTTGACCATTTTGCCCCTTTGATGATTTGAATGCTTTTCTTGAGGAATTATGATCAAAATTTGATCAATTTATGAATATGACTTCAAAATATTTATATGGGCTAAAAATCTTGAAGTTTGACTGTAGGTTGACCATAATTGACTTTTTTTACCAAATACAGGTGATTTTCAGTCATCTGATCAATTGACTGAGCAAACTTGTGATCTAAGACTTGAAACTTGGCATGAGTATTATTGGGGAACCACAATGAACATGAAAGTCTTTTGAGGCATTATAAATCCAATTTTCCTTTTGAAAACTAAAACCCTAATTTATGGCCTCAGTGCTTAGGAGATGAGTTTGTCTGATTAATTCTTGAGAATCCTTGAGCATTGGAGATCCTTTGTGAGAAATGTCTTGAGAAAAGAGAGGAAAATTTTTGGGTTACAACAACTGCCCCTGTTCCATCTTCTTAAACATGAAGAGTTATATTGACGTGTCCATCATTCGTGACTTGAAGGTAGAAGTCGATTGAACACTAAAGTGCTCAGAAATTTCCACTCGCTGGTGTATGAAGTAATTTGTTGGTTGATTGTGTCGGGAATGGGCTTAAAGATGCCATTTGGATAGGTAATGAAGAGTTGTCAGAGATGGGCTTATAGATTCCATTTAAAGGTGACAAAGAATCGTCGAAGATGGGCTTATAGATGCCATCCAAAGGGATTGTTGGTAAGTCTAGTGCTTGACATGATCTTTAAGAAATGTATCCGGAAAAGATTATACATGAAACAACTAATTTAATGGATAATAAAGGAATTTGCGGCGACTACTACTTCAACAGGTAATGAAGGAATCTATGACGACTACTACTTCAACAGGTAATGAAGGAACCTATGATGACTACTAATTCAACATGTAATGAAGGAATCTATGAAGACTACTACTTCAACAAGTAATGAAAAAATCTATGACGGCTACTACTTCAATAGGTAATAAAGGAATCTATGACGATTACTACTTCAACAGGTAATGAAGGTATCTATGACGACTACTTCTTCAATAGGTAATGAAGGAATCTATAACGACTACTACTTCAACAGGTAATGGAGGAATCTATGACGACTACTACTTCAAAAGGTAATGAAGGAATCTATGACGACTACTACTTCAACATGTAATGAAGGAATCTATAACAACTACTACTTCAACAGGTAATGAAGGAATATATGACGACTACTACTTCAACAAGTAATGAACGAATCTATGAGGACTACTAATTCAATATGTAATGAAGGAATCTATGACGACTACTACTTCAACAAGTAATGAAGGAATCTATGATGACTACTTATTCAATAGGTAATGAAGGAATCTATGATGACTAACACTTCAACAAGTAATGAAGGAATCTATGATGACTACTACTTCAACAGGTAATGAAGGAATCTGAGCTTGATTTCACCTTGGAGATATATTCTTCCGAATGACTCCCTGGGGAAAGTCTTCGATGGAAATACTTGTCAGATTTTAGCCTCTGGAGAAATTTGTCTAATTATGTAGATAGTTGAGGATATTCATCTATTGATTGACCTTTCCTTGAAAAGGCAAAGAGTTAGTTGTATGCAATGTCATGATATATGAAATGCATTGCTTAATGATGTTCTCAAAATAAATGAGATTATACTGTATGTTTCATATGCATATGTCATGATGTATGAATGTTGTTGAAATGTATCTTTGTCTGGGAAAAAAAATCCCTGACTATTGTTGTGGATGAAGAGTATGTATAACTTTCATTGGGAATTCTTGTTTGCTATTTTAGGAAACTCTGCAGGGGATGTTTATTTCTGATTGGGGAATAGAGTTTAGAAACCTTGGTTGTCCATTGCTCTCCTGGGGAATTTAACACTGACTGGGGATAAAATTCATGATTAAACTTCTGATTTGTCTGGGGATAGTAAAGTTAAGTGGTATTCTGGTTGGACTCCAGGTTTTGCAGTAACTTTTTTGGAGACAGTGGCAACTTTACCGGGGAAGAGGATTTTTGTCAGTGTTTTATCCTCGCCTAAGTCTGCTTCTTTCATAATCCTTAAGGAAGGAATATGAACTTCGACAGGCAAGATGACTTACATGCCATACTAAAGAGAATGGGGTTGCCCCAATTGATGTTCTTGTCAAGGTACGGTAGCCATGAAGAGAAAATGGTAGAATATCATGCCAATCTTTATAGGTCACAACCATCTTTTTCACAATATTCTTTATATTCTTGTTGGCAGCTTCCACTGCACCATTCATCTTAGGTCTGTATGGAGAAGAATTGTGATGCTTGATCTTGAACTGTATGTAGAATTCAATAGTCATAGCATTGTTGAGGTTGGTACCGTTGTTAGTGATGATCCTTTCAAGGATGTCGTACTTACAGATGAGGTTATGCTTGATAAAACGGGCTACAACTTTCTTGGTAACTGAGGAAGATGAAGCCGCTTTGACCCATTTGGTGAAGTAGTCAATAGCAACGAGGATGAAACGATGTCCATTAGATGCAGTGGGCTTGATTTCTTCGATCATGTCAATGCTCCACATTGAAAATGACCATGGAGAAGTCATGACATTTAACGGTATTGGAGGCGCATGAACCTTATCGGCATAAATCTGGCATTTATGGAAAGTCCTCGAGTGGTGGTGACAATCAGTTTCCATAGTCGACCAATATTAACCAGCGCTCAGAATCTTCTTGGCCATAGTGTGTCCACAAGAATGATTTACGAAGATACCTTCATGCATATCCTCCACGATCTTCTCTGCTTCTTTCTTGTCCACACCATGCAGTAAAGTAGAATCATGGTTGCGTTTGTACAAATCCCATTGCTTTGGAAGAACTTGGCTGAGAATCTCTGCATGAATTTCTTGTCGTTGATTGGAGCTCCCTCAAGATATTCTTGTGCTTCAAGATACCTTTTCACCACATGGAACCAAGGCTTCTCCTCATCAGTTTCAATCTCACAATAGTGTTCCAGTTTATCGAATCTTTTGATAGTAATTTTGGGAGCTTCATTGTCCCAATTGACTTTGAACATAGATGACATAGTCTCTAAGGCATTTGGCAACTAATTTTCTTCCCTCGGGATATGTTCAAAGGTGACCTATTTAAAGTACGGGATCAAGGTTAGCATAAGCTTTTTATAAGGGATCGGGTTTGGATGTTTGGTATCCCACTCTCATTTAAATTGACTGATCACTAGGGCCGAATCTCCGTATACGCTTAAGAATTTGATTCTTAGGTCAATGGAAGCCTTAAGACCCAAGATGCAAGCTTCATACTCAACCATGTTGTTGGTACAATCAAAGCAGAGTCTGGCAGTGAAAGGTGTATGGAAACCTTCGGGAGAAATGATCACAATAACAATTCTGTTACCCAATGCATTGGAAGCTCCATCAAAAACTATAGTCCATTGGGATCCTTGTTCAGGTCCTTTATACGGTCCAGGCTTTGCACAATCGATTATCAGCATGATATTCTCGTCCTGGAATTCGAAGTTCATGGATTGGTAGTCATCAAGAGCTTAATGGGCCAAATGTACCGTCAGTACACTTCTTTTGATTGCTTTTTGTGTAGTATACTGGATGTCATATTTAGTCAAGATCATTTTCCATCTGGCTATTCGTCCAGAGAGGGATGGCTTCTCGAAGATGTACTTGATGGGATCCATCTTAGAAATAAAGAGAGTAGTATGAGTCAACATATACTTTCTTAGTCGGCGATCAGCCCATGCCAAAGCGCAACAAGTTTTCTCGAGTAATAAATATCTTGTTTCACAGTCGGTAAACTTTTTGCTAAGGTAAAATACCGCATGCTCTTTTCGACCAGACTCATCATGTTGGCCCAACACACACCCCATTGAATTCTCTAACAAAATCAAGTACATGATCAGAGGTTTTCCTTCAACTAGAGGCATTAGGATTGAATGTTCTTGTAAATACTCCTTGATCTTGTCATAGGCTGTTTGGCATTTGTCATTTCATCTAACTACTTGATCTTTCTTCAATAGTTTGAAGAGTGGTTCACAAGTACCAGTTAGGTGAGAGATGAACCGGGAAATGTAGTTTATACTTCCTAAGAAACCTCCGACCTCCTTCTTAGTACAGGGAGCTGGCATTTCTTGTATGGCTTTGACTTTTGCAGGATCGACTTCAATCCCTTTTCCATTGACGACAAATCCTAGGAGTTTTCCAGACCTCACCCCAAAGGTGCATTTGATGGGATTCAAGCTCAGATTGTATTTCTTCAACCTTTTAAATAGCTTATGTAAATGATCTAGGTGTTCTTCCTCAGTCTGCGATCTTGCAATCATGTGATCGACATATACTTCTATTTCATGATAAATCATGTCATGAAATAGATTCACCATAGCCCATTGATAAGTTACGTCTGTATTCTTCAAACCAAAAGGCATGACCTGGTAGAAGAAGGTGCCCCACTGTGTAATTGTTTACAGTGATTTTTGGTAAACAACCGCTAGTCCTCTAAACTATCGAATAATCTCAATGACTGTTATTCAATCTCTCTGGTATCTCGCAGGATCGACTAGATTGATCCTAGGATGTATTGGTCATTTGGATAACTCTTATTATAGAACTGGTATTCATGGTTGGTATTTAGAATGTTGTGTAGGTGTTTAACTTACTTCGATTACTCTATTAAAGATCTAAAGGCGTGATCAAGTAAATGCGCGTGAAACTAAATTGCATGAATAAAGTTCAATTGTAAAGACATATAAAACTGCAGAAAAGACAAGTAAATGACTTCGAAGCATAAAAACAAGTAATGTAAAAGATTCTCTGGAATGTAAAAGATTCGAAATATGAAGAAAGCGTTTAAATGCAAGAAAACAGTAAAATGACTTTAAGTGAAAAAAAAGGGTGTTCGAATGATAAAAGCTTGAAGATAAAGGCATGAAATGTGCAAAAGTTTCTGAAATGTAAAGTATTTGAAATGGAAAGAAAACATTTAAATGTAAAGCATCAATAAAAAGATTTCGAATGAAAATGTTTTAATGCAAAGGCTTTTGAATGGTATTGACATGAAGATAGAGGAAAATACTGGAAATGATAAAGAGTTTTATTAAATCATAAACACTTGTTGTTATCATACGTACATTGCTCGTGCATTCGTTTCCCTAGCCATGTGGTATTTTGAATGTTTACTGAGTTTTTTGTACAATAGATATGACACCCGAAATCCTAATGCTAAGACTTCTATTTATACTACTTCGACCATAATGGTCTTGCTATAAGATTCTGCCACATTCAGAACATGCAGAGCAATGCCTCTCTCTAGCTTCCACGCGTCTTCGAATGCTCCAGCGCATATATTTTAAATTTCGAACATCCCGCTTGCATTTGAATTTCAAATGTTTTGGCACTTCTTCGTTTCGAACGCATTTCTTGGACACAACCTTGTTATCACTTCGAGACTTCTTTTGAAGATATCCTCATAACTGTCACTCGAAGCTCCAAGCTTTGATATGCCCATTCGAAGCACTGCTTCTACCATTTCGAAACATGACATTTTGCTTTATTCCAATCGAAACATCCAACTTGCTTTGCTTCGAATAATATCATCAAAATCTTCAGCCAACAAAATGCCCCTTTAAAATATGTATTTCGATTCCTTTGAGAAATACTTATTTTAAACATATACACAAGATTTTGATGCGACCTTCGAATCATCGTAACATTTATTGCATATGACTCCAGTCACGTCAATCACAACGCTTTTCAGATTCCTTAACCTCCTTGAACCATTTCACAGCATGGTGCAGTTACAAAACAATGATTATCATTTAATCACGCCTATTACCAATATTAACTTTACGCCACCTCCTTCTCAAACCAACCCACGACTACCACGTATCACAATCTTACTCAGTGGATGTTTAAACTTCCATACTATAAAAACCCATCAACTTAGTCTTTTCTTTTCTTCCCACATTCTGAATCTTTTCTTCCTCTTTTCTCACCGAAACCCTAAACTTCCAACATTCTTCCAACAATGTCTTCTTCAACTTCATCTCAACTGAAAAAAGCTTCCAAAAAGAAAGGAAAGAACACAGGAACCATAATGGAAAGCAAGGTCGGCACCTACCAAGGTCAATCGGTTCTTATTCCTCAGATGATCTCAAAAGAGAAGGAAATGCTTTATGCATCCCAGGTACTAATTCCTACTAACGCCGCTGGCAAGAGGTTAGCTTTAATGGGCCCTCTTACAGTCTTTGAAATCTTAAAAGACACCAGAAAAATTTTCCCTGTTTGTTATAATTTTAAACCTCTGTTTAATAAAATGGATACCCCTAAGACAGTAGAGTCTTCTGATTCGACCACCGTGGAAAATCAAATCATTCCCCCTAAGGACCCTTTTGTGCTAGATAATGTAAAGAGTAACTTCAAACCATTTCGATCTTGCCCCACCTCCGACACGGCTTATCACAACTGGTTTACTAATGTAGAAGCTAAGAAATCCCAGCAATGGGAAGAATTAGGTATTTACAACTTGATTAAACTATCGAAACCAGGCTTTACCTATAGCCACCCATTATTATTCGCGTCCTTATATTTCTGGGACAGTACTTACAATACTTTCCATCTCCCTGGTGGAATGATTACACCCACCTTTTTTGACATAGAAGCCATTACTGGGTTATCACCAATAGGAGAAACCTATATTCCTGACAATGAAGAGCATTCGAGTATTATTGACTTCGAAGTCAAGCTAGCTAGCTTTTCAAAGTTCATCAGCCACTATCACACTGAAGGTGACAGCGTGTCAGATGTAGAACACATTGCTTTCCTTACCCTATGGTTGTCAAGGTATGTCTTTTGCAGCAGATCCCTACAGGTAGCCAGTAGGTTTATTCCTCTAGCTAGAGATTTGCATGAGAATCGGAGGGTGTGTTTAAGCGAACTGCTATTAGTTGATCTTTACGAAAGTCTAAGGTCAGCTGTTTCGAGTTTGAAATCTCACACCTCCAAAAACATCCTGCTAGCTGGCCCTTTCTGGTTACTCCAGTTATGGCTTAACGCCATGTTCGAACCTTCACTATCAACTGCCAACACTATTGCTGAATAAGACCCAGAAATAGCGGATAGAATCATCGAAGGCACTAGGCTGCGAAGACTTACCCCAAACGATGATAAGGATGACTTCAAAGTTCTATTCTCAAAATATATCATGATTTTCTCCAAGAGGCATAAATTCGAAGAGACCATGGCGCCTTTTGCTTCAAGGACTCATGGACCCTCATGGTTCACCATGGCTCCCTCAAAAGCAGACAAAAGCAAAGAAATTCAAGATGTATGGAGAGCCTTTTTGCTACCCAGACTAATCTCCGCACGAATTACTCCTGCTAAGAATCAAATCTTCCTTTTTGCTTATCAACCCAACTTCGTTTCGAGACAATTTGGCTTGTGCCAACTAATTCCTGAACCTCTATTACAAACAGAAAATGCCATCACCTCTGGGCGAACCTTCAAGGCAAGAGAAGCCAAACTACAGCAGGAACAATACCAAGGCTTCGCCCACTTTGAACTAATAACTTTTGAACCTACACACCTTACATCAAAGGGGTTTCTGGAATGGTGGACAAAGTTCTATCAGACTTATATGTTCGATACTCTTACTATTCAGCAGAAACTAACTGATGCATTCGATGTGCAGGTACAATCCAAGAAAGGTATGTTCACTCATGCCAAAGAGATTAAGGCTTTTCAAAATTATTTCGAAACTACTTATGATCCCACACACTTGGAATCCACTGTGCATCAAGCGGCTGAGACCTTGAAGGAAAAATTCAAAGAAAAAATTTCTAAGTTAAAACCTCCTTCAGGGTTGTCACCTGAGGATAGGTATAGGTTGGCATTCGAAATGCATCCACCTAAATTTCCTAGATTACCTACCTCAGAACTGGCTCTGGCTTGGTTTCCTCCGTACCCTTGGTGGTTCACTTGCAAAGAAATGTTCCAATATCTTCAAAAGAAACCAAAGCCATCTGAGACTGTGACATGGGCTCGACATTGGCTCCACGATTTCCCAGGACATCTTCGCTATGACCTTTCTGCCATGTCGATTAAATCTAATCAAGGCACAGGTGCGAATGCTTGGGAAAATCCCAAATGTTTCTCATTTTCTACATTTTTAACTTTTGCCTTAATTGTTTCGATTTTCAGCCATCAGGATAAAGACTGCTGCTTCAAAGTCAAAAGAAGGGAGCGCCTCTCAAGCCTCTGTCGAAACCATTGATACTGTGACTCTACCCAAACCAACAATAACTGTTGCAACCACAACAACAACAATACCAGTAATAACTAGTGCTCCAACTCCACAGGTAATCACTTAGCCTTGATGTTTCGAATACACTAATGTTTCATGATTTGCATCTAACTTATTGTTTAAATCTTTTCAGACTAACAAACTCCCGCCAACCACTCCAAAGAAACGAAAAACAAACACTACTGGGGAAGACCCCAATGCTGGAGGGAATTTACCAGCTGCTTCGAAGAAGAAGCAAAAGAAAGAAATTTACAAAAGTGTTGTACCAACTAGTGTCTCTGGACTCGATTCCAGGGATGCTGCTCCCTCACCTAAATCCAAAATTCCATCTTCGACCTCCAACGTAATGTTGGAACGCATAGCTAGCAACCTCTCTTCTGAGAGTCCACAGGTAAACTGAACTTTAAATCTTCGACAAAATAATTATTCATTACCTTGGTGCATGCTTTTAATATTCTTTTTCTTCTGCAGGACATTTTGAATCCAGCTCTTACCACTTCGACTTCACCATCAAAAACTGCTGCTCCGATCAACTCTTCTCCTCAAGGGGATTCCAGCAACCTTGTGCAGAACAAAGGTTCCTCCAATATGGCGGTTCTGGCTGGGGCTTCAGAGCAGCAAGATGATCAGAGTACTTCTCCTCCTCTAAAAGAAACAAATGAAGTAACGCTTCATGAATCTGCAGAGACTTTACAAAGAACTTCTCTTCAAAAGTCCCCTCTTGAAACCCTTCAAGAGGATCCAAAGGACATCCACGCTGAAGGAGAGAAAGCTGATTCTGATCAAAGAAACGAAGAATCTGCAGAAGAAGGGTCTGAGGAAGGAGATGCCAACGATGATTCGACTGCTGGGACAGAGTCAGATGCAAATAGCAGCGAGAACGAAGATATCGAAGTGGTGGACTTGGATGATAATGAAGAAGACAATGAGCATGAAACGAATGAAGGTGACGGTGACGCAACCAATAAACCCATGGAAATCGAAATGGATGTGACCCCCCTACGCGTGGAACTCCCCAAACCGTCTCTATCCCGAATGACTGAAGAGGAGCTTGCTCTCCTGAGACGAAATGACCCTATTGGGTACATGAAGGCGAAGCTGGCTCAAAGGGATACTCCACCTGCTAGGGCTGGCACAAGTTCAACTAGCCATCCGTTGCCCACAGATGATAGAATTGTACTTCTTAACAGGATTAGGAGAACAATTCTTGATGTGGATTTGTTCGAAGTGCTCAAACAGGATAGCACAGCTTGCTACACTATGAAGGAGTTACTTACAAAAGTCAACCTTGCTACCTGCTCCTTGCCAGTTAGCACTATCTTGTTCGATCTTCAATCTTTGCTAGACAACGTGACTGGGTACCTTCTCCAAGATGAATTTGCTTCCAGAAAGGTTCAAGAAAAACGAACTGCAATGGATGCTGCTTATGAGCATGCTTCGAAACTCTCTCAAGAAGCTGAGGATCAAGCCATGCATCTAAAGCAAGCAAAAACTGATTATGAGGCTCGAGCTGAGTCCATCCTTCTCTGGGAAAGGCAAATTCAGGAACTTCAACAGAAGGTTAAAGAGGCTCAAGAACAACAATTAGCCTACGAAACCAATACTGCTGGCAACCAATTCGAAGAGCTCCTCAACAAGGGTCTTGCAGAAATGGAAACTGCAGAACAACTCAAAGGAGAAGTGGCTACCTTAGAGGGAGCAAGACGTTTTTCTCAACAAAGGCTTGAGTCTTTTCGAAGTACCTTTAACAGATTGAAGAATAATTCCTATTTCTAAATCTTAGTGTTGATTTGGTTAAAATTTGGTTTTTTGTATGTAACATTTGAACAACGCCATTTTGGCAACCCCATATTGCCATTTTGGAATTTTTATGATATTCTGATTACGTTGTTACTATTCGAATCTCCTGCAGGCGTGGCTTATATTTCTTTAAATATTTCCCATTAACCTTTAGGATACATTTATCATCCATCAGCTCTTCGATTTCATATGCATTGTTTGAGAATACCTTTATTATTCGAAAAGGCCCTTCCCAATGAGGGGACCATTTACCTAACGTCTTATTTTTCTTATCCATGGGCAATATGACTTTCCAGACTAAGTCATTAATAATGAATGCTTTTCCCTTCACCCTTTTGTTATATGCCCTAGCCACTCTTTCCTTTTGTCTCATCAGGATTTCCAATGCATGCAATCTAACTTCGTCCAATTCCACTAACTCATTCATCATCATCTCCCAATATAATGCAGCTGGAATTTCATTTTGTCTTTGAATTCGAACTGATTGTAGATGAATTTCTACTGGAAGAACTGCATCATGACCAAATGTGAGTTGGAAAGGCGTGGTGTTAGTAGCTTCTTTAGGAGATGTTCTACAGGCCCATAGTATTTGGTCCAAAGTTTTATGCCAGTTCCTTGGCTTTTTACCAATATGTTTCTTGATTAACCCTATTATCACTTTATTAGCTGCTTCGACCTGACCATTTGCTTGAGCATAATATGGCGTTGATGTTAGTAATCTAAACCCCATTTCTTGGGCAAATTCTTACATCTTTCTACCAGTAAACACAGAACCTTGGTCTGTGGTTATGCTCTCTGGAAATCCGAACCTATAGATAATTTGTTTCTGTATGAACTCAATAATAGCCTCTTGATCAGCAACTATTAATGGTATTGCTTCGATCCACTTGGTAAAATAATCTATTCCTACCAAGATATATTTCTGTCCTTTAGACGAAGCAGGATTTATTTCTCCTATTAAATCCAATGCCCATCCTCTAAATGGCCATGGTTTAATGATTGAATGCAACTCACTTGCAGGGGCATGTTGAATCCCTGCATGTTTCTGACATTTTTCACAACCTTTAGCAAAGTCTATACAATCTTTGAGCATGCTGGGCCAATACATGCCATATCGAAATAACAGCCATTTCATTTTATGACCTTCTTGATGTGCCCCACATGCCCCACTGTGGACTTCTGACAATGCTAAGTATGCCTCACTTTCTCCTAGGCATTTCAGTAATACGCCTTCTTGGGTCTTTTTGAACAATTCGTTTCCCAAGAGGACATATGATAATGCTCTATATTTTATCTTCCTATCAACATTCAGAGTTGGGTTTGTCAAATAACTCACAAGTGGACTTCGCCAATCTGCATCTGATAAAGTGTTTATGGCTAATATTTTGAATCCCTGTTTCTCAGCATAACCCAGTTTCATACTCTCTAGATCTGATGGTGTGAATCTAGTAGCCATAACTCTACCCCTTAATTCAACTAAATCCTCAAAGTTTCTGGCAGAAACTTTATAACCTGAAGCCAACTGTGCTAAGTCATTTGCTTCTTGGTTTTCTATTCTTGGTATATGTTGAATATCCATGTATTCAAATTTTCTAAGTAGCCTGTTAACTATGACGAAGTATATCATCAGGTTTTCCTTTATGCATTTATACTCCTTTGTTATTTGCTTGACTACTAATTCTGAGTCTCCTTTAATTTCGACTCTAGTTGCCCCCAATTCCAACAAAGCTTCAAGTCCAACAATAAGCGCTTCATACTCAGCTTCATTGTTCGAGCAACGAGGACCATCTAATTTATACTTGAATTTTGTTGGAATTCCTTCAGGAGAAATTAGAAGGACTCCAACACCACTTCCATTCCTGTGGGTCGAACCATCAAAGTATAATTTCCATGGTTGCGTTTCGACGTAACTCATGACAGTCTGTTCAACCAATAAATGGTCCACAATGAAGTCAGAAATCACTTGGCCTTTCACAGCTTTTAAAGGCATGAAAGTCAAAGAATATTCTGTTAAGGCTAAAGCCCATTTGCCAACTCTGCTATGCATTATTGGTTTTGAAAGCATGTGTTTAATGACATCTAAATGAGATGAAACATAAACATCAACAGGCTTTATATAATACTTGAGTTTCATACAAGAGAAGTACAAACAGAGACATAGCTTTTCTAAATTGCTATATCTGGTCTCTACATCATTCAAAACTCTACTTAAATAGTATATGGCTCTTTCGATGCCATTGCTATCTTCTTGTGCTAACATACTACCTATACTAACTTCAGAGGCAGATATGTACAATCTAATGGGCTTTCCCCATGAAGGTGGAGACAAGATGGGAGGCTGAGAGAGATATCTTTTTATCTTGTCAAATGCCTCCTGATGGGCTTAGTTCCACACGAAGGCTTGGCCTTGCTTTAAACGAAGCAACAGAGAGAAAGCTTGGGTTCTTCCACTCAGATTCGAAATGAACCTTCTGAGAAAGTTAATCTTCCCTAGCAAAGATTGCAGCTCCCTTTTTGACGTAGGTGCTTTCGTCTCCATTATGGCTTTGGTTTTGTTTTGGTTGATCTCAATTCCTTTCTTGTGAACCACAAAGCCAAGGAAATCTCCAGCCTGCACAAAAAATGCACATTTAAGGGGATTCATCTTTAAGCCATGTTTTCTCATTCGTTCGAATGATTGGCTCAAATGATGCAAATGGGTTTCTGCAGATATAGATTTGATGACTATATCATCAATATGCACCTGCATAAAGGTTTCAATGAAATCATGGAAAATCGAATTCATCGCCCTTTGATAAGTTGCCCCAGTGTTTTTTAAACCAAAAGGCATCACCACCCATTCGTAGGTGCCTAAGGCTCCTGGGCAACGAAATGCTGTCTTGGCAACATCTTCTTCAGCAATAAAAATCTGATTATACCCAGAGTATCCATCTAACATACTTAAATATTCGAATCCTGCAGCAGAGTCCACTAACATTTCTGCCACAGGCATGGAGTACTCATCTTTAGGGGTTGCAGTATTTAAATCCCTAAAATCTATGAAGATTCTCAAAGAACCATTTTTCTTAATAACAGGCACTATATTTGCTAACCATTCGACATACCTTGTGGTTCTGATGAATCTGCAACGCAGCAATCTTTCGATCTCAGCTTTGATCTTTGTGAGAACTGCTGGTGCGAATCTTCTAGGAGTTTGCTTGATGGGCTTCTTGCCATCTTTGATTGGAAGTCTGTGTTCGACTAACTTCCTTTTTAAACCAGGCATTTCGTCATAATCCCACGCGAAGCAATCTTTGTTTTTCTTGAGGACTTCAATCACTTCCTGCTTGAGGCCTGGGCTAAGTTTTGCACTTATATAGGTTATTCTTTTCGTGTTCTCATCCCCTAAGTTCACTTCTTCGAGTGGATCCTGCGCCAACATTTTGGCACCTGAGTCTATGGGGTCCCTTTCGAAGCCTAAGGGTTCTTTATCATAGATGGCGTCCAGCCTTTGATCTATTTCAAGTTCTTCAAAGGGTGAGCCTTTCGAGCTACCCCCATTTATTTCATTCATCTTTACAGCCAGTTTATTCATTTCAGCCTCTAAGGCCGCCTTTGATTCGTTCTCAGCCATATAGGCCGAAATCCTTTCGAAAAAGGAGGACTCAGTCATGAGTAAGGTTGTCAAATTCCCGGCCTGCTGGCCGTCTTTGTATAGTACTTTCGACTCCTTCGTCTTCACTGATTATTCTTCTATCCCAATATATGCCATCATGGTGAAGGGTCATATAGTAGTGGGCGTTTCTGGTTTCGTTGATTTCATCATTTGGGACACAAGGAGCAATCTTTGCCAGATGTTTGTCATAATTCCTCTTGTCAACTAAGTTGACTGTTGACATGAAGTAACTCTGGTCCGCTTCAATGTTTTCCACGATCCCATCTTCTCTCCATAAAACTAATCGCTGGTGCATTGACGAAGGAACTGCCCCTACGCCATGGATCCACTCCCTTCCCAGCAACAAGTTGTAGTTGGCCTTGGCTTCGATCACCATGAACATGGTGGGCCTACAGCTTGAGCCTATTGTCAAGTCCAATTGAACCACCCCCAGTGTTTTGCCTACTTTCCCTTCATAATTGGATAGAACCATGTTGTGTGGCTTGATGTCTCCTTCGCGTATGTCTAACCTTTTCAGCATGAAGTGGGGTATTAAGTTAACTGCAGCACCCCCATCCACTAGAACCTTATTTACGCTATGGGCACCAACCTTTGCCCGAATAAATAATGGCTTAAGATGGTTCTTCATAGCTGGTCCTGGACGCTCGAAGAATGCATTCTGCTCCTCGACAGCTCCATTATCCATCACATAGTAGCACACGGGCCTATGCTTCATCAGATCTATGGTATCTTCTTCCTCATACTCGTCAATTTCAGTTTCCTGTCCAAACTCACAAGGAAGCACAGATACCACGTTGCAATTGAGATTGAACGAAGACTCCCCCTCTGATTCGAAGTTGTCTGTTAGCATATCTTCGTCTTCCTCTGGACCTGGAGTGTATTCCTTTGGTTCATCTAGTTGTACTTCAGAGAAGAGCCTCCTGCTAACTGGGGGTTTGTCTTCAGTTTGATTTTTTGGTGTGGGTTTGTTGGTGCTAGATTCACCTTGGTTTTTTGTTGAAGTTGCCCCTTTATTTGCCACAGCTTCCCTTTCAGCCTTTCGAATTCTCTGTTGCCTTCGCCACTGAGATCTTGACATTGGGTTTCTTCCTTTGTAGTTCTCTAATCTCACCTCTTCCCTCTTCGCTATGTTGAATTGCCTTCTATATGTCATAGCATGGCGTGCGCTTCGTTCAGTGTTTCTCCATTTATCTTTGCCTTTGTCATTTCTGACTTGCAGCCATTTGTCTGTTGGCACTTCAGCAGGGATTTTGAACGTCACTCTTCGAGCGCCCTTGGGATGAGGACTATCAGGCCTTCTGTGATTGTATTTTCTATCGAAACGTGGGCCCATCTGAACAGTTTCTTGGTGGTTCCAGCAAGGGGCGAAAGGGATTGTTTCGAAGGCCCTGGCCATGCTTTGATCATACACAGCAGAACACCTTGGGCATATCAAGCATTTGGTTGCCCCTTTGTAGCTGCGAAGCACAAATCCCAGCAAACTTTCTCCAGCCTTAGGATAACACCTGAATAGCTGGTTATCCTGGCGCCAGTTGTTGCCAGTTCGCGCCCTTTGTACCCTCTCGAAGTTTGCAGTTCGCGCCCTGTATCTCCTTTGTGGCACATCATGAGGTAATCCTTGAGACTAGCATCTCCAGCATGATTATCCTCCATTTTATACTTCTCTTTTTCTAAGTATCTCTCTACCTCCTCCATCTCAGAGCGAGGTCTCTCCATATCCACCATGTTTACCTCAACATCCTCCCCCTTAGCGTCATCATCTCCCCATCCTGTGGGTTTTATATCTTCAATGTGGACCTTTGAACTCTCTGGGGCAGAATATTTGACCAAGTAGTCAAACTTTCCACTGGGTTCCCCTAAAGTATCCCATATTTCTTTCTGAGGGGAGGTTGGCTTCGTGATTTGGACTTTCTCTAATTCTAGCCTCAGGCCTTCAGTGACCTGTGTCAACTCTTGGTTTTGGTTTTCCTGGCCTTCAGTAGCCTGGATTTCTTTTGCAACAGCTAAAGGTGCTGCTTCAATCGAAGTCTCTGGTTGCTTGTGGACGTCTTCAGTGACCCCCTCATTGACTTCGACTATCACCCAACTTTCATTTTCAGTACCTTTCCCTCCTACTGGAGCGTCACTTTGGTCAGCTTCTACCATGTTAATTTCTCCAATGCATGCAGGCTCGGAGTAATTGGTGTCTGCGACGTCCAAAGGGTCTTCGTACACTTTCATTTTTGCTTTATCAGCAAACTTAAGTCTGCCATTTTTAATTGCATTCTGAATTAGGTCCCTGAAAAGAAAACACTGTGAGGTTTTGTGGCCTAGGAAACTATGATACTTGCAAAATCCTCTTTTCTTTCTTTGATCTAAAGGAGGTATTTTGACATTTGATGGCACAATGAGTTGGCCATCTTTGACAAGTAAATCAAAAATCTCGTCACATTTAGTGACATCGAAGGTATAAACCTTCTTTGGGAATTTGTCACTTTTCTCATTTTCAACAATTTCTTTCCCTTTTGTGGGAACTAATAATTTGCAGGAGTAAGGTGGTGCCTGTTTTAATTCAGCGAGGTCGATTTCGACCTCTTCGAATTCGAATTCAGGATAATCTTTTGCTTCCTCAGTTCCAACATAGGAGATCCTTTCCTTCTTGTTATTTTTAAAGACTCTGGCCTTTCCGGCCTTTAGCCTTTCGACCTGTCGAACCCTATCGGCTAATTAGGCCATATCCCTCAAGTATTGAGTGTCTAATTTCTTTCGAATAGAGTAATCCAGGCCGCCAGCAGCCATTTCGACTAACTCATGTTCAGGCACTACTGTAAAACATCTAGATTTCAAGAGCCTGAATCTATTCAGATAGTCATCTATGGGTTCAGTGAACTTCCTCTTGACACTGGCTAGTTCCTTCAGACTGATTTTTGATTGTCCCATGTAGAACTGTTCATGGAATAATCTTTCCAAAAGAGCCCAAGTATCAATGGACCCAGGAGGCAAAGTGGTGAACCATGTGAAAGCGTTCTTAGTCAGGGAACTTGGGAAATTTTTGATCCTGAGGTCTTCATTATTGGCTATATCTCCTGCTTCGGTTAGGTACCTGGTTATATGTTCGACTGTTGACTCATTGGTATCCCCAGCAAACTTTGTAAACTTAGGGACTTTATATCCCCTTGGTAAATCAGTGTGCATTATGTAATCTAATATAGGGGAGGCATAATTTGGCCTTCTAATCCCTGTGTTAAGGCCATTCTGGGCCATGATTCTCTCTATCATGGTGGTTAAATTATTTTCTGCCAAGATGTTATCGTTTCGAATTCTATGAACGACCGCATCAGCATCTTGATTTCGACCCACCATGACAACCCCTCTAGGTTGTTCTTCTCAAAACTCTGGGACTTTTAGCCTTTCGACCCTTGCCCCTGGTTCCATAATTTCCCTTTGTGGGCCTTGGATCATTGGGACTTCTAGCCTTTGTGCCCTTGCCCCCAAATTAACCTCCTCTCTGGATGGTCTATAGGGTGGGTCGTTAGCAACTTGTTCTATAATGGGTACGTTCGTTCGAACTCCCGCCTGATTCTGCCTACGCCTCTCTGGGGGAGCGAAAAAATCTGCTATTTGACTCATATTATCTGCATTTTCTCTGTTTGTCGCAGTCACATTTTGTACTATTGGGGAAAATATTTCTTGCATAGTTTGTGCTAATACTCCTATCATATTATGGTTACTGTCATCCATTAACTGCCTAAAAGCCAACTGGTTTTCTGTGGTTAAGATAGGCATTGCACTATAACCCACTGACCCTTGGTTATTTGTCATAAACTGATTTGCCCCAGACCCAGACCCTAATTGTGGTGATGAATTCGATGTGGAATTGTGTAATCCTGCCATAAAAGATGTTGGCATTCCATAAGAGGAATTTCTGGTTCTATTACCATCTAAACCGGGCGGTCTAGTTAGTGGGGTGGCGAAATGGGTTTGTGTCCCTGATGGTGGGACGAATCCCCCAGGATAACCAATGGTTCCAGTATTTCCTAGGATCGAACTGTTGGTTGATATGCCACTTATTCCATTAGTGGCTATATTACTGGTAGAGGATGCAACAGACTGTGCATTTGAAGGGATGACATTAGATGTTCCCATCGAAGCGGACATATTAGTGCCTGTTGTATGTGGGGCATTTTGTTCCCCTTGTTGATTGTCAGAATTAGACATCTTGTTTAAACGTTTTATTCTGGATAAGGGTTGGTTACTATTGGTTATTCTACCACTTCTAAGGTTCATAAAACAACAAACTTATCACTCAGAGGGTATTTTCACAATGGTTACGCCTCAACAATTTTTTACTTTGTTCTAAATTTCGTAATGGCCAATGACGGGTCCCACCGGGTGTGCCAATTTATTTACAGTGATTTCTGGTAAACAACCGCTAGTCCTCCAAACTATCGAATAATCTTAATGACTGTTATTCAATCTCTCTGGTAACTCGCAGGATCGACTAGATTGATCCTAGGATGTATTGGTCATTTGGATAACTCTTATTATAGAACTGGTAATCATGGTTGGTATTTAGAATGTTGTGTAGGTGTTTAACTTACTTCGATTACTCTATTAAAGATCTAAAGGCGTGATCAAGTAAATGCATGTGAAACTAAATTGCATGAATAAAGTTCAATTGTAAAGACATATAAAACTGCAGAAAAGACAAGTAAATGACTTCGAAGCATAAAAACAAGTAATGTAAAAGATTCTCTGGAATGTAAAAGATTCGAAATATGAAGAAAGCGTTTAAATGCAAGAAAACAGTAAAATGACTTTAAGTGAAAAAAAAGGGTGTTCGAATGATAAAAGCTTGAAGATAAAGGCATGAAATGTGCAAAAGTTTCTGAAATGTAAAGTATTTGAAATGGAAAGAAAACATTTAAATGTAAAGCATCAATAAAAAGATTTCGAATGAAAATGTTTTAATGCAAAGGCTTTTGAATGGTATTGACATGAAGATAGAGGAAAATACTGGAAATGATAAAGAGTTTTATTAAATCATAAACACTTGCTGTTATCATACGTACATTGCTCGTGCATTCGTTTCCCTAGCCATGTGGTATTTTGAATGTTTACTGAGTTTTTTGTACAATAGATATGACACCCGAAATCCTAATGCTAAGACTTCTATTTATACTACTTCGACCATAACGGTCTTGCTATAAGATTCGGCCACGTTCAGAACATGCAGAGCAATGCCTCTCTCTAGCTTCCACGCGTCTTCGAATGCTCCAGCGCATATATTTTAAATTTCAAACATCCCGCTTGCATTTGAATTTCAAATGTTTTGGCACTTCTTCGTTTCGAACGCATTTCTTGGACACAACCTTGTTATCACTTCGAGACTTCTTTTGAAGATATCCTCATAACTGTCACTCGAAGCTCCAAGCTTTGATATGACCATTCGAAGCACTGCTTCTACCATTTCGAAACATGACATTTTGCTTTATTCCAATCGAAACATCCAACTTGCTTTGCTTCGAATAATATCATCAAAATCTTCAGCCAACAGTAATAAAAGTGGTTTTCTCCATGTCTTCAGGCACCATTTTGATTTGGTTGTAACAGGAGAAGCCATCCATGAAGGAGAAAACTTTATGTTGAGCAGTGTTATCAAGCAAAATATCAATATATGGTAGTGGGAAATCATCTTTGGGGCTTTCCCTATTTAAATTGTTGTAGTCTACACACATATGGACCTTCCCATCTTTTTTCGATACTGGAACAACATTTGCAACCCATTGGGGATAGAACGTCACTGCCAAGAAACCTACATTGAACTGTTTCATTAACTCAACCTTGATATTTTCAGACATATCAGGACGCACGCGTCGGACCTTTTGTTTGATCGGAGAGCAACCTTCTTTCATTGGCAGACGGTGAACTACAATGTCAGTATCAAGCCTTGGCATATCTTCGTATGACCAAGCGAACACTTCAACATAGTCGTGCAACATCTAAACCAATCTTCCCTTGATGCTGCCTTCCAAGTTGGCACCAATCTTGACTTCTTTCTTATCTGCCTTAGTACCCAAGTTTATCACTTCTACTGGTTCTTTGTGTGGTTGAATGGCTTTTTCCTCTTGTATCAAGAGTCTGGCGAGTTCCCCAGGTATCTCACAATCTTCTCCACCTTTGTATTAGGCTTGATAGATTGGATTTTCAAATTCATATATGGCAATAGCAGAATTGTTGTTAATGAGATCCAGAGTGGATGTGGATCTGCAAATGTGTGTGTGTGCATGTAAGGTCACATGGCTATTTGAAAATGCAGTAAAGTAAAGAAAGACAAGGAGCACAAAATTTGAATGCAAAATATTCCAATGTTTTCATTAAAATGATCATATGATATATGAAAATGAAAAACCCTTAACAAATGGACCATTGTGCCCCGGGCAAGGCACATGGTTTAAAGTCTATGTTTTAAAGGAAATTACATACAAATTTCTCAAAGCAATAAAAAAACGGGAAATGGAAATTACTCCTGAATGAAGGAGATTGAGATGAATTCTTTAGTCTTCCAGTTGTCGATTCCTCTGTCAGCAGTTGGGTAGATCCAGTTGTGCCAGTCACCGTCACTATTAGAGTCTCCCAGAGCATTAACTTTATTGTTGCTAATACGTGAGGTGGTTTTCTAGCACAAACATGTTGAACTTCTTTCTGAGCCTTGGAATCAAAGCCCAAGCCAAATTTGTCTAACTTATCGGTGATATCAAGAAGTTGTCCCCAAATGGTGTAACACCCGTCTTCAACAACAACACGAGCATCCTTGAGAGAGGCCATTCTTGGTGTATCTTTAGAAGCTTTGGGAGTGGTAGGAGTGGCCTTGGAAACAACAATCATTAGAGGGACCACTTCAAATGCTTGACAGGGGGTTCCAATGAATTCACCATCCATTTCAACATATTTGAAGGAATTTAAATGACTGATCATGAACTTCTCCTCTTGGCAGACTATGACAATTTTTCCTTTGACCGGGTATTTTAGCTTTTGATGTAATGTGGAGGTAACCGCACCCTCCCCATAATTCCATAGGCGTCCTATAAAGCAAGAGTAGGCGGTGTGGATATCCATCACATAAAAATTTTAATTGAAGATTTGAGACCCATCCTTGATAGGAAGATCAACCTCTCTATGGACCATCCTTTTCGACCCATCAAAGGCTCTCACCATAATATCACTTGGTTTCAGCACCAACCCCTCATAGTCCAATCTGTCTAAAGCACCCTTTGGTAAAACATTGACGGAGGATCCATTATCCACTAACACATGTGCTAAAGTGGTACCTTTACACTCAATGGAAACATGTAGAGCTTTGTTGTGATTCTTCCCTGCCGGAGTCAAATTTGCGTCTGAAAAACCCAAACCATTGTCAACAGTCAAGCTTGCTACACAGTTTTCAAATTGGTCAGCAGTAATTTCTCGTGGGACATGTGCATTTTTCAGGAATTTTAGTAGAGCTTGAGCATGCGCTTCGGAACACAACAACAAAGACAACATGGATATCTTTGAGGGTGTCTACCCCAATTGTTCCACTATCTTGTAGTCACCTTTTAGGATAATTTTTAGAATCTCCTCCATCTCTTGGCTAGATGGGTCCTTAATTGCAATATCTTTTGTGGGTGCCTCCGTCTGGGAAAGCGTAGACATTTTTTACTTTCATCGAGTGTCAGCTACATGTTTAATAGCAGAAATATGAATGGGCATTATAGTAGCGTTTGTCGGAGGAGATATCTCCGGAGAGAAGATCCTTCCCATCCTAGTGACTTTACTTAATCCAACAATGTTTATAATCTCAACATTATCATCTTTAGCAACCCATGGCTCTTGTTTGATTCCATGATAATACACTTCCGCCCCATAGTTCCAGGACACTGCTTTATCAGAAGAGTAGAGGACTAGCCCCGGTGTGGTGATAATCAGGGGAGCTATTCTTAGTCAACGGGAATCCTAATAGGACCTTTGGAGGTGATCCTAATAGGAGTGTTTGAAATTGTAATTATGGACACGTCTTCAAACTCTTGAGGTACACTTTTGGTTAATCTTTTCACATATGGAGTTTTCTTAAATAGAATTTCATGGCTATTAATCAAGCATTGGACACCTTCCCTCAAACATATACAACCATTAATTTGTGCAGCACAATGGTAACAGTTTTCAAGGCAGCCTGGAAATACTCCGACTTTCAACAAATTCTTTTTAACAGTCTTTAAAGGAATGGTCAAATCATTGATGGAGGAAACAAAAGAGGCATCATCAATGGTGTTGACACCCTTACAATGATTGGGCATGGGTGCGGTGATCACATTGGGAATCAGTGGAGGGTCGAATTCAATTGTTTTATTATCGATCAAGTCTTGGATTTTATTCTTTAAAGACCAACAGTCATTGGTATCATGTCCAAAACTGTTTGAATGGTAAGTACATTTTGCATTGGGATTGTATTTAGGAGAGGAGGTATCAAGGTTTTGGGGAGGATCCCTTAGTGTAATCAGTTCCGCTTTTATCAAGTGTTGTAACGCTTGGGACAATGGCATATTTATCTTAGTATAATTCCTTTCTTGAAACTTCATCTCGTGCCTATTCCCTTGTTGTTGTTGAATAGATGTAGGTTTGGAAATTAATACTGCCCCTACTGAATTATGACGATCCTTCTTAGCGTGGCTCCTTTTCTCATATACATCATTAGTTTCCTTTTTGCCAGAAAATGGTTTTTTCACAATATTAGAGGTGGAGGCCATTGGTATCTTCCCGCTTTTAATTTCACTTTAGACCCTTTCACCGGTTAAGATCAATTCAGTAAATCCGGATGATGAAATTCCAATTAGTAAGTTGAAGAAAGGACCAGTCAGTGTTCCCATAAACATGTCTACCAATTCTCTATCAGTTAAAGGTGACTGCACCCTGCCAGCCAAGTCTCTACACTTTTGAGCGTATTCCTTGAAGCCCTCATTTGAACATATGGTCATGCCTTGAAATTGCACCCGAGTTGGCGCAAGATCAGCGTTATATTGATATTGGCGGTAAAAGGCAGCAGCCAAATCCTCCCAAGTATAGATATTGGTCCCTTCCAATTGGTAAAACCACTCCAACTGCGTTCCAGATAGACTCTATTGGAAAAAGTTCACCCATAGTTTCCTATCGACGGTGTGCGACTGAATCTTACGAACATATGATCTTAGATGAAGCTTCAGACACGAGACACCATCATACTTTGTGAAGATAGGTATCTTGAATTTGTAGGGAATAACCACCCCAGGAACCTAACCCAAGTCTTTAAAGTCCAAGCCAGGCACTACTTAGATCTCTACAGCTTTTAGTCTGTCTTCTAGTTACTTATATTTGACGTCGGCCGGTGGGTATTGCTCATCAGAATAATACTCATCCTCGAAAATTTGGTTATCCCCAACCCCAGCATGGGTGCTTCTAGCATCTTCATCTTGATTGTCATCCTCTTCGGAGGAGTATTATTCAATTTGAACTTGTCGGGTGAGGCCTTTGAACCTCTTCCCAATGTTGATAACAACTTTCTTCTTGGTCTTCTTCTTCATGACGAAAAGTGCCATCATTTCTTGTTGGCCTTTTGCCAAGTTGAGAAGAGTTTCTTGGAACTGAGTATGTTGAGTCTGCAAGTCCTTGAAGGTTTGCTCGAGATCCATCTTATACTGAAATAAACAGTAGAAAGATGAGGAAACCCGTATCGGAAAACCTGCTTATGGTATGATGCATGTTATGCGGATGCCATGTTTTCAAGGACTTTAAGGAATTTAAATTTGCTAGACAAAAAGAAGGTAAAAAACATCAATTGCATTAATAAGTTCCAGGATCACAAATTCCTCTTGGGATTACAATGGGAAAAAAATAATAAAAAAAGTCTTAAAGAGACGACAAAATAAACTCCTAAAACAAAAAGAATCAAGTCTCCCACAAACGCATCTTCTTTGGTGCAATGTATGCATTTAGGCTTTGCTCCTCGTGAAGTTTCCTTGTGAGCTCCAACACTTTCTTCTCACTTGCGTAAAATCGAGCTTCAAAGGTGTCTCGTTCCCCCTTGAGTTGAATCCACAATCTCTGCAATTCCTCGAAGTCGGTAGGCATGTCAGGATGGAGAATGGTATAAGAAACATCCCCTTAAGCAACAGGCTCCATAATTATTGGTAGAATAGCGGGATATGGCATCATAAGACTATGAGCATGATCTCGTACCCATTTGAGATAAGGCTCAATAGGGATGGAATTCTTATGCCCCAAAGTCTTGCTATCAACTTTGCTTACCATGCCCCAAGCATGCACAAACCTTTAATGATAACCTTGAACATCATTCTCATAGTCGAATATAATTCCCTGAATGAGCGCATCACGGGGACCATCTCTTAGAGCGTAGCCAAACTGTCGTAAGGCCAGAGAAGGGTTACAAGTGATACCTCCCCTAATTCCCAATATTGGAACATTAGGGAACTTCCCACAACGATAAATGATAGTAATGTCTTCTTGAGATCGAGAGCAACAATGGATATCAGAATGAGATAGTGACATCAAACTTTGAGACCATCTCAAGCCTTTCTCATTCTTTAATACTGATCTAGGAAGGTGCAAAATAAACCACCTAGACAGTAAAGGCAAGCAACACATAAGAGTCCCTCGCTTCCTTATGTGCGAGTATGAAGAAAGTGAAAAATGTCTCTAAGCAATGTAGGCACATGGTTGCGGGTAAGAAAAATTTTGACGGCATTCACATCTATGAGTTAGTCCAGATTAGGGAACAGTATCAAACCATAGATTATAAGAGCCAAAATTTCTTCAAAAGCTTGTAAATCCATGGCCTCCCAAAATAATAGAGCCTCCTCTATCAAGAATTTAGCCAAAAAGCCTTTGACCCCACTTCTTGTCTCCCAATTAGATACAATGTCCGAACTCTTCAAATGTAAGGCCTCGACAATAACCTCGTGTATTGGAACTTCCACTAGACCGGTGAAGGATATTTGATCAAGAATATGCATTCCTAGTAGTTGAGAGAATTCCTCCATTGTAGGCACCAATTGATAATCAGTAAAGGCGAAACAATGATGTAAGGGGTCAAAGAACTGAAAGAGCACCTTCAACATGTCTTCATCAAAGCTTGAGGTATCCAAGTTGAGAAGTCGACCATATCTTTTGGTGAACAGAGAATTTTCAGGAACCCTTGACGCTAAATCCTTGAGTTGAGGAGGTACCCTTACGAAGTTGATTCAGATGGTATTTCTGCGGGTGGAAGCCATACCCTACAAAACAAAACAAAGATAAATCCCCAAGTCCTTGAAATGGTTAGTGAAAATGCTATGGAATGATGTCATGATGTTATGTACAAATAATCATATACAAGCAAAGAAAACAAGTCCTTAGGTTTAGGCTTGCATGGGGTTTATAGGTAAGTACCCTCTTGAAGTTTAGTTGGTTCAACCTGTCCTAAAAGAAAGTAACCCGGTTCTGAGGAATCTCAATATCACTGATCTTTCTTCATCGGGAATTTTTTCAACACAAGCTTCTTTATTAGCGACTGAAATATCCTGACAGTCGGATCTCAATGAGTGTAGCAACGAGTATCAACCAACTTTAGTCTTGCACCAAAGCCAGCTATCTCACTACTTTCTAATGGCCAAGCTTTTCAACTAAGGTTCTACGGTCAGTTGATGCTTCATGACATCATACAGCGGCCCTGTATTCTCCTTGACTGGACTCAATGGACACCGGTACTAACAAATGTGTCACACTAACGTAGCCATCGCTTCAACCATGTCGGTATTACACCGAACTGTCCCCACAATCTATTGATACTTACCTAATAATGCCCTCAGATCCCGGTAGATGATCTATTCAAAACCCAAACAACCCTTTTAAGAGTAAAGCATGCAAGTCAAACAATGAAAGCAATAAAGGTGATCTAGTCTCTAAGGTAACCCCACTTTTAAGTTTCTCCCCAGCAGAGTCGTCAGTTCTGTAATACGGTGGGAGAACTGACTTGGTGTTTTGTGTTTTATTGCAAATGTTGCGGATAGCAAGAGTCGCCACCAACTTTCCTTTTATCTTATAAAGGAAAGGGTGAAAAGAACAGGAAAGACCATTTGAGAATTTTCTTGAGTTCGGGGGATAGGTTATGAAAAGGGAAGGTATTAACACCCTTTTCACTTGTAGTTATCTACGGGCTCTTAGTTGCTAGCTCACTTTGAAATGCTTTTGTGAAGGTGTTTGTGTTTGTTTGAAAGTATTTTTAAAAACTGCCTCCGTTTAGGCGAACTTTGTAATGATTCTCGTCTCTATAAGAATGTATACAAAGTGTTGACTTTTGAAAATATTTCATGAAAGTGTTGGTGTTTGAAAGATGTTTTTTTTGAAATGTTTATGAGCAAGAGACTACGAGTGTTCTACCTACTCAAATAAAGTATTTGTCCTTTTCCTCTTCCTTTAGATAGTGGTATCTTACCATTAGTTGGTAAGAAACCATATAATTGAATGTGAAAGGACAGGCTTGAGTCATCGTACAGTCATAGAAGGTAATATTATAGGATACCTTAGCAATTTGTCGTAAGGGACTAAGATCGATTACCAAAGGCAATATCGAAGGGTCATCAAGGGACTACGATGTTGTAATCGAGGGTCTTTGTTAAAGTACTCTTCGCTCGAGGGATATGACTGCTTTAATCTAAGGCAAAAAGTGTGGGTTAACTCTAGAGGTGCAAGTGTGTGAAGTGTATTGTTTTCATTTAATTTTGTCTTGAATTAGGTTTATCTAGTATTTATTTTTAATCTTGTCATACAAATCCTAATTACTAGCAATAATATGTAAAACGATAAATTACAGAAATTGAAAGTCCTACGCTATTACAAAATTTTGGGATGGGGGATACAAATTTACAAATGAGGATGACGAATAAAGTAAACCCTAATTACTATTACAAGGCTTTGACAATTACATAATTATAGTGCAAAATAATAAAATATACAAAAATGCGAGGATAATGAAAAGGGAAAAAGAAAATTATTTTTATGGTTTTTTGTATGAAAAGAGTTAAACCTAATTAATTAATTAATTAATTAAAAGGAGTTTAAATAAAACCTAAAGTCTAAATTAATTAAAAAGAAAATTAAATAAAACCTAAGTCTAGTTTAGTTTTAATTAATTAAGAAAGAACATGTTTTTAGGATTTTTATTATTTATAAAATAAAGTAGAGATAGAGTAAAAATAAAGACTTTTAGTCTAATTATTTACAAAAATATATTTTTATGTATTTTGATTAAAAGTAATAAATGATAAAAATAAAAATAGGAGAATAAAAATAAAATAAAATATCAAAAATAAAAATTAAAGAGTCAGGGGGTTGAAAAGGAATTAGGAAGGTTTGAAAGTAAAAACAGTTTATTAGGCCCAAAACTATTTTTGGAATCAGAAATAAAATCAAAAATAAAACAATGTAATGGGCTGCGTGTTGTTAGGAAGCAGGTGGGTGATGGTGACAAAAAATGAGCCAGGACCAGACCATGGGAGGCCCAAGCACGTTTCCAAACAAAAAAAAACAGAAACAAGAAAAATGTGAAAAATAACAAAAGGCGTCGCTGGGGCTCGAACCCAAGACCCTTAACAATAATGCCTTACGCGTGCGCTTTCTGCCACTGGGGTGGCTGTTTCATCCGTTTATAAAGGAAACTTCATCTTCTTAATGATATATATCATTAATATGTTGTCCTAATCGCTTAGGGCACACTTTTTAACTTTCCCAATCGATTAAGATAATGTGTCAATCGACTGGTAGAGACGAAAAATTTCCCAGAGCTTTTCTGGCATCTCTTAACTCATATGATACGAATTCACAATTTTTTTGAAAAAAAAATTCTTGAGAAAAATAAGTTTGAAAACAAGTTTATATATGTGTATAATTTTGCCATGTACTTTTACGAGAATGCTCTTATGCTTTACAATAAGTTCACTCAGGCGTGTCGAGGTAGACTTTCACATACTTCAAGTCTTGCTAGATGTTTTCTTTCTTGGAGACACTTGCTTGAGTTTACTTTAATATGATTCTTGAGTTATATTCCATTTTGTTTTCATCATCAGATAGTCAAGTCCATCAAACCCTAATATATTAGTTTGCATCTTTAACCACTTTAATCGTTTTATGCTTGAATTTATTTATTGTCATTAAGGATTAGTTGTCATCATTAGACATTAGTTTTCATCATCAAAAGTTGTTTTCCTTATTCAAGGCATGTCACTTAGAATTAACCTGTAAAACAAGGTTCCATATTCTCCCCTTTTTTTTACGATGATAACACATCTCTCATGGACGTGGAAAAAAAATAAAAAAAATTTGTTTGGAGTAATTAAACTACCCCTCAACTAAGTAGAGAGTACACTCTACTCTCTCTGAGAGTATACTACCTCCCTTTTATCAAAATCAAAAAGGCGGGTAAAGATGTATTGTGATCAATTTAAATATGCAAACTTAAGCATATAAGAATATTGTAGAGGTAAAATCGTCACTTATATTATTAATTTAAATTACTAGGAATTGCAAGTACATTAAGGAAATTTTGTGATATTTAAATAATGTAAAAAACAGGAAAAGATTAATCACATTAATGAGATAATTAATTTTCATAAGAATCATCACTTTTTGGGGATGATTTTCTTGATCCTCCCCATGTTTTTGGCTAGACTTTGACATAATTTCAGTACTTTGTTAAGTTTTAAGTCTTCTAACTCTTCTTGTTCTTATTCTTCTTTGAACATTTGATCCTCTTGTATTTCTCCATATTTGACAAGAAGTAACAATGTTTACTAAGAAAATGAATATGAATAAACTTGAATATCAAGGGTTGCAAAAAATTCCCAATACCCTTGACTCCCCTTACTTATAGACGAAGATAGATGAACGAACTAGATATGCTAAGGAAAGGGATTAAGAAATCAATGACTAGATTCCTCCTTGGGAAAACATGCAAACCCGAGTGCACTCAAGTGTAATATAAACATCTTCATGCCTTAAATTTTCACGTTACCATACATGTCAGAAGAAGGCTATGAAACATTTCAATGATGAAACACTACTACAAAACACGTATACAACAACGCCCAAGTCACCACGGTTCTTCCAAACACCGTGGTGACATCTCTAAACTCAAGAACTAAATTTTTTTAATTAAATTTTTTTAGGATATAATAAAGGTTGATGACCTCACCATGGTGATACAACCAAGCTTTCATGGGTTCGAACCTTAGCGTCCTTAAATATTTTATTCTTTTAACGTTAAGGCGCACCTTTTCTTTTTTATTTATTTTTAAATAAAAAATAAAAGGGATATCATTATGGTTGTTTTGTACAACCTTTATTATATATTTTGTGAAATAATTTCTCACTACGGTTGAACTTTGCAACCGTTGTGAAATTATTTCTCATAAAAATAAAAAGATAGCAGGTAATTTATTTCGTTCAGAACACACAGAGGTGACCTAGCTAACGAGATGACATGGATAGAGAAATCTTCACCATCCTCTTCAGATGTCATTTCTGGAAGGTAAATCTTCACCATCCTCTTTGAATATTATTTTTGGTAAGTCATCATTCTCTTTCTCTGATGCTTATGAATGTTTAGGGTTACCGCATCTGTTAATATTCTTATGAATGTGTATTTTTCATATTTAGGGTTACCTCATTCATAAGCATAGGATAAATGATGATATATTAATGTACATTAGAAAGCCCTATATTTTGTGAGACATTAATATGGTTTTGTGAATTGTTTTGTGTGAATCATTAATGTGGTTTTGTGAATCGTTTTGTGTGAATCATTAATGTGGTTTTGTGAATCATTAGTGTATATTAGTGTAAATTAGTAAGCCCTATATTTTTTTCTTATGAATCGTTTTAGTTTTATTCAGGTTTTGTATATGAGAAAACTCTAGAGTGTACGTCATACTAAGAGTTTAGCTGATAGAAATTGAAAAAAAAACTTAAGAAATGCTTGGTTGTCAGAAGAATGTCTTCAGATCTTTAGAACTTTGTTCAGCAGAACTTTGTCTTCAGCATCTTAAGAACTTGAAACAATAGAAGTAAAGCTTTAGAAGGCCTCCAAAGCTTCCTTGAATAAGCCACGATCAGAAGCTCTTTTACTAACACTCCTTAGAACCGTTGCATAAGACACTTTCCTTAATCTTGACTTAACTTGTAACCCACTAAAGGTATTCTTCAAGAGTGTTGAGTTCAGAACCTGATGACGTCACACACATTCTTACTAGAGTCGAAACCTGCATGACAAAAGCCACACACTAGACAAAAACCGGTTAGAGTATACAATTGTTCTTAAAAATAACATGTAAAGTTATCATCAAAATATAAAGCCAGATGTAGAACAAACTTTATTCTCACAGAAAAGTGTTAAATCAAGTTTTGTGTTGAAAATAGCAAAGGAATTGAATGTTCTTCTAGACATTGGCCACTTTGGTTCAATTGCCCTTATATATATGAGATTTCTTCTATAATTAGGCCATATTACAAACTTTGAAAGACCTTAGTGATCTATGCTTTTGTAATTTCAAAATAACATTCTTAGATGAATGCATAATTCGATAAAGATGTTAGCAAGATTGTTAGATGTGAGTTCAATTCCCAGATATCATTAATTAATTATCCACTTACAAAGTAGTGTGTTAGGTGCGATTCAATATTGAATATGTTATTGCCTTGGAATGTATGAGATGAATTTTGTGTTTAAAACTTGTTTCATATTCATGGTTTGATCCTATGACAGTGATAGACATAAAACTTACATGTGCATTTTACATTTGAACCGTGAACTCTTATCTTCTTTTTAAAAATGGTAGATCATGGAATTTTTTGTGAATCTACTCTTGCATTCAAATATCTTTTTAAGACTTTTGTTTGATGACAAAAAAAGTTCTAAGTTGGTTAAAGTTGATAAGTTACAAAATATTCTAAATTTACACACCAGATGAAGGAACTTATTAACTTGTTTCACATGTTTCTCTTATAAAAACTTAAACTATAGAGTAAATATTAGTTTTATTGAGATAACAATTAGTTTTTACATTGTACACCTAATTTTAACACATTTTATAGGTGTTTTATGCAATTCATAAGATTGGTTCAGCAAAGCAAAGAAGAAAGTTTCAGTAACCTCTCTTAGCAAGCTCATAGCGATAGAAAATCAAGCCTCGAAGTGAAGGAAAAGTAAGCTGAGAGTGAGTGAAGTCAGAATGTCCCAACTTTAAAATATTATCACCCTCACTTAGCTAGCTTAAAGGATCTCAAAGTGTGTCAAATTGGAATGTCTAAGGTTTCAAGCATTAACAACCTCACTTAGCCACACCAAATTGAGCTTAAAGCGAGGCCAATAAGAATATGGAAAGAGTCCCAAATCAACAGTCTCGCTTAGAGTAACCTAATGAGATCAAAGCGATAAATCTGGATAAGCGAGCTACATGTGTCTAAGCGAGGCAAGGAAATTTAAAGTTTATGTGTCAGAAATCTTCAGGATGAAGAAGGGTCATTTTACTAAGTGAGCCTTTTTTCGTGACTAAGCAAGGTTATGATTTCAGGACAAGTATAAATATCATTCAAAAACAGAAAAATAGATTATGTTACCATTTTTGAGAGAAACATACAAAGAAAAACACTAGAGATTCAGAACTCAAACAATTCAAGATGGATACACAATAATTGTCGAGAAATAATTATTGATGCTCATTCATCTTTATTTTTCTCATTTGTACAAAGATACCACGACAATGAGTAGCTAAATCTCTATCTCTCTCTCTTGTTGGGATTAGATGTAATTAAACATATTCATATGTATCTCTTTTGATCATTGTTATATATGAACTAGTCACTCATCAATATAGAATTGTTATTGAGAAATACCTTTTGAATATCGATTTAGGATAATCATTTGTTAAAAGCTAAACTCTAGAGATAGATTTGGGATTTAAAATTAACTACAAGTATCTATTTTTAATGCTACCATGTTGATTAATAGGCTGAGAAATCATCAATTAAACAATACGGTTAGACTCCCCATCATTGTTTACACACAAAGAATGTTTATGAGAGATACATGATAATATTGATTTATAGCTAGTACTTATATAACTAATTAGGAAGATACATGTGAAATAGGGTAATGAAATCTAATCCCAGCAAGCCCATATATATGTTAATTTCCTTATCACTTACCGATGTTCATTATTTTAATTTACGCAACAAATATCTTACAATAACTTCACTTAAAATCATATTGATTGTTGAATGATAGTAATATGGCACTAGTCCTTATGGATACGATAAAAAAAAACACTTACTTTTGATTATACACATTAGCCGCCCAAAGGCCCAAATAGCAAAGGCCCTTTACCTCAATTTCAATCCATTAGACCCAAGATATAAAAGTCAGTTCACATGAAAAGCAATGTACATTCTCAGATCTTCACTTTTCACTATACTCTTCTTGAATATTGAAATAATTTGGGTTTTGGAGTCCTAACCATGCAGGTGCATCCTATGCCACCGTAATTGAGATCAACACAACTGGTTCAAGACATCTAATTCATCAACTACATTATTTTTTGGTCCGTGTAAGGTACAATTACAATGAAATTTTTTCACCTATGGTTAAACATTGTTTTATAAGGGTATGTATGGAAATTTTGAATCAATATAATCTCGAGTTGGAACAAATGGTCGTCAAAAGAATTTTATAAGATTGAGACTTTGAAGAGACAATCTACATGGAAAATCTTCGTGAAGCTAAGAGGATCCTAGGGATAGATATCATGGTAAATTTCAACACGGGTGAATTGTTCTCATCTTAATCTATTTACTTGAAGAAAATTATTGAGAGGTTTATAATGAAAGATTTTAAAATTTTCAACACTCATTTGGATCAACAAATAAAGATTTTTGTTATCAATGTCCTCAGACCAAAGAAAAAAAGAAGATGATGGACAATACTCCCATGAAAGTGGGGTTAGAAACACCATGTATGATATGATTTTTAGTAGACTAGACTTAACCATATGAAATTAGAATATTAAGCTAGTTTATGGCCAAAAAAGGTCAAGTTAATTAGAGAGCTTTGGAGTGGATGCTGAGATAATTTTAATATTCCTTAAAATGTGATTTAGTGTACATAATGGAAGCTCAAGAGGAAGATGCTTTAGAGGGTTTTTTATATGAAAACTATGTTCGTAATGTGGATACTAGAAAATCCATATCAAGTTTTATGTTTATGTCATTTGAAGTAGTTATAAAGTAGAAGGAAAATCAACAATCACTAGTCACATTATCTATTACTTATGCAAAATATATTTCCCTTGTTGAAGGGGTCAAGGAACCCAGATGACTGAGAAGCATGATTAAGGAGTTATGGATCATTTAATAATGTATAAATATATATTTTGATATTTAAATTATCATTTTCTTGGATAATCATTAAGTGTATCATGAGAGGTTAAAACACATTGACAGACGTTTGCACACCGTAAGGTCTTGATCGAGCCGAAGGAGATTGTGGTTTAAAAGGTGTCTCTAGAAGAAAATCCATTGGATATGTTCATCATATCCTTTTCTAGATCAAGGTTTAATAAATTATTATACTTGATAAAGTTTGTTGAAGAGTGATTCAAGCCTTGGAGGTAAACTAACATCATCATTGGTTTTAAAGCCAGTGTGGATAACGATGAGAATTTGACTTTAAAACAAATTTTGTAGGATTCAAAAAATACCCATTGAGTTTATATAAAGGTGACATGTTATAGAAATGTAGAAAGTCAAGAGGGAACACAGTGCATTCATGTGTTTTAGGAAAACCATGTGTTTCCCCTAACACCTATAGAAGGTGTTTTCATCCCTTTTTCAGTATGACATTTAATATGGTGAAATCCTAGTGAGAGAAACTTAGAGAGTTAAAGGGATGGATTCTTAGGACTCGTTTTTAAAAAATTTGGAAGACCTTTGAGGTTATCTAAGGAGATTAAAAAACACTTATGTGATACATATATTAATATTTTAAGAGATTAGGAAACACTTGGGTAGAAGCTAGAATTTGAAGGTCATTTTCTTGTAACTCATCTTATAGTCTATTGTAACAAATTTTAAAGTATAATATATATGAAAGTTGATCTCTGCCCATAGTTGATCGATATGGTCGAACCGCGTGAAAAAATTCTTTATGATCTTGTATTTTCATTCTTCTTCTTGTTCCTCTTCTTATATTTTGTTTTCACTATTTAGGAGATTTAGTTTTTCTTGAGGCCATTTATTTGGATTTATATTTTTATTTGTCCCTCACATCAAAGGTCTCGGTGTGAAAGAAATAATTATATAAACTTATTCACATCATATTGGAATAAATATAGTTTTTGATCAATACAAAATGACATGATCAATACAACCATTAAAAGTATAACCATATTTAAGCAACATAATTAAATAAACAAATGAACATGTATATATATATATATATATATATATATATATATATATATATATATATATATATATTAGGATTATACTTACAAAAGGCAGAGTGAAGGTTATAGAGATTCAGATCACATGTGAATGAAGAGAGACTATGTATATGTATGTCAGTGTTTTCATGGAATTCGCCCTCTTGCATCCTGAGATAAGGATATTTATAAGTCTTCCTGGATTAGGCTAGAAGAAAAAATGGATTTCTCTAGTTTTCAAGTGAGCACGTGGGAGTTGTGGAAGAGTTATTCTTCCTCGACTTGTGGTGGTACGATTTAGTCTTTTTTCAGAATTCTCTTGGATTACACTGTTTTAGATTTAATAACATTTCCTTTGTAACTCAAAGAAAAACATAAGTAATCAAGCTTATCCATAAAATACATGCACATGTTGGGTATTATATAAATAAAATAAGAGAACATCATTATCAATAAGAAGATGAAAAAGGCATAATACATCCTTTAAAATATGAATAGGCTTAAATCTTCATACAACTCCCCTCATTCACTCTGCATTGTATCTACATAATTAACATTTCCATGCAAAGGAAAAACAAATAAGGAGAGCGTGGATCTCCCTACCACAAGCCTATAATGAACTTGAATATTCTGATATTAACATTATTTTAAAGTATAGTCAAATTGGTAGCCCTAACACAACTCATGATTAATCCAATAATATGAAGGGGAAATCAAAGCCCTTAAGTGTTAGCTCCATAAAATACAAATATAGTATGTCACACACTTACTCGTGATATGTTTTAAAAACTAACATAAATTTTTGGGAGCAAGATGTGTGCATGTAGTGAACCACCTGTTAAGAAATAATAGTATTGCCTTTTGGAATCTTCTAGGTTTATAACGCTTATGGATATGAATAACTAGATCATCCAAGAAGGGACAGATGAGGTTCACTAAGGCAATGTTTACCATCAAGCCAAAATAGCACACATATACATTTATATCATACTAATCTCGGTTACTAAACACTTGAGAAATTAAGGAAGCAACCAGCCCAACGTGAATGGATATAATATATAACTTCTTGTGTGAATGATGTCTCATCGTTAAACACCTCTAATTTCAACAAATTTTAAATTATGTTAACACAATAACACCAAAATTTAACTTCCAATTTCCACAACAACAACGTACATAAACATTTTACTAGCTAACAACAAGAACATTAACTTAACTATAACGTAAATAAATTACATGCATATAGATAAAGTGATTACCTTAGTCCATGAGTCTGTAATATTTCCGAAGACAATATCTACACTCATATGAGTTTGATTGTTTCCGTAACAACAAATAATTTGTATGTAGTAGTTAATACACACAAAACACAAATAATACATTAAATAAAATTTAAAGAGTTAATATCATTTTTGTCCCCTGTCATATAGGCGACTTCTATTTTTTTTTAAAATTTCAAAAATACTAACATACTTTATTATTTTTATTTTGAATTATTTTAAATATCACGTTAGTATTTTATTTATTATTATTTTAAGTTTTGAAAGTTAGTATTTTATTTATTATTATTTTAAGTTTTAAAAATTTAAATGATATAAAATTATATAATTTGAGAAGATGTGGGTATCAAAAATACTGACATACTTTATTATTTTTATTATGAATTATTTTAAATATTGCGTTAGTATTTTATTTATTATTATTTTAAGTTTTGAAAATTAGTATTTTATTTATTATTATTTTAAGTTTTGAAAATTTAAATGATACAAAATCATATAATTTGATAAGATGTGGGTATCAATCAAACCCACTCTCTCCATGTTCCATTCAAGAGGCGCCTACCACAAGATCAGTTGGTTCAATGTGTTATATTTTGCTACTTAACTGTATATATTAAATAATTGATTGTCATATTTTATATTTTCATTGTATAGTTTTATTTAAACTATTTTATATTTAATATTATTATTATTTTTTGAAACTATTATTAATCTGGAATTTTTTAAACTATTATTAAACTGGAACTTTTTAATTTTGAAAACATAATAGATACATTTATTAATAAGGGTTAAGCAACATTTAAAATTTAAAAGAAGTTATTAATAAATGTATATATTATGTTTTCAAAAATTAAAAAATTCTAATTTATTCTAAAAAATAATAATATTGTAATATTTTATGAAAAATGTATTATTTGATACATTAAAAGTTTATTATTTGATATATTTTGTTTTTAATAATTAATAGTGATTACATTGTAATAATAAATTTTCAAATGAAATTAATATCCATTAAAATGTAAAATAATAAATTTTATAAATTAAAATTTGATACATATCTATTAAAAGTTTAATATTTGATACATATGAGTTTTATCATATTATATTTATCCACACATTGTATTTTTATTTAAAAATAATCTTTTAGTAAAAATAAATTAATTTTTAATATATATATATATATATATATATATATATATATATATATATATATATATATATATTTATATCATATTAAATAATTTACTAAATATGAAATAATATTTATAACATAATATAACATAAAAAAATCATATATTCAATTTTTAGAGTTTTGTATTTTTAAAATTTTCAAAACTTAAAATAAATAAAAAAGTCAACGTGGCATTTAAAATAGATAAAAATAAAAATAACAAAACCACATCAACATATTTAAATTTAAAAAATGAAAAAAAAAATCCACTGAACATGTCACATCTGTTCAGAACGTGTGCCGTTTGACCTCAATGTTAAAATTGATAGAATCTTTTTATGACAGTTATTTTTACAAATTTTTTTTATAGGTAGGTCAACCAAATGTCGCCTATATAACATGTGTAAAATAGTATTAACCCAAACTTATATAATGTCACAAATAATATCACTTACTTTTGGGAAAATAAATTTGGACTTTTTACTTCTTTGATTTCAATGGAGAAGAACTCTTCCCTCCGTAACTCTATATGTGTTGGCTCCTAAATTCGACACTCTTGTTTTTATTAATATCAGCTATTAAAGCTGAAGGATGTTTTCGACCAGCTGGGTCTGTCGAAATGCCCATCGGAAGATGGCAATGTACTTAGAGGATTTCTTCCAAGGGAGAAGTTGGTTGCCTTCGACGTCGAAGGTGTTTCTCGTCGAAGATGCTTCTCGACGAAGGTGTTCGATTGTTCAGAGTGGAACGGTTTGAAATTCCAGCGTTTGGAGGGAAAACGGTTTCCAGCGGTTACCAAGTGCAACGTGCAAAGATCTGGGGCGTCGAACGCTGAGAACGTGCCAAGTGGAGTCATCTCGAAGCAGTGTAACTGCCCGACGGTTACTTGGGATGTTTTAGTATAAATAGTAGTAGTTCACGCAGTTTTTCGCGTGTGTTCACAATTATACACAAAGTCACTCATATAGATTCGAGTACCCAGCGTGTGAGAAAGAATTGTTGAGAATGTATGTGCGAAACACCACTTTTATTAATCAAAGTCATTTATTTTCCAGAAACTTTACTTGCTTTCTTCTTTACTTTTCCTGTCGAAACCCTTTATTTCAAGCCTTCCTTTATTTTATCAAGTCCACTTCTTCATGCAATTTACTTAAAGCCTCTTTATTTTCTTGTCATTTAACCATTATCCAACGTAATCAAAACCCCAAAATCAACCATGTCTTAGGATCAATCTGATCGATCCTGCGAGTAACCAAATAAGTAACCATTTGGAGGATCAGCGGTTGTTTACCAATAACCACGGTAAACAAATTGGCACACCCGGTGGGACTGTGTGTTGATTTTTGAAGTTTAACCTTTTTAAACATAATCTCATCTTTTCGAGGAGTGTTGCATGTTATTGAGAAGTGGTAGAATATACACTAACGATACCAATACTGCCAGAAGAAGGGAAGAGATGGTGAATCCGCCAAACAATAACGAAATCCCACAAACGAATGTGGGAGCAACGGTTATCCCGACCGTAAGTGAAGCGAAACGCTGGTTCAACACCGGCAGTAACGCTCACCACAACGGGGCCATTACCTCCGTTCACAGGCCCCAGAGTGCCTTTGGAAACTCCCCCACCAAGGGGAAATTTAGGCACAAGGCCTTATGTTCCCCCAGGATTTATGACAGGCGGTCATAATCGAGAACCACTCTATGGCATGCCAACTTCTGACTTGGCTAGCCTGACGAACGCTGCGTCCACTTTTTCAGACCCTTTAGTGAGTGCCTCTTCGCCACTCCAAGGTTCTGGAGTAGGTATGGCGAATAGAAATAGGACCCAACTCTTAGGAGGAACGTCCCAAGTAGCACATGGCTTTACAAATGCCTCGACAGCAGTCTTGAGGCAACAAATGGACGAAAGCAACCATGATATGGTTCAAATGTTGGCACAAACTTTAAGTACAGTGTTGAACCCTCTAATACAAAACACTACCCAATCGAATCAGCAGATGACAGCGCAAATGACGCGTTTGGCTGACTTCTTCGGAGTACCCCAACCTATTCGACAGCCCCAAAGGGCGCAAATAAGGGGAAACCAGGGTGTATCCTTAGAGGAAGAAACCACTATCAACCAAGTCCAACAGCCTGTCGAAGAAAACCTTAGGGCACGATTGGAGCAACCTGTCGAGGAACCTAGGGTAATAACCCCAGAGGTAAGGTTAGTTAACAGAAACCAAAATGCTGACGAAGTATTTCAGCATATCCAATACCAAAACATGGGTTTGGAAAATAATCTGGCAACCATGATCGAAAGGATCATGACTCAAAATTGGATGAACATGGGCTTTCGAAGGCCCAACTTTACATCCCCGCTGTCAGAATACGTGTTACAAACAGACTTACCTCCTAGATGTAAAGTCCCTAAATTCACTAAGTTCTCTGGGGACACGACAGAATCTACTGTCGAACATGTGGCGAGATACTTGATCGAAGCAGGAGATATTTCAAACAACGAAAACCTGAGGATTAAGTACTTCCCAAGTTCTTTAACAAAGAACGCTTTTACTTGGTTTACAACTCTCCCCCCCAATTCGATCCATCATTGGACCCAGTTGGAAAGATTGTTCCATGAGCAATTCTACATGGGGCAAACCAAGATAAGCCTGAAAGAATTGGCCAGTGTAAAGAGACGTTTCACTGAACCCATAGACGAATATCTAAATAGGTTTAGGTTGCTCAAAGCAAGATGTTTTACACAAGTGCCAGAACATGAGTTAGTCGAAATAGCCGCAGGCGGTTTAGATTATTCCATTAGGAAGAAGTTAGACACTCAATACCTGAGAGACATGGCCCAACTGGCCGATAGAGTTCGACAGGTAGAACGCCTCAAAGCTGAAAAAGCAAAGGCAACGAAAACTCATAAGAGAGAGAGGATAGCGTATGTTGAGATGGATGACGAAGATCCAGAATCCTTCGACGAGACTATAACTGTCGAAGAAGGAGAAGTTGATTTAGCGGAACTAAAACAAGGGCCACCATACTCTTGCAAACTGTTAGTCCCCTCAAGTGGGAAAAATCCCATTGGTCCAGAAAGGACCAACGATAGGTTCCCCAAAAAGACTTATAGTTTTAATATTACAAAATGTGATGAGATCTTTGACTTGCTTGTAAAAGATGGCCAAATGATAGTACCCCCAGGGGTAAAAGTGCCTCCTCTTGATCAAAGAAAGAAGAGAGGCTTTTGTAAATATCATAATTTTCTGGGCCATAAAACGTCTCAATGTTTTCTTTTCAGGAATCTTGTGCAAGACGCTATCGAAGAAGGGAGGTTGAAGTTTGCTGACAAGACCCCCATGGCTGTGGACTCTAATCCGTTACAGGCTGAAGCCCACTATGCTGAACCTTCAGAGGTGAACGTGATCGAGGCATCCAGAAGCCAGTCGAAGAGGCCAGGAATCACAATGGTCGAAGTCTCAAAGGACCATGTCAACATGCCAATCTTTGGCAGTTTTTCTGGGAATTTATCCAGAAAGACAATTGAAGCGGTTCAAAAAGCGGTCGAAAGCCCAAAGCTGGAGACAGTTGGAGCCCAAAAATCTGGAACAAAACCCAGTTCTCACTTGGCCGCAGTTCAAGGCCAGACAGAGGACTTGGAGATTCAAATGAAGCAGTTGACTCTTGCCAACAAAGATGCCATGAATGTCAACATGGTCGAAGTCTCTGAACCAAAAGCATCAGAGGAGGCCATGAGGCAAGAACAAGCTAACAAGACTGCTTTTCCTCGGGAAAATGAAAATCTGGCAGATTTTCTGCAAAGATGCCAGAAAAAGAAGTCAGAAGTGATGCTGTGTCCAAGATGCAGTTCGATCTTTGACAAAAAAGCTGCTGAACATATTCAAGGCGTAAGAGCAGCAAATAAGAGAAGGGAAAATGTTGATCTTCGACATGATCCCAGAAGAGCCTCCCAAAGAGGTTCAAACCAAGAAAAGAGGCCATTGACTTTCAGGCCTCCAACTAATGTGCCAGTAGATACATGGTACAAAACATCTGGTCGAAAGAGGCCAAGCGAGGAAAGATGGCACTCTTTCGATGTGCCAAGGGGTTCATCTTTAACACAAAAGAAAGAGCCTCAGGTTGCTGCCCCTAAAGTTACACAGGTGTCGAGCAACTACAAAGGGAAAAATCCCATGTCTCGATCTCAATGGAGGAGATACCAGAGGCGACGGAAAGCTGAGAGGGAGGCTGCTAATGAACCAAAGGCAGAAACCAGTTCAAATGTTCCTCTAAGGAAGCAAAGGAAACCTCTGGAAAGAGAGCCAGTAACCAACAGGCTAGTTTGGCCTAACCAAGGTGAAGTTGATGACGAAGATGGTTCTGAGTCTGATGACACTTTGGACATCATGGTGAATATAGTCTCAGTGCTGCCCAGAGAGTTCAACCGACAGGTGGAGGTCGAAACAAGTGATTGGGAAGTGGAGCAAGAAATGGCCAAACATAGGCCAGTGTGCTATTTCGTCATGGATAATGGCACTACTGAGGAGCAAAATGGGTTCTTCGAACCACCTAGAGAGGCGATGAAAAATCACCTCAAGCCTTTATTTATAAGGGCTAAACTCGAAGAAACCACAGTGAATAAAATCTTGGTGGATTGTGGGGCAACCATCAACATTATTCCTCACTTTATGCTAAGGAAAATAGGCAAAAGTGATGAGGACATCAAGCCTCACAACATGGTCCTGTCGAACTATGAAGGCGGCATAGGGACCACTATGGGAGTGATCCAACTGGATATCAAGGTGGGATCTATCCTTCGACCAACGATGTTTATGGTCATATCGGCCAAACCTAACTATAATCTTTTGTTGGGCCGTGAATGGATTCATGGTGTTGGAGCTGTACCATCATCAATGCACCAGAGGTTGCTGCTATGGCGTCCTGACGGGATGGTCGAATACATAGAAGCAGATCAAAGCTATTACCTGGGCGAAGTGAATCACCTAGGGTTAGCAGATTTCGACAAGAACTTGGCTCACATAGGGCCATGTCCAACACCTGACTTCGACTTGGCGCCAACGCCAAATACTTTTTGTTCCCTATACCTGCACCCTGAGCATGGTTTTCAATGGGACAGAGAAGACTTGTCCCACATAGACTTCAGTGGGTTAACTGACATCCAACCAACTGGTTGGGGAAGTGAATTCAGTGATAATAACTGAGTCACAATCATTGAAGCGAATTTCGGCTTACGTAGCCGAAACAAAGATGATAACGGCTCTCGAAGCCGAAGTAAAGTACATGGCCACACAGGCCACTGATCAACAGTTATCTGCTGCAGGTCCTGGAAAGGATTTCGATCCAGAACCTCCTGATATCATGCCAGAAGGAATGCAGGAACAGAGGCTCGACGCCATCTAAGACGATGAGCCTTTGGGCTTCGAAAAGGATCCCTTGGCGAACAACATCAAAATGTTAGCGCAAGATCCTTTAGAAGAAATCAACTTAGGCGAAGGGTCAGAGAAAAATCCAACTTACATCAGCGCAAAAATTGACCCAGAACTTAGGTTGGAAGTAATCCAATTGTTGAAAGAGTTCAAGGACTGTTTTGCATGGGATTACGACGAAATGCCTGGTCTCGACAGAGGATTGGTAAAACTTCAGTTGCCAATCAAACCTGGGAAGAAGCCAATCAAGCAAAGTCCAAGACGCTTCGCTCCAAAAATACTGTCGAAGATCAAAACGGAAGTCGAAAGACTGCTGAAATGCAAATTCATACGCGTTACGAGGTATGTCGAATGGATTGCAAACATTGTGCCAGTAATTAAGAAAAATGGTACATTGAGGGTGTGCATAGATTTCAGAGATTTGAATGCTGCTACACCCAAAGATGAATATCCTATGCCTGTGGAGGAAATGCTAGTCGATTCTGCCGCTGGCTATGAATACCTGAGTATGCTCGATGGTTATTCAGGATATAATCAAATATTCATTGCTGAAGAGGATGTGTCGAAAACAGCTTTTCGATGCCCTGGGGCTCTAGGCACTTACGAATGGGTAGTGATGCCTTTTGGCCTAAAGAACGCTGGGGCAACATACCAGCGAGCAATGAATTCTATCTTCCATGATTTTATTAACACTTTTATGCAAGTATATATTGATGACATTGTTATAAAATCTGTTTCCAGGAAGAATCATATTGACCACCTTCGACAATCATTCAAAAGAATGAGAGAACATGGTCTGAAGATGAACCCTTTGAAGTGTGCATTCTGTGTGAAAGCTGGAGATTTCTTGGGCTTCGTTGTCCACAAGAAAGGAATCGAAATCAACCAGAACAAGACGAAGGCTATTCTGGAAGCGAAAGCGCCATCGAATAAGAAGGAACTACAATCTCTGTTAGGCAAGATAAATTTCTTAAGGAGATTCATATCTAACCTAAGTGGGAAAGCTCAAGCCTTTTCACCCTTACTTTGACTGAAAAAAGAGGGATTCGAATGGGGGCAAGAGCAACAAGAAGCCTTCGACAAAATTAAAGGGTACCTCACCAAGCCACCTATTTTGGTGCCTCCTTGTAGCAATAGGAGTATGAGATTGTACATAGCTGCATCCGACAAAACTTTGGGAAGCATGTTAGCCCAAGAAGATGAGAATGGAGTCGAAAGACCCATTTACTATCTTAGTAGAGTTTTGAACGATGCATAAACTAGATATAGCAAAGTTGAAAAATTGTGTCTATGTCTGTATTTCTCTTGTACAAAACTCAAGCAATATATAAAACCAGTTGATGTGTATGTTTCGTCTCATTTTGATGTTTTCAAGTACATGTTGTCGAAACCCATCTTGCACAGTCGAATTGGCAAGTGGGCACTAGCATTAACTGAATACTCCTTGACCTTCATGCCTCTTAAGGCAGTGAAAGGACAAGTGGTTGCAGACTTTATAGTCGACCACTCAATTCAAGTTGAGGATATTAATTATGTGGAGATAGAACCTTGGAAATTCTACTTCGATGGTTCCAGCCATAAAGACGGAACAGGAGTAGGAGTCTTGATTATCTCTCCAGAAAAAATTCCAACAACATTCAAGTACAAGATATCAGGTTCTTGTTCGAACAATGAGGCTGAGTATGAAGCTCTAATTACTGGCCTTGAGATATTGTTGGAATTGGGGGCAACTCGAGTCGAAATAATGGGAGACTCAGAGTTAGTCATTAAGCAAGTCACAAAAGAATATAAATGCATAAGAGAAAATCTCATTATGTACTTCGTGATAGAAAATCGTTTATTGAAAAAATTTGAAATGGTCAATATTCGACACATACCCAGATTGGAAAATCAAATAGCCAACGACTTGGCACAAATTGCATCTGGGTACAAGATTTCAAAAACGAGATTACAAAGAGCAATCGAAGTTCGAGAAAAGATAAAAGCAACTTGTCTATCACCAACCGACTTGGAATCGACAAGACTAGGATATGCTGATCAAAGTAACTTCGAAATTTCGTTCGTAGATAATTTGTCAGAGCAAGATTGGAGGAAGCCCATTGTGCATTATCTTCAAAATCCAGTAGCTTCGACAGAACGAAAAACAAAGTACAGGGCGTTGAGTTACGTACTCATGGGTAATGAGTTATTTAAAAAGACGCCTGAAGGGGTATTGCTAAAATGCTTAAATGAAACTGAGGCATACATAGCCCTTTCGACTATGCACGCTGGAGCATGTGGGGCTCACCAAGTAGGCCATAAGATGAAATGGTTGTTGTTTCGACAAGGACTATACTGGCCCACCATGCTGAAAGATTGTGTCGAGTTCGCTAAAGGTTGCCAAGAATGTCAAGTCCATACAGGAATCCAACATGTACCAGCAAGCGAACTTCACTCGATAGTGAAACCTTGGCCTTTTAGAGGATGGGCGTTGGACCTCATTGGAGAGATTCGACCAGCATCATCAAAGAGCCAGAAGTATATATTGGTAGGCATTGATTATTTTACTAAGTGGATCGAAGCTATCCCTTTAGTCAATGTAGACCAAGAAAATGTCATTGAATTTATTCAAAAGAACATTATCTTTAGATATGGAATCCCTGAGACTATAACTACTGATCAAGGATCAGTTTTCACCGGTCGAAAGATGCAGGAATTCGCTCAAGAAACGGGCTTTAAACTCCTAACATCAACGCCTTATTATGCACAGGCAAATGGTCAAGTCGAAGCAGCGAACAAAGTAGTGATTGGCTTGATAAAAAAGCATGTTGGGAAGAAGCCAAAAAATTGGCATAAGACGTTAGACCAGATCTTGTGGGCCTGTCGAACGTCCCCAAAAGAAGCCATAGGTACAACACCATATAGGCTAACTTTTGGCCATGACGCAGTGTTGCCAGCAGAAATTTGTCTTCAATCTGCAAGGGTTCAGAGACATTATGATATTCCCTCTGAAATTTATTGGGATATGATGTTAGACGAACTAGTAAATTTAGACGAAGAAAGATTGCGCGCTCTTGACCTACTAAGGCTTCAGAAGAAAAGAGTAGAAGACTCTTATAATAAAAAGGTGAAACCTAAGGCATTTTCGCCTGGAGAATTAGTTTGGAAGGTGATTCTTCCCATGGATCGAAGGGATCGAAGCATGGGAAAATGGTCACCCAAATGGGAAGGACCATTCAGAGTTATCCAGACTTTTTCTGGTGGAGCTTATGAAGTCGAAGAGTTAGGTGAAGATAAAAGGCTCTTGAGAGTAAATGGTAAATATTTGAAAAAGTATAAACCTATACTCCAAGAGATAAAAATAAATAACAAGTAACGACTAAATTAACCATAAATAAGCCAAAATGGAATTTTTTTTTATAAATTAGCCAAAATGGCAATATTGTCGAATACATATTACAATATATGGCTAAAGGGCTGAATCAATCAGAAGGGGATGGAATCCTTGAGTCGAAGGTATTTGGTTTGCTGCAACTCCAATCTTTTGTTGCACAAGGCATTCGCCTGGGCAAGCTTGGCAATTTGATCGTCGAAGGCTTGAGCTTTCTCAGCAAATTCTAGGCCTTGCGTGATTTCAGCTTGACTTTCGGTGTCTGGAACAGTCAAGAGAAGTTCCTCCTTGCGCTTAGTATTGGCATTCATCTTAGCCTCTAGTTCTTCGATTTGCGCCTTTATGGAAGCATTCTCTCGATCTATGGCATCAACTTCTTCTTGTTTAGATGCTTTTTGCTTCGACAACTCCGTAATTCGAGAAGTTGTCTCTGCTACAGCAGTCCATGCAGAAGAGCTTTTGCCATATAACACTTCAAGCTGGCTATTAAAGCCCCTTTGTCGCCGATAATCTGCTGAGACTTGATCAATAATGGAGTGTAACTCCATGATAAAGCCTGAAACCTCCGGAGGCACAGCTAGCAAGTCTACGGCATTCAAAACATCCCTCAAATATGATGGAGCAGTAGGGTCCCCCTCCAAAGCTTTCATCAAATCCTTCTTGAAGAACTGAGCCTTAACCTTCGTCAAAGCCTCATCGAGAGGAGAAGTTTCAGTGGACTTCCCCGACAGACTAGAAGCCTCCTGACTAATATTAGACGAACTTCCCTTGCTCTCGATGATGGCATTCAGATAACCAACATGATCAGTTTGCTTCAAGAGTTCTAAGTCTTCTTTCGACCTATGCTTTGTTGAGGTGACAACCTTTGCAGCAGCGTTGTCTTGGGGTTGAGGCTGTTGAGTAGCATTTGCCTCGACTTGACTCTCTTCGACTTGGACTGCGGCAGTACCAGCGTCATCATGATCCCTTTCGCCAGCGTCACCTTGATCCTCTTCGCCAGCGTCACCGTGGTCCCCTTCGTCACGATGTTCTTCCGACAGATCAACCACCTGAATCTCTTTTGGTTGTTGCTCTTCTGTTTGTGGATCTTCTGTTGGTTGTTCTGCTGTCTCAGCATTGGCTTCATTTGTTTCAGTATTGGCTTCATCGTTCGCCAAGTCTTTCTCTTGTGGCCTACTGAGTTCAGCAGAGTCCAATGTTTCAGAAGTCCTTGGCGCTGAGCTTTCAGTGGTTTCCTGGGAAAAGAAGAAGAAGGATCTTCTAAGTTAGAAAGAGACATAATCGAACTTGGGTATCGGCACCTGAGTTAAAAAGGAATCAAAGAGATTACCTGCAAAGGAGCTTCAGCCCCAGGGCTGGAATTGTCGCTTTCGACAGGTTTATTGAGAAGAACATTTAGTTCCTCCTCCGTTGGCTCTTCAATGATTACTGGAGGTGGCCTGGGCTTTCTCCCAGCAACCTTTATTCTGATTGTTCGAGCCTCAGGAAGAGGAACGTCCTTCTTCAGCTTTCGCCTTTTAAGAGGAGCAGGGGGAGAATCATCTTCTTCGTCACTCCCAGATTCGACCGTCAGTGCTGGTCGTTTCTTGGGTGAAGGTGCCTAAAAAACCAATTGGAGTTCGATTTAGAAGCTGCATCGAAAGTCAGAATGTTAAAGCCAGAAGAAAATAATAAAAGTCTGGTTACCGATGCAGAAAGCTTTTTCGAAGGGCCTTCCCCCTGTTGGTTTATTGTGGTCTTCGCCGGCGCTGTAGTTTTCGCCGGTGGTGGAGGTTTTGTTAAGGGGCCTCCTCCCTGATGGCCTTCTGCAGCCTTTTTGGCTGCAGGCTTTCGAACAACTGAAAGTAGACAAAATAATTAACAGGCTACCAGTCGAAAGGGAAAGACAAAGTAATTTGGAAGGATGAACTTACATTTCTTTATTTTTTCCAAGACAAGAACAAAAGACTTCTGAAGTTCGTCCACGAAGTCCTTCTCGTCGAAAAACTCCTCAGTGTAGTAACTTTTCCACCACTCCTCGAAGGATGGTGAGCAGAGAAAGTTAAGCTGATAGTCAAACAACGAAAGGACTGTTCGACCAGCATACCTGCCGATATGCTTAGTGGCAGCGTCTTCAGTGTAGTCGTTGCAAAAGTATAACATAGACTTCTCCCTGGGAAAAATTGGAGAAGGTAGTGTTTGAATAATACCAAACTGGCGAGACACCAAGTTTGGTTGATACGCGATTAGACTCAAGTGAGTCTTGGAGCTCTTGAATCGCAGGGGCATTATTCTTGGTGTGAGAAATGCTTCCCACACTGTTGTATGTTCTTCGACCTGAGGACCACTTGACGCCTTAGGATGTGGCCTCGTGAACCACTCTGGACCAACCTTTCGTCGAGCAAAGGGAGCCATGGTCGAAGCAAACTCTTTCCTTTTTTCAAACATCAATACGAAGTTTGTAAAAGTTTGTTGAAGCTCTAGCCCATCTTCCGTTGGGGTCAGCAGAGCCAATCTGGTGCCTTCGATGCACCTATTTGCTATTTCCGGAGCCTGCTCATTTATTTGAGTCTTCTGAGGTAAGAAAGACTCGAAGGTGGCATTGAGCCACAGCTGAAGCAGCCAAAAGGTCCAGCAAGCAGCAGACTGGCTCTGTTCTCGATGATCTTCAAAAGAGTCGCTCCGTTGCTAATCGACTCGTACAGATTCGCCAAAATCAATTCTGCCAAACAAATATTTTGGCTATGGTGGAGTTGGGTGGCGAGAGTGACCATTTTCTTGGTCACCTGTAAAGACTTGGTGCAAAACACAAAGCGTGACAGCCATAGGGCTAGAAATGCGATATGTTCTACATCCGACACAGCGTCCGTCGACTTATCGTGGTAGTGATTGATGTAGGTGGTGTAGGTTGGTTTTGTGGCAGAGAATCCAATCTGATCCTCCGACATTTCCTCTGGGTCGAAATAGTCCCCAGTGGGTCGAAGGCCAGTGATGGCAGCCACGTCGAAGAGCGTGGGAGTCAGCATTCCACAGGGAAGATGGAAGGTGAAATGGGTGTAATCCCAGAAGAGTAAGGAAGCTATCAACATTTATGGGGAATAGTTAAGACCCGTCTTCGACAACATAACCAGGTCGAATATCCCCATGTCTTTCCAGATCGAAGCCTGGCGTTTCTCCATTTTTTCCAGCCAAGCACTATAGTCAGGAGTGAGGCTAGGGCTAGACCTGAAAGCCCTAACACCTCTATTGAAGAAACGAAGGTCGATTTTCTCCTTAGCAGGATCTTCATTATCCTTTGCATCTTTCTTAGAGCATCCAACCGGTTTGAGTTTTTCAAGTACCGGAAAGTAGCTTTTGATCTTCATGGCTTCAGCAATGCTTGGGTATAGTGGGCCAGACATGGCAAAGATTTGGTTGGAGTATCCAACCGGAATCATGAGTTGGCGTAAATAAGCATCACGTACAGCAATGTCTAAGGGCTCAGGGACCCTTCGTTGGCCCGTGGGAGTAACTACGGGAGCAGTGGAGAAAATCCTGGGTTTAACGTTTCCAGAGGGGATGTTAGCGCTAGGAGTGGTGGAAGAACCGGACGCCATTGTTGATACTAAGGTTGAAGATGAAGTGAAGAACAAGTGGTTTGCAAAGTTTGCAAGAGTTTGTATGCAATAAGGAATATCTGAAGGCAAGGTAGCGTGAAAAAGTCCCACAATGGGTACTTGGCGCTATTTATAGTAGTTGGGGAAATCCCCAAATTCGAGGACATTTAATGCCATTTAATGTTGCAGAAGGTAGTGGGACACGTGGCGTCTCCCTGTTGTTGTAGCCGTTCTGCAGAAATGAAAGGGTCCAGCGTGCGCCCTCGTTTTTGGGAATTGTCATGATGACAATTTGTGAAAAGACGTTTGGCACGCTGCACGCCGTACTGAAGTGACGTCTTAGGTACGGATGAAATGATGGCTTTTCCTTGGGATTGTCAGTGGTTGGTAGAAGACAAAAAAGTGCACAATTTAATTTGTGACTAAGAATGAAAAGACAGGTGTCGAATGGCATTTCAAAGAATGCCTTTTTCTTTCAGAGTCGAAATAAGGCATTCTTGGGGGGCAATTTGTTGGCTCCTAAATTCGACACTCTTGTTTTTAGGAATTGTCATGATGACAATTTGTGAAAAGACGTTTGGCACGCTGCACGCCGTACTGAAGTGACGTCTTAGGTACGGATGAAATGATGGCTTTTCCTTGGGATTGTCAGTGGTTGGTAGAAGACAAAAAAGTGCACAATTTAATTTGTGACTAAGAATGAAAAGACAGGTGTCGAATGGCATTTCAAAGAATGCCTTTTTCTTTCAGAGTCGAAATAAGGCATTCTTGGGGGGCAATTTGTTGGCTCCTAAATTCGACACTCTTGTTTTTATTAATATCAGCTATTAAAGCTGAAGGATGTTTTCGACCAGCTGGGTCTGTCGAAATGCCCATCGGAAGATGGCAATGTACTTAGAGGATTTCTTCCAAGGGAGAAGTTGGTTGCCTTCGACGTCGAAGGTGTTTCTCGTCGAAGATGCTTCTCGATGAAGGTGTTCGATTGCTCAGAGTGGAACGGTTTGAAATTCCAGCGTTTGGAGGGAAAACGGTTTCCAGCGGTTACCAAGTGCAACGTGCAAAGATCTGGGGCGTCGAACGCTGAGAACGTGCCAAGTGGAGTCATCTCGAAGCAGTGTAACTGCCCGACGGTTACTTGGGATGTTTTAGTATAAATAGTAGTAGTTCACGCAGTTTTTCGCGTGTGTTCACAATTATACACAAAGTCACTCATATAGATTCGAGTACCCAGCGTGTGAGAAAGAATTGTTGAGAATGTATGTATGAAACACCACTTTTATTAATCAAAGTCATTTATTTTCCAGAAACTTTACTTGCTTTCTTCTTTACTTTTCCTGTCGAAGCCCTTTATTTCAAGCCTTCCTTTATTTTATCAAGTCCACTTCTTCATGCAATTTACTTAAATCCTCTTTATTTTCTTGTCATTTAACCATTATCCAACGTAATCAAAACCCCAAAATCAACCATGTCTTAGGATCAATCTGATCGATCCTGCGAGTAACCAAATAAGTAACCATTTGGAGGATCAGCGGTTGTTTACCAATAACCACGGTAAACAATATGTTGAAGAAAAATTAAACCAAATATAAATTATCCATCAATAGTAATCAAATTGTTTTTTAAGAAGAAACATCCATCAATAGTACTATCCTACTTTGCCTTGTAGAATTCTTTCATGCCGAAAGAGTAAGGCACACTATAACAACTTATTCTAATGATGTAGTTCCAAATTTTCCTTTCTTGAACAGTAGGACACATTCATGGTCCAAGCTTAGAAACAAGACATGAATTTGATATTTTCTTATTGAATTCAATGATGTCTTTTTCATTGAGGTAACTTGAAATTATTTCATTGGATTGCTCTATCTGACATGTAGTAGAGAGAGCTTTGTTGGCTTAAGAACTCACTGATTCAGTGCTTGTGAATTCACAGATTTCCTCCCTTACTTCCTTATCAGTCTGCACACTGGATGTTCCAACATTGTCTTCAACATCCATCCTTTGCTCACTAATTAAGTCATCAATTACCACACTAATAGATTTCATTGTCATTCCAGTCTTGAAGTTAAAAACTTTATAAGATCTCCTACTTGAAGAGTAACCAAGAAATACCCCTTCATCCCTTATGGGGTCATTCTTACCTTTTTTTATTATCTTTGTTAGTTAACACATAACATTTACTTTCAAAGATATGAAAATATTTGAATGTAGGCTTCATTCCTTTCCATAAATCATAGAGAGTAATTGAAGTACCTCCTTTCAAAGTGACCATGTTATTAACATAGCATACAATATTCATAACTTCTGCCTAAAACTCCAATGGAAATTGCTTAGCATGAAGCATGACTCTAGCTGATTTTTGTATAGCTCTAGTTTTTTTCTCAACAATTCCATTTTGTAGAGAGTTGATGGAACAATAGAAATCATGACTAATACCTTCCGAATCACAAAATTCAGAGAATTTTGCATTCTCAAACTCCTTGTCATGTTTACTTCTAACCTTGACAATCACATTATTCTTCTCCTCTTGAATGCTTTGACACAGATTTTTGAAGACTTCAAAAACATCTGATTTTTCTCTAAGGAAGTTCATCCAAATATATCCAGAAAAATCATCCATAACCATATAGGCATACCTCTTTCCACCCAAACTTTCTATCTACATTGATTCCATAGTATCCATATGAAGAAGTTCCAGCACTTTGGAAGTAGTCTGATGTTGCAACATTGGGTGTGACATTATGGTATGCTTTCCAATTTCACACTCATCACAAACTTTCTTTTCCTCAACTTTAAGATTTGGAATTCCCTTTATAACTCCTTCAAATAAGATCTCGTTCACTTTTTTTAGATTAAGGTGTCCAATATTTTGGTGCCATAGGTTAACTTCTTTTTTGTTAGTTGTCAAAAATGTGGAAGAATAAGCAGTTATTGAAATTCCCATGGATAACAATTGTCTTTAGACCTAATTCCCTTCATCAGAATAACATCTTTCTCATATTTGACCATACATTCTGACTTTGAGAAGTAGACTAACAAACCTTGGTCACACAATTGACTAATGCTAATGAAATTAGCGGTCAATCCTTTCATAAATAGAACATCTTCTAAACTAGGAGAACCAACACACATCAACTTTTCAACTCCTTTGATTTCAACTTTAAACCCATCACCAAATCACACAGAGCCAATGGGATGATATTTGACATCCACCAACAACTTCTGAGCCTCTATTATATGTCTAGAACATCCATTGTCAAAGGACCAGTCTTCACTAGTTGAGTCTCTTAATGAAGTATGAGCAATAAGGTTAACATCCTTATCTTTAACACTTTACTTTTTACTCACATGATTAGCCTTAGAATAATCTGAAGATCTTTTTATCTCAATACAATTTATAACAAAAAGGATTTATATGACCATACTCACCATAATAATAACATCTCCAAGTTGAAGAATTGGAATTTGTTGGAGTTTCATTAAATCTGTGAGGATGTTGTAACATGTGGTTGGACGTGTTAATCATTCTTTTCTTTCCAGAAGGAAAGAACCTTTCTACAGATCCTTTCTCTTGTTGATTATCAAATGATTGATTAAACTCTGTATCTTCAGCTTTTTCTATCATATCAGCTCCATCTTTCATTTTTCTCAAAGAATATGTCATGTTATTAAGCTTGGAATTTAAGAGAGTTACCTCACTTTAAAGATGAAAAATAGTACATAGAAGCTTCTTCTTTTCATTCTCCAGTTCAACTATTATTTTTCTCCTTTCTTCCTCTATCTTAAGACTTTCCTCACACCTTTCACAATACTACAACAAATAACGTTTTTCATGACGAAACTTTCATCTCCAACATGCTACAAACCGAGAGGATATGTTTTGGGAGTGTAATATTTTATTTTTTAATAAGATAAACATCATATTACATCGGCATTATAAAAAATCTAGGTAACACACTTATAAGTTAGCCCCTATTTTTTTCATAAAAAAATCAATAAACCTGTTATCTCGATTTTCTTGAGAACCGAAGTAATATAGCTATAAGGAATCACGCTTTAAATCCCAGTTGTCGCAATAATAGAAAAATTAAATATTTCATTGATAATTAAAAATAACAACACAACAAAGAAAACTACTCAACAGATTCAAACTTCTCAGTCCACTCAACTTCAACATCACCCCTAACTATCCCTAACTTATAGAAAAGTTCAGAAAGAACTCTTCCATAAGGTATGGGGAAAGTCATTTCCTCCAAAGAAGTATTTATTATTTCATTCAAGAAGTTCAAAATGGTAAGAGTAAGATTAACTCTCATTTTATAGGTGAGGAATAACAAGATGTGCTTGTCATATCAAGTAAGTGTTTCTAGGTCTTTCTCTCTTGGGCGAAGATTTGCCACTAGAAGTTGAAACCAAAATTTTGCAATTGGTTTCAGAGAAGCAGGACTGAAGAGATTATTTTTGTTGGCATAAAGTCGATGAAGGTGGGTTGCATAGACACCGTTGAATTCATAATGTTCAACATAACTACCAAAAAATTCACAGTTGATTGTCATAGCAATCAATGACGGAGAAATGTATAAATGAGTAACATTGACATATGATTGGATGATTTCTTAGTGACCAGCTGGCACGACAGAGATATTCATCCAGTTTTCCTCAACTTTGGTTTAAAATATTAAAGTAACCATTGAACTTCTATTTGTCAGCAGTTTTCCTCAACTTTGGTTTAAAATGTTCGAAATCATTGAAATCAACATACTTTTCATTAATAACGAACAACATATTTGCATCCATTTTTTATAAGGACTTTGAAACAAGGAAACAAAGAGTTGATAATGAGACGTTAAAAATAGGAAAACACTTTGAAACAAGGAGTTGGTTTAGACGTTTAAATAGCTCAAAAGCCTCATCGATAATCCAAAAGAGGCGTTTAAATAGCTCAGAGAATATTGAATATAGCTGATCATTTCTATTTTAGATAAGTGATACGGTTACAATGCATGCACGCCATTTCGGTGTTCTAACCTCTATTTTAATTGTATTTTTTATTTGTAATATAAATGTTCTAACGTGTCAGTTTTCCATAAAAACGGAGGGACCATTTAGCGTTAAAATTGAGCAATGAAATTGGAATCTCTATTTTAATTGTAGTTTTTATTTGTAAATTAAATGTTCTAACCCGTCAATTTTCCTAAAATTGGAGGTAACATTTAGCATTAAAATTGAGATATTTATCAAATCTGTAATCAAATCATTGTCGTTCATTTCATGACTATCAACACTTAAGACAATACCATTAGTGATCCGTGTGAAACATAAATAACTTTTATTATAAAAGCTTTATGAATATTAAAACTTAGATGACAAACACTTTAAGATTTGTAAGAGTGTTTATCATGAAGAGTTCTCTATTTGGATTTAAGGTTTGTGTTCTTAAATATTTACTTGAATAGAAAATTATTTATGTATCTAACCCTTTTTTTTGTTCATACCAGAAATAAATGCATGAAAAACAATTGAAAATATTTTGTTTCCCAGAAGATCCGTAACTAAATATTTAAGAACAAGAAATTATTTGGGTGTAAGGTTTGCAAGAGTGTTTTCCTTGAATAAGTCTCTATGATGGATTGCAAGAGCAGAAAAATTATTTGGGTGTAAGGTTTGTATTCTTAAGAATTTATTTGAGCAAAAAATTATCTAACCCTTTTTTTGTCTAACCCATTTTTTTGTTCATATCAGAAACAAATTTAAGCAAAAGCCATAGATAATTCTTTTTTTTTTTGTGTAGAAAAGAGTTTTCCATGCATTTGATCTTGCCCAGAATATCAAGGAATTGAAGATCCAACATATGATCTTCATTGACAATTAATTTTTTTTCGTGTAAAAAATATAGGGTTAATACCTATTTTCACCCCTGACATATGGGGTGTATTTGAAAAACCCCCATGCCAAAAAAAAGTTCCAATTGTTAGCTTGACAAATTTTAAAAGTTTCAATTTTTACCTTGAGGATGCCACATCCCTAAAAAGGCTGATGTGGCTTATTAATTGAGTGTTAATTCAAAAGTTAAAACATTTTTGTCCTTCAGCAGGACTCGAACCATGGACATTATGCTTGCAATAAACGCTTCTTACCACTAGACCAATGCATTTTCTTTGTTACATATATGCATCAATAAATATTCATATCATTAACATATTAATTACAATTATCAATAAATTTTCTTAACTAGTTGATTTAAATAATTTTTAAAAAAATGTTTTATACATATTTTATCTTTTTACTCTAATTTTTTTTAAATTTTAAATTTTCAAAAATCACTTAAATTTAAAAAAATCACTTATTCAAAAAACACTTAAATTTAAAAAAATCACTTAAATTTAAAAAAATAAGTTAAATTTAAAAAAATCACTTAAATTTTCAAAAATCACTTAAATTTTCAAAAGTCACTTAAATTTTCAAAAATCACTTAAATTTTCAAAAATCACTTAAATTTTCAAAAATCACTTAAATTTTCAAAAATCACTTAAATTTTCAAAAATCACTTAAATTTTCAAAAATCACTTAAATTTAAAAAAATCACTTAAATTTTCAAAAATCACTTAAATTTTCAAAAATCACTTAAATTTTCAAAAATCACTTAAATTTTCAAAAATCACTTAAATTTAAAAAAAAAAGTTAAATTTAAAAAAATCACTTAAATTTTCAAAAATCACTTAAATTTAAAAAAATCACTTAAATTTTCAAAAATCACTTAAATTTAAGTGATTTTTGAAAATTTAAGTGATTTTTGAAAATTTAAGTGATTTTTTTTAAATTTAACTTATTTTTTTAAATTTAAGTGATTTTTGAAAATTTAAGTGATTTTTGAAAATTTAAGTGATTTTTGAAAATTTAAGTGATTTTTGAAAATTTAAGTGATTTTTGAAAATTTAAGTGATTTTTGAAAATTTAAGTGATTTTTGAAAATTTAAGTGATTTTTGAAAATTTAAGTGATTTTTTTAAATTTAACTTATTTTTTTAAATTTAAGTGATTTTTTTAAATTTAAGTGATTTTTGAAAATTTAAGTGATTTTTGAAAATTTAAGTGATTTTTGAAAATTTAAGTGATTTTTGAAAATTTAAGTGATTTTTGAAAATTTAAGTGATTTTTGAAAATTTAAGTGATTTTTGAAAATTTAAGTGATTTTTGAAAATTTAAGTGATTTTTTTAAATTTAACTTATTTTTTTAAATTTAAGTGATTTTTTTAAATTTAAGTGTTTTTTGAATAAGTGATTTTTTTAAATTTAAGTGATTTTTGAAAATTTAAAATTAAAAAAAAAATTAGAGTAAAAAGATAAAATATGTATAAAACATTTTTTTAAAAATTATTTAAATCAACTAGTTAAGAAAATTTATTGATAATTGTAATTAATATGTTAATGATATGAATATTTATTGATGCATATATGTAACAAAGAAAATGCATTGGTCTAGTGGTAAGAAGCGTTTATTGCAAGCATAATGTCCATGGTTCGAAGTTTTATTAAAAAAACAAACAACCCCTTAATTTTCTTAATAAACTGAGATAAAAAAGACGCTAACTGCATAAGTTGGGGTTCGAACCCATGAACTAATAAAATTAGACTCGGTGTTTTAAACACTGAGGTGATAAGTCTTTACTTTTTATGACAATCTTATTTACCTTGCTTCTAATGCATGGGTAAAACGTATTTCACGTTCTACGTTAGATGCTTTATTTGTAGTAGTGCAAGTATCCTTGTAGGACACATTCAGATCTTTATAGAGATCATTTTCATCACAAGCTTCTACTTAATCTATCCATCTGCTAGACAGAGCCATCATAAGTTTGGAAGTCTCAGTGTTTAATTCATCTTCTGGATCATGATCATCAGACCAAGATACAGTAAATCCCTTTTTCTGCTTCTTGATAAAGTTAAGACATTCTGGCATAATATGACCAAAACCTTCACACTCATAACATTTAATACCTTTGTTTTGATTGGACTTGTCTCAGTTCTGGTATTTTTTTTAGCATCATAATTATTACTGATGTCAAATGAGATGTTATGGACATTTGGTCTTCCTCTTCTATCCATTATTTTCAAAATTCTATTGAATTGCTTCCCAAGTAATACAAGGGTATTGGACAGTCCTTCATCACTATCTAGATCAACTTGACCTTTTTCATCTTCAGAATTAGATACAAAAGTTATGCTTTTGTTCTTTTTCTCATACTTGTCACTAATATCCAACTCAAAAGTTTGAAGTGAGCTAATAAGTTCATTAAACCTCATGTTGCTGGTGGTATGGGCTTTTTCAAAGGTTGTCACCTTCATGTCAAATTTCCTAGGTAGGGACCTAAGAATCTTTCTAACAAGCTTTTCTTTTGACATCTTTTCTCCCAAGGCACTAGATTCATTAGCTATTTCAAGAACCTTGATATGATATTCCTAGATGGTCTCATCATCATTCATCTTTAGATTCTCAAATTTAGTAGTGAGAAGTTGTAGTCTTGACATCTTCATGTACCTTCATGAGTTGTCCTGAGAATTTCCCAAGTATCCTTGACTACAATACATGTATTATCAACCTAAAAACATTCTTGTCCGCTCCAATAAATAGAGCATTCAAAGCCTTGTAATTTCCAATAACTAATTTATCATCCTCACCAGTCCAATCTTCCTATTGCTTCAAAGACACATTACCATCTTTGTCCTTATTAACAGGATGATCTCATCCTTTCAACACAACCTTCCAAGCTTTGATGTCCATGGATTTTAGAAAAACCACAATTTAAACCTTCTACCAATCATAGTTTGAATCATCTAACAAAGGAGGTATGATGTTGTATCCCACTTCTTTATCCATAGTACCAAAAATTATTCTCCCTAGAGTTCACCCAATAACCAGAACAAGGTGTCTTCTCTGATACCAATTAAAATTCTGACACTTGAAATACAAATGTAAAGACTGATGTCTCAACACAAAACAGAATGTCAGGACAAATATTATAACAACTTGTATCTTTTACCAAAACAGAAACAATGCATATTTAAATTGCAGAAGGTAAAAAAGCATAATCAATTGTTAACCCAGTTCGGTGCAACGCCATCTATTCTGGGGGTTACCAAGCCAAAAAGGAAATACACTATAATAGTATTAGTTCAAAGATTTAACAATCCCAATTTACAACTTCTCACTTAATCACTACCCTATACAATTTCTACCTAGGAACCTCCTAGATATGAGAACCCCCTCTCACTTCCAATCACCTCAGTGATACCTACAGTCACAAACCTTTGACTGGACCAAAAGAACCAAATAGAAAATTATACTTCCAATAAATAATACTTAATTTTGCTTAAAAGCTTAACTAAGAATAATACTCAACTCTTTGCTTAAAATCTCATGAGTGCGAATAATCAATCTACCTCAATGTATCAAAAGATGCATGAGTGACATACAAAGAAAACACAAAGACCTTAAAAGACTCACAAAACCCAAAACTCTTATATTGCACCCACGATTTTTCAATGTGAATGCTTCCTATTTTAAGCAAGTCCTTATTTATAGACTCTTGTAGAATGGGCTTGGAGTCTTCAATCAAATCCAATCTTCTATTTTAAATTAGCCGCAAGATCTTCACACAAAAATAGGAACAAATCTTCTAAGTTTCCTAAAAAGTTTCCAAGATCCTTTTTATAAAATCAAATTAAATTTGCACTTGCTCCTAATAAAATCTCATTGACCTACACAAAATAATGAGATATATCCAAAACGATCTCTCAAAAACAAATCAAATATGTCAAGAGATATAACAACAACACTTGCTGTAAAATAGGCCAAGATGTCAAGACATCTGGCTCAACATCTGTCTGATAAGCATGACAACAAAATATATCATGATAGTTGGTCAAGATGGTATGATATCTTGCTCAACATCAGTCCAAAATCATATTTTAGCAAAATTTATGCTAAACCTAAAATCATGGATTTAACAAGCTTCATTGGCGTTGTGACGTTGAAGGGAGGAAACATACATTGATGTTAGAAAACTTACGGGTGTTGGAAGGGAGGATATTTCGAAAACGATTATGGAAAATGAGTATAAATGTTAGGGTATTTAAATGGAGAGGGTGAAAATGAATATCACTTAGGGTATACTTTTTGAAAAGTAATTTCAATTTTGCGGGAGAATGAAGATGAATGAGAGTTGAAAACTAAATGAATAGTTAGAGACTATAGTTCTAGAAAATACAGCAAAATATATTTTATCTCGGTTGAACAAATCAACTAAAGGAATAGATAAATTTTAAAAAAGAAGAGAAAAACACTTTTTAAGAAATATATAATTAATATTAGCTCTCAGTTGTTTTATCCAACCGAGGGAATAGATTTATTTGAAATAAAAAATTGTAACGTGCAAGTTTAAAAAAAAATATAAATTAAATAAACCATATGGTAAAAGTTAAATAGATATATTATAAGAAAAATAAAAGTAAAAACCACAAGAGATATGATTAGAAGCATAGTCCCTTCATCACATTTCCTCTCAGTTGGGTTGATGTAAGAATCAAGAGAATAAATGATAAACATTTTAATTAATATTTTTAATTCAAATTAAGATATCTAATTGAGTGATTGCACCTCGATTTGTTAGAACACTGAGGTAAATGTTTGTTTGGAAATGTAGTATTTGTAATAGTGCTCTTGAGAATAAGTGTGAGTTGTGTAAGTATCACATTTCTTGAAAAAATGGAGATTGAGCATTTTATAAGTGAGATGACTCATACACTCATTGTCACATGGTTTTGGATGGATACATCATGTCTCTCTCACTTGTTTTGGTGAGTCTTTGACCTTTAAACGAGTCTTTGACCCAATGTAGATATTTCCCCTTATGATTCGAGTAAGGGACTAACTCCTTGTATCAAAAGTCTTTCTGATATGGTGGTGTTCAGGCGACGTGTTCTGTTGAACTATTTGTGACATGGTAATGGTGTCTCTCAATAGTGGTACAAATATGTAGATGAAAGAGCTTCTATTTGAGGAAAAACATAGTAGATAGACTCACACTTGGGAGACGGGGAGAGATTGTTGAGAAACAAGTTAGAGTTGTGTAAGACTCACATTGCTCGAAAAAATGGAGGTTGGACACTTTATAAGTGAGAGGATCCATACATCTATTATCTTAAGCTTTTGGATAAATATATGATGTTTCTCTTATCTTTTTAATTGAGTCTCCTTTAAGTAAATCTTTGATTCAATATAGATGTTTTCCCTCGTGATGACCTATCAAATACTACATAATATATTTTAAATAAGAAAGAAATTATTATTTTTATCTCTAAATTTGACTTAATTCTTTCTAGATTTTTGGAAGCAAAAGAGCTTTCATGGCAACATAAACAAGATAAAATTTTATTGTGGTAGAAGCTTAAAAACAATATTACAGCTTTCGATTTTGTAGTGATCCTCCAACCATGATATCTCCACAAACTTCAATTCTTGAATCGACCACAAGACTAACTCACGGTCCCCACTGACCCTTTGTTGCTTTACTAGTCACTAGTATTTTGCTTCCATCGCTTTTAGTGTGTGGGTGAAATGGTAGGTGTTATAGTCTTTGATTACATAATTTTGACAAATATCTGTGCACAAACACATGACAAAGCACTGTGTGTTCATGAAAGTTGAATGTTTATGATGTGGTAGGGTATATCAACCACCTTAAATGGATTTATATATGTCCATTATGTTATGTGGTCATTTTTTGCTTCATTACTATGGACAAAACCCAACACCATCCATCATAATCTGTAGCTGTTTATTAATTGGTTGATACAAGCATAATACTACTTAGAAAATGGCTTATACATTTTGAGATGGTTGGATGCAAAGGGTTATAACTCATAACAGTATAAACTTAGATCTCAATATTACTCAAATTATGGAAATTCTATTATTCATTATTGATGAGAAAAGTATGGTAGAGAGTATTTATATATTAGAGAGGACACATATAGTTACATACTAGAGAGCTAGACTGAGATGTACAATCTACTAAAGTCTAATTAACATGCTTAATCATCTAATAATTTAGTTCATAAAATAACGTCATTAACAATTTAGTACTACAATAAAACTTAAAATCGTTCATATAATTTATCCACGGCTTGGTGGCCGTCCGTAAATTTTTAAGCTGATTTTGAATTTAAATTTTACTCACAGCTTAGCCGTGGGTAACGTTAAGCTTTCTCTAGCTACTCAGTGTCACCTTATTGACTTAACACGATCCCAAAAGTTGGAGCATGGTGGATGCCAATCATGTCCAACCAAAAATGAGCTTAGCAAAATGTTTCCTAGAGAGTATTGGTATTAAGAAAGGGAATTTTTTAGCACATTTCATAGGGTTGAAAAACACCCTATGTAATTTTGAAAATGTTATTGAAAAATCAGAAATGCATTTTTGATACACACCATAACTCATACACTACAAGATTAAAAGTGGTTTCATCCTATTATAAAGATAAAATTGAACCGATGATATATTTTTAGTTGGAACCGGGAATGCATATCCGGTTAATAAGTTTGGGAAGATTGAAAAATCTGCCACCTTAATATTTTATTTAAAATCAGATGTGTATTTTCGTGAAACTCAAAAGTCATTTTTATTTAAAACAGTAATCAGTATGGACAAGAATGATCATCCTTATTTCTTAAACTTTTCATAAATCTTCTCCAAAAACCCTTCCATTCTCAATCAAGTTTTTCACTCCAAATCTTCATTCTTGTGGTTCATCATATCAAAAGGAGCTCAAAGAAGTGAAATTTAAGATAAACTTTATTCATTCTAATCCTCATTCTTCACATTAATCTGGTTTTTAGTTGAAAAAATGTTACATGAATACCATAATTGTATTTCCGGTTGTTAGTTGAACTTAACTGAAAATATATTTTCGGTTTCTGTCTATGCTTATTTTTCAAGAACTTATTTGTTGTTGTGTATGCTAATTAATTTAATATTTTTTATCACATTAGGTATGATGCATCCCGATGCCATACCCAAACCTAATGTGTCTCAAGTTGTTTCACCTCTTGTAACTAAGGTGGTAGATATTCGAGACCATTTTAAAAATGAAGAAGATTATCAGTTCTGTGATGACATGCTGCAGTGAATTCGTACAGAGGCCACCAAACTAGGGTTTGGTGTTGTGATTGGAAGGTCCGATAGTGGTTCAGATAAAAGAAATGTATTTGTGACTTTGATATGCAAAAGAAGTGGGAAATATGTAACTCGTATCTGGAATTTCATACGAGATAACATTGGTTCAAGAAAATGTGAATGTCCATTTAGGCTGTGTGGTTATCGTTTGGCAAATAATAAATGGAGATTTAATATTGTATGTGGTTTATACAATCATGATTTATGTGATAAGTTAGTCGGTCATCCAATTTCTTGTTGGCACTTGACGAAAGAGGAGGAATGTGTGTCTGACGTGACAATAAATTTGGTACCTCCCAAAAATATACTTGTAACTTTAAAGCGCAAAAGACCCGAGAATATCTCAAATATCAAACAACTGTACAATAGGCGCTACCAATCCATATTAGCTCTTATGGGGAACCGAACCAAAATGCAACACCTCTTGAAACTTTTTGATGATAACAATTATGTTTCTAGGTAACGAAGATGTGAGGATGGATCATAGTAAGATATATATATATATATATATATATATATATATATATATATATATATATATATATATATATATATATATATATATATATATATATATATATATATATATATATATATATATATATATATATATATATATATATATATATATATATATATATATATATATATATATATATATATATATATATATATATATATATATATATATATATATATATATATATATATATTGGACTCATCCTAATTCCATTAAATTGTTCAATACATTTTCCATTGTGTTTATAATTGATTCAATGTATATGACCAACAAATACAGATTGCCATTGTTGGAAATTTTTGATGTTACATCAACTAAGACGTATTCTGTTAGTTTTGCATTTCTAGAGTGGCAAAATAGGAGAATTTTGCATGGGCTTTAGAGGTTTGTCGGTCAATGTTGAAGCACTAAGAAGTATGCCAAAAGTCATTATTATCGATTGCGATACTGCATTGATGAATTCAGTTGCAATGGTATATGTGACTTTTTATGCATTACTTTGTAGGTATCACATTACTAAGAATGCGAGAAGTCAGGTTAAACATGCGGTAAGTACGAAGCAGATAGAGATCAAAGATGGTAAATTGCTAAAGGCGGATGTTATTATGGAGAAAATTATGGATGCATGGGATGTTATAATAAATTTATCTACAAAAGATCTACATGCCGATGCAGTTATACATTTCAAGAGGGTGTGCGTGAAATATCTCAATTTAGTGAAATATATTGAAAACACAATTTTGGTCCAGGTAAAAGAGAAAATTGTTTGTGCTTGGACCGATCGGGTTATGCACCTTAGAAATACAACAAAAAACCGAGTCGAGTCGGTTCATGATTGTCTGAAGAATTGGTTGGAAAATAACAAGGGTGATTTGTGTGCGGATTGGGAATCTATGAACCAAATGATACAAAACCAGCATAATGAAATTCAAACATCATTTGGTTGTAGTATCACAATGTTGGAACACCGGTTCAAAGACAACGCTCTTTATTCTCAGTTCGTCGCCAACATATCTTGACCAGCTTTGAATTATATTGAGTCATCCCTCTTGCCTCAACTGAAGATGTCTCTTCCATTCCTAAAGTTACTAGGATTCCTCCCAGGATGGCTTCATTGAAAGATGTTAAAGCTACTATAGAAGAAGATGGTTTTACTATTTAGGGCTAGCTTTCTGACATTCCCTATAAATCTAACAAGTTTGGTTTGGGTTTCACTGTAGAGGGTCAGAGGTTTGTTCGCCGCGCTCGTGCTGGAAGACCACTATTTCGCATCAGCAACAACGGAGTCAATGATATAGAAGATACTGAGAGTGATTATGACCTTGATATCTGGATCTTTCCCACCATTGGCAATGGGCTCAACAACTGGAAGGCCTATGACATTATCTTTATCTCCTTTAGTCAAGAGTAATAGCTACATTTATGTTTTTTATTGCTTTCAAGTTTTGGCTTTGTAATATTTGAACAATGACTTTAAGCCTTGTGCCTTACCCGGGACATAACAATTCGTTTGTTAAGGGTTGTCATTTCATAAACATATTTTTATTTAATAAAGAATTGGACGTTTTGCATTTAAATTTTGTTCTCTCTTTCTTTCTTTTTTTATCACTTTCAAATAGCTATATGTTCTTACACACACCCACACAATACATTGCAGATCCACATTCACCATGGATCCTGTCGGTAACGACTCTGCTATTACCGCTTATGACTTTGAAAATACGATCTACCAAGTTGAGGACAAAGATGAGGAAGATTGTGAAATACATGGAGAACTTTCCAGACTGTTAATGCAAGAATAAAAGGCCATACAACCGCATGAGATTCGATTAAAGTTATAAATTTGCGTACTGAGACAGATAGAAAAGAAGTCAAGATAGGCGCCAACTTAGAGGATAATGTCAAGAACACATTAATACAAATGTTGCATAAATATGTTGAGATCTTTTTGTGGTCATACGAAGACATGTCGGGGCTCGATACTGATATTGTGGTCCACCATCTGCCGATGAAAGAAGGTTGTACTCCAATAAAATAGAGGGTCCATCGCATGCACCCCGAGATGTCATAGAAGATCAAGGCCGAGGTTTTGAAACAATTCAACATAGGGTTCTTAGCAGTGACATCATATCCTCAATGGGTTGAAAATGTTGTTCTGGTACCGAAGAAAGACGACAAGGTACGCATGTGTGTAGACTACAGGGATCTGAACAGGGCGATCCATAAAGATGACTTACCACTTGCATATGTTGATGTTTTGGTCGAGAACACCGCTCGGCATAAGGTATTCTCCTTCATGGATAGTTTCTCAGGTTATAATCAGATCAAGATGGCATCTGAAGACATGGAAAAACCACTTTTTTGTTACACAATGGGGCACTTTATGCTACAAGGTTATGCCTTTTGGGTTAAAGAATACCGGTGCAACATATCAGCGTGCTATGGTAGCTTTGTTCCATGACATGATCCATCATGAGATAGAGGACTATGTCGATGATATGATAGCCGGATCATAGACTGAAGAAGAGCATCTGGACCATTTGCATAAGTTGTTTGAGAGGCTGAAAAAGCACAAGTTGAGATTGAATCCGAACAAATGCACCTTTGGGGTGAGATCCGGTAAACTTCTGGGTTTTGTTGTCAGTGATAAAGGTATTGAGGTTTATCCCACCAAGGTTAAAGCTATTTAAAAAATGTTTGCTCCCCGTACCGAGAAAGAAGTCAGAGGTTTCTTGGGACGACTAAAATACATTTCCAGATTTATTTCTCATTTGACCGCTACTTGTGAGCCGATCTTTAAGTTACTGAAGAAAGATCAGGTAGTGAAGTGGAATGATGATTGTTATATGTCCTTCAACAAAATTAAGGAGTACCTACAAGAACCTTCGATTCTGATGCCACCAGTTGAAGGAAGACCTCTAATCATGTACCTAACAGTGTTAGAGAACTCAATGGGGGTATGTACTGGGGAAACATGACAAGTCTGGTCAAAAAGAGCATGCAATATACTACCTTAGAAAAAAGTTTACCGACTGTGAAACAAGATATTCACTGCTCGAGAAAACTTGTTGTGCTTTGGCATGGGCTGCTCGCCGACTAAAACAATATATGCTGACTCATACTACTCTGTTGATCTCTAAAATAGATCCCATCAAATACATATTCGAGAAGCTCGCTCTCTCCGGAAGAGTAGTCTGATGGCAAATGGTCTTAACAGCATAGATATTCCATACACCACTCAGAAATATATCAAAGTAAGTGCACTGGCATATCATTTGGCGCATCAAGCTGTAGGCGATTATCAATCTATGAAATTTGAATTCCCGGACGAGAACATTATGCTAGTTACAAATGGTGAAGAACCTGGACCATATGAAAGACCTGAGCAAGGATCCCGATGGACTATGGTTTTTGACGGAGCCTCTAATGCACTAGGAAACAGAATTGGGGCTGTAATATCTCTCCTCATGGTTTCCATACGCCCTTCACTGCAAGATTATGCTTTGATTGTACCAACAACATGGTTTCATATAATGCGTGTATCATGTGCATCAGAGCTGCTATTGACCTAAGAATCAAGTTCTTGAGTGTTTATGGAGACTCAAACTTGGTAATCATTCAGATTAAGGGAGAACGGGATACGAAGCACCCAAATCTCATTCCTTACTGAGAGCATGTGTTTACCTTAATTCCATACTTCGAGGAAATCACTTTTGAACACATACCAAGAGAGAATCAGTTGTCAGACGCGTTAGCTACCATGTCGTCTATGTTCAAAGTCAGATGGGATAACGAGGCTCCTAGAATTACCATTAAGATGCTAAATGAACCAGCACAATGCCATGAAATTGACACTGACGAAGTAGAAGAGAAGCCTCGGTTTCATGAAGTGAAAAGATATCTTGAGGCTCAAGAGTATCTTGAAGGAGCATCTATACATGACAAGAAATTCCCGCGGAGGTGCTCAGCCAAGTTCTTTCTGAGTAACGAAATTATGTACATGCGCAACCATGATTTGACTCTGCTTAATTGTATGGACAAGAAGGAAGCGGAGAAAATTATGGAAGATATGCACGAGGGTATCTTTGGTACTCACTGCAGTGGGCATACTATGGCTAAGAAGATTCTGAGAGTGGGTTACTATTGGTCGACTATGGAAATTGACTGCCATCACCACTCGAGAACTTGTCACAAGTGCCAGATCTACGCTGACAAAGTACATGTGCCTCCAATACCTATGGATATCTTGACCGCTTCTTGGTCGTTTGCAATGTGGGGCATTGATATGATTGGAGAGATCAAACCTACTGCTTCCAACAGACATCGCTTCATCCTCGTTGCCATTGATTACTTCACAAAGTGGGTTGAAGCAGACACGTTTGCCTCTGATACTAAGAATGTTATTGCACGATTCATTAAACACAACCTTATATGTCGGTATGGCATCCCCGAAAGGATTATCACGGACAATGGTACTAACTGAACAATACTATGATCACGAAGCTCTGCATGCAGTTCAAGATCAAGCACCACAACTCTTCTCTGTATCGACCGAAGATGAATTGCACAATAGAAGCCGCCAATAAGAACATTAAGAAAATTATATAGAAGATGATGATGATATATAAAGATTGGCATGAGATGTTACAATTTTCTCTTCACGGTTATCGCACTTCAGCTCAGACATCAACTAGGGCAACCCCGTTCTCTCTAGTTTACAGTATGGAAGCTGTCCTACCTGTCAAAGTTCAGATTCCTTCCCTGAGGATCATGAAAGGGGCAGATTTAGGCGAAGAATAATGGATTCAGACTTGGCTGGATTAGTTGAATTTGATTGACGAGAAGAGGCTTGCGGATGTTTGTCACAGTCATATGTACCAGAAGCGTATGATCAAAGCGTTCAATAAGAAAATCAAGCATCGAGTATATCAAGTTGGTGACTTGGTAATAAAGCAACTCATCCTACCGCAAGTTGATCCCGGGGGAAAATAGACTCCCACCTACGAAGGGACATTTGTGATCAAGAAGATATTTTTGAGAAGTGCTATGATACTTACCACCATGGACGGTCAAGATCTTCCACACCCTATGAACACGGACATAGTTAAAAGATACTACGCATAAAAAACGACCCTCTAGGTTAACTGGCCTAGGCAAAAATAAGGGCATCCCGGCAAACCAAAAGGGTTCAGGAAAAAATCACGGATATATATATATATATATATATATATATATATATATATATATATATATATATATATATATATATATATATATATATATATATATATATATATATATATATATATATATATATATATATAAGACTGTACACCTGGCAAGTCGAAAACCTGAAAAGGTGGCTTGGGCAAAAAGGGTATCCCAGTGGACTGAAAACTCGAAAGGGCGTTCCAGGAAAAATTTAGGGATTAAAGTGTACGACTATGTCCCATTGGATCATTCACATCCATCTTTATTACCAACGGTAAGTTCGAATGGTGAATATGAATTCAATCAACTTTGTCCGACAACAAGGGATGCGACGCTCGAAGATATAGGGGCAATAACAGAGTTGGAATCTGACGAGATTGTTTACACATAACTATATACTTTATTTTCACTTTGTACTCTTTTCATTTCACGACGATTTCTTCTTACTAGGATTTTTGTCTCTTTGTACAACAATCGCTTGTTTATAGGCACACTATCAATACAAATACCATTTCAAAATTAAAATTTTGTTTTAACTTTTTCTGTTTTGTTTGCAAAAACGTCCAATGACTAAATTGAATGAACATATGCATATGAATACGATTACTGCTAACAAATATGCATAAAAACAAGAATAAGTATTTACTCAAGACTCTTGGAGATGGGATAACATTCAAGTCGTCCACAAATCCCCACAGAGCAATCCCCATAAGATTGTCCCTCGTGGAGTCATCTTCACAAAGCTCGACGCATTCCCCGCAAGTCTGAAATATCCTAATCATACTCACCGACAAATCCCTCTAGTAGACAAAGGAGTATGATCTTTCCCCAGCAATGTCGCCAACCTATAGAGTCCCAATACTTGTCATAGGGTATATCATCAACATATTTCACAAATATTCTTTCCTCCAACAAGTTATTTCCTCAATAGAGTGTTTCTCCAACATGGTTTATTTCCCCAACAAGGTTTATTTCCCCAATAGGATACAGTCTCCCCAACTTGAGTCTATCACTTTGACTGCTACAAATCACTAGTAAAATTTCTCTCTCTAACAAAGGGTAGTCCAGGCTGTTATCCCTAGAGAGTTTTTACTGAATTTGAAACCTGACCAAATATCGTTCAATCTTATCCTCCCTAGACGAGTCAGCATCCATATCAGAAACGGCCAGAGGACACCCCTGAAGGTTATCCATCTCTTTTATCCCTAGTCGGGGTACATAAGAATTAAACTCCCAACTAGAGTGATGAACGACCAATGTTCTTGAACTCTTCTCCCAAGGCAGAAATCAAATTCCCCAGCGGAGTTTCCTCAAACAACAAGCAAGAGTCCCCAGCAGAGACATTCTAAACAAGATTTAAGAATTACTGTCTCCATCCCCAGCAGTAGTCAGAGATTTATTTTCTCGATCAAAGATGTTATACAGAGCAACCGAGACACTTAAAAAACATCTCACATTCATACATCATTTATCATAGCATATGCATACGAAACACATGTAGCACACTTTCATTTGCTTTTAGAACATCATTATGCAATGCACTACATACATCATGACATTTCATAAATACTAACTCTATCTTTTTAGGTAAAGTTCACAAACAGACGAACATCATCAACAATTTTCTAAAAGGTCGCAGAGTAATTCCTGAAACAGGACGAGGCGACTATCTACATGACCAGACAATTTCCTTCAGAAACTGAATTCTTACAAGCATTTCCGTCAAAGACTAAAAGTGACAAGTAGCTACTTAAGCACTTTCACCAGAGAGTCATTCTGAAAAATATCTCTTCTAGATGAAGTCGGGCGTAGACATATTCTAGTGCATCATTCAAATAAAGTTAGGAATAGATTTCCTTCTGATACTCTTTTTGTAAAAAGTCAGACGTAGACTTCTTCCAATACCTCTTATAGATGAAGTCAGGCGTAGACATCTTCTAGTACATCATTCTAGACAAATTCAGGCGTAAACTCATTCTAATATATCATTTGGATAAAATCAAGCGTAGATTTATTCTGATATTCTTTTTGGATAAAGTCAGGCATAGACTCATTCCAAACATATCTTCTAGATAAAGTCATGTGTAGACTCATTCTATTATATCATTCAGATAAAATCAAGCGTAGATTTATTATGATATTCTTTTTGGACAAAGTCGAGCGTAGACTCATTCCAAACGTATCTTTTAGACAAAGTCGAGTGTAGACTCATTCTAGTACATCATTCAGATAAACTCACGTGTAGATTCACTCTGATATTCTTTTGGACAAAGTCTAGATGAAGACTCATTCCAAATACATCTTTTGGATTCCCTACAACTTTGTCTCTCTAAGCTTAAGTCCAAAAAATGCATCATTTGAGAGATATGAGCCAATACATTACAGGTCATTTCAAATGTCAACAAAAAGACATTTTTTGTCAAGGCAACTTACATCAAGATAAAATCTTCAAAAGAAAAAATGATCAACATATAGGTTGTAAAGGACATCTTGAGCTTTCAAAAAAGTCCCAGATCACCTTCAAAAGAAAAAAACCGAGTGAGGTATGACCGTTGCAAGTTGGGAAATTTTGATCAAATGCATGATGTTCAAAGTGAGCAAATTTGTAATGTTGGACTATTGGGCCTAAGTTTTCAGGTCTAAACATGTTCATGACTTGTTTAAAGACCCATAAGTCCATTCATGCATTATATTTTATTTTTATTTTATTTATTTTTATTTTTATTCAATTAAATCCAAAATAAATTAAATAAATATAAGACCAATGGACCAAGACATGTGGGCTTTGCTGTGAATCATATTGGAGGCCCAAGATTGCATATACAAGCTGGGAAATTAGTGCAAAGAGTGATTGGTGCAAGATTGAGCCAAAAATAGCAAGTTTCCATGTAAATTTCCAAATCAAATCTTCACCTCTTAATGCAAGATTTCCTTCACTATTGTTAACCTAATTTGATTGTCCTATATATATATATATATATATATATATATATATATATATATATATATATATATATATATATATATATATATATATATATATATATATATATATATATATATATATATATATATATATATATATATATATACATACCTAACAAGACTATACCAACAACACACGTGCAAGCTGCCTAGAAAACCCTTAGCAAATTCTCAAATTTTTCAAAGAATTAGCAAAGTCAAACTCTCATCTCCAACTCTTGTCAAGCAATTCCAACGATCTAATCATCTCCCTGAAGGTTCCAGGAGATCACCCCTACCCTATTTGAAGCCAAAAGCACGCAGGAAGACCGCGTTCCATCCAGACTAGTTTGGTATAATTTTTCAAATCCAAAACTTATGATTTATGCATTTTTAATTAACTTGGCGTGTTTGAATGTGTTTATATCCATTATTAAAAGAAATTAGACACATAACATGTGAGATCTAATGCCAGAATGACCAAGTGCCATTGTTAGGGCACCGAGCTCGTGAATTCTTGAAACCCTGGTTATAGGCCGTTTCAATCAAAACAGACGTCACCATTAGATTCGTGAGGCCTCAATTAGTGGACAATGATGCTTTTTATTCTTACTTTGCCTTGATTTCACATGTATTGCCAATAGCCTAGTCGGAGAAGAAGGAGTTGACCACCAGAGGTGGTGGTTAGACTCCTACGCGTTTATTTTATATTGTTTAATTGTTGCATGACTAACGCGAAACATGAAATGGCCTAACGGTAAGGGCGCACACGATAAAACATTAGTACTGAAGGGGGCGGGTTCAAATCCAACCTTTTGACATTCTTTTCTTTTAATTTTTCCAAACTAATAAGTTTAACATATTTTTCTTTGTTCTTGTTTCTAAACACCAAAGGCGCGTAGCTCAGTTGGCAGGCGTGCATGCTGGAGAGGCAGGGGGCATGAGTTCAACACTCACCTGCAACATTCTTTTTTCCTCTTTTCTTTTACTAACCCTATTTTCTCCCTTTTTTATGCTAACCCTAATTTTTTTAATAACTTTAATTATTTTTCTTTAATCAACATTAAAAAAAATTAGCTTTAGTTTCTTTCTAACAAATTAATTTTTACTTTTTTATTATTCAAATTAATTAGGATAATTAGTTTCGGTTAATTTGATTAACTAACTTTTTGTTAATTAATTAAAATCAATTAGGTTTTTAGATTAATCATCAAATCTTTTTTTAATCAAAATCATGTAAAATTTTTTCTTGTTCCCTTTATTTTACCGCTCTACGTATTTACTTTCAAAGGTCTTTAACAAGGTTCGTGTCAAGTTTCAAGTCCTACATCACAAGTTTGCTCAGTTAATGACTCAAATGTTTGAAAATCAATTGTATTGGTAAAAAAAGTCAATTGAAGTCAACATACAGTCAAACTTCAATATTTTTGGTCAACATCAACATTTTGAAGTGATATTCATCATTTGATCAAGGGTTGATCATGATTCCCCAAGGAAAGTCCTTAGATCATCAAAAGTCAAGATTTGTCAAATTAGGGTTTCTTTAGGAGAAGTCAACTAAACTTTGACCAGGCATAACTTTCACATGCTTCATTAACTTTTCCCCAACCAAATCCCATTTTGAATAAAACTATATTCTCTATAAATTTGCTTTTTTGATCAAGTCTAAAAAATTCTTCATTTGGAAGATATGATCTCATACATTATAGGTCATTTTTAAAAGTCAACAAAAGACACTTTTTGTCAAGGAAACTTACATAAAGATGATGTCTTCAAAAGCAAATATGATCAACATAGATATTGAAGGAGACATCTTGGGCTTTCCAAAAATTTAAATATCAACTTCAAAAGATGAAAATTGAGCAAGTTATGAGGTGCACAAGTTGGATAATTTTCAAGAAATGCATGAAGTCAACTTTGAGCAAAATTGCATTTTAGGTTAATGAACCTAACTTTTAAGGTTCAAACATTTTTATGACATGCCCAAGGACCTCTAAACCTAACCATGCACTATTTTGATTTTTATTTTTATTTATTTGAATTTTTATTCATTTAAATATGAATTAAATCAAATAAATTAGATAAAAATAAAAGAAATAATGGGCTAGCGCATTTGGGCTTGACTTGACCCATCACAGTGGCCAATATTTCGTGCAAAGACCCACAAAAAACTGTCCAGGTTCATGCAGTATCAAGAATGGCAAGAATCATCCAAATACGTCAAACTTTCAATATGTTGGATTTTTGTCTCATGGCCTTGAAAGCTTTGTTTCTTGCCATACTTGCTTTTCTACTAACCCTATAAATACATAAAATTGCAACAAAGAAAGGGCATGAAATTCCTCTTCAAAAATCTCTCCAAAAGCTTGCCCGAATTCTTCATATTTTTCAAAGAAATTTGTAATTTTGTATAGCAATTTCCGGCCATATTCGAGCAATTTTAAGCCTCGTGCCATCTTCCTGAAGGTTCCAGGAGGTAATACATATTCGTAGCTCACTCTCAAACACGCCAGAACATCCACACCAAGCCCACCAGTTTTTGGTAAAAATTATGGATCCTAAACTCTTTCATTATACGATTTAAATTAATTCTATGCATACATCCTTGTTGTTATCAATGTTTGGAATGGATCTAACGTATCACACGTGAGTTTAAATGCTTAGATAACAGGATGCCATTGTTAGGGCTCAAGAACTTTTGAGTTTCAGATCCAACGTCTCAAGGATGCGCTCCTACCATGGAACCTCAAGGGCTATGCACACCAAATCATACATAGTTGTTAGATCCAACCAAGTTGGGCTCAGCAAATTTTTGATTCTCACCCCCAGTTTTCTTACAGCAAGCCCATCTTTTCTTTTTATATTTTTGTTGTTGTTTTGTTTAATTTACATTTCTCTTTTTTCAATTAATTTCCTTTTATTAAAAAAAAAATCATAAAAACATCATTAAAATCAAAACCACAAAAATATTAGAATTAATTTCTTTGTTTTGTTTTGTTAAGATTAATTTTAATTAATTATTTTTAATAACTTTTTATTTAATTAATTATAATTAGGGTTTTATAATTAATTTATTTTCATAAATCAAATTCCAATTATTATTAACACAAATTTCTTTTTTCTCATAAAAAAAACCAAAGACATTTTCTTGCTTAGGATTTTAGTGCTTTTATTTTGTCCTTTAATTTATTTTTATTTATTCTTTTGCTATTTAAATTCTAGAAAACAAATGTATAGGTCGCACGGATAATTTTGTAATAGTCGTAGTTTATATTTTCTCGCATTTTTTTCTATTATGTAACTGCTTATGGGATGTAATAGTTGTAGGTCTTTAAATTCCCGCATTTTATTTTCTGTACTTATACAATTAACTGTTAGATGAATGCAAATATTTTGGTATGAAAAGACTTAAAAACAAACGTTAGCAAACCTAATATTCAAAGATAAATATAACTGAAACAAACGCACTCGCACACGCACACCTCTAAGGTTTCCCCACTTGTTACCTTCGGAATAAACGGTCACGATTCTCAAATGAAAAATATTTTAGTGGCTACCCTTTGGTTTAAGAGATCATAAGTCCCTCGATGAACCTTTTGACGTTGCCTCGGTATAATGATCTTAAAACCCTAGGGCAATTACTAAGATATCTTACTAGTTGCCTTTGTGACCGTACGACGACCCTCGATTGTCCCTCAAAACATCCGACGATAGGGCTACCTACTCACTAATAGTAGGATAGCACCGTCTAAAGGAAAAGAGGAAAAGAACAATATTTTTCGAGTAGGTAGATAGTTCTTAGATGCTTGCTCAAATAAAATAATTTTCCATACATACACTCTTTTCTAAAAAATATTTTTAAAAACACTTTGTACACGTTCTCCACGACACGAGAAATATTACAAAGTTTGCTGCACTAAGGCGTCTTTTCAAAAATATTTTCAAAACACACAAAAACAAAGCATTTTCAAAATGAGCTAGCAACTAAGAGCCCGTAGATAACTACATATGGAAAGGGTGTGTGATACGGTGGCAGAACCAATTGTTATACATGTTTTGCGTTTGTGTTCGCAAATGTTGTAGTAAGCAAGAGTCGCCACTGAATTTTCTTTTATCTAACAAAGGAAAGGGTGAAAAGAAAAAAAAAGATCTTTCAAGAGTTTTCTGAGTAAGGGGGTAGATTATGGAAAGGGAATGTGTTATCACCCTTTCCATCCGTAGTTATCTACGGGCTCTTAGATGCTTAGCTCATTTGAAAAAATACCTTGTGCTTAGTGTGTTTAAAAAGTATTTTGAAGAAAGCGCCTTGGTACGAAGAACTTTATAATGTTTCTCGGATTGGTAGAGAAACTATATAAATTGTTTTGGAAATGTTTTTGAAAGAAGTTTTGTGTATGTGTAAAAATTTGTTTTGTTTTGAGCAAGCATCTAGGAACTATCTACTTTACTTGAAAGGGTTATTCTTTTCCTCTTTTCCTTTAGACAGTGCTATCCTATTATTAGTGAGTAGGTTTCCCTAGCCGTTGGATGTTTGAGGGACATTCGAAGGGATGTTTATACATTCACAAAGGCAACTGGGCAAGAAACTTTAGTAACTACCCTAGGGGTTTAAGATCATTTTTACCGAGCCAACATCGAGAGGGTCATCGAGGGACTTGTGATCTTTTAAAGTGGAGGGTAGCCATTAAAATCTCTCACGTTTTGAGAGTTGTGAGTATTTTTTGAAGGCAACCGGAGTGGGATACCCTAGAGGTGTGCATGTGCAACTGTGTTATATTCAGTTATTTATCTTGTGTTAGGTTTGCTAGCGTTTGATTTTATGTTCTTGCCATACAATCCTATTAGTCATGCATCTAGACAGTCAATAATTTGCAGTATTTAAAAGTGTGGAAATGTAAATCCTAAACTATTACAAGGCTTCAGGGAAGGGAATTATTACAAATCCAAAAAACTTAGGGAAAATAAAGAAATCAGAGAAAATAAAGAGTCTTAATTAATTCTATTACATCCCAGTAAGCAGTTACAAAAATATGAAAATAAAAATGAGAAAGGTAAGAATGCGCGCGAATTGAAAGGACGTCTAAATCCTAAGTGAAAGGGAATCTTTTTTTGTTTGTCATTTTGTTTTAGTTTGTGAAAATGTTTGAAGTTAAAAAAATCCTAAGTCTACTGATTTTAAAAATTGAGGAAAATAAGTTAAAATAATTAGTTAAATTAAATTATTAAAAAGTTAAATAAAACCTAATTCTAAGTTACTTATTTTTCTTCCTGATTTTAATGTTGATTAAAAAAAACAAACCAAAAGAAATAAACAAAAACCAAGTAAACAAGTATAAATGGGCCAGAGAGCAAAAGTAAACAGGGGGGGTTAAGTTTTAAAAATGTGGGCCCAAAGTGAGATGAGCCCAAGTCTCCAGTTGGATCCAGTGAGAGAATCCTTTGAGGGTGCATGGTGAGTGCGCGTCTAGGGACTTTCAGATCAGATCAGATCAGATCTACTGGTTATGATTTGAAGGTGCAGGGTGAGCATCTGGATGTAAAACACACAAGATCTGTAGAATAATAGTTAGAAAACAAAATTGTGAGGCCTGGGTATCGAACCCAGGTCCTTCCCCTTTTGCACCCTTCCTCTTTACCATCTGAGCTTCTTGTTCATTTGTTAATTATAACACAATAATAAATATGTAAGTGAAAATCAAACAGAAATATATTCGAAAATAAAAACATGCGCTGAGTGGATTTAATGGACCAATGTAAGGAAACCGCTTGGCAACCGGAGTCATCCCACCGAAGTCAACTTTTCAGTTGTCTTCTCCGGTGGGCTCCAACCTTGAACCTGCAAAACAACCAAAAAACAAAGATTTAAAACTATCCTATCCCCCTAATTCGAACTCCCTGATTCCAAATCTGAGGTCCGTTTGGCCTGAAACGGCCTAGATTTTGAGATTCAAAGGAACCAAATTCAAACACCATAGCAATGGCGTTTTGTGTTCTGGGCACTGAAAATCACATGAATTATGTCAAAACATTCATAAACAATGACAATAACATGAATATGAAATCATACGAGATCAAAATTAAAGATTAAACGATTTTGAAATCCAAATTTTTTTACCAAACGAAAAGATCGAATGAGCGCGTTTCTGTGGGCGTTGGACTTTTGGGCCTGATTGGAACTGACTCCTGGAGCTTCCAGGGAGTTGATGGAATGCCTTGAAGAACCTGAAAGTGGCTAGTTCGCGTGGTACAGACTTGCACTTTTTCTTTCGAATTTTTGAAACTTTAGGGTTAGGTTTGAGGCAGGTTGCGCGTGTGGCACTTTGAGGCAATTTTGTGTGTCCCCTTTTTCTTTTTATTTAGTCTTGTACTTATAGGGGTGTGGTGGTGAACAAATATGGCATGAATCAGCCATTAATCATGGCTTTAAAAGGAAAATCGAAAGATTTGAAAAGTTGCCATTTTGATAATTTTCTGCCATTTTGAACTTTGAGTGAACCTGGACAGGTTATGGTTGGTGTCTTGCACGAACTTAGGCGTCGAGCTAATCAGTACAAGCCCAACAAGCTTCATCCCATTAGCTCTTCGTTTCGACTTGCATCTCCATTTCACATCAATTGGTTCTTTCGACCAGCTCCTAAGCATTATTCTTTTCGATGGCCCTGAGTTCCAATTCGAATTGCTCAAGGCTTCATCATCATGGCTTCTTCGACCTAGTCACCATTTACATTGATTGTGTAATATGGAAACCCCTCATATCCAATCAGCCTAGTTGAACTAAGTTTCCTTTCGATCTCCTTTCCTTAAATTCGACAAATCAGAGAATCACCTCTTCATATTGACTTGTCGAAGCTTCGTTCTATTCTTTTTGATCTCATTCGAACACAGTTGTGCAAGTGGTTCTTTGATTTGACCAGTCGAAGCTTCATTCTGGTCATCTTCTTCAAACATAGTTGCATAGGTGGTTCTTTGATTCAACCAATCAAAGTATCAACTTGTTCATTTTGACTTGTCGAAGCTTCATTTTGGTCATCTTCTTCGAACACGGTTGTGACAGTTGTGACTGTGTCGAAGCTTCATTCTGTTCTTTCTTCTTTTCGAAGCACTAATTCAATCAACATAACAGTCTAAATGTCTTTCCTTGTAATGCTTCGAATAACTTATATTTCAATAGTTCAAAAATGAGCCCTTCGATAAAGGTTCAACGTAGAGAAGCTCTTTGCTAGCTCTTCATCAATTGAAGACTTCATGAAAGCCTCCTCACACTTTCTTTCGAACTATTATTTCTTAGATCATAGTGTCATTTATTCAAAACTTGTGTAATTGAAATTCCTAGCTAACACTACTTCGCTAGGCATCTAATCAGAGTGTATATTGCTGTCGAAGCTGCTTCGACCCAAAATCTCTTAGGAAATTTTTAGTTTTCAACTTACATCTTGTCAAGTTCAGTACACTTCTATTCTTTCTTTCAGTTATGCCATTATGTTGAGGCGTATAGGGTGCCATAGAAATCATTTGAAGCTTTTGCAAACCAAAATTCTTTGTGAGAAATGAAACCCTAGATGGAAATCCATTGCTTAGGAGGAGAATTTGTCTGGTCAATTCTTGGTCAACCTTGAGAAATTGGGGACCTTAATGTGCATGCCTTTAATAGAATGAGAGGGAAAATATTTGGGTACAACAGCTGCCCCCGTTCAATCTTCTTAAACTTGAAGATTTAGATTGGCTTGTCTTCCTTTCGTGATATGAAGGTGGAAGATGATTGAACACTAGAATGTCCAGAAATTTTCACTCACATGAAGTAACGTTGTTGGTTGATGATATCGGGAATGGGCTTACAGATTCCATTTGGCGAAGATGGCTGAGAGTTGTCGGAGATGGGCTTAAAGATGCCATCCAAAGTAGATACTGACTTCATAAGAGGTCTCTTTGTGGGAATTCCTTTTCCTGTTGTTTGAGGGGGACTCCGCTGGGGAATGTTGGTTTCTATTTGGGGAATAGAGTTTAGGAACTTTAGTTGCCCATTACTCTACTGGGGAGTTATCCCTTTACTGGAGGGATGAAAGTTAGTTGTTTTCTAGTCGAAATCCAGGCTTTACCGTAACTTGCTAAGGGTAATAAAATTGATTGTCATCTAGTCGTATTCCAATCCTCATAGTGACTTACTAGGGAAAATGAAATTAATTATTATATGGTCGGGTTCGGGCTTCAGAAATCAAGCTGTTATCGGGTTGGGTCAACGATTCAACTTGAACTTGAGGTATACTATCATCTAGCTAAGTCCAGGCTTTGAAGTGTTGTAAACTGATATCTGGAGATATATGAGAATGAGCCTGTGTAAGATTGCTTCAGGATGAGCCCGTGTGAAGCTACATCTGAAAATTACGAGAAGGAATCCGTGTAAGATTGCTTCAGGATAAGCCCGTGTAAAGCTTCATCTGGAAATTTTAGAAGGAACCCGTGTGAGGTTGTTTCAGGATGAGCTCGTGTAAAGCTACATCTGGAAATATTTAAAAGGAGCCTGTGTAGGGCTGCTTCATCTGGTTGGGTAAATAGTTGCGCCGTCTTGTTTCGGGAATTAATCCATAATCAATTGTTCACAAATAGTTGCCCTATCTGGTTTCAGGAATTAATCTGGAACTTGCTTTTGATGGTTATTGAGATAGTTTCCCTGTCTGGTTTTAGGAATTAATTTCTAACTTGGTCTTGTAGATAGTCGCCCCGTCTTATTTCAGGAATTTATCTACAGTCAGTTGTTCACAAATAGTTACTCTCTCTGGTTTCAAGAATTAATCTGGAACTTGCTTTTGTTGTTTGTTGAGATAGTTGCCCTGTTTGGTTTCAGGAATTAATCTCTAACCTGGTCTTGTAGATAGTCGCCCCTCTTGTTTTGGGAATTGATCTATAATCATTCGTTCATAGATAGTTTCCTTGTCTGGTTTCAGGAATTAATCTGGAACTGTTTTTGTTGATTGTTGAGATAGTTGCCCTGTCTGGTTTCAGGAATTAATCTCTAACTTGGTCTTGTAGATAGTCGCCATGTCTTGTTTCGGGAATTTATCTATAGTTAGTTGTTCACAGATAGTTACCCTGTCTAGTTTCAAGAATTAATCTAGAACTTGCTTTTGATGGTTATTGAGATAGTTTCCCTGTCTGGTTTCAAGAATTAATCTCTAACCTGGTCTTGTAGATAGTTGGCCCGTCTTATTTCGGGAATTGATCCACAATCAGTTGTTCACAGATAGTTGCCCTGTCTGGTTTCAGGAATTAATCTGGAACTTTCTTTTGATGGTTATTGAGATAGTTGCCCTGTCTTGTTTCAGGAATTAATCTCTAACCTGGCCTTGTAGATAGTCGCACCGTCTTGTTTCGTGAATTGATCTACAATCAGTCGTTCACAGATACTTGCGCTGTCTAGTTTTAGGAATTAATCTGGAACTATTTTTGTTGGTTGTTGAGATAGTTGCACTGTCTGGTTTTAGGAATTAATCTCTAACCTGGTCTTGTAGATAGTCTCCCCGTCTTGTTTCGGGAATTGATCTATAATCATTCGTTCACAGATAGTTGCCCTGTCTGGTTTCAGGAATTAATTTGGAACTATTTTTGTTGGTTGTTGAGATAGTTGCCCTGTCTGGTTTCAGGAATTAATCTCTAACCTAGTCTTGCAGGTAGTCGCCACGTCTTGTTTCAGGAATTGATCTACAATCAGTCGTTCACAGATAGTTGTCCTGTCTGGTTTCAGGAATTAATTTGGAACTGTTTTTGTTGGTTGTTAAGATAGTTTCCTGTCTGGTTTTAGTAATTAATCTCTAACCTGGTCTTGTAGATAGTCGCCGCGTATTATTTAGGGAATTGATCTACAATCATTTGTTCACAGATATTTGCCCTGTCTAGTTTCAGGAATTAATATGGAACTGTTTTTTGTTGGTTGTTGAGATAGTTGCCTTGTCTGGTTTTAGGAATTAATCTCTAACCTGGTCTTGTAGATAGTCGCCCGTCTTGTTTCAAGAATTGATCTACAATCGGTTGTTCACAGATAGTTTCCCTGTCTATTTTCAGGAATTAATCTGGAACTGTTGAGAATTGATGATGATATTTGTCTGCTTGCGAACTTTCCTGAAAAGGTAAAGAATTAGCTGTATGAAATGTCATGATGCATGAAATGCATCGGGTAGTGATGTTCTCAAAATAAATGGGACTACGATATATGCATTTGTCTTGCATATGCTATTACGTTTGTAAAATTATGTATGAATGCAATATGTGAACGTATCAATTGTTCTATTGCAGTGTTGTTAAACTAGGGAAAATAAATCCTTGATTGTTGCTGGGGATGAAGAATGTAGGTCTTCAAATTTTGTTGAAGTTGAACTGTTGGGAGATGGATTTTCGTTGCTAGAGAAATAAACTTTATTGGGGAAAGGAAACTCTGCAAACCGCTTGGGGATTTTATGAAGTTCTATTGAGGAAAGGAAATTTCGTAGACTGCTTGGGGATTTTTATGAAGCCCTGTTGGGGAACCCAAGAATTTTATGAACCATGCTGAGGAATTCTTCAATATGCTCGAGAAATGATTGAAACTCTTGATCCTGTTTAATACACGTCGGCATATCTGAAATCATTTAGGCTATACGCTGAAGATATGGTGGTGACCTATGGGAGGATGCCCCTGTTTCTATGCCTACTGAAGAACGTATCCTTATTGATGACGAACTCTGCGAAGATAGTCCCCTGGGGGTGGTTACTCTGTGGGACTTTTGTGGATAGCTAGAATGTTATCCCCACTCCTAGAGTATTGAGTAAATGTTGATCAGGGTGATAAGCCTTCTAATGATATACAAGTGACTAGATGACGAGATATAGTCGCACTCTTTAAGCCTTTTTCCTAGACTGCCCTTTCAAATTTTCAGACCACCAGGATAACCCTTTTTTTCCCAAGTCGCCTGTTCAAGTTTTCAGCTTGCTGGGTGTACAGTTTTATTTATAAATCCCTAATTTTTGCCCGAACTCCTTTGGTTCGTCAGGATGCCCTTACTTTTGCCTAGGCCAGTCAACCTAGCAGGTCTTTTTTCATGCGTAGTATTTTATGACTATGTCCGTGTTCACAGGGTGCGGAGAAATGTCACTGTCTATAGTAGTAAGTGTTGCAGCACTGCCAAAAAATGTTTTCTTGATTGCACGTGGCCCTTCTTGTTCAATCCCCTAAGTGATTCAGATGGAGGTCTGCCCCTGGCTATTCGGCGCTTTTGAGGGATTCCTTGAATCTTGACTCGACTGCCCCCAGATCAATTTAGGCACCATGTCATGTCTCTTGATTATGAAAGGCCTGTTATTGTAAATGTCTTTCCATCTGAGGTGATTCTGTCCATTGAGAGGATTTTCGTTCATTGAATATTCGTCGTGCAATTTTCTCTGTTGTTGAACAATTAGTTATATGCAAATAGTGGTATTAAAAATGCAAATCTTATGTCTGTCTTAAAGTTTTTTTTTTTGAAAATTCCTTTTTTAGTAAAACAAAATTTGCAAGAAGGTGATATCAACTCAGGATTTATAACAAACCTTACAGGAGTCAAGATACCTTTTGTAATAATATGCTTTTGAACTAACCCATGCTTCAGCTAGGACTTTTAGGGGTTATAACGTGGCATGGTTCACGGTATAAGAAACAAACGATAAAGGCTCAAAATTTATTTGTACCCAACTCGTCCTTCGTGATGTTCTTCAGTCCTATGCTCAGTTAATTATGCGTTAAAACCCAATTGAATCTAGAACCTTGGCCCTGATATTCCGATGATGGTTCGGATACTGAAAGTTTATTTGAGAAGGAAATCATTTTTTTTATTTTTTATTGAGGGTTCGTAGCGACCTCTTTTTTTGATTTTTATCCCTACATTTTTGCCTGAACTGTTTCTTTTATGATTACAGTCAGCGGGATGCCCCAGTTTTTTTCTTAACTCTCCTTCATAGGTTTTGACTTAGCGGGCTTTTCCTTTTGGAGATAATGACTTCCTGTTTCAATGATTATGTGGAACCATCAGCATCTTTTATTTTGGAAGGATACCTCAGACACTACTCGTCATGTACGAAGGGAAAGCTTGCGATTGAATGCACCATTGAATTAACTAAGAAACTACGTTGCCCCAGATTATGATTAAGGGTTTTAATTTGTGTGAGAAAGCAAACTCCTACTTCTTAGGCTCAAAGGGATTGACTAGGGATTATCTTCCTAATAACTCCACTATTTAGGATTTGAAACAACACCTGTACATCGTCAGCAATGTCTGTTTAAAAGCATACTGTAGAGATTATGGTATCTTTTTCATCATCCTCCCTCTAAAGGCTTACAACTTTTAACGAGAGTTGAATATCACAAAAAGGAACTAAAAGCATAGTTTCAGTATAGTGAAAACGAATGGATTGATTCAAGACAAACATATGCAATGAATTAATGGAATGATAAAGTTTGACATGAAATAAGTGTTTGAACAATCAAAAGAAGTTACAATTTTAAAATTCTAATGAACAAAAAGCCTCTCTGTCTGAACTTGTCACTTTTGATGGTGTTCCTTTGAGGGATGGAAGAAGAATTCAGTCTGACCATCTTGTGTGAACTCCAACACTCCTTCGTCAATCAGGTCTTGAATCTTGTTCTTCAGAGACCAGTAGTCGTTAGTGTCGTGCCCCAGACTGTTTGAATGATAAGCGCACATCGCATTAGGATTGTACTTTAGAGAGGCAGTGTTGGGATTTGTAGAAGGATCCCGCAGAGATATGAGTTTAGCTTTTAGCAAGTGTTGCAGCTCATGAGATAAAGGCATATTAATCTTAGTAAATTGCATTTCCTGAGACTCTGTCCTACGCCTATTTCCCCGTCGTTGTTGAACCGGTGCAGGATTAGAAGTTAACACTGCCCCGCCAGATTGGTTGATATCACTCTTATTATGACCCTACTGGTTGTACGCATTACTGGACTCCTTTTTTCCATTGTATGATCTCTTCTGAGTACTTGAAGATGCAGTCCCCTGAATTTCACCGTTCCTGAGTTTATTTTCAACATGTTCCCACATGAACATGTCACCCAATTCCCTATCTGCCAAGAGAGGTTGATCATTGATTAGGCTCCCAGCTCTAGCAGTTTTCCCCAGACGGTCGTATATATCCTGATGAAGCTTACTGATGAGAATCCTCAACTCTTCTTGTCCCCGGGCTAAATTTTGGATAAGAGCTGTCTGACTATTCATATGGATTCTCATCCTTTCTATATCAGCTTGCAGTTGTTCCAACTGGTCATCCTTGTTGTCGTCGGGATTTTTCTTGGTCAAGTTCCTAGCAAGGAGTGATTTAAATTCTTATTTCCCCTTGGATAGATTTAGGAACATTTCCTTGAACCGAGCTTCTTGAGTTTGGAGATCTCTGTTGTTCTATTTGAGAGTCATTTTTCTGCTGAAATAAACAGCGAGAAAATGAGAAACCCGTACTGGAAGACCTATTATGTAATGACATGCATGCAATGTTTTCAAGGATCTCGCGGGGTGAACACAAGAAAAATGTTTGAATTTTGATTGCATCTTTGATGGAAGAACTTTCGTATCGTTGAATGTCCTTTTACAAGAATCAAGCTCACCATGTCAAGTGGGTTATAGCCTCTGACTCAAGTTATCGTGTTTTGGTCTTTTGACTGCATTGGATAGAGGAAAATAAATCCCCCCGCCCCTTGCTAGACGTCCAGTTTATCATAACCTGCACCACAAGCCCTTGAGATCCTTGAAATTGTTAAGAAAATGCTATGGTATGATGTTATGATGTGTATCTTATGCATCAAGAAAAAGTGTAAGTGACGAGGACAAGTAAGTCTTGCAAGAAGTTCAGATTATTGGATAATGACTATAAATAAGTCCTACAAGGAATTCACGTTGTTAGGTAATGAAAACAAACAAGCCCTTTAAGGAGTTCAAGTTGTTAGATAATAAAAGCAAACAAGTCACACAGGTAGCCTTAGGTTCAAAGGCTTGCATGAGGTTTAAAGGTAAGTACCGTCTTGAAGTTTCAGTGGGCTCAACCTATCCTAGTAATAGTAATTGGGTTCTAAGGAGTTTAAATATCACTAATCTTTCTTTATCAGGCATTGTTTCAGCGCATGCGATCTTTTCTCACGGACGAAATATCTCGAAAGTCCGATTTCAATGAATGTAGCATCGAGTATCAAACAATCCTCAACTTTATACTGAGTCTGACTATCTCACTACTTTCTAATGGCCAAGTTTATTCAACTAAGGTTCTAAGGTCCGTTAGTGCTTTATGACACCACACAACGACCCCGTATTCTCCTCGATTTAGCACAAGGGATGTCGGTACCAACAAATGTGTCACACTAATGCAGCCATCGCTTCAACCATATTTGTCTACACCGTACAATATCCACGATCTATTGCTGCCTACCTAAAAAAGGTGTCCCAGATCCGGGTGTAGGATCTCTTAGTAACAACCCAAATAAACCCTCAAAAGTAAAGCATACAAAACACACAATGTAAACCAATTTAAAAATGAACTAAGCTCTAAGGTAACCCCACTTTTTTAGTATATCCCCAACAGAGTCGCCAGTTCTGTGATACGGTGGCAAAATCGACTACTATACTGGTTTTGAGTTTGTGTTCATAAATGTTACGGTAAGCAAGAGTTGCCATCGACTTTTCTTTTATCCAACAAAGGAAAGCGTGAAAAGAACAGAAAAATACTTTTCGAGAGTATTTTGAGTAAGGGGGGTAGATTATGGAAAGGGAAGGTGTTAGCACCCTTTCCATCCATAGTTATCTACAGGCTCTTAGATGCTTAGCTCATTTGAAAAAATACCTTGTGCTTTGTGTGTTTGAAAAGTATTTTGAAGAAAGTGCCCTGGTACGACAAACTTTATAATGTTTCTCGGATTGGTAGAGAAAGTATACAAAGTATTTTGAAAATGTTTTTGAAAGAAGTTTTGTGTATGTGTAAAAGTTTGTTTTGTTTTGAGCAAGCATCTAGGAACTATATACTTTACTCGAAAGGGTTGTTCTTTTCCTCTTTTCCTTTAGACAGTGCTATCCTACTATTAGTTAGTAGGTAGCCCTAGCTGTTGGATTTTTGAGGGACATTCGAAGGGACATTTATACTGTCACAAAGGCAACTGGATAAGAAACTTTAGTAACTACCCTAGGGTTTTAAGATCATTTTTACCGAGGAAACATCGAGAGGATCATCGAGGGACTTGTTATCTTTTAAAGCGGAGGGTACCCACTAAATCTCTCACGTTTCGAGAGTTGTGACTGTTTTCTGAAGGGAATCGAAGTGGGAGACCCTAGAGGTGTGCATGTGCAAATGTGTTATATTCAGTTATTTATCTTGTGTTAGGTTTGCTAGCGTTTGATTTTATGTTCTTGCCATACAATCCTATTAGTCATGCATCTACACAGTCAATAATTTGCAGTATTTAAAAGTGCAGAAATGTAAATCCTAAACTATTACAAGGCTTCACGGAGGGGAATTGTTACAAATCAAAAAACTTAGGGAAAATAAAGAAAGAAGAGAAAATAAAGAGTCCTAATTAATTCTATTACATCCTAGTAAGCAGTTACAAAAATATGAAAATAAAAATGCGAAAGGTAAGAACGCGTGCGAATTGAAAGGACGTCTAAATCCTAAGTGAAAGGGATTTTTTTTGTCATTTTGTTTTAGTTTAGGAAAATGTTTTAAGTTAAAAAAAATCCTAAGTCTACTGATTTTAAAAATTGAGGAAAATAAGTTAAAATAATTAGCTAAATTAAATTATTAAAAAGTAAAATAAAACCTAATTCTAAGTTACTTATATTTTTTTTGATTTTTATGTTGATTAAAAAAAACAAACCAAAAGAAATAAACAAAAACAAAGTAAACGAGTATAAATGGGCCAGGCAACAAAAGTAAACAGGGGGGGGGGGGTAAGTTATAAAAACGTGGGCCCTAAGTGAGAGGAGCCCAAGTCTGCAGATGGATCTAGTGAGAGAATCCTTTGAGGGTGCATGGTGAGTTGCGCGTCTGAGGACTTTCAAATATGATCAAATGGGATCTCCTAGTTATGATCTGAATGTGCAGGGTGAGCATCTGAATGTGAAACATACAAGATCTGTAGAGTAATAGTTAGAAAACAAAATTGTGAGGCCTGGGTATTGAACCCAAGTCCTTCCCCTTTTGCACGCTTCCTCTTTACCATCTGAGCTGCTTGTTCATTTGTTAATTATAACACAATAATAAATATGTAAGTGAAAATCAAACTAAAATATATTCAAAAATAAAAAACATGTGCTGAGTGGCTTGAATGGACCAATGTGAGGAAAACGCCTGGCAACCGAAGTCAGCCCACCAGAGTCAACTTTCCGGTTGTCTTCTCCAGTGGTCTCCAACATTGAACCTGCAAAACATCCAAAAAACAAAGATTGAAAACTACCCTATCCCCCTAAATCGAACCCCCTGATTCCAAATCTGAGATCCGTTTGGCCTGAAATAGACTAGATTTTGAGATTTGAAGGAACCATCTTCAAACACCCTAGCAATAGCGTTTTGTTTTCTGGGCACTGGAACTCACATGAATTACGTCAAAACATTCATAAGAAATGACAATAACATGAATATGCAATCATACAGGATCAAAACTAAAGATTAAACGAGTTTGAAATCCAATTTTTTTACCAAAAAGAAGGATCAGACGAGCGCGTTTCTGCGTGCGTTAGACTTATGGGCTGATTGGAACTGACTTCTGGAGCTTCTAGGGAGTTGATGGAATTCCTTGAAGAACCTGAAAGTGGCTAGTTCGCGTGGTACGGACTTGCACCTTTTTCCTTCGAATTTTTGAAACTTTAGGGTTAGGTTTGAGGCAGGCTGCGCGTGTGGCTCTTTGAGGCAATTTTTTATGTCCCCTTTTGCTTCTAATTTAGTCTTGTACTTATAGGGGTGTGGTGGTGAACAAATATGGCATGAATCAGCCATTAATCATGGCTTTGAAAGAAAAATCGAAAGGATTGAAAAGTTGCCATTTTGATAATTTTCTGCCATTTTGAACTTTGAGTAAACCTGAACAGGTTATGGTTGGTGTCTTGCACGAATTTGGGCTTCGAGATAATCAGTCCAAGCCCAACAAGCTTCATCCCATTAGGCCTTCGTTTTGACTTGCATCTCCATTTCACATCAATTGGTTCTTTCGGCCAGCTCCCAAGCATTATTCTTTTCGATGGCTCTGAGTTCCAATTCGAATTGCCCAAGGCTTCATCATCATGGCTTCTTCGAGTTAGTCACCATCTGCATTGATTGTGTAATCTAGAAACCCCTCATATCCAATCAGCCTAGTCGAACTCAGTTCTTGTTCCTTTCGATCTCATTTCCTTAAATTCGACAAATTGGAGTATCACCTCTTCATCTTGACTTGTCGAAGCTTTGTTATGTTCTTTTCGATCTCCTTCGAACATAGTTGTGCATGTGATTCTTTGATTCGACTAGTCGAAGCTTCATTCTGGTCATCTTCTTCGAACGTAGTTGCATAGGTGGTTCTTTGATTTGACCAATCAAAGTATCAACTTGTTCATTTTGACTTGTCGAAGCTTCGTTCTGGTCATCTTCTTCGAACACAGTTGTGACAGTTTTGACTGTGTCAAAGCTTCATTTTGTTCTTTCTTCTTTTAGAAGTGCCAATTCAATCAACATAACAGTCGAAATGTCTTTCCTTGTAATGCTTCGAATAGCTTATATTTCAATAGTTCGAAAATGAGCCCTTCGATAATGGTTCAACGTAGTGAAGCTCTTTACTATCTCTTCATCAATCGAAGACTTCATAAAAGCCTCCTCACACTTTCTTTTTAACTATTCTTTCTTCGATCATAGTGTCATTTATTCAAAACTTGTGTAATTGAAATTCCAAGCTAACACTGTTGCGTTGGGTATCTAATCAGAGTGTTTATTGCTGTCGAAGCTGCTTCGACCCAAAATCTCTTAGGAAATTTTTAGTTTTCAACTTACATCTTGTCAAGTTCAATACACTTCTATTCTTTCTTTTAGTTATGCCATTATGCTGAGGCGTATAGGGTGCCATAGAAATCATTTGAAGCTTTTGCAAATCAAAATTCTTTGTGAGAAATGAAACCCTAGATGGAAATCCATTGCTTAGGAGGAGAATTTGTCTGGTAAATTCTTGGTCAACCTTGAGAAATTGGGGACCTCAATGCGCATGCCTTAAATAGAATGGGAGGGAAAAGTGTGGGGTACAACAGGGTGCTAACACCTTCCCTTTCCATAACCTACCCCCTTACTCAGAAAAATCTCGAAAGGTCTTTCCTATTCTTTTCACCCTTTCCTTTGTTGGATAAAATAAAAGTAGATGGCGACTCTTACTAACCGCAACATTTCTGATAAAATGCAAAACCAGTAAAAGTCAGTTCCCCCATCGTAATACAGAATTGGCAAATTTGTTGGGGAACTATATAAGTGGGGTTACCTTAGAGTTAGATCATTTTAGTTTGCTTTCCTTATTTGCTTTATTTTTAAAGGGCTTGTTGGGTTTATTGTTAAAGATCCTATACTCGGATCTAGGGCACCTTTTTAGGTAAGTAGCAATAAATCATGGAGGCTATACGACATAGACCGATACAGACAAAGTGAAGGCTACGTTAGTGTGATACTCTGGCTTGTACTAATGTTCCTTGAGTCAGTCAAGGATACATTAGGCTTCCTCATAGTGTCAGTAAGCGCTAACTGACCTTTAGAAACTTTAATTGACTCATCCTAGCCATTAGAAAGTTGTGATATAGCCGACTTTGGTTCCGACCGAAGATTGGTTGATACTCGATGCTACACTCATTTAGATTGGACTTTCGGGATATTTTGGCCGCAATATTTCTATGCTTGAGCTGAAATAATGTCTGAGAGAAAGGTCAATGATATGAGATCCCTTAGAACCCGATTACTATTACTAAGACAGGTTGAGCCAACTGAAACTTCAAGAGGGTTCTTACCTATAAACTCCATGCAAGTCTGAACCTAAGGCTACTTGTGTGACTTGTTTTCTTTCATTATCTAACAACTTGAACTCCTTGCATGGCTTGTTTGTTTTTATTACCTAACAATGTGAGTTCCCTGTAGGACCTATTTGTATCCATTATCCAATAACATGGACTTCTTTCAAGATTTACTTGTTTACGTCACCTTACACTTTTGCTTGGTGCATTGCATACACATCATGACATCATGCCATAGCATTTTGTTAACCATTTCAAGGATCTCAAAGGGCCTGTGATGCAGGTTATGATGAACCAGACATCTAGAAAGGATCAAGGGGATTTATTTTCCTCTAGCCAATACCGTCAAAGCATGACGTCTTGAGTCAGTGGCTATGACCCACTCGACATGGTAAGCTTGATTCTCGTAAAAGGACATTCAACGATACAAAGTTCTTCAATCGAAGCTGCAATCAATTTTAGTTGCTAACATTTTCTTGTGTTTCCCCCACGAGATCCTCCAAAACATTTCATGCATATCATTACATAAAAGGTATTCTCAAGACATGTTTCTCATTTTCTCTCTGTTTATTTCAGCAAGGAAAATGGCTCTCAAACAGAACGACAAATATCTCCAAACTCATGATGCTTAGTTCAAGGAAATGTTCCTAAATCTATCCAAGGGTAAAGAAGAATTGAAAGAAATCCTCGCTAGGAACTTTACCAAGAAAAATCCCGACGACAACAAGGATGACCAGTTGGAACAACTGCAAGCTGGGATGGAAAAGATGAGAATCCAGATGAATAGTCAGTTGGCTCTTATCCAAAATTTAGCTCGGGAACAAGAAGAATTGAGGATTCTCATCAGTAAGCTTCATCAGGACATGTACAGTCGTCTTGGGAAACTGCTAGAATTTGGGGCCTAATCAATGATCAATCTCTCTTGGCAGACAGGGAATCGGGTGACATGTTCATGTGGGAACATGTTGAAAATAAACTCAGGAGCAGTGAAATTCAGGGGACTGCATATTCAAGTACTCAAAAGAGATCATACAACAGAAAGAAGAAGTCTAGTACTGTGTACGACCAAAAGGGTCGTAATAAGAGTGATCTCAACCAATCTGTGGAGGCAGTGCAGATCTTTAATCCATCACCTGTGCAACAACAACGACAAGGAAATCAGCATAAGCAGGACGCACCCAAAAGGAGATTCACCAAAATTAACATGTCCTCGGATCAAGTATTGCAACACATGTTGAAGATGGAGTTGATAACATTGAAGGATCCTCCTCAGAATCCCAACACCGCCTCTCCTTGGTACAACTCTAATGTGAGATGCACTTATCATTCCAATAGTCCGGGGGATGAAACTAATAGTTGTTGGGCATTGAAAAACAAGATTCAAGACTTGATCAACGAAGGGGTGTTGGAGTTCACACAAGATGGTCGACTGAATTCTTCTGCCATCCCTCAAAGGCACACCATCTGAAGTGACAAGTTCAGACAAAGAGGCTTTTTGTTCATTAGAATTTTCAAATTGTAATTTCTTTTGATTGTTCGAACACTTATTTCATGTCAAACTTTGTTATTCCATTAATGCATTGCATATGTTTGTCTTGAACTAATCCATTCGTTGTCACTATACTGAAACTATGATTTTACTTTATTTTTGTGTTATTCAACTCTCGATTAAAAGCTTAAACCTTTAGAGGGAAGATGATGAAAAAGATACCACAATCTTTACAGTATGCTTTTGAACAGACCTGGTTGACGATGTACAGACGTTGTTTCAAATCCTAAATAGTGGAGCTATAAGGAAGATATTCCCTAGTCAACCCCTTTGAACTTAAGAAGTATGAGTTTTCTTTTTCACACAAATTGAAACCTTTAATCATAACCTGGGGTAGGGTAGTTTCTCAGTTAATTCAATAGTGCATTCAATCACAAGCTTTCCCTTCGTACATGACGAGTAGTGTCAGAGGTATCATTCCAAAACAAAAGATGGTGATGGTTCTGCATAATCATTAAAACAAGCAGTCATTATCTCTCAAAAGAAAAGCCCGCTAAGTAAAAACCTATGAAGGATACTTAAGAAAAAACGGGGACATCCCGCCGACTATAATCGCAAAGGAAACATTTCAAGCAAAAGGTAGGGATAATAAAATCAAAAAAAGAAGTCGCTATAAATCCTCAACAAAAAGAAAATATTACAAAAAATGACTGCCTTCTCAAAATAAACTTTCAGTATCCGAACCATCACTGGAATATCAGGGAAAATATTACGGACTCAATTGGGATTTAAACGCACAATTAACTGAGTATAGGGCTGAAGAAAATCACGAAGAACGGGTTGGGTACAAATAAAGTTCGAGCCTTTATCCTTTGTTTCTTAAACCGTGAACCAGGCCATGCTAAAACTCTTAAAAGTCCTAGCAAAAGCATGGGTTAGTTCAAAAGCATACTGTTACAAAAGGTATCCTGACTCTTGTAAGGTTTACTATAAATCCTTAGTTGAATTCATATTCTTACAAAATTATGTTTGTTTACTAAAAATGCATTTTTAAAACTTCAAGACCGACATAAGCTTTGCATTCTTTAAATTCCATTGTCTGCATATGACTAATCGTTCAATAATAGAGAAATTCACACGATGGAAATTCAATGAACGAAAATCCTCTCAATGGACAGAATCACCTCAGATGGAAAGACATTTCTAGTAACAGGCCTTTCATAATCAAGGGGCATGACATGGTGTCTAATTGATCTAGGGGAAGTCGAGTCAAGATTCAAGGAATCTCTCAAAAGTGTCAAATAGCCAGGGATAGACCTCCGTCTGAATCACTTGGGGCATTGAACATGAGTTCCAGCAATGGGCCACGTGCAATCAAGCAAACATCTTTCTGGCTGTGCTACAACACTTACTACTATGAACAATGACAATTCTCTGCACCCTGTGAACGCGAACATAGTTAGAAAATACTACGCATGAAAAAAAGACCTGTTAGGTTGATTGACCTAGGCAAAAATAAGGGCATCCCGGAGAACCAAACAAGTTCAAGGAAAATTAGGGATATATAAATAAAATTATACACCCAGTAAGTCGAAAACTTGAAAAGGCGGCTTGGGAAAAAAAGGGTATCCCGGTGGACTAAAAACCTGAAAGGATAGTCCAGACAAAAGTTAGGGATTAAAGCGTACGACTATGTCCCGTCATCTTGTCACTTGTCTAGCAGTAGAAGACTTATCGCCCTGATCAGCATTCACCAAAGGCTTTAGCAGTTGAGATATGTTTAAGTCTCCACGAATCCCCACAAAGCCACTGCCATGAGATTATACCCACAAGGTAATCTTCACAAGTTCATACATTCACCATAATATTCCCAGCCGATCACTCTGGAAGATACATGAGTGCAAACTTCCTCCTAGTAATATTGCTTATCTACAGGATCCCAATTATTACAGTTTATGAAAATTCTTCTCCCCAGTTGAGTTTTCAAAACTGTAAAAACCCCTGCAGGTTACTTCTCTCCAGTAGAGCTCATTCCCATCAACAAGTTTACTTCCCAACAGAGTCCAGATGTCTGTCAATAGGGTATATTTCCTCAACAAGGTTTATTTCCCCATTGATGTCTAATTTCCCCAGCTTAAGTCTTTTCCTCGGATGGCCATGAGTCACCAGAAAAAATTCCTTTCCCCTAGTGAAGTCGTCACCATCCTCAGAGAGTCGCTACTGAATCTAAAATCGGATCAGATGACAGTCAACTTTGAATTTCTCAGATAAGCCAGAAAGTTAGCCATCGATGTTATCCCCAATTAAGGTATACAAGGAATTATAACTCCCCAGTAGAGAAAAAAAACCAAAGTTTTATCCTCTTATTCCCCAAGCAGGAGTAAACACTCTCCAGCAAAGTTCCCTCATAAAACAGAAATCAATGTTCCCAATGGAGTTTCCTCAAACAAAAAATAAGAGTCCTCGACGAATTTAACTTCAACAAATAGTGAGGAACTACATTCTTCATCTCCGACTGCAGTCAAGGATTTATTTTTGCCCAGTCTAATGAAACTACAAAAAATAAGTCATACACACACATATTACATTCATACATCATTTAAAAAATATCATAGCATATGCATACGGAACGCATAGAGCATAATCTCATTTATTTTGAGATCATCATTACGTGATGCATTTCATACATCATGACATTGCGTACATTGGTAGGACCAGACAGTCTTATCAAAGACAACATCTTCTGGATCAAATTAAATTGACCCAAGGCTTTATTCTGATACTTCTCTCACTAGACATTCTTCTGGATCAACTTAGATCTGGTGTAGATCTATTCTGATACTTCTTCCAGTTGAAGACATTTTTTGGCTCAGATTAAATTAACCAAAGATTTATTCTAATATTTCTTCCAGATAAAAACAAGCATAAATATATGTTGGCTCAGATTAAATTGACCAAGATTTACTCTGATACTTCTTCCAGTAGACCTTTTTCTGGCTTTGATTAAATCGAGCAATGATTTATTCTGAGTACTTCTTCCAGTTAAAGACACAGAGACCTCTTCTGGATCATATTAAATTAACCAAAGATTTATTCTGATATTTTTTCTAGTTGATGACGGTCGTAGATAGTCGCTGGCTCGGATTAAATCGACCAATGATTGATTCTGATACTCCTTCCAATGGACATTCTTTTGGCTCAACTTAGATCATGTGTAGATCTATTCTGATACTTCTTCCAGTTGAAGACATTTTCTGGCTTAGATTAAATTAACCAAAGATTTATTTTGATACTTCGTCCAGATAAAAACAAGAATAAATATCTGCTAGCTCAGATTAAATTGACCAAGATTTACTCTGATACTTCTTCCAGTAGACCTTTTTCTGGCTCAGATTAAATCGACCAATGATTTATTCTAATGCTTCTTCCAGTTAAAGACACATAGACCTCTTCTGGATCAGATTAAATTAACCAAATGTTTATTCTGATACTTTTTACAGTTGAATACAGTCGTAGATAGTCGTTGGCTCGGATTAAATTGACCAATGATTTATTCTGACACCCCCTCCAGTGGACATTCTTCTGGCTCAGCTTAGATCAGGTGTAGATCTATTCTGATACTTCTTCAAATTGAACATATTTTTCCAAAAGTCAAAGTTTGAATTTTCAGTGTATTATTGACTTTTTCATCAGTTGACCAAATTTCAATTATCAATCAATTGATCTTGAGAAATGTTTTGAACCATGCCATTAGGTCAAAAAGATTCATTTGGATTCTTGATATCATGTCACATACCAACAAGTCATGTGCTAGGTCAAAAAGTAAAAAATTGAACCTTCTCAGTAAAAACCCTAATTTTGACCATTTTGCCCTTTTGATGATCTGATCAAATTTCTTGAGAAGTTGTGATACAAACTTGGCCAATTGGTTCATATGAGTTTAATATGTTGATGTGGATAAACAGTTATGAGTTTTGAATGTAAATTCACCATAGTTGACTTTTCCCCCAATATAGTTGATTTTAGGTCAATTGATCAATTGACTGAGCAAAAATGTGATCCAAGGCCTAAAACTTGACATGAGCAATCTCGGGAGTCCAAAATGATTTATGAAAATCATATGAAGCATTAAAGGTCCAAATGTCCTTATACAAACAAAAACCCTAATTTTGAGTCATTAGTGTTTAAGGAGGTATCTTGAGCTGATCAATCTTGGTGCAGTCTTGAATCAATGGAGATCTTGTGAGAGAATCTTTGAGAAATTGAGAGGCCAAATTTTTGGGTACAACATCGGGCATAAAGCATCTTCTGGCTCAGATTAAACCGACCAAAGGTTTATTCTGATACTTCTTCCAACAGACCTTTTTCTGTCTCAGATTAAATCGACCAAAGATTTATTTTGATACTTCTTCTAGTTAAAGATAAAGAGACCTCTTCTGGCTCATATTAAATCGATGAAAGATTTATTTTGTTACTTCTTCCAGTCAAAATCAGATATAAATATACCCTGGCTCAGATTAAATCGACCAAAGATTTATTCTGATACTTCTTCCAGCGGACCTTTTCCTGGCTCAGATTAAATTGACCAAAGATTTATTCTGATACTTCTTCCAGTTAAATACAAAGAGACCACTTCTGGCTCAGATTAAATCGACCAAAGATTTATTCTCATACTGATTCCAGTTGAAGTCGGGTGTAATACGATAGGAGAATTGACTTGGGTCTTTTACGTTTGATCGCAATTGTTGCGGATAGAAAGAGTGGCCAACGACTTTTCTTTTATCCAATAAAGGAAAGGGTGAAAAGAACATGAAATACCTTTGAAAATTTTTCTTGATTTCAGGGGGTAGGTTATGAAAAGGTAAGGTGTTAACACCCTTTTCATCCGTAGTTATCTACGGGCTCTTAGTTGCTTGTTAGATCACTTTTGAAATTTCTTTGTTTGAAATGTGTTTGTGGTGGATTTTGAAAGTATTTTTGAAAGGCGCCTTCGTTTAGGAAAACTTTGTAATGATTCTCGTCTCTATAAGAATGCATACAAAGTTTTGGAATTTTGAAAATATTTCATATTTTCGAAAGTGTTTAGTGTGTTTGAAAATATGTTTGTTTTTTAAGATGGATTGTGAGCCAGCAACTAAGAACGTTCTACCTACTCAAAAGTCTTTGGTTCATTTCTTCCTTCCTTTGATATTTCTATATCACCATTGATTGGTAAGTAGCCTTATCTTTGGATGTAAAGGGACGGGCATGGGTCATCATACAATCATGGATAGAAATGTTGTGAGATATCTTAGCATTTTCCTTAAGGGAATAAGATCATTTGCAAGGCAACATTCGTAGCGTCATCGAGGGACTTTGATCTTGTATTTTGTTTATTTTTGCTAAGATGTCATGCGTAACATAACTATTTTCAAGGCAAGATAGGGTGCCTAGAAACTTTAAACATGCTTGTTCTGAGGCTGTAGGGGATGCTTGTTCAGAATTAACAAACACAAAGCTCAAGGAGAGTGGACTTTGTGATTAAAGTCACTTTTCTAGAATGGAAGTGTGAACTTTCTTCCTTAAATGGCAAGGTGTATTGGACAAAGCTTAAATCAAGTGGTTCATAGCTCAAAAGCTTGTGTAATCTTATGATTAAGGATAGATACACATGTTAGAGGTCTTGAAAAATGGGATTATACAACATTGCTGGGAATTGGATCAGATGTTCATCATGAAAATGACTCATAATTTAAGAATGATTGTCCAACTTCTGATCTTCGATTCTCCCTGCTCCAGCATGATCTGAAAGAGTTCTTGGACTTTTTAGAAAGATTGTAACATTCTCTGCAACCCCTCTTTGAATCACTTTTGAAAACTCCCATTTTAACTGTATGAAAATTGGCCCAGAAGTTTTGTCAAAATTCTGACTTACAATGCCCACAATTTTACTAAGTGTTTTAGTTTCATGGACATGTCTTTATGGATTTATAACTTGAGATCCAAGAACTTATAGAAGAAGTTCTGCCCTAAAATGTTTCCGATCTCATGGAGATCTATAAATTCCAAGTTGGAAGTTTTTCATGAATCATGTTGCATCATGGTGAAAATTAGGCACAAAGTTATGAAATTATCATATTTTTCTTAACACTTCGAAAAATTTCTAAGTGTTTAGAACTTTGACTTTTTTCAAAGTAATATTGACTTTTGATTTCTTGATGAACAATCTTCATACTTTGACATATCTTGATAAAATATGATTTTTGAAACTTGATTTTAATCCAAAAGTCAAAGTTTGACTTTTCAGTGTATAATTGACTTTTTCATCAGTTGACCAAATTTCAATTATCAATCAATTGATCTTGAGAAATGTTTTGAACCATGCCATTAGGTCAAAAAGATGCATTTGTATTCTTGATATCATGTCACATACCAACAAGTCATGTGCTCGGTCAAAAAGTCAAAAATTGAACCTTCTCAGTAAAAACCCTAATTTTGACCATTTTGCCCTTTTGATGATCTAATCAAATTTCTTGAGAAGTTATAATAAAAACTTGGTCAAATGGTTAATATGAGTTTAATATGTTTATGTGGATAAACAATTATGAGTTTTGAATGTAAATTCACCATAGTTGTCTTTTTCCCCAATATAGTTGATTTTAGGTCAATTGATCAATTGACTGATCAAAAATGTGATCCAAGGCCTAAAACTTGACATGAGCAATCTTGGGAGTCCAAAATGATTTATGAAAATCATATGAAGCATTAAAGGTCCAAATGTCCTTATACAAACAAAAACCCTAATTTTGAGTCATTAGTGTTTAAGGAGGTATCTTGAGCTGATCAATCTTGGTTCAGTCTTGAATCAATGGAGATCTTGTCAGAGGATCTTTGAGAAATTGAAAGGCCAAATTTTTGGGTACAACATCGGGCATAAAGCATCTTCTGGCTCAGATTAAACCGACCAAAGGTTTATTCTGATACTTCTTCCAACAGACCTTTTTCTGTCTCAGATTAAATCGACCAAAGATTTATTCTGATACTTCTTCTAGTTAAAGATAAAGAGACCTCTTCTGGATCATATTAAATCGATGAAAGATTTATTTTGTTACTTCTTCCAGTCGAAATCAGATATAAATATATCCTGGCTCAGATTAAATCGACCAAAGATTTATTCTGATACTTCTTCCAGCGGACCTTTTCCTGGCTCAGATTAAATTGACCAAAGATTTATTCTGATACTTCTTCCAATTAAAGACAAAGAGACCACTTCTGGCTCAGATTAAATCGACCAAAGATTTATTCTGATACTGATTCCAATTGAAGTCGGGTGTAATACGGTAGGAGAATTGACTTGGGTCTTTTACGTATGGTCGCAATTGTTGCGGATAGCAAGAGTGGCCAACGACTTTTCTTTTATCCAATAAAGGAAAGGGTGAAAAGAATAGGAAAGACCTTTGATAATTTTTCTTGAATTCATGGGGTAGGTTATGAAAAGGTAAGGTGTTAACACCCTTTTCATCCGTAGTTATCTACGGGATCTTAGTTGGTTGTTAGATCACTTTTGAAATTTTTTTGTTTGAAATGTGTTTGTGGTGGATTTTGAAAGTATTTTTGAAAGGCGTCTTCGTTTAGGAAAACTTTGTAATGATTCTCGTCTCTATAAGAATGCATACAAAGTGTTGGAACTTTGAAAATATTTCATATTTTTGAAAGTGTTTAGTGTGTTTGAAAAGATGTTTGTTTTTTAAGATGGATTGTGAGCCAGCAACTAAGAACGTTCTACCTACTCAAAAGTCTTTGGTTCATTTCTTCCTTCCTTTGATATTTCGATATTACCATTGATTGGTAAGTAGCCTTATCTTTGGATGTAAAGGGACGAGCATGGGTCATCATACAGTCATGGATAGAAATGTTGTGAGATATCTTAGCATTTTCCTTAAGGGAATAAGATCATTTGCAAGGCAACATTCGTAGCGTCATCGAGGGACTTTGATCTTGTATTTTGTTTATTTTTGCTAAGATGTCATGCATAACATAACTATTTTCAAGGCAATATAGGGTGCCTAGCAACTTTAAACATGCTTGTTCTGAGGCTGTAGTGGATGCTTGTTCAGAAAGAACAAACACAAAGCTCAAGGAGAGTGGACTTTGTGATTAAAGTCACTTTTCTAGAATGGAAGTGCGAACTTTCTTCCTTAAATGGCAAGGTGTATTGGACAAAGTTTAAATCAAGTGGTTCATAGCTCAAAAGCTTGTGTAATCTTCTGATTAAGGATAGATACACATGTTAGAGGTCTTGAAAAATGGGATTATACAACATTTCTTGGAATTTGATCAGATGTTCATCATGAAAATGACTCATAATTTAAGAATGATTGTCCAACTTCTGATCTTCGATTCTCCCTGCTCCAACATGATCTGAAAGAGTTCTTGGACTTTTTAGAAAGCTTGTAACATTCTCTGCAATCCCTCTTTAAATCACTTTTGAAAACTCCCATTGTAACTGTATGAAAATTGGCCCAGAAGTTTTGTCAAAATTCTGACTTAAAATGCCCACAATTTTACTAAGTGTTTTAGTTTCATGGACATGTCTTTATGGATTTATAACTTGAGATCCAAGCATTTATAGAAGAAGTTCTGCCCTAAAATGTTTCCGATCTCATGGAGATCTATAACTCCCAAGTTGGAAGTTTTTCTTGAATCATGTTGCATCATGGTGAAAATTTGGTACAAAGTTATGAAATTATCATATTTTTCTGAACACTTCGAAAAATTTCTAAGTGTTTAGAACTTTGACTTTTTTAAAAGTAATCTTGTCTTTTGATTTCTTGATGAATAATCTTCATAATTTGACTTGTCTTGATGAAATATGATTTTTGAAACTTGATTTTAATCCAAAAGTTAAAGTTTGACTTTTCAGTGTATAATTGACTTTTTCATCAGTTGACCAAATTTCAATTATCAATCAATTGATCTTGAGAAATGTTTTGAACCATGCCATTAGGTCAAAAAGATGCATTTGGATTCTTGATATCATGTCACATACCAACAAGTCATGTGCTAGATTAAAAAGTCAAAAATTGAACCTTCTCAGTAAAAACCCTAATTTTGACCATTTTTCCCTTTTGATGATCTGATCAAATTTCTTGAGAAGTTGTAATACAAACTTGGTCAAATGGTTCATATGAGTTTAATATGTTTATGTGGATAAACAATTATGATTTTTGAATGTAAATTCACCATAGTTGACTTTTTCCCCAATATAGTTGATTTTAGGTCAATTGATCAATTGACTGAGCAAAAATGTGATCCAAGGCCTAAAACTTGACATGAGAAATCTTGGGAGTCCAAAATGATTTATGAAAATCATATGAAGCATTAAAGGTCCAAATGTCCTTATACAAACAAAAACCCTAATTTTGAGTCATTAGTGTTTAAGGAGGTATCTTGAGCTGATCAATCTTGGTGCAGTCTTGAATCAATGGAGATCTTGTCAGAGAATCTTTGAGAAATTGAGAGGCCAAATTTTTGGGTACAACATCGGGCATAAAGCATCTTCTGGCTCAGATTAAACCGACCAAAGGTTTATTCTGATACTTCTTCCAACAGACCTTTTTCTGTCTCAGATTAAATCGACCAAAGATTTATTTTGATACTTCTTCTAGTTAAAGATAAAGAGACCTCTTCTGGATCATATTAAATCGATGAAAGATTTATTTTGTTACTTCTTCCAGTCGAAATCAGATATAAATATACCCTGGCTCAGATTAAATCGACCAAAGATTTATTCTGATACTTCTTCCAGCGAACCTTTTCCTGGCTCAGATTAAATTAACCAAAGATTTATTCTGATACTTCTTCCAATTAAAGACAAAGAGACCACTTCTGGCTCAGATTAAATCGACCAAAGATTTATTCTTATACTGATTCCAGTTGAAGTCGGGTGTAATACGGTAGGAGAATTGACTTGGGTCTTTTACGTATGGTCGCAATTGTTGCGGATAGCAAGAGTGGCCAACGACTTTTCTTTTATCCAATAAAGGAAAGGGTGAAAAGAATAGGAAAGACCTTTGATAATTTTTCTTGAATTCATGGGGTAGGTTATGAAAAGGTAAGGTGTTAACACCCTTTTCATCCGTATTTATCTACGGGCTCTTAGTTGGTTGTTAGATCACTTTTGAAATTTCTTTGTTTGAAATGTGTTTGTGGTGGATTTTGAAAGTATTTTTGAAAGGCGCCTTCGTTTAGGAAAACTTTGTAATGATTCTCGTCTCTATAAGAATGCATACAAAGTGTTGGAACTTTGAAAATATTTCATATTTTTGAAAGTGTTTAGTGTGTTTGAAAAGATGTTTGTTTTTTAAGATGGATTGTGAGCCAGCAACTAAGAACGTTCTACCTACTCAAAAGTCTTTGGTTCATTTCTTCCTTCCTTTGATATTTCGATATTACCATTGATTGGTAAGTAGCCTTATCTTTGGATGTAAAGGGACGAGCATGGGTCATCATACAGTCATGGATAGAAATGTTGTGAGATATCTTAGCATTTTCCTTAAGGGAATAAGATCATTTGCAAGGCAACATTCGTAGCGTCATCGAGGGACTTTGATCTTGTATTTTGTTTATTTTTGCTAAGATGTCATGCATAACATAACTATTTTCAAGGCAATATAGGGTGCCTAGCAACTTTAAACATGCTGGTTCTGAGGCTGTAGTGGATGCTTGTTCAGAAAGAACAAACACAAAGCTCAAGGAGAGTGGACTTTGTGATTAAAGTCACTTTTCTAGAATGGAAGTGCGAACTTTCTTCCTTAAATGGCAAGGTGTATTGGACAAAGTTTAAATCAAGTGATTCATAGCTCAAAAGATTGTGTAATCTTCTGATTAAGGATAGATACACATGTTAGAGGTCTTGAAAAATGGGATTATACAACATTGCATGGAATTGGATCAGATGTTCATCATGAAAAGTACTCATAATTTAAGAATGATTGTCCAACTTCTGATCTTCGATTCTCCCTGCTCCAGTATGATCTGAAAGAGTTCTTGGACTTTTTAGAAAGCTTGTAACATTCTCTACAATCCCTCTTTGAATCACTTTTGAAAACTCCCATTTTAACTGTATGAAAATTGGCCCAGAAGTTTTGTCAAAATTCTGACTTAAAATGCCCACAATTTTACTAAGTGTTTTAGTTTCATGGACATGTCTTTATGGATTTATAACTTGAGATCCAAGCATTTATAGAAGAAGTTCCGCCCTACAATGTTTCCGATCTCATGGAGATCTATAACTTCCAAGTTGGAAGTTTTTCTTGAATCATGTTGCATCATGGTGAAAATTTGGCACAAAGTTATGAAATTATCATATTTTTCTGAACACTTCGAAAAATTTCTAAGTGTTTAGAACTTTGCCTTTTTTCAAAGTAATCTTGTCTTTTGATTTCTTGATGAACAATCTTCATACTTTGACATGTCTTGATGAAATGTGATTTTTGAAACTTGATTTTAATCCAAAAGTCAAAGTTTGACTTTTCAGTGTATAATTGACTTTTTCATCAGTTGACCAAATTTCAATTATCAATCAATTGATCTTGAGAAATGTTTTGAACCATGCCATTAGGTCTAAAAGATGCATTTGGATTCTTGATATCATGTCACATACCAACAAGTCATGTGCTAGATCAAAAAGTCAAAAATTGAACCTTCTCAGTAAAAACCCTAATTTTAACCATTTTGCCATTTTGATGATCTGATCAAATTTCTTGAGAAGTTGTAATACAAACTTGGTCAAATGGTTAATATGAGTTTAATATGTTTATGTGGATAAACAATTATGAGTTTTGAATGTAAATTCACCATAGTTGACTTTTTCCCCAATATAGTTGAGTTTAGGTCAATTGATCAATTGACTGAGCAAAAATGTGATCCAAGGCCTAAAACTTGACATGAGCAATCTTGGGAGTCCAAAATGATTTATGAAAATCATATGAAGCATTAAAGGTCCAAATGTCCTTATACAAACAAAAACCCTAATTTTGAGTCATTAGTGTTTAAGGAGGTATCTTGAGCTGATCAATCTTGGTGCAGTCTTGAATCAATGGAGATCTTGTGAGAGAATCTTTGAGAAATTGAGAGGCCAAATTTTTGGGTACAACATCGGGCATAAAGAATCTTCTGGCTCAGATTAAACCGACCAAAGGTTTATTCTGATACTTCTTCCAACAGACATTTTTCTGTCTCAGATTAAATCGATCAAAGATTTATTCTGATACTTCTTCCAGTTAAAGATAAAGAGACCTCATATTAAATCGATGAAAGATTTATTTTGTTACTTCTTCCAGTCGAAATCAGATATAAATATACCCTGGCTCAGATTAAATCGACCAAAGATTTATTCTGATACTTCTTCCAGCGTACCTTTTCCTGGCTCAGATTAAATTGACCAAAGATTTATTCTGATACTTCTTCCAGTTAAAGACAAAGAGACCACTTCTGGCTCAGATTAAATAGACCAAAGATTTATTCTGATACTGATTCCAGTTGAAGTCGGGTGTAATACGGTAGGAGAACTAACTTGGGTCTTTTACGTTTGATCGCAATTGTTGCGGATAGCAAGAGTGGCCAACAACTTTTCTTTTATTCAATAAAGGAAAGGGTGAAAAGAATAGGAAAGACCTTTGATAATTTTTCTTGAGTTCAGGGGGTAGGTTATGAAAAGGTAAGGTGTTAACACCCTTTTCATCCGTAGTTATCTACGGGCTCTTAGTTGGTTGTTAGATCACTTTTGAAATTTCTTTGTTTGAAATGTGTTTGTGGTGGATTTTGAAAGTATTTTTGAAAGGCGCCTTCGTTTAGGAAAAATTTGTAATGATTCTCGTCTCTATAAGAATGCATACAAAGTGTTGGAACTTTGAAAATATTTCATATTTTCGAAAGTGTTTAGTGTGTCTGAAAATATGTTTGTTTTTTAAGATGGATTGTGAGCCAGCAACTAAGAACGTTCTACCTACTCAAAAGTCTTGGGTTCATTTCTTCCTTCCTTTGATATTTCTACATCACCATTGATTGGTAAGTAGCCTTATCTTTGGATGTAAAGGGACGGGCACGGGTCATCATACAATCATGGATAGAAATGTTGTGAGATATCTTAGCATTTTCCTTAAGGGAATAAGATCATTTGCAAGGCAACATTCGTAGCGTCATCGAGGGACTTTGATCTTGTATTTTGTTTGTTTTTGCTAAGATGTCATGCGTAACATAACTATTTTCAAGGCAAGATAGGGTGCCTAGAAACTTTAAACATGCATGTTCTGAGGCTGTAGGGGATGCTTGTTCAGAATTAACAAACACAAAGCTCAAGGAGAGTGGACTTTGTGATTAAAGTCACTTTTCTAGAACGGAAGTGTGAACTTTCTTCCTTAAATGGCAAGGTGTATTGGACAAAGCTTAAATCAAGTGGTTCATAGCTCAAAAGCTTGTGTAATCTTCTGATTAAGGATAGATACACATGTTAGAGGTCTTGAAAAATGGGATTATACAACATTGCATGGAATTGGATCAGATGTTCATCATGAAAAGTACTCATAATTTAAGAATGATTGTCCAACTTCTGATCTTCGATTCTCCCTGCTCCAGTATGATCTGAAAGAGTTCTTGGACTTTTTAGAAAGCTTGTAACATTCTCTACAATCCCTCTTTGAATCACTTTTGAAAACTCCCATTTTAACTGTATGAAAATTGGCCCAGAAGTTTTGTCAAAATTCTGACTTAAAATGCCCACAATTTTACTAAGTGTTTTAGTTTCATGGACATGTCTTTATGGATTTATAACTTGAGATCCAAGCATTTATAGAAGAAGTTCCGCCCTACAATGTTTCCGATCTCATGGAGATCTATAACTTCCAAGTTGGAAGTTTTTCTTGAATCATGTTGCATCATGGTGAAAATTTGGCACAAAGTTATGAAATTATCATATTTTTCTTAACACCTCGAAAAATTTCTAAGTGTTTAGAACTTTGCCTTTTTTCAAAGTAATCTTGACTTTTGATTTATTGATGAACAATCTTCATACTTTGACATGTCTTGATGAAATGTGATTTTTGAAACTTGATTTTAATCCAAAAGTCAAAGTTTGACTTTTCAGTGTATAATTGACTTTTTCATCAGTTGACCAAATTTCAATTATCAATCAATTGATCTTGAGAAATGTTTTGAACCATGCCATTAGGTCTAAAAGATGCATTTGGATTCTTGATATCATGTCACATACCAACAAGTCATGTGCTAGATCAAAAAGTCAAAAATTAAACCTTCTCAGTAAAAACCCTAATTTTAACCATTTTGCCATTTTGATGATCTGATCAAATTTCTTGAGAAGTTGTAATACAAACTTGGTCAAATGGTTAATATGAGTTTAATATGTTTATGTGGATAAACAATTATGAGTTTTGAATGTAAATTCACCATAGTTGACTTTTTCCCCAATATAGTTGAGTTTAGGTCAATTGATCAATTGACTGAGCAAAAATGTGATCCAAGGCCTAAAACTTGACATGAGCAATCTTGGGAGTCCAAAATGATTTATGAAAATCATATGAAGCATTAAAGGTCCAAATGTCCTTATACAAACAAAAACCCTAATTTTGAGTCATTAGTGTTTAAGGAGGTATCTTGAGCTGATCAATCTTGGTGCAGTCTTGAATCAATGGAGATCTTGTGAGAGAATCTTTGAGAAATTGAGAGGCCAAATTTTTGGGTACAACATCGGGCATAAAGAATCTTCTGGCTCAGATTAAACCGACCAAAGGTTTATTCTGATACTTCTTCCAACAGACATTTTTCTGTCTCAGATTAAATCGATCAAAGATTTATTCTGATACTTCTTCCAGTTAAAGATAAAGAGACCTCATATTAAATCGATGAAAGATTTATTTTGTTACTTCTTCCAGTCGAAATCAGATATAAATATACCCTGGCTCAGATTAAATCGACCAAAGATTTATTCTGATACTTCTTCCAGCGTACCTTTTCCTGGCTCAGATTAAATTGACCAAAGATTTATTCTGATACTTCTTCCAGTTAAAGACAAAGAGACCACTTCTGGCTCAGATTAAATAGACCAAAGATTTATTCTGATACTGATTCCAGTTGAAGTCGGGTGTAATACGGTAGGAGAACTAACTTGGGTCTTTTACGTTTGATCGCAATTGTTGCGGATAGCAAGAGTGGCCAACAACTTTTCTTTTATTCAATAAAGGAAAGGGTGAAAAGAATAGGAAAGACCTTTGATAATTTTTCTTGAGTTCAGGGGGTAGGTTATGAAAAGGTAAGGTGTTAACACCCTTTTCATCCGTAGTTATCTACGGGCTCTTAGTTGGTTGTTAGATCACTTTTGAAATTTCTTTGTTTGAAATGTGTTTGTGGTGGATTTTGAAAGTATTTTTGAAAGGCGCCTTTGTTTAGGAAAAATTTGTAATGATTCTCGTCTCTATAAGAATGCATACAAAGTGTTGGAACTTTGAAAATATTTCATATTTTCGAAAGTGTTTAGTGTGTCTGAAAATATGTTTGTTTTTTAAGATGGATTGTGAGCCAGCAACTAAGAACGTTCTACCTACTCAAAAGTCTTGGGTTCATTTCTTCCTTCCTTTGATATTTCTACATCACCATTGATTGGTAAGTAGCCTTATCTTTGGATGTAAAGGGACGGGCACGGGTCATCATACAATCATGGATAGAAATGTTGTGAGATATCTTAGCATTTTCCTTAAGGGAATAAGATCATTTGCAAGGCAACATTCGTAGCGTCATCGAGGGACTTTGATCTTGTATTTTGTTTGTTTTTGCTAAGATGTCATGCGTAACATAACTATTTTCAAGGCAAGATAGGGTGCCTAGAAACTTTAAACATGCATGTTCTGAGGCTGTAGGGGATGCTTGTTCAGAATTAACAAACACAAAGCTCAAGGAGAGTGGACTTTGTGATTAAAGTCACTTTTCTAGAACGGAAGTGTGAACTTTCTTCCTTAAATGGCAAGGTGTATTGGACAAAGCTTAAATCAAGTGGTTCATAGCTCAAAAGCTTGTGTAATCTTCTGATTAAGGATAGATACACATGTTAGAGGTCTTGAAAAATGGGATTATACAACATTGCATGGAATTGGATCAGATGTTCATCATGAAAAGTACTCATAATTTAAGAATGATTGTCCAACTTCTGATCTTCGATTCTCCCTGCTCCAGTATGATCTGAAAGAGTTCTTGGACTTTTTAGAAAGCTTGTAACATTCTCTACAATCCCTCTTTGAATCACTTTTGAAAACTCCCATTTTAACTGTATGAAAATTGGCCCAGAAGTTTTGTCAAAATTCTGACTTAAAATGCCCACAATTTTACTAAGTGTTTTAGTTTCATGGACATGTCTTTATGGATTTATAACTTGAGATCCAAGCATTTATAGAAGAAGTTCCGCCCTACAATGTTTCCGATCTCATGGAGATCTATAACTTCCAAGTTGGAAGTTTTTCTTGAATCATGTTGCATCATGGTGAAAATTTGGCACAAAGTTATGAAATTATCATATTTTTCTTAACACCTCGAAAAATTTCTAAGTGTTTAGAACTTTGCCTTTTTTCAAAGTAATCTTGACTTTTGATTTATTGATGAACAATCTTCATACTTTGACATGTCTTGATGAAATGTGATTTTTGAAACTTGATTTTAATCCAAAAGTCAAAGTTTGACTTTTCAGTGTATAATTGACTTTTTCATCAGTTGACCAAATTTCAATTATCAATCAATTGATCTTGAGAAATGTTTTGAACCATGCCATTAGGTCTAAAAGATGCATTTGGATTCTTGATATCATGTCACATACCAACAAGTCATGTGCTAGATCAAAAAGTCAAAAATTGAACCTTCGCAGTAAAAACCCTAATTTTAACCATTTTGCCATTTTGATGATCTGATCAAATTTCTTGAGAAGTTGTAATACAAACTTGGTCAAATGGTTAATATGAGTTTAATATGTTTATGTGGATAAACAATTATGAGTTTTGAATGTAAATTCACCATAGTTGACTTTTTCCCCAATATAGTTGAGTTTAGGTCAATTGATCAATTGACTGAGCAAAAATGTGATCCAAGGCCTAAAACTTGACATGAGCAATCTTGGGAGTCCAAAATGATTTATGAAAATCATATGAAGCATTAAAGGTCCAAATGTCCTTATACAAACAAAAACCCTAATTTTGAGTCATTAGTGTTTAAGGAGGTATCTTGAGCTGATCAATCTTGGTGCAGTCTTGAATCAATGGAGATCTTGTGAGAGAATCTTTGAGAAATTGAGAGGCCAAATTTTTGGGTACAACATCGGGCATAAAGAATCTTCTGGCTCAGATTAAACCGACCAAAGGTTTATTCTGATACTTCTTCCAACAGACATTTTTCTGTCTCAGATTAAATCGATCAAAGATTTATTCTGATACTTCTTCCAGTTAAAGATAAAGAGACCTCATATTAAATCGATGAAAGATTTATTTTGTTACTTCTTCCAGTCGAAATCAGATATAAATATACCCTGGCTCAGATTAAATCGACCAAAGATTTATTCTGATACTTCTTCCAGCGTACCTTTTCCTGGCTCAGATTAAATTGACCAAAGATTTATTCTGATACTTCTTCCAGTTAAAGACAAAGAGACCACTTCTGGCTCAGATTAAATAGACCAAAGATTTATTCTGATACTGATTCCAGTTGAAGTCGGGTGTAATACGGTAGGAGAACTAACTTGGGTCTTTTACGTTTGATCGCAATTGTTGCGGATAGCAAGAGTGGCCAACAACTTTTCTTTTATTCAATAAAGGAAAGGGTGAAAAGAATAGGAAAGACCTTTGATAATTTTTCTTGAGTTCAGGGGGTAGGTTATGAAAAGGTAAGGTGTTAACACCCTTTTCATCCGTAGTTATCTACGGGCTCTTAGTTGGTTGTTAGATCACTTTTGAAATTTCTTTGTTTGAAATGTGTTTGTGGTGGATTTTGAAAGTATTTTTGAAAGGCGCCTTCGTTTAGGAAAAATTTGTAATGATTCTCGTCTCTATAAGAATGCATACAAAGTGTTGGAACTTTGAAAATATTTCATATTTTCGAAAGTGTTTAGTGTGTCTGAAAATATGTTTGTTTTTTAAGATGGATTGTGAGCCAGCAACTAAGAACGTTCTACCTACTCAAAAGTCTTGGGTTCATTTCTTCCTTCCTTTGATATTTCTACATCACCATTGATTGGTAAGTAGCCTTATCTTTGGATGTAAAGGGACGGGCATGGGTCATCATACAATCATGGATAGAAATGTTGTGAGATATCTTAGCATTTTCCTTAAGGGAATAAGATCATTTGCAAGGCAACATTCGTAGCGTCATCGAGGGACTTTGATCTTGTATTTTGTTTGTTTTTGCTAAGATGTCATGCGTAACATAACTATTTTCAAGGCAAGATAGGGTGCCTAGAAACTTTAAACATGCATGTTTTGAGGCTGTAGGGGATGCTTGTTCAGAATTAACAAACACAAAGCTCAAGGAGAGTGGACTTTGTGATTAAAGTCACTTTTCTAGAACGGAAGTGTGAACTTTCTTCCTTAAATGGCAAGGTGTATTGGACAAAGCTTAAATCAAGTGGTTCATAGCTCAAAAGCTTGTGTAATCTTCTGATTAAGGATAGATACACATGTTAGAGGTCTTGAAAAATGGGATTATACAACATTGCATGGAATTGGATCAGATGTTCATCATGAAAAGTACTCATAATTTAAGAATGATTGTCCAACTTCTGATCTTCGATTCTCCCTGCTCCAGTATGATCTGAAAGAGTTCTTGGACTTTTTAGAAAGCTTGTAACATTCTCTACAATCCCTCTTTGAATCACTTTTGAAAACTCCCATTTTAACTGTATGAAAATTGGCCCAGAAGTTTTGTCAAAATTCTGACTTAAAATGCCCACAATTTTACTAAGTGTTTTAGTTTCATGGACATGTCTTTATGGATTTATAACTTGAGATCCAAGCATTTATAGAAGAAGTTCCGCCCTACAATGTTTCCGATCTCATGGAGATCTATAACTTCCAAGTTGGAAGTTTTTCTTGAATCATGTTGCATCATGGTGAAAATTTGGCACAAAGTTATGAAATTATCATATTTTTCTTAACACCTCGAAAAATTTCTAAGTGTTTAGAACTTTGCCTTTTTTCAAAGTAATCTTGACTTTTGATTTATTGATGAACAATCTTCATACTTTGACATGTCTTGATGAAATGTGATTTTTGAAACTTGATTTTAATCCAAAAGTCAAAGTTTGACTTTTCAGTGTATAATTGACTTTTTCATCAGTTGACCAAATTTCAATTATCAATCAATTGATCTTGAGAAATGTTTTGAACCATGCCATTAGGTCTAAAAGATGCATTTGGATTCTTGATATCATGTCACAAACCAAAAAGTCATGCGCTAGATCAAAAAGTCAAAAATTGAACCTTCTCAGTAAAAACCCTAATTTTAACCATTTTGCCATTTTGATGATCTGATCAAATTTCTTGAGAAGTTGTAATACAAACTTGGTCAAATGGTTAATATGAGTTTAATATGTTTATGTGGATAAACAATTATGAGTTTTGAATGCAAATTCACCATAGTTGACTTTTTCCCCAATATAGTTGAGTTTAGGTCAATTGATCAATTGACTGAGCAAAAATGTGATCCAAGGCCTAAAACTTGACATGAGCAATCTTGGGAGTCCAAAAAGATTTATGAAAATCATATGAAGCATTAAAGTTCCAAATGTCCTTATACAAACAAAAACCCTAATTTTGAGTCATTAGTGTTTAAGGAGGTATCTTGAGCTGATCAATCTTGGTGCAGTCTTGAATCAATGGAGATCTTGTGAGAGAATCTTTGAGAAATTGAGAGGCCAAATTTTTGGGTACAACATCGGGCATAAAGAATCTTATGGCTCAGATTAAACCGACCAAAGGTTTATTCTGATACTTCTTCCAACAGACCTTTTTCTGTCTCAGATTAAATCGACCAAAGATTTATTCTGATACTTCTTCCAGTTAAAGATAAAGAGACCTCTTCTGGCTCATATTAATTCGATGAAAGATTTATTTTGTTACTTCTTCCAGTCGAAATCAGATATAAATATACCCTGGCTCAGATTAAATCGACCAAAGATTTATTCTGATACTTCTTCCAGCGGACCTTTTCCTGGCTTAGATTAAATTGACCAAAGATTTATTCTGATACTTCTTCCAGTTAAAGACAAAGAGACCACTTCTGGCTCAGATGAAATCGACCAAAGATTTATTCTCATACTGATTCCAGTTGACGTCGGGTGTAATACAGTAGGAGAACTGACTTGGGTCTTTTACGTTTGATTGCAATTGTTGCGGATAGCAAGAGTGGCCAACGACTTTTCTTTTATCCAATAAAGGAAAGGGTGAAAAGAACATGAAAGACCTTTGATAATTTTTCCTTATTTCAGGGGGTAGGTTATGAAAAGTTAAGGTGTTAACACCCTTTTCATCCGTAGTTATCTACGGGCTCTTAGTTGCTTGTTAGATCACTTTTGAAATTTCTTTGTTTGAAATGTGTTTGTGGTGGATTTTGAAAGTACTTTTGAAAGGCGCCTTCGTTTAGGAAAACTTTGTAATGATTCTCGTCTCTATAAGAATGCATACAAAGTGTTGGAACTTTGAAAATATTTCATATTTTTGAAAGTGTTTAGTTTGTTTGAAAATATGTTTGTTTTTTAAGATGGATTGTGAGCCAGCAACTAAGAACGTTCTACCTACTCAAAAGTCTTTGGTTCATTTCTTCCTTCCTTTGATATTTCTATATCACCATTGATTGGTTAGTAGCCTTATCTTTGGATTTAAAGGGACGAGCATGGGTCATCATACAGTCATGGATAGAAATGTTGTGAGATATCTTAGCATTTTCCTTAAGGGAATAAGATCATTTGCAAGGCAACATTCGTAGCGTCATCGAGGGACTTTGATCTTGTATTTTATTTGTTTTTGCTAAGATGTCATGCGTAAAATAACTATTTTCAAGGCAATATAGGGTGCCTAGCAACTTTAAACATGCTTGTTCTGAGGATGTAGGGGATGCTTGTTCAGAAAGAACAAACACAAAGCTCAAGGAGAGTGGACTTTGTGATTAAAGTCACTTTTCTAGAATGGAAGTGCGAACTTTCTTCCTTAAATGGCAAGGTGTATTGGACAAAGCTTAAATCAAGTGGTTCATAGCTTAAAAGATTGTGTAATCTTATGATTAAGGATAGATACACATGTTAGAGGTCTTGAAAAATGGGATTATGCAACATTGCTTGGAATTGGATCAGATGTTCATCATGAAAATGACTCATAATTTAAGAATGATTGTCCAACTTCTGATCTTCGATTCTCTCTGCTGCAGCATGATCTGAAAGAGTTCTTTGACTTTTTAGAAAGCTTGTAACATGCTCCGCAATCCCTCTTTAAATCAATTTTGAAAACTCCCATTGTAACTGTATGAAAATTGGCCCAGAAGTTTTGTCAAAATTCTGACTTAAAATGCCCACAATTTTACTAAGTGTTTTAGTTTCATGGACATGTCTTTATGGATTTATAACTTGAGATCCAAGCATTTATAGAAGAAGTTCTGCCCTACAATGTTTCCGATCTCATGGAGATCTATAACTTCCAAGTTGGAAGTTATTCTTGAATCATGTTGCATCATGGTGAAAATTTGGCACAAAGTTATGAAATTATCATATTTTTCTGAACACTTCGAAAAATTTCTAAATGTTTAAAACTTTGACTTTTTTTAAAGTAATCTTGACTTTTGATTTCTTGATGAACAATCTTCATACTTTGACATGTCTTGATGAAATATGATTTTTGAAACTTGATTTTAATCCAAAAGTCATAGTTTGACTTTTCAGTGTATAATTGACTTTTTCATCAGTTGATCAAATTTAAATTATCAACCAATTGATCTTGAGAAATGTTTTGAACCATGCCATTAGGTCAAAAAGATTCATTTGGATAATTGATGTCATGTCACATACCAATAAGTCATGTGCTAGGTCAAAAAGTCAAAAATTGAACCTTCTCAGTAAAAACCCTAATTTTGACCATTTTGCCCTTTTGATGATCTGATGAAATTTCTTGAGAAGTTGTGATACAAACATGGCCAAATGGTTCATATGAGTTTAATATGTTGACGTGGATAAAAAATATGAGTTTTGAATGTAAATTCACCATAGTTGACTTTTTCCCCAATATAGTTGATTTTAGGTCAATTGATCAATTGACTAAGCAAAAATGTGATCCAAGGCCTAAAACATGAAATGAGAAATCTTGGGAGTCCAAAATGATTCATGAAAATCATATGAAGCATTAAAGGTCCAAATGTCCTTATACAAACTAAAACCCTAATTTTGAGTCATTAGTGTTTAAGGAGGTATCTTGTGCTGATCAATCTTGGTGCAGTCTTGAATCAATGGAGATCTTGTGAGAGAATCTTTGAGAAATTGAGAGGCCAAATTTTTGGGTACAACATCGGGCATAAATCATCTTCTGGCTCAGATTAAACCGACCAAAGGTTTATTCTGATACTTCTTCCAACAGACCTTTTTCTGTCTCAGATTAAATCGACCAAAGATTTATTCTAATACTTCTTCCAGTTAAAGATAAAGAGACCTCTTCTGGATCATATTAAATCGATGAAAGATTTATTTTGTTACTTCTTCCAGTCTAAATCAGATATAAATATACCCTGGCTCAGATTAAATCCACCAAAGATTTATTCTGATACTTCTTCCAGCGGACCTTTTCCTGGCTCAGATTAAATTGACCAAAGATTTATTCTGATATTTCTTCCAGTTAAAGACAAAGAGACCATTTCTGGCTCAGATTAAATCGACTAAAGATTTATTCTTATACTGATTCCAGTTGAAGTCGGGTGTAATACGGTAGGAGAACTGACTTGGGTCTTTTATGTTTAATCGCAATTGTTGCGGATAGCAAGAGTGGCCAACGACTTTTCTTTTATCCAATAAAGGAAAGGGTGAAAAGAACATGAAAGACCTTTGATAATTTTTCTTGATTTAAGGGGGTAGGTTATGAAAATTTAAGGTGTTAACACCCTTTTCATCCGTAGTTATCTACGGGCTCTTAGTTGCTTGTTAGATCACTTTTGAAATTTCTTTGTTTGAAATGTGTTTGTGGTGGATTTTGAAAGTACTTTTGAAAGGCGCCTTCGTTTAGGAAAACTTTGTAATGATTCTCGTCTCTATAAGAATGCATACAAAGTGTTGGAACTTTGAAAATATTTCATATTTTTGAAAGTGTTTAGTGTGTTTGAAAAAATGTTTGTTTTTTAAGATGGATTGTGAGCCAACAACTAAGAACGTTCTACCTACTCAAAAGTCTTTGGTTCATTTCTTCCTTCCTTTGATATTTCTATATCACCATTAATTGGTAAGTAGCCTTATCTTTGGATGTAAAAGGACGGGCATGGGTCATCATACAGTCATGGATATAAATGTTGTGAGATATCTTAGCATTTTCCTTAAGGGAATAAGATCATTTGCAAGGCAACATTCGTAGCGTCATCGAGGGACTTTGATCTTGTATTTTGTTTGTTTTTGCTAAGATGTCATGCTTAACATGACTATTTTCAAGGCAAGATAGGGTGCCTAGCAACTTTAAACAGGCCTGTTCTGAGGTTGTAGGGGATGCTTGTTCAGAAAGAACAAACACAAAGCTCAAGAAGAGTGGACTTTGTGATTAAAGTCACTTTTCTAGAATGGAAGTGTGAACTTTCTTCCTTAAATGGCAAGGTGTATTGGACAAAGCTTAAATAAATTGGTTCATAGCTCAAAAGCTTGTGTAATCTTCATATTAAGGATAGATACACATGTTAGAGGTCTTGAAAAATGGGATTATGCAGCATTGCTTGGAATTGGATCAGATGTTCATCATGAAAATGACTCATAATTTGAGAATGATTGTCCAACTTCTGATCTTCGATTCTCCCTACTCCAACATGATCTGAGAGAGTTCTTGGACTTTTTAGAAAGCTTGTAACATGCTCTGCAATCCCTCTTTGAATCACTTTCGAAAACTCCCATTATAACTATATGAAAATTGGCCCAGTAGTTTTGTCAAAATTCTGACTTAAAATGCCCACAATTTTACTAAGTGTTTTAGTTTCATGGACATGTCTTTATGGATATATAACTTGAGATCCAAGCATTTATAGAAGAAGTACTGCCCTACAATGTTTATGATCTCATGGAGATCTATAACTTCCAAGTTGGAAGTTTTTCTTGAATCATGTTGCATCATGGTGAAAATTTGGTACAAAATTATGAAATTATCATATTTTTCTGAACACTTAGAAAATTTTTAAGTGTTTAGAACTTTGACTTTTTTCAAATAATCTTGACTTTTGATTTCTTGATGAACAATCTTCATAATTTGACATGTCTTGATGAAATATGATTTTTGAAACTTGAGTTTAATCCAAAAGTCAAAGTTTGACTTTTCAGTGTATAATTGACTTTTTCATCAGTTGACCAAATTTCAATTATCAATCAATTAATCTTGAGAAATGTTTTGAACCATGCCATTAGGTCAAAAAGATGCATTTGGATTCTTGATATCATGTCAAATACCAACAAGTCACGTGCTAGGTCAAAAAGTCAAAAATTGAACCTTCTCAGTAAAAACCCTAATTTTGACCATTTTGCCCTTTTGATGATTTGATCAAATTTCTTGAGAAGTTGTAATACAACATTGGTCAAATGGTTCATATGAGTTTAATATGTTTATGTGGATAAACAATTATGAGTTTTGAATGTAAATTCACCATAGTTGACTTTTTCCCCAATATAGTTGATTTTAGGTCAATTGATCAATTGACTGAGCAAAAATGTGATCCAAGGCCTAAAACTTGACATGAGCAATCTTGGGAGTCCAAAATGATTTATGAAAATCATATGAAGCATTAAAGGTCCAAATGTCCTTATACAAACAAAAACCCTAATTTTGAGTCATTAGTGTTTAAGGAGGTATCTTGAGCTGATCAATCTTGGTGCAGTCTTGAATCAATGGAGATCTTGTGAGAGAATCTTTGAGAAATTGAGAGGCCAAATTTTTGGGTACAACATCGGGCATAAAGAATCTTCTGGCTCAGATTAAACCGACCAAAGGTTTATTCTGATACTTCTTCCAACAGACCTTTTTTCTGTCTCAGATTAAATCGACCAAAGATTTATTCTGATACTTCTTCCAGTTAAAGATAAAGAGACCTCTTCTAGATCATATTAAATCGATGAAAGATTTATTTTGTTACTTCTTCCAGTCGAAATAAGATATAAATATACACTGGCTCAGATTAAATCGAACAAAGATTTATTCTAATACTTCTTCCAGCAGACCTTTTCCTGGCTCAGATTAAATTGACCAAAGATTTATTCTGATACTTCTTCCAGTTAAATACAAAGAGACAACTTCTGGATCAGATTAAATCAACCAAAGATTTATTCTGATATTTCTTCCAGTTAAAGTCAGGTGTAATACGGTAGGAAAACTGACTAGGGTCTTTTACGTTTGATCGCAATTGTTGCGGATAGCAAGAGTGGCCAACGACTTTTATTTTATCCAATAAAGGAAAGGGTGAAAAGAACAGGAAAGACATTTGATAATTTTTCTTGAGTTCAGGGGGTAGGTTATGAAAAGGTAAGGTGTTAACACCCTTTTCATCCGTATTTATCTACGGGCTCTTAGTTGCTTGTTAGATCACTTTTGAAATTTCTTTGTTTGAAATGTGTTTGTGGTGGATTTTGAGAGTATTTTTGAAAGGCGCTTTCATTTAGGAAAACTTTGTAATGATTCTCGTCTCTATAAGAATGCATAAAAAGTGTTGGAATTTTGAAAATATTTCATATTTTTGAAAGTGTTTAGTGTGTTTGAAAAAATGTTTGTTTTTTAAGATGGATTGTGAGCCAACAACTAAGAACATTCTACTTACTCAAAAGTCTTTGGTTCATTTCTTCCTTCCTTAGATATTGCTATATCACCATTGATTGGTAAGTAGCCTTATCTTTGGATGTAAAGGGACGGGCATGGGTCATCATACAATCATGGATAGAAATGTTGTGAGATATCTTAGCATTTTCCTTAAGGGAATAAGATCATTTGCAAGGCAACATTCGTAGCGTCATCGAGGGACTTTGATCTTGTATTTTGTTTGTTTTTGCTAAGATGTCATGCTTAACATGACTATTTTCAAGGAAAGATAGGGTGCCTAGCAACTTTAAACAGGCCTGTTCTGAGGTTGTAGGGGATGCTTGTTCAGAAAGAACAAACACAAAGCTCAAGGAGAGTGGACTTTGTGATTAAAGTCACTTTTCTAGAATGGAAGTGTGAACTTTCTTCCTTGAATGGCAAGGTGTATTGGACAAAGCTTAAATCAAGTGGTTCATAGCTCAAAATCTTGTGTAATCTTCTAATTAAGGATATATACACATGTTAGAGGTCTTGAAAAGTGGGATTATGCAGCATTGCTTGGAATTGGATCAGATGTTCATCATGAAAATGACTCATAATTTAAGAATGATTAGCCAAATTTTTGGGTACAACATCGGGCATAAAGCATCTTCTGGCTCAGATTAAACCGACCAAAGGTTTATTCTGATACTTCTTCCAACATACCTTTTTCTGTCTTAGATTAAATCGACCAAAGATTTATTTTGATACTTCTTCCAGTTAAAGATAAAGAGACCTCTTCTGGCTCATATTAAATCGGTGAAAGATTTATTTTGTTACTTCTTCCAATCGAAATCAGATATAAATATACCCTGGCTCTGACTAAATCGACCAAATATTTATTCTGATACTTCTTCCAGCGGACCTTTTCCTGGCTCAGATTAAATTGACCAAAGATTTATTTTGATACTTCTTCCAGTTAAATATAAAGAGACCTCTTCTAGCTCAGATTGAATCGACCAAAGATTTATTCTGATACTTCTTCCAGTTGAAGTCAAACATAAATATATCATGGCTCAGATTAAATCGACCAAAGATTTATTTTGATACTTCTTCCAGCCGACCTTTTTCTTGATCAAAGTGAATCGACCATGGATTCATTTTGATTCTTTTTCCAGTTGAAGACAAATATAGACCTTTCCTGGCTCAGATTAAATTGACCAAAGATTTTATCTGATACTTCTTCCAGTTAAAGACGGTCGCAGACAGCCTTTGGCTCATATTAGATCAACCATGGATTTATTCTTACACTTTTTCCAGTCGCAGAGAAGCATAGACATCTTCTAGATCAAACTAAATCGACCATAGATTTATTCTGATACTTCTTCCATATTGAAGTCAACAGTTACTTGAATGGCATCTATAAGCCCATCTACGACGACTATCTGTCACCTCTCCAAATGGAATCTATAAGCCCATTCCCAATACAATCAACCAACAACATTAGATCTTGCACATGCGAGTGCAAATTTCTGGGTAATTAAGTGTTCAATCATCTTCTCCCTTCAAGTCACGAATGCTAGACACACCAATCTAACTCTTCAGGTTTAAGAAGATTGAACAGGGGAAGCTGTTGTACCCCAAAATTTTTCCTCTCATTTTTCTTAAAACAACCTTTCAAGACTCTTCAAATAGTCAAGACACTCAAGGGCTGACTAGTCAAGATGCTCATCCTAAGCCAAAAACCTACAACTAATGTAACACCATAATTCTACCCGGCAATTATATAAATAAATCAGAGTCATAAAGTTCATACAAACGAATCAGGATGCCACAAATTCAACTTTAAAAACGCATTGCATTCATCGAGGATACATAACACTTTAAAACTTCAGATGAACCATCAACATAATACTTTAATCTCTTAATTCAATAATTTAAACATCTACGCAACGAAATTCTTAATAACATATTTATCATTATTACAGCAACTTCAAAACAACACATGTTTAATAATAATCAACTTAAAGTTCAACAACTGAATAATCAACAATCAAAAGCAATAAGCGTTCATCCCCCCGAGTGTTACATATATGAGCAATGACACCGACTCGAACTGTTGAAGGTATACAACCTTCACTCTCGATTACCTGCATGTTACCAACGTAAGTGTAACATTCAAACAGAAGGGGTGAGATATCTAACAATATAATAAAACGTATGATAATTAATATATTAAATTAGATCACATTACACCACCACTTCTCATCTTATAATCAACAATAATAGCAACGGAAATACCAACAATAATACACATTCATCACATCAATTTACAACTTCTTTATGCAATCATATAATGCGACTCGATACTATGCAAATGCATGTGGTATCATTGGAGCAGAACTCCCATCTTAAAAATCTGCCAGTAAATAGAGGCATCAACAAGGCATAAGCCTTCATCTTAATATTCGCCAATACAGGCCATCTTAATGAGCATAATCTCCATCTTGAAATGATATGTATGCGACACAATCATGAATGTAATGTCAACACCATAATTAACAACATCTCAACACAAACATCATCGTTGGCCATAAGCCTACATCTTAATAGCTGCCAATTATTAGAGGCATCTCAACATCTTTCATCAACATCGTTCATCAACATCATTTATCATCATAAATCATCAAATATCATTTATACATCATAATTCATCAGGCATAATCTCATGAACATCATTTCATCAACAACTCAGCCGTACAACAATACAACAGTAACTCGTCAATCTCGCAACGTTGGTCATAGGCCTACAACATGATATTGCCTATAATTCATTAATCATCTAAGGCTTACTTATAAATTACCAAACCTCTACATATTACTATTCTATAATACTACATCATTATCATCATTAATCCTACTGTTACAAACCAAACAGTAATCTGTAATCATCTCATCCTCATCATTCTTCACAAAAATCAACATAGAGATCAACACGGGAGCTAATTCAAATCCTAATTTGTATACTAGGATTATCCTTCCTATTCTTCATTTTAATCCTTAAGAATGAAGTTCATCACGTTAGCTATTCAACACTTCGAACGACACCTCAAACAGAGTCCGAAAACTCAAGTTACAGCCTTTTCAAAATGAACCTGTCAAAAACCAAACAACATGAATCAACGCATACTGCCTTGGGTCGACGCGTACTGGACTTAACACACTACATGAGTCAATGCATAATCTCTTCGTATCGACTCATACTGGGTCTGCATCACTGCATGTATCGACACATGCCCCTATGTATCGACTCATCCTGAGTCTAAAAGTCTTCATGTATCAATGCATAGCTTTTGCAGTCGACACATACTGTTCTGTCATGGATATTTTCTATGATTTCACTGCGTTTTCACTACGGGTTCCATACTTTAGGCCCTAAAAACATCCTCTAATCATAGATAATCACCAATTATAATTACCCTATAATTCTACATTATATATACAACATTAAGGCATCATTATTCACCCATAATTCATCGATTTTCATCATACAACAACATATATAATTCAATCATAAACCAAACAATCTTTCACCTCTAACCCCACATACCAATTATCATAAACCCTATTATAGAGTCAGAACCCCACCCTTACCTTGGATTGATGGTTGCTCTATACTTTTCCGGTTGAATTTCCGTTATGCCTCTTTTCCTCCTTTCCAACAACTTTCACGTCCTTTCTCTCTTCTTACTGCTTCTTCTTTCTCCTATTATTTATAACAATAATAAAATAACCCTATTATACTCTTTATACCTTAATGGGATTAACACTACTACACCCCCTTATTACTACTTCTATCCTTAAAACAAGCCCACATCAAATAATATTATCCTTCTCATATTATTCCACCACTTAATAAAATAATTAAATCCAACTAATCACAATACAACTTCACAAATATTCCAAAAATAATTTAATTAAATAATTAATTAAATTACGGGCGTTACAACTCTCCCCCACTTAGAATATTTTCGTCCTCGAAAATTTACTTTAATCAAACAACTCAGGATAGGAGTCTCGCATCTTGCTCTCCAACTCCCAAGTCAAGCTTTCTCCGGCAGCTCCTAGCCAAAACACTTTAACCAAAGCAATCTCTTTGCCCCTTAGAGTATTTATTTCACGATCCGCGATCTGTACAGGCATCGTCTCCATAGTAAGATTATCCCGTACTTGCACATCATCCATATGAATCACATGAGACAGATCTGAAATATACTTCTAGAGTTGTGACACATGAAACGCATCATGCAAATTCGAAAGATTAGGCGGAAAAGCCACTCTATAAGAAACATTCCCCACTCTCTCTGAAATCTAATATGGTCCAATAAAACAAGAAGTGAACTTCTTAGACTTCAATGCTCGCCCAAAACCCGTCACAGGTGTAACTCTCAAAAACACATGGTCACCCGCTTGAAATTCTAAATCTTTCCTTCTCTTTTCATGATAACTCTTCTATCTACTTTGGGAAGCTTTCATCTTTTCTTGAATCAACTTCACCTTCTCAGTAGTCTCACGAACAAGTTTAGGTCCAAGTACTACACTTTCACCAGATTCATGCCAACATAAAGGAGTTCTACATCTTCGACCATACGACGCTTCAAAAGGCGCCATCCCAATACTAGAATGGTAACTGTTGTTATAAGTGAACTCTATCAACGAAAGATAAGTATCCCACGAACCTCCTTGCTCAAGAACACATGCCCTCAGCAAGTCTTCCAACGATTGAATAGTCCATTCAGTCTGACCATCTGTTTGAGGATGATACGCTGAACTCAACCTCAACTTAGAACCCAACGCTTCTTGAAAACTCTTCCAAACATCAGAAGTAAATCTTGGATCTCTATCTGACACATTGCAAAAAGGAACACCCTGCATTCGACTGAGACATGAAATGCCTCGTTATGATTCCTCCCTCTTGGCATTAAATCAGCATATGAATAACCTAAGCCATTATATGCAGTCAAGCTGGCTACGCAGTCTTGGAACTTATCGGCAGGTGTTTCTTGGTGGTACATGGGAAGTTTTTAGGAACTTTACCAAGGCTTTTGCATGAGCCTCAGAACATAGTAATAAAGCCAACATGGAAATTTTTGATGGAGTTTGCCCAAGTTGCTCGACTACGTTGTAGTCGCTTCTTTTTATAATCTTTAGAATTTCCTCCATCTCTTTCCGGGAGGTCTCAGGGATAGCCACTGATTGTGCCTTCGTCTGGACAGGCTCAACCAGAATATCTTTACCTCGAGTCTCGGTTGACTCGACAACAGGGATGTCTATAGGGGTGATAATAGGGATTGTAACAGTTTTGTCAACATGAGTATTATTAGAGATGATTTCAGGACTAGGAATAGCCTTTGGAGGAGCAACAACAACAGGAATGATCACGGGTCCAGAAATATCTTTGGGAGAAGCAATTTCTGGAGATAAAACCCTTCCACTGCGGGTTATATTACTAGTCCCTGCGATATTACTGACATCAGAGTCAACTTTCTCGGAACTTGAATCTTCAGCAGCTGGCCAATCTTGCTTGATACCGTGGTAGTAGACATCCCCTCCATAATTCCATGGTACAATTTTGTCTAACGAATACAAGATTGGTCTAGGCATTATAATTATCAACGAAGCTACTTTTGGAACTGATGTAATTCTAATGGGTCTTTTGGTGGAGACCCTGGAAAAATTTTCGGAAATGGTCACGATGGAAACATTATTAAAAGAAACAATTTGAATAGAAGTCTTTTCGAACAAAATTTCCTTGTCATTTATTAGGCACTGGATGCCTACTTTCAATAAAGGACAGTTGGCTGGTGAGGATAAACAAAAATGACAGCTTTCATCACAACCTGGGAAAACACCGACATTCAACAAATTCTCTTTGATAATCGAGAGTGAGGTCACAAGTTCATCAACTGAAGTAACAAACATATATTCCTTGACGGTGTTGACATCACGAACGTGCTTGGGCATAGGGGCAGTAATGACATTAAGCTTTTCTGGCGCGTCAAACTCAATCTCTTTGGCCTCAAGGAGGTCTTGTACTTTGTTCTTTAGAGCCCAACTGTTGTTAGTGTCATGGCCGGGACTCTCAGAGTGGGATGCACAACGAGAATTAGGATGATAGTGAGGAGAGGTTGTGTTAGGATTCTTTGGAGCTTCTTTCAAAGTCACTAGGCTGGACCTTAACAAATGTGGAAATACTTGAGATAATGTCATATTAATTTGGGTGAATTGTTTGACTGGTCTTTCCATTCTTGGTTGGTTGCCTCTTTGCTGAGCAGGCTCTGGTTTAGGAATCATGACAGCCCCCACCATTGGACGATGTTCAGCCCTATCTTGATTTCTCTGAGGATATACAACAACCACTTCTTTATTTCCAATGAATGGTTCCTTACAACAGCAGAGGATGCATCTTTTTTAATCATCCCATTCTTTATCCCGACTTCTACCCTTCATCCGGTCAATATCAATTCGATAAAACCTGCCGATGAACTCCCAATTAAGTGATTAAAGAAGGGACCAGACAAGGTGCCCAAAAACATGTCTACCATTTCTCTTTCAGATAGAGGAGGTTGGACTCTTCCTGCTAAGTCCCTCCATTTTTGCGCATAGTCCTTAAATCCTTCACTTGAAACCATGGCCATACTCTAGAGTTGAGTACGGGTGGGTGCAAGATCAGCGTTGTATTGGTATTGTTTGTAAAAGGCAGCATCCAGATCTTCCCAGTTATAAACATTGGCTCTTTCTAACTGATAAAACCAATCAAGTTGAGTTCCAGACAGACTGTCTTGGAAAAAGTCTACCCATAAATCCTTGTCAGCGGTGTGAGGCTAGATTTTCCTCACATAGGACCAGAGATGCATTTTGGGACATGAAACTCCATCATATTTGGCAAACAGTGGTGCTTTGAATTTTGGAGGGATGACAATCCCAGATACTAGACCCAACTCCTCAAAGTCCAATCCAGGCACTTTTTGGATTTCCATTGCACTTAACCGTTCTTCTAGATGCTTATACTTGTCGTCGGCTAGAGGTTATTGTTCTTCAGAATAGTCTTCTTCTTCCTCTTCCTCTTCTAAATCTGGCTAGACAATTACTTCTTTGCCTTTCCCATCTTGATTGTCTTTCTCACCAGATGACGTAGTAAAGTCTAAAGTCCTTCTTGCTTGTCCTTGGAATCTTCTTCCCATGTTCATAACTCTGGTTATTTTCTTTTTCTTCTTTTTCTCTTCAACCAGCAAAGTCTTCAACTCTTCTTGTCCTTTGGCTAGAGTTAAGAACATCTGTTGAAACTGAGCATTTTGAGCTTGGAGGTCCTTCACCATTTGCTCGAGATCCATCTTACTGAAATAAACAATAGAAAGATGAGGAGACTTGTTGCAAGAAACCTGCTTATGTTATGATGAATGGTAAATGCATATGCAATGATTTCAAATATTTTAATGATTCAAACTTGTTTTAGACAAAAAGGAAACACACGTTATATTAATAAATTAAAGCTTGAGTACATCAATGCCTCTTTGGGAAAAATAATACAAAAAACTTTAAGATAAAAAGGTAGTACGCATCCTCTTTGGTGCAACGTAGGCATTTAGAGCCTGCTCCTCATGAAGTTGCTTAGTGAGTTCCAAAACCTTCTTCTCGCTAGCGTAGAATTGGGCTTCAAAAGTATCTCGCTTCCCCTTGAGTTGTATCCAATCTCTTTGTAAGTCTTCAAGAGAGGTGGGCATGTCAGGGTGTAGGATAGTGTATGGAATATCTCCTTCCATAACAGGCTCTATGATTACCGGGAGAATGGAAGGATAATGCATTATAAGACTCTGAGCACAAGTTCGTACCCATTTGAGGTAAGGCTCAAGAGGGATGGAATTATTATGCCCCATTGTATTACTATCTACCTTGTTTAACACCCTCCAAGCTCGGATAAATCTCTGGCGAAGACCTTGATCGTTGTTTTCGTAGTCAAGCACCAAGCCTTGAATGAGCATCTCATGTGGGCCATCCCTTCGGGCGTAACCAAACTGTCTTAAAGCTAAGCAGGGGTTGTAGGTGATACCTCCCCTAATGCCAAGTAAAGGGACATTAGGGAATTATCCATAATGGTCGACAATAGTAACATTTTCTAGGGATCAGAAACACCAATGAATGTCTGAATGTTTGGGTGTCATCAACCTTTGTGACCACCTTGCACCTTGCTTGTTCTTTAATACAGATTAGGGAAGATGTGAAATAAACCATTTTGCCAAGAGAGGAGTGCAACACATAAGGACACCTCTTTTCTTCATAGTGCGAGTGTGAAAATAATGTAGGATGTCCCCTAACAAAGTAGGTACCACGTTATGAGACATAAAGATCTTGACGGCGTTCACATCTATGAGTTGGTCAGGATTTGGGAACAAAACCATCCCATAGATGAGGAGAGCCACAATTTCCTTAAAGGATTTCAAATCCAAGGAGTTCCAATAGTTTTGAGCTTTCTCAAACAAGAACTTTGCTAGGAAACCTTTGACACTACTCCTTGTTTCCCAATTAGTTGTGACATCAGATAACTGCAAGTGTAGAGCTTGAGCAATCTCTTCTGGATTTAGGTCTCTTTCCATACCGTTGAAAGGTAGTTGATTGAGAATGGGAATCCTCAAGAGTTGGGAGAGTTCTTCCAAAGTAGGCACAAGTTGATAATCGGGAAATGTGAAGCAATGGTGTAAGGGATTAAAGAACTAAAAGAGCACCTTCATCATGTCTTCATCAGTGTTGGAAGTGACCAAGTTGAGTAGGCGACCATGTCTCTCGGTGAATGGAGAGTTTTCAGGAATCCTTGATGCTAGCTCCTTAAGTTGTGGAGGGATCCTTACAAGATTGACTTGAATAGTTTTCCTGCGAATAGAATCCATGTCCTATAAAACAGAACAAAGATGAATCCCAAGATCCTTGAAATGGTTAGTGAATGAATATCATGTTATGATGCGCATGATGTTATGTACAAGTAAGTATAAACAAAGCAAATAAGTCCTTAGGTTTATGCTTGCATGGAGTCTCATAGGTAAGTACCCTTTTGAAGTTTAGTTGGCTCAAACCTGTCCTAGTAATAGTAACTGGGTTCTAAGGATCTCAATATCACTGATTTGTTTCCTTGAGCATTGTTTCAGCACAAGGACAGGTATCGAGTATCTACCAACTTCGGACTGCACCAAAGCCGGTCAACTCACTACGTTCTAATGGCCAAGTTGGTCATGTAAAGGTTCTAAAAGTTCATTAGTGCTTCATGACATCACTCAGCGGCCCCGTGTTCTCCTTGATTAACTCAAGGGTTACCGGTACCCATAAATATGTCTCACTAACGTAGCTATTGCTTAGACCTTGTCAGTATACCCCATACAGTTTCCACAATGTATTGCTACTTACCTATAAGGTATCCCAAATCTGGGTAGAGGATTCAAACCCAAACAAAGAACCATAATGTAAAGCATACAAGTCAAACAATATAAGCAAGTAAATTTGATTTAACCCTAAGGTAACCCCACTTTTAGAATAGTCCCCAGCAGAGTCGCCAGTTCTGTGATACGGTGGGAGAATTGACTTCAAGGTTTTGCATTTGATCGCAAATGTTGCGGTTAGCAAGAGTCTCCACCGACTTTTCTTTTATCCAAAAGGAAAGATGAAAAAGCACAGGAAAGACCATTGAGATTATTTCTTGAGTTTGGGGAGTAGATCATGAAAAGGGAAGGTATTAGCACCCTTTTCATCCATGGTTTTCCATGGGCTCTTAGTTACTTGCTAGATCACTTGCTTTTGTTTGAAATTGTGCTTTGTGTGGTTTTTGAAAGTATTTTGTAAAGAGGCCATTATTTAGGAAAACTTTGTAATGATTCTCGTTCGTAAGAATGTATACAAAGTGTTTGATCTTTTGAAATGTTTTCAAGTTTGAAAGATGTTTTGAAAGTGTTGGTGTTTGTTTTGAAAATAGCAAGGATGTTTATTTGAAATTGAGCAAGTAATTAGGAGCATTCTACCTACTCAATAGTCTTTCTTGTTTATTTTCTTTTCCTTTGACATTGTTATCTTACCATTGATTTGGTAATTAACACTATCTTTGGATGTAAACGGGACGGGCGTGGGTCATCGTATAACCATGATTAGAAATGTTGCAAGGTATCTTAGCATTCTCTCTTAGGGAGCAAGATCATTTGAAAGGAAACTTAGATAGCATCATCGAGGGACTATGATCTTGTATTTGTTTGTTTTTGCTAAGATACCTCACATGCGTAATATGGCCATTTTCTAAAGGCAACCAAGTGGAATTACCCTAGGGATGCTTGGGTGCAAGTGTATTGTTTTCATGCTTGATTTTGTCTTAAATTAGGGTTTTCTAAGAATTGGTTTTAGTCTTTCCATACAAACCCTAATTAGTAGCATTTGTATATAAAGCGATAAATTGCAGAATTTAAAGTTACTACGCTGTTACAATATTTGTGGGAGGGGTGTACAAATTGTAAATGGGGATTGCAAGAATATAAACCTAATTAGTCTATTACAATCAAATTGGATTACTACAAGAATTGAAATAAATAATATACAAGATGATTAAATATGCAAGAATGCAAATATAAAGAAAATGGATATTTTTGTTTGGATTTTTTTAGGAAAAGTGAATTTGTTTTAACCTAATTAATTAAAAGAAAATAATTAATTAAAATAATAAAATTTAACCTAATTTAATAAGAAAATATTTTTTTATAAAACCCTAAGTCTATTAATTGATTAAAAGGAAATTAAATTTAAGAAAAGCATTTTTGTATTTTTGTCTTGAAAATAATTTATAGTATTAAAATATTTTTGGCCTTTTTCATATTAAAATAATATATTTTAATTGGTGTAAAAGAAAATAAATAATAACCTAGTTTTAATTAAATTTACAAGAATAATTAGTAAAAATAAATAAAGTATGATTAATAAAATAATTTTTTGTGTGAGAAAAAATAAATAAACTATGTCAAAATGTAAATCTATTATTTTTGTATTTTTTATGATTTTTTTAGTATTTGAAAAATAATTAAGAAAATAAATAAAATGAAAATAAGAAAAGAAAATAAAATTTGGCCAGGGGTGCAAATAGTCCACAGGGGGTTTAGAAAGTAAAAACAAAAACAAGGCCCAAAGATGAAGCCCAACACCTGCAAAAAAGGGTCAGAAAATGCAAAAATATGGAAAAAAATCAAAAGGGTTCCACTGGGGCTCGAACCCAGGTCCCTCAGGTTACATGCACGCGCTTCTATCACTGGGATGGCTATACATCCGTTTATATAAATCAAATAATAAATACATAAGGCAAACACGTTCCATGGCCCGAACTTCATCTTCAACCTCACGCCCAGCCAGAGCTTCTGTAACTCATTCAAATCTCAACAAAAATGAAAACCGTAAACATGAAACTTGTAGCAAATTTCCTCACGATTTCAGAAATGTAAAGTATTAAAACTATATCTCAAAGATAAACATGAACTTTAATGGCCCTATTCTAAACCCTAAAAATACCAGAAAATTCAATCTCAAAATTATCTAAGCTCAGGAAAAATTAATGGAAACTATGAACATGGTTAGCTTTAAGGCAATGATATCTACATGTTTCATACACAAATAAATCATTGATGATGCCTATATTAAGTGTTCCAAAGTTAGAATACTTACCTTGCAAGAGGGTATCGAGTTTAAAGTTTGAGCAGCTTTCGATGAGTTCCAATGGTTGGGTTAGCTTCCTCAAGTTCCCAGGAAGCTAATGGGATGCTTAGCTTGAGTTGAAAGTACCTGAGAATGGTGTTACAGTTCTGTAACAGGGTGTGGGATCAGTTTGAAATAATGTTTATAAGCTTTAGGAACCAAAAGGCTTTAAAACGCATGAGGGAGTTATGAGTTTCAAGTTTTTGGTCAGTTTATGTGAAAATGGAGGTATGAGATGTGATTATGAGCTCAAGGTGTTTTCAAGGATTTCTTTGACATTTTGTAAAGCTTGTAATGTGCTCTACAACCCATCTTTGAATTGCTTTTGAATATTCCCCTTGGAACTATATGAAAAAGTGCCATGAAGTTAGGTCAAAATCCTGACCAAATTAGGGCAAAATTTCACTAAGTGTTTTGTTTCATGACCACATGTTCTTAAAATTATAACATGAGATCCAAGCACTTTTGGAAGAAGTTGTGTGAATAAAAGTTGTATATTTCATGGAGATCTACATCTTTCATGTTTCTCTTGAATCATCTAGCATCATGGGGAAAATTTTGCTCAAAGTTATGAAAAAATAAGAAATTTCCAACACTTAGAAAAATTTCTAAGTTTAGAAATTTTAACTTTTCAAAATGAAATCTTGAATTTTTGATTTCTTGATGAATAAGTTTCATATTTTGACATGTTTTAATGAATTGTGATCTTTGGCATTTGATTTTGACAAAAAAGTCAAAGTTTAACTTTTCAGTATACATTTGACTTTTGATCAGTTGACTTGAAAATTCATTTGTCAATCTTTTGGAATTGAGCAATGTTTTGAGCCATGTCATTAGGTAAAAATGATGAAATTGGAATCTTGAAATCATGCCTTAAACCAATTTATCATTTGCTAGGTCAAAAATCAGAAATTGCCCTTTCCCAATCAAAACCCTAATTTTGACCATTTTGCCCTTTTGGAGATTTTATCAAATTTCATGAGGAATTATGGTACAAACTTGATCAAATGATACATATGAGTCTAAAATGTTGATGTGGATCAAAAATTATGAAGTTTGACTGTAAATAGGCCATGGTTGACTTTTCCCCCAATACAACTAATTTTTAGGTCAACTGCTCAATTGAATGAGCAAAAGTGTGATCCAAAGCTTGAAACTTGACATGAGTGATTGTGATCGGTGGATCTGGAACTGACTGTTTAATGCTGGTTCGCGAAATGTCGCGGAAGCAAGAGTCGCCACCGTCTTTTATTTTCTCCAAATGGAAAGGACAAAAGCACAGAAAAATTCCTTAAAGAGATTGCTCTCGGTTCGGGAGGTAGGTTATAGAAAGGGAAGGTGTTAGCACCCTTTCTATCCATGGTTATCCATGGGCTCTTAGATACTTGCTCATTTGTGTTTTCAAAAATGGTTTGTTTGCTTTTCAATTGTGGGTTTTTAAAAAAGTTTCTTTGAAAATTCCAGTTCGACTCTTGTATCAGTCCTCAAGAGTGTTTGAAAAATTGCTTTCGAAAGCTTTTTGAAAAGGTGTCGGTGTGAAAAGTATTTTTTGAATTTGTTTTGAAATTAGAGCAAGTATCTAGAGTCGTCTACCTACCCTAAGGAATTCGTCTGTGTAGATGTCCTTTAAAGTAGTGCCATCCCACCATTGAGAGGTAGGTAGCACCACCGTTGGAGGTGTTCGGGTCAATTCGAGGTTCGGGACATGGTGATCACCAGAGCAATGGGAAGACACCTTAGAAGCTACCCTCATGCCAGGTTCCCGGATCATGAGGACTTACTAAGACATCCTCTACTCGACGATCACCTTTCGAGGCAAGGCAACAGTGAGGCGTACCCTAGGGGTGGTGTGTGATTTGTGTGTCGTTTTCATTTGTATTTATCTTTTGTCAAAGTGATCTATCGTTTGTTTTTATTTGTTGTCATTCATTCTTTCATGCCTTGATTAACAGTTAAAAATTGCGAAAAGTAAAAGTTCTAAAGCTATTACAAAAGGCGCGGGTCCACATCGCCAAAATTAAAATCCAAGACCCGATTTGACGGAAAAATAAAGGAATAATGAAAAGTAAAGAATTAAAAGTGCGACAGATTAATTTACAAGGCCTTGGGAGAGGTACATAAATATTATACGAGAAAGAAATAAACACGCGAATTAAATAAGAATTAAAACGAGGGCGTTGGACCCTTTTTTGCAAAAATTAAATTAAATGATGGAATTAATTAATTAAAAAAAAAGAAAAGAAATCGTTTTTGGTATTGTTTTGTATTTTATGATTTTTATGAAAAAGAATTAATTAAAATAAAATGCTAACCCTAATTCTAATTGTTTTTAATTTATTAAGAAAAGATTAAATTTTAACCTAAAATTAAACCTAATTATTTTACATGCAATTTAATTATAAAAATAAATAATAGGAAATATTTAATTATTATGAAATAAAAAGAAAAAAGGAAAAGATTGATTAAACCCTAATTCTACCACTTTTAAATTAATTAAGAAAATATTAAGGTTTTCTCCTAAATTAAAACTAATCAATTAAAGTTATTTATTTACAAAAAAATACTAAAATAAAATATTTATTATTTTTTTATCTTTTCTGATTTTTTTATGTGTTTTTTATATATTATGACAATATTAAATTAATTAAAAACAATAATTAAAAGAAAGTAAAAAATAAAGAAAAATAAAGAATAATAAAAAAGGTTTGCAAACCTAGGGGGTTCAGACCCCAAATAGGAGGTTTTTTTTTAGCAATCTGGGCCCATCAACCTTGGCCTCTTTTACCTTTTCCACTAGGATGTCCAGGCGTTGACTGACGTTCATCATAGTCCTGCAATCGTGACCCTTTGATTAGTCCTGGCACACGCGTGGATGGCTTGATTTTGAGGGTGTATGATGCGTCTTTCAGGCTGAAACTGCATGCAAGTATTAAAGAGAAAATAATATGAAAGGGGGTGAAGACCTGGGGCTCGAACCCAGGTCCTGAACATTACCACACATATGCCTAACCAACCAAGCCAAACGCGCGTATTGTACCTTAAACAACAAACAATAAATATAAAATAAACAAGTGTTAGTGGGGCGCTTTTCGCGCGAAATTTGAACCAGCCAATCAACTGATGCCACAATATCGTCTTCCTCGTGGTTTTGTTTTCCTGAAAATATAAAAAAAACATTGGCAACGGTTTTTACACCGTTCCAGAAAATAGCCTTCCAAAAAAATAGCGATTAGGATTCCTGGCGTTAGAAATTAGGCGCGAGGGTCATTTTGTATTTGTCTAAGAGCATTGAGTTGGATAGTCTAGGTCCCATGTTCCAATTGTTCAGGGTTTGGAAACCCCTAAATCAATTCTCACGAAACCCTAATATGCTCACATGGTGGATTCTTCGTTTTGGCATGAAACTCCAATCAACTTATGCAGTTAGCTTGCAAACATCATTCTAAACACAAAAACAACAATGAAACATATTAAAAATGCATGAATGATGGAAAACGATTTTGGAATTTTCCTTACCAACTTCAATGGTGATTTCGTGTTTTCTTGAGTATGGGACTTAGGGAATGATTGGAACACGTTCTATGATCCTCAAGGAAGCTAATGGAACAATTATTTGGCCTTGAATCGTCCTAGAACTAGGTTTTCAGAATTGAGTTTTCTTGATAAATTTCAAGTTTTCAAATGGTGTTTTCTGCGCAGCTTTTTGGTTCTCAGCATTAGGGTTGCGTTTGGTACTTATGTATGAGTGATCTAGGTCAAAGAAATCAATCAAAAGCCTTGGCATTCATGTCTTGCAAGATTTGATTTCCAAAAATCTTTTCAAATATTTTTTCATGCTATTTTGTACAAATCATGGCCAATTGTCTTCAATTCTTTCCAAATCCAGCTATGCACGAAATATTGAGTATATAATATGCATAAAAAGATTTAAAACCTAGGTTTAGTATTTTTCATGTATTTATTTTAATTTAAATGAATTATTAATAATAAAAATCCAAATAAATAAATAAAAAATGATAAAAACTTCCCTTTGGGCCAAATGGTCGTGCACATGCCTTGGATGATGAATTGTGGAAGAAAAAGAGGCCCATTAGCAATTTTAAGTCATTTGGACCAATGTTGACTTTTCAAAATATCCAAAAATTTCCCAACTTCCACAAGGCATAACTTGCTCAATTTTTAATCTTTGCTCATGTTCTTGGACATTTTGGAAAGGTCTTTGAGTCCTCTAACCAATGCCCTTGGTCCCATGTCATTTTGATTTACCAATATCAAGTTATGGCCTTTGACTTAAAGTCCCTTTTTGTTGACTTTTGAAAATGACCTATAATGTTGAAATTGATAACTTTTTGTGAGAGCATTTCTTGGACTTGAAGTATGAATATGAGTTGTAGGAAATGTCTTTCTCTTCAAAATGAGCTTTGGATGGAATTTTTCTGATAATCCATGTGGAAGTTATGCCCTGGTCAATTTACATTTGACTTTTTCAACTGTCCAAATAAGGAAACTTTTGCATCTTGATGATTTTTGAGCCAAGCTTTGAGAATAATGATCAAGCATTGATCAAATGATTTTTGTGGCTTCAAAATGAGATGTTGACCAAAAATTTGAACTTTTGACTATCAAATGACCATTTTGCCCCTACAGTTGACTGTAGTGCAATTAGGGTTTTGACTGTACAATTTTGTGCTGAAAGTCTTGAAACTTTGTATGAGGATGCTTGACCATGTTTATAGGCATGTGGGACTTTATTGGACCCTTGGAAACTTCATTTCCTTGATCAGAGACCAAACCCTAATTTTGACTGTTTAGGATACCCTTGCACTGTGCAACCCTTGGAGAATTTTGCAGCTTGGCTTGGTAATTTCTTGAAGAATATGGGAGGGCAAATTTTGGGGTGCAACAGTTGCCCCTGTTCAATCTTCTTAAACCTGAGGATGCAGATTGGCCGACGTGCCTTTCGTAATTCGAAGGTGGAAGATGATTGAACACTAGAGTGCCCAGAAATTTGCGCTCACATAGTAGCAGTGTGATGATGGGAATGGGCTTATAGATGCCATTTGGAGATTGATGAATAAGATGATGGGCTTATAGATGCCATCTGGATGTTGATCGCGTAAGAGATTCCTTAGCGAGAACTTGCGTACCTGCAAAAGAAAAATGAGTACCTGACATGTTGCAGGAGCTGGTCTTCAGATGCTTTGTATAGATGTGTCCTGACTGGTTACAGGAGCTGGATCTGGAGCTTCAAAAGATGATGAATGAACCAGGGGTGGTTACAATCTCAAAAGCAAACATTGAGAAAAACCTGGAATGGAATTATCATCTCCGCAGTATCGGGGAGAGAACCATAGGAGATTATAATCTCAAAAGCAAACATTGAGAAAAACCTGGAATGGAATTATCATCTCCGCAGTATCGGGGAGAGAACCATAGGCAATTATAATCTCAAAAGCAAACATTGAGAAAAACCTGGAATGGAATTATCGTCTCCGCAGCATTGGGGAGAGAACCATAGGAAATTATAATCTCAAAAGCAAACATTGAGAAAAACCTGGAATGGAATTATCGTCTCCGCAGGATCGGGGAGAGAACCATAGGCAATTATAATCTCAATAGCGAACATTGAGAAAAACCTGGAATGGAATTATCACCTCCGCAGCATTGGGGAGAGAACCATAGTAAATTATAATCTCAAAAGCAAACATTGAGAAAAACTTGGAATGGAATTATCGTCTCCGCAGCATTGGGGAGAGAACCATAGGAAATTATAATCTCAAAAGCAAACATTGAGAAAAACCTGGAATGGAATTATCATCTCCGCAGCCTTGGGGAGAGAACCATAGGCAATTATAATCTCAATAGCAAACATTGAGAAAAACCTGGAATGGAATTATCGTCTCCACAGGATCGGGGAGAGAACCATAGGCAATTATAATCTCAAAAGCAAACATTGAGAAAAACCTGGAATGGAATTATCGTCTCTGCAGCATTGGGGAGAGAACCATAGGAAATTAGAATCTCAAAAGCAAACATTGAGAAAAACCTGGAATGGAATTATCGTCTCCGCAGCATTGGGGAGAGAACCATAGGAAATTATAATCTCAAAAGCAAACATTGAGAAAAACCTGGGATCACTTCTACTGAGTCTTCATCAGAAAAATCTGTTTGGGGTCGATTTAGCTGGACTAGAGAAGGCCTTGGACTGGACAAGAAATCTTTGGAGTCGATTAACTGAGCCGGTCTAGGTCTTGAAATATGATTGAGAATTTAACTGCATTTTTCCTGAAAGGTAAAGGTCAGTCATATGCAATGCATGATATGGACCAAGCAATGATGTTCTCAACATAAATGAGATTTGTAAGATATGATGCGTCTACGCATGCTATAATGATGTATGTGATGTTTAGGAATGTATGTTTTCGTCTAGGAAAGTAAATCCTTGACGGGCGCCGGGAAGTCATATCCTGGGCTGATGTTGAAGAATAGATTTCGCTTCCGCTGGGGATGATAGCTGCAAGAATACCGGTAGGAGAAGATAACTCCGTTGGGGGATATACTTGGCGAATGGAATAACTCTGCGGGGGGAAAAGTACCCTGACGATCTTGCTGGGAAGCGATACTCTGTGGGGAGAGAGATACTTTGTTGAGTGTTGATAATAACTTGCTGGGGATACTCTTGTTGCGTTGGAAGTGTTGATAGACTTCGCTGAGGATAAGAAGACTTCGTTGAGGACGCTCTTTCCGTGGCTTTTGGCTGAGGATAACCCAGTTATATCCTGGTAAGGAAATAACTCTTTGAATAAAGCTGGACGACGCGTTCGTGCTCTGCGAGGATAAGCTTCCAGAATCTACTGGGGATAAGCTTACTGCTTGGGGAGATGAATTCCAACTTTCCTGGGGAAACTGGATTGGACTCCTGGGGAAGTTTTGAACTTTACCGGGGAAGTGACTCCTCTGAATGTTTGATATACCGCCGGGGAACAATCTTTAGACCAAGACTGCCGGGGATGCTTGTTAAGAATATCCATACATTGCTGGAGAATGTTGAGATCTGCGGGAGGATACCCAACTTTCCTTAAGTTTGATAGTAGCTTCGCTTGGCAAGAGTGCACTGACTTGCTGGCTCACTCTCTGAGGAATTAAGATGTACTGATTATGTTCTTCCACAGAACCTACCTTGATACCTTGGAGGACAGAACAATCAGATTGCTTAGACAACTCTTTATTGCCCCTGTTTCTGATATGGGAGAGAGAGACCTGTGAGGTGCTGATAGTTGTTGGTGGACAAACATTCTTCTGGTAGGCAGGTGACAAGATGACAGGACATAGTCGTACGCTTTAATCCCTAACTTTTTCCTGGACCGCCCTTTCGGGTTTTCAGTCCACCGGGATACCCATTTTTGCCCAAGCCGCCTTTTCAGGTTTTCGACTTGCCGGGTGTACAGATTTTTTCATTTCATCCCTTCATTTTGCCCGAACCCTTTTGGTTCGCCGGGAAGCCCTAATTTTTTCCTAGGTATGTCAACCTAGCGGGTCTTTGATTACGCGTAGTATCTTTTTCGACTATGTCCATGCTCTTAGAATGTAGGGAGTTGCCCCTGTCAAATGTGTTTTGTCGTGCCACCAGAAGGTGTTTGATCAGGCAAGATTCGTTGCTGGAGTGCCCAAAGTGACTCAGGTGGAGATTTGCCCCAGGCTATTTTTGCCTTTGAGAGATTCTCCGAATCTTGATTGGATTGCCCCAGATAATGGACCATGGTCATGTCTGCCCCTTGATTGGAAGTGCTTCTGTTCATTAGGCATTCATCGTGCGAATTTCCCTGCTGCTCAGACAAAAAGTCATATGCAAACAATGTTATATCAAAAATGCAAAGCTTATGTCTGTCTTGAAATTTTTTTTTTGAAGATGCATTCTTTTCATAAAACAAGTGAATGTTTGTAAAACATGATGTCAACTCCGTATTTACCGTAGGCCTTAAGGAGTCAGGATACCTTTCGTAACAGTATGCTTTCGAACTAACCCATGCTTCAGCTAGGACTTTTAAGGGTTATAACGTGGCCTGGTTCACGGTTTAAGAAACAAAGGATAAAGGCTCAAATTATTTGTACCCACCCGCTCTTCGTGATGTTCTCCAGACCTAAACTCAGTTGATCATACGTCAGACCTTGTTTGAGTCTTTGCTCTGATTTTCCGGTGATGATTCGGATGTTGATAACTTATTTTGAATAGGCAGTCATTCCTTTTTTGTTGAGGGTTTGTAAGACCTCTTTCTTGTCTGATTTTTGTTATCCCTTTCTTTTTTGCCTGAACTGTTTCCTTTTTTGGAATTACAGTCAGCGGGATGCCCCAGTTTTGTAAGTCTCCTTCGTGAGTTTTGACTTAATGGGCCCTTTTTCATTTTGAGAAATAATGACTGCCTATCTTTATGATTGTTCGGAACCATCACTGTCTTTCTTTGTTTTGTAAGGACCTCTTTGGTGCCATTTGTTATGCACTTGGATCAACTGAGAGAACTACCCTGCCCCAGGTTATGATTAAGGGTTTTAAATTTCGAAAAGAAAAAACTCCTACTTCTTTGGCTCAGATGGGTTGACAAGGGATTATCATCCTTATAACTCCAGTGTCTAGGGATTGAAACAATGCCTGTACCTCATCAGCGGGGTCTGTTCAAAAGCATACTGTAATGATCGCGGTATCGTTTTCGTCATCCTCCCTCAAGAGGCTTAGAATTTTAGATCAAGAGTTGACATCAGAAAAAATATGAAAATAATTTGCATTTAGTGAATACGAATATATTGTTTCAGAACAGACATATGCGATGCATTAATGAAATAACAATGTTTAACATGAGTAAATGTTTGAACAAAAGAAAATTGCAACTTGAACATTCGAATGAACAAAAATTTCTCAATCCTAGCCATGATTTGGCAAGGGAGCAGTGATTATGTTCAGAGTCTCAGGTACTTCAAAATTAATCTCTCCAGCGTCGATCATGTCTTGACTCTTGTTTTTGAGAGGCCAGCAGTTGTCCGTAGTATGCCCTGGGCTATCAGAATGGTATGCGCACCTATCGTTGGGATGGTAGTTAGGAGCAGAAGTGTTTGGATTCCGGAGAGGAGCCCTTAAGGTGATCAGCCCTGCCTCCAACATTTGTTGTAGTGCTTGATCCAGCGACATATTGATCTTGGTGAACTGCCTTTTAGGCTTGTCTGGTTTGCTCTGATCAGCCTGTTGTTCTGGGCGAGGTCGTCGTTGGACCTGTGAAGTAATAGTAGCTTGGAGAGGCCCAAACCTTTGACTTCTTGGAAGTTGATTAATGACTGGGTCCCTGACTTGGGCTGGTTGCTTCATGTCTTGATGAAGCTGCCTGATCATGGCCCTCAGCTCTCCTTGCTCCTGAGCTAAACCTTGAATGAGTGCCCTTTGCCCCAGCATCTGGGTTTTCAATGTGTCTACCTCAGCTTGTAGACGTTTCAGCTGTTCGTCCTGGTCATCTTTAGGACTCTTTCTGATCAGATTCCCCATGAGGAGTGTCCTCAACTCTTCCTGCCCCTTGGATAGACCTAGGAAGATTTCCCTGAACTGAGTCTCTTGAGCGTGAAGGTCCTGGTTATCTTGTTGTGAAGCCATTGCTGAAATAAACAGCGAGGAAGGTAAGTGACCTGCAACAAGGATACCTGTTATGCAATGATGAGTATGACATGCATGTAATGTTTTCAAGGACCTCGCGGGGTAAACAAGAAAATTTGTTAGTATTTGGATCCGGTAGTTTGATTGAAAGAACTTCATATTTGTTGAGAGTCTTTCTTCCAAGGGTCAAAGGCTCACCATATCAAGTGGGTCATAGCCCCTGACTCAAGTCATCAACCTTATTTTGCTTTCCAAACAACCTTGGCTAGGGGAACCTTCTTCAGGAGTCAAAGCTCACCATATCAAGTGGGTCATAGCCTCTGACAACTTTGGCTAGAGGAAAATAAATCCTCTTTTCCCCTTGCTAGATGTTTGATTCATCATGACCTGCATCACAAGCCCTTGAGATCCTTGAAATGGGTTAGGATGTATGCAATGGTATGATGTTATGATGCATGGGGTAATATGAATAAACCCTGTTATGAGCCCTTATTAAGGACTATAAACAGAAACCTACAAGAAACTCAAGTAAATCCTGTCATGAGTCCCAATTAAGGACTAAAACAAACCCTGCAAGAAACTCGGTAAACCTTGTTATGAGTCCTAGTTAAGGACTATGAATAAAACCTGCAGGAAACTCGGTAAACCTTGTTATGAGTCCTAGTTAAGGACTATGAATAAAACATGCAGGAAATTCAGTAAACCCTGTTATGAGTCCTAGTTAAGGACTATAAACAAAACCTGCAAGAAGTTCAGATGTCAGATAACAAGCATGCAAGTAATCCAAGTTTGAAGGCACACAAGTCACACAAAAGAGCCCTTAGAGTTTAAGGCCAGCATGGGGTCTGGGTAGTACCCTCTTGAAGTTGGTGGGTTCAACCTGTCCTATTAGAAGTAACCGGGTTCTAAGGGTCCCAATATCACGAGATTGCTTTCATTGTTTATCGTTTCGATTTAGCCACTGAACTGGCGACCGAAATATTTCAGGAAAGCAACCCTCAATTAAGTGTAGTATCGAGTATCAACCAACCTCGGACTGCACCAAAGTCAGTTATCTCACTACCCTAAAGAGGCCAAGATAGTTCAATTAAGGTTCCTAAGGTCAGTTGATGCTTCACGACACCACGCGGAGGCCCCGTACTCTCCTTGACTAAACTCAAGGATTACCGGTACACACCAAAGTGCCACATCAACGTAGCAGACTGTTTCAACCATGTCGGTATACCCCGCACAGTTCCCTCGCAGCCTTGTTGCTACTTTCTAAGAAGGTATCCCCCAGATCCGGGTTAGGATCTATAGAATTCCCAAGCAACCCACAATTTAAAGCAAGCAAAGCAATACAATTGAAAACACAGTTATGAACTAACCCTAAGGTACACCTCACTTTAAAAGAGTCCCCAGCAGAGTCGCCAGTTCTGTGATCGGTGGATCTGGAACTGACTGTTTAATGCTGGTTCGCGAAATGTCGCGGAAGCAAGAGTCGCCACCGTCTTTTATTTTCTCCAAATGGAAAGGACAAAAGCACAGAAAAATTCCTTAAAGAGATTGCTCTCGGTTCGGGAGGTAGGTTATAGAAAGGGAAGGTGTTAGCACCCTTTCTATCCATGGTTATCCATGGGCTCTTAGATACTTGCTCATTTGTGTTTTCAAAAATGGTTTGTTTGCTTTTCAATTGTGGGTTTTTAAAAAAGTTTCTTTGAAAATTCCAGTTCGACTCTTGTATCAGTCCTCAAGAGTGTTTGAAAAATTGCTTTCGAAAGCTTTTTGAAAAGGTGTCGGTGTGAAAAGTATTTTTTGAATTTGTTTTGAAATTAGAGCAAGTATCTAGAGTCGTCTACCTACCCTAAGGAATTCGTCTGTGTAGATGTCCTTTAAAGTAGTGCCATCCCACCATTGAGAGGTAGGTAGCACCACCGTTGGAGGTGTTCGGGTCAATTCGAGGTTCGGGACATGGTGATCACCAGAGCAATGGGAAGACACCTTAGAAGCTACCCTCATGCCAGGTTCCCGGATCATGAGGACTTACTAAGACATCCTCTACTCGACGATCACCTTTCGAGGCAAGGCAACAGTGAGGCGTACCCTAGGGGTGGTGTATGATTTGTGTGTCGTTTTCATTTGTATTTATCTTTTGTCAAAGTGATCTATCGTTTGTTTTTATTTGTTGTCATTCATTCTTTCATGCCTTGATTAACAGTTAAAAATTGCGAAAAGTAAAAGTTCTAAAGCTATTACAAAAGGCGCGGGTCCACATCGCCAAAATTAAAATCCAGGACCCGATTTGACGGAAAAATAAAGGAATAATGAAAAGTAAAGAATTAAAAGTGCGACAGATTAATTTACAAGGCCTTGGGAGAGGTACATAAATATTATACGAGAAAGAAATAAACACGCGAATTAAATAAGAATTAAAACGAGGGCGTTGGACCCTTTTTTGCAAAAATTAAATTAAATGATGGAATTAATTAATTAAAAAAAAAGAAAAGAAATTGTTTTTGGTATTTTTTTGTATTTTATGATTTTTATGAAAAAGAATTAATTAAAATAAAATGCTAACCCTAATTCTAATTGTTTTTAATTTATTAAGAAAAGATTAAATTTTAACTTAAAATTAAACCTAATTATTTTACATGCAATTTAATTATAAAAATAAATAATAGGAAATATTTAATTATTATGAAATAAAAAGAAAAAAGGAAAAGATTGATTAAACCCTAATTCTACCACTTTTAAATTAATTAAGAAAATATTAAGGTTTTCTCCTAAATTAAAACTAATCAATTAAAGTTATTTATTTACAAAAAAATACTAAAATAAAATATTTATTATTTTTTTATCTTTTCTGATTTTTTTATGTGTTTTTTATATATTATGACAATATTAAATTAATTAAAAACAATAATTAAAAGAAAGTAAAAAATAAAGAAAAATAAAGAATAATAAAAAAGGTTTGCAAACCTAGGGTGTTCAGACCCAAATAGGAGGTTTTTTTTTAGCAATCTGGGCCCATCAACCTTGGCCTCTTTGACCTTTTCCACTAGGATGTCCAGGCGTTGACTGACGTTCATCATAGTCCTGCAATCGTGACCCTTTGATTGGTCCTGGCACACGCGTGGATGGCTTGATTTTGAGGGTGTATGATGCGTCTTTCAGGCTGAAACTGCATGCAAGTATTAAAGAGAAAATAATATGAAAGGGGGTGAGGACCTGGGGCTCGAACCCAGGTCCTGAACATTACCACACATATGCCTAACCAACCAAGCCAAACGCGCGTATTGTACCTTAAACAACAAACAATAAATATAAAATAAACAAGTGTTAGTGGGGCGCTTTTCGCGCGAAATTTGAACCAGCCAATCAACTGATGCCACAGGATCGTCTTCCTCGTGGTTTTGTTTTCCTGAAAATATAAAAAAAACATTGGCAACGGTTTTTACACCGTTCCAGAAAATAGCCTTCCAAAAAAATAGCGATTAGGATTCCTGGCGTTAGAAATTAGGCGCGAGGGTCATTTTGTGTTCGTCTAAGAGCATTGAGTTGGATAGTCTAGGTCCCATGTTCCAATTGTTCAGGGTTTGGAAACCCCTAAATCAATTCTCACGAAACCCTAATATGCTCACATGGTGGATTCTTCGTTTTGGCATGAAACTCCAATCAACTTATGCAGTTAGCTTGCAAACATCATTCTAAACACAAAAACAACAATGAAACATATTAAAAATGCATGAATGATGGAAAACGATTTTGGAATTTTCCTTACCAACTTCAATGGTGATTTCGTGTTTTCTTGAGTATGGGACTTAGGGAATGATTGGAACACGTTCTATGATCCTCAAGGAAGCTAATGGAACAATTATTTGGCCTTGAATCGTCCTAGAACTAGGTTTTCAGAATTGAGTTTTCTTGATAAATTTCAAGTTTTCAAATGGTGTTTTCTGCGCAGCTTTTTGGTTCTCAGCATTAGGGTTGCGTTTGGTACTTATGTATGAGTGATCTAGGTCAAAGAAATCAATCAAAAGCCTTGGCATTCATGTCTTGCAAGATTTGATATCCAAAAATCTTTTCAAATATTTTTTCATGCTATTTTGTACAAATCATGGCCAATTGTCTTCAATTCTTTCCAAATCCAGCTATGCACGAAATATTGAGTATATAATATGCATAAAAAGATTTAAAACCTAGGTTTAGTATTTTTCATGTATTTATTTTAATTTAAATGAATTATTAATAATAAAAATCCAAATAAATAAATAAAAAATGATAAAAACTTCCCTTTGGGCCAAATGGTCGTGCACATGCCTTGGATGATGAATTGTGGAAGAAAAAGAGGCCCATTAGCAATTTTAAGTCATTTGAACCAATGTTGACTTTTCAAAATATCCAAAAATTTCCCAACTTCCACAAGGCATAACTTGCTCAATTTTTAAGCTTTGCTCATGTTCTAGGACATTTTGGAAAGGTCTTTGAGTCCTCTAACCAATGCCCTTGGTCCCATGTCATTTTGATTTACCAATATCAAGTTATGGCCTTTGACTTAAAGTCCCTTTTTGTTGACTTTTGAAAATGACCTATAATGTTGAAATTGATAACTTTTTCTGAGAGCATTTCTTGGACTTGAAGTATGAAGATGAGTTGTAGGAAATGTCTTTCTATTCAAAATGAGCTTTGGATGGGATTTTTATGATAATCCATGTGGAAGTTATGCCCTGGTCAATTTACAGTTGACTTTTTCAGCTGTCCAAATAAGGAAACTTTTGCATCTTGATGATTTTTGAGCCAAGCTTTGAGAATCATGATCAAGCATTGATCAAATGATGTTTGTGGCTTCAAAATGAGATGTTGACCAAAAATTTGAACTTTTGACTGTCAAATGACCATTTTGCCCCTACAGTTGACTGTAGTGCAATTAGGGTTTTGACTGTGCAATTTTGTGCTGAAAGTCTTGAAACTTTGTATGAGGATGCTTGACCATGTTTATAGGCATGTGGGACTTGATTGGACCCTTGGAAAATTCATTTCCTTGATCAGAGACCAAACCCTAATTTTGACTGTTTAGGATACCCTTGCACTGTGCAACCCTTGGAGAATTTTGCAGCTTAGCTTGGCAATTTCTTGAAGAATATGGGAGGGAAAATTTTGGGGTGCAACAGTGATCTTGAGGGTCTATAATGATCCATGAAAGTCATATGGGGTATTGGAAGTTCAAAAATACTTGTGCAATCTCAAACCCTAATTTTGGTCATCAGTGTTTAAGGAGGTGTCTTGAGCTGATCAAACCCTTAGTGCAGTCTTGAGTCCAAGGAGATCTTGTGAGAAAATTCTTGATAAGTGAGAGGGAGAATTTTGGGTTATAACATATTCATTCTTAACGTATACAAGAATCATTACAAAGTTGCTGTACTTAGGCATTTTCAAAATATTTTCAAACAAACACATACACAAAGCAATTTTCAAAGTGAGCTAAGCGATTAAGAGCCCGTAGATAACTATGGATGAAAATGGTGCTAACACCTTCCCTTTTCATAACCTACCCCACCTAACTCAAAATTCTCGAAGGTCTTTCCTGTTCTTTTCACCCTTTCCTTTATTGGATAAAAATAAAAGTCGGTGGAGACTCTTGCTATCCGCACATTTGCGATAAAACAAAAAACCAAGTCAGTTCTCCCACCATATTACAAGCATTCTTAGGGACTGTGATACGGTGGAGGAACCAACTGTTATACTGGTTTTACATTTGTATTCGCAAATGTTGTGGTAAGCAAGAGTCTCCATCAAATTTTCTTTTGTCCAACAAAGGAAAGGGTGAAAAGAACAGAAAAAGACCTTTCGAAATTATTTGAGTAAGGGGGCTAGATTATGGAAAGGGAAGGTGTTAGCACTCTTTCCATCCGTAGTTTATCTACGGGCTCATAGATGCTTATCTCATTTTGAAATACCTTGTGCTTTGTGTGTTTTAAAAGAGTATTTTGGAAAGACACCTTAGTGCGACGAACATTGTAATGTTTCTCGGAATGGTAGAGAACGTATACAAAGTGTTTGAAAAGGTTTTTGAAGGAAGTTTTGTGTAAGTGTAAAAATTATTTGAGCAAGCATCTAACAACTATCTACTTTACTCGAAAGGTTGTTCTTTTCCTCTTTTCCTTTAGACTTTGCTATCCTACTATTAGTGAGTATGTAACCCTGATCGTTGGATGTTTGAGGGACAATTGAAGGGAGGTTTATAGAGTCACAAAGGAAACTGGGCAAGAAACTTTAGTAACTCCCCTAAGGTTTTTTAGATCATTCTGAGGCAACGTTGAGAGGGTCATCGAGGAACTTATGATCTTTAAACTGGAGGGTATGTTAGAACATAGTTTGATTCTACAACCCTCAATTAGAGTTTTGATGATAACAAAATACGAGAATAAATAAATTGTAAGATTTATATATAAGACATATATGCTACTTAAAATTATGTTTTGTGTTTACAGAAACTCTGATGGAATCAGCATCAGAAGATCAGTATCAACATCAGCATCAGAAGATCAAACATGTGCTAAACACTGAAGCTACCAAATCATACGCTGAAGCCTGGTGAACAGAATCTGCGCATAAAAATACTCTGACTCTGATCAAGATCCTAACCAAGTCATCAGCACTCAGAAGCGTCAGCATAAAGGAAAGAACACTTTGATTACCATAAGCAGAGAACACTCTGAAGCGTTACTATGCATTCAAGACAGATTAATTACCAACGACTTTATTGAAATACAAGATTTTCTCAAAAAGGAAAGAACGTTATTAGCATTGAAATGGCTTTATGAACAACAACGTATCTCTTCCTATGCTATATAAACAAGTCAGTGTGAGAAAAGAAAAGGCTAATACTCTACACGCATATACACGCCTAAGCTAATAATCTACGCGCACACACTCATACAAATTGCTAAGATTTCCAACCACGCTTACTCTATAGCTCTAGCAATCCAATTTTTATTCAAAGCTCAATATTGTGTATTATCACAGTTGTGATATATAGTTTTATTAGAAAACATCAAACACACTTTTGTTCAATTATCTGTAAGAGAATTTCCTTGAGATAAATTGGTCTGTGGTTAAACTCAAGAAGGCTTTAAAAGTTTTTAAAGTAGTTGTTGTATTCAGTTGAATATAGTGGATTAAGACCTCGTTGGAGAGAGGCGAAATCACCTTGACGGGTGGACTAGAGTAGTTTGAGATCAAACGAACCAGGATAAAAATACCGTGTGGTCTAAGCTTTTGATTTTAAGATTTACAATTCAACCCCCCTTCTTGTGTTTTTCACATCTTCAGGGTAGCCACTAAAATCTCTCACATTTCGAGAGATGTTACTATTTTTCCGAAGGCAACCAAAGTGGGATACGCTAGAGGTGTATATGTGCAATTGTGTTGTTTTTTAGTTATTTTTGTCTTTGCATTAGGTTTGCTAGCGTTTTGTTTTATTCTTTCCATACAATCCTAGTAGGCATGCATCTAAACAATTCATAATTTACAGTAATCAAAAGTGCAGAAATGTAAATCTAACTATTACAAGGCTTCAGGGACGGAGATTATTACAAGTCCAAAACTTGGGGAAAAAAATAAAGAAAGTAGAGAAATAAAGAGTCCTAATTAATTCTATTACATCCCAGTATGAAGTTACAGAAAATATGAAAAATAAAATGCGAAAGGTAAAAACGCGCGTGAATTGAAATGACGTCTAATCCTAGACTAATTCTAAGTTAAAAAGGGAACTCTTTTTGTTGTTTTTATTTTATTTAAGAAAATGTTTAAATTAAATTAAGATTAATTAACCTAAATCTAAACTTGAAAGAAAATAGAAATAATTGAAGAAAGTTGAAACTAATAAAAGGGAATTAATTCTATTATTTTTTTGTATTTTCATCATGGAAAGAATAAATATAAATGAATTAAAAACTAGGTCTAATTAATTTTAATTAAGAAATAAATTTAAAATAATTAATTAATTAATTTAGGAGATTAATTTCATTAATAAAAAACCTAAAACTATATTTTTTGTGATTTTAATTATTTTTGCTGATTAAACAAGTTAAAATAAATTAAGAAAAGAAATAAAAGATAAAATAAAAACATGAATGGGCCTGAGTAGTAAAACAAAAACTGGGGGTGCATGTTCAAAAAAACACGCTAGGCCCAAATTGTTGAAGCCCAGGTTTCCAGTGGATCCAGTGAGGAATGCTCTGGAGAGTGCATGGTAGTCTGAGCATTGGAGGCGCTTGATCTGGATCAAGTGGTGATCTGATGGCTTGGATTGATGGTTTATGATGCACGCGTTTGGACTTGAAGCATCATATTTGCAGATAATATGTTAGAAAAATGAAAATGCAAGACCTGTGACTTGAACCCAGGTCCTCTCTCCAACGCACGCATTCATTTACCATTTGAGCTAGTTGATTATTCGTTACTATGAATGAAATGATAATATTATATTAGAAAAGGAAACAAATCAATATTTTAAAAACAAAATGCGCGCTGATGGGCCCCCTACATTCAAATTGACCAATCAGGGCACGCTTTTTTTGCCATGCAGCACACGCCAGAGTCAAAAGACCGGAGGGACGCCATAGTCAAACTGCAGTCGTCTTCTCCGGTGCATCAAAACATGGATCCTTCAAATTCGTTAGTTTTAATACAAAACAAAGACACTATCTTGCTTAAAATTCTGCCCTGATCACGAATCTGGCCTTAGATTGGCCAGAAAGCTCCTATATCCTGAGTTACAAATCGAAAACCCTAACACGGTTTGAATATGGAATCTCACGATCTAGACGTCATACATTCCATGTAATGCTCTTAACATGTTCTAAGGATGCCCAAAAACTTATACACACATGTTAAAACATTCAACAATTCGTAAAAATAAAGACTTGAGTTTGAGATTATACCAAAACGGTGATGACTTGGATTTGATGATCTGGGATGTTTCATGCTTTGAGAATGGTTAGAACAGGTCCCTGGGAACCTTATGAGCAACGTATGATCACTAGTTTAAATTGAGGGCGCCTGCAAAACGTGTTTCAATTTTGGCAACTTTGGTTGAAATTTTGGAATTTTTGTGGAGCTCTTGTAGGGCAATATATTCGTCTGTAATGCTTGTAGATGTGTTGTATAAATAGAGGAGGTGAGATTAGGGAGGAAATAGGGAAAGAATCCAAGCCATAAATCCATGATGAAAACAAAATATTTCCATTTGAAAACTTGCCAAATTTGAATATTTCATGCCATGTTGAGTCTTGGGTGAAGCTGTACATATTTGCAAGAAAAATGGGTCTTGAGGCTGACCCAAAACACTACCCACATGTCAAAATCATTAACCTATTATTTTATGCATTTATTTTGTATTTATTTAATTTTAAATTAAACAAAAATCAAAATAAATATACATAAAATCAAAAGCATGCAAAAATGGATTTAGAGGTCCTTCATAAGGTCATGAGAGTGTTTGAACTTCAAAAAGTTAGGTCATTGACCTAAAAGTTCAAATTTGCTCAATGCACAATCTTTGAATTTTCTCAAATTTTCCCAACTTGGGGAATCCATAACTTACTCAATTTTTATATCATGATGGTGATCTTGGAATTTTTGGAAAGCCCAAGATGCCTAATTAAAACCTTCTTTTGATCAATTTTTCATTTGAAGATTTATCTTGATGTAAATGGTCTTGACAAAAAGTGTCTTTTGTTGACCTTCTGAAAATGACATGTAATGTATGAGCTTGTATCTTTCAAATGGTGCATTTATTAGACTTGAGAGATACAGAGAAGTTGTAGGGAATTGGATTCTATTCAAAATGAGCCTTGGTTGGGGAAAAATGGATGAAGTATTAGAAAGTTATGCCTGGTCAAAGTTTAGTTGACTTTTCCTATAGAAACTCTAATTTTACAATTCTTGACTTTTGATGAATTAAGGGCATTCCTTGAGGAATCATGATCAACCTTTGATAAAATGATTAATATCACTTCAACATGTTGATGTTGACCAAAAATCTTAAAGTTTGACTATATATGGGCCTCATTTGACTTTTGACCTAGTATAGTTGATTTTCAAACATTTGAGCAATTGACTGAGCAATTGATTTTCAAACATATTAGGAATATGGAAAACATTTGAGACCTTTGGATCTCACACATCTTGGTGAAAAGTGAAACCCTAATTAGAGGTTCATTTCTTAAGAGGAGAACGTGTGTGATCAATTCTTGGTCAACCTTGAGAAATTTAAGACCTCAATGAGCATGTCTTGATTAAAATGGGAGGGGAAATTTTGGGGTACAACAGGGACATATGAGAAACCATGATATCCACTTGAGGCATTAGAAGCCTAATTTTTCTTGAGAAAAGTGAAACCCTAGTTGTAGGTCAACTGCTTAAGAGGAGAGTTTGTCTGGCCAACCCTTGAGTAATCTTGAACAATTGAGGACCCTAGGAGCATGAGAAGATATCTTGAAGAATATGGGAGGGTAAATTTTTGGGTTCAACGGCTGCCCATGTTCAATCTTCTTAAACCTGAAGAGTTAGATTGACACATCCACCATTCGTGACCTGAAGGTGGAAGAGGATTGAACACTGAAGTGCCCAAAAATTTGCATTCGTAGGTGCATGAAGTAATGCTGTTGGTTGATAGTATTGCTTGAATGGGCTTAAATATGAAATTCAGAGAGATGATAGAATGTCGTCAGGGACGGGCTTAAATATTCCATCCAAAGTGATTGTTGATAGGAGTATCAGAATGAGTCCACGCTCGACATGATCTGATGGAATGAAAATTTTAGAAGAAAAATGCTTTTCAGAACAAAGGCCCTAAAGGAGATGCTTTTCAGAATTCAGTCTCTGAAGGAAGATGCTTTTCAGAATTCCATATTTGATGAGAGATGCTTTTCAGAATTCAGTCTCTAAGGGAAATCATTAGGTCATCTAGATAGTTGCCCCGTCCTATTTCGGGAATTGATCTGAAATCTATTTTTTATTGGTAAACTTGTCCTGTTTCGGGAATTCATATCGCCTGGTCATATAGATAGTTGCCTCGTCTTGTTTCAGAAATTACATGCAACCTATTTTTTGTTGGTAAACCCGTCCTATTTCAGGAATTCATACCGCCTGGTCATATAAATTGTTGCCTCATCCTATTTCGAGAATTAATCTCTGACCCACTTTTTTTTTTTGTAAACTCGTCCTGTTTCGGGAATTCATACCGCTTGGTCGTATAAATAGTTTCCCTGTCTTGTTTCAGAAATTACTTTGTGACCTGTTTGAAAATTGATGATGATATTCGTCTGTTAAATTTTATCTGAAAAGGCAAAATTAGCTTTATGTAATGTCGTGATGCATGTAATGCATTAATGATGCTCTCAAGATAAATTAGGATGTTATATGCGTTTCAGTATGAATATTCTATGATGTATGGACGCAATATGTTTTTGAAGTGTATCGGTAGCTCCTTGTAACAATGTCTAGCTGAGGAAAATAAATCTCAGACTGTTGCTGGGAATGAAGAAAGTGTTTCTTCAACTTTTGTTCGGAATAATTTTGCCGGTGATTCCTGCTTTCTGTTTGAGGCTGCTGGGGGATCTTTGGCTTTTGCTTGAGGATAGAGGCATTCAAGGAGATTCGGTCGTCCACCATTCTTTTTTTTGAAGGATTTGATTCTTATGCACCTTGACTGGGGTTAAAAGTGATGGATATTCCTCTTGTATGCTATCTATCCAGGTTTCAGATACCGTAGCAACTCTTATGGGGATAGAAACATTGATTAAACCCTGCTGGAGAAGAGAATTTCATTAAGGAATTACAGCGTTGGAGTAATGAACTCCGCTGGGGAATTAAGTTCATGTAAATCATGTCGAGGAAATAATCTCTGGTGGGGATTGGAATTTTATAGTCAGTGTTGAAGAAGTCTCCATTGTATAGTGGGGAAATGATCAAACTTCCTTATCTACTGGGAGATCTATTGGGATGATGATCAGACCAAGCTATCAATTAGGGATATGAAGGTGAACTGCTGGAAGATGCCCGAATTTCTGCCTATGGGCATCTTAGACTTGTTGAGGAATATATCTCTGTTGGGGACGATCTTGCGAAGATGACTCTGTAGAGATAGTTTCATGGAGATTTCTGTGGGGATTTACGAATGACTTAAACATTATCTTAACTCCTAGAGTCATCGATAAATTCTAATCATGTTTTCATGCATATATTTGTAAATGGTAATCATATTTAAATGCATATGTTTATTCAATATAATCATTGGACGTTTTCGCAAACAAAACAGAGAAAATAAAAAATAGTTTTTTTTCTTCTGAAATTGAAAATGATTGTATTTATTTGGAAGATTTATCTATAAACATATAGTTTTATACAAAGAGTCAGAACTCCTAGTAAGAGGAAATCGTCGTGAAAAGAAAAAAAGTGTACAAAGAGAAACAGGGAAAAACAGCTATGTGGAAATGATCCCATCGAGTTTCAACTCTACTATTGCCTCTATGTCTTCAAGCATCTCATCCCTTACTGTCGAAAGAAGTTGACTGGATTGATTTGTACCATTTGAACTTGATGTTGGTAATTATGGTGGCCGTAAGTAGATAATCCAACGAGACATAGTCGTACGCTTTAATCCCTAACTTTTGTCTGGACAGCCCTTTCGGGTTTTCAGTCCACCAGGATACCCTTTTTTCCCAAGTCACCGTTGCACCTTTTTGACTTTCCAAGTGTATAATTTTTTTTTATATATATCCCTAACTTTTTCCCGAACCCTTTTGGTTCGCCGAGATGCCCTTATTTTTGCCTAGGCCAGTGAATCTAGAGGGTCTTTTCTTCATGCGTAGTATTTTTTAACTATGTCTATTGTTGTAACCCAAAATTTTCCCTCCCATTTATACTCAAAACATATTCCTAGAGGTCCTCAATTGCTCAAGTGGACTAAGAATTGACCAGACAAATCCTCCTCCTAAGACAATGAGCCCCAAACTATGGTTTCACTTTTCATCAATATGTTTGAGTTCCAAGGGTCCTAGATGACTTCCATTTCCCTATATGTTCTCAAGATCATCCATGCCAATTTTCATGCCTTGCACAAGGAGTTTGCTCAGTCAACTGCATAAATGCCTGAAAATAAACTGTGCTAGGTCAAAAGTCAACTGTTACCCTCATATAGTTAAACTTCAAGATTTTTGGTCAACATAAACATTTTGAAGTAATATTCATCATTTGATCAAGGGTTGATTATGATTTCTCAAGGAATGCCCCAAATTCATCAAAACTCAAAAGTTGCTAAATTAGGGTTTCTAAAGGAAAAGGCAACCAAACTTTGACCAGGCATAATATTCTCGTACTTTATCAGAAATTTATCATCCAAGGATCATTTTGAATAGAATTAAATTCCCTACAACTCATCTTCATCCCTCAAGTTCAAAAAATGCACTCATGAAAAGATTTAAATTCAGATATTATAGGTCATTTTAAAAAGTCAACAAAAACACCTTTTGGGTCAAAGCTTCTTACATGGACATGGAAGATCCAATTCAGATGAAACCAAAAGGGTTGTTTAGATGACATGCTAAGCTTTCTAATAAGTCAAAGAAAACCCTATTAGGGTCAAAATTGAGAGATATATGCATTGTCAAAGTTGGCCAATTTTGGAAATTTGCCCAAAGTCAACAGTGCTCAAAATTGCATTTTTTCTCAAATGTGCCTAACTTTTTTATGCTTGAAACATACTCCTAGCCTGGTCCATGACCCATACACCTATCCATGCATTATTGGGTTTATTTATTTAATTTATTTTGATTTTATCACTAATAAAATCAAATAAAATCAAGTAAATGATACAAAATAATAAAAAGTTATTTTGATTTGATTTTTCATTAAAGGACAATCAAAATATGTTGTACAACATCAAGCAAAACCGTGCCAAGTCATGAGAGGAAGGATATTCAAAATTGGAAAGATTTGAAGCAAAATTGAAAGGCATTGATATCTTTGATCTCTTGGCATTTTTGTTGACCTATAGTGATTCAATATATAAACACAAAAATCCCAACCCTAAGGGACACGCATAGCTGCCTTCACAAACCTTAAAAATATTTCTCAAAAATCCAAAGAAAAGTGCCATTCGTATAAAGAATCTCAGCTCTTTTCAAGACAAACCAAGCATTCAATCTTCCTCCTGAAGACTCCAGGAGGCATTCCCCACCATTAAGCAAGCCCATAAATTCCCTCACGCGATCCATCTGATTGGTGAATTTTCTCTACTCTCAAACTCACATAATACTTAACTTAAATCCATATCAATTACATACATGTGTTTCTATTGATGATTGTGAGTGTTTGAACGTATAACATGTAAAACTAAGACCCACAATCGTCCTCTACCATTAACGACCGCGGTTTCACTTTTTTCCATAGCGATGCTTGCAGGCTGTTTTAGGACATGAGAATGTCACCATTGGATCCACAACCCTCGAATTAGGGGGGGGGGGTAAGGTCTAGTTATTTCTATTTTTTCAGGTTTATGCTTGTTTGAGAAAAAGAGGGGACCGAAGAAGATGACCGGAGCTAGGGCTCCGGTGCTTCTCTAGTGGGTCAATGCTGGGGCGATAGTCTGTCTGTGGCGTGGCATTTGGTTACATTTTGATTGGGTCGTTTAATAACCAGTGGCCCCGTGTTGCTTGTGTGTGTGACAAAGTAGAAATTAACAAGCTTTTCCCTTTATTTTATTTTTGTTTGATTATCATAAACGAATGACTAGTAGCGCAGATTGCCAGGGAATGAGTATGCAATGTTAAAGACCTGTGTTCGATCCTAGAAACCCAATTTTTCATTTTCTAATATTTTTATGCAGGATCTAATGCACCACCCTACCAAGTGTGCCTACCATACACCACAACACCTCATCATTGGGTCATCTCCATCCCGGATCTAACGCCTCAAGCATGCAGGCGCGTGGTGTACCTTTTTGGCCAGCGTCTCACTAGATCAAACGTCAGCTTTGAGCCAACTATGTTGGGCCTTGAAATTTCAAACAATGCACCTCCCAGATTACTACTTCACCAGGCCCAATTTAATTCTTTTTTTAACTTCTTTTATTTGTTTTAATTATTTTTCTTAATTATTTTTACAAAAATTATATATATTTTTTAAAATAAAAAAATCAGAAAAACATTAAAATCAGATTTTTTCATAAAATATTTTTTATTTCATTAATTAAATTAGGTTAATTAAAATAACTTAGATTATTTTTTTTCATAATTAAAATAAATTAGAAAATTAGTGTTAATTTGCAAATATTTAATTTTCTCAATAAAAAAATAACAAAAATATTTTCTTTGATTCCCTTTGAATTTAGACTTTGATTCCCGTATTTAATTCGTCGAGCGTGCAATATTTTATTCCAATTATTGTATTTGCTTCAAGTTTGTAATAGCTTTAAATTAGGGTTTATTTTACTGTTTTTTATTTTATTGTTCAATCCCTAGTTTTTTGATTATGTAACCCCTCTCCGAAGCCATGTAATAGCGTAGATTTACTTTTCCGCTTTTAATTTTCTGCAACTATAAACTGTTAGATGATTGATAATAGGCTTGCATGCAAAAGATAAATCAAATTAAATGATCATAGAAAACCCGAATTGTGCAAAGTTAAATAAGATGAGAAATAAACACTTGCACATGCTCACCCCTAGGGTTTTCCCCACTTCGACTGCCTTCGGTAAACGATCGTGAAGTATAGGGAGTCTTAGTGGTTGTCCTCTAGTCCCAAAAGATAAAAAATGACCCATTCGAATGTTACCTCGGAAAGATCTTTAGGACTCTAGGATAATTACTAAGGTTTCCGAACCATTTCTTTAGTGATCGTATTTATCCCTTTCGTCCCATTCGATTGTCCCTTAAACTCCAATGGTGGAGCTACCTACTCCTTAATAGTAGGATAGAGTAGTCTAAAGGAAATGAGAAAATGAACAGACTTTTTCGAGTAGGTAGAAACTTTTAAGTACTTGCTCAAGTAAACATTTTTACACTTTCAAACAAGCTTTTCAAACAAAGTTTTCAAAAACATTTTATCACACCCTTGAGGACTGATACAAGGGTTACCATAAAGTGAAATGCCGTACCAAGGCAAATTTCAAAACTTTTTCATGCACACAAACACACGAAAGAAATTTCGAAAATTAGAAAGTACCTAAGAGCCCATGGAAAACCATGGATAGAAAGGGTTCTAACACCTTCCCTTTCTATAATCTACCCCCCATACTCAGAAAACTCTCGAAAAATATTTTTTATGTTCTTTTTCCTTTTCCTTTGTTGGATAAAATAAAAGCTGGTGGCGACTCTTTCTTACCGCGACATTTGCGAACAAAAAACGCAAACCAGTATAATAGTCGGTTCTTCCATCGTATCACAGAATTGGCGACTCTGCTAGGGACTTATAATAAAGTGGGGTTCACCTTAGGATTTAGGTAATTCTTAATTTCTTCTTTGGTTTGTCTTGTCTGATTTAATTTTAAGGGTATCTATTTGGGTTATTTGGATCCTAAACCCGAATCAGGGGAATTCCTTTTAGGTAAGTAGCAATAAACTATGAGGGAGCTTTGTGGGGTATACCGACACAGTTGAAACAATAGCTACGTTTATGCGATACTTTGGTGTGTACTGGTAGCCCTTGAGTAATCAAGGAGAATATGGGGCCGCTGCATGGTATCATAAAGCATCAACTGAACTTAGCACCTTAATTGACCAACTTGTCTTTTAAGACGTAGTGAGATAGCCGTCTTTGGTGTAAACCCAAATCCGGTTGATACTCGATGCTACACTCATTGAGGTTTGACTCTCGAGTTTTGTTTGGTGGCAAGTCAATTGTCTATCGAAACTAAATTTGGGGGAAAGATCGGCGATATTGAGATCCCTTAGAACTCGGTTATTATATTTAGGAGTGGTTGAACCAATCCAACTTCAAAAGGGTATACCTTAAAATCCATGAAAGCCTTAAACCTAAGGTCTTTGTGTGATTTTCCTGTGTTTGCTATATCTACTATGTCTGAGCATAATCATGACATCATAACATAGCATATCATACTAACCATTTCAAGGATTCTTAGGGTTTACTTTTGTCTTGTTTTGTAGGATATGGCCCTTGCCCGCATATTCACTATCCAAGTCAGTCTGGTAAAGTTACCTCCTCAGCTTAAGGAATTAGTATCAAGGGTTCCTGAAAGCTCTCCCTTAACTGAAAGACATGGTAAACTTCTCAGCTTGGTCACCTCAAACCCTGATGAAGAAATGCTAAAAGTGCTCTTCTAGTTCTTTGACCCTCTACATCACTGCTTCACTTTTCCGGATTACAGTTAGTGCCTACTATGGAAGAGTTTTCTCTGTTACTGGGGGTGCCTATCCTTAACAAGGTAACTTTAAATACCATGGAATGAGACCCTAAACCTGAAGATCTGGCTAAAGCTCTGTCCTTACAGCGGTCTGACGTAGTAGCAAATTGGGAAACCACGAGAGGTGTCAAGGTTTTTTTTGGCTAAGTTCTTGTTTGAGAAAGCTCATCATTTTTGGGATACCATGGACTTACAAGCTTTTGAAGAGGTATTATCCCTTCTCATCTATGGGTTGGTACTGTTCCCCAATCCGGACCAGCTCATAGACGTGAATGCGGTTAAGGTTTTCTTGTCGCGCAATCTGGTACCTACTCTGCTTGGAGATATCCTACATTCTCTGCATACTCGCACTATAAAGAGAAGAGGGGCCCTTCCATGTTGCACTCCTATTTTGGCTAGGTGGTTTATTTCTCACCTACCCTGATCCGTCCCGAGGAATGAACAGGGTTTGAGGTGGTATCATAGGCTAATGACTCTTACACATTCAGGTATTCATTGGTGTCCTTGATCCTTGGAGAATGTTACCATCATTGATTGATGCGGAGAATTCCCTAATGTCCCTCTCTTAGGAATTAGGGGAGGAATCACTTACAAACCTTGTTTGGTGCTGCAACAATTTGGATATGCGAGAAGGGATGGTCCTCATGACACACTTATCCAAGGAATCGTCTTCGACTGCAAGAATGATGCTCAGGGTTACCGTAAAAGGTTCATGCGAGCTTGGGGCATGGTATAGAGAGTTGATAGAAAGACACTGGGGCACAATAACTCAATCCCTCTTGATCCTTATCTCAAATGGGTGCGAGCTCGTGCTCAAAGCCTTATGATGTCTTACCCTGCCGTCCTACCAACGATTATGGAACCGGTTGCTGAAGGAGACACTTCTTATCTTGTTCTCCATCTTGACATGCCGACTGATCATGAGGAATTACAAAAATCCTAGGTTCAACTTAAAGAGGAGCAAGATACGTTTGAAACTCAATTCTACGCCAGTGAGAAGAAGGTCCTGGAACTCACTAGGCTAATTCGTGAAGATAGGAATATAAACGCCTACGTTGCACCAAAGAGGATGCGCTCATAGGAGACCTAATTTTCTTTTTGCTTTAAGTTTTGTTTTGTTGTAAGCCTAAAAGGAACCCTTTGTAACAATTCAAACTTATTAATATAATTAACGTGTGTTTCTTTTGGTTAAGAAAATTTGAGCCTTTAAGAGTCCTTGAGATCATTGCATACGCATATCATCCATGACATTGCATAAACATGTTTCTCATCTTCTTTGCTATTTATTTCAATAATAATGAGTTTTGAACAAAGTATCAAGGACCTCCAGGCACAAAATGCCAAATTTCAGCAAATGTTCGTAACTTTGGCTAAAGGGAAGGAAGATCTGAAGGCCCTTATTCTGAAAGAAAGGAAGAAGAAGAAGAAGAAGAAGAAGAAGACTGTTGGCGTCCTGAATCTGGGCAGAGGATTCAAGGGACCATTGAAGCAACCGGTTGATCTGACCTCCTCATCCAAAGAAGGGGAGACTCAAGAGAGAGAGAGAGAAACAATGGAGGAGGACCCTAGCCCTGAGGTTTCTGATAATGACACAGATTACAATGATGAATAGTGTCCTCCTGCTGAGGATAGATACAAACAGTTAGAGGATCGTCTGAGCGCAATGGAGATCCAAAAAATACCAGGGCTGGATTTCGAAGAGCTGGGTTTGGTATCTGGGGTAGTCATCCCACAGAAGTTCAAGGCTCCGGTATTTGCAAAGTATGATGATGTGTCTTGTCCCATGCTTCATCTTCGTTCCTATGTGAGGAAGATTCAGCCTCACACTGCTAATAGGAACTTGTGGGTCCATTTCTTCCAGGAAAGTCTGTCCGGGACTCAGCTTGAGTGGTTCTATCAATTGGAGGGAACCAATGTCCACAACTGGGAAGATCTGGCTACTGCTTTTTACAACAAGTATCAATATAACACTGACCTTGCCCCTACCCATACTCAACTCCAGAGTATGTCCATGGGTGCAAGTGAAGGTTTCAAGGACTATGCATAGAAGTGGAGAGATCTGGAAGGGAGAGTCCAACCCCCTTTGTCTGATAGGGAGTTGGTGGATATGTTTCTTGGTATGTCGTCTGGTCCATTCTTCATTCACTTGATTGGTAGCTCCTCAGCTGGTTTCACCGAGCTGATATTGACTAGAGAAAGGGTAGAAGCTGGGATCCAGAGTGGCAAGATCCAGAAAGACACCTCATCAAGTATCGTGAAGAAGCCATTCACGGGTAAGAAGGAGGTCAATGCCATTTATAGCCCAAGAGGTCAGAGCAGAGCTGAGCGTCGTCCAACGGTAGAGGCTATGATCATACCTAGGCTTGCGACTACTCAACATCGAAACAACCAGCAAAGGGTAGAAAGACCGCAAAGGCAGTTCACCCGGATTAATACGACATTGACCGAGGTTTACCCCATCTGTTAAGATCTAACTTGGAAAACTTAAAGGAGGCTCCGAAGAATCCTAACACCTCATCTCCTCGTTATAATCCAAACGCTCGGTGTGCTTACCATTCTGAGAGTCCAGGCCATGATACAAATGACTGTTGGGCTCTGAGAAATAAGATACATGATCTGATCGAAGCCAAGGATATTGAGTTTGATGCTCCGGAGTAGCCTAATGTCATAACTGCTGCCATTCCTAAGCACAACTGTGGTGTTAATACCGTTGATACTGATCTATTTGTTACCTCTGTTGATGAAGTTTCCACTCCTCTCATGATTGTCAAGAAGAATTTTTTGCTACCCGGTTTATTTCCGGGCTGTGGTGAAGGTTGCCACATGTGTTTATCTCTACCTTCTGGTAATTATTTTCTGAAAGCAGTTGTCCAACGCCTGATGGATAGCAGAGAAATTTTGTTTGAAAAGACTCTGATTCTGATTGTTCCACATGAAGATGTTGCTATCATAACTATTTTCGCAAAATCCTTCAAAGGTCTCCTCTAAAAGACCTGTTAGGATTACACCTTCTCTAAGAATTGCTCCGTTGATAATCACTTTTCCTGGTCCTATACAGTACTCCTCAGACAAAGCTGACCCTTGAAATTATGGCGCCAACGTTTACTATCATGGCGTCAAACAGGATTTGAAGACTGAAGAAGTTGATCCCGATGTCAATAACATTGTCCGGATCAACAAAGTTATACAAAGTGGAAGTGTTTTATCTCCCGAGATCTCCCCGAAGACTGTCGCTAAGCCTATTGTTATTCCATCTGTTGTTCCTGCTAGTACTTATGCTACTACTCCCATTCTTAATCCAGTTGTTATCCCTGCCGATGAGTCATCTAGGACTAAGGGAAAAAAACCTATAAGTGAGCCTGCCCGGACGGAGGCACCTAGAAAAGTTGTTTTGGAATCCTATAAGAAATAAATAGAGGAAATTTTAAAAATAATCAAGAAGAGCGACGACAATGTGGTCGAGCAGCTGGGGCAGACCCCTTCGAAGATATCAATGTTGTCTCTGCTGTTGTGTTACGAGGCCCATGCAAAGGCTTTGATTGCATTTCTCAAGACTGCGCATGTGCCGCAAGAAACCTCCACTGACCAATTCAAGGACTGCGTGACCAGTTTGACTGCTGACAATGCGTTAGATTTTTCAGATGCCGATTTGACACCAAAGGGGAGAAAGCATAATGATGCTCTGCATGTATCGATCGAATGCAGGGGCACTACTATGGCTCATATGCTGGTGGACACTGGATCGTCACTGAACGTTCTGCCTAAGAAGGCTCTTGATTGGCTAGATTATGGAGGCTTGACCTTAAAGCCCAGTAACATTGTGGTGAGGACTTTTGACGGGTCAAAAAGAATGGTGCATGGGGAGATGGACATCCCTGTCAAAGTAGGTTCCCAGACCTTTGAATCCACCTTCTACGTGATGGATATCAGGCCATCATACTCTTGTTTGTTGGGTCACCCTTGGATCCATGAATCGGGGGCCGTTACTTCTACGCTGCACCAAATGCTGAAGTATCCAGTGAAGTGGAAGATTTTCATTGTGCATGGTGAAGAGGAGTATATGGTAAGCCACCTGAACTCTTTCAGGTATGTGGAGATGGACGGGGAATTCATAGGACCCCTTTTCAAAACTTTGAAGAGGTTCCCCAGATTATGGCATCAACCGAGGCCATCACTAGTGCGCCGAAGATCACCAAATCTCCTTCGAAGATGGATTCTCTCAAGGACGCCAAAGTGGTAGTTGAAGAAGGTGGGTGTACTATTTGGGGACAACCCCCTGATTTTCCTTATAAAACTGACAAATTTGGTTTGGGCTTTACTTTAGGAGCTCAAAGGGTTGTTCGACATGCTCGGGCTGGAGGACCCTCCTACGCATCAGCAATCGTGGGGTTAACGCTATAGAAGACAATGATGAGGATTCTGATATTGACAGTTGGATCTACCCTACTACCAATGGTGGACCTAGTAACTGGACGGCCAGAGATTTTGTGCCAATTTCTTTTGTTAAGCAATAATTGTCTTACTTTTTTTTTAGAATTTGTAATAAACAATATAAACTCTATGGTCATGTGTCTTACCCAAGGCACAATGGTTTATTTGTGAGGGTTATTATATGTAATTTTCATATGTAATTTTCATATGTCATCAATAAAACATTGGACGTTTCTTGCATACAAATTTTTCACTCTCTATTTTCTTTTCTGATTTTTCACTTTATCAATACAGTTATGCTCTTACACACACTCACATATCAAACTGCAGATCCATATCCACTCTAGATCCCATTGATAACATTTCTGCTATTGCTAGTTATAACTTCGAAAATATGATCAACCAAGTCGAGGACGAAGGTGAGGAAGATTGCGAGTTTCCTGGAGAACATGCTAGGTTGTTACAGTAGGAAGAGAGGGCTATACAGCCTCATGAAGAGCTAGTTGAGACGATAAACTTGGGTATGGAGGTAGACAAAAAAGAAGTCAAGATCGGCACAAATCTGGAGATTAATGTCAGACAGCGGTTGATACAGATGTTGCATGACTATGTTGAGATTTTTGTCTGGTCATATGACTACATGCCTGGTTTTGACACTAATATTGTGGTATATCGTCTTCCGACTAAAGAAGATTGTCCTCCAGTTAAACAAAGGGTCCGCCATATGCGCCCTGAAATGTCAGAGAAGATTAAAGCAGAGGTTATGAAACAGTTCAACACTGGGTTCCTAACTGTCACCTCCTATCCGCAGTGGGTTGCTAACGTTGTTTCGGTACCTAAGAAGGACAGTAAGGTACGGATGTGTGTGGACTACAGAGACCTGAACAGGGCAAGCCCCAAGGATGACTTCCCCCTTCCCCACATTGATGTTCTGGTTGACAACACCGCATAACACAAGATATTTTCCTTCATGGATGGGTTCTCTGGGTACAATAAGATCAAGATGGCTCCTGAAGACATAGAGAAGACAACCTTCATCACACAGTGGGGCACCTTCTGTTACAAGGTGATTCCTTTCGGATTAAAGAATGTTGGGGCAACCTATCAACGAGCCATGGTAGCTTTTTTCCTTGATATGATTCACCATGAGATAGAGGTTTATGTTGATGACATGATAGTCAGGTCTCAAATCGAGGAAGAACACATGGATCATCTACAAAAGTTGTTTGACAGGATGAAGACATACAAGCTAAGACTGAATTCGAATAAGTGCACCTTTGGGGTAAGGTCTGGTAAACTTTTGGGGTTCATCATCAGTGAAAAAGGTATTCAGGTAGACCCTGCAAAGGTGAAGGCCATACAAGAGATGTCGGCTCTCCGTACTGAGAAGGAAGTTAGAAGTTTCTTGGGACGCTTAAATTATATCGCCAGGTTCATTTCACATCTGACTGCTAGATGTGAGCCAATCTTCAAGCTCTTGAAGAAAGACCAAGTGGTAAAGTGGAATGACGAATGCCAGACCGCTTTCAAAAGAATCAAGGAATACCTTTAAGAACCTTCAATTTTGATGCCTCCGGTTGAAGGAAGACCTTTTATATTATACTTAATGGTACTAGACAATTCAATGGGGTGTGTGTTGGGGAAGCATGACGAGTCTGGTCGAAAATAGCATGAAATATACTACCTTAGCAAAAAGTTTATCGAATGTCAGACAAGATACTCACTGCTCGAGAAAACTTGTTGCGCTTTGGCATGGGCTGCTCGCTGACTAAGACAGTATATGTTGACCCACACTACTTTGTTGATATCTAAGATGGATCCAACCAAGTACATTTTCGAGAAGCCCGCTCTCTCCGGAAGAATAGCAAGATGACAAATGATCCTTACCGAATACGATATCCAATATACAACCCATAAAGCAATTAAAGGAAGTGCATTGGCAGATCATTTGGCTCATCAGGCCATGGATGACTACCAGTCCATGAATTTTGAGTTCCCGAACGAGAATACTATGCTAGTGATTGACTATGAAGAACCTGTACCAGATGAAGGACCTGAAGAAGGATCCTGGTGGACTATGGTTTTTGATGGAGCTTCAAACGCACTCAGTAATAGCATTGGAGCTATAATCATATCTTCTGAGGGCTGTCATACTCCTTTCACCACCCGACTATGCTTCAAATGTACTAAGAACATGGCTGAGTATGAAGCCTGTATCATGGGTCTCAAAGCTGCTATCGACTTAAGGATCAAGTTCTTAAACTTTTTCGGGGATTCAACTTTGGTGATAAGTCATATCAAAGGATAGTGGGATACGAAGCATCCGAAACCCATCCTGTACAAAGAGCATGTACTAACGTTGCTCCCACACTTTGAGGAGGTAACCTTTGAACATTTACCACAAGAGGAGAATCAGTTAGCGGACGCGCTAGCTACCATGTCTTCTATGTTGAAGGTCAGGTGGGACAACGAAGCTCCCCAAATCACCATTGAGAGGTTGGATACACCAGAGAATTGTTATGATATTGATACTGAAGAGGTAGCAGACAAACCTTGGTTTCACGAAGTAAAAAGGTATCTTGAGGCTCAAGAGTATCCCGAGGGAGCATCTGTCAACGACAAAAAGTTTCTGAGAAGGTTCATCGTGAAATTCTTCCTCAGTAATGGAATCCTCTACAAGAACAACCATGATTATACCTTACTATAGTGTGTACACAAGAACGAAGCAGGGAGGATTATGACAGATATACATGAAGGTACCTTCGGAACCCATTCAAGTGGAAATACCATGGCTAAGAAGATCCTACGGGAAGGATACTATTGGTCCACAATGGAAGCAGACTGCTATCAGCATTCCCAAACTTGTCATAAATGCCAGATCTATGCTGATAAGGTGCATGTGCCTCTGGTTCCCTTGAATGTCTTGACGGCTCCCTGGCCCTTTGCAATGTAGGGAATTGACATGATCATAGAGATTAGACCTACCGCTTCTAATGGGCATCGCTTCATCCTGGTGGCGATTGATTATTTCACGAAGTGGGTTGAAGCTGCCTCCTTTGCTACCGTTACCAAGAATGTTGTGGCGCGGTTTATCAGGCATAACCTGATCTGTCGGTATGGTGTGCCAGAGAGGATCATCACTGATAATGGTACGAATCTAAATAACACGATGATCAACGAACTCTGTAAACAGCTTAAGATACAACATCATAACTCTTCTCCCTACAGCCGAAGATGAACGACGCTGTTGAAGCTGCTAAAAAGAACATCAAGAAGATCATACAAAAGATGAAGGTGACATATAAAGACTGGCACAAATGTTACCATTTGCTCTTCATGGGTACCACACCTCACCACAGACGTCAACAAGGGGAACACCCTATTCTTTGGTATATGGCATGGAGGCAGTCCTACCTATTGAGGTCCAGATCCCTTCTTTAAGGATTATGAAGGATGTTGGTTTGAACGAAGACGACTGGATCCAAACTTGACTTGATCAATTGAATTTGATCAATGAGAAAAGACTTACTGCTGTCTGTCATGGTCAAATGTATCAAAAATCGATGATCAAGGCTTTCAACAAAAAAGTCAGACGCCAAGAATATCAAGTAAGGGATCTCGTAATCAAGCGCACCATACTGCAACAAGGTTATCCCAGGGGAAAATGGACTCCCACATACACAGGGCAATTTGTGATTAAAAACATTTTCTCGGATGGAGCCATAATTCTGACCACCATGGACGGTGATGACCTTCCTCACCCTGTCAATGCGGAAATAGTGAAAAGATACTACGCACGATTAAAGACCCTCTAGGTTGACTGGCCTAGGAAAAAATAAGGGCTTCCCATCAAACCAAAAGGGTTCAGGCAAAAATTAGGGATGAAAACGAAAAATCTATACACCCGGCAAGTCGAAAACCTGAAAAAATGGCTTGGGCAAAAAAGGGTATCTCGGTGGACTGAAAACCCGAAAGGGCAGTCCTGGAAAAAGTTAGGGATGTAAAGCGTATCACTATGTCCCATTGGATTATCTTGCGACCAGACCTCAGTATCAACTATCAAGCTCGAACGACACCAATCAATCTAGTCAGCTTCGGACAAGCAGCAAAGTGATGAGATGCTCGAAGATATAGCGACAATAGCAGAATTGAAACTTAATGGGATTATTTCACATAGCTGTTTTCTTTTTGTTGTACACAATATTGTATAGCTTCCATTTTTCACGGCGGCGTTCTCTTACTAGAGCGTCAACTTCCTTGTACAAAAACGCCTATTATAGGCCAACTTCAAAAATTAATACAAGTCATTTTTACAAAACCACTTGTTTTTCTTTTTCTGTTTTGTTTTGCAAGAACGTCCAATGGTTTATTCTTGACATATGCATTTGATTATGATTGCTGTTCACAAATATTTGCATAGGAAACAGAAAGACAATTGCTCGTAACTTAAGAAACAGGGGCAAAAGCTATAAAAAAATGTCAAGCCCGGCAATTACTCTGTTCAGTAGGTACAAGGGCGGAGAAATATTTAAAACAAGAGCATCTCAGCATACAACCCCGTGACATCTACACTCCTCACAGAGTGGAGGCCACTAAATCTTTGACATTAGCTTCCCCAAACGGGAGTTATTATCCCAAGCCAAGTTCCTTTAGAGAGCTGACATCTATGTTCCCTAGACAAATTTTATAGTCGCGAGCAGGTCATAAATTTGTCTCCCAAGTAGGGTTTATTTCTCTGAACGCATAAGCTCACCCCCCAACAGAGCTGATTACTTCACCTACAGAAGTTCACCTTCCAACAAAGTTATTCCCCCGTAGAGTTATTCTCAAGCAGAGTCTCTTCCCGACAGAATATCCGTAAACAAGGAACAAATCCTCAGCATAGTCATCTCCGGATCACCATCCCCAGCGAAAATGAAAGGTTCAACGTCCTAATGCTCTCCAACAGTAGTCCGAGATTTATTTTCCCTGACTAAAAATTACCGCAAGAGAATCTCATATTCATTCATCATGACATGCACATACATATTGCATATAGCATAATCTCATTTATTTTTAGAACATCATCACATAATACATTGAATGCATAACATACAATTAACCCTCTACCTTTTCAAGAAAGATGGTTATCATCAACAATTCCAACAATTCAACATTAAATACATGAAGTTATACACGTCACATCTGCAGACAACTAGTGGAAAATCAGTTCCCAAAACCAAACAGATCAACTAACCTACATGATCGGATGAAGTAACTCTACTATCTAGGTTCCTTCCCATAATCCCTACTATTCAGGCTTTCATTTCAAAGTAACCCTACTATCCAGGTTCCTTCTCATAGCCCTACTATCCAGGATTTCAATTCGAAGTAACCCTACTATCCAGGTTCCTTCTCACAACCCTACTATCCAGGCTTTCATTTCAAAGTAACCCTACTATCCGGGTTCTTTCTCAAAGCCCTAATATCCAGGCTTTCATTTCGAAGTAACCCTACTATCCAGGATCCTTCTCATAGCCCTACTATACAGGCTTTCATTTTGAAGCAACCCTACTATCTAGGTTCCTTCTCATAACCCTACTATCCAGGCTTTCATTTCGAAGTAACCCTACTATCCAGGTTCCTTCTCATAACCCTACAATCCAGGCTTTCATTTCGAAGTAACCCTACTATGCAGGTTCCTTCTCATAGCCTTACTATCTAGGCTTTCATTTCGAAGTAACCCTACTATCCTGGTTCCTTCTCATAGCCCTATTATCCAGGCTTTCATTTTGAAGTAACCCTACTATCCAGGTTCCTTCTCATAGCCCTACCATTCAGGCTTTCATTTTGAAGTTACCCTACTATCCAGGTTCCTTCTCATAACCCTACTATCCCGGCTTTTATGTCGAAGTAACCCTACTACCCAGGTTCCTTCTCATAGACCTACCATCTGGGATTTCATTTCGAAGTAACCCTACTATCTAGGTTCCTTCCCTTTTATCTCTTGATAACCGTTTACAACACTATAGAGCCTGGACCCGACTAGATACGGTCGATTTCACATTCCCCCAGTAAGTCGCTGTGCAGCCTAGACCCTGACCAGATATACAAATCACTTCCGCCTCCTCAATCAAGAGTTAATTCCCCAGTAAAGTAATTAACAACCGAAGCTCCTAGACTCTATTTCCCAATACATAAATCAACATTCCCCGATGAAGTCGTCCTCAACGGCAGGTACTGGAATTCTTGCAAAGGAATCTCTTATGCAACCAATATCTTTTCTGGATGGAATCTTTAAGTCCATCTCCGACGATTCTCCGTCGCCTTCCAAATGGAATATGTAAGCCCATTCCCTATATCACCAATCAGTATTACTTCAGGCAAGTGAAAATTTCTAGGCACTCTAGTGTTCAATCTTCTTCCACCTTGAGATCACGAAAGGCAGACCAGCCAATCTACACCCTCATGTTTAAAAAGATTGAACAAGGGAAGCTGTTGTACCCCAAAATTTTCCCTCCCATTTTTACTCAAAACATATTCCGATAGGTCCTCAATTGCTCAAGTGAACTAAGGATTGACCAGACAAATCCTCCTCCTGAGACAATGAGCCCCAAACTAGAGTTTCACTTTTCATCAAGATGTTTGAGTTCCAAGGGTCCTAGATGACTTCCATTTCCCTAATATGTTCTCAAGATCATTAATGCCAAGTTTCATGCCTTGCACAAGGAGTTTGCTCAGTCAACAGCTCAAATGCCTGAAAATCAACTATGTTAGGTCAAAAGTCAATTGTGACCCTCATACAGTCAAACTTCAAGATTTTTGGTCAACATCAACATTTTGAAGTAATATTCATAATTTGATCAAGGGTTGATCATGATTTCTCAAGGAATGCCCCAAATTCATCAAAACTCAAAAGTTGCTAAATTAGGGTTTCTATCGGAAAAGTTAACCAAACTTTGACCAGGCATAACTTTATCATACTTTATCTGAAATTTCTCATCCAAGGCTCATTTTGAAGATAATTTAGTTCCCTACAAATCACCTTCAGCCCTCAAGTTCAAACAATGCACTCATGAAAAGATATAAATTCAGACATTATAGGTCATTTCAAAAAGTCAACAAAAACACCTTTTGGGTCAAAGATGCTTACATGGACATGGAAGATCCAATTGATATGAAAACAAAAGGGTTGTTTAGATGACATCCTAAGATTTCTAATAAGTCCGAGAACACCCTCTTAGGGTCAAAATTGAGAGAGATATGCATTGTCAAAGTTGGCCATTTTTGGAAATTTTACCAAAGTTAACAATGCTCAAAATTGCATTTTTTTTCTCAATGGGCCTAACTTTTTATGCTTGCAACACACTCCTAGCCTGGTCCACGAACCATACACCTTTCCATGCATTATTGGGTTTATTTATTTAATTTATTTTTATTTTATCAATAATAAAATCAAATAAAATCAAGTAAATGATACAAAATAATAAAAAGTTATTTTGATTTGATTTTGCATTAAAGGACACTCCAAATATGTTGTATAGCATCAAGCAAAACTGTGCCAAGTCATGAGAGGAAGGATATTCAAAATTGGAAAGATTTGAAGAAAAATTGAAAGGCATTGATATCTTTGATCTCTTGGAATTTTTGTTGACCTAAAGTGATTCAATATATAAACACAACAATCCCAACCCTAAGGGACACGCATAGCTACCTCCACAAACCTTAAAAATATTTCTCAAAACTCCAAAGAAAAAGTGCCATTCGTGTAAAGAATCTCAGCTCTTTTGAAGACAAACCAATCATTCAATCTTCCTCCTGAAGACTCCAGAAGGCATTCCCCACCGTTAAGCAAGCCCAACACGCCCAGAAATTCCCTCACACGATCCCTCCGATTGGTAAATTTTCTCTACTCTCAAACTCACATAATACTTAACTTAAATCCATATCAATTGCATACATGTGTTTCTATTGATGATTATGGGTGTTTGAACGTATAACATGTAAAGCTAAGACCCATAATCGTCCTCTTCCATTAACGACCGTGGTTTCACTTTTTTTCCATAGCGATGCTTGTAGGCTGTTTTAGGATATGAGAATTTCATCATTGGATCCATAACCCTCGAATTAGGAGGGGTAAGGTCCAGTTATTTCTCTTTTTTCAAGTTTATGCAAGTTTGAAAAAAATAGGTTATTGGAGAAGGTGACCGGAGCTAGGGCTACGGTGCTTCTCTGGTGGGTTAATGCTGGGGCGATAGTCTGACTATGGCGTGGAATTTGGTTACATTTTGATTGGGTCGTTCAATAACCAGGGGCCCCACGTTGCTTGCGTGTGTGACAAATCAACAATTAACAAGCTTTTCCATTTATTTTATTTTTGTTTGATTATCATAAACGAATGACTAGTAGCGCAGATGGCTAGGGAATGAGTATGCAATGTTAAAGACCTGGGTTCGATCCCAAAAACCTAATTTTTCATTTTCTAATATTTCTATGCAGGATCTAATGCACCACCCTACCAAGCATTCCTACCATACACCACAACACCTCATCATTGGATCATCTCCATCCTAGATCTAACGCCTCAAGCATGCAGGCGCGTGGTGGACCTTCTTGGCCAGCGTCTCACTGGATCAAATGTCAGCTTTAGGCCAACTATGCTGGGCCTGAAAATTTCAAACAATGCACCTCCGAGATTTCAAATGTCAGCATTGTTTTAATTATTTATCTTAATTATTTTTACAAAAATCATTTTTTTTAAAAATAAAAAAATCACAAAAACATTAAAATCAGATTTTTTTCATAAATATTTTTTTTTCATTAATTAAATTAGGTTAATTAAAATAACTTAGTTTATTTTTTTGCATAATTAAAATCAATTAGAAAATTAGGGTTAATTTGCAAATATTTAATTTTCTCAATCAAAAAATAACAAAAATATTTTCTTTGATTCCGTTTTAATTTAGACTTTGATTCCCGTATTTAATTCGTCGCTCGCTCAATTTTTTATTCCAATTATTGTATTTTCTTTAAGTTTGTAATAGCTTTAAATTAGGGTTTATTTAAATGCTTTTTATTTTACTGTTCAATCCCAAGTTTTTTGATTATGTAACCCCTCCCCGAAGCCTTGTAATATCGTAGATTTACTTTTCTGCTTTTGATTTTTTGCGACTATAAACTGTTAGATGATTGGTAATAGGCTTGCATGCAAAAGATAAATTAAATTAAATAAACATAGAAAACCCTAATTGTGCAAAGATAAATAAGCTGAGAAATAAACACTTGCACATGCTCACTCCTAGGGTTTGCCCCACTTCGGATTCCATCTGTAAACAATCGTGAAGTATAGGGAGTCTTAGTGGTTGTCCTCTAGTCCCAAAAGATCAAAAATGACCCATTCGAATGTTGCCTCAGAATGATCTTTAGGACTCTAGGGTAATTACTAAGGTTTCCAAACCATTTCTTTAGTGATCGTATTTCTCCCCTTCGTCCTTTTCGATTGTCCCTTAAACTCCAATGATGGAGCTACGTACTCCTTAATAGTAAGATAGCGCTGTCTAAAGGAAATGAGAAAATGAATAGACTTTTTCGAGTAGTTAGAAACTTTTAAGTACTTGCTTAAGTAAACTTTTTTACACTTTCAAACAAGCTTTTCAAACAAAGTTTTCAAAAACATTTTATCACACCCTTGAGGACTGATACAAGGGTTACTATAAAGTGAAACGCTGCACCAAGGAAAATTTCAAAACTTTTTCAAGCACAAAACACACGAAAGCAATTTTAAAAATGAGCAAGTACCTAAGAGCCCATGGAAAAACCATGGATAGAAAGGGTGCTAACACCTTCCCTTTATATAATCTACCCCCCGTACTCAGAAAACTCTCGAAAAAGGTTTTTTCTGTTCTTTTTCCTTTTCCTTTGTTGGATAAAATAAAAGTCGGTGGTGTGTCTTGCTTACCGCGACATTTGCAAACAAAAAACTCAAACCAGTATAACAGTCGGTTCTGCCACCGTATCACATCCGCGTTCACAGAGTGTGGAAGATTCTCACCATCCATGGTGGTAAGTACCATAGCCCCACCAAAAAATATTTTCTTGATAAAAAATGTCCCTCCGTACATTGGAGTCCATTTGCCTCTAGGATCACCTTGTGGTAAGATAATGCGCTTTATTACCAAACCGCCAACCTGATACACCTGAGGTTTGATCTCCTTATTGAAGGCTTTGATCATACGTTTCTGGTACATCTGGCCATGACAAACAACCACAAGCCTTTTCTCATCAATCAAATTAATCTGGTCCAACCTAGTATGAATCCACTCGTCTTCGTCTAAATTTGTGTCTTTCATAATCCTTAGAGAAGGAATTTGGACTTCAATAGGTAAGATATCCTCCATGTCGTAGACTAGAAAGAACGGGGTTGTCCCAGTTGATGTACATGCCGAAGTAAGATAACCATGAAGATCAAATGGTAACATCTCATACCAATCTTTGTAGGTCACCGTCATCTTCTACAAGATCTTATTGATGTCATTGTTGGCGGCTTCCACTATGTCATTCATCTTCGGTCGATACAGATGAGAATTATTATGTTTAATATTGAATTATATACATAATTTCGTGATCATAGTGTTATTGAGATTGGTACCATTATCAGTGATGATCCTCTCGAGTATGCCATACCGACAAATAAGGTTATGCTTAATGAACTGGGCTGCGACACTCCTGGTAACAGAGGCAAACGAGGCTTCTTCAACCCATTTTGTAAAGTAATCAATAGCAACCAGCATGAAACGGTTCCCATTAGATGCAGTAGGATTAATCTCTCCAATCATATCAATGCCCCATATTGCAAACGGCCAAGGAGCAATTAAGACATTCAGAGGAACCAGAGGCACATGTACTTTGTCAGCATAAATTTGGCATTTGTGACAAGTTCTAGAATGGCGATGCCAATTAGTTTTCATGGTCGACCAATAATAACCCGCTCTCAGAATTTTCTTAGCCATCGTATCCCCACTGGAATGAGTACCAAATACCCCTTCATGCATATTTTCCATAATCTTCTCAGCTTCCTTCTTGTCTACACAATGAAGCAGAGTCGAATCATCATTATGCTTGTACAAAATTCCATTTCTTAGAAAGAATTTGGCCGAGAACCTCCATAGGAATTATTATCGTTGATAGATTCCCCCTCGGGGTACTCTTGGGATTCGAGGTATATTTTCACTTCATGGTACCACAGCTTCTCCTCTACTCCGTTGGTATCAACTCTGTAGAAATATGCAGGTTCATCTAATCTCTCAATAGTGATTTGAGGAGCTTCATTATCCCATATGACTTTGAAAATAGACGACATGGTAACTAATGTGTCTGCCAATTGATTCTCTTCTCGAGGGATGTGTTCAAAAGTGATTTCCTCAAAGTATGGAATTAACGTCAATACATGCTCTCGATAAGGAATGCGTTTCGGGTGCTTCGTATCCCATTCTCCCTTATTTTGACTGATTACTTGGGCTGAGTCCCCATATACATTCCAAATTTTAATTCTTATATCGATAGCAGCTTTGATGCCCGTGATACATGCTTCGTACTCGACCATGTTGCTGGTACAGTCAAAACATGATCTGGCGGTGAAGGGCGTATGACAACCCTTGGGAGAGACGATCACAACACCAATTCCATTACCAAGCGCGTTAGAAGCTCGATCAAAAATCATAGTCCATCGAGATCCTGATTCAGGTCCTTCATGCGGTCCAGGTTCTTCATAATCAGTAACTAGCATAATATTCTCATCCGGGAACTCAAAATTCATAGTCTGATAGTCATCTACAGTCTGTTGAGCCAAATGACCTGCCATCACACTTCCTTTGATTGTTTTTTGAGTGTTGTACTAAATGTCATATTCTATCAAGACCATTTTCCATCTTGCTATTCTACCGGATAGAGCGGGCTTCTCGAATATGTATTTTTATCGGATCTATCTTAGATATCAATAAAGTGGTATGAGTCAACCTATACTGTCTTAGTCGGCGAGCAACCAATGCCAAAGCGCACCAAGTTTTATCGAGCAGTGAGTATGTTGTTTCGTAGTCGGTAAACGTTTTGCTAAGGTAGTAAATTGAATGCTCTTTTCGACCAGACTCGTCATGCTGCCCCAGTACACACTCCATCGAGTTCTCTAACACTGTTAAGTACATGATCAGGGGTCTTCCTTCAACTGGCAGTATCAGAATTATAGGTTCTTGAAGGTACTCCTTGATCTTGTCAAAAGTAGTATGACAATCATCGTTCCACTTCACTACTTGATCTTTCTTTAACAACTTGAAGATTGGCTAATAAGTAGCGGTCATATGGGAAATAAATCTAGCAATGTAGTTTAGACATACCAGGAAGCCTATGACTTCCTTCTCAGTACAGGGAGCCGACATTTCTTGAATATCTTTAACCTTGGTGGGATCAACTTCAATACCTTTTCTACTGACAATGAAACCTAGGAGCTTACCGGACCTTACTCCGAAGGTGGACTTGTTTGGATTCAACCTCAGCTTGTAATTCTTTAATCTCTCAAATAGCTTGTGTAGGTGATCAAGATGTTCTTCTTCAGTATGAGACCTGTCTATCATGTCATCAACGTAAACCTCTATCTCATGGTGGATCATGTCATGGAACAAAGCTACCATAGCACACTGATATGTTGCACCAGCGTTCTTCAAACTAAAGGTATAACTTTGTGACAGAAAGTTCCCCACTATGTGACAAAAGTAGTCTTTTCCATGTCTTCGAGTTCCATCTTGATTTGATTATATCAGGAGAAACCATCCGTGAAGGAAAATACTTTATGCTGAGCGGTGTTGTTAACCAGAACATCAATATGTGGAAGCGGAAAGTCATCTTTGGGGCTCGCCCTATTCAAATCCCTGTAGTCTACACACATACGCACCTTACCATCTTTCTTAGGTACTGGAACCACATTTGCAACCCACTGAGGATAAGACATAACAGCTAAGAAACCTTTATTGAATTGCTTCATAACGACATCCTTGATCTTTTCAGACATTTTAGGATGCATACGATGAACCTTCTATTTTATAGGAGGAAAACCTTCCTCCATCGGTAGACGGTGAACCACAATATCAGTATTCAGCCTTGGCTTGTCTTGTATGACTAATAAAAAATTTCAACATAGGCATGCAACATCTGGATTAATTTGTTTTTGACACTGTCTTCTAGGTCGGCACCTATCTTGACTTCTTTCTTGTCATTTTCAGTACCCAAATTCACAACCTCGACTGGCTCTTCATGTCGTTGTATGGCTCTTTCTTCTTGCATTAACAACCTATCAAGATCTCGAGGTACTTCATAATCTCCCTCACCTTCGTCCTCGACTTGGTAGATCGGATTTTCAGAGTCATAATTGGTAATAACAAAATTGTTATCAATGGGATTCCGAGTGGATATGGATCTGCAATTTGTCATGTGGGTGTGTGTAATAACACATAGCTATTTTGAAAGCAATAAAGTAAAAGGAAAACACAGAGCGCAAAATTTGAATGTAAACGTCCAATGATTTATTAAATGAAAATATGCGAATGAAATATGACAACCCTAATAAATGGACCATTGTGCCCCGGGTAAGGCACAAGGCTTAAAGTTATTGTTTTCAAATTACATAACCAAAAACTTGAAAGCAAGAAAATAGAAAATATCATTTATTCCTGAATAAAGGAGATTGGTATAACATTTTCAGTCTTCCAATTACTGATCCCGCTGCTGGTGGTAGGAAAAATCCAACTGTCCAGTTCATAGTCCCTATCAGCGTCTTCTATAGCAGAAACATCATCAATAGCATTAAAACCATTGTCGTGCTTATGCACAAGTACAATGATCACATTAGGGGTCTCAGGAGGATCAAATTAGATCTCTTTGGAGTCAATCATATCTTGAATCTTATTTTTTAAAGCGCAACAGTTATTTGTGTCATGTCCAGGACTATTGGAATGATAGGCACACCTTGCATTAGGATTGCACTGAAGAGAGGAGGTGTTGGGGTTCTGAGGAGGATCTTTCAACGTAATCAGCTCTGTTTTAATAGATGTTGCAATTCCTGAGATAATGGCATGTTGATATTGGTAAATTGTCTCCTGGGCACGTCTGACCTACGTTCATTTCCTTGTTGATGTTGTTTCACTGGTGCAGGATTAGAAATTAACACTACCCTCAAAGATTGGTTGCAGTCACTTCTACCATGACCCTTTTGGCCATACATAGTATTAGCTTCCTTTTCCCGTTGAATGTCTTCTCCCCAGTACTTGAAGAAGTAGCCATCTTAATTTTTCCACTTCTGATTCCATGTTAAACATGTTCCCCTGTTAATATCAGCTCGGTGAACCCGACTGAAGAGCTTCCGATCAGTTGATTGAAGAAAGGACCTTTCAAAGTTCCCATAAACATATAAACCAACTCCCTACCAGACAAAGGAGGTTGTGCTCTTCCTTCTAAATCTCTCCATTTTTGGGTGTACTCTTTAAAGCCTTCATTCGAGCCCATGGTCATACTATGTAGTTGCACATGGGTTGGTGCAAGATCAACATTTTATTGGTATTGATTGTAGAAAGCAACATCTAAATCTTCCCAATTACGAATATTAGTTCCTTATAGTTGATAGAACCATTCCAACTGTGTTCCCGAAAGACTCTCTTGAAATAAATGCACCCATAACTTCCTATCAGTAGTGTATGGTTGAATCTTTCGGACATATGATCTCAGATGATGCTTTGGGCAAGAAACACCATCATACTTTGCAAAAGTAGGGACCTTGAATTATGAGGAATAACAACCCCTAAGACTAAACACAACTGTTCAAAATCTAACCCATGCATTCTTTGGATCTCCATAGCATTTAAACGATCTTCTAGATGTTTGTATTTTTCATCAGTAGGCGGATACTATTCGTCTAAATAGTCTTCTTCATCTTCATCGGAATATTGGCCAGAACCAATGTTACTTCCTTTCTCAGCCTTCACACGCTTACCCATCTTCTCCCTGGTTGTCATCTTCATTTGACAGGATATCACAATATTGAGCTCGCTTGATAGGGCATTTGAACCTTCTTCCCATGTTAAGGATGCCAATTGGTTTCCTAGTGTTTTTCTTCCTCTCTTTGGTGATGAGGGTCTTCAGTTTTTCCTGCCCCTTGGATAAGTTGAGGAACATTTGTTAGAATTGAGCATTTTGGGCGTGAAGATCTTTGATCGTTTGTTCGAGAGCCATCATTTACTGAAATAAACATCAAGAAGATGAGAAAACCTGTCATGGAAACCTGTTATGTAATGATATGTATGGTATGTATATGCAATGTTTTCAAGGATCTCGAGGGATAAATAAGAATGAAATGTCAGAAATTGAGTCTGGATGCAGCTTTGACTAAAGAACTTCGCTTGTTTGTTTTTGAACGTCCTTCTATAAGAATAGAGCTCACCATGTCAAGTGGGTCCTAGCCTTTGACTCAAAATAATGTACTTCGGTCTTTGATGGCATCTGGTTAGAGGAAAATAAATCATGTTGCCCCTTGCTAGCAGTCTGACTTATGATAACCCTGCATCAAAGGTCCCTAAGATCCTTCAATTGGTTAGTGAAAATTCCATGTCATGATGTTATAATGTCATGAAGTTATGTTTATGTTCACACAAATAGCAAGCACAAACAAATCACGCCAAAGCATTGGGTTTAAAGGCTTGCATGAGGTCCAAAGGTAAGTACCCCTTTCTATTCAAGTCAAGGTGGCTCAACCTGTCCTAAAAATAGTAACCGGGTTCTTGGGATCTCATATCATGGGTCTTTCTCGAAGGTTTTATTTTAGTACAGCAACTGATTTGCCACCAAAACATCTCGTGAGTCGAATCTCAATGAGTGTAGCATCGAGTATCAATCAACTCTGGACTACACCAAATCCAGCTATCTCACTACCTTCTAATGGCCAAGATGGGTCAACTAAGGTTCCAAAAGTCAGTTAGTACTTATGACACCACAATATAGCCCAATGTTATCCTCGACTAACTCAAGGAACATCGATACAAACCAAAGTGTCACACTAACATAGCCATCAATGCAACCATATCAGTCTACACCGTACAGTTTCCATGATCTATTGCTACTTACCTAAGGCATCCCCAGATCTGGGTGTAAGATCTTTGCAAGAATTTAAACCCAAGCAACGCTTAAATATAAAGCAAGCAATGAAAACAAATAAATAAAATAAAGTGATCTAGACTCTAAGGTAACCCCTCTTTTAAGTATCCCCAGCAGAGTCGTTAGTTCTGTAATATGGTGGGAGAGCTGACTTGTTTTGCAATTTTTCACAAATGTTGCGGATAGAAAGAGTCGCCACCGACTTTTCTTTTATCCAATAAGGAAAGGGTGAAAAGAATAGGAAATACCTTAAAGATTTTGAGTTCGGGGGGTAGCTTATGAAAAGGGAAGGTGTTAGCACCTTTTTCATCCGTAGTTATCTACGAGCTCTTAATCGCTAGCCCGCTTTTAAAATTTGCTTTTTTGTGTATGTGTTTTGAAAATATTTTGAAATTGGCCAATGTAAGGTGAAATTTGTAATGATTCTTGTATCAGTCTTCAAGAATGCGTACAAAGTGTTTGAACATATTTGTTTGAAAGTGATGTGTGAAAAAATGTTTTGAGAAAAGTTGTGAGCAAGCAATTAGGAGTTTCTTACCCACTAAATGTCGTTCTTGTACTTTTCCTTCTCCTTTAGAGATAGTGCTATCCGTACCTTTAGTTGGTAGGTATCCCTATGTGTTGGATGTGAAGGGACATCGTAGGGTCATCATTTGGTCATTGAAGGAAACTAGTAAGGATGCTTTAGCAATTTCATAAAAGACTAGATTATTTTTAGAAAGGCAACGTCGAAGGGTCATTGAAGGACTATGATCTTTTATTCAAGGGTCTTTTCTAAAACATGCCTACGTTCGAGGGACATGACCGTTATTCCGAAGGAAACAAGAGAGGTTACGCTAAAGGTGCGAGTGTGAAGAGTGTTTTCTATCTTTCATTTTATCTTTCCATATAAAACCTAATTACTAATAAGTAATATAGTAAATATAGTAGTAGAAGATAAAGGAAGAAACATAAACCTAGGCTATTATAGAGCTTTGGGGCAGATACATAATAAATGTGCGAGAAAATAAAACCTACAACTATTACATACTAGGAGTAGGTACATAAGGATAAAAATGTGGAAAATAAAGCTACACTATTACAATGGAACGCGCCCTATATGCTTTATCTAAGAAAATAAAAAATAGAAAAAAGCAAATGTTTTTGGTGATTTTTTATGAAATGAATGATTTATGATAATTAATTGAATAAACCTAAAAAAACCTAATTAGTTTTAATAAAAAAAAGTTAATTAATAACCTAAAACCTAATTAATTAAAATGTTTATTAAAAACCTAAAACCTAATCAATTAAAATGTTAATTAAAAACCTAAAACCTAATTAATTGGGGTTTACAAAAAAAGATTTATTTTTAATGTTTTAGTGAAAAATAAATTAGGGTTAACCAAGAAATGATAGGGGAAGAAAAAATCAATGAAAACCAAAGGTTAGAAATTGAAAAAAAAATGCCAGGGGTGGGTGTTGAATCCACGCCCTTTGCCTCCTATAATACACATCTTGCCATTGCGCCAACCATGCGTTGGTGTTAGTAGAACAAGCCTTATTCAAAATGTAATAAATCTGCAAGAATTAAGAAAACATGAAAAAATGTCAAAAGGCATGGATCAAACCCATGCCCTCTTGTACAGATGCCTTATCATGCGCACACTTGCCACTGGGCTATGTTGTTCATCTGGTATCATTATGGAAACAATTAAATATGAAATAAGAAAAATTACTGGGCCGAAGAGGCGCCGGAGCCCTAGCTCCTGTTGTCTTCTCCGACGAGCATGTTCTTCATCCCTGCAAAATAAAGAGTGTCAGTGGTTCCCAAGGACCCTACCCCCCTAATTTGGGCCTTGTGAATTCAATGGAAGCATTGGTTTTAGCTAAAACATCATGTATTATGAGATACGACATAAATAACTTAAAATATTTCAAACATGGCAACCCTCCCTCCGGGTATTATGGGGGTCATGCGATGGTTCTAATCCGCCTATTGACATCTCAAAAGAACATTAATGACATTAGTATGCATCAAAACATAATGAAAACTAAAATAAGAAATTGAAAAATAAACAAGGAAACCAGAGATGTATGTTTAGGAGTTTCAGGCCCTTTCGAACCTCAAAATTGATCCATTCTTACTCTATAATGCTTCAAGGGTCTATTTGGATGATTGGCTTGGTTGGAGAGAGGATGTAACTAAGGTTTGAAGTTTGCCCTAGTTTTGATATTTTTTGAGTTTTTGGTAGGTGATCTTGCAAGGGTTTTTTGTGTCTTGTCTTGTGGTCTGAATGAGGATATTTGTAGGAGAAAATTAGGTCAAGAAAGTGGGCTTGGACCTTTGTATGAAAACCTCTTATTTATTTAATTTATTTTGACTTTTAAACAAATAAATAAAAAATAGAATACAAATCCAAGGGGTGTATGAATGGATTTAGAGGTTCATTATGAGGTTTAGAACTGGTTTAGACCTTGAAACATAAGCCCACTAGCCCAAAAATTCAAGTTTGATCAATTTGGGTTTCATGCATTTTTTCAAAATTTCCCAACTTGCACCAATCATAACTCTCTCAATTTTAATCATATGAAGGTGATCTTGGATTTTTTGGAAATCTCAAGGTGTCCTCTATAATCTCTATGTTGATCATTATTTCATTTCAAGAATTTATCTTGATGTAAGTTGCCTTGTCAAGAAGTGTCTTTTTGTTGACTTTTGAAATGACCTATAATGTATTGACTCATATCTCTCAAATGAAGTATTTTTTGGAATTGAGCTTAGAGTGACAAAGTTGTAGAGAATTGAATTTGCGTAAAAATGGGATTTGGTTGAGAAAAACCAGATGAAGCATGTGAAAGTTATGCTTGGTCAAATTTCAGTTGACTTCTCCTTAAGAAAACACTAATTTAGTAACTTTTGAGTTTTGATGAATCTTGAGTTTTCTGGATGAATCATGATCAACCCTTTATCAAATGATGAACTTGACTTCAAAATATTGAAGTTGACCAAAAATCTTGAAGTTTGACTGCATGTTGACCATAATTGACTTTTTATCCAATATAGTTGATTTTCAGTCATCTGAGTAATTGACTGAGCAAACTTGTGATGCAAGGCCTTGAATTTGGCATGAGCGTTCTTAGGGATATATGAGAAACTATGAGATCCACTTGAGGCTTTAGAAGCCTAATTTTCCTTGAGAAAAGTGAAACCCTAGTTATAGGTCAACTACTTAGGAGGAGAGTTTGTCTGGCCAACCCTTGAGTAATCTTGAGCAATTGAGGACCCTAGGAGCATGAGAAGATATCTTGAAGAAAATGGGAGGGAAAATTTTGGGGTACAACATAATGCAAGCATATGATTCCCACACATATATTTAACACATCTTCTAGGAGTCGATTAACGTTATCTCGTTGTAGTATGCTTTCGAAATAAACCATGTTTCAATTAGGACTTGTAAGAGTTGTAACGTTGTCTGGTTCACAATTTAAAAAAAAAAGATTTAAGACTCAAAATTATTTTGTATCCACCCATTATCCATGATTTTCTCCAGTCCTACATTCAGTTAACTTGATACGAGCACTCATCTCTCAAGAGGAGTTCGAGATGGTTGAGGAACCATTAAGATTTTTTTGGACACAACAGTCACTCACCTTTTGTTTTTTTGGTGTCTGATCACACGAATTTATTCTTTGATGAGGATTTTATTTGGTAATCCTTTTCGCTTTACACATTTTTCATTCTTTTCTGCTTCCCTAACTTTTGCTAGGACAAGTTCTTTTCAATTTTTATTTTGAAGTCTAGCGGGATGCCCTAATTTTTGCCTAAGCCGCATGTTTTCAAGATTTTTATTTTATTTTACTTAGAGGGCTTTCTTTCTTTTCATTTTTAGTCATTTATTTCTTTTCTTTGAATAATTCATGTGATCCCGAGTCTTTTTACTTGTTGAAGAGTTGTGACTACCTCATTCCTTGGCTGATGAGGGATAACCATTGTGGTACCCTCATCTTTTTCCTTATGACGGGTGAAGGATAACCATTGTGGTTGATCCTTAGATGTGCAATTCTAATGAGATTTGAATAGTCGATCATATTAACTGAACACTACCCTGCCCCTGGGTTAAAAATAAGGGTTTTTTCTGAATAGAAAAGAAACTCCTACTCCAAGGCTCAAAAGGGGTTAATGAGGGTTCCACTCCCTTATATATGTGATGTTTAAGAATTTGAAACAATGCATGCACATCCTCAACAAGGTTCTATTCAAAAGCATATAACTAGAGATTGTTTTTTGTGTTTTTCAATTATCGTCATCCTCCCTCCAATCTTTGCCTAAGCAAAAGACTAGTACATTTGGTATCATAATGCAAGAAAAAACCTTTCATGAGTAAAAACGAATGGATGAGTGTAAACGAATGAATTACTTTAAGACTAACATACTTATTGCATCAGAATTAATATTCGAAAATAAACCAGTTCATACATACAAACAATGTTTAAGCAAACAAGCAAAATTACTCATGAAAATGAAATAAAGAACACGATAATTACCATTGTAGAGGAGACTTGACTCCACCTTGACTTATTGATTCTGACGAATTTCTATAGTCTTGACATCACCGAGTCAAAGGAGAACACAAATATGACCATCTGGAGTGAAATTGATTACCTTTACATCAATAAGATCTTGAACTTTGCCTTTGAATGAACCACACCCTTCAATAGTATGGCCAGGTACCCCATAATGGTATTCATAATAGGCATTAAGGTTATATCCCATAGGATAAGGAAAAGGAGGATGCCCGAGCTGCTTTAACTCCACCAAAGGATGTTGAAGTAAGTGTGAGAGCAACACACTATGAGACATATGGATTGGATCATGTACTTTTCTTGGCCTTCTTCGATCTTGACGACCTTTTTACTGACGGTTCTATAGATAGTTTTACGACTACTGCACATACTGAACTGGCTGGGCATAAGGATGATACTAATTCGGATTAACCATCTGATTTTCCTGACTTGGAAAAGACAATGGTTCATGGCAAGAAACCTCTGCGGGTACAGGTTGTGGATGATGTAACTCGGGACACGAGGTAGAATCCTAAAGATTAGAAGGGGTAACCCTCTTTTCTATGGCAGTTGGGGTAAGACTTATTTGTACACTCAGACCATTGGAAGTAACCAGAATTGTCTCGGCATCAAGCAAATCCTAGACTTTATGCTTAAATTCCATGCAGTTCTCAACATTGTGACCAGGTGCCCCCGAGTGGAACTCACATCTAGCATCGCTATCATAATCAAGTGGAAGATTTACAGTAGGACGACCCAAAGTATGGAGCTTAATCACTTGGATCCCAAGTAAACAATGGAGTAACTGGGCATACAACATCCAAATGGGAACAAAACACCTCTCAGGCTGCTTTAGTCTTATCTGAAGAGCCTTACCCTTTGGATTCTCTTGGGGAACAGAAGTCGACTACAGACGGGAAGATCCAAGAACACAAGGTTGTGAATGAGATACATGAATTACTCCTTTACTTAAAGGAGCCCCCAAAGTATGGGGAGGAATGACAACTCATGTTGCTGCAGCAGGTATAGGATCATATTCCTTTCTCAACATTATCTATAGAATTTCCAATACTAAACTTATCTGAGTCTTCAACTGACAGTTCTCCTCCTTCATGATTTCCTTACCACGAACTAGGACCTACATGTCCACCATAAACAACCTCATATGACCTTCATCTCATCTAATTCCCCACTGTCACGTCTGGGATTTTCATTGAAGCACGAAGGAGGTGGAAAGAAAAGTCTCCATCAATGTTATTTATCCTAAGAGAGGGAAAGGAAATACTGAGTAAACCTAAAGAAAGGAAAGAGAATGGTCTCATGACCAAGAGAAAAGGGTAAGGAAGTCGATTATGTAATGGGAAGGTATTAACACCCCTCACGTCTGTGGTACTCCATAGGATCAAATCAAGTTTGTTCTAATCTAAGGGTGTATAAAATATAATTTTAAAGCTTAATGCTAAAAGGGAATGCATGCAAAGTATATAGAAAAATAAAGTTTTTTTATTAGTTGTGCCTGCCTCGGTTGTGAACCTTCATGCCTACGTACCACCTTTCATGCAATGGGGGTCAAGGCACTCGTAGTTAAACTCAAATTTTTTGTTTGTTTGTTGTGTGTTTTTAATGAGAATGATGCGTTAGACATTCAAACATTGGAGCATTGACTTTGTTTTGCAAAAGCTGAATGAAAAAAAGTCTAAAGGAGACTAAAAATATCCTAATGTTATCATACAATGATGGCCCTAAGGTTAAGGTTGAAAGGGAAACTTCTATCTAATGTTATCATGCATAGATTCAAAACCTTAGGTCTATTTAGTTCAATATTATAGAAGAATGAACTTAAAGTCCTATGGGGAGCACACAATCTCTTAAGGAGAGAAGAAGAAGAAAAATAAGAAGCAATCAAATACTTAGATAAGATAGAAAGCAAGCCAACATTACATGAGACACTTAGCCAAGTTATCAAACTAATTAAATACTTAGATAAGAAAGTAATACACAAGCACACATACAAGTAGGTAGAAATCTAAGCACTAACAAAGAATAGAAGAAGAGATGGTAAAACATCAACACCTAACAATGACATCATGTTATCAAAGTAGGATAGAAAAGAGATGAAAAGATATGATAAAACATAAACACCTAACAATGGTATCATGTCATCAAAGTATGATAGAAAACAAATGAAAAAAGATGATAAAATATCAACATTTAACAATGATATCATGTCATTAAAGTAGGATAAAAAAGAGATTAAAAGAGATTATAAAACATCAACGCCTAACAATGATATCATGTCGTCAAAGTAGGATAGAAATAGATGGAAAAATATCAAGTAATAAACTCCTAACTATGATATCGTGTCATCAAGGTAGGATATAAAAGAAAATATGGATATTAGAAAATCACACATCATTCATGGGAAGTAGAGACTTACTCAAGATAAAAGGTACTTAGAGAAGATACCTAAAGAAAAACCTACTTAGAAAAGCAAGTAAAGAAGAAAGAACATGTACATAGGTAGACGGCTAAGCAAGTAGTCAAGTAGAAGAAGAGATGTCAATTGAAAAATCAAACATGCCTACAAAGGTAAGACTTCCAATCATGCATCTCTATCCTACTTCTCATAGCAACATTAATTGAAAACAATGCGAGAATGAGAAATAAAGAGAGATACGATGATACCTAACAGAGGAGGTCCGTTGTCTCTTCAATGCACATGAGATAAGCAAACTCTACTGAAAGCTTCCTTGAACTTCCTCTATAAATATTTCACTCTTAACTTGCTTCAAAGACTCGTACTCAAAAGCTTGAATCCTTTTGGAAGTCTTACCATCGATCAACCAATAATAGAGCATAGCCTAGTTGCGTTAATCAATCAATCACAAAATCATGGCAAAAGTAACAACAAAATGATTAATATCATGAAAAAGAATATTTGGAACTTCAATTAAATCCTTAAATCAAAGATAAAACGTTTTATGTGCTTGGTGTATGAACCAAGGGAATTTAATTGCGGTATGATTAATCAAGGGCTATACTTGATTAATCTCATGAGAATAGGTGATTCTACTCTCAACCATGAGAACCTTTCCTGCATGGAAACTTGGTATATGGACTAAAGTGATTGATTCGGGTTATAATTAATCGATGGAAGCAAAGGCTTTGACTAATCTCGTGAGAATGGACATGGCCATAATCAACTATGAGACCTTTTGGAAGCTTGGTATATGGGCTAAGATGATAGAATATAATTTAGTTATATTGAGTGTGTGAGGAGTACATTTGTGAATAATCCATACAAATCATACAAGAAAGTAAATAAATTATTACAAGTCCAAGGGGGATGGGGGTACAAGTTTATGAATGGGGACGTATCGAATCAAAAATTCGATTAAAAGTCTAAATAAACAAACAATACAACCCAATTGAAATTAAATTAAACAAATAATTAAATTAAATAATTTTCTTTAATAAATTTAATCAATTAACCAATTAATTAATAATATTAAATATAATCTCCTAGCAAACATATTTTGTACTTTAAATAAAATGAAAGCAAAATAAATAAATAAAAGAAATAGAAAGAAAGAGAAATGGGCCTAAAATTGAAGTAAATAGGGGGTTCAAATCTGAAAGGCATCCAGGATAAAAGGATGCTCCGATTCTAAATTTTTTTACATCATTCTCTTCGTCTCTCTCTTCTGATTATTAATCTGTGACTTATTTTTGTAGAAAATCTAAAATGAAGGTGAGATCTAGAAAGGAGTTTTGTAAACCCTAGATATGGATATCAATAGAAATCAAACAAAGGACAGAGAGGAAGAGAGAATCAGTGTCCTTGGTACCCCAGTAAACTTCCTTTGATGGAAGCAGAACGTAAACGATGGTGGAATAAGGAGTCTAGTGATGGATTTGGATGATGATGAAGGTGCTGAGAATAGATATTGAAAAAGAAGCTTTTTATGGAGATTGCAGCCTCTTTCAATCCGGCGAGGTCTTTCTGACTCTATTATATTGATCTGAGGCTATGATGCGAATCTCTTATTCCTTCTTCTATATTTTTCTCATTTCTGAAGGGTTTATGGTCTAGGAAGACGATGAACAAAATTAGGGTTTGCTCTTGGTGGATATGTATGACCATTAGTCTCATTTTGATAATTGTGCCATTGAATGCTTATATACTAATAGAGATAGGGTTTTCACTTGTTTGGATCCTCCAATTTGAGTGTTAACAGGCCTTGACAAATTGTATTTGGGCTTTACAATTTTATTTGTTGATTCTTGGTGAATGAAACTTTTACTGTAGTAATTTTGTTATGTTTGCTTTGGCTGGAATTAGATTTTCTGTACTATCCCTTTCTACTACATTAATGTGATGTTTTCCTGAGTCGTTCTTGCAGTAACTTGTCCCTATACATCTTTATTGTGAACCAAAATGCATTTTTGTGATTTGTAGTAAAAAAATAGGACCATGATTAACATTGTACTTCCGATTTTTTTGTTTTGAAACAAAATGCAACATGAGGCTTGTGAATTCATGATTGAATTTGATTCCTACACCTCTGATTCCTTCACATGAACCATAATGATGAAATTATGAAAAAAAAACTTGTGAGAAATTTTTGTTCTTGTTCATGTTTTATTTCTTGATTACTTGTACTAATCATGCTTCATTTTCTTGTTTCTTGTATGGGTTGATGAGGGAAAGATGAATATGGCAAGGCAAAGTTGAAGAAGTGATCGTGGCTGCCATAGAAGAGCTTGGAAGGAAATTTGAAGAAGTGAAGAATTTGAAATCAATAGAATCTCATAGGAACTTAATGTAGGTTTGGACTCTCATTGATTTGTCTTGTAAAAAATAGGACTTGATCTTGTGATTGAAGTTATTTTAGGGACAAGATGTATTCAAAATGGAACTTGTAGTTCAATGTAATTCTTGCAAGCAACTTGGTAAAACATGTAGAAATGAATGAGTTTTTGATTGAATCAAATAACGATGGAATCTCTTCAATTCTTACTCTTGTATTGAAGTAAATTTGTGCTTTACAATATTCATCATTTTGAATTTTCACTTCAATGATGTTGTTAAAACTTGTAGAACTTGTAAGAGCTTTTAAATGAATTTGCAAAAAGATGTTTCGCTTGAATGATGGTATAAACCTTGGTAAATAAAAGTAGACCTCACATTCTTCTTTGCTTCCAATATTAGAAAATAAGTGCACTTCTAAGTAGTGAAAACAAATATACAAGCTTTCCCTCTAATGACTTTTTAAAAATTGATCTTTTATGATCATCTAACCCAAAGATTGAATTCCAATGATAAACCCAAAAGATCTCCTCACTTGAATTTTGCATCATAACTTCACCACTTGATCTCAAAAATTGAACCAACAAGTAACCAAAAATCCACTTGATTTTTAGAAACCAAATAGAATCCTTTTAATCAAAAGCCACATGGAAACCCTCCTTAATCACTGAGTTTAAGAATGATATCTTGCCTTTGAAGAATCTTTGAAGAAGATAAGGATGAAATCAAAGAAAAAACCTCTAATGAACCTCAGTTGATGATTGAAGGTGTACTGAGATAATACTCACGATGATAATGCTCCAAGAATTTTGTCAAGAAAGACGTCACACACTTTAGTAACCAAAACCCTTTGCATAAGAAGCAATGGATAGGAGGAAATTTGATTCACTTTGAAACCCTTGCAATTCTGAATCCCCTAATGGAACAAAGAATCAGTTGAGATGTCTCGAGGCATGAGAAGCCTTGGTAGCTTGAATGAACAAAAAATGAGAATATGAGACCCTCCTCACACTGATTGACAATACAACCATCTTCTATAGCTTGAAGAAGACCATGAAGACAAGAATACCTTGACCCCATGAGTGCAACCATGAATATGACCTAGTGGCAAGTATGCAAATGCAATGCAATAAACCAGATGAAAAGATATAAGGTAGGACAAATTTGGGTATGACAGCGCCCCTATTTAATCGTCTTAAACTTGAAAGTGGGAATGACACTAGCATTTCGAACATTCAAGGAAGAAGAAGATTAAATAAGAAATACCAGGAATTTGTCCGAAAGAGGTAATGGTGTTTTTTTGTAATATCTGCTGGGAGAAGAAATGAGGGTCAAATAATTTGTAACGTAGCGTTTGTGCCAACACAAGGTAGTTTATGTAAATAAATAAGAAATAGTCAACACAAACAAGTGTTGAAATTAAATATGGATGAGTATTGAAAATGGTATACGGATGAGTATCAAAAGGAACCAACACAAACGATTGCTGAAATCGATACGGAAGAGTATTAAAAGGGGATAAGAATGAGTATCAGAATGAATTAACACGGACGGGTGTTGAAATAAATATGGACGAGTTTCGAAAGGGGATACAAAGGAGTGTTAAAATGAATCAACACAGACGAGTGTTGAAATCAAAACGGACGAGTATTGAACAAGGATACAAATGGGTATCAAAAGGAATCAACACAAACGAGTGTTGAAATCGATCCAAACGAGTATTGAAAGGGGATACAGACGAGTATCAGAATGAATTAACACAGGTGAGTGCTGAAATAAATAAGGACGAGTATCGAAAGGGGATACAGACGAGTATCAGAATGAATCAACACGAACGAGCTATGAAGTCAATATGAACGAGTAATGAACGGGGATAAGGGCGAGTATCAGAATGAATCAACACAGACGAGTGCTGAAATCAATACTGACGAGTATTAAAAGGTGATACAGAGGAGTATCAAAAGGAATCAACACGAACAAGTGATGAAATTAATACATACGAGTATTGAAAGGGGATATAGAAAAGTATCAGACTGAGTCAACATGGACGAGCACTAAAGTCAATAAGAACGAGTATCACAAGGGTATACAGACAAGTATAAGAATGAATCAACATGGACGAGTGTTAAAATCAATACGGACGAGTTTTGAAAGGGGATACAAATGAGTATCAAAAGGAATCAACATAGAAGACTGCTAAAATCAATACGGACGAGTATTGGAAAGGGATACCGACGAGTATCAGAATGAATTTACACGGACGGGTGCTGAAATAAATAAGGACGAGCATCGAAAGGGGATTCAGACGAGTATCAGAATGTATCAACACGGATGAAAGCTGAAGTCAATATAAATGAGCATTGGATGATGATATGGGCAAGTATCAGAATGAATCAACACAGACGAGTGCAAAAATCCATACAGACGAGTATTGAAAGGGATACAAATGAGTATCAAAATGAATTAACACAGACGAGTGTTGAAATCAATAAGCACGAGTATCGAAAGGGGATATGGATGAGTATCAGAATGAATCAACACGCACAAATGCCAAAATCAAGAAAGACGAGTATCAAAAGGGGATATGGATGAGTATCAAAAGTAATCAACATAGACGAGTGCTGAAATCAATACGGATGAATATTGAAAGGAGATACAAACGAGTATCAGAATGAATTAACATGGACGATTGCTAAAAAAAATATGAACGGGTATCAGAAAGGGATGCAGAACAGTATCAGAATGAATCAACACGGACGAGCGCTGAAGTCAATATAAACAAGTTTTGAAAAAGGTTACAGACGAGTATTAGAATGAATCAACACAGACAAGTGCTGAAATCAATACGGATGAGTATTGAAAGGGGATATGGACGAGTATCAAAAGGAATCATCATGTACGTGTGCTAAAATAATTACGAAGGAGTATTGAAAGGGGATACCAACGACATTCAGAATGAATTAACATGGTTGAGTATCGAAAGGGGATACAAACGAGTATTAGAATGAATCAATACCGACGAGTGCTGAAGTCAATATGAAAGAGCATTGAACAGAGGTATAGGAGAGTATCAGAATGAATCAATTCTGAGAAGTGATTAAATTTATACGGACGATTATCGAAAGGGATACAAATGAGTATCAGAATGAATTAACAATGACGAGTGTTGAAATCAATATGGACGAGTATCGAAAGAGGATACGACCGAGTATCTGAATGAATCAACACGAACGAGTGCTGAAATCAATACAGACTAGTATTAAACGGGGACACAGACGAGTATTAAAAGAAATCAACACAGATGAGTGCTGAAATCGATATAGATGAGTATTGAAAGGAGATAGGGATGAGTATTAGAATGAATCAACATGGACGAGCACTAAAGTCAATATGAATGAGTATGGAAAATAAACACAGGCGAATATTAGAATGAATCAACATGAACGAGTGTCGAAGTCAATACATGTGAGTATTGAAATTAGATACAAAAGAGTATCAAAAGGAATCAACTTAGACGAGTGCTGAAATCAATATGAACGAGTATTGAAAGGGGATATAGACAAGTATCAGATTGAATCAACACGGACCAACACTGAAGTCAATACGAACAAGTATATAATGGGGATATAAATAAGTAACAGAATGAATCAACACAGGGGAGTGCTGAAATAAATACGGATGAGTATTGTAAAGGGATATAGATGAGTATCAGAATGAATCAACATAGATGAGTGCTTAAGTCAATATAAACTAGCATTGAACGAGGATATAGACGAGTATCAGAATTAATCAATACAGACGAGTGCTGAAATTAATACTGATAAGTATCGAAAGGGATATAGATGAGTATCAAAATGAACTAACAAGAACAAGTTTTGAAATCAATAGGGACAAGTATCGAAAGGGGATACGAACGAGTATAAGAAGTAATCAACACAGACGAGTGCTAAAATCAATACAGGCGAGTATTGAACAGGGACACATATGAGTATTGAAAGGAATTAACACATACGTGTGCTAAAATCGATATCGACGAGTATTGGAAGGGGATACAGACGAGTATCAGAATGAATTAACACAGACAAGTGGTGAAAAAATATGGACGAGTATCGAAAGGGGATACAGACGAGTATCAAAATGAATCAACATGGACGAGCGCTGAAGTTAATATGGACGAGTATTGAACGGGGATACATATGAGTATCAGAATGAATCAACATGGAAGAGTGTTGAAATCATTACGGACAAGTATCGAAAGGGATACAGACAAGTATTTGAATGAATTAACATGAAAGAGTGCTGAAATCAATACGAACGAGTATTGAATGGGGATACAGACAAGTATCGGAATGAATCAACATGAACGAGTGTTAGAGTCAATAAGAACATGCATTTAACGAGGATATTGACGAGTATCAGAATGAATAAACACAGATGAGTGCTAAAATCAATCAAGACGAAAGAGTATCAAAAGGGGATACAGACGAGTATCATAATAAATCAACACAGACGAGTGCTGAAGTCAATACAAATGAGTATTAAACGAGGATACAAATCAGTATCAAAAGGAACCAACACGAATGAGTTCTTAAATTAATAATGATGAGTACTGAAAGGGATACGGATGAGTATCGGAATGAATCAACACAGACGAGTGCAGAAATCAATATAGACGAGTATTGGAAGTAGAGTTGAATGAGCTTCAAAAGAATCAATACAGACGAGTGCTGACATCAATACATACTAGTATTAGAGTGAGATACAGATGGGTATTAAAAGGAATTCACAAACAAGTGAGAGACATAAATGAGGTATTGGGAGGCTGCTTGTTATCTTGTATGGCACACATGGTTATAGAAAAGCACATTTTTATTTGAAGGAATTGTTTCAAGAAATTATGGAGAATATCAGCTGGAGGTTTTGTGACATTCTCTTAATAGATGAATGATTCAGGCTTTCATGCAATCTTGTAAATCTGGCTTATGCTTCATATGCATGTTTGAATTTTCTTTTCAATGTGTTATGAACCATATAAATGGATATGCTACGCGTTTTTAGGATACAATGGTATGTATTGATAACTATATGCAAAGAAAAGAGAAAAGGTTCATTAGGAACTGTAGCTTGTTGTCTCGAGATACAAAAACATATTGGTGCTGATATGGATTGAATACCAAAGACCATTGGTGACTTTGTTGGGGATAATGAAAGGATCTCTGAGGAAGAGTTATAGTTTTGCTTGGGGAGAAATAAACTCCTGAAAATGATATGTGGTGACAACTCACTGGTGAATAAGTAGAAACTTCAATGCTGCTGGGGAAGCAACCCAATTTGGGGATACCATAGCCATCTTGAAAGATGTTATTCTGGTATTGGAAAATTACACATAAGCGAGTGAATGACAGCTTCTGCAAAACAAATCATACGAAACGTGCCCCAACTATAGTATGAAGGAATTCCACTTGAGAAGGTCCTTGTATAAACCTGGTACTAACTGACTTGGGATGATAAAATGACCCATTGTATTCAAGTTTGGAATAACTTTAAACTGATTCATGGAGAGATTTGTCAAATCTCGACGTAAGTGCTTCAGATTGATTGAACTTTGAAAAGATTTTCCTCGAGAGGCTTTCTTGAGATTTGTGCCATTATGGATAAGTTGCCCCAGTGTTATGTAATTTAGAACACTCCCCATGACTAATCAATGTTGGAAGTGGCTTCAACAACACTTGGGTAACGAACCCTGATTATTCGATGATTTGAGATTCTTCGAATCTTGACATAATTTCCCTAGATTGACGAAACTTTAAAGAGATTTCTCGACGTGACTGCCCTAGATTGGAGGAATCTGCAAACTTTAGTCCCTTTAATGGTACTTAAATAGTAAAGCATCACATTGTTCGTACTCAACGGAGTCTCTAGGAAAAATGCCCCAGAATATCGTCAATTTTTTGAAAAGATTAACTTTTGATTCAACAGAGTATTCAAGCCTCTATTTTTTTACATGATTAATCTCTTCACTGATGCTCATTGTGTAAACTCCTTTAATGTCAAGAAGTTATTTTCCATGGAGAAAAAAGTTTATGAGAATGATAATTCTAATGAAACACTTATGTAAGTCTTGAAGTTTTAATGAAAAAGACACTACAACTTCTTGTGAATGAATCACTTTTAGAGTACAACATTGAAAACATTTTTATTTTTAAGAATGTTAAAACGAGCATATGATACCAACACAAATATTTAGCACACACCTTAGGAGTCATTTAAATGTCGTATCGTTGTAGTATGCTTTTGAACTAACTCATGCTTCAGTTAGGACTTTTAAGGGTTGCAACGTGGTCTGGTTCACGGTTTTAGAAAAAAGGATTTAAAGCTCAAAATTATTTGGTGCTCACCCATTCTCTGTGATGTTCTCTAGTCCTAATTTCAATTAACTTTATACGATCACTCATCTCTCAAGAGGATTTTGATATAGTTGAGGAACCACAAGGTTTTTTGGACACGACAGTCACTTACCTTTGTTTTTTGGTGTCTGATCACACGAATTTGTTCTTTGCTGAGGATTTTATTTTGTAATCATTTTTTTAGGCTTTTCATTTTTTTCTTTTTAGCTTTCCCTAACTTTTCCCAGGAAAAATTCTTTTGAATATTGATTTTGAAGTCTAGCGGGATGCCCTAATTTTTGCCTAAGTCACTTGTTTTCAAGTTTTCGACTTAGCGGGCTTTCTTTTTTTTTTTTTTCATTTTATTTTTGGACAAGTCGTGTGATCCTGATTCGTTTTTGACTTGGTGGAAAGATTGTGACTGCCTCATTCCTTGGTTGGTTAAGGATAACTATTTTTGGTTTCATGACTTTCTAGACCTCCCGATGTGAGGGAATAGCTATTATGGTTTCATGGCTTTATAGACATCATGATATGAGGGATAAGGTGTGGTGATCCTTAGATAGGACACTCCTTTTAAAATTTGAACGCTCGATCAGATTAACTGAACACTACCCTGCCCCTGGGATTAAAAACGACGTTTTGTTTTTTGCACAAGAAAGAAACTCCTACTTCAATGATCAAAGGGGATAACAAGGGTTTCAATCCCTTATATCACTGGTGTTTGGAGATTTGAAACAATTCTTGTACATCGTCATCATGGTTTACTCAAAAACACACAAACCAGAGAATTTTTTTTGCGTTTTTCAATTATCGGCATCCTCCCTTCAGTCTTTGACTAAGCAAAAGACTTGGTAAAGTTGGTATCAATATGCAAACAAATAATTTTATGAGTGATAACAAATGGGTGAGTGAAAATGAATGGATTACTTCAAGACATACATACTTAATGCATTAAGATTTTCATTCAAAAATAGACAAGTTTCTACATGAAAGCAATGTTTAAACAAACAAGCAAGATTATAAATGAAAATGCAGTAAAGAAACCAACGATTTCCATTATTGAGGAGACTTGACTCTGTCTGGACTTCTTGACTCTGACGACTTTCTGCAGTCTTAATACTCACTTGGGCAAGAGTTTCCTTTTCTAACATGATGTAAACACAAGAGTCTCTGAATTGATCCAGTCTTGGACCTTGTTTCTGGATCAGATACCATCTTTAATTGAATGGCCAAGTGCCCCAGAATGATATTCATAGAGGATTCTCTCAAAAGATGCGATGAATGCTTTACCAAGCGAACTGGCATATTGAATCACCAAGTGTCTTCTACTTTACATACCAAATATTCAGTTGGGGAGAAAAAGTCCAAAATAGGTTGCCAAACCATAATTTGACTTTGGAGAAGACGTCAGACAGGTTCTGGACTTTATACTTTGAAGCCCTTGCATTTCTCGATATCATGACCAAATGCCTTAGAATGGAAGACACACCTGATGCTTGACTTCTTTTGTCTTTATTGATAGGCATTTCCCTGCGCATTCACTTAGGGAACAAATACTGGTTGTGGACGAGGAGACCTAGGAACCCCAAGTTGTTGAATAGATTCATAAAATACCTCGTGATTTGAAAGAGATCCCACATGATGGGGAGGAATAATAGCTTTTGCTGCATAAGCAAGTATAAGATCACTTTCCTTTGCTAATACTGTATTTGGATTTTTTATAACCGAAGTCAATTGAGTCTTCAACTGGTCGTCTTCCTCTTTCAAGGGCTTCAGATCATAGGTCACAGATGGCATATCTACCATAAACAAACATATTTGAACCTTCATTTCAGCCAATTCCTAATGGAGTTATTCCATAACTTATCTCTGAACACGTAACAGTGGGAAGTCAAGTATGTGATTCTGAAGAGAGTATCAAGTCGGAATAAGAATCCCCAATTATAAACACATGTGATTCATGAGATGTATGGAGTGCATGGTATGCATTCAATAACATGCTTGATCATTTCCAAGGAACCCTTACGCTTTGATATTTTTAAGCAAGTAAGAGATGGAAAAACTTGGCACAAGACTCAAAGATACGATTCCTTGGAAATGGAAGGAACATGTATGCTAAAATGTGGTTAACAATGCTTATAAACGCAAAGATGTGGGATCAAGGCTTCCATCAAACTGGATAATGACTGCACTCTCTCTGAACCATCTGAAAATCGCCGGGTCAAACGTGTGGCATAGCCTCAGAACACACAAAAACCAAGTACCATGAATATCACTAATTGTATAGAGTCAAGCCTCTCAGTCTTAATAGATAATTGTTGATCTGCTTATGAATAAACAGATACCATGGGATCAAAGGTTCGATTTAGTTTCAGAATACCAAGAAAATCACCTAAGTCACCAACAATACCAAATAGTCCAACATGACCAAATATTCACCAACGATACATGTAAGATCATCCTTTTCCCACTCACGAACAAAGTCTAGGTCAGGGTAAGGTCAAGGATAACTCAAATTCATTGGTTTGCCTGGAAATACTATCATCGCAACAACAAATGTGTATGCTGATAATACCCCATTTGAACCTCAGTTGAGAGTGGCACATATGACCGCACTAGTAGGACCTCGTCCAGTTGCCTTCATGTATCCAAGTCCCATATTTTCCTTGTGGTTTATAACTCATATTCTGGGTATTGGGCTTTTTACCTCATAGTAACAACCCATCCCAACAAAGAAACATCACAATCCAGCATATCCAATATATAGGAACAATAGAAAAATGCAATTCAAACATATATAAAAATAAGCACACATGTATAGATGGAAGCATAAAAAAACAAACACCCAAAGAAAATAAAAACAAATATAATCTAGGACTGACTGCCTTAGGTACTCCCAACAGAGTCGCCAGCTGTCGCGTATGGGATTTTTATCGAAGCACGAAGGAGGCGGAAAGAAGATTCTCTATAAATGTTATTTAACCAAAGATAGGGAAATGAATCACTCATTAAACCTAAATAAAGGAAAGAGAATTGTCTCTAACCAAGAGAAAAAGGTAAGGTAGTCGATTAAATAAGGGGAACGTATTAGCACCCCTCACGTTTATGGTACTCCACAGGATCCACTTAAGTTTGTTCTAATCTAAGGGTGTATAAAAGTCTAAGTCTAAAGCTTAATTCTAAAGGGAATTCATGCAAAGTATATACAAAAAGAAATCTTTTTTATTAGTTTTGCCTTCCTCGGTTGCGAACCTTCGTGCCTACGTACCACCTTCTATGCAATGGGGATCAATGCACTCGTAGTTCACCTAAAAATTGTTTTTGGTTTCTTGAATGTTTTTTATGAGAACGATGCATTGTAAATTCCAAATGTTGGAACATTGACTTTGTTTTGCTCGTACATGAAGCCTAAGTCGTTCGCTTCATATTGCAATGGAAAAAACACCCTTTCTTATGAAAAGAGTTTTTAAAAGAAAAGTCAAGTGGAAAAAGAAGTTTGAATTGGTTGGTATTTTTTGCTGTTAATAATAGCAATTTGACTTCACGAGAGAGATATTAGATATTTCTCCACTTATTAATGAAAAGAGTCTTTGAGATTTGAACCACACAAAATACTAAGAATGAAAGAATGATAAGATTGAGAAGAAACCCATTTATCGTTTCAATCCTTAACTGAAGAGTGATTCCCATCGTTTATTTATTAAGTGTTTTGAATTTTTAAAGAAAAAAGAAGTATTAGTTTTAAAAGTATGCAAAAGGGGAATGAAAAAAGTCTAAGAGGTACTAAAAAGATCCTAATGTTATCATACAATGATGGTCCTAGGGTTAAGGTTGAAAGATAAACTTCTACCTAATGATATCTTACATAGATTCAAACCAAAGGTCTATTTAGTTCAATCTTATAGGAGAATGAACTAAAGGTCCTATGGGGAGTAATCAATCTCTCAAGGAGAGAAGAAGAAGAAGAAGAAGAAGCAAGCAATAAAATACTTAGATAAGATAGAAAGCAAGCCAACATTACATGAGACACTTAGGCAAGTTACCAAACCAATTACCTACTTAGATAAGCAAGTAACACACAAACACACATGCAAGTAGGTAGAAACCTAAGCACTAACAAAGAATAGAAGAAGAAATGGTAAAACATCAGCAACTAATAATGATATCATGTCATCAAAGTAGGATAGAAAAGAGATGATAAAACAATAACATCTAAAAATGATATCATGTCATTAAAGTAGGATAGAAAACAGATGAAAAGAGATGATAAAACATCAACACCTAACAATGATATCATTTCATCAAAGTAGGATAGAAAGGAGATGAAAAGAGATGATAAAACATCAACGCCTAACAATGATATCATGTCATCAAAGTAGGATATAAAGGAATTTCTTGTCGTTGATAGAAGCCCCCTCAGGGTACTCTTGAGCCTTAAGGTATCTTTTCAATTCATGAAACCAAGGCTTCTCTTCTACTCCGTCAGTATCAACTTCGTAATAGTGTGCCGGTTCATCCAGTCTTTCGATAGTAATTCTAGGAGCTTCATTGTCCCATCTGAATTTAAACATGGACGACATGGTTGCTAATGCATCTTCCAACTGATTCTCTTCTCGCCGGATGTGCTCAAAAGTGAGATTCAGGTGCTTTGTATCCCATTCTCCCTTGATCGGACTGATTACCAGGGAAGAGTCTCCGTATACATTCAGGAACTTGATACTCAGGTAAATAGCATCTCTGATACACATAATCCACGCTTCGTATTCGACCATGTTGTTGGTACAGTCAAAGCATAATCTAGCGGTGAAGGGTGTATGGAAACCCTGGGGAGAGACTCAAATATTCAGTTGGGGAGAAAAAGTCCAAAATAGGTTGCCAAACCATAATTTGACTTTGGAGAAGATGTCAGACAGGTTTTGGACTTTATACTTTGAAGCCCTTGCATTTCTCGATATCATGACCAAATGCCTTAGAATGGAAGACACACCTGATGCTCGACTTCTTTTGTCTTTATTGATAGGCATTTCCCTGCGCATTCACTTAGGGAACAAATACTGGTTGTGGACGAGGAGACCTAGGAACCCCAAGTTGTTGAATAGATTCATAAAATACCTCGTGATTTGAAAGATATCCCACATGATGGGGAGGAATAATAGCTTTTGCTGCATAAGCAAGTATAAGATCACTTTCCTTTGCTAATACTGTATTTGGAATTTTTATAACCGAAGTCAATTGAGTCTTCAACTGGTCGTCTTCCTCTTTCAAGGGCTCCAGATCATAGGTCACAGATGGCATATCTACCATAAACAAACATATTTGAACCTTCATTTCAGCCAATTCCTAACGGAGTTGTTCCATAACTTATCTCTGAACACGTAATAGTGGGAAGTCAAGTATGTGATTCTGAAGAGAGTATCAAGTCGGAATAAGAATCCCCAATTATAAACACATGTGATTCATGAGATCTATGGAGTGCATGATATGCATTCAATAACATGCTTGATCATTTCCAAGGAACCCTTACGCTTTGATATTTTTAAGCAAGTAAGAGATGGAAAAACTTGGCACAAGACTCAAAGATACGATTCCTTGGAAATGGAAGGAACATGTATGCTAAAATGTGGTTAACAATGCTTATAAACGCAAAGATGTGGGATCAAGGCTTCCATCAAACTGGATAATGACTGCACTCTCTCTGAACCATCTGAAAATCGCCGGGTCAAACGTGTGGCATAGCCTCAGAACACACAAAAACCAAGTACCATGAATATCACTATTTGTAAAGAATCAAGCCTCTCCGTCTTAATAGATAATTGTTGATCTGCTTTTGAATAAACAGATACCATAGGATCAAAGGTTCTATTTAGTTTCAGTATACCAAGAAAATCACCTAAGTCAACAACAATACCAAATAGTCCAGCAGGACCAAATATTCACCAACGATACATGTAAGATCATCCCTTTCCCACTCACGAACAAAGTCTAGGTCAGGGTAAGGTCAAGGATAACTCAAATTTTTAAAGAAAAAAGAAGTATTAGTTTTAAAAGTATGAAAAAGGGGAATGAAAAAAGTCTAAGAGACACTAAAAAGATCCTAATGTTATCATACAATGATGGTCCTAGGGTTAAGGTTGAAAGGGAAAATTCTACCTAATGATATCTTACATGGATTCAAAACATAAGGTCTATTTAGTTCAATCTTATAGAAGAAGAAGAAGAAGAAGAAGAAGCAAGCAAGCAATCAAATAGTTAGATAAGATAGAAAGCAAGCCAATATTACATGAGACACTTAGGCAAGTTACCAAACCAATTACCTACTTAGATAAGCAAGTAACACACAGACACACATGCAAGTAGGTAGAAACCTAAGCACTAACAAAGAATAGAAGAAGAAATGGTAAAACATCAGCAACTAACAATGATATCATGTCATCAAGGTATGATAGAAAAGAGATGCTAAAACAATAACACCTAAAAATGATATCATGTCATCAAACTAGGATAGAAAAGAGATGATAAAACATCAACACTTAACAATGATATCATTTCATTAAAGTAGGATAGAAAGGAGATGAAAAGAGATGATAAAAAATCAACACCTAACAATGATATCATTTCATCAATGTATGATAGAAAGGAGATGAAAAGAGATGATAAAACATTAACGCCTAACAATGATATCATGTCATCAAAGTAGGATAGAAAATAGATGAAAATGGACGATAAAACATCGACGCCTAACAATGATATCATGTCATATAGTAAGATATAAAAGAGATGGCAAAATATCAAGTAATAAACTCCTAATCATGATATCGTGTCATCAAGGTAGGATATAAAAGAAAAGATGGATATTAGACAATCACACATCACACATGGGAAGTAGAGACTTACTCAAGATAAAAGGTACTTAGATAAGATACCTTAAGAAAAACCTACTTAGAAAAGCAAGTAAAGAAGAAAGAACATGCCAATAGGTAGACACCTAAGCAAGTAGTCAAGTAGAATAAGAGATGTCAATTAAACAATCAAACATGCCTACAAAGGTAAGAGTTCCAATCATGCATCTCTATCGTACTTCTTATGGCAATATTAATTGAAAACGATGCGAGAATGAGAAATAAAGAGAGCTACGATGATACCTAATGGAGGAGGTTTGTTGCCTCTTCAATGCACACGAGATATGAAAAATCTACTGAAAGCTTCCTTGAACTTCCTCGATAAAGATTATGCTCTTAACTTGCTTCAAAGAATCGTACTCAAAAGCTTGTGAATCCTTGTGGAAGTCTTACCGTCGATCAACCCATAATCGAGCGTACCCAGGTTGCGTCAGTAAATCGATCGCAAATTCATGGAAAAAGTAACAACAAAATGATTAATATCATGAAAAAGAATATTTGGAACTTCAATTAAATCCTCAAATCGAAGCTAAAATGTTGTAAATACTTTGTGATCCTACTCTCAACCATGAGACCCTTTCTTGCATGGACACTTGGTATATGGACCAAAGTGATTGATTTTGGGTTATGATTAATTGATGCAAGCAAAGGTTTCAAATAATCTCGTGAGAATGGTTATGCCCATAGTCAACTATGATACCCTTTTGGAAGCTTGGTATATGGGCCAAGATGATAGAATGGAATTTAATTATATTAAGTGTGTGAGGTGTACATTTGTGAACAATACATACAAGCATACAAGAAGGTATATAAATTATTACAAGTCCAAAGGGGATGGGGGTACAATTTTATGAATGGGGATGTATCGAATTGAAAGTTCGACTAAAAGTATAAATAAACTAACAATACAATGCAATTGAAATTAAATAAACAAATAATTAAATTTTAAAAAAATTATTTAATAAAATTAAGCAATTAACTAATTAATAATATTAAATATAATCTCCTAAGAAACACAAGTTGTACTTTAAATAAAATGAAGGAAAAATAGTTAAATAAAATAAATAGAAAGAAAGATAAATGGGTCGGCAATTGAAGTAAACATGGGGGTGCTGATCTGAAAGGCATCTAGGCCCAAAGGACGGTCTATAGGATCTTGTGTTTCGCCTGATAGAGGTACATTGTAGGGAGGCACATTCATAAGCGTTAGATCTGGATCAAAGAATCATATACGGAGGAGTACGATGGACAACAGGGGAAGGAATCCCATCAAATATGAAGCAAGTGATTAACCAGACGGTGATAAGTGTCCCCACCAGATTAGGCCCTGTAAAACACTATTATCTAAACAAATTAAGATGATGTAACATTAATCATAATTCAGAAAGATTATATCTCTCTAATCTTGTTTTTCTCTCACGCTCTCTCAGCTTTCTCTCTCTTAGCCCAATGCACAAACATGTAAGACACAACATAAACCTAGGAAAAGGATCAAACACAATAGCGAGTGAAGAACAATGCAAAAGTGGCTATGAATACACGGTGTATACAATGAATCTCCACTGTGGCAATGAAGAACAACACGGAGCTGCCGCCGCGGATTGCTCTGATTCTCAATTTTTTTACTTCATTGTCTTTGTTTCTCCTGATTTTTAATCTATGACTTATTTTTGCAAAAAATCTAAAACGGAGGTGAGATCTAGAAAGGAGTTTTGTTAACCCTATATATGGATATCAACGGAAATCAAACAAAGGACAGAGAGGAAGAGAAAATCGATGTCCTTGTTACACCAGTCAACTTCCTTTTATGGGAACAGAATAGTAACAACGGTAGAATGAGGAGTTTTGTGGTGGCTTTGGATGATGATGAAGGTGGCGAGAATAAATATTGTAGAAGAAGCTTTTTCTAGCGATTGAAGCCTCTTTCAATCCGGTGAGGTCTTTCTTATTTTTCTCATTTCTGAAGGGTTTGTGGTCTAAGGAGATGATGAACAAAATTAGGATTTTCTCTTGGTGGCTACGTATGAACAATAGTATCCACTTAATAATTGTGCCATTGAATGCTTATATACTGATAGAGATAGGGTTTTCACTTGTTTGGATCCTCTGATGTAATTCTTGCGAGCAACTTGGTAAAACATGTAGAAATTAATGAGTTTTTGATTGAATCAAAGAATGATGGAATCTCTTCAATTCTCACTCTTATATTGAAGTAAATTTGTGCTTTACAATATTCAACATTTTGAATTTACACTTCAATGGTGTTGTCAAAACTTGTAGAACTTGTAAGAGATTTCGAATAAATTCGCAACAAGATGTTTCTCCTGAATGATGGTGTAATACAATGGGAGAACTAACTTTTTTTTGCATTCTATCACAAATGTTGCAGATAGCAAGAGTCTCCACCGACTTTTATTTAATCAAATAAGGAAAGGGTAAAAAGAACAGGAAAGACCTTGAGATTATTGTGTTCGGGGGGTAGATTATGAAAAGGGAAGGTGTTAGCACCCTTTTCATCAGTAGTTATCTACGGGCTCTTAATCGCTTAACTCACTTTGTTTTGAAAATTACTTTGTGTCGTGCATGTTTGAAAAATATTTAGAAATTCCAATAGTAAGGAAACTTTGTAATGATTTTTGAGAATGCGTACCAAGTGTTTGTTTGAAAATATTTTTAAATTTTGTGTAAAAAGATGTTTTATTTCATTTGTGAGCAAGCGATTACGAGCTATATACTTACTCAAAGTATTTATTATACTCTTCTTTATCCTTTAGATAGTGCTATCATACCATTAGTTAGTAGAAATCCCTTTCGTTGTATGTGAAGGAACAGGCGCGGGTCGTCGTACAATCATAAAAGGAAACTCATAGGGCCTCTTTAGAAATTTCGTAAGGGACTAGATCATTTACCGAAGGCAAATTTTGAAAGGGTCATCGAGGGAATACGATCTTTTTAATCGAGGGACAGTGCTAAAGCGTCCCCACGTTTGAGGTACATGACTATTTTTTATTCTGATGGCAACAAGTGAGGTTACTCTAGAGGTTCGCATGTGCAAATGATTTGTGTTTCAGTTATTTTTAATCTTGTATTAGGGCTATCTAGATTGTTTTTAGTCTTTTCAGGCAAACTCTAATTACTAAGCAATAGTAACAAATATAGTAAAGTGATAAATGCAGAAAGTAAAGGCAGAAAGTAAATATTCCTACGCTATTATAAGGCTTTGGGAGTGGGGGTACAAGTAATAAAATACAGGGAGAGAAATAAAACCCTAATTAACTAATACAAACCGTAAGCAGTTATAATAATCGAAATTGGCGAAAATAATAAAATGCGCAAACCGGTAATAAGGGAAAGGCAAAGGTAAATTGCTTCGGTGAACCTACGAACCTAATTAATTTTAATTAATTAAAAAATAAATTGGTTAACTAAATTAAACAAACCCTAAAAATCTAAGTTAATTTTAATTTAATTAAAAAAGGTTTAGTGAAAAAAAACCTAAAAAAACTAAATTAATTAATTGAGTAAAAACCTAAAAATTAACTAGGGTTAATTAAGTCAAAACCTAAAACTAATTAGGGTTCATAAAAAATCAAGGTTTTGAAAAAATGGTTTTTTTTTTGTGAAAATAGGAAGAGGTAAGAGTAAGAAGAAGGGATAATTTGTGAAAATAAACCAAAAGGGTAGGGGTGGGTGTTGAACCCACGCCCTTAACCAATTCAAACAACACGTTAACCACTGGGCCAAGTGTGCCTTGGTGTTAGTAGATAGCTTCAGCGTGTTTTGTAAGTTACCCTACAAAACATGAAAACATGAAGAAAATAAATGACAAAAGGTAGGATCAAACCCATTCCCTTTGACACAAATTCCTTAATGCACGCTCGCTTGCCACTAGGGTGGTTGTACATCCGTTGATTAAAACACCACCATATCATTAAATAATAAGACTGCACTTATATTTGAATTAAAAAAGAACATCAACGCCAGTGGAACCTTGCATCAAGTATTAGCCAATAAAAATGTCCCAAAACGCCACGCCATGGTCAATCTATTTCAAGGAAGGTTTGACTTACGGAGAAGTGACCGAAACCTTAAGTCTGGTCATCTTCTTCGATGAGTTCTAATAGCAAACCTATAAATCACGTGAAATCAAAACAAAAGATGAACCCTATCCCCCTATTTTGGGGTCTGTGAATTCAACGGTACCCTCCGCTTTGGCTAAAGATCCTTGTATCGTGAGCTTCGAAGAAAAAAACCCTAACTCGGTTCAAAAATGGCAAACCAAGATCTAGACGTTATAAACTCCATGTAACGACTACAACATGTTCTAAACATTCATATGAACTAATTTAGATGGTTAGAAATATTCAACAATGCATGGAATTGAAAAAATATGAATGATCAAAAATCAATAACCGCCATGGCCTGTCAACATGCTTCAGGAGATGTTTGGAATCATTGGTTTAGGATGCAAATTCTTGGAACTTTAACTTTGAGTTCTTGATTTTCTTGAGAATTTTGTGATCTTTATAGGGTTAGGAAGAAGCCTGCGTGCCTTTGGTCTAGATTTGTTGAGTGTATATAAAGAAGGGATTTCGGTCAACATATATGAGAGATATCTTTGTGCATTATGATGAAAAGATTTTCTTTGCATTTTTGCATGGAAAATTTCTATATTGAGCGAATCATATCTTCCATGACCTCATACGAGTTGCAAGATGTATATGAGCTTTTTGGGTCTCAAATTTGGCCCAAGACCAAAGTCATGCGCCTAAGTCCAATCATTTGACCTTTATTTAATTTATTTTGAGTTAATAACGGATAAAAATCAAAATAAACAAAATAAAAGGTCACAGGGTGCAAGAGTAAGATATGAGGTCCATTATAAGTTGCAAAACACAGTTGGACTCTAAAATAAGGGCCCATTAGCCCAAAATATCAAGTTTGCTCAATTTGAACTTCATGTATTTGCTCAAAATTTCCCAACATGCACTGATCATAACTCTCTTAATTTTTATCTTTTGAAGGCGATCCTGGACTTTTTGCAAATATTAAGGTGTCCTCTATAATCCCTCTTTTGATCATTTTTGCATTTGGGGAATTTATCTTGATGTAAGTTGCCTTGAAAAAAGTGTCTTTTTATTGACTTTTGAAATGACCTGTAATGTATTGGCTCATATCTCTCAAATGAAGCATTTATGGACATGAGCTTAGAGATACAAAGTTGTAGAAAATTGAATTTCCTTCATAATGAAATTTGGTTGGGTCAAAATTGATGAAGCATGTGAAATTTATGCTTGGGGGTTTTGACTTTGGTTGGCAACTTTTGACTTTTGATGATTTGGGGGTTTATCTTGAGGAATCATGATCAACCCTTGATCAATTGATGAATATGACTTCAAAATCTCAATGTTGACAAAAAATATTAAAGTTTGACTATATGTTGACCATAATTGACTTTTTACCCAATATAGTTGATTTTTAGTCATCCGAGCCATTGATTGGGCAAACTTGTGATGCAAGGCTTGAAGCTTGGTATGAGCATTCTTGGATATATATATATAAGAGACCATGAATTACATTAAGAACATAAAAACCCAAATTTCCTTGAGAAAGATGAAACCCTAGTTTTAAGTCCCTTGCTTAAGAGAAGAATTTATCTGGTCAATTCTTGAGCATCCTTGAGCATTTGAGAACCCTAGGAAGATGTTTTTGAAGGAAAGGGAGTGAAAACTTTGGGGTAAAACAGCTGACCCTGTTCAATATTCTTAAACTTGAAGAGTTATATTGGCATGTCCATCGTTCGTGATATGAAGGTAGAAGAGGATTGAACACTGAAGTGCCCAGAAATTTGCACTCGCCTAAGAAGTAACACTGTTGGTTGATAATATTGCTTGAATGGGCTTAAAGATGCCATTTGGAGAAATGATAGAATGTAATCATAGATGGGATTAAAGATGCCATCCAAAGTAACTGTTGATAGAAGTATCAGAATGAGTCTACGTTCGATTGTATCTGAAGAATGCTTACCTGAATGAACCTCTGGGGAAGATGCTTAAGTAGCTGCTTACCAGATTTAGTCTCTGAGGGAGAAGCTTGTCAGAATTTTGTCTCTGAGGAGAGCATTCGTCAGATTTAGTCTCTAACGTAAATGCTCACCATGTAGATAGTCAACCCGTCTTGTTTCGGGAATTGATCTACAACCCACTTTTATTGGTAAACTCGTCCTGTTTCGGGAATTCATATCACCTGGCCATGTCGGTAGTTTCCCTGTCCTATTTTGGGAGTTAATCTTTGCCTGGTTATAAAGATAGTTTCTCCATCCGGTTTCGAGAGTTAATCTTTGAATAGTCATATGGATAGTTTCCCCGTCCTATTTCAGGAATTAATCTCTAACCTGCTTTATATTGGTGAACTTGCCCTGTTTCGAGAATTTATAACGCCTGGTCGTATAGATAGTTACCGTGTCTTGTTTTAGGATTTAATCTTGGACCTGGTCATAAAGATAATTGACCCGTCTTTTTTTGGGAATTAATGTACGACCTATTTGATAATTGTTGATGATATCTGTCTGTTTGTAGACTTTTACCTGAAAAAATAAAAAGTTAGTTGTATGCAATGTCATGATGTATGTAATGCACTGTGTAATGATGTTCTCAAAGTGAATGAGAGTGTGCTATATGCGTGTCAAACGCACGTGCTATGATACTTGTAAATGATTTATGTAGGTGAGATGTTGTTGAAGCGTATTGGTAGCTTTGTATAACATCCCCGATTGGGAAAATAAATCCATGACTACTGCTGGGGATGAAGAATATGTGTAATCATAAATCTTGTCTAGAATTTTTCCGCTGGGGATTCCTACTTGCTGTTTGAGGAAACTTCGTTGGGGAATGTTGAGTGCTGGTTAGGAGAGAAGAGTTCAAGAACATTTTTTGTTCATCACTCTACTAAGAAATTTAATTCTTATATACCCTGACTGGGGATAAGAGAGATGGATAACCTTCCGAGGTGTTTTCTGACTGAGTTTCCGATATGGATGCCGACTCATTTAGGGAGGATAAGGTTAAACAAGATTTGGTCTGGTTTGAGATTCTATAGAAACTCTCTGGGGATAACATCCTGGATTGTCCTTTGCGAAAGAGAGGAATTTTGCCGATGATTTGTAGTAGTCATAGAAATAGACTCAAGCTGGGGAGACTGAAATCTTGTGGGGGAAATAAACCCTGTTGGAGAAATAAACCCATATGGAGAAGTATACTCTGCTGAGGAAATGAGCCCTGCTGGAGAAGAGAATTATTTAGGGGTTTTTATAGTTTTGGAGAAATAAACTCAGTTGGGGAAGAGAATTTCTATGAACCATGCTGATGGCATAATCTCTGATGAGGATTGGGACTCTGTAGGTTGGCAACATTGTCGGGGAAAAGATTATACTCCTATATCTGCTAGGGGGTTCTGCTGGGGAGTATGATTAGGTTAATTGCTGGAAGATGTTTCAATTCCTATCTTGAAAGCATATTGGATTTACGGGGGAATTTATTTCTGTCAGGAATGAGCTTGTGAAGATATCTTTGTGGGGGGTATGTGGTTGACTTGGGTGCTATCCCAACTCCTAGAGTCTTGAGTACATGCTTATTCCTATTTTTATGCATATATTTGTTAACGGTAATCATATTCATATGCATATTTTCATTCAATTTAGTTATTGGACGTTTTTGCAAACAAAATAGAAACAGTAAAACAAAAATTTGGATTTTGAAGTAGTATTTGGATTGATAATTTTCTTATAAACAAGTGATTTTCTACAAAGAGACCAAAATCCTAGTAAGAGGAAATCTTCAAACAATGAAAAGAGTACAGAGTAACAACAAAACATATAGCTATATGTAAATGATCTTGTTTGGTTTCGACTCTGCTATTGCCCGTATGTCTTCAAGCATCTCATCCCTCGCTTTCAGAAGAAGTTGACTAAATTGATCTATACCATTTAAACTTGGAGTTGGTAACAAAGTTTGATGTAGGTAGATGATCCAACGGGACATAGCTGTACGCTTTAATCCCTAAATTTTTCCTGGACTTCCCTTTCAGGTTTTCAATCCACCAGGATACCCGTTTTTGCCCTAGCCGCCTTTTTCGACTTGCCGGGTGTATAATCTTTATATATATATATATATATATTATATATATATATATATATATATATATATATATATATATATATATATATATATATATATATATATATATATATATATATATATATCCCTAATTTTTTCCCGAACCCTTTTGGTTCGCCGTGATGCCCTTATTTTTTCCTAGGCCAGTCAACCTAGCTGGTCACTTTTATGCCTAGTATCTTTTGACTATGTCCATCTTCATAGGGTGCGGAAAATCTTCACCGTCCATGGTGGTCAATATCATAGCACCGCCAGAAAATATCTTCTTGATTACAAATGGCCCTTCATACGTGGGAGTCCATTTTCCCTTGGGATCACCTTGTGGCAAGATAATGGGCTTTATTACCAAGTCCCCATCCTAATATACCCAATGCTTGACCTACTCATTGAAAGCTTTGATCATACATTTCTAGTACATCTGACCATGACAGACAACCGCAAGCCTTTTCTCATCAATAAAATTCAAATGGTCCAACCTAGTCTGAATCCATTCGTCTTCATCTAAATCTACATCTTTCAGAATTCTCAAAGAAGGTATCTAAACTTCGACAGGTAGGACAAGAGAGAATAGGGTTGTCCTAGTTGATGTACGCGAGGAAGTGATATAGACATGAAGAGAGAATGATAACATCTAGTGACAGTCTTTATAGGTCACAACCTTTTTCTGCACAGTCTTCTTAATATTCTTATTGGCGGATTCTATTGCACCATTCATCTTTGGTCGATATGGAGAAGAGTTGTGGTGCTTGATTTTGAACTGCACATAGAGTTCTGTGATCATAATGTTGTTGAGATTGGTACCATTGTATGTGATGATTCTCTCAGGGATTCCATATCGACAGATAAGGTTGTGCTTAATGAATCGGGCGATAATGTTCTTAGTAACGGAGGCGAACGAGACTGCTTCAACCCACTTCTTGAAGTAATCAATAGCAACAAGGATTGGATGGTGTCTATTAGAAGCAGTCGACTTGATTTCTTCAATCATATGAATTCCCCATATTGCAAATGGCCAAGGAGCAGTGAAGAGATTCAGAGGTACTGGAGGCACATGTACTTTGTCAGTATAGATGTGGCACTTGTGAGAGGTTCTTGAGTGGTGATGGAAGTCAGTTTCCATAATCGACCAATAGTATCCCGCTCTCAGAATCTTCTTAGCCATAGTATGTCCACTGGAGTGAGTACCAAAGATACCTTCATGCACATCTTCCATAATTTTCCCCGCTTCCTTCTTGTCTATACAACGAAGGAGAGTCGAATCATGATTGTGTTTGTACAAAACCCCGTTACTCTGGAAGAACTTGGCTGAGAACCTTTGTAGGAATTTCTTGTCGTTGATAGAAGCCCCCTTAGGGTACTCTTGAGTCTCAAGGTATATTTTCACTTCATGAAACCAAGGCTTCTCTTCTACTCCGTCAGTATCAACTTCGTAATAGTGTGCCGGTTCGTCCAGTATTTTGATAGTAATTCTAGGAGCTTCGTTGTCCCACCTAACTTTAAACACGGACGACATGGTTTCTAATGTGTGTGCCAACTGATTCTCTTCTCTTGGGATGTGCTCAAAAGTGATCTCCTCGAAGTACGGGGTTAAGGTAATAACATGCTCTCTATAAGGAATGAGATTCAGGTCCTTCGTATCCCATTCTCCCTTGATCGGACTGATTACCAGGGCAGAGTCTCCGTATACATTCAGGAACTTGATTCTCAGGTAAATAGCAGCTCTGATACCCATAATACACGCTTCGTATTCGACCATGTTGTTGGTACAGTCAAAGCATAATCTTGCGGTGAAGGGTGTATGGAAACCCCGGGGAGAGATAATTACAACACCAATTTCATTTCCAAGTGCATTAGAAGCTCCATTGAAAACCATAGTCCATCAAGATCCTGGCTCGGATCCTTCATACGGTCCATGTTCATCATAATCCGTTATTAGCATAATATTCCCGTGCGGGAACTTGAAATTCATAGACTGGTAGTCCTCTAAAGCTTGATGAGCCAAATGATCTGTCAGTACACTTACTTTGATTGCTTTCTGAGTGGTGTACTGAATATGGTATTTTGCCAAGACCATTTGCCACTGGGCTATTCTTTCGGAGAGAGCTGGCTTCTCGAATATATATTTGATGGGATCCATTTTAGAGATCAATAAGGTGGTATGGGTCAACATATACTGTCTTAGTCTACGAGCAGCCCATGCCAAAACGCAAAATGTTTTCTCAAGTAGTGAGTATCTTGGTTCACAGTCAGTAAACTTTTTACTAAGGTAGTATATTGCATGCTCTTTTCGACCAGACTCGTCAAACTGGCCCAATACACACCCCATTGAGTTCTCTAACATTGTTAGCTACATGATTAGAGGTCTTCATTCTATTGGTGGCATCAAGATCAGAGTCTCTTTTATTTTGTCAAAGGCTATCTGGAAATCGTCATTCCATTTTACTACCTGATCTTTCTTCTGCAACTTGAAGATCAGTTCACAAGTAGCGGTTAGATGAGAAATGAATTTGGCAATATAATTGAGTCGTCCCAAGAAACCTATGACTTCCTTCTCAATACGGGGAGCCGACATTTCTTGAATAGCTTTTACCTTGGTGGTACAACTTCAATACGTTTACCGCTAACGACGAAACCCAGGAGTTTACCGGACCTAACCCCAAATGTGCATTTGTTTGGATTCAATCTCAGCTTGTACTTCTTCAGTATCTCAAACAGCTTGTGTAGATGGTCAAGATGCTCTTCTTTAGTTTATGACCTGGCTATCATATCGTCGATGTAGACCTCTATCTTGTGGTGAATGATGTCATGGAACCAAGCTACCATGGCACGTTAATATGTTGCGACGATGTTCTTTAACCCAAAAGGCATAACCTTGTAGCAGAAAGTTCCCCACTGTGTGACAGAGGTTGTTTTCTCCGTGTCTTCAGGTGCCATCTTGATATGATTATAAGACGAGAAGCCATCCATGAAGGAGAATACCTTGTGTTGAACAATGTTTTCGACCAAAACATCTATATATGGCAGTGGGAAATCATCTTTGGGGCTTTCCCTGTTCAGATCCTTGTAGTCCACACACATACGTACCTTGCCGTCTTTCTTTGGTACCGGAACCACGTTTTCCATCCATTGAGGATATGTGGTAACATCCAAGAAGCCTGCATTGAATTGTTTCATAAACTTGGCCTTGATCTTCTCTGACATCTCGGAACGCATGCGACGAACCTTCTGCTTTATTGGAGAACAACCCTCTTTCATTGGCAGACAATGAACCACAATATCAGTATCGAGCCATGGAATGTCTTCTTATGACCAAGCAAAGGTCTCAACATATTCATGCAACATCTTGATTAACTTGTTCTTGACACTGTCCTATAGGTTGGTGCCTATCTTGACTTCTTTTTTGTCTGCTTCATTACCCAAATTTATAACTTCAACTGGCTCTTCATGTGGTTGAATAGCCTTTTCCTCTTGCATTAACAGTCTGGAAAGTTATCCCGGTATTTCACAATCTTTCTCATGTTCGTCCTCGGCTTGGTAGATCGTATTTTCAAAGTCATAAGTGGCAATAGTAGAATCGTTATCAACGGGATCCAAAGTGGATGTGGATCAGCAATGTATGGTGTGGGTGTGTGTAAGAACACATAGCTATTTGAAAGTGATAAAAGTAAAAAGAAAGACAGATAACACATAATTTGAATGAAAAACATCCAATGCTTTATTAAATGGAAACATGTTTATGAAATGACAACCCTTAACAAACGAACCGTTGTGTCCCGGGTAAGGCACAAGGCTTAAAGTCATTGTTTTAAAATATTACATAACCAATCTTTGAAAGCAATAAAAAAAGAAATATGGCTATTAATACTGACTAAATGAGATATCGATAATGTCTTGAGTTTTCTAGTTGCTGGGTGCATTGTCGATGGTAGGAGAGATCCACTTGTCAAGGTCATAATCACTGTAAGCATCTTCTACTGCGTTGACTCCATTATTGCTGTCGCAGAATGGTGGTCTTCCAGCACGAGCTCGACAAACAGACTTCTGAGCCTTTGCATTGAAACCCAAACCAAATTTGTCAAATTTATATGGAATGTCAGGAAGCTGACTCCAAGTAGTACAACCACCTTCTTCTACAGCAGCTCTGGCATCTTTCAAAGAAGCCATCTTGAGCGGAACCCTGGTAACCTTGGGAATAATGTAAACATCTTCAGTAATGGTAGGAAGGATTAATTCAAAAGTATGACAGGGAGTCTCGATGAATTCTCCGTCCATCTCTACATACCGAAATGAGTTCAAGTGACTAACCATATACTCCTCTTCACCGCAGACAGTAACATCCTTTCTGTTCACAGGAGATTTTAACTTCTAGTGTAGAGTTGAGGTAACAACGCCTTCCCCATGGATCTAAGGGCGTCTGAATAAACAAGAATACGCCGGTCAGATATCCATCACATAGAAGGTAGATTCGAAGACCTGCAAACCTACCTTGATCAGAAGATCCAATTCTCCATGCACCATCCTCTTCGAACCGTCAAAGGCTCTCACCACAACATCACTAGGTTTCAGTATAACCCCTTAGCAATCAAGTCCGTCAAGAGCGCCCTTTGGTAGAACATTTACCGAGGAACCGATATCAACCAATAAATTAGCAAAAGTAGTGCCCCTGCACTCAATGGAGACATACAAGGCCTTGTTGTGATTTCTTCCTTCCCGAGTCAGGTCAGCATCAGAAAAACCTAATGCATTTCCAGTCGTTAAGCTAGCAACATAGTTCTCAAATTGATTGGCAGTAATCTCTTGTGGCACATGAGAAGACTTCAAGAATTTCTCCAAATCTTGTGCATGAGCTTCAGAACACGGTAACAGGGATAACATGGAAATTTTAGATGGGGTCTTCCCTAGTTGTTTGACAATCTTGTAATCGCTCTTACAGATAATCTTCAATACATTCTTGATCTCTTTCCTAGAGGTGTCTTCAGTTGTAACTTCTTTAGGCGCCTTGGTCTGGGAAGGATCCATTATTTGCTCTTTTCCCCGAGCCTCAGTAGTTGACTCGGTATCCGAAACTCAAACAAGTGTAGAAATAGTCTTCATAGATATTTCCAGAGAGAAAACCCTTTCGCTTCTAGTAACCTTACTGGTCCCAACAATATTGTCAATGTTGGAATCAATAGCTTCAATACTTTCATCTTCAGTAGTCGGTAGTTCTTGCTTGATGCCATGGTAGTAGACGTCAGATCCATAGTTCCAAGGAATAGCTTTATCCGAGGAATATGGGATAGGTCCAGGTGTAGTGATGATTAGAGGAGCACCTTTGGGGTTGGCAGTGATTCTTACAGGACCTTTAGAAGTGATCCTGATAGGAGTGCCATAAATTATAGATAAGTCTTGAAATAGATTCTCAGAAGAAAGAATCTTCTATACTAGAATCATGTGATTGTCCATTAGGCACTGAACACCTTCCTTTAGTAACTTGCAGCCATTAGGTCGGGTTGCACAACAGTAACATCTTTTGATATAACCCGAAATAAACTAGCATGCAACAAATTCTTTTTAATAATTGGGAGGGGAGTAACCAATTCACTTACAACAACAACATAAATAACATCATCAATATCACTTATGCCTTTGTCATGCTTCGACATTGGTGTAGTAATTATATTCGCAGTCTCTGAAGGATCAAACTTAATCTCTTTGTTGTCAATCATATCCTGAATTTTGTTTTTCAGGGCCCATCAATTATTGGTGTCATGCCCATGACCATTGGAATGGTAAACACACTTCACATTTAGATTGTAGCAAGGAGAGGAGGTGTTGGGATTCTGAGGAGGATCCCTTAATGTAATCAACTCCTCTTTCAGTAAATGTTGTAATGCTTGGGACAATGGCATACTGATCTTGGTAAAATGTGTTCTTGGTGAGTCTGACCTACGCTAATTTCCTTGTTTTTATTGTTGAACAAGCGCATGATTAGAGATTAGCACCGCTCCTATAGACTGACTGCGGCCACTTCTAACACAACCCTTCTAGCCATAAATAACATTAACTTCTTTCTTATTGTTGAACGTCTTTATTACAACACTTGAAGATGCATCCACTTGATTTTTTCCACTCTTGATACCACTTTTGACATACTCCCCGGTTAGAATTAGATCAGTAAAACCAGATGAAGAACTTCCAATTAGATGATTGAAGAAAGGCTCCGTCAGAGTTCCCATAAACATATCAACTAGCTCTCTATCAAAACAAATGAGGTTTCACTCTTCCATTCATATCTCTCCACTTTTGGGCATAGTCCTTAAACCCTTCATGAGAGCCCATGGTCATACTTTGTAACTACACACGGGTCGGTGCAAGATCAGCATTGTATTGATACTGCTTATAAAAAGCAATAGCTAGATCTTCCCAAGTGCGTATGTTGGTTCCTTCCAGCTGATAGAACCATTCGAGTTGTGTACCAGACAAACTTTCTTGAAAGAAGTGAACCCATAATTTTCTATCAGTAGTATGGGGTTGAATCTTCCGATCATAAGATCTCAGATGAAGCTTATGACAAGAAACAACATCATATTTAGCAAAAGTAGGGGTCTTGAATTTTTGAGGGATAATAACACCCAGAATAAGACCCAACTCCTTAAAATCCAGTCCAAGAACTTTCTGGATTTCCATAGCATTGAGGATATATTTCATCTATTTATATTTGTCATCAGCGGGAGAATATTGCTCATCAGAATAGTCTTCATTCTCAGGAATTTTACCAGAACCATGGTTGCTTCCGCCTTTAACTTTAATACTTCAATCGTATTCCTCCTGATTGTCATCTTCATCAGAGGAAATAACATAGTTTTGAGCTTGCTTGGGAAGGTTTTCGAACCTTCTACCCATGTTAAGGATGACTGGTTTCTGAGTCTTCTTCTTTTTGGTGATGAGCGCCATCATCTCTTTCTGCCCCTGGGCTAAGTTCATGAGAGTTTTTTGGAGTTAGGCATTTTGAGCTTTGAGTTCCTTGACAATCTATTCTAGAGTCCTCTTATACTTAAATAAACAGTAAGAAGATGAGAAAACCTGTATTGGAAAACTTGTTAGGTGATGATATGCATGTGATAACACGAAAAGTTATAGCATATTCCGCCCGATTTACATAGATAAAGCTTCTGATTCTTCATTTATTATGTCACGTTATGTCTCTATTTGTAGTAATTGCACCATATTTCAAGTATTTAGTTTCTGCAAAACATAAATGAGAAAAGGAAGAAAAGTAATGGAGAAATGAAGAAGAAATGACACTTTAGCAGCAAAATGCAAACATTATGTATCAGAAGCCATGCCTCCTGTCACATCCGCATGTCGTTCGTCACAAAATCCAAAAGTGTGCCCCTCGGCACACTTCTTGTCATGACCGGCACAAAATGAAGATACGTTCTCCACGCCACATAGCGCATGACACTCGCCACAAAGCATACATCAGTTATGAGATTATCTCCATAAAACGCACGAAACACACGACTTGCTGAACTTTCTCCATGATTGAAGAACAAGGATCAAGGAAGTGTTCCTACTTTTTCTCAGCCGATGGAATCTATAAAACCAAGACAATTTCCAAAACTCAAGATGTTCGATACCTGCTCCAATTTTATTACTATTTTTCTACACACTGGTACATTGGTATTTTATTCCAATTTCATAGTTTTTGCTTTTATTTTCCAATTTCGTTTAGAATTTCCGTAAGCAAAGAAAACCATCACCATTAAAGCAGTATTTCTTCACATAAGGGGAATACTGCAACTTTATTTTTCTTTCTAGCTTCCAGGATTTCATTTAAGTTTATTTTTATTTCTTCAAGAATATTTTATTCTGAAGTTAATCCTGTCGTCTTGTGGAGGATAACATACTGCAATTTTATTCTTCAGTGTTTTTATTCCAGGTTCAAATTTTAAATATTGTTTATTTATTTTTACCATGCATGTGTTATTGAATGTATGTTTTAATTTTATGTTATCACACAATAAAAATATGTTTGGCTAAATTCCCCGATACCAGTATTGAAGTTCTAAACTGAAGGGATTCAGTAATTAATTGGCATAAATATTTTACAAAAACGCTTTTCTGATTTTTATTTCCAATTTGGATATTATATTATTTTTGTATGAGAGTAAAAGACAGACTAAGGATAATATCAACAGAGCGAGAGTTTGAGATTTTAACCAGATAGTGGTAATTGAACATTAATTTTAAATACAGCGAGAGCGCTTTAAAATTAATTGGACTCTATTTGTTTTCAAAAAATACTTTTGAATTTTAAATGAAATAGTGGGAGCGCTCATATTTTAATAATATGGCCTGAATCGATAGAAAGAAAGTGTGAGACAAGGGTTTTTAAATTAATAGTTTCCACTGAAACAAGTGTTTTAATACTCAAAATAATGCCAATGACTTATTGAATCCCCGAAGTCGACAAATTACATACTGATGTCCCATTATCAATTATTAGATCTTAGATAATTCTCGTTTAAACCCCAACAAACTAATTTTATAATTGGCCTTAGCTTTACACAATGAACCTAGATAATAGTAGTTTGACCATCAATCCTTGTGGGTTCGATATCTTTTAAAACTACGCGATTAGATTGTGCACTTGCAGTCACTACACCTGACAGACTCTCAAAGAAGCGATCAAGTTTTTGGTGCTGTTGCCGGGGACTGGTTTAGTCAATAGTGTAAATCCCGTGTTACGCAGTATAGCCTAAGGCAACCAATTTTATTTTATTTTATCCGTTGATTGTATGCCAAGAACTCTCTCTAAAGGCGAAGAATTATAGCAACCAATCGACGAGGTCGAGCATTTTGTTAGTATAAGACATCGAATTAGAGAATACTAAATTAAGTACAATCTTTCCTAATTCAATCTTCCTGACTATTATCTTCCTGACCCAAGAATGGATGAAGGACCCCAAAATCTCCCTCTGAAGGATTATGCTGCCCCATCGTAAGAGGAACCCCACAACAGTATTGTTGCTCCCTCCATCACACGGAACGATTTCGAGTTACAACCTTCGTTTTTACAAGCTGTCTAACAAAACCAATTTGCAGGATGTCCTACGGATGATCCATACCTTCATTTATTTGTGTTTGTGCAGTACACAGACACAATGAAAGCAAATGGTGTCAGCCCTGAAGCAATAAGACTTTGTATTTTTCCTTTCTCATTACGAGATAGAGCTAAAGCATGGCTCCAGTCTCTACCATCCAACTCTGTTACCACATGGAACGGATTGAAGAAACTTTTCCTAGCGCGATATTTTCCGCCGAGTAAGACGGTTATGCTAAGAGCCAATATCAACGGTTTTAAACAAAAGGAAAGCGAAACACTTTTTGAAGGATGGGAAATATACAAAGACATGTTGCGACTCTGTCTGCATCACAGTCTAGAAGATGGATGATCATCCACACCTTTTACAATGGTCTCTTTTATAATACAAGACTAACGATTGCATCTGCTGGCGGTGCATTGATGGATAAACCATACCAAGATGCCTATCAACTTATCAAAAGTATGGCTCAAAATCATTATTAGTGGGGAATCGATAGAACCATGGTGGAGAAACCTCAAACGAAAGGCGGTATGCACAAAGTTAGTAGCTTAGACCTAGTTGACGCTAAGGTAGAAGCCCTTACCCAAAATATAAAAAGCTTGACCATAACTCCCGCAGCCACCGTGGTTGCAGTAGCTCCAACCTATGATTTATGCGGACTTCACGCCCATGTTGCACCCGAATGTCCACTCTTAACAAGAGTACCAGTTGATCAAGTGAATTATGCTCAAGGTAACCCCTATGGAAATAACTATAACCCGGCTTAGAAGAACCATCGAAACTTCTCATACAAAAGAAACAACGATTTGTACGCCCCTGGGAAAGCTGTTACTACACCTCCAACATACCAGAAAGCCACCCAAAATGTCTCAAATATTCTGAATATCCCTAGGAAGTCCAACATTAAAATAATGATAGATAACTTTGTAGCCACCAAAGGTCAAACTAATAAAGATTTCATGAATCAAAATATTCACAGGAGTGAACAAATTAAGCAACTGACAAATAAGATTGGTGCTCTTGCCACACACAATAAAATGTTATAAACACAAATCTCCCAAGTGGCTCAACAGCAAGCAGTTACAGTTGCTCCAGCTGGAACTTTTCCTAGACAAACCCAACCAAATCCAAAGGGACATGCCAATGCCATAACACTTCGGAGTGGGACAGAACTAGGTGGACCAACTGAACCTAGAGTCGAGAACCCATCCATGTACCAGAAACATGGAAAAGGAACTGAGAAGGAAGCTGAACCGAAGGAAGTAGAAAAAGAAGGTGATGGGGAAGAGGCCGTGGAAAAATAAGAACCTTATATGCCTCTGCCACCCTATAAACCACCTATCCCATATCTTTAAAGATTTTCTAAGTCTAAAAATATAGGGAAATTAAATAAATTCGTTGAACTTCTGAAACAACTTAACATTACCATACCTTTTACAGAAGCTATCAAACAAATGCCCTCCTACGCTAAATTTCTTAAGGAAATCTTATCCAATAAGAAAAAGTTTGAGGATAATGAAACTAAATTTCCCACTGTTGAATGCAGTGCTATAATCCAAAACAACATGCCTCCTAAACTTAAAGACCCAGGTAGTTTTTCCATACCCTGCATAATAGGAAAGTTTGTCATAGACAAAGCACAATGTGATTTAGGAGCCAATATTAGTCTGATGCCCTTATCAATTTGCAATAAACTCAACAAGGGAGTAATAAGACCAACAAAGGATGTCTGTACAATTAGCGGATCGATTGGTGAACTTTTCCTAGACAAACCCAACCAAATCCAAAGGGACATGCTAATGCCATAACACTTCGGAGTGGGACAGAACTAGGTGGACCAACTGAACCTAGAGTCGAGAACCCATCCATGTACGAGAAATGTGGAAAAGGAACTGAGAAGGAAGCTGAACCGAAGGAAGTAGAAAAATAAGGTGATGGGGAAAAGGCCGTGGAAAAATAAGAACCTTATGTGCCTCTGCCACCCTATAAACCACCTATCCCATATCTTTAAAGATTTTCTAAGTCTAAAAATATAGGGAAATTCAAGAAATTCGTTGAACTTCTGAAACAACTTAACATTACCATACCTTTTACAGAAGCTATCACACAAATGCCCTTCTACGCTAAATTTCTTAAGGAAATCTTATCCAATAAGAAAAATCTTGAGGATAATGAAACTGAATTGCCCACTGCTGAATGCAGAGCTATAATCCAAAATAACATGCCTCCTAAACTTAAAGACCCATGTAGTTTTTCCATACCCTGCATAATAGGAAAGTTTGTCATAGACAAAGCACTATGTGATTTACGAGCCAGTATTAGTCTGATGCCCTTATCAATTTGCAATAAACTCAACAAGGGAGAACTAAGACCAACAAAGGATGTTTGTACAATTAGCGGATCGATCGGTGAAATTTCCTTTAGGCATGTTAGAAAACGTTACAATACATATATGACAATTTTAGATCCCCACTGATTTCATAATCATGGACATTAAAGAAGACTCCAATATTCCTATTATATTAGGTAGACCATTCCTAGCCACTGCAGGAGCCATCATAGATGTTAAAAATGGAAAACTAACTTTCAAAGTCAGAGAAGAAAAAGTTGAATTCATCTTGTCTAAATTCTTTAAGGAACCAAACATCAACGATTCATGCCATTTGTTAGATATAATCGATAAACGCATAAAAGAAATGGAGAAAAAACAAACCACCTATTCGGAAGTATTGAAGATTCCTATGCCTATGATTCTAGAAGATGATAATTGGCGTCCTGAATATCAATATGATAATATGAATAAATTCCTACCTCTAACTCCTGATCCTATACCTTGTCCAAAGAAGCCATCCATAGAACTTAAAACACTACCCAAAGACCTAAGGTATGAATTCCTAGACACAGAACTTGAACGGCTAGTTATAATCAATGCAGTCCTAAGAAAAATAAAAACTGAAAAATTATTACATGTCCTAAGAAAATACCCAACCGCTTTAGGTTATAACATCACAGATCTAAAAGGAATAAGCCCTTCTATCTGCATGCACCGTATTATGTTGGAGGAAGACTGTAAGACCTCTAGGGAACATCAAAGAAGAATCAATCCTATTCTGAGCGATGTAGTCAAAAAGGAAGTAGAAAAGCTATTGGAATCAGTAATCATATATCCAATATCTGACAGTAAATGGGTTAGCCCAGTACATGTCGTACCTAAGAAAGGAGGTGTTACGGTTGTCAACAACTCTAAAGGAGAATCCGTAGTGCAATGAACACACACCGGGTGGAGAATGCGCATCGACTACAGAAAGTTAAATAAAGCCACTCGTAAAGATTATTTTCATTTACCTTTCACTGATCAAATACTTGAGCAACTAGCTAAACACTCCCACTTCTTCTATTTAGACGGTTTTTCAGGATTTTTCCAAATTCCTATTCATCCTGATGACCAAGAAAAGAAAACTTTCAATTGTCCTTATCGTACGTTCGCTTATCGATGAATTCCATTCGGATTATACAATGCCCCTGCAACATTCCTGAGATGTGTGATGTCCATCTTCTCTGATTTTCTAGATGGTATAATGGAAGTTTTTATGGATGACTTCTCCGTTTGTGGAGAAATTTTTTAAGGATGTTTATCGAACCTTGAAATGGTACTAAAAAGATGCGTAAGTGTCAACCTCGTGCTAAATTGGAAAAAATGACACTTCATGGTTCGACAAGGAATTGTCTTAGGGCACATCGTATCCGATAAGGGAATTGAAGTAGACAAAGCAAATATTGAAGTAATAGAAAATCTTCAACCACCCAAAACTGTTAAAGAAATAAGAAGTTTTCTTAGACACGCTGGTTTTTATCGATGTTTAATTAAAGACTTTTCTAAGATAACCAAACCTCTAACCTAACTGCTAATGAAAGATGTTGAGTTCATCTTCACCGACAAATGTTTGGACGCATTTACAACACTAAAAAAGGAATTAGTTTCAGCACCTATTATGCAACCTCCTGATTGGAACGAGCCATTCAAGATAATGTGCGATGCTAGTGACTATGTCGTAGGCGCGGTTCTAGGACAGAGAAAGGATTAAAAAGCTTCATGCAATCTACTACAGAAGTAGAATCCTAGATCCTGCGCAGATGAATTATGCCACCACATAAAAAGAACTGTTAGTTGTTGTGTTTGCTTTATATAAATTTCGTTCTTACTTAGTAGGAGCACGAATAATTATCTATACCGACCACCCTGTAATCCGATACCTCTTAAGTAAGAAAGACACCAAACCAATATTACTAAGGTGGATCTTACTTTTACAAGAATTCGATTTAGAAATCAAATACAAGAGAGGCACTGAGAATGTAGTAGCTCACCATCTATCCAGAATAGAAGACATCAAATCATATCGTGTACCTATCAATGATGATTTTCCTTATGAACTCCTTGTAGAACAATTAGAATTGGAAATTATTACAACCAAATACCCTGTGACTTATGAAGACGCAGACACAAATGAAGTCATGGAAGCAGTCTACACTGAAACCATACTACCATGATATGAAGATTTTGTCAACTACTTAGATTCCGGAGTGCTTCCACCTGATATATCTTATCAACAAAAGAAGAAATTCTTTCTTGAACTTAAACACTATTATTGGGATGAGCCTTTTCTTTTCAAGAGAGGCGCTGATGGTATTTTCCGTCGATGTGTTCCCAAAAATGAAATTGAGAACATAATTTTCCACTGTCATGCTGCTCCCTATGGAGGACATTCAAGCACTTCAAAGACATGCACTAAAATATTACAAGCTGGTCTCTATTGGCCTAATCTGTGGAAAGATGTCCATATAGCGGTTAAAAATTACGACCCATGCCAATGCACTGAAAAAATCTCTAGACGCGACGAGATGCCTCAAAAGGGCATTCTAGAAGTTGAAGTATTTGACGTATGGGGAATTGATTTCATGGGACGTTTCCCATCTTCCTTTGGAAATCACTACATACTAGTTATTGTCGACTATGTTTCAAAATGGATCGAGGTTGTAGCCTCTCCAACAAATGACGCACAAGTATTATTTAGGCTTTTCAAGAACATAAACTTCCCAAGATTCGGTGTACCGAGACTCGTCACTAGTGGTGGTGGCTCCCATTTCATTTCCAAAATCTTAGAAAAATTATTAGTGAAGTATGGAATCCGACATCGTGTCGCAACACCTTATCTTCCACAAACAAGTGGGCAAGTAGAGGTCTCCAACAGAAAGATTAAGAAAATCTTAGAAAAAACGCTAGAAACCTCTAGGAAAGATTGGTCATCTAAGTTACATGAAGCTCTATGCGCATATAGGATGGCCTATAAAACTCCAATCGAAAATACGCCATTTAAATTATTCTATGGAAAATCATGTCATTTGCCGGTAGAAATTGAACATAAAGCTTATTGGGCCATTAAGACCCTTATTTTAAATTACACCGCCGCGGGTGAGAAAAGAATTTTACATATCCACGAACTTGAAGAACTTAGACTAGACGCTTACGAGAATACTCATATTTATAAAGAGAGAACTAATAATGGTATGATAAATGCGTATCTAGGAAATAATTCAATGAAGGAGATATAATACTCCTATTTAATTATAGACTTAATCTATTTCTGGGAAAACTTCGCTCTAGATGGTCTAGTCCATTCAAAGTCATTAAGGTTTTTCAAAATGGCGCCAAAAAAATTAAAGGAATGTCTAGTGAACCTTTTATCGTCAACGGATAACATTTAAGGCATTATCATTGCATCGATAGTAAGGAATATTACACAACATTTAGGCTATATGCGCTGCCACCCCACTCATTAGATTAATCACCATGTTATGTCGAGCTTAAAACTTAAAACAAAGCGCTTATTGGGAGACAACCCACTTTTTAGTCTTTTCTTTTTGCTTTACTTATTTTTAGTTTTTATTTTCTTTTCTTACTTTTGTTATTGCTTATATCTATTAAATTATGCAGTATTTTTTCTCTACTATTACCCACTACTAACTTAATTCTACCTGTCAACTTACTTCAGTTTAACTTAACTATTAGCTAACTGCACTAACCACGATGAATCCAGTTGATACTATGGGAATTATTTTCAGAGGAATAAGTCAGAGGAGGCATTTTTAGTCTTTAGCTGATAGGGAGATGGGATTGAGTATCTACCCTGATGGACCTGATATGACCACCTTAGAGATTCGAGACAGTGTCTTGTATCTGTTAAGCCAAATAAGCTGGGATACATCTGCCTTAAGAAGAAGGTTTAGTTCCTACCGTAGATTAACCCTAATGTTTCTGAGTTCTCTTATTTACAAACCTAACCATTGTCTATGGTTTAACAGAGGACTAATTAGGTTTAGTCTGTTTGATATTGAATACACCTATACCCATAGGGAAATGGTAGAACTGTTAGGATTTCCACACGTCCTCGATAAATTTACAATAATCCAAGAGGCACTTTTTGATTTGGGTGAACTCGACTATTTTTAGGGTGATATTACAGGTATAAGTAACCCTGAGCCTAATGACATGCACTCAGAAAACAGTCGTAACCCCACCAAGGTATTTTCATAAGATCCTAGCACAGACCCTCTTTGGAAAGTCGGACAACATAACCACAATATCCAGCTCCGAGCATTTCATTATGTTTTGTGCGTCTCAAAACCGTCCCGTAAATGGTGCTACCTTTATGATAGCCAACTTTCACTGTCTTGCGAGAATTGTCCATGAACCAATCCTGATAGGCAACCTATTAATTGGGAACATAGGCCCGGGTACCTTTGATCTACTCATTAACAATAAATTAATGCCTCTTTTTACCCTGCCTGACCCTAGGACTAGCGTTCACGATAGGAACAATTGGTTATACGATTGGGCCGAACCATAAATTTTACCACCGCCTACTTCTGAAACACCCCAAATTTATGACCACCTTGATTCCTTCCATTATGATGAAGAAACAGACCTCGAAACCCCTCCATTTTACCATCATTTTCCATCTCCAGATCAGGCTGACTCAAACACCTCTACTACTCCAGTTGCTACACCACCTCCCGTATTTGATTAAGCTCCTGCTATAAATGCTCTTCAATCCGACCTTGATTTGTTGAGAGATGAACTCATTATTTTGAGGATCAACTTCCATTCTTTTATGGACGTGGTAGTTGAATAGTTGGACCATCTTTATCAACATGTCTACATCGCTTATTTTCTTAATAATTGTCGTGGCTAATTTTTCGGACTTACTGCACATCTTCTTTTCACATTTAAATATTGCAGACAATGTTTTTTTTAAGTGTGGGGAGAAGACCTATTAGATTAGAATTTCCATTCTTTGTTGTTTAAAATTATTAAGTACATTTTTATCATTTATTTTCAGTTTTATTCTGTTTTGCTTTTCCTTCGTTTACTTTTGGAATTTATAGTACTTTTCATTAAATTCTCTATTATCATGTTTACATATATTTTTCTATGCTTTAATATTTCTAAGATATATATATATATATATATATATATATATATATATATATATATATATATATATATATATATATATATATATATATATATATATATATATATATATATATATATATATATATATATATATATATATATATATATATATATATATATATATATATATATATATATATATATACGTACTGCCTGTAAGTATTGAAATATATACTTTTATTATTGGGAAGTCTGGGAGACAAAATATTATTTTTATTTTGTTTTTGCACTTTGTGCCGCTTGCCATACAAGCGTGATGTCCATCACGTTTCACAAATAGGTCTTGCCTGACACAAAAGCGTGCCCTTCGGCACAGAGTTAGAAACATAAGCGCTTCTAGTTTAACACAGAAACCCTTAATCGATTTCTCTTCTTCTCGTTTTCTACAAACTTCTCTTAAACTCCATTAAACCACTTCCTATTTCACTCCCTCCAATATTGTTATCATCAAAACTCACAAATTCATACACATTACCCTTTGTTTTTCTCTACATATACACTCTTCAAACAATATTTCATTCCAAAACCTTCTAATTCTCAAGCATTTCTTCTGTCCAAACACCTAACCATCTTCCATCTTTGATTCAATTATGGCACGAAGAAGTTCAAGGCCGGAACCCAACCTTTCGGGGATTACATTTTAAAATGGGGAAGCCGGAGAGCACTAGAGGGTACAGCATCTCAAATTTTATCAATGCTCCATAATCCCTACACGGTATGTTAATACTTAGTGTTTGCGCAAATTAGGACTGCTTGATAGTGTCCGGTGGTTACTTAGAATTTCTGATTTAGCATTCGTCTGCACACAAAATCTTCCTATGTATGAGTAGCTAACTTTGGAATTCTTAAGTTCATTCTCGTACAACCCACCATGCGACGAAAGCCAGTACCTATCTGGCTTAGCAACTATCAGAATGTTCAACAATGAAAATTCTTTAACTTAAACGACTTTGAGTGTTTCTTCCGCTTCCCTCGAGAGGGGGAGGATACTACTGAATCCCTACAGAAGCAGATTCAGAATCTACAGCTTTCAGGATTTGGAAAGCTATATCTGATGAAGAACCGACCAGTTGGGAGGGACTTTATGAATCATCTATACAGAATCCCACAATCAGGTATTTTCACCGCTTCATCTCCAACACTATTTTGGGAGGATCAACAACAACAAAGTAATTTCTAAAGAATCATTCCTCATCCATTGTACCTTCACTCCTAACCAGAAGATCTATGAGAGCACCTTCCTCCTGTCGCATATCTAGTCTTTGTGTGCCAGAGGGTTTACGTCTTTCTCCATTAGAGGGCTAGTTACCTCTATAGTACTTGGTATGTGCCTTATAGACAAGCTTGCAAATATGCCTCCACTTCCACCCATATTCATTGACATCGATAACTGTCGGGCTGGCCACTTGATTAAGGGCATAGGAAATGGGAGGTATATTCTTATGGTGCATAATAGAGTAGTTCCTAGTGTCATTTTGCCAAACATTTCACTTACCGATGTAACAAACTTGGAAAAATGGCTTTATGACCTTAATGCTCCTGCACCTGGAGATAACACGCAAAACAACCAAGGTAATGCCTAGGATGATGAGATGGAGCAGGAAATGGAGCAAGGGATGCTAAACAACAAGCTCCTTTTGAAAACATGGCAAGCACGTCCACAATAACCAGAAGAAGACGCGAAAGAGTACCGACCTTAAATGATGACATTATGGTTGCCATCATGCATCAAGATGAGAGGGTGCAAGCTATAAAGAACAATCAAAATGCAATGATGTAACTTATGCTAGCTATGCAAACTTAGTAGCAAGAATATGACGAAATAAATGAGCATCGGGCTGCAAGAATGACTGAGGAGATGGCAGCTTTAACTGTACGCATGGATGGTTTTCAAGAATATATGTACCATGTGTGTATGCCTCATCCTTCGGTCGGACGTGATGGACGTGGACGAGCAGGAGGGCGAGCAAGAGGATGTAAAAATGAGCAAGAGTAAATTGAATTTGCTTCTCTTCCCGTTTACTGTTTATTTTTAAGCATCGGGACACTCCTTGTTTCAAGCTTATGGGAGTTAGTTAGTTAGGAAAATCTTTACTGCTTTCTAAGTAGATTTTTTGCTCCGGCTTGTATTTCCTGTAGTTAAAACATATATGTACTTTTGAGTTCTTTTATGAAAACTTTTCCTCTATTATCTAATTTCCCCACTTTCTTGAGCCATAACAAAAAATTTGTTCGTTACTTGCATAACTTGAAGCATTCGAAGATTATTCAGGTTGCTCACTTTTAAGATATATGAGAAAACTTGAGTAAAACAGAAGCACGATGGATACCGTCATAACACTCTAAATCCCCAAATTACTCTAGATTGATTTAAGTACCCTTTATACCGAAACCTTAAACTTTATTTTTAAAGTAACCCCAAGTAGTTTATTTAGCAGTCAACACCATCTTAAACACAAACTACATAAGGGTCGATGAATATAAGTGAATGATCCCAAGAATTTTAAAAGATACATGCTCTAATATTATAAAATAGGGAATGCACTAATTAAGTTAGGCGACCCTCACCCGGTCACTTAATCCAACAGATGCGAAACCTACACAATATAACATAGAAACCCGTTGTCGGTTGGTTCAGAGGTGTCTGGTATTAAACTTGTTAAGGAGGAATAGAGTCCGATCCCCTGCAACTTGCAATTGGGTGAATTAAAGGAGGTTACCATATATATGTTCCAGAACATCGTGCTTAAAAGGATCATATTAACCAATCGGCTACTCTACTATGTATGTATAAAGATAAAGGGCTTAATTTGATTGCACTAAAATGAAAACGAGTGAAATTTACCAAAAAGAATTAGGTTGATCTATAATGGCAAGACTGGATTTAGTATGCACATTAGGGGCGTTTAGTGTTATTACTGTATCTTTTGTGTTATGTTGAACTTATGTTTCCGCAAAAACATTGACAACCTATTACGATTCGAATTGCATCATGTATTCACATTTAACATGTGCTCCATTATTTTTATACTGACTATAATGCTTAAGGACAAGAAAAGGTTCAAGCTTAGGGGAGTTTGATAACACGAAAAGTGATAGCATATTCCGCCCGATTTTTATAGATAAAGCTTCTGATTCTTCGTTTATTATGTCACATTATGTGTCTATTTGTAGTATTTGCAGAATATATCATCTATTTAGTTTTTGCAAAGCATAAATGAGAAAAGTAAGAAAAATAATAGAGAAATGAAGAAGAAATGACACTTTAGCAGCAAAACACAAACATTCTATATCAGAAGCCATGTCGCCCGTCACAGGCGCATGCCGTCTATCATAAAATCAAAAAGTGTGCCCCTCGACACAAATCTTGTCTCGACCCGCACAGAATGAAGATATGTTCCCCACGCCGTAGAGCGCATGTCACTCACCACAGAGCATACATCAGTTACGAGCTTATCTCCATGCAACACACGAAACGCACAGCTTGCTGATTTTTCTCCATGATTGAATAACGAGGATCAAGGAAGTGTTCCTACTTTTGCTCACTGATGTAATCTATAAAACCAAGACAGATACCAAAACTCAAGACGTTTGATACCTTCTCCAATTTTGTTACTCTTTTTCTGCATACTGCAACATTGGAATTTTATTCCTGTTTCATAGTTTTTGCTATTATATTCAAGTTTCGTTTAGAATTTCTGTAAGCAAAGAAAATCATCACCATTAAAGCAGTATTTCTTCACATCGGGGGAATATTGCAACTTTAGTTTTCCTTCTAGCTTCTAGAATTTCGTTTAAGTTTATTTTGATTTCTTTAAGAATATTTTGTTCTGAAATTAATCCTGCCGGCTTGTGGAGGATAGCATACTGCAATTTTATTCTTCAGTGTTTTTATTCCAGGTTCCAATTTTAAATATAGTTTATTTATTTTTACCATGCCTGTGTTGTTGAATGTATTATTTAATTTTATGTTTTCACGCAATAAAATTTTGTTTGGCTAAATTCCCTGATACCAGTGTGTGAAGTTCTAAACCGAAGGGATTCAATAATTAATTGGCATTAATATTTAACAAAAACGCTTTTCTGGTTTCAATTTCCAATTTGGATATTATATATTTTTTTCGTACGAGAGTAAAAGACAGACTAAGGATAAAATCAACAGAGCAAGAGTTTGGGATTTTAACCAGATAGTGGTAATTGAACATTAATTTTAAATACAGCGAGAGCACTTTAAAATTAATTGGACTCTATTTGTTTTCAAAAAATACTTTTGAATTTTAAATGAAACAACAAGAGCGCTCATCTGAGTTTAATAATATGGCCTAAATCAATAGAACGAAAGTACGAGACAAGGGTTTTTAAATTAATAGTTTCCACTAAAACAAGTGTTTTAATACTAAAAACAATGCCAATGACTTATTGAATACCCGAAGTTGACAAATTTCATATCGGTGTCCTGTTATCAATTATTAGATCTTAGATAATTTCCATTTAAACTCCAACAACCTAATTTTATAATTAGCCCTAGCTTTACACATTGACCCTAAATAACAGTAGTTTAACCATCAGTCCTTGTGGGTTCAATATCTTTTAAAACTACGCGATTAGACTGTGCACTTGCAGTCACTACACCCGACAGACTCTCAAAGTCGCGATCAACATGATATGAAGATGCAATGTTTTCAAGGATCTCGCGAGGTAAACAAAAAGAAGTGTTAGAAATTGAGTCTGGCTCCAGGTTTGACTAAAGGACTTTGCATTGTTGAACGTCCTTTTATGAGCATCAAGCTCACTGTGTCGAGTGGGTCCTAGCCTTTGACTCAAGATAATGTCCTTTGGTCTTTGACGACATTGGTTAGAGGAAAAATAAGTCTCCTTGCCCTTTGCTAGACGTCTGGTTCATGATACATTGATGACATTTGGTTAGAGGAAAATAAATCCTCTTGACATTGCTAGACGTCTGGTTCATGATAACCTGTATCACAGGCCTTTGAGATCCTTGAAAAGGCCAGTAAAAACAATATGGTATGATGTCATGATGTTATGATGCCATGTTCGAATAGATAATCAAACACAAGTAAAGCACACAAGAGCCTTAGGTTTAGGCTTTCATGGAGTTTGTAGGTAAGTACCCTCTTGTAGTTTAGTTGGCTCAACCTGTCCTAAGAAAAGTAACCAAGTCCTAGGAGTCTCATATTATCGATCTTTCTCTCAGGCATTGTTTCAGCACAACATCTGATTTGCGACCGAAAAATCCCGAGAGTCAAATATGAATGAGTTTAGAATCGAGTATCAACCAACTTCAGACTCCACCAAATTCGACTATCTCACTACCTTCTAATGGCTAAATTAGGTCAATTAAGGTTCTAAAGGCCAATTAGTGCTTATGACACCATGTGACAGCCTAGTATTCTCCCCGACTGACTCGAGGGACACTAGTAAAAACCAATGTGTCGCACTAATGTATCCATCACTTCAACCGTATCGGTATATGCCGTATAGTTTCCATAATTTATTGCTACTTACCTAAAATGCCCCCAGATCCAGGTATATGATCTTTGCAAGAAGAGAAACCCGAGCAAACCCCAAATGTAAAACAATCAAATCAAACAAGTAAAAACAAATAAAGTGATCCTAAGCTCTAAGGTAACCCCTCTTCTTAGTACTCCCCAGCAGAGTCACCAGTTCTGTAATACAGTGTGAGAACTGACTTGTTTTTTGTGTTTTATCGCAAATGTTGCAGATAGCAAGAGTCGCCACCGACTTTTAATTTATCCAATAAGGAAAGGGTAAAAAGAAAAATAAAGACCTTGAGATTATTGAGTTCGTGGGGTAGATTATGAAAAGGGAAGGTGTTAGCACCCTTTTCATCTGTAGTTATCTACGGGCTCTTAATCGCTTAACTCACTTTGTTTTGAAAATTTCTTTGTGTTGTGCATGTTTGAAAAATATTTAGAAATGCCAATAGTAAGGAAACTTTGTAATGATTTTTGAGAATGCGTACAAAGTTTTTTTTTGAAAATATTTTTGAAAGTGTTTGTGTAAAAAGATGTTTGATTTTGTCTGTGAGCAAGCAATTACGAGCTATCTACCTACTCAAAGTCTTTATTGTACTCTTCTTTATCCTTTATATAGTGCTATCCTACCATTAGTTAGTAGGAAGCCCTATCGTTGGATGTTAAGGGATAAGCGCGAGTCAGCGTACAGTCATAGAAAGCAACTCGTAGGGCCGCTTTAGCTATTTCGTAAGGGACTAGATCGTTTATCGAAGGCAACATTTAAAAGGTTCATCAAGGGACTACGATCTTTTTAATCGAGGGACAATGCTAAGGCATCCCCACATTCAAGGGACATGACTGTTTTTTCGTTATGAAGGAAACAATTAAGGTTATCCTAGAGGTGCGCGTGTCCAAATGATTTGTGTTTCATTTATTTTTAATCTTGTATTAGGGTTAGCTAGATTGTTTTTAGTCTTTTCATGCAAACCATAATTACTAAGCAATAGTAACAAATTTAGTAAAGCGATAAATGCAGAAAGTAAAGGCAGAAAGTAAATATTCCTACGCTATTACAAGACTTCGGGAGTGGGGGTACAAGTAATAAAATGCAGGGAGAGAAATAAAACCATAATTAGCTATTACAAACCGTAAGCAATTACAATAACTGAATAAGGTGAAAATAATAAAATGCTTTAAGTAGTAATAAGGGAAAGGAAAAGGAAAAAGAAAATTGCTTCGGTGAACCTAATAACCTAATTAATTTTAATTAATTAAAAAATAAATTGGTTAATTAAATTAAATAAACCCTAAAGATCTAAGTTGATTTTAATTTAATTAAAAAAGGGTTAGTGAAAAAAACCGAAAAAACTAAATTAATTAATTGAATAAAAACCTAAAAATTAATTAGGTTTGATTAAATCAAAACCTAAAACTAATTACGGTTCATAAAAATCAAGGTTTTGAAAAAAGGTTTTTTTTTGTGAAAATAGGAAAAGGAAAGAGTAAGAAGGGAGAATTTGTAAAAATAAACCAAAAGGGTAGGGATGGGTGTTGAACCCACGCCCTCAGCCAATTCAAACAACACGTTCACCATTGGGTCAAGTGCGCCTTGGTGTTAGTAGATAGCTTCAATGTACTTTGTAAGTTATCTTGCAAAACATGAAAATATGAAGAAAATAAATGACAAAAGGCAGGATCGAACCCATGCCCTTTGACACAAATGCCTTAATACACACTCGCTTGCCAATGTGGTGGCTGTACATCCATTGATTAAAACACAACCATATCATTAAATAATAAGACTTCACTTATATTTGAATTAAAAAAGAACATCAGCACCATTGGGACCCTGCAACAAGTGTTAGCCAATTAAATTGTCCCAAAACGCCACACCATGGTCAATCAATTTCAAGGAAGGTTTGACTGACGGAGAAGTGGCCGAATCCCTAAGTTTGGTAATCTTCTCCGATGAGTTCTAACAGCAAACCTGCAAATCACATGAAATCAAAACAAAAGATGAACCCTATCCCCCTTTTTTGGGGTCTACAAATTCAACGGTACCCTCCGTTTTGGCTAAAGATCCTTGTATCGTGAGCTTCGAATAAAAAAACCCTAATCCGGTTCAAAAATGGAAAACCAAGATATGGATGTTATAAACTCCATGTAACGACTGCAACCTGTTCTAAACATTCATATGAACTGACCTGGATGGTTAGAAACATACAATAATGCATGAAATTGAGAAAATATGAATGATCAAAAATCCATAATCAGCCATGGTCTGTCTGCATGTTTTAGGCATAGACGGGCATGGAAAATCATCTATTCTCACCCTACGGATGTTCAGGAGATGTTTGGAATGATTGGCTTAGACTACGAATGCTTTGAATTTTAACGTTAAGTTCTTGCTTTTCTTGAGAATTTTGTGATCTTTTTAGGGTTTTTAAGGAGGCAGCCTGTGTGCCTTTGGTCTGGATTTGTCGAGTGTATATAGAGGAGGGATTTAGGTCAACATATATGAGAGATATCTTTGTGTATTATGATGAAAATATTTTCTTTGAATTATTGCACGGAAAGTTTCTATCTTGAGCCAATCATATCTTCCACGACCTCACACAAGTTGCTAGCTGTATATGAGCTTTTTGGGCTTCAAATTTAGGCCAAGACCAAAGCCATGCGCCTAAGTCCAATCATTTGACCTTTATTTAATTTATTTTGAATTAATAATGGATAAAAAAAAAGGTAAAAGGGTGCAATATTAAGATATGAGGTCCATTATAAGTTACAAAACACGTTTGGACTCTGAAATTATGGCCCATTATCCCAAAATATCAAGTTTGCTCAATTTGAACTTCATGTATTTGATAAAAATTTCCCAACTTGCACTGGTCATAACTCTCATACTTTTCATCTTTTGAAGGTGATCTTTGACTATTTGTAAAGCTTAAGGTGTCATCTATAATCCCTCTTTTGATCATTTTTGCATTTGGGGACCTTATCTTGATGTAAGTTACCTTGACAAAAAGTATCTTTTTGTTGACTTTTGAAATAACCTGTAATGTATTGGCTCATATCTCTCAAATGAACCATTTTTGGACTTGAGCTTAGAGATAAAAAGTTGTATAAAATTAAATTTCCTTCAAAATGATTTTTGGTTGGGACAAAACTGATGAAGCATGTGAAAGTTATGCTCGGTCAAAGTTTAGTTGACTTCTCCTAAGGAAACCATAATTTGTTAACTCTTGAATTTTGATGATTTAGGGTTTTTTATTGAGGAATCATGATCAAACCTTGATCAAACGATTAATATGACTTCAAAATCTTGATTTTTACCAAAAATCTTGAAGTTTGACTGTATGTTGACCATAATTGACTTTTTACCCAATATAGTTGATTTTCAGTCATCTGAGCCATTGATTGAGAAAACATGTGATGCAAGGCTTGTAAATTGGTATGAGAATTATTGGAAACATATAAGAGACCATTAATTCCATTTAAGACCTTATAAACCCAAATTACCATGAGAAAGATTATACCTAGTTGTAAGTCCCTTGCTTAGGAGAAGAATTTGTCTGATAAATTCTTAAGCATCCTTGAGCATTTGGGAACCCTAGGAGGATATTTTTGAAGAAAAGAGAGGGTAAATATTTGGGTACAAAAGATGGTATAAACCTTGGTAAATAAAAATGGATCTCTCATTCTTCTTTGCTTCCAATCTTGGAAAATAAGTGCACTGGTAAGTAGTGAAAACAAATAGATAAGCTTTCCCTCCAATGAATTTTTTAAAATTGATCTTTTTATGATCATCTAACCCCAAATATTTAATTCCAATGATAAACCAAAAATATCTCATCACTTGAAATTTGCATCATAACTTCACTATTTGATCTCAAAAATTGAACCAACAAGTAACCAAAAATCCACTTGATTTTTAGAAACCCAATAGAATCCTTTTAATGAAAATCCACATAGAATCCCTCCTTAATCACTGATCTTAAGAATGATATCTTGCCTTTGAAGAATATTTGAAGAATATAAGGATGGAATCAAAGAAGAAAACCTCTATTGAAGCTCAATTAATGATTGAAGGTGTAATGAGATGATACTCACGATGATAATGCTTTAAGAATTTTGTCAAGAAAGACATTGCACGCTCTAGTAACCAAAACCATTTGTACAAGAGCCAGTGGATAAAAGGAGATGTGATTCACTTAAAAACCCTTGAAATTATGAATCCTCTGATGGAACAAAGAATCAGTTGAGATGTCTCGAGGCATGAGAAGCCTTGGTAGCTTGATTGAATAAAAGAATAAGGATATGAGATCCTCCTCACACTGATTGACAATACAACCATCTTCTATAGCTTGAAGAAGACCATGAAGACAAGAATACCTTGATCCCATGAGTGCAACAATGAATATGACCTAATATCCAGTATGCAAATGCAATGCAATAAACCAGATGAAAAGATATAAGGGTAGGACAAATTTTGGGTATGACACCCACGAAGGTTCTCTATAGCTTAATTTTATCACTGAGTAGTGAGAAGTTAAGATTTGCAGTTCCGAAAAGAAAATACCAAGTCTGAATAAGAAATTCACCCAAGTCTTAGTACATGTTATGACATGATATGTTATGAATGCATGGTTATTCATGCAATGTTTTACCATTTCTAGGAAAACCTTGATTTTTCATTAAGAACAAAAGGCAAAAAGATATAAACAAGTCATCATTAAAGAAAGAGATTGTTCATATCATGAAATAAACATCCATACAAAGAGGTTGCTCAAATAAGTTCATATAGTAAAACCATAAGGATCATGTCCAACAAGTCTGTCAGTGATCTTAACAAAAGATAACAAGTCAATAATACTGAGAACTTACATTAAATTCCAAGTGACTAAGAGAACCCAAATCCATAGGAGTCTTGCCTGTTTCTTCCAGATTGCTTTAAGATTTTCCAATTATTCTTCCGTTTGAGCCAACTGGATACTTCTTCCTTTCAATTAGGCCTCTGTTACAAACTGTTGAGCATCTCTCTCTTTGAGTTGAACCTTGAGATCTTGAACTTTATCAGTAAATTTTCCTATCTGCACATGTTGGCTTTGGACCTGCAGTTCGAAAACCTCTCGCTGTCTACAAATATCCTTAGTCTTGGCTTCCTCCTCTCGGAGCTGTCTTTTCAAAAATTAACTTCTTCTCTATGATTCACTTACAACTTATCTTTGGAAAACTAGAGCCTTTCAATCTTCTGCCGACTCTTCACAAGATCTACCTGGGCTTTTCCTACAACTCATGCTTGAGTAGTGCGACAACTTTCAACTCTTGGCTTTTTTAGTTTTTCAAGCAAACTGTGATCTTCCAACAATTTGTATTTCATTATGGCTTCATAAATCATTTTCTTCATCTCTTGAAAAGCAAAGGAAAGTTCTATACTTATCTCTTCCTTTTCTGACTGTAGCTTGAGACTCTCAGCTTTGACCTGATTATAGTACACCATGGGCACGAACTTTGACACATAAGGAATAGGTTGCTGAAGAGATGATTCTTTTAAGAATGATAGGTTGATAGCTGTATCTGATGGTAACTGACTGTCGGCTGATGGATCAAAGATGGGTTGTGGATACAAAGGCTCTTCCCTTTTGTAGGGAAGTAACAAAATTTTTTTCTCGGTTCTTGACCTAATTCACATAAGGATTGAGAGGAAAACATACTCTCTAGCCGAAGAAAGCCTTTCCATTTTTGTGAATATGTCCCCAGGCAACTCTTACCCTTTCAAGCAAGACATGATTATCACATGTGCCGAAATAAACAATTTCTTCCACCTCTCGGTATATGGGTTTATCAGTCATAACATATCCTAGCTGACGCCATGCTAAGATAGGGTTATAATTGATACAACCTTTTGTCCCTATGATATGAACGTTGGGAAATTCTCCACAACTTGCAATAATTTATTTTTCACCCCTTATTCTATGCCAAATGATATCATAAGAAGTAATAGCCATGATCCTTTGAAACCAAAGGAGCGAATCTTCAGCGTCTTCAAACAATCCTCTTGTAGGCATGTGCAACATGAATCATTTGTATAATAAAGGAATGCAATGGACAACACTTTCTTTCTTGTTGTGTCTGGAGTGAATAACATACTACATATCATCAATTATTATTGGCACCGGGTTTTTGTTCATGAAAACACATATTGCTGCTAAGTCTACGAAATTCTCCACAATAGGAAACATGACAATATGATAGATCATAACGGCCAATAACGCGTTGAAAAACGAGGCCATCTTTGTTCTTTGCAAACTATCTACCCTTAATCTTGTCTGTCCATTTACCTTTCACATAACTAAGGTTCAAATAAAGAGCCCTAGTGATAGCTTCGTAATCAGGAACCTTAGGCACATAGACAAAGGGAATATGACTTGTGATATCAATGCCCAGAATGGAAGCATATTCTTCAAGTGTTGGCTCCAATTGATAGTCTTGGAAAGTGAAACAACGTAATTTCAGATCATAAAACTGCAAAAGCGACACCATGGCGCATTTTTCATACTCAACATCCAACAATGTCAGCAGATTCCCATAACTATCTCTGAAAATTTTCTCATTTGGACCATCCACAAGAGCTCCAACTTCCCTCAAGAGGTTAGAACAAATCTATGAAACTGGTAATGGAAAGTGTGTTTAGTCAACTCTTTGTCTATATATGTGTTGTTATTCATTCTTGATGAAAATGATAACCTTGGAATATCCTAAAAATGATATGCATATGCAGGTTAGCTCTTTTTCATATACTTTTTTTTTACAAAAAGGAAAATAAAAATTATATGATGCAATTGACATGATAAGAGATCAAGCTTCCATAACATTAGAAACTTGTTGTGTTGTTTCTGAATTTGTCAAGAATATCGAGATCAAAGGTATAGAACATAAACCATAAGAAACACATAGTCACCAACAGAAATTTAGAACATAACTGAAAGAACCACAAAGTTACCAACGATACCTGTAATATCAAACCATCCCTACTCACGGGTGAAATCTAGGCCAGGGTATGGTCAGAAGTTACTCAGAGTCATGAGTTCGCTTGAAAATACTATAATCATTACACCTACGTGATAACGATAGTACCTCGCTTAAACCTCGTCTTAGCATGGAACACATGATTGCACTAGTAGGATCTATATCTAGTATCCGTCATGTCTCCACTCTATTCCTATATGTTCCTAAGAGTTTACAACTCTGGCCTGGGTACTGGGTATTTTACCTCAATAGTAACACCCACCCACCAAGAAAACACATAAGATCCAGCATATCATAATAACCAGTATATGGAAAGAAGTAAAATGCAATGCATACATATGAAGACAAACATATACAAATGAGCAATCTATAAAGCATATAGATAAACACCAAATAAAAACAAAAGAACAAAAGCTAGGACAGACTCACAGAATGGACCAACAATGTGTCAATCTGTCCCTAGTGAAGTCGCCAGCTGAAGCAACTGGGAAAATCATCGAGAGAAAATCAATGAAGTCGCCATAGAGTATTTATTTATCCCACAAGAAGGGAAAATAAAATTATTAAAGAAAAACCCAGGAAGGGAGAAATCACAATCTTATGACCGAGAGATCGGGTACGGGAGTCGATTACGCAAGGGGAAGGTATTAGCACCCCCTCACGTCCGTGGTACTCCATAAGATCCACTCTTGTTGTTCTAATTAAAGGGTGTGTTCATATCTAAAGATTACGAGCTAAGTGGGAAATGCATGTATGCAAAGGGTATATACAAATAAAAAGGTTTTATCAGTTGTGCCCGCCGTGGTTGCGAACCTTTAGTGCCTATATACCACCTTTCATGCAGTAGGGGATCAGGGCAATCATAGTTCTCCTAGAAAATGTTGGTTTGTTGTGTGTTTTTTTATGGATAATGTCAAGTTTTCATCCTTGCGGTTATGATTGCAATTCGTTCTTGGCATTGAAGCTTGTAAAAAGACTCATGCTCGGCCACTCGCACACTTAGCATTTCCAGGTTGCTCGAACTTGAAACAACACATCCTTATCAAAAAGGTTTTAAAAGGAAAAGTCTAAAGACAAAAAGATTTGAATTGGTTGGTGTTTTTGGTGGGATGATAGCAATTGGATCCCACGGGAGGGACACTCGCTACTTGTCCGCTTATTTGCAAGAGAGTTTGTGATTTGCACCGTAATAAAGTCTGGAAGTAAAAGAAGAGCAAGATTAAGTCTGGACCAATTCGCTCTACCCCACAAGACTCAACTTCATACGATTCACATCTTCCATTATTAAGTGTTTTGAATTTTCTTAAAAAAAAGAAGATTTTGTTTTAATTATACAAAAGGGGAATGCAAAATTATAAGGGGGACTAACAATCTTAATGTTATCATGCAATGGTGGTTCTAAAGTTTGGTTAGAAAATGGAAACATCTACCTAAGTTAGCATGCATGGATTACAATCCTAATGTATACCATAAATAAAAAATGAAACAAGTGATCCTAAGGGAACATGCAAAGGTGAACCTAAAAGAACAAGAAAAGGTGCAAGAAAGTAAACATGCAAAGACGCTAACAAGCATCAAACATGAGATATCCGTAACTGAAAATAAAGGTCGATGAGTCAAAGGACCCTTCTTCCACTAGAATAGCTCAATCAAATTGAGTAATAACTCGAAGCATCAACATTAAAAAACATAAGCTAATATCGCCGAAGAGATGAAAAGGTGTGGGGGTGATTGCAATCCCAATTCTTTCACTTTATTGACTAGAAGGACAAGAGGAGAATATTTCAAAGCATCAACGTACAATGTGAGCTAAGAATGACCAATGGACTTGAATGTGTGGGGTCCGATTGCGAGCCATATTGTTCCACAATTTGTTGACTCGATTACCAGCATAAAGTAAAAGGGGAGTGGACTATCCTTCTTTGAGGACTTCAACAAAATTGTCTTCTTTAAGGACTTTAAACAAACACACAAATTTTCCCCTTTTGAGGTCTTTTGCAAACACAAGAAATTTCCCCTTTTTGAGGTCTTTTGCAAACACAACAAGTTTTCCCTTTTTGTGGCCTTTTACCAACAATAATGTAAACAAACAAATTTGCAATGCTTACGGGGGTAGGTCTTCAGCACATGCATCTCTATTCCTACTTCTCATGGCAAGGAATTTAAAAAACAATTCGAAATATAAACAAAGTTAGAAAATGTACCAAATGAACAAAATGTCAATAGCAAAGCGTAATTAAAGCAAGAAATCCGAAGATCTTCGTGTAAGCTTCACTAATCAAATAAAAGAGACAAAAATAAATTGCTCATAATAAGCTTCGTAACATCATCGATGTGAAAATAAATCAAAATCAACATCAGAATATCGAACAAATAATCATGCAAAAGATATAAGTCTCGACAAAAACAAAATTATATCACAAGTCTCAAGTACCGAGACACCTTCACAAGCTTGCACAAGTTCATAAGATGAGTTAGTAATAACAAGAAAGAATAACCAAAGTTAAGCATTCACATTACGAATTAAATTGATATTAAATTATGAAGAAACAAGTATCAGAACCACACAATAGAACTTCGGGCAGCAAATCTTTACTTGGAACATCAAATCACTGATCAATACTTGGAACGTTGCTCGAAATTCACAAATAAATTGCAAACATTAAATCACTGCCGGTGCATCGGTTTAAGGCATCGAAACCAAAATTATTTACGCGTCGATATCAATAATCAACTCGAAAATAATCATCAACTCATGAAATTCAACAATTATCAATAATTATAGAATCAGAATCAAGCTTCGACGTGTAAAATCAATAAACAACAACAATATTGCACTGACACATGAGATTCAAACAATTAATAAATTAATCATTCGATGCCACATTTGTCCATAATTATTAATCTCAAGAATTAATTAATCACACAATTCAAGTATTCAACTCATGCAAGATTCACAAATAAGAACTTAATTCAAAATAAATTAATTAACTAAGCACTTACATCAAGCAAGCTCAAGAATAAATTACATAATCAACGTGAAGAATTGAATTGGAAGAGGTGAAAACCGCTCGAATCTATTATCTAGAAAGGAGATCAGACGCGAGGGAGTAGACCGGGCGACTAAGGGCTTGGCGCAAACATGCGGGAGGGCAGCTTGGAGCGCGTCCGGTCGGAGGGAGCTTGGGGAGGCCGGTTGGTCGACTGTGGTTCGCACGAGAGAGAGAGAGAGAGAGAGAGAGAGAGAGAGAGAGAGAGAGAGAGAGAGAGAGAGAGAGAGAGAGAGAGAGAGAGAGAGATTCCTTGATCTCTTTGTGTTCTTGAGTTTGAGAGAGAAACTTGAGAGAAAACTTTGAGTCTTTTGAGAGTGATTTGTGAAAAATGAGCCAAAAGTCCTTTTGAAATTGAATTGAAAGAATATATAATGGACCTCTTGGGGCTTGTTTTGAAAATTGAATAAAAAACTAGTTTTCCCTTGTTTTTTGATAGTGTAGAATTTTCAGCTTATTTTTGTGCACAATTCGAGAATAACCCACAAGCTCATAACTTTCGGTGCATAATTTGAACTAGAGTCCTGAAGCAAAAATGTAGGTGATGAAATTTGTGACATTGTACCAAAATAATCGACTTGATACGATAAAAATAGAGAGAGTTATGAATTTCTCAATAGTGAGAAACTTGCAACCCGATTTGCATCCATTTGGTTGCGCGACTTTTACACAGTATAGTTGGAGAAAAAAGCCATCAACTGAAGCCTTCAAAATACAATTCGAACATGGGACCTGAAGAAAAGTTGTAGCTAACACAATTTGTGATCTGATGTCTCAAGAATCGTCTCAAAATTTTGAAAATTGAGAAATTTATGATTTTTGCAACATTGCGTGATAGTTGACCGGAAATCTGCTTCAGCATGCGATTTTCAACATATTTCGCAATTTCAGAGATCTTCTTCACAAAATTAGCTTCCGACCCAAACATATGAAATAAATAGGATGTCGAGAAAGTTTCAACGCCCAAAGACCCACTAAAAAATAAATTTCCAGACGGAAGTTATGAAACACTTGATTTTCTTTGCAATAAAAGGCATGATAGAAGACCTGAGAGCTTGGAATGATGGTGAATTGATGACTCGGTGATTGAGTAGCTCGGAAAAATATACGGAGTGCACTTGAATCTCGAAAACCCTGAGTTTCTTCTTTGGTGTACTACCTGATGGAACAACTGCTTTTGTAGCCTGACGCAGATAATACCTTGATCCTATAACCATGGAATCGATGATATGTATTCATAAGTATGTTAGAAAAATAATCCTATTAGAGTTAAACTAAAGAAGGCGAATTTTGGGGTGCAACGCCCATTTCCCAATTCGACTATGTAATATTGGTTTGGATAACATATGATTAATAAAATCACAATGCGAATAAACATAAACTTTAACTGGTTTTATATAATTCTTAATTTTATTACAAAAAAAAGTACAAGCAAAGACATAGCTTATCTATAGCATTATATCTAGTTTCAGCATTATTCATAATTCTACTAAGGAAGTAAATGACCCTTTCGACTCCATTGTCATCCTCTTGAGCTAACATTATTTCTAATGTTGAATTTGATGCATAAATATACAATTCATACATTTTTTCTACTACGAGGCAACACAATATGAGTCTTAATTAAAAATCTTTGATTATGTTCAAATTCACTTGATGCTAGATTTCCCATCTGACTTCATTTTCCTTTCCAAGTCTAAGTAATGGTGAGAATGCTACATTACCACTTAGATTTGAGATGAACCTTCCTAAGAAGTTTATCTTTCACAACTAATATTGGAGTTGTTAATTTTTTGAAGGAGGCTTGGTATTCAGGATTGCGTTGGTTTTGTTATGATTTATCTCGATGCCTTTTGGGTGCACTGCAAAACCTAGAAAATCTCTTGCACGGACACAAAAAGCACACTTTAATGGACTTATTTTCAATCAATATTTCCTAATCCTTTCGAAGGATTATCGAAGATGGTTTAAGTGAAAATTTTCCAATGAGGATTTCACAACATTATCATTAATGTAGACTTGTATGAATGCATCAATGACTAGTATCAACCCATTCATATGTCCCAAAAGCACTTGGGCATCGAGATGCCATTTTTGGTATGTCGTCTTCGACAATAAAGATTTGTTTATACCCCGAATACCCATCCAGTATACTAAGGTATTCATGTCTTATAGCTGAGTCGACTAACATCTCTGCCGCATGCATGTGATATTACTCTTTTGGAGTAGCATTATTTAGTTATCCATTCGACATACCTGGATGTTCTGATGAATTTTCTTCTGAGCAGCCTTTCGATCTCTTCTTTGATCTTTGACGGGATCTCTAGTGTGAACCACCTTGTGTTAGTTAGGAATCCAACGCTTAAGTTTGAATAACGGAAAAGGCTTTTTAAGAGAATTTTTAAGTTTGTTCTCGACATAAGAAGATGATGGTATTTCGACCGGACTTTTGTTGAAATGTTACATGGTTTAAACTTAGCGTTTTGATAATGGTTAGAAGTGGGTTCGACAAGGATATTTTTAAATGAGGATAAATAACTGAATTTTTAGCGTTTATTTATTTTTTTCAAAAGAGACGCGTGGAAGCCTGCGAAGGGTAGAACGCATGCATGCGAGAACGTGTCCTCTTTTGATGAGAAGACCGTTCGTGTTGAATTAATATAAATAGGAATCTCTAGTGTTACGATTTGGGGTGTTCAATATTGTAAAAATTACTCATATTTACTCAAAGTACCAAAGTGTTATCGAGAAACGAGTTTTTGAGAAATGTACGTATGAAGCACCACATTTTCAATGCTAGTTTTATTTTTATGAAAGTTATTTATATTCCTTTTAAATTCTAGTCGAAACTCTTTTACTTTCCTGTCATTTTCATAAATCATCTTGTTACTACTTTCAAATTTACTTTTACTTTCGAAGAGACCAATATCCAGAAAACCTAAAACATAAACTATACACTATGTGTTGTACCCCAAAATTTTCCCTCCCATATTCTTCAAGATTTGCATAGAGCATGCTTCAAAATCTCCCCAAGGGTTGCACAGTTCAAAGGCCTCCTAACAGTCAAAAATTAGGGTTTTGGTTCTGACAAAGAAGTTGAAGTTTCCAAGGGTCCAAACAAGTCCCACATGCCCATAAACATTGCCAAGCATCCTTATGCCAAGTTTCAAGACTCACAGCACAAAATTGCATAGTCAAAAACCCTAATTGCTCAACAGTCAACTGCAGGGGCAAAATGGTCATTTGACAGTCAAAAGTCCAAATTTTTGGTCAACACCTTATTTTGAATCCACAAACATCATTTGATCAATTCTTGATCATGATTCTCAAGGCATGGCTCAAAAAGTCTCAAGATGCAAAAGTTGCCATATTTGGACATTTGAAAAAGTCAACTGTAAATTGACCAGGGCATAACTTCCACATGGTTTATCAGAAAAATTCCATCCAAAGCTCATTTTGAATATAATGACATTTCCTACAACTCCTCTTCACACTTCAAGTCCAATAAATGCTCTCACAAAAAGTTATCAATTTCAACATTATAGGTCATTTTCAAAAGTCAACAAAAAGGCACTTTAAGTCAAAGACCATAACTAGAGTTGGTAAATCCAAATGACATGGGACCAAAGGAATTGGTTAGAGGACTTCAAGACCTTTCCAAAATGTCCAAGAACATGATCAAAGCTTAAAAATTGAGCAAGATATGCCTTGTGGAAGTTGGGAAATTTTGGGGAATTTTGAAAAGTCAACTTTGCTTCAAATGCCTCAAAATTGCTAATGGGCCACAAATTCTTCCAAGAATCATCATCCAAAAGCTAGGCACGACCCATTGACCGAAAGGGGAGTTATTTTCTTATTTTTAATTAATTAATTGAATATTTAATATATTTAATTCATTTAATCAAAATTAATTACAAGAAAAATACTAAAATAAGGTTTCAAATCTTTTTGTGCAGTATAATCTCTCATCAAGGCCTAAGGATCTCGTGCACATCAAAAAAAGGAAAGATTTGGTGCAAATTGGCATGTTCTTCATGAAGAAAATATTGAAAAAGATTCCATGGAAATCAAATATTGGATTCATCAATGCAAAGGGTTATGGACTCAAATTCTTACCCTAATTCGTCCCATACATATACAGGATGCTAAACCTAATGCCGAGGACCTGGAAGCTGCACCTAAGAACAAAAACAAAACTTTCATTTTTCCATAAATTTTTTGAAATTGTTTTCATAGTTGCGGGTCGTTTCAAAGAAAAAGAGTGGTTCCATTGCATTCGTAACAAATTCAGGAAGCTACCCCAATCAAAATAAACTCTCCAGGTGCAAAGAATTAGTAGATAGGAGTCCCACTTTTCTGTAAAATATTCATAATCGCATCCTGAATTCCATGCATTTTTCATGTGTTTTTGATATTGATTTATACTAATCTAATCATTCCAAAGCTAATGGTGTTATCTAATTGAATTAATATGGCCTGTAGCGAAATATGCCATTGAAATGTTTTAGGGTTTCTCAAGCTTCAAATTGGGCGTTTGCACACACTGTAAAATCAGGACATCCCATCACCATGGTTAGAATCAGCACATCTGGACGAATTCAATACCCTAGTCGCGGCCTATTTATATGGCCACACGAGCTATTCGCTATTTTGAAAAAGGCTGTGTTTTGGGGGGGTTTAAAACCCCCGCTACCTCTTTTTATTTCAGGGACGAACGGAGAAGAAGATCATGTGGCGAGATCTGATTGGATAGTTTGAATTCCAGCGCACGTTTTTTTATTTCTATGTCATTAACGTCAATTTTCTTTTATATTATTTGTTCTTTATTCTTTGTACAACGTGCTCAAATGGCACAATTGGTGGAGAAGAGCATTTGCAAGCCTTGGGACCTGGGTTCGATTCCCAGGTCCCCCATATCTCTTTCTATTTTTTCTAGCAATGTGATTAGGTACTCCACATGTCCAGACGTCCACCAAACACCCAACGCTGAAGCTTGCCAAGTGTCCTGGAAGATGCATCTGAAGGTCAGAATGGGAGGTCCAGGGAACACTCCAGTCAACGCATACGCATATGATCATTGAGAAGTCAGAAAGGGCCAAGCTTCTTGGGCCTAATTGCTCACCACATAACCTCCAGATTGGGGCAGAACCCCCCTAGTGTTTGTATTTCTTTCTCTTTTCTTTTTCTATTTTATTTTTTATTTTTTATTTGTTTTAATTTAATTATTTTCTTTTAATTCATCAAAATAAATTTTATAAAAATACCAAAAATAACAAAAAAATCAGAAACTATAAAAATAAAATATGTTTTAATGTTCCATTCACTAACATTTTTGTAAATGATTTTATTAATTAATTTAGTTCTAATTCTAGGTTTAATTTTAATGTTTTTTTAATAAACTAAAAAAATGTAGAATTAGGGTTTTAAATACTTTTATTCTTTTTCTTTTCTTTTACCATATTTAATTATTAATTATTTTGTAAATAAATTTGCCATTAAATAATTAGGTTAAAACTAGGTTAGATTTAAACTTTTTTTTTTAATAAATTAAAAATAGTTTAGAATTAGGGTTTTAATTTCATTTAATTTTCTTACTAATTCCATAAATACGAAAGCTCAAAAATTATTTCCTTTTCTCATTTAACTTAATTAATTTATTAATTGTAATTTAATTTCCTTAAAAGGGTCCAACACCCTCGCATTCCCGACTTTACTTCTTCTCGCATTTTACTTTTATTTCTTTTTGTGAATATAATGTATTTATCCCAAAGCCGTGTAATAAATTAATTAGACATTTATCTTTCCGCATTTTATTTTATTTCAAATCGGGTCTTGGCTTAATTTGGCGATGTAGACCCGCGCCTTTGTAATAGCGTAGGACATTTAATTCCGTACCTTTTAACTGTTAATTAATTTGTATGAAAGAATGAATGCCAAAAATAAAAACAAAGCGTAGACCACCAATGCATGAACAAGACAAAAATATCTGAAAACGACACACAAATCACACACCACCCCTAGGGTACGCCTCATTGTTGCCTTGCCCCTCGAAAGGTGGTCGTCGAGTAGAGGATGTTTTAGTAAGTCCTCATGTCCATGAACATGGAATGAGGGTAGCTTCTAAGGTGTCTTCCTATTGCTCCGGTGATCACCATGTCCCGAACCCTCGAATTGACCCGAACACCTCTAACGGTGGTGCTACCTACCTCTCAATGGTGGGATGGCACTACTTTAAGGACATTTACACAGACGAATTCCTTAGGGTAGGTAGAGAACTCGTAGATACTTGCTCTAATTTCAAAACAAATCAAAAAAACTTCTTTTCACACCGACACCTTTCAAAAAGCTTTCGAAAGCAATTTTTTTCAAACACTCTTGAGGACTGATACAAGAGTCAATCTGAAACTTTTAAACGAAACTTTTTAAACCCACTCACACTTTGAAAAGCAAACAACAATTTGAAAACACAAATGAGCAAGTATCTAAGAGCTCATGGATAACCATGGATAGAAAGGGTGCTAACACCTTCCCTTTCTATAAATCTACCTCCCGAACCGAGAGCAATCTCTATAAGGAATTTTTCTGTGCTTTTGTCCTTTCCATTTGGAGAAAATAAAAGACGGTGGCGACTCTTGCTTCCGCGAAATTTCGCGAACCAGCGTTAAACAGTCAGTTCCAGATCCACCGATCACAGAACTGGCGACTTTGTTGGGGATCTAACTTTAAGTGAGGTGTACCTTAGGACTAAGATCACTGTGTTTTCAATTGCTTTGACTTGTTTGCTTTAAATTGTGGGACTGTCTTGGGAGTTCTATAGATCCTAACCCGGATCTGGGGGATACCTTCTTAGAAAGTAGCAACAAGGCTGTGAGGGAACTGTGCGGGGTATATCGACATGGTTGAAACAGTCTTCTACGTTGATGTGGCACTTTGGTGTGTACCGGTAACCCTTGAGTTCAGTCAAGGAGAGTACGGGGCCTCCATGTGGTGTCGTGAAGCATCAACGGACCTTAGGAACCTTAATTGAACTATCTTGGCCTCTTTAGGGTAGTGAGATAACTGACTTTGGTGCAGTCCGAGGTTGGTTGATACTCGATACTACACTCAATTGAGGGTTGCTTTCCTGGAATATTTCGGTCGCCAGTTCAGTGGCTAAATCGAAACGATGAACAATGAAAGCAATCCAGTGATATTGGGACCCTTAGAACCCAGTTACTTCTAATAGGACAGGTTGAGCCCACCAACTTCAAGAGGGTAATACCCAGACCCCATGCTGGCCTAAACTCTAAGGGCTTGTCTTGTGTAACTTGTGTGCCTTACATGTTTGCCTTTGTAAATACTTGTGGTGTGTTTAATCATAGCATCATGACATCATCCAGCATCATATGCATTGACTAACCATTTCAGGGGTTCGAATCTTCATCTTTGTTCTTGTTTTGTAGGACATGGAAACTGTTCACAGAAAGATAATTCAAATCAGCCTTGTAAGGATCCCTCCTCAGCTTAAGGAGCTTATATCCAGGATTCCCGAGAGCTCTTCATTCAGTGAAAGACATGGAAGACTCATCAGCTTGGTCAATACCAACATTGAGGAGGACATGATAAAGGTCCTGTTCCAGTTCTTTGACCCTCTGCATCACTGTTTCACTTTCCTGGATTATCAGTTGGTACCTACATTGGAAGAGTTCTCCCGGCTTCTGAAGATCCCTATCCTTGATCAACTACCCTACAACGGTACGGAAAAGGAACCCAAGCTTGAAGAGATTGCTAAAGCCTTACACCTACAATCATCTGACCTCAAGGGACATTGGGAGGTTAGAAGTGGCATCAAAGGGTTCTTAGCCAGGTTTCTGTTTGAAAAGGCCCAGGAATGTTGGAACTCCCTTGACTTACAAGCTTTTGAAGAAGTTGTGGCCCTCCTTGTCTATGGTTTGGTGTTGTTCCCTAACCCAGACCAGCTTATAGATATCAGTGCTGTCCAGATCTTCATGTCCAGGAATCCTATACCTACGTTGCTGGGGGAAATCCTTCACTCATGTTACACTCGAACCATGAGAAAAAGAGGTGTCCTTATGTGCTGCACTCCTCTCCTGGGAAGGTGGTTTATTTCGCACCTTCCACAATCAGTTTTGAAGAACGAGCGGGGTTTGAGATGGTCACAACGGTTGATGACTCTTACACATGCAGATATACATTGGTGCCCTCGGTCCAGAGAGGATGTCACTATCATTGATCGTTGCGGGGAGTACCCTAATGTTCCTTTTCAGGTTGCTTATTGTTCTTCGCTGTTTATTTCAGCATCATGAACCCTGACTCATCATCAACCGAGATGTCTATCAAGGCCCTTCAGGCGCAGAACGCGCAATTTCAAGAGTTGATCATGGGTTTGGCTCAAGGCCAAGAAGAGCTGAAGGCTTTACTCCTGAAGAAGGAGAAGAAGAAGAAGAAGATAACTGTTCTTTTCAACTCGGGCCGAAGGTTTGGTAACACTCTGCAGAATGAAGAGGCTGGTTCTTCTGTAGGCAAAGGCAGTCCCCAGGGGGGAAAGGCTTCAAGTCCAGTAGTCTCTGACAACGAGACTGACTTTAATAAGGAACAGTATCCTCCGGCTGAAGACCGATATAAGCAGTTGGAAGAAAGACTGAATGCAATGGAGATCCAACAAGTGCCTGGGCTGGATTTCGGAGACTTGGGCTTATCTACTGGTGTGATTATTCCTCACAAGTTTAAGGCACCATCTTTCACCAAGTATGACGGGGCGTCTTGTCCCAAGCTACACCTCAGATCTTATGTGCGGAAGATTCAACCGTACACAGTAGACAAGAATTTGTGGATCCACTTCTTCCAGGAGAGTCTTTCAGGGACTCATCTCGAATGGTTCTATCAGCTGGATGGGACCAAGGTTCGTAACTGGGAGGAGTTGGCTACTGCTTTTTATAAGTAGTATCAATATAATGCCGACCTTGCTCCTACACGTACCCAACTCCAGGGTATGTCGCTAGGATCAAGCGAAGGTTTTAAAGAGTATGCACAGAAGTGGAGGGATCTGGCTGGCAGGGTGCAGCCTCCGTTAACAGACCGTGAGCTGGTGGATATGTTCTTGGGGACCCTCTCTGGGCCGTTTTTCAATCATCTCATCGGCAACTCGTCTGCAGGGTTCACTGATCTTATTCTGACTGGAGAGAGAATAGAGGCTTGAATGAAGTCCAGAAAAATTCAGAAGGGTGCGTCTGCAAGTTCTGAGAAGAAGCCCTTTAAGAAGGAGGCCGGTGCTGTATATGGGCCTAGAAGGCATGATAAACCTGAGTGTCGTCAATCTGTCAATGCGGTGATGATTGCTAAGCCTGCTGCCGCTCCTCGGCAAACCAATCCACCCAAGGCTGAAAGACCCAGAAGAGAATTCACCCGGTTGAGTATGACCCTATCACAAATCTTGCCGCAGTTGCTATCCACCAATTTGGTGACTGTTAGAGAGGCCCCGAAGGTTGTAAACACTGCTTCTCCCAAATACAATCCAAATGCCCGCTGTGCTTATCACTCCGATAGCCCGGGGCATTCCACTGATGACTGCTGGGCCTTAAGGAATAAGGTGCAAGACCTTATTGACGCAAAGGAGATACAATTTGAAGCGCCTGAGAGGCCAAATGTGGTGATTGCTCCTATGCCCTAGCATGGAGTGAATGCCGTTGATGAAGATGTGTATGCCATTTCTGTGAATGATGTAGCTACTCCCTTGATGACTGTTAAGAGGAACCTACTGCTGGCCGGTTTATTTCCGAGTTGTAGTGAAGGTTGCCTTTTCTGTGCTGTTTCCCTTTCTGGTTGTCCTTTGCTGAAGTTGGGCATCCAAAGCCTGATGGACAGCAAAGAGATTCTCTTCAAGAAGACTGTTGTTCAGTTTGTTCCGGTGGAAGAAGTATCTATTGTTACCATTTTTAATAATCCGATCAAGGCTCTCCCAAGGAAGCGGTTAAAATCATGACTGTCGCACCCATTGTGATTACTGTCCCGGGGCCTCTCCCCTATGAATCTGATAAGGCTATCCCATGGCACTATGGGGCAGATGTGTATGTACATGGAATAAAGCAAGAGTTCAACACTGGTACCAGCGTCAGCAATATCACTGGTCCGACCAAAGTAACCTGCAGTGGCAGGCTCTTCTCGCCTGACATTGCGCCACCCACTATTCGAAGACCCCTCACTATAACACCTGCAAGTGTACCTGTTCCCAGTTCTGATCAAGTTGTTTCCCCTGCTGCCGAGTCATCTAATGCTCGGGGCAAAGGGATTGAAGATGAGCCTTCCCGGATGGAGGCACCAAAATCTGTGAATGCTGAGGCCTCCCAACAAGAGATGGAGGAAATTCTTAAAATAATCAAGAAGAGTGACTTTAATGTTGTTGAGCAGCTGGGGCATACCCCCTCCAAGATCTCCATGCTCTCCTTACTGCTGTGCTCAAAGGCCCATGCTAAGGCCCTGATTTCATTCCTCAAGACGGACCATGTGCCACAGGAGACATCTGCAGTCCAGTTTACTGATTGCGTAGCCAATTTGACAGCCGATAATGGTTTGGGTTTCTCAGATGCTGACCTTACTGCTAAGGGAAAGGATCACAATGATGCCCTGCATGTCTCTATTGAATGCAGGGGCACTACTCTTGCGCACGTGTTGGTGGACACTGGTTCTTCCCTGAATGTGCTACCCAAGAAGGCCTTAGACCGTTTGGATTGTGAGGGTCTAGAGCTGAAACATAGCAACATCATCGTCAGAGCCTTTGACGGTTCTAAGAGGATGGTCCATGGAGAAGTAAACATTCCTTTCGTGTGGGTTCTCAAGTATTCGACTCTACTTTCTATGTAATGGATATTCGTCCATCGTATTCTTGTCTACTGGGTGGACCTTGGATCCACAAAGCTGGGGCAGTGACCTCTACCCTGCACCAGAAGCTCAAGTATCCCGTCAAAGGGAAGATTGTCACTGTGCAGGGAGAGGAGGAGTATATGGTGAGCCATTTGAATTCCTTCAGGTATATTGAGATGGACGGGGAGTTTATTGAAACCCCCTTTCAGCATTTCAAAGAGGTACCTCCAACATTGGCAGCAGCGAAAACTGTTGTCGAAGAGGATGTTCCTTTGAAGATGGCTTCCCTGAAGGATGCCCGGGCCGTGATCAAGAAAGGTGAATGTGCTAACTTGGGCAGGCTCCCTGATTTCACTCTTAAAATTGACAAGTTTGGACTGGGTTTTACTGCAGAGGCTCAGAGGGCTGTGCACAAGGCAAAGACCAGAAGACCTCTTGTGCTCATTACCAATCCAGGAGTGAATGCCATTGGGGATGAAGATGAAGTGGAAGAGTCAGAGTTTGAAAGCTGGATCTACCCGACGACTGACGGTGGATTGACCAATTGGATTGCTAAAGATCATACTCCTGTTACTTTTGTTACGCAGTAATAAACTCCTTTGTTTTTGTTATTTGTAATAAACAGTTAAAACTCTATGGCCCGGTGTCTTACCCGGGGCACCGTGGCTTCATTTGTGAGGGTATATTAATTGTCATTTCATATATCATGAATAAAGACCTTGGACGTTTTCTCGCATTTCAAATCTTATGCTCCTTTTCTGTCTTTCCTTTCATTATATTGCAAAACAGCTGTATTTACACACACTCACTCATACAGGTTTCAATCCACTCTGGATCTCACTGGTAACGACTCTGCTACTGCCAGTTATGACTTCGAAAATCCGATCAACTTAGCCGAAGACGAAGGTGAAGATGATTGCGAAGTGCCTGGCGAGCTTGCAAGACTGTTACTCCAGGAAGAGAGGGCGATTCAACCCCATGAAGAGCCGGTGGAAACGATAAATCTGGGTACTGAGACGGACAGGAAAGAAGTCAAGATTGGTGCCAACCTAGAGCTCAGCGTGAAGCAACGGTTGACTCAGATGTTACATGATTATATGGAGATCTTTGCCTGGTCCTACGAAGACATGCCTGGTTTGGATACTGACATTGTGGTCCATCATCTGCCTACCAAGGAAGACTGCCCTCCGGTTAAGCAAAAGGTCCGCCGTATGCGTCCAGAGATGTCTGAGAAGATCAAAGCCGAGGTTATGAAACAGCTTGATGCCGGGTTCCTTGCAGTGACTTCTTACCCTCAGTGGGTTGCTAATGTGGTGCCAGTACCAAAGAAGGACGGTAAGGTCAGAATGTGCGTTGACTACAGGGATCTGAACAGGGCCAACCCCAAGGATGACTTCCCCTACCTCACATTGACGTCCTGGTTGACAATATTGCTCAGCATAAGGTGTTCTCTTTCATGGGTGGTTTTTCAGGCTATAATCAGATCAAGATGGCACCTGAAGACATGGAAAAGACTACCTTTGATACTCAGTGGGGCACCCTCTGCTACAAGGTCATGCCATTCGGGTTGAAGAACGCTGGGGCGACCTACCAACGTGCCATGGTTGACCGTCTGAAGTTGTACAAGCTGAGGTTGAATCCGAACAAGTGCACCTTCGGGGTAAGATCTGGAAAGTTGCTAGGCTTTGTTGTAAGTGATAAAGGTATTCAAGTGGACCCTTCCAAGGTTAAGGCCATTCAAAGAGATGCCAATTCCTAAGACAGAGAAAGAGGTCAGAGGCTTTTTAGGATGCCTGAATTACATTGCTCGATTCATCTTGCATCTGACTGCCACATGTGAACCAATCTTCAAGCTGCTGAAGAAAGATCAGGTAGTACGTTGGAATGATGAATGTCAGGCCGCTTTTGACAGAATCAAAGAGTATCTCCAAGAACCACCCATCCTTATGCCACCGGTTGAAGGGAGACCTATGATACTATACCTGACAGTACTTGACAACTCAATGGGGTGCGTGCTGGGGCAGCATGACGAGTCTGACCGAAAAGAGCACGCCATTTATTACCTTAGCAAAAAGTTTACCGACTGTGAGACCCGATACTCACTGCTTGAGAAAACTTGTTGCGCTTTGGTATGGGCTGCTCGCCGGCTGAGACAGTATATGCTGACTCACACTACCTTGTTGATCTCAAAGATGGATCCTATAAAGTACATATTTGAAAAGCCTGCTCTGTCTGGGAGAATAGCAAGATGGCAAATGATCTTGACAGAATACGACATTCAGTACACAACCTAGAAAGCCATCAAGGGAAGTGTATTGGCAGACCACTTGGCACATCAGGCAGTAGACGACTATCGGTCAATGAACTTCGAGTTTCCAGACGAGAGTATCATGATAGTGACTGATTGTGAAGTACCTGGACCGGATGAAGGACCTGAGGAACGATCCCGATTGTCTATGCACTTTGACGGAGCCTCCAATGCTTTGGGTAACGGCATCGGCGCTGTGATCATATCCCCTCAAGGCACTCATATTCCACTGACTGCCCGGCTATGTTTCAACTGAACCAACAACATGGCGGAGTTTGAGGCATGCATCATGGGTCTCCAAGCTGCGATCGACCTAAGGATCAAGTATTTGAGTGTCTTCGGAGATTCCGCTCTCGTGATCAATCAGATCAAAGGAGAGTGGGATACGAAACATCCGAATCTTATTCCTTATAGAGAATATGTGTTGATATTGATCCCCCACTTCACATAGATAACCTTTGAACACTTTCCGAGAGAGGAGAATCAGTTGGCGGACGCGTTAGCTACGATGTCTTCTATGTTCAAGGTTAAATGGGACAATGAGGCTCCCCGGATCATCATCTGGAAACTGGACGAACCGGCATACTGTTGTGATCTTGAAGCTGAATTGGTGACTGAGAAGCTTTGGTACCATGAGGTGAAGAGATACTTGGAAGCTCAGGAATACCCTGAAAGTGCATCTGTCAATGATAAGAAGTTTCTGAGAAGGTTCGCAGCGAAGTTCTTCCTCAGCAACGGCATTCTGTATAAGCGAAACCATGATTCGACCTTACTGCGTTGTGTGGATAAGACTGAAGCAGAAAGGATCATGGAAGACCTACATGAAGGGACCTTCGGAACACATTCCAGTGGACACACTATGGCAAAGAAGATCCTTCGGGCAGGGTATTTCTGGTCCACAATGGAAGCTGACTGCTACCAACATTCTCGGACATGCCATATGTGCCAGATATATGCAGACAAGGTGCATGTTCCTCCAGTCCCTCTGAACGTCCTGACCGCACCTTGGCCGTTTGCAATGTGGGGCATAGATATGATCGGTGAGATTAAACCTACGGCATCCAATGGGCATCGCTTCATCCTGGTAGAGATTGATTACTTCACGAAGTGGGTTGAGGCAGCTTCCTACGCTATAGTAACCAAGAATGTTGTAGCACGGTTCATTCGGCACAATCTGATCTGTCGATACGGTGTCCCTGAAAGAATCATTACAGACAACGGTACCAATCTCAATAACAATATGATCACCGAGCTCTGCGAGCAATTCAAGATACAGCACCACAACTCTTCTCCTTAAAGACCAAAGATGAATGGGGCTGTAGAAGCAGCGAATAAAAACATTAAGAAAATTGTGCAGAAGATGACAGTGACCTATAAAGATTGGCACGAGATGTTACCGTTCGCTCTACATGGGTACCGTACCTCAGCCAGGACGTCAACCGGGGCAACTCCTTTCTCCTTGGTCTACGGTATGGAGGCAGTCTTACCGATCGAAGTGCAGATACCTTCTCTCCGGATAATGAAGGATGCAGATCTGAGCGAAGATGATTGGATCCAGACACGACTTGATCAGCTAAACCTTATCGACGAAAAGAGACTTGTTGCTATTTGTCATGGTCAGACGTACCAAAAACGGATGATTAGGGCATTTAACAAAAAGGTCAGACCACAAGAATATCAAGTTGGGGATCTGGTAATCAAGCGCATCATCCTTCCTCAGAGTGATCCAAGGGGAAAATGGACCCCTACGTACGAAGGGCCATTTGTGGTTAAACATGTGTTCTCAGGAGGAGCCATGATTCTAACCAACATGGATGGTGACGACCTTCCTCACCCCGCCAATGCAGACATAGTAAAAAGATACTACGCATAAAAAAAGGACCCGCTAGGTTGACATACCTATGCAAAAATTAGGGCTTCCCGGCGAACCAAAGGGGTTCAAGCAAAATGAAGGGATGAAATGAAAAAATCTGTACACCCAACAAGTCGAAAACCTGAAAAGGCGGCTTGGGCAAAAATGGGTATCCCGGTGGACTGAAAACCCGAAAGGGTGGTCCAGGAAAAAGTTAGGGATAAAGCGTAATACTATGTCTCATTGGATCACTTTGCATCCAGAATCCGGTCTACATCAAGTTCAGACGACATTGATCAATCAGCTTCATCTTCGACTAGGTCATCAAGTGATGAGACGCTCAAGGATATAAAGGCGATAGCAGAGTTGGAGCCCAGTGGGATCATTCTTTTCACACAGCTGTTTTATTTTCCCTTTGTACAAATTGTATAAACTCTTTTATTCGGCGGCATTCTCTTACTAGGACGTCAGCCTCTTGTACATAAAACGCCTATTTACAGGCAATTCAAAAATCAATACAAAAATCACTTTTCAGCTACAAATTGCCTTTTGTTTTTCCTTTTTCTGTTTTGTTTTGCGAAGAACGTCCAAGGTTCAATTTGTGATATATGCATTGACACTAATTGCTAACTCATAAATATTTGCATACGAAACAAAGGATTAATTACAGGTAACATTAGACACAGGGGCAATAAAGAGTTGTCTAAGCGATCTAATTGTTCCGTCCACCAAGGTACCAAGGTAAGTTCAGTTGAAGAACGTAACCCATATACCTTAATTCCCCAGAGAGTGAGCCAGCAAGTCCGTGCACTCTCCCCAAGCAAAGCTATTATCAACCTTAGGGAAGTTGGGTATCCTTCAGTAGATCTCAACATTCCCCAGCAATATACATGCATTCTTAACAAGCATCCCCGGCAGTCTTAGTCTAAAGATTGTTCCTCGGCGGTATATCAGGCATTCAATGGAGTCACTTCCCCAATATATTTCAAAACTTCCCTAGGAGAGTCCAATCCAGTTTCCCCAGGAAAGTTGGAATCCATCTCCCCAAACAGTAAGCTTATCCCCAGTAGATTCTGGAAGCTTATCCTCTACAGAGCACGAACGCGGCCCCTGGCTTTATTCAAAGGTTATTTCCCTACCAGGATATAACTGGGTTATCCTCAGCCAGTAGCCACGGAAAGATCGTCCCCGACGAAGTCTTCATATCCCCAGCGAAGTCTATTAACACTTCCAACATAACAGTGGTACCCCCATGTGATCGGTGGATCTGGAACTGACTGTTTAACGCTGGTTCGCGAAATGTCGCGGAAGCAAGAGTCGCCACCGTCTTTTATTTTCTCCAAATGGAAAGGACAAAAGCACATAAAAATTCCTTATAGAGATTGCTCTCGGTTCGGGAGGTAGATTATAGAAAGGGAAGGTGTTAGCACCCTTTCTATCCATGGTTATCCATGGGCTCTTAGATACTTGCTCATTTGTGTTTTCAAAATTGTTTGTTTGCTTTTCAATTGTGGGTTTTAAAAAATTTTCTTTGAAAATTTCAGTTCGACTCTTGTATCGGTCCTCAAGAGTGTTTGAAAAATTGCTTTCGAAAGCTTTTTGAAAAGGTGTAGGTGTGAAAAGTATTTTTTGATTTTTTTTTGAAATTAGAGCAAGTATCTAGAGTCGTCTACCTACCCTAAGGAATTCGTCTGTGTAAATGTCCTTAAAGTAGTGCCATCCCACCATTGAGAGGTAGGTAGCACCACCGTTGGAGGTGTTCGGGTCAATTCGAGGTTCGGGACATGGTGATCACCAGAGCAATGGGAAGACACCTTAGAAGCTACCCTCATGCCAGGTTCCCGGATCATGAGGACTCACTAAGACATCCTCTGCTCGACGATCACCTTTCGAGGCAAGGCAACAGTGAGGCGTACCCTAGGGGTGGTGTGTGAATTTGTGTGTCGTTTTCAGATATTTTATCTTGTCATGTCAGGTGATCTACGCGTTCTTTTTATTTTAGTCATTCATTCTTGCATGCAGTTATTAACAGTTAAAAAAGATGCGGAAATTAAAAGTTCTAAACTATTACAAAGGCGCGGGTCCACATCGCCAAATTAAATCCAGGACCCGATTTGATAGAAAATAAAGAAGTAAAGGTAAAGTGCGAACGATAAATATTTACACGGCTTTGGGAGAATTACATCAATATTATACGAAATAAAATAAAATGCGCGAATTAAATTAAAATTGGAAGCGAGGGCGTTGGACCCTTTTTAATGAAATTAAATTATGATTATTAAATTAATGAAATTAAAATGAAAAAGAAATTATTTTTGAAGTTTTTTGTCTTTATGGTTTTTTATGAGAATTAAACGAAATTAAGAAATTAATTAATTAACCCTAATTCTACAATTTTTATTTATTAAGAAAAACATGTTAAAATTTAAACCTAAAATTAAATTAATTAATTAATGGCAATTTGATTTATAAAAATAAATAATTAATTATTAGTGAAAAGAAAAGAAAAAGGATAAAAAATTGATGAAAACCCTAATTCTACAAGTTTTTAATTTATTAAGAAAAGATATTAAAATTAACCCTAAATTTAAATCTAATTAATTAGTGAGATTTATTTACAAAAATACTAATTAAATAAAATATATTTAAATTTTTTTTGTCTTTTCTGATTTTTCTATTGTTTTTATATTTTTTATGAAAATAAATTGGTTTAAAGAATTAAATTAAAAAAACTAATTAAAACAAAAATAGAAAAATATGAGAAAAGAATGAGAAAGGCAAACCATGGGGGTCTGTCCCCAAATTGGAGGGTTTATTGTAGCAATTCTGGCCCACTTGTCTATGGCCTTGTTTGACTTTTATGCCAGCGTGTGTTTTCTTTGACTCATGTCCATGATGATCTCCAAAGCATAACCCTTTGATTGATCTTGATAAGCGCGTGGCATGTTGGGACCATGGGTGTATGGTGGACGCTTGCATTGAAACTGTACAGAATGACGTTAGGAAAAATATTATTGAAAGTGAGGGGGACCTGGGATTCGAACCCAGGTCCCAGAGGTTACCATACACAAGCCTTGCCACTAGAGCTCTTGACGCGCTTTGATTATATAATGGCAAATAATTAATATAATGGAAAAACAAGAGTTAGTGGGACTTTAGCGCGAAAATTCAAATTACTCAATCAGGTCTTGACACTTCATCATCTTCTTCCTCGTTTTGCTTTTTCCTGAAATATAAAAAGGGTTAGCGGGGGTTTTAAACCCCCCCAAAATGCCATCTTTTCAATAATAGCGAATAGCCCATGTGGTCACATAAATTAGGCGCGAGGGGTGTGTTGTATTCGTCCCAGCTCCCTGACTTCAACCATGGCATTGAGGTTCTCTAATTTTACAGTATTTAGAAACGCCTAATTTGAAAGTCCTGTAACCCTAGCGTCCTTTAATGGTGATTCTTCATACAACGCGTAAAAACTCAATTAAAGCACACAGTTAGCTTTAGAATCAATCAATGAGTACAAATCAAGAATCAAAATGCATGGATATGGCCTGAATAATAAAACACGATTATGCAAAAAGAAGAACACAGTCTGACTTATAATTACCAATTCTCGATGTTTCAAGCTATGATTTTGATCCAGGCACCTTCCTTGATGTCTCAGCAAGACAATGGAACAATTATTTTGGCTTGAATCGCACTAGAACCTAGTTTTCAGTTTTGGAACTTCTTGTCAAAAACTCAAACTTGGTTATGGATGTATGGCGCAGCTTCGAGGTCATGAACATTAGGGTTGGCATTAGTATATATGTGTGAATGATTAGGGTTCAAAATTTGGTCCAAAGAATCAATGAATTGATGAGAAAATATTTGATTTTCCATGCATATATTTTTCAATCTTTTCATGCAAATTTGATTCAAATCATGTCCAATCACCATGATTCTTTCCAAATCTGATCATGCACGAAATATTGAGTGTATTTCATGCACAAAAAGATTTAAAAACTTAGGTTTGGTATTTTTCATATATTTTAATTAATTAAATGAATTTCTAGCATTTAAAAATTCAAATAAATAAAATAAAAATGATAAAAAACTTCCCTTTGGGTCAAATGGTCGTGCACATGCTTTGGATGATGATTCTTGGAAGAAAATGTGGCCCATTAGCAATTTTAAGGCATTTGAAGCAAAGTTGACTTTTCAAAATACCCAAAACTTTCCCAACTTCCACAAGGCATATCTTGCTCAATGTTTAAGCTTTGCTCATGTTCTTGGACATTTTGGAAAGGTCTTGAAGTCCTCTAACCAATGCCTTTGGTCCCATGTCATTGTGATTTACCAATCTCAAGTTATGGCCTTTGACTTAAAGTCCCTTTTTGTTGACTTTTGAAAATGACCTATAATGTTGAAATTGATAACTTTTTGTGAGAGCATTTCTTGGACTTGAAGTGTGAAGAGGAGTTGTAGGAAATGTCTTTATCTTCAAAATGAGCTTTGGATGGAATTTTTTTGATAATCCATGTGGACGTTATGCCTTGGTCAAGTTACAGTTGACTTTTTCAACTGTCCAAATATGGAAACTTTTGCATCTTGAGACTTTTTGAGCCAAACTTTGAGAATCATGATCAAGAATTGATCAAATGATGTTTGTGGCTTCAAAATGAGATGTTGACCAAAAATTTGGACTTTTGACTGTCAAATGACCATTTTGCCCCTGCAGTTGACTGTAGTGCAATTAGGGTTTTTGACTGTGCAATTTTGTGCTGTAAGTCTTGAAACTTGGTATGAGGATACTTGACTATGTTTATAGGCATATGGGACTTGATTGGACCCTTGGAAACTTCATTTTCTTTGTCAGAACCAAAACCCTAATTTTTGACTGTTAGGAGGCCCTTGAACTGTGCAACCCTTGGGGAGATTTTGAAGCTTTGACTTGGCAAAATTTGAAGAATATGGGAGGGCAAATTTTGGGGTGCAACAGTTGCCCCTGTTCAATCTTCTTAAACCTGAGGATGTAGATTGGCTTGCGTGCCTTTCGTGATCCGAAGGTGGAAGATGATTGAACACTAGAGTGCCCAGAAATTTGCACTCGCATAGTAGAGTATCAGCAACGTGATGGCGGGAATGGGCTTATAGATGCCATTTGGAGATTGATGGATAGGATGATGGGCTTATAGATGCCATCTGGATGTTGATCGCGTAAGAGATTCCTTAGCGAGAACTTGCGTACCTGCAAAAGAAAGAATGATTACCTGACCCGTTACAGGAGCTGGTCTTCAAATTCTTTGTATAGATGTGTCCTAACTGGTTACAGGAGCTGGATCTGGATCTTCAAAAGGTGATGAATGAACCAGGGATGGTTACTACCTCAACAGGAACGCCGAGAGAACCTTGGACGATTACTACCTCAACAGTAATCATTAAGAGAATCTTGGACGACTTCAACCTCAACAGTAACGCTGAGAGAATCTGGGGACGATTACTACCTCCGCAGTAACGGGGAGAGAACCATAGGCGACTTCAACCTCAACAGTAATCATTGAGAGAATCTTGGGCGACTTCAACCTCAACAGTAATCATTGAGAGAATCTTGGGGCGATTACTACCTCCGCAGTAACGGGGAGAGAACCACAGGCGACTACAACCTCAACAGTATCATTGAGAGAATCTTGGATAACTTCTGCTGATTCTTTATCAGGAAAATCTGTTAGGGGTCGATTTAGCTGGACTAGAGAAGGCCTTGGACTGGATAAGAAACAGAAAAATCTTAGGGTCGATTTAACTGAACCGGTCTAGGTCTTGGAATCTTCAACTGGATAAGAAACAGGGAGATCTTAGGGTCGATCTGACTGAACCAGAGAAGGCCTTGGACTGGATAAGAAACAGAAAAATCTTAGGGTCGATTTAACTGAACCGGTCTAGGTCTTGAATGTCTTCAACTGGATAAGAAACAGGGAGATCTTAGGGTCGATCTGACTGAACCAGAGAAGGCCTTGGACTGGATAAGAAACAGAAAAATCTTAGGGTCGACTTAACTGAACCGGTCTAGGTCTTGAAATCTTCAACTGGATAAGAAACAGGGAGATCTTAGGGTCGATCTGACTGAACCAGAGAAGGCCTTTGACGGGATAAGAAACAGTAAAGTCTTAGGGTCGACTTAACTAAACCGGTATAGGTCTTGAAATCTTCAACTGGATAAGAAACAGGGAGATCTTAGGGTCGATCTGACTGAAACAGAGAAGGCCTTTGACGAGATAAGAAACAGTAAAGTCTTAGGGTCGACTTAACTGAACCGGTCTAGGTCTTGAAATATAGCTGAGAACTTAACTGGATCTTTCCTGAAAGGTAAAGGTCAGTCATATGCAATGCATGATATGGATCAAGCAATGATGTTCTCAAATGAGATTCGTAGGATATAATGTGTATATGCATGCTATAATGTATGGAAGTGCGATGTTTATGAATGTATGTTTTTCGTCTAGGAAACTAAATCCTTGACGGGTGCCGGGAATTCATTCCTGGGCTGATATTGAAGAATAGATTTTCGCCTCCGCTGGGGGTGATAGTTGCAAGCACACCGGTAGGAGAAGATGACTCCGTTGGGAAATAAACTTGGCGAACAGATTACTCTGCGGGGAGAAAAGTACTCTAACGATCTTGCTGGGGAGCAATACTCTGTGGGGAGAGAGATACTTTGCTGAGTCGTTGATGATAACTTGCTGGGGATACCATTGTTGCGTCGGAAGTATTAATAGACTTCACTGGGGATAAGAAGACTTCGTCGAGGACGCTCTTTCAGTGGCTTTTGGCTGAGGATAACCCAGTTATATCCTGGTAGGGAAATAACTCTTTGAATAAAGCCGAGCGACGCGTTCATGCTCTGCGAGAATAAGCTTCCAGAATCTACTGGGGATAAGCTTACTGTTTGGGGAGATGGATTCCAACTTTCTTTGGGGAACTAGATTGGACTCTCCTGGGGGAAGTTTGAACTGTATCGGGGGAATGACTCCACTGAACGTTTGATATACCGCCGGGGAACAATCTTTAGACCAAGATTGTCGGGGATGCTTGTTAAGAATGTATATATGCTGCTGGAGGATGTTGAGATCTGATGGAGGATACCCAACTTCCTTAAGTTTGATTGTATAGCTTGGCTTGAGGAGAGTATACTGCTTGCTGACTCACTCTTTGGGGAGTTGAGATATACTGGTTATGTTCTTCAGCTGAACTCACTTTGATACCTTGGAGGACAGAGTAATTAGATCATTTGGACCACTCATCATTGCCCTTGTTTCTGAGGTGGGAGAGGAAGACCTGTGGAGGTGCTGATAGTTGTTGATGGACAAACCTTCTGCTGGTAGGCAGGTGACGAGATGACCGGACATAGTCGTACGCTTTGATCCCTAACTTTTTCCTGGACCGCCCTTTCGGGTTTTCAGTCCACCGGGATACCCATTTTTTCCCAAGTCGCCTTTTCAGGTTTTCGACTTGCCGGGTGTACAGATTTTTTTATTTCATCCCTTATTTTTGCCCGAACCTTTTTGGTTCGCCGGGAAGCCCTTATTTTTGCCTAGGTATGTCAACCTAGCGGGTCTTTGATTGTGCGTAGTATTTTTTCGACTATGTCCATGCTCTCAGAATGTAGGGAGTTGGCCCCGTTAGAAGTGTGTTGTCATGCCACCAGAAGATGTTTGATCAGGCAAGATTCGTTGCTGGAGTGCCCCAAGTGATTCAAGCAGAGATTAGCCCCAGGCTATTTGGCATCTTGAGAGATTCCCTGAATCTTGATTGGACTGCCCCAGATAATAGACCATGATCATGTCTGCCCCTTAATTGGAAGTGCTTTTGTTCACTAGGTATTCATCGTGCGAATTTCCCTGCTGCTCAAACAAATATTCATATGCAAACAAAGTTATGTTAAAAATGCAAAGCTTATGTCTGTCTTGAAGATTTTGAAAATGCGTTCTTTTTTCATAAAACAAATGAATGTTTGTAAAACGTGATGTCAACTCCGTATTTACCGTAAGCCTTAAGGAGTCAGGATACCTTTGTAACAGTATGCTTTCGAATTAACCCATGCTTCAGCTAGGACTTTTAAGGGTTATAACGTGGCCTGGTTCACGGTTTAAGAAACAAAGGATAAAGGCTCAAATTATTTGTACCCACCCGCTCTTCGTGATGTTCTTCAAACCTAAACTTAGTTGATCATACGTTAGACCTTGTTTGAGTCTTTGCTCTGATTTTCCAGTGATGATTCGGATGTTGATAACTTATTTTGAATAGGCAGTCATTTTTTGTCGAGGGTTCGTAAGACCTCTTTCTTTTTGATTTCATTATCCCCATTTTTTGCCTGAACTGTTTCTTTTGTGATTACAGTCAGCGGGATGCCCCAGTTTCGTAAGTCTCCTTCATAGGTTTTGACTTATTGGGTTTTTATTTTTGAGATGTAATGACTGCCTACCCTTATGATTATTCGGAACCATCACTGTCTTTTGTTTTGTAAGGACTTCTTTGGTGCCATTTGTTATGCACTTGGATCAACTGAGAGAACTACCCTGCCCTAGGTTATGATTAAGGGTTTTAATTTTCGGAAAGAAAAACTCCTACTTCTTTGGCTCAGAGGGGTTGACGAGGGATTATCTTCCTTATAACTCCAGTGTTTAGGGATTGAAACAATGCCTGTACCTCATCAGCGGGGTCTGTTCAAAAGCATGCTGTAGATATTGTGGTATCGTTTTCGTCATCCTCCCTCAAGAGGCTTAGAATTAATGAGAGTTGATCATCAGAAAAAATATGAAAATAATTTGCATATAGTGAATACGAATATATTGCTTCAAAACAGACATATGCAATGCATTAATGGAATAACAACGTTTGATATGAATGGAATGTTTGAACAATCAAAAGAAAATTACAACTTGAAAGATTCTAATGAACAAAAATTTCTCAATCCTAGCCATGCTTTGGCAAGGGAGCAGTGATCACGTTGGGAGTCTCGGCGGGCTCGAACTCGATCTCTTTAGCATCGATCATGTTCTGAATTTTGTACTTCAGTGCCCAACAATCCTCAGTATCGTGCCCCGGGCTACCAGAATGGTAAGCGCACCTTGCTTCTGGGTTGTAATTTGGAGAGGAAGTCTTTGGATTTGCAGGAGGGTTGATCACCGCAATCAGGTTCATCCTTAACATGTGCTGCAAAGCTCTTGACCATGGCATGTTGATGTTGGTGAATTGTCTCTTAGGCTCGCCCGACCTGTTCTGATCAACCCGCTGTTCTTGGCGAGGTCGTTGTTGGACCTGTGAAGTAGTAGCAACTCGGAGAAGTCTATTCATTGGACCCGACCTTTGCCCTCTTGGAAGCTGTTCCATGACCTGGTCCCTGATTTGGGCTGGTTGCTTCATGCCTTGAGGAAGCTGACTGATCATGGCCCTCAGCTCTCCTTGCTCCTGAGCTAAACCTTGAATGAGGGCCCTTTGCCCCAGCATCTGGGTTTTCAATGTGTCTACCTCAGCTTGTAGACGTTTCAGCTGCTCGTCTTTGTCATCTTCAGGACTCTTTCTGATCAGATTCCCTATGAGGAGTGTCCTCAACTCTTCCTGCCCCTTGGATAGGCTTAGGAAGATCTCCTTGAACTGAGTCTCTTGAGTGTGAAGGTCCTGGTTATCTGGTTGGCAAGCCATTGCTGAAATAAACAGCGAACAAGGGTAAGTGACCTGCAATCAAGGGTACCTGTTATGCAATGATGTGTATGACATGCATGTAATGTTTTCAAGGACCTCGCGGGATAAACAAGAAAATTGTTAACATTTGAGTCCGGTAGCTTGAGTGAAGGAACTTCATGTTGTTGAGAGTCCTTCTTCAAGGGTCAAAGGCTTACCATATCCAGTGGGTCATAGCCCCTGACTCTAGTCATCATATCTGGTTTTGGTTTCCAAACAAACTTGGTTAGGGGAACCTTCTTCAAGAGTCAAAGCTCACCATATCAAGTGGGTCATAGCCCCTGACAACTTTGGCTAGAGGAAAATAAATCCTCTTTGCCCCTTGCTAGATGTTTGATTTATCATGACCTACATCACAAGCCCTTGAGATCCTTGAAATGGGTTAAGATATATGCAATGGTATGATGTTATGGTATGCATGGGGTAATGTAGGTAACCCTGTTATGAGTCCCACTTAAGGACTACAAACTAAAACCTGCAAGAAACTCAAGTAAAACCTGTCATGAGTCCCAATTAAGGACTATCAACGAAACCTGCAAGAAACTTAGTAAACCCTGTTACGAGTCCCAATTAAGGACTATGAACGAAACCTACAAGTATTTCATGTGTCAGATAACAAGCATGCAAGTAGTCAAGTACGAAGGCACACAAGTCACACAAGAGAAAGCCCTTAGAGTTTAAGGCCAGCATGGGGTCTGGGTATTACCCTCTTGAAGTTGGTGGGCTCAACCTATCTTATCAGAAGTAACCGGGTTCTAAGGGTCCCAATATCATTGGATTGCTTTCATTGTTCATCGTTTCGATTTAGCCACTGAACTGGCGACCGAAATATTCCAGGAAAGCAACCCTCAATTGAGTGTAGTATCGAGTATCAACCAACCTCGGACTGCACCAAAGTCAGTTATCTCACTACCCTAAAGAGGCCAAGATAGTTCAATTAAGATTCCTAAGGTCTGTTGATGCTTCACGACACCACGCGGAGGCCCCGTACTCTCCTTGACTGAACTCAAGGGTTACCGGTACACACTAAAGTGCCACATCAACGTAGCAGACTGTTTCAACCATGTCGGTATACCCCGCACAGTTCCCTCACAGTCTTGTTGCTACTTTCTAAGAAGGTATCCCCAGATCCGGGTTAGGATCTATAGAACTCCCAAGACAGTCCCACAATTTAAAGCAAGCAAGTTAATACAATTGAAAGCACAGTTATGAACTACCCTAAGGTACACCTTACTTTATAAGATTCTCCCCAGCAGAGTCGCCAGTTCTATGATCGGTGGATCTGGAACTGACTGTTTAACGCTGGTTCGTGAAATGTCGCGGAAGCAAGAGTCGTCACCGTCTTTTATTTTCTCCAAATGGAAAGGACAAAAGCACAGAAAAATTCCTTATAGAGATTGCTCTCGGTTCGGGAGGTAGATTATAGAAAGGGAAGGTGTTAGCACCCTTTCTATCCATGGTTATCCATGGGCTCTTAGATACTTGCTCATTTGTGTTTTCAAAATTGTTTGTTTGCTTTTCAATTGTGGGTTTTAAAAAAGTTTCTTTGAAAATTTCAGTTCGACTCTTGTATCGGTCCTCAAGAGTGTTTGAAAAATTGCTTTCGAAAGCTTTTTGAAAAGGTGTAGGTGTGAAAAGTATTTTTTGATTTGTTTTTGAAATTAGAGCAAGTATCTAGAGTCGTCTACCTACCCTAAGGAATTCGTCTGTGTAAATGTCCTTAAAGTAGTGCCATCCCACCATTGAGAGGTAGGTAGCACCACCGTTGGAGGTGTTCGGGTCAATTCGAGGTTCGGGACATGGTGATCACCAGAGCAATGGGAAGACACCTTAGAAGCTACCCTCATGCCAGGTTCCCGGATCATGAGGACTCACTAAGACATCCTCTGCTCGACGATCACCTTTCGAGGCAAGGCAACAGTGAGGCGTACCCTAGGGGTGGTGTGTGAATTTGTGTGTCGTTTTCAGATATTTTATCTTGTCATGTCAGGTGATCTACGCGTTCTTTTTATTTTAGTCATTCATTCTTGCATGCAGTTATTAACAGTTAAAAAAGATGCGGAAATTAAAAGTTCTAAACTATTACAAAGGCGCGGGTCCACATCGCCAAATTAAATCCAGGACCCGATTTGACAGAAAATAAAGAAGTAAAGGTAAAGTGCGAACGATAAATATTTACACGGCTTTGGGAGAATTACATCAATATTATACGAAATAAAATAAAATGCGCGAATTAAATTAAAATTGGAAGCGAGGGCGTTGGACCCTTTTTAATGAAATTAAATTATGATTATTAAATTAATGAAATTAAAATGAAAAAGAAATTATTTTTGAGGTTTTTTGTCTTTATGGTTTTTTATGAGAATTAAACGAAATTAAGAAATTAATTAATTAACCCTAATTCTACAATTTTTATTTATTAAGAAAAACATGTTAAAATTTAAACCTAAAATTAAATTAATTAATTAATGGCAATTTGATTTATAAAAATAAATAATTAATTATTAGTGAAAAGAAAAGAAAAAGGATAAAAAATTGATGAAAACCCTAATTCTACAAGTTTTTAATTTATTAAGAAAAGATATTAAAATTAACCCTAAATTTAAATCTAATTAATTAGTGAGATTTATTTACAAAAATACTAATTAAATAAAATATATTTAAATTTTTTTTTGTCTTTTCTGATTTTTCTATTGTTTTTATATTTTTTATGAAAATAAATTGGTTTAAAGAATTAAATTAAAAAAACTAATTAAAACAAAAATAGAAAAATATGAGAAAAGAATGAGAAAGGCAAACCATGGGGGTCTGTCCCCAAATTGGAGGGTTTATTGTAGCAATTCTGGCCCACTTGTCTATGGCCTTGTTTGACTTTTATGCCAGCGTGTATTTTCTTTGACTCATGTCCATGATGATCTCCAAAGCATAACCCTTTGATTGATCTTGATAAGCGCGTGGCATGTTGGGACCATGGGTGTATGGTGGACGCTTGCATTGAAACTGTACAGAATGACGTTAGGAAAAATATTATTGAAAGTGAGGGGGACCTGGGATTCGAACCCAGGTCCCAGAGGTTACCATACACAAGCCTTGCCACGAGAGCTCTTGACGCGCTTTGATTATATAATGGCAAATAATTAATATAATGGAAAAACAAGAGTTAGTGGGACTTTAGCGCGAAAATTCAAATTACTCAATCAGGTCTTGACACTTCATCATCTTCTTCCTCGTTTTGCTTTTTCCTGAAATATAAAAAGGGTTAGCGGGGGTTTTAAACCCCTCCAAAATGCCATCTTTTCAATAATAGCGAATAGCCCATGTGGTCACATAAATTAGGCGCGAGGGGTGTGTTGTATTCGTCCCAGCTCCCTGACTTCAACCATGGCATTGAGGTTCTCTAATTTTACAGTATTTAGAAACGCCTAATTTGAAAGTCCTGTAACCCTAGCGTCCTTTAATGGTGATTCTTCATACAACGCGTAAAAACTCAATTAAAGCACACAGTTAGCTTTAGAATCAATCAATGAGTACAAATCAAGAATCAAAATGCATGGATATGGCCTGAATAATAAAACACGATTATGCAAAAAGAAGAACACAGTCTGACTTATAATTACCAATTCTCGATGTTTCAAGCTATGATTTTGATCCAGGCACCTTCATTGATGTCTCAGCAAGACAATGGAACAATTATTTTGGCTTGAATCGCACTAGAACCTAGTTTTCAGTTTTGGAACTTCTTGTCAAAAACTCAAACTTGGTTATGGATGTATGGCGCAGCTTCGAGGTCATGAACATTAGGGTTGGCATTAGTATATATGTGTGAATGATTAGGGTTCAAAATTTGGTCCAAAGAATCAATGAATTGATGAGAAAATATTTGATTTTCCATGCATATATTTTTCAATCTTTTCATGCAAATTTGATTCAAATCATGTCCAATCACCATGATTCTTTCCAAATCTGATCATGCACGAAATATTGAGTGTATTTCATGCACAAAAAGATTTAAAAACTTAGGTTTGGTATTTTTCATATATTTTAATTAATTAAATGAATTTCTAGCATTTAAAAATTCAAATAAATAAAATAAAAATGATAAAAAACTTCCCTTTGGGCCAAATGGTCGTGCACATGCTTTGGATGATGATTCTTGGAAGAAAATGTGGCCCATTAGCAATTTTAAGGCATTTGAAGCAAAGTTGACTTTTCAAAATACCCAAAACTTTCCCAACTTCCACAAGGCATATCTTGCTCAATGTTTAAGCTTTGCTCATGTTCTTGGACATTTTGGAAAGGTCTTGAAGTCCTCTAACCAATGCCTTTGGTCCCATGTCATTTTGATTTACCAATCTCAAGTTATGGCCTTTGACTTAAAGTCCCTTTTTGTTGACTTTTGAAAATGACCAATAATGTTGAAATTGATAACTTTTTGTGAGAGCATTTCTTGGACTTGAAGTGTGAAGAGGAGTTGTAGTAAATGTCTTTCTCTTCAAAATGAGATTTGGATGGAATTTTTCTGATAATCCATGTGGAAGTTATGCCTTGGTCAAGTTACAGTTGACTTTTTCAACTGTCCAAATATGGAAACTTTTGCATCTTGAAACTTTTTGAGCCAAACTTTGAGAATCATGATCAAGAATTGATCAAATGATGTTTGTGGCTTCAAAATGAGATGTTGACAAAAAATTTGGACTTTTGACTGTCAAATGACCATTTTGCCCCTGCAGTTGACTGTAGTGCAATTAGGGTTTTTGACTGTGCAATTTTGTGCTGTAAGTCTTGAAACTTGGTATGAGGATACTTGACTATGTTTATAGGCATATGGGACTTGATTGGACCCTTGGAAACTTCATTTTCTTTGTCAGAACCAAAACCCTAATTTTTGACTGTTAGGAGGCCCTTGAACTGTGCAACCCTTGGGGAGATTTTGAAGCTTTGACTTGGCAAAATTTGAAGAATATGGGAGGGCAAATTTTGGGGTGCAACAGTTGCCCCTGTTCAATCTTCTTAAACCTGAGGATGTAGATTGGCTTGCGTGCCTTTCGTGATCCGAAGGTGGAAGATGATTGAACACTAGAGTGCCCAGAAATTTGCACTCGCATAGTAGAGTATCAGCAACGTGATGGCGGGAATGGGCTTATAGATGCCATTTGGAGATTGATGGATAGGATGATGGGCTTATAGATGCCATCTGGATGTTGATCGCGTAAGAGATTCCTTAGCGAGAACTTGCGTACCTGCAAAAGAAAGAATGATTACCTGACCCGTTACAGGAGCTGGTCTTCAAATTCTTTGTATAGATGTGTCCTAACTGGTTACAGGAGCTGGATCTGGATCTTCAAAAGGTGATGAATGAACCAGGGATGGTTACTACCTCAATAGGAACGCCGAGAGAACCTTGGACGATTACTACCTCAACAGTAATCATTAAGAGAATCTTGGACGACTTCAACCTCAACAGTAACGCTGAGAGAATCTGGGGACGATTACTACCTCCGCAGTAACGGGGAGAGAACCATAGGCGACTTCAACCTCAACAGTAATCATTGAGAGAATCTTGGGCGACTTCAACCTCAACAGTAATCATTGAGAGAATCTTGGGGCGATTACTACCTCCGCAGTAACGGGGAGAGAACCACAGGCGACTACAACCTCAACAGTATCATTGAGAGAATCTTGGATAACTTCTGCTGATTCTTTATCAGGAAAATCTGTTAGGGGTCGATTTAGCTGGACTAGAGAAGGCCTTGGACTGGATAAGAAACAGAAAAATCTTAGGGTCGATTTAACTGAACCGGTCTAGGTCTTGGAATCTTCAACTGGATAAGAAACAGGGAGATCTTAGGGTCGATCTGACTGAACCAGAGAAGGCCTTGGACTGGATAAGAAACAGAAAAATCTTAGGGTCGATTTAACTGAACCGGTCTAGGTCTTGAATGTCTTCAACTGGATAAGAAACAGGGAGATCTTAGGGTCGATCTGACTGAACCAGAGAAGGCCTTGGACTGGATAAGAAACAGAAAAATCTTAGGGTCGACTTAACTGAACCGGTCTAGGTCTTGAAATCTTCAACTGGATAAGAAACAGGGAGATCTTAGGGTCGATCTGACTGAACCAGAGAAGGCCTTTGACGGGATAAGAAACAGTAAAGTCTTAGGGTCGACTTAACTAAACCGGTATAGGTCTTGAAATCTTCAACTGGATAAGAAACAGGGAGATCTTAGGGTCGATCTGACTGAAACAGAGAAGGCCTTTGACGAGATAAGAAACAGTAAAGTCTTAGGGTCGACTTAACTGAACCGGTCTAGGTCTTGAAATATAGCTGAGAACTTAACTGGATCTTTCCTGAAAGGTAAAGGTCAGTCATATGCAATGCATGATATGGATCAAGCAATGATGTTCTCAAATGAGATTCGTAGGATATAATGTGTATATGCATGCTATAATGTATGGAAGTGCGATGTTTATGAATGTATGTTTTTCGTCTAGGAAACTAAATCCTTGACGGGTGCCGGGAATTCATTCCTGGGCTGATATTGAAGAATAGATTTTCGCCTCCGCTGGGGGTGATAGTTGCAAGCACGCCGGTAGGAGAAGATGACTCCGTTGGGAAATAAACTTGGCGAACAGATTACTCTGCGGGGAGAAAAGTACTCTAACGATCTTGCTGGGGAGCAATACTCTGTGGGGAGAGAGATACTTTGCTGAGTCGTTGATGATAACTTGCTGGGGATACCATTGTTGCGTCGGAAGTATTAATAGACTTCACTGGGGATAAGAAGACTTCGTCGAGGACGCTCTTTCAGTGGCTTTTGGCTGAGGATAACCCAGTTATATCCTGGTAGGGAAATAACTCTTTGAATAAAGCCGGGCGACGCGTTCATGCTCTGCGAGAATAAGCTTCCAGAATCTACTGGGGATAAGCTTACTGTTTGGGGAGATGGATTCCAACTTTCTTTGGGGAACTAGATTGGACTCTCCTGGGGGAAGTTTGAACTGTATCGGGGGAATGACTCCACTGAACGTTTGATATACCGCCGGGGAACAATCTTTAGACCAAGATTGTCGGGGATGCTTGTTAAGAATGTATATATGCTGCTGGAGGATGTTGAGATCTGATGGAGGATACCCAACTTCCTTAAGTTTGATTGTATAGCTTGGCTTGAGGAGAGTATACTGCTTGCTGACTCACTCTTTGGGGAGTTGAGATATACTGGTTATGTTCTTCAGCTGAACTCACTTTGATACCTTGGAGGACAGAGTAATTAGATCATTTGGACCACTCATCATTGCCCTTGTTTCTGAGGTGGGAGAGGAAGACCTGTGGAGGTGCTGATAGTTGTTGATGGACAAACCTTCTGCTGGTAGGCAGGTGACGAGATGACCGGACATAGTCGTACGCTTTGATCCCTAACTTTTTCCTGGACCGCCCTTTCGGGTTTTCAGTCCACCGGGATACCCATTTTTGCCCAAGTCGCCTTTTCAGGTTTTCGACTTGCCGGGTGTACAGATTTTTTTATTTCATCCCTTATTTTTGCCCGAACCTTTTTGGTTCGCCGGGAAGCCCTTATTTTTGCCTAGGTATGTCAACCTAGCGGGTCTTTGATTGTGCGTAGTATTTTTTCGACTATGTCCATGCTCTCAGAATGTAGGGAGTTGGCCCCGTTAGAAGTGTGTTGTCATGCCACCAGAAGATGTTTGATCAGGAAAGATTCGTTGCTGGAGTGCCCCAAGTGATTCAAGCAGAGATTAGCCCCAGGCTATTTGGCATCTTGAGAGATTCCCTGAATCTTGATTGGACTGCCCCAGATAATAGACCATGATCATGTCTGCCCCTTAATTGGAAGTGCTTTTGTTCACTAGGTATTCATCGTGCGAATTTCCCTGCTGCTCAAACAAATATTCATATGCAAACAAAGTTATGTTAAAAATGCAAAGCTTATGTCTGTCTTGAAGATTTTGAAAATGCGTTCTTTTTTCATAAAACAAATGAATGTTTGTAAAACGTGATGTCAACTCCGTATTTACCGTAAGCCTTAAGGAGTCAGGATACCTTTGTAACAGTATGCTTTCGAATTAACCCATGCTTCAGCTAGGACTTTTAAGGGTTATAACGTGGCCTGGTTCACGGTTTAAGAAACAAAGGATAAAGGCTCAAATTATTTGTACCCACCCGCTCTTCGTGATGTTCTTCAAACCTAAACTTAGTTGATCATACGTTAGACCTTGTTTGAGTCTTTGCTCTGATTTTCCAGTGATGATTCGGATGTTGATAACTTATTTTGAATAGGCAGTCATTTTTTGTCGAGGGTTCGTAAGACCTCTTTCTTTTTGATTTCATTATCCCCATTTTTTGCCTGAACTGTTTCTTTTGTGATTACAGTCAGCGGGATGCCCCAGTTTCGTAAGTCTCCTTCATAGGTTTTGACTTATTGGGTTTTTATTTTTGAGATGTAATGACTGCCTACCCTTATGATTATTCGGAACCATCACTGTCTTTTGTTTTGTAAGGACTTCTTTGGTGCCATTTGTTATGCACTTGGATCAACTGAGAGAACTACCCTGCCCTAGGTTATGATTAAGGGTTTTAATTTTCGGAAAGAAAAACTCCTACTTCTTTGGCTCAGAGGGGTTGACGAGGGATTATCTTCCTTATATCTCCAGTGTTTAGGGATTGAAACAATGCCTGTACCTCATCAGCGGGGTCTGTTCAAAAGCATGCTGTAGATATTGTGGTATCGTTTTCGTCATCCTCCCTCAAGAGGCTTAGAATTAATGAGAGTTGATCATCAGAAAAAATATGAAAATAATTTGCATATAGTGAATACGAATATATTGCTTCAAAACAGACATATGCAATGCATTAATGGAATAACAACGTTTGATATGAATGGAATGTTTGAACAATCAAAAGAAAATTACAACTTGAAAGATTCTAATGAACAAAAATTTCTCAATCCTAGCCATGCTTTGGCAAGGGAGCAGTGATCACGTTGGGAGTCTCGGCGGGCTCGAACTCGATCTCTTTAGCATCGATCATGTTCTGAATTTTGTACTTCAGTGCCCAACAATCCTCAGTATCGTGCCCCGGGCTACCAGAATGGTAAGCGCACCTTGCTTCTGGGTTGTAATTTGGAGAGGAAGTCTTTGGATTTGCAGGAGGGTTGATCACCGCAATCAGGTTCATCCTTAACATGTGCTGCAAAGCTCTTGACCATGGCATGTTGATGTTGGTGAATTGTCTCTTAGGCTCGCCCGACCTGTTCTGATCAACCCGCTGTTCTTGGCGAGGTCGTTGTTGGACCTGTGAAGTAGTAGTAACTCGGAGAAGTCTATTCATTGGACCCGACCTTTGCCCTCTTGGAAGCTGTTCCATGACCTGGTCCCTGATTTGGGCTGGTTGCTTCATGCCTTGAGGAAGCTGACTGATCATGGCCCTCAGCTCTCCTTGCTCCTGAGCTAAACCTTGAATGAGGGCCCTTTGCCCCAGCATCTGGGTTTTCAATGTGTCTACCTCAGCTTGTAGACGTTTCAGCTGCTCGTCTTTGTCATCTTCAGGACTCTTTCTGATCAGATTCCCTATGAGGAGTGTCCTCAACTCTTCCTGCCCCTTGGATAGGCTTAGGAAGATCTCCTTGAACTGAGTCTCTTGAGTGTGAAGGTCCTGGTTATCTGGTTGGCAAGCCATTGCTGAAATAAACAGCGAACAAGGGTAAGTGACCTGCAATCAAGGGTACCTGTTATGCAATGATGTGTATGACATGCATGTAATGTTTTCAAGGACCTCGCGGGATAAACAAGAAAATTGTTAACATTTGAGTCCGGTAGCTTGAGTGAAGGAACTTCATGTTGTTGAGAGTCCTTCTTCAAGGGTCAAAGGCTTACCATATCCAGTGGGTCATAGCCCCTGACTCTAGTCATCATATCTGGTTTTGGTTTCCAAACAAACTTGGTTAGGGGAACCTTCTTCAAGAGTCAAAGCTCACCATATCAAGTGGGTCATAGCCCCTGACAACTTTGGCTAGAGGAAAATAAATCCTCTTTGCCCCTTGCTAGATGTTTGATTTATCATGACCTACATCACAAGCCCTTGAGATCCTTGAAATGGGTTAAGATATATGCAATGGTATGATGTTATGGTATGCATGGGGTAATGTAGGTAACCCTGTTATGAGTCCCACTTAAGGACTACAAACTAAAACCTGCAAGAAACTCAAGTAAAACCTGTCATGAGTCCCAATTAAGGACTATCAACGAAACCTGCAAGAAACTTAGTAAACCCTGTTACGAGTCCCAATTAAGGACTATGAACGAAACCTACAAGTATTTCATGTGTCAGATAACAAGCATGCAAGTAGTCAAGTACGAAGGCACACAAGTCACACAAGAGAAAGCCCTTAGAGTTTAAGGCCAGCATGGGGTCTGGGTATTACCCTCTTGAAGTTGGTGGGCTCAACCTATCTTATCAGAAGTAACCGGGTTCTAAGGGTCCCAATATCATTGGATTGCTTTCATTGTTCATCGTTTCGATTTAGCCACTGAACTGGCGACCGAAATATTCCAGGAAAGCAACCCTCAATTGAGTGTAGTATCGAGTATCAACCAACCTCGGACTGCACCAAAGTCAGTTATCTCACTACCCTAAAGAGGCCAAGATAGTTCAATTAAGATTCCTAAGGTCTGTTGATGCTTCACGACACCACGCGGAGGCCCCGTACTCTCCTTGACTGAACTCAAGGGTTACCGGTACACACTAAAGTGCCACATCAACGTAGCAGACTGTTTCAACCATGTCGGTATACCCCGCACAGTTCCCTCACAGTCTTGTTGCTACTTTCTAAGAAGGTATCCCCAGATCCGGGTTAGGATCTATAGAACTCCCAAGACAGTCCCACAATTTAAAGCAAGCAAGTTAATACAATTGAAAGCACAGTTATGAACTACCCTAAGGTACACCTTACTTTATAAGATTCTCCCCAGCAGAGTCGCCAGTTCTATGATCGGTGGATCTGGAACTGATTGTTTAACGCTGGTTCGTGAAATGTCGCGGAAGCAAGAGTCGTCACCGTCTTTTATTTTCTCCAAATGGAAAGGACAAAAGCACAGAAAAATTCCTTATAGAGATTGCTCTCGGTTCGGGAGGTAGATTATAGAAAGGGAAGGTGTTAGCACCCTTTCTATCCATGGTTATCCATGGGCTCTTAGATACTTGCTCATTTGTGTTTTCAAAATTGTTTGTTTGCTTTTCAATTGTGGGTTTTAAAAAAGTTTCTTTGAAAATTTCAGTTCGACTCTTGTATCGGTCCTCAAGAGTGTTTGAAAAATTGCTTTCGAAAGCTTTTTGAAAAGGTGTAGGTGTGAAAAGTATTTTTTGATTTGTTTTTGAAATTAGAGCAAGTATCTAGAGTCGTCTACCTACCCTAAGGAATTCGTCTGTGTAAATGTCCTTAAAGTAGTGCCATCCCACCATTGAGAGGTAGGTAGCACCACCGTTGGAGGTGTTCGGGTCAATTCGAGGTTCGGGACATGGTGATCACCAGAGCAATGGGAAGACACCTTAGAAGCTACCCTCATGCCAGGTTCCCGGATCATGAGGACTCACTAAGACATCCTCTGCTCGACGATCACCTTTCGAGGCAAGGCAACAGTGAGGCGTACCCTAGGGGTGGTGTGTGAATTTGTGTGTCGTTTTCAGATATTTTATCTTGTCATGTCAGGTGATCTACGCGTTCTTTTTATTTTAGTCATTCATTCTTGCATGCAGTTATTAACAGTTAAAAAAGATGCGGAAATTAAAAGTTCTAAACTATTATAAAGGCGCGGGTCCACATCGCCAAATTAAATCCAGGACCCGATTTGACAGAAAATAAAGAAGTAAAGGTAAAGTGCGAACGATAAATATTTACACGGCTTTGGGAGAATTACATCAATATTATACGAAATAAAATAAAATGCGCGAATTAAATTAAAATTGGAAGCGAGGGCGTTGGACCCTTTTTAATGAAATTAAATTATGATTATGAAATTAATGAAATTAAAATGAAAAAGAAATTATTTTTGAGGTTTTTTGTCTTTATGGTTTTTTATGAGAATTAAACGAAATTAAGAAATTAATTAATTAACCCTAATTCTACAATTTTTATTTATTAAGAAAAACATGTTAAAATTTAAACCTAAAATTAAATTAATTAATTAATGGCAATTTGATTTATAAAAATAAATAATTAATTATTAGTGAAAAGAAAAGAAAAAGGATAAAAAATTGATGAAAACCCTAATTCTACAAGTTTTTAATTTATTAAGAAAAGATATTAAAATTAACCCTAAATTTAAATCTAATTAATTAGTGAGATTTATTTACAAAAATACTAATTAAATAAAATATATTTAAATTTTTTTTTGTCTTTTCTGATTTTTCTATTGTTTTTATATTTTTTATGAAAATAAATTGGTTTAAAGAATTAAATTAAAAAAACTAATTAAAACAAAAATAGAAAAATATGAGAAAAGAATGAGAAAGGCAAACCATGGGGGTCTGTCCCCAAATTGGAGGGTTTATTGTAGCAATTCTGGCCCACTTGTCTATGGCCTTGTTTGACTTTTATGCCAGCGTGTATTTTCTTTGACTCATGTCCATGATGATCTCCAAAGCATAACCCTTTGATTGATCTTGATAAGCGCGTGGCATGTTGGGACCATGGGTGTATGGTGGACGCTTGCATTGAAACTGTACAGAATGACGTTAGGAAAAATATTATTGAAAGTGAGGGGGACCTGGGATTCGAACCCAGGTCCCAGAGGTTACCATACACAAGCCTTGCCACGAGAGCTCTTGACGCGCTTTGATTATATAATGGCAAATAATTAATATAATGGAAAAACAAGAGTTAGTGGGACTTTAGCGCGAAAATTCAAATTACTCAATCAGGTCTTGACACTTCATCATCTTCTTCCTCGTTTTGCTTTTTCCTGAAATATAAAAAGGGTTAGCGGGGGTTTTAAACCCCCCCAAAATGCCATCTTTTCAATAATAGCGAATAGCCCATGTGGTCACATAAATTAGGCGCGAGGGGTGTGTTGTATTCGTCCCAGCTCCCTGACTTCAACCATGGCATTGAGGTTCTCTAATTTTATAGTATTTAGAAACGCCTAATTTGAAAGTCCTGTAACCCTAGCGTCCTTTAATGGTGATTCTTCATACAACGCGTAAAAACTCAATTAAAGCACACAGTTAGCTTTAGAATCAATCAATGAGTACAAATCAAGAATCAAAATGCATGGATATGGCCTGAATAATAAAACACGATTATGCAAAAAGAAGAACACAGTCTGACTTATAATTACCAATTCTCGATGTTTCAAGCTATGATTTTGATCCAGGCACCTTCATTGATGTCTCAGCAAGACAATGGAACAATTATTTTGGCTTGAATCGCACTAGAACCTAGTTTTCAGTTTTGGAACTTCTTGTCAAAAACTCAAACTTGGTTATGGATGTATGGCGCAGCTTCGAGGTCATGAACATTAGGGTTGGCATTAGTATATATGTGTGAATGATTAGGGTTCAAAATTTGGTCCAAAGAATCAATGAATTGATGAGAAAATATTTGATTTTCCATGCATATATTTTTCAATCTTTTCATGCAAATTTGATTCAAATCATGTCCAATCACCATGATTCTTTCCAAATCTGATCATGCACGAAATATTGAGTGTATTTCATGCACAAAAAGATTTAAAAACTTAGGTTTGGTATTTTTCATATATTTTAATTAATTAAATGAATTTCTAGCATTTAAAAATTCAAATAAATAAAATAAAAATGATAAAAAACTTCCCTTTGGGCCAAATGGTCGTGCACATGCTTTGGATGATGATTCTTGGAAGAAAATGTGGCCCATTAGCAATTTTAAGGCATTTGAAGCAAAGTTGACTTTTCAAAATACCCAAAACTTTCCCAACTTCCACAAGGCATATCTTGCTCAATGTTTAAGCTTTGCTCATGTTCTTGGACATTTTGGAAAGGTCTTGAAGTCCTCTAACCAATGCCTTTGGTCCCATGTCATTTTGATTTACCAATCTCAAGTTATGGCCTTTGACTTAAAGTCCCTTTTTGTTGACTTTTGAAAATGACCAATAATGTTGAAATTGATAACTTTTTGTGAGAGCATTTCTTGGACTTGAAGTGTGAAGAGGAGTTTTAGTAAATGTCTTTCTCTTCAAAATGAGATTTGGATGGAATTTTTCTGATAATCCATGTGGAAGTTATGCCTTGGTCAAGTTACAGTTGACTTTTTCAACTGTCCAAATATGGAAACTTTTGCATCTTGAAACTTTTTGAGCCAAACTTTGAGAATCATGATCAAGAATTGATCAAATGATGTTTGTGGCTTCAAAATGAGATGTTGACAAAAAATTTGGACTTTTGACTGTCAAATGACCATTTTGCCCCTGCAGTTGACTGTAGTGCAATTAGGGTTTTTGACTGTGCAATTTTGTGCTGTAAGTCTTGAAACTTGGTATGAGGATACTTGACTATGTTTATAGGCATATGGGACTTGATTGGACCCTTGGAAACTTCATTTTCTTTGTCAGAACCAAAACCCTAATTTTTGACTGTTAGGAGACCCTTGAACTGTGCAACCCTTGGGGAGATTTTGAAGCTTTGACTTGGCAAATTTTGAAGAATATGGGAGGGCAAATTTTGGGGTGCAACACCCCAGCGAAGTTACCATCGACATTCCAGCAAAGTACCTCTCTCCCCACAGAGTATTGCTCCCCGGCAAGATCACTAGAGTATTTTTCTCCCCGCAGAGTAATCCATTCGCCAAGTTTATTCCCCAACGGAGTTATCTTCTCCTACCGGTATTCTTGCAACTATCATCCCCAGCGGAAACAACAAAGCATTATTCTCCAACATCAGCCCAGGATGTGACTTCCCGGCATCCCGTCAAGGATTTATTTTCCTAAGACGAAAACATACGTTCATAAACATCACATTTCCATACATTATAGCATGCATATATGTATCATATCTTACAAATCTCCTTTAAGTTGAGAACATCATTGCTTGATCCATATCATGCATTGCATATGACTGACCTTTACCTTTCAGGAAAGATCCAGTTAAGTTCTCATCCATGTCCAAGACCTAGCCTGGTTCAGTTAAATCGACCCTAAGATTTTCCTGATTCTTATCCAGTCAAAGGCCTTCTCTGGTTCAGTCAGATCGACCCTAAGATCTCCCTGATTCTCATCCAGTTGAAGATTCCAAGACCTTGTCCGGTTCAGTTAAATCGACCCTAAGATTTTCCTGATTCTTATCCAGTCAAAGGCCTTCTCTGGTTCAGTCAGATCGACCCTAAGATCTCCCTGATTCTTATCCAGTTGAAGATTCCAAGACCTTGTCCGGTTCAGTTAAATCGACCCTAAGATTTTCCTGATTCTTATCCAGTCAAAGGCCTTCTCTGGTTCAGTCAGATCGACCCTAAGATCTCCCTGATTCTTATCCAGTTGAAGATTCCAAGACCTTGTCCGGTTCAGTTAAATCGACCCTAAGATTTTTTCTGATTCTTATCCAGTCAAAGGCCTTCTCTGGTTCAGTCAGATCGACCCTAAGATCTCCCTGATTCTTATCCCAGTAGAAGACATCCAAGATTCTCTCAGCGTTCCTGTTGAGGTAGTAATCGCCCAAGATTCTCTCAGCGGTCCTGTTGAGGTAGTAATCGTCCAAGGTCCTCTCACCGTCCCGTTGAGGTAGTAACCATCCCTAGTTCATTCATAACCTTTTGAAGCTCCAGACCCAGTCCCTGTAACCAGTCAGGGTATATCTACACAAAGAGTTTGAAGACCAACTCCTGTAACAGGTCAGGTAATAATTTCCTTTTTCAGGTACGTAAGTTCTCGCTAAGAAATCTCTTACGCGATCGACATCCAGATGGCATCTATAAGCCCATCCACCTATCCATCACCTCTCAGCATGGCATCTATAAGCCCATCACCCTATCCATCAATCTCCAAATGGCATCTATAATCCCATTCCCACCATCACACTACTAACATGTGAGCGCAAATTTCTGGGCACTCTAGTGTTCAATCATCTTCCACCTTCGGACTACGAAAGGCACGACAGCCAATCTACATCCTCAAGTCTAAGAAGATTGAACAGGGGCAACTGTTGTACCCCAAAATTTGCCCTCCCATATTCTTCAAGATTTGCATAGAGCATGCTTCAAAATCTCCCCAAGGGTTGCACAGTTCAAAGGCCTCCTAACAGTCAAAAATTAGGGTTTTGGTTCTGACAAAGAAGTTGAAGTTTCCAAGGGTCCAAACAAGTCCCACATGCCCATAAACATTGCCAAGCATCCTTATGCCAAGTTTCAAGACTCACAGCACAAAATTGCACAGTCAAAAACCCTAATTGCTCAACAGTCAACTGCATGGGCAAAATGGTCATTTGACAGTCAAAAGTCCAAATTTTTGGTCAACACCTTATTTTGAAGCCACAAACATCATTTGATCAATTCTTGATCATGATTCTCAAGGCATGGCTCAAAAAGTCTCAAGATGCAAAAGTTGCCATATTTGGACATTTGAAAAAGTCAACTGTAAATTGACCAGGGCATAACTTCCACATGGTTTATCATAAAAATTCCATCCAAAGCTCATTTTGAAGAGAATGACATTTCCTACAACTCCTCTTCACACTTCAAGTCCAAGAAATGCTCTCACAAAAAGTTATCAATTTCAACATTATAGGTCATTTTCAAAAGTCAACAAAAAGACACTTTAAGTCAAAGACCATAACTTGAGATTGGTAAATCAAAATGACATGGAACCAAAGGCATTGGTTAGAGAACTTCAAGACCTTTCCAAAATGTCCAAGAACATGATCAAAGCTTAAATATTGAGCAAGATATGCCTTGTGGAAGTTGGGAAATTCTGGGGAATTTTGAAAAGTCAACTTTGCTTCAAATGCCTCAAAATTGCTAATGGGCCACAAATTCTTCCAAGAATCATCATCCAAAATCTAGGCACGACCCATTGACCCAAAGGGGAGTTATTTTCTTATTTTTAATTAATTAATTGAATATTTAATCTATTTAATTCATTTAATCAAAATTAATTACAAGAAAAACACTAAAATAAGGTTTCAAATCTTTTTGTGCAGTATAATCTCTCATCAAGGCCTAAGGATCTCGTGCACATCAAAAAAGGAAAGATTTTGTGCAAATTGGCATGTTCTTCATGAAGAAAATATTGAAAAAGATTCCATGGAAATCAAATATTGGATTCATCAATGCAAAGGGTTATGGACTCAAATTCTTACCCTAATTCGTCCCATACATATACAGGATGCTAAACCTAATGCCGAGGACCTGGAAGCTGCGCCTAAGAACAAAAACAAAACTTGCATTTTTCCATAAATTTTTTGAAATGGTTTTCATAGTTGCAGGTCGTTTCAAAGCAAAAGAGTGGTTCCATTGCATTCTTGACACATTCAGGAAGCTACCCCAATCAAAATCAACTCTCCAGGCGCAAAGAATTGGTAGATAGGAGTCCCACTTTTCTGTAAAATATTCATAATCGCATCCTGAATTCCATGCATTTTTCATGTGTTTTTGATATTGATTTATACTAATCTAATCATTCCAAAGCTAATGGTGTTATCTAATTGAATTAATATGGCCTGTAGCGAAATATGCCATTGAAATGTTTTAGGGTTTCTCAAGCTTCAAATTGGGCGTTTGCACACACTGTAAAATCAGGATATCCCATCACCATGGTTAGAATCAGCACATCTGGACGAATTCAATACACTAGTCGCGCCCTATTTATATGGCCACACGAGCTATTCGCTATTTTGAAAAAGGCTGTGTTTTGGGGGGGTTTAAAACCCCCGCTACCTCTTTTTATTTCAGGGACGAACGGAGAAGAAGATCATGTGGCGAGATCTGATTGGATAGTTTGAATTCCAGCGCGCGTTTTTTTATTTCTATGTCATTAACGTCATTTTCTTTTATATTATTTGTTCTTTATTCTATGTACAACGCGCTCAAATGGCACAGTTGGTGGAGAAGAGCATTTGCAAGCCTTGGGACCTGGGTTCGATTCCCAGGTCCCCCATATGTCTTTCTATTTTTTCTAGCAATGTGATTAGGTACTCCACATGTCCAGACGTCCACCAAACACCCAACGCTGAAGCTTGCCAAGTGTCCTGGAAGATGCATCTGAAGGTCAGAATGGGAGGTCCAGGGAACACTCCAGTCAACGCATACGCATATGATCATTGAGAAGTCAGAAAGGGCCAAGCTTCTTGGGCCTAATTGCTCACAACATAACCTCCAGATTGGGGCAGAACCCCCCTAGTGTTTGTATTTCTTTCTCTTTTCTTTTTCTATTTTATTTTTTATTTTTTATTTGTTTTAATTTAATTATTTTCTTTTAATTCATCAAAATAAATTTTATAAAAATACCAAAAATAACAAAAAAATCAGAAACTATAAAAATAAAATGTGTTTTAATGTTCCATTCACTAACATTTTTGTAAATAATTTTATTAATTAATTTAGTTCTAATTCTAGGTTTAATTTTAATGTTTTTTTAATAAACTAAAAAAATGTAGAATTAGGGTTTTAAATACTTTTATTCTTTTTCTTTTCTTTTACCATATTTAATTATTAATTATTTTGTAAATAAATTTGCCATTAAATAATTAGGTTAAAACTAGGTTAGATTTAAACTTTTTTTTTTAATAAATTAAAAATAGTTTAGAATTAGGGTTTTAATTTCATTTAATTTTCTTACTAATTCCATAAATACGAAAGCTCAAAAATTATTTCCTTTTCTCATTTAACTTAATTAATTAATTAATTGTAATTTAATTTCCTTAAAAGGGTCCAACGCCCTCGCATTCCCGACTTTACTTCTTCTCGCATTTTACTTTTATTTCTTTTTGTGCATATAATGTATTTATCCCAAAGCCGTGTAATAAATTAATTAGACATTTATCTTTCCGCATTTTATTTTATTTCAAATCGGGTCTTGGCTTAATTTGGCGATGTAGACCCGCGCTTTTGTAATAGCGTAGGACATTTAATTCCGCACCTTTTAACTGTTAATTAATTTGTATGAAAGAATGAATGCCAAAAATAAAAACAAAGCGTAGACCACCAATGCATGAACAAGACAAAAATATCTGAAAACGACACACAAATCACACACCACCCCTAGGGTACGCCTCATTGTTGCCTTGCCCCTCGAAAGGTGGTCGTCTAGTAGAGGATGTTTTAGTAAGTCCTCATGTCCATGAACATGGCATGAGGGTAGCATCTAAGGTGTCTTCCTATTGCTCCGGTGATCACCATGTCCCGAACCCTCGAATTGACCCGAACACCTCCAACGGTGGTGCTACCTACCTCTCAATGGTGGGATGGCACTACTTTAAGGACATTTACATAGACGAATTCCTTAGGGTAGGTAGAGAACTCGTAGATACTTGCTCTAATTTCAAAACAAATCAAAAAAACTTCTTTTCACACCGACACCTTTCAAAAAAGCTTTCGAAAGCAATTTTTTCAAACACTCTTGAGGACTGATACAAGAGTCAATCTGAAACTTTTAAACGAAACTTTTTAAACCCACTCACACTTTGAAAAGCAAACAACATTTTGAAAACACAAATGAGCAAGTATCTAAGAGCCCATGGATAACCATGGATAGAAAGGGTGCTAACACCTTCCCTTTCTATAAATCCACCTCCCGAACCGAGAGCAATCTCTATAAGGAATTTTTCTGTGCTTTTGTCCTTTCCATTTGGAGAAAATAAAAGACGGTGGCGACTCTTGCTTCCGCGACATTTCACAAACCAGCGTTAAACAGTCAGTTCCAGATCCACCGATCACACTATGGTCCTAAGATCAATCTAGTTGATCCTGTAAGTAACCAAAAACATTTGATTTTGGAAAATTTGCGCTTGTTTACAGAATTCACAGTAGAAAATTTGGAATGCCTAGTGGAACCAGTGTCTAGTTTGTTTGTGTTAGAAGTCTTTTTGCATTTGTTCATACGAATTTTTCTCTAAACGTTGTTGCATGAGATTAAGAAGTGGTAGAATATCCAGAACTAGCGAAGCAATACCAAAAAGGATGTTCTTTAGAAGAATGGTTAATACACTAAACAAAAATGGAGAATAGCCCCCTCCTTTGACAGGGGAAAACATTGTCGCAATATCTATGACTGAAACTATACCTTCTACAGTGAGTACGACGATAATACTGTTGAACACTCAAACTGGACCATTGTTATCCCATGTAATAACACAGGGTCAACCATGGACCCCAAGATGAGTGGGAAATAACAATTTTATTCCTTATGTGCCTGTATTTTCGATGCCCATGAATGGCCGTGAATAGCCATATATGGCATGCCAACGTCAGTAATGGCAAGTTTGCATAATAGTGCATTAATGTTCGCTGGTCCACTAGTGTCTACATTTTCAACTTTACAAGGATCTGGATCAGGTGTTAGTAACTTAGGTCAAAACACCTAACCTCCATAATTTCTTGCCCAACTTCCTGCTATTACAACAAATTCTATGATAGTATTAACACAACAAATAGACGATGACAACCACAAAATGCTTTGGGTGCTTGCCTAGCAAATGGGAACAATATTCAACCCTTTGATCCAAAGTGCCACCCAAACTAATCAACAGAATGCTCAGAGGCATAAGCAATTAGTAGCACAAATGGCGTGAATTGTAGATTTCTTTGGTTCCCCTCAGCCTCAAGCACCAGTTCGATAGGACCGTCTAGAGTGGTTAATAGAAAATCAAAGAGTGGTCTTCGATGAAGATCCAACAATTAACAAGGCCCAATCATTAGTGCCAAATACTGGTGAAGTTAACTAGGGGAAATGAGTCAAACCACATAGGGTCGAACAAGTGATACCAAGGTTGGAAAGAAGCCCGGAGAGTGGTGATGGTTAATCGAAGCCAGGATGCAGACAAAGTCATCCATCAGGTTCAAGAAGATGAATTTGTAGGAGAAAATAATTTGACAGCCACGGTCGAAAGGATAATGGCAGGAAATGGGGTAAACATAGGCCTTCGCAGGCCAATTATACTTCTATTTTATCCGAATATGTTTTAAAAACTAAGTTATCTAGGGGATTAAAAGTCCCAAAGATTACAAATCTCTAGTGACACCACCGAATCCACTCTCTAACACATAGCCAGGTATCTGACTGAGGTTGGGGACATTGCAAACAAATTAAACTTAAGGATAAGATATTTCCCTAGTTCCCTTATCAAAAATTACTTTACTTGGTTCATCATTGTCCATGTGAATTCCATCAATGATTGGACTCGCTTAGAGGGATTGTTCCATAAGCAGTTCTATATGAGCCCGTCAAGGATAATTTTGAAACAACTGGCTAGCATCAAGTGTAATTTTAGTGAGCCAATAGATGATTATCTAAATAGGTTCAGTTTGTTGAAGGAAAAATATTTTACACAATTTCTAGAACATGAACTAGTCAAAATGGTTGCGGGTGGCTTACATTATTCCATTAGAAAGAAATTAGACACCCAATACTTCAGAGATATGGCCCAGTTGGTAGATTAAATTAGACAAGTGGAACGTCTAAAAGTTGAAAAGGCTAGGTGTTGTACCCCAAAAATTTGCCCTCCTTTTTTCACAACAAATCACAACCCTAGGGTTTTCTCTGATTTTTAAGATTGGCTCAGGAATAGATCAAACAAACTTTTCTTTGGCAGTAAATCAAGAATCAGGGTTTCTCTCGCATTTCTTAGAAGAAATTGAATCCACGGAAATTCAGTTTACTGTTACATTGTTTTCACACTTTTTCAAGTTTGCTGAAAGGCTAACTGATTGTTCTCAAGGCCTGATTATCTGGGATAAGAAATAGGAGCTGAGACTGTTATTTGGAATATCAAGACATCTGCTTGTTAATGGAATGAAAGGTTTTCCGGTAAATGGAATGCTTTCTTGTTTATTATACAATGCGTATTGTGATTTGAATACTGATGCAAGGTTACGAGACTGCAATGTTTTTGGATTACTTAGAATTTAAGTTATCTGGATTAGAATTGTTGAAATGTAGTTTCAATTATTTTGATTTGAGAATCTTAAATAATCAGTGAAGAATTGAAGAAAGAATGGCGAGATTATTGGACAGTAAATGATTTTATTGGATATCAATTTGCCTCACAAAGACTTTTCAGATGATTGATACAAAAATAATTTATTATTTGAATATTGTAAGTTTTTACAACTTATAGTATTTTAAAAAATAAATGTTACAATAAATGGAAAAATCTATGTATCTAATCTAAGTCTAAGCCTAAGCTCCAGTGCTCCCATGCTCAAGGTCTCTGGCTTCTACTGCTTTGTCTCCGTCCAAGTTGCATTCACATGAAAAAGACAAAGGAAAAGAAGATCAGTACAGTTAATTGAAAAGAATTTTCAAACAGAAAAAGAAAGGAAAAGTTAATCATTAAAGTTTGTCGTCCGGAATCAGAGTGCTATTTTTTATCACTTTTTATTTTTCTCTTCGCAAATCACAAGAAGATCGCTCTTCTTGGTTCACAAAGAGAAAATTAAAAATACAAATTGAAAAATGCAAGCATACAAAGCAAACTGAGTTTAAAATGCAACATGCGCCAAACTGTACAAGCAAGGTGCCAAGCATAAGCCAAACTAAAACATTGCATACAAAGCAAAGTGAGTTTCAAATGCAACAGGCGCCAAACTGTACAAGCAAGGTGCCAAGCATAGGCCAAACTGTCAAGTTGCATTACAAAGCAAAGTAGGAAAAATGAAGCATAACCCAATATACAATGCATTACATGACAGGAACCTGCTGTAACAAACAACACAAGAAAGGTCCCAAACTGAGCTACAAAACAAATTGCCCAAACTGAGTTACAAAAAAAAGTGGATGCAAACTGTACAAATGTAGCAATGCAGCATGAAAGCAGAAAAATGCAGCAGGCAAAAGTAAACAGTAGGAGGTAAACCAATTGACAAGTAAAAGACTCGTCACAGCTATCATCATTTTCCAGAAAAAGGCAAACTTTTCAGAATATAATAAAAAAAAGCAAAAATGCTTGTTTCATGGAGAGAGAAAGAGAGAACGGTATCACCTTTTGAAGTGTACAGTTTGGCAAGAGGGCTGTCACAAGTGACAAACAAGAAAAAGATATAAGACTATCAAATGACAGTTTGAAAAAAAGGAGATAACATTGAGCCAAGCCTAAAGACTTAGAAGTCCAAACCTGCCCTCTCAAAAAACCAGTTACAACCAAACTGTAACAAAATTACAAACTGTTAAGAGGTTCACAAAAAAAAACCCAATCTGCATAACAATCAATGGACAAACTATAAACCAACTCCAAAACCCTGTTATCAAAAATCTTAACCTGTTATAAGACCCAAACAACAGCCAAACTGTTCACAATTTCAAACATCATCAAACCTGCCCAAGTTAACAACAAGCAAACAAACTGCAAACTGCCCAACAAAACACCAAAAAACCCGTTACCAAACAAACTCAAAGAAACTGCATAACAGTTTCACAAATCAAACAAAAACCATGGCAAAAACTGTAACTTCAAACTAACCAAAACAACAACAATCTCAACCAATCTCCGAGCAACCAAACTCCATTACCACACAGTCAAAACAAAAACAACCACAAAACTGTACAACCAAGCCATTGTCCATAACAGAACTTGCAGAAAAACAATCAAAGTTTCAGAAGTGAAACAATCAAGAATAATACAGTTTCAGAAAATCATCATTAACCTTCAAAGCAAAGAGAGAGGAAAAGGGTTTTCAGAAGCAAAAAGCAAAGTCTCAGAAAAGTTTCATCATCAACAAATCAACAAACAATAATAAAATCTAAGAAGGTACCAAAGCACGCATTCGTCATCATCTTCTTCTCCGCCGCTAAGCCACCAGGAGCGCCGCCAGCCCAACCTCTCTCTTTCATCATAAAGGAAGTCCCACAGGTATACTTCTCAAACCTTTTGCTGCGTGTTAAGGCATGAACACCAAAGATTAAATAACGAAAACTGTAAAATCAAACTAGAACAACATAAGCAAAAACCGCAAAACTGTAAAACTCAGAGAGAGAATGAATCATACCCTTTTTTCCATCAAGACCTTCGTATGTTAGGAAGAGGATAGAGAGTTAGGGGTGGCGCTCCGACGGCTTTGGTAGGAGGGAGAGATCAGAGCATCATTTCCTGAGAGAGATGAAGAGGAAGAATGAGAAAACGACGCTGCTGTAACAACAATTTCTCACACAAACCCTAATAATTCTGAAACCGCTAAAATGTTACAAAACTTTTCTTTGGGCCTTCGCCCCATAAACCTCATCAAGCCCACAACTTTTTCCAGCGAACCCCCCAGTTTTCCATTCTGACTCTCCCCTTCCCTTGTTTTTGTTTTGGGCCTAACTCCTAAATCCCAAGCCCGTTCTGCCTTTTTTTAATTTCTTTTCTTTTGTTTAAAACAAATACTTGTTTGTTTATTAATTCATTTTATTATTTGTTTTCTTTTTTAAGTTAATAATAAAAAATTTGACTTTCTTACAAAAAAATAGTTTTATTAAATAATCTTGCTTTATTTGAAAACACTAAGAATAATAGAGATTTAGTTTTAATTAAATTTCCTTTCTTTAAAACTTTTTTTCTTTTCATAATTAATAAAACACAAAAGAATAAAATACTTAATCTTTCTTTTTTTAGAATAGATTTTATTTATTTATTTTTAAGTTAATAAATACATGCATTTCATAATTTATTGATTCTCTTTATTTTTATGTTTTGTTATAGCTTTATATTTGAATTGCGACAATTCGATTTGGTTGTAATATTTGGACATTATTATTGTAATGAGACTCATCTCCATTTGTAAATAATTGTACCCCCATCCCCGGATACTTTTGTAATAGTTTAGATTTTTAATTCTCGCACTTTATGCTTTCAAATATGCCATGATTAGAGATTAGGGTTTGTATGCGAAAATCCAAAATCAATCGCTAGATGACCTAAATACAAAATCCAAATGCATGAAAACGACAAACACAATGCACACTTGCACCTCTAGGGTAACCTCGCTTGTTGCTTCGGAAAATGCAATCATGTCCCTCGAATATGAGACACTCTAGTAAATGCCCCTTCGATAAACAAAGATCGTAGTCCCTCGATGACCCTCAATGTTGCCTTCGATAAAACGATCTCGTCCCTTACAAAATTTCTAGAGCGTCTCACAAGTTTATTTCAATAATTAAATGCGATGACCCGCGCCTGTCCCGTTTAACATCCTAATACAAGGTTGTTCACCAAATGCAATGGTGAAATAACATTGTCAAAAGGGTTAAAAACATATAGGAAAGATCTTTGAGTAAAATAGGGTAGACAACTCTTAGTTACTTGATCAAAGCTTGCAAAACATCCTTGCTATTTTCAAACACACTTCACAAAACAATTCAAAACATTTCCCAAAAACAAACTTTCAAACATTGAATTATCTTTTCAAAAAGACAAACACCTTTGTATATATTCAAACAAGAATCATTACAAAGGTTGCCACAACGATGGCCTCTTTTTCAAATCATTTTCAAAACCACACACACAAAGCACCATTTCAAACAATTGAAAAGAAAAAGCAAGTGATCTAAACAAGTAACTAAGAGCCCATGGATAACCATGGATGAAAAGGGTGCTTGCACCTTCCCTTTTCATAATCTACCCCCCAAACCCAAGAAAACATCTCAAAGGTCTTTCTTGTGCTTTTTGACCTTTCCTTAGGATAAAATAAAAAGTCGGTGACGACTCTTGCTAAACCGCACAATTGCAAACACAAACGCAAAACCTCAAGTTATTTCTCCCACCGTATCACACTAGGGCAAGTAAGAATTATAGAAGAGAAAAATTAGCATATGTTGAAATGGATGACGATGAACCAGAGGTTTACAATGACCTTATAGGTTTTGATGAGAACGAAATAGATATGGCAGAATTGAAATAAGGGCTACCTTATTCCTGTAAAGTCCTTGCTCCTTCGAATGGAAAGAATCCCGTTGAACAAGAAAAGAATGACAAATTACTTAAGAGAACATACACCTTCGACTTGACGAAGTGTGACGAAATCTTAAATTTGTTGGTTAAAAATGGCCAAATGATAGTGTCACATGGTGCTAAAATTCTTCCGTTAGAACAACGAAAGAAAAGAAGGTTTTATAAATATCATATTTTCTTAGGCCATAAAACCATAAAATGTTTTCTTTTCAGTGATCTTGTGCAAAATGATATTAAGGGTGGAAGGATGCAGCTTGGTGGAAAAGAAAGGTTCAAATGCAAATTGATTCAGACCCCTCTTGAAGCGGTAAAGCGGCAAGAAAAAGTAAGTAACTATTTAGTTTTATCATATCGTCTCCAAAGGAATTAGTGCTACTGAATTGGCGTTTGAAAAGTCTCACTTTTATGAGTTTGGATTAAAATAGGTTTAAAGGTAAATACGAGAATTAAAATTATTGACATAAAAATAATTCATTCTTTAGAGAGAAGAAACTTATCAGGAATATATTAACACAATACTGCTCAATGTTAACACGTATCACTCACAACCTAGATTATGTCTAACCCAAATTGAGAGAACAATTGTATTCATATGTTAGAGATCTCTCACCGCAACACAAACAACACGGAAGCATTAAGCTCTGATACCCATAGTGAATAACAACTCTAAATCTATCTAGAATCCATAAAATAACATATATCAAACCCTAATCAATATTTGTGAAGCATATGTTTATGACAACCCAAATCTAAACATAAAGCAAAAATATCAAGGAAGACACCGACAAATATTTGTAAAGCAAGCTTTATACAATTTCATGGGCGATAAATATACATATGTTCAAAGTAAATACATATACAAAACCCAACACAAGAGAAATACATAGAGATTAAAAGAGATAAAAAGAGATAAACCCAACATTTCGCGGGTTGTTAATAACGGTTAATGAGAAATCCACCATGAATCATCTCCATATAAAACCCTAGTATTGTTTTCTAGCTAATCTACCAAAGAACAAAGGTTTATGAATTTGGGAACAAAGACCTCAAAAACATAACCTAAAAATTTTTCAAAATTCTATTTATACAAAATTGGTTCAGACACGCACCGCCCAACGCTCAAACGCACCTCCTGGCACTGCTCCTTTATTCACCCACTCCGCTTGCGCCACACATGCAAGCTGGAAAAAATATCTAGCATTGCCCGACGCTCAAACTCACTACCATAAGATGATCTAAATTCTCGCTCAATGACCAAGATGCTAGCACAAGTCAGTAGAATCTATTTTTCTCAATTTTCCTTGCCCCTGTGTCGCCCTTGCGTCGCCCCGTGCTCATAGCACCCTGTCATCACCTCAGCATCACCCAGTGCTGCTTCCAAAATATAACTTCTTTGCTTCTTTTCCATGTTTCTAATTTTTTTCCTTATTCATTTCTTGGATAAAAATTGCACCTTGGAGGTTTTCTCTTTTGTCTTTATTACTGAATGCTCCAACAATGCTCAAATACCTACCAAATGAATGGAAAAACATCAAATGTTACACTATGTACACAAAAACATATATATACACAAATTAAATGTATTTACAAAGAAAGTGGGGTTTATTTAATGAATATTAACAAACAAGAGTCGATAAGTGCCACAAAACTATATATAAAATAACTAAAAAATTGGAACTTATCAAACTCTCCCCAACATACAACATTGTTTGTCCTCAAACATAGTCAAATAAACTTAAAGAAGGAAAAGTGATCATTCAAAGAATCATGAATCAACAAGTTTTGAAAATGGAAAACAAATGTTTGGTTAAAATAAAAAATGTACAACCAAAGTAAACACTTACCACTAAACTACAACGATAACATGAAAACAAAAATAGTCCTAAGTACAAAAATAATACAAAACATTCTAAAACAATATAAGCTAAATCATGAATTACACCTAGCAAAGATTCATAGAGGGATGAAAAATACACAAAGGTGAGGATTTGAAACTCATCCAAAATCTTGCAAACAATAGACTAAATTTAGCATTCATCCAAAAATTCACATTGAACATACAAAGGCAAGAATCAAAAAGTCTTTTCAAGGTTGTAATGTGGCTTGCTAACAAACAAAGGATAATTTCTAAAGCTAATCGAAACAAAAACTTGCCTAAACCTAAGGGAGTGATCAACTCACAAAAGTTAAAACAAAAATTTTTAATCAAACTTCTTCTTTCATCCCAAGTGTTACACCATACACACCTTACTTATTAGCACAATTATTTGATACTCTTTTTGTTTTTCTTTTTCAAAAATTTTCTCTTTTTTTCTTTCTTTTTATTTTTCTTTTCTTTCTTTTTCACTTTTTTATTTCTTTTTCTTTTCTTTTCCACAATCGCATAGCAACCAACAACATAAGTGAGAAAACATTATTCTCCCATACTTGAACTCAATCAACATCAAGTGTGAATACTCCCTAGTTTATAAGGAAAGGTAAAAATTTAAACCATAAATCATGGTTGAGGGTTCAAGAAAACAAAGAATCAAAATCATACAAAAAGGTGAACTAAACACTCATAGATAAGCATCAAGTTCCAAAATAACACGGACATTGACAAAAAGGCTAAAAAGGGATTAAGAAAAGTTCACACACTCACAAGGTGCATTGACTATTTGGTTAGGATAGTTGTGCTCAAAATCAAATAAAATGCCTTGATCCTTTTCATGTTTTCATACAATCAACACAAACAAAAGATTAAACATAATGAAATCCCGTTAAAACAAGAAATGTGGCCTCCGGTATATATCAACAATGGAAAGCTTCCTTACATTTGGGGTAAAAAGGAACTAAAGTGATTCAATCTGAAAGCAAGTAATGTAAAAGAATTAATGGAATTATAATTATACAAATGAAAAGTTTCCTAAACATGTTATTCTATAGAAGGCGATAAACGAGTACTTAGTGTGTACCAACTTCAAAACAATATCATTACCATATATCTGCAAGTTGAAACGGTAAACTTGGAAAATCACCTAAAACATCCTCAAGATACTCAAAACAAGCTCTTGGAAAAACATAAAAATTAAAAATTAAAACAAATACTATAATCATACTTAAAGACCAGGTGAAATTTAATTAAACAAGTTGAAAAGTTAAGATTTTAGAATTTTAAGAATTGGTCCAATTTCAACTTGTTTAACCAATTCACCACACTACCTATACTGATACAATAAAAACAATAAAGAAACTAAAAACAATAAAACATGATTATTTTACATCATAAGATAGACGCTTGTTATTTATACACACTTCTCCATGTTTCATCTTTACACGGTTAGCACTCACCAACGACGAAACCTAACCAAACAATTAGCAAACATGAAGAGAAACAAACATATAAACTATTTACAAGTATACAAAACATGTAAAATTCACAAATATGGTAAACATATACAAGTACCAATATAAACAACTGAAAATAGACAATATATATGATATCTATAAAACTCAAAAACAAAGAAACTATCGCAATGACATCCAATAAAAACACAAATCCCCGGTAGCAAGACCATTTTGCTGAAGAGATAAAGCGACAAGAAAAAGTAAGTATTTAGTTTTATCATATCGTCTCCACAGGGATTAGTGCTACTGAATTTCTGTTTGACAAGTCTCACGTTTATGAGTTTGGATTAAAATGGGTTTAAAGGTAAATGCGGGAGTTAAAACTATTAACAGAAAAAGAATTAATTCTATAGAGAGAAGAAACTTATATGGAATGCAAATAATCTACTCATCACAAACTTAAACCTATCGACCAGTTATAGTCAATCTAAAATACTTCTCAATGTCAAAATGTATCACTCACAACCTAGATTATGTCTAACCGAAATTGAGATAACAACAATATTCCTTTGTTAGCGATCTCTCAGTGCAACACAAACAACATGGAAGCATTAAGCTCTGATACCCACAGTTAATATCAACTCTAAATCTATCTCCAGTATCCATAAACAAACATATATGCAACCCTAATCAATATTTGTGAAGCATATGTCTGTGATAACCTAAATCTAAACATAAAGCAAAAAGATCAAGGAAGACACCGACAAAGATTTGTAAAGAAAGCTTTATACAACTCCATGGGTGATAAATATACATATGTTAAAAGTAAATACATATATAAAACCCAACAAAAAAAAATATATAGACAGGAAAAGAGATAAACCCAACATCTCGCAGGTTGGCAGCTCTGGTAAATGAGAAATCCACCTAGAGTCATCCATATACAAAACCATGGTGTTGTGTTCTAGCTAATCTACCAAAGAATGATGGTTGATGAGTTTGGGAACAAAGACCCCATAAACATAACCTAAAAATCTGTCAAAATTCTATTTATACAAAACTAGTTCATACACGCACTACCCAACGCTCAAACGCACCGCTTAACACTGCTCCTTAATTCACCCATTCAGCCTGTGTCACACACACAAGTTGGAAAAAATATCTAGCATACCCGACGCTTATACTCACCATAAGACGATGGCCTAAAGTCTCGCCTAGCGACTAAGACGCGGGAACAAGTTAGTAGTATCTAGATTTTTCTCAATTCTCATCACCCCTGTGTTATCCTTGTGTCGCTTGGTGCTCACGTCGCCATGTCATCTCCTCAGCACTGCCCGACGCTGCTGCCAAAACAAAACTTCTTTGCTTCTTTTACATCGATTTGTTTATTTGTATTATTTATTTCTTAGATCAAAAATTGTATCTCTGAGCTTTTCCCTTTGGCCTTTATTAATCAATGCTCCAACTATGCTCAAATACCTACAAAATATTTTGAAAAACATCAAAGGGTACACTATGTACACAAAAACTCACATATACACAAACTAAATTATTTATAAAAAAAGTGGGGTTTATTCAACGAATATTAACAAACAAGATTCGATATGTACCACAAAACTATGAACAAAATAACTACAAATTGGCACTTATCAACCTTTAAATGTGGTTGATGCTCATTACACCGAGCTAACAGATATCAATATGATCGAGGTTGTTGAAGGCATTCATTCCAAGAACACCATGAATAGAACTAATGTAGTTTTCAACCAAGGTGTCGAAATAAGTGAGGATACTGAGGGCCTCAGACTCAAGTTACAAATGATTAGTATTAAAGATAGTCCTAATGTCAAAGTTAACATGGTCTAAGCAGAGAAGTTGACTTGGAGGCTGACGAAGAAAGCATCCAGAGGGAAGATAAAAAAATGAAGGTAGTCTACCCTAAGAAAAATGAAAATATGCTTGAATTCCTTTTTCGGTGCCAGAAGAAGAATTTTGAGGCATTGATGTGCCCCAGATCAGTTCCATGTATGACAGAAAAGCTGCTGAAAATTTAGAGAGAGTATGAATTCTCCGTCGAAGAAGAAATTAGCAGGATACTAGGGGCAGATATGTTTCAACAAAATGGGAGTTCCCCAAAAGCAACAACAGAGAGGATCAAACCTTCGGGCGAACATGCAAGCTTCTTTCAAACCAACTTTAGACGCCCCAACGGATAATGGTGTGAGTACAAACTTCGTTGTCAAATGTTTTGAATGATGTTAAAATCAAGAAAACCTTGCCCTTTTAAGTATTGAATAGTATCCTTATGTTTGGTGGCCTTCCTCTGCATTAGAGGTTTTAGGAATCATTAAAAAGAATTTTGAAATTAATCCAAGTCACTAAAAATAATTTTCTGCATGATTTTTCACTACATGTGTCGACACATCCATATTTCATGTCTACACATGTAACTCATTTTTAAAGCCTGTAGATTTTATAAGTATTAGGCTGACACATACATATTTCAGGTCGACACATTCTGAAGCTTTTCTGAAATTGCATAAATTTTTATTTTATGTGTTGGCAAATCCACTTTTCAGGTCGACACATTTGCTATCATTTTAAAGCCTGTAGCTTCTGCAACTCTTTGGTCGACACATGGTCCTTTAAAGGTAGACACGTTCTGTTCAAAAATCATGTATGTGTCAACACATATGATTCTTAGGTTGGCACATATTGTTTTAAGTTGGTCAATTTTTTAAATTCTTTTATTCTGAATATATCTTTGTTTTCCCTAAAAGATCCAAAACTATAAATACTCTTTCATGCATCATTCATAAGTTGTTGAAAAATATAAAATTAGCCTATTTCTCTCTATATCTTAAACCTCCAATCTATGCATACACACTGACATTACATTTTAATGATATTCAATGGGGTAACATCTAGACGAGGATCGCTAGTGTCCAATTGTGTATTGGGTGGAGTTTTGTAGGGGTTTTCATGCATAAAAAACTCGGGTTTGTCCTCCAAGATCATTGGTTGATATGGGGGTTTTCGTTCAAGACATTCGACAAGTAATTGTGCTAAAGTGAATAACCGTGGAGTGCTTAAAATGTTTGCAACGAACCTTGGAGTGTTTGAAATCATGTAACTTAGAGTATCAGATATAATCAAAGTCTGGTGTTGCAATAGTTTGAAATTGACGGTGCGCGAAATCTTTGGTGTTAAAGAACGCAAAGGAGTAGCAAGATCTAGATAATCATTTTTCATCTATTGTGTTTTTGGTCTCTCTCAAGATCAAAAGTGGAGAAGGGGTTGAATCAACAATAAGCTTAGGGTTTGTGGAGTTTCTCTTGAACACTTCTCTTGTATCAACAATTTTACATAGTAAGAATTATCCTAATTCCATTGGAATTAGGCACAGACATACCCGCACGCGAGGACGACAGTGGGGAATTGTGAAGACAAAAAATTCCTCGTGTCGGTTTTATTTTTGCTTTTACTTGCTTTGATATTCATTGATCGATTTATCAAATAACATTGAGTTATCATTTGAATTGCAAGAATTTTCATAATCAATTTTGATTTTTAACTCAAGTGTTGATATAGCTTATAATCAATCACTTTTGATTATAAGTGGTTTTGTGTATCAACATAATCAAAGGAAATTTTTTAAAAATTCACTTGCACACCAAGTGTTTGATAAATTGACTAAACTAGTTCTTTTAATATTACCATTGGAAATAGCATTGTTAGGTGAATATGACCAAATATTTAATATCATGTACTTTCTGTGTTACCTATGGAATATGACCAGGTAACAGAGATCGAAGAAACTGATGAAGCATACGAAGCAGAAATGGCCAAACACATGCAAGTTTTTATATTATGTGATGAATAATGGGGCAGTCAAAGAGAAGAATGCCTTATTTGAAAGGCCCTGTGAAGGAATTAAAAATCACTTGAATCCTCTTTTCATTAGGGGAAAAGTGGGAAACACTGGGGTGAACAAGATCTCAGTGGATGAAGGATGGGAAGTCAACTTGATGTCGCAGTTCATGCTGAAGAGAATTGGGATGTTTGAGACAGACCTAAAACCCCATAACATGGTTATGTCGAACTATGTAGGAAAAGTTGTCCATACTTTGGGTTTTATCCAGGTTGACCTAACAGTGGGAACCATTACTATGCCCATTATGTTTATGGTCATAACATTGAAGGCTAACTATAATATGCTCCTATGAAGGGAATGGATTCATGGCATTAGAGCAGTGTCATCTTTGCTCCATCACAGGATTTCTATCTTGGGAGAGGATAGTATAGTAGAGAACATCGAAGCTTATAAGAATTACTTCATGGCTAAAGTAAATCATGTGGGCAGGCGTCACTTTGATGGAAACCTGGAAAACATAGAACCTTGTAGTTCTGTGGGACATGCATATTTTCCATATGATAAAGCCCTTTACTTCCTCAACCTAAATGCAACCCAAGGATTCTAATGGGACAACGAGACTATGGGAGAAGAGGATGAAGTCGAAGGGGTACCTGGACTCCGGCCCACTGGCTGGAGGGACGAAGACAGTGACTATGTCTGAGTCCATGTTCTTGGAAAATATTTTGGCTTATATAGTCAAAAACAAGTTAAAAGCGGCCTTGGAGGTTGAAGTAAGATACATGGTTGTCAAAGCCAAAAAACAAAAGTTCAGCTGGAAGAACCTGGAGTATATTTCTTACTAGAACCACCGGATAGGTCACATGTCGACACGACAAGCCAGATGCTCGATGCTATCTATGATGATGAGTCTTTAGGCTTCAAAAAGGATCATGTGTAATCTAATTTCAAGATGCTAGTGCAGGATCCCTAGGAAAAGATTGACTTGGGTGATAGATAAGGAAAAAGGCCAACCTATATCAACGTCAGCCACAACTTAGAACTCAAATTCGAAGTGATCTAAATTTTTTGAAAGAGTTAAAGTCTTCTTTGCATGGGATTACAACGAGATTCCTAGATTAAGCTGGGAGCTGGTAGAATTAAAGTTAACCATCAAGCTTGGGAAGAAGCCAATCAAGAAAACTCCAAGGCACTTTGCACTAGAAATCCCGTCGAAGATTAAAGAATAGATTGAAAGGCTGCTCAAATGTAAGTACATTTGAACCATAAGGTATGTTAAATGGATTACTAACATAGTTCTTGTAATTAAAAATAATATACTTTTGAGGGTTTGCATTGACTTTAGAGGCTTCAATGTTGTAACCCCAAAGTATGAATACCCTATACTAGTGGCAAAAATGCTTATTGATTTAGCCACAAGCTTCGAGTATCTTAGCACGCTTAATGGGTATTCTAGATATAATCAGATCTTCATTACTGATGAAGATGTGCCCAAAACAAAATTTTGTTTCCCATGTGCCCTAGCTACCTACGAATGGGTAGTCATGCCCTTTGGCATGAAAAATACTGGGGCAACTTATCAACGAGAAATGAACTCTTTTTTTCATGACTTCATTGAGGCTTTTATTCATATTTATATTGATGACATTATTGTTAAGTCTATATCAAGAAAAAGTCACATAGGTCATCTTCGACAGTCAATCGAAAGGGTGAGAAGACATGGTCTGAAGATGAATCCTCTTAAATGTGCTTTTTGTGTGCAGGCATGGGATTTTGTGTTTTGTGGTCCACAAGAAAGGAGTATAAATAAATCAAAATAAGACCAAGGCTATCATGGAGGAAAAAGCACCATCAACCAAGAAGGAGTTATAGTCTTTGATAAGGAAAATTAATTTCTTAAGAAAGTTCATCACGAATCTAAGTGGCAAGACTCAAGCCTTTTCACCTTTACTTCACCTAAAAAATGAAGGATTTGAATGGGGATAATTATAGTAGGAAGCCGTCGATAAGATCAAAGACTATCTTGTTCACTCTCTAATACAATTACCTCCTTGTAGAAGTAAGAGTGTGAGGTTGTACATTTTTACGTCTAATGTTTCTATAGGAAGCATGATTGCTCAAGAGGATGATAATGGTGTCGAAAGAGCCATTTATTACCTTAGTCGAGTCCTTAATGAGGAAAAAACTAGATATAGCATGGTTGAAAAGATTTGCATGTGTTTGTACTTCTCTTGTACAAAATTGAAGCATTATATAAAACCAGATGACTTTTATGTTTTGTCTCACTTTGATATCATTAAACATATGTTTTCCAAACTAATTTTTCATATTCAGATTGGGAAATTGACAGTTGCTCTAACTGAGTATTCTTTGACTTGCATTCCCTTAAAAGATTTGAAGGGGCAAGTATTTTCAGACTTCATAGTCAATCGTGCATTGGTTAAAGATCCTCAAGACTTCGTTGAATTTGAACCATGTAAGTTATACTTTGATGGTTTAAGTCATAGAGAATGAACTGGGATTGGATTCTTATTTATTTCTCCTAACAAAATTCTAACAAAATTCAAGTACTGGATTGGTGGTCCTTGCTCGAATAATGAGGCTGAATATAAGGTTTTAATAGCTAGCCTTGAAATCTTGTAGGAATTGGGGACAATAAGAGTCGAAATAAGAGGTGACTCTGAACTAGTTATCAAGCAAACAACTAGGGAATATAAATGTGTCAAGGAAAATTTGATTATGTATTTTATTATAACAAATAGATTGATGCGAAAATTTGAGTATGTAAACATTAAACACTTTCCTCAACTCAAGAATCAGGAGGCTAATGACTTGGCTCAAATTTCATCTGGATATAAGGTGTCGAATGAGAAATTGGAAGAGCTGATCGATGTTCGAGGAAGAGTGGTGGAAATTATGCTATCTCCATCATATTTGGAAGTGACGAAGTTAGATTATGGGAATGAGGAAATTTTTGATATTTTTGCCATTGATAACATAACAGACACAGATTTGAGAAATCCAATAGTTGATTATTTAGAAAATACCACAACTTCTACAGAGCAAAAAATCTGGTATCGTGCTTTAAGTTATACTCTTATGGGGAACAAATTATTTAAAAAGACACATGAAGGGATTTTGCTCAAATGCCTTAGTGAAAGTGAGGCGTATTTGGCTATATATAATGTCCATAGTGGGGAATGTGGGGCTCACTAAGTTGGCCATAAGATGAATTGGTTGTATTTTCGAGAGGGTATGTATTAGCCAAAGATGTTGAAAGATTGCATCGAGTTTGCTAAAGGGTGCTAAGAGTGCCAGGTGCATGTAGGCATTCAACATGTTCCTGCAAGTGAACTACAATCTATAATCAAACCTTGGCCTTTTAGAAGTAAGGGTGTCAATCTCTACTCCTATTTTTTGAGCTCTCTCGGCATGGTAAATGCCCACTTTGAGTTCTCTCAGCATAGTCTTCGAATTATTTTCTGTTATGGGAAAAAGACTTTTCCAATTCCTCAACCTTAATGGTTGATTCAGTGGTTGCATCCCACTCTGCCACTCGAGTTTCCAACTTATTTCCAATCTTATTTGAAACATCTTGCTTGCACAAGAGATATGTAGAAACTTGATTTAGAAAGAATCTGAGATCAACAATGAGTTCTGCAATCTCTGGAGAAACATGTAGAATATCCACCTATTTTAGTAACTCTTTGATGCTATAACAACCATTGGTATTTATTTTCATGCACTTCAATAAATCGACATCAAAATCCTTCTCCCTGATTTGTCAAAGAAGTTGATCAATAGGTTGGATAGAGGGACAACAACCAGAAGCAGTCTAAGAATTAAAAACTTTGTCGGATGAACTAGCTCTTGCACTCATCACTGCCTTAAAATATCCAACGGGATTGTTTGCCTTCAAGTTATCCAGTGCTTCTTGAGAAAGAGAAGCAGTAGTAGTGTTCGAAGAAGGCCTAAAGTCCTTAACTGACCCGCAGGGTTGGTGAGTTTCACCCGCATTACTTGGATGCGATTTCTCATGGTGAGGTCCTTCTTCATTCTGATGTTCCATGTTGAGGGTGAACACATGCTCTCCTTCTTAGATTGTTTGGATTTCACCATGGTGAGAGATAAGTGGTGAAGAATCGTCTGGTTTTGCTTGATCCTGATTTTCCTAGTCTTGGATTTCCATGTCAACATGTTCTCCATCTTCGCTTTCACTTTTAAACTCAGATGACTGAGATGACTGAGGTGAAGCAGTAGGTGGTACGATGTTGAACTTTGACAAGAAGGTTGACTTCTGTTTTTAATCCTTTGTTCGATCCTTTTGAAGATATGGGATGAACGGAATGAGAGTTGGTACTTATGGACATGTCATATTTAATGCTATAAATTTCTGTACCAGTTTGATCACCGTAAAAAAAGATAAAGTAAATGATGTTAGTCGAAAGCAAAAGGTATAACGAAAAAGGAAATAAAGTGAAGTCATAATACCTTAAGTCTCCTAGCTCTAGGAATAGAATTGTCACTTTCTACCTGGTCAAAGGTAGTTTGGTTTTACTTGGGATCAACATTCAGTGCTCTGTGAACAACAGACTTCATCGACTTTGGCGCAATGATAGGTTGTCGTTCAGGAACTGAGTCAGAAGTTTTCAACTTCTTCTTCTTTTTCGCAGGATTTAAAGTATCTCGTGATAAATCTTTAGGATCAGATTCAATTTCTATAGGTTGAGGTTGGAGTTGATTTTGTTTCTTCGGAGTTGAAGGGGGTTTTTGAGTTGTATGAAAACAACAAAAGAATATTAGCAAAATTGATACATACAAAGGATGAAGTATTAAAGTATTAAGAAAATCACTTTGTTGTTACCTTTGTCAAAATAGGCTCTTTTCCTAAATCATCGCCTTTGGCTGAAGCCGCCATACCTCTCTTGGCATCCACAACTACAACTTTATCTTTGATACTCTATTTTTTCTCAACGGCTACAAGAAAACAAGGGAGTCAAATACTTAAGGTTAAAAAAGCACGTAAAAATATTTCAAATAATAAAATGAAGGAACCTTCCATTCCACACCTTCACATGATGGATAGAGTATTTGAACATGCTCTATGTCGATATGAAGGTGACCTTTGAAACTGTCCAGATAATTGAAATTTCTGGTACATGCAACATGCATACATCTCAACATCAGAATGATGTTAAGAAAAATGTTACAACATCTGGTAGTAGACCAAATCATTTAAGTAATAAGTGATATATGAATAAAACTATAGAAAGATAAATAACACATAGAGTTGTTAACCCAGTTCAGTGTAACATCACCTACTCTGGGGTAAACCAAGCCAGGAAGGAAGTCCACTATTAGCAGTATTAGTTCAAAGCTAAACTCCCTCATTTACAACTTCACGCCTATTCCCTACCCAATGATACTTCTACCTAGGTACCTCCAAGATATGAGAAATCGCCATCTCACTTCCTAAATTACCTAAGTGATATCTAACAGTTCCAACCCCAGTGACTGCAACAAATACAACCCAAATTTAGAAGATTACACTTCAAATACAAAAACTCAGATTCTTGCTTAAAAGCTTTGAGTGAGATAAATAACTTGACTAATAGTCAAGCAACAATCATTCGACCACATAGAATCAAAAGATACATGGGTGACTTATAAATTACACAAGAGACTCTTAAAACCTAAGACTTATGCTTCCCCTAATTTTACAATTGTTGAAAACTTATATTACATTAGATTAGGATTCAACTTTAAATACAACTCTGCAGTCCATGAGCTTCAATATTCTGAGTCTAGAAGTTTCTTGATCCATAAGCTGAGTGATATAACAATTGTGTAGTGAATCCCCTACAATCTTGGAACAACCAATGCCAAGTTTCCTAATTGTCTCAAGGCCCAACTTAGTAAATATTGTACAGCTGGAGATATAAATCTTTTTCCAACATAAATCTTCATGACTTTCAAAATAAATTGAGGTATATCTAAAATAAATATAATAGAATCAAATTAAATAAGCCAAATTAAAAAAATAAGCCCATGTTGTACCAGACCAAGATGTCATGACATCTGCTTTAACCTCTGGATGAAAAACTCATAACAACAAAACTGCTATGACAGTTGACAAGAATGTTGTACTATATTGATCAACATCATTAGAACCATGTTTTAGCAAAATTATGCCAACACCAAAACCATGGAACTAACAATCTCCCCCTTGGCAAAATTTTGGCTAAAATAACCAAAAGTCCCAATTACACTTGGAGAGAGGAATAAAACCACACAAGAATAACACCACAAAGAAAACTGCACAAAATATGTATCAAAGATACAGCAGTTACAAAACATCAGCTACATGTTGATCATGTAAATTGTGTACACGAGGAAGAAGATAAAAGACACTTCCCTCAAACACCGCCCCAATTTACCACCCTAAACTTCCCACGTGAAGACTGACCGGACCAAACCTCAACTCCGGATAACTCAAAGCACTTGACACAATAATTCTCATAACTCAGACCACAAGATACCACAGAAAGACTCAGAACAAAAAAAGAACACACATACTACATAGACTCATACAGGATGTTAGAACATCCTATGAAACATCCTTGCAAAACAACTAAAAGAACAGACTCAAGACTCACATGATAGACAATCAGGTCCCCCCTAATGTGTTGCATACAACAAGCAACAACACTTGACTCAGACCTAGACCTACTACTACTTTTCTCCCCTTTTTAGCCTTAAATTAACAAAAACATGTTAAAAAGAACTTGACAAAAAATAGAATCAAAATAGGAAAGAACTGATTCAAGACACAAAGAAAACCCAAACAAAACTGACTCAATAACATGATGCATGCCTAGAAGCATCAATCCAACTTAAGGGAAAACAACTCCCCCAAGCAGGATTGACTCAATGGAAAAGAAAAAACATAAGAGACAAAAAATTCCCAAAGAAACAAAGAGTAAGTCTAAGTTTCTTCCAAAAAAAACAAACTCAATAGACACACAAGAATATATATATATATATATATATATATATATATATATATATATATATATATATATATATATATATATATATATATATATATATATATATATATATATATATATATATATATATATATATATATATATATATATATATATATATATATATATATATATATATATATATGATATAAAATGTTCTCCCTGTCCAGGATGCTCCAGTTGATGTTCTAACATTTGTTTCAATTTTGATCCTAGCCTTCTTTGGATCATTTCTCTTATCCTTGTTGGATTCCATTAAATGAACCTTCTTAGCACCAGTATCTTTGGAAGATTTACTCATGTTGAAACACAGTATATGACAATGGAGAGGAAGAAAATCATATAAATATAAGGTTAATTACTTTGATTGTAACGAAAACCTTGCTTGTAATGATAAATCAATCAATGAAAGCGTTATTGGAAGGAAATAAAATCTTCTTTAGTAACAGTGTACCACTCAATAAGAAAGAGACACACGCTTGTTCAACCTTTTCTCTTTTCAAAATTCTAACTACTGAAATTGTTACAACATTTGAAATGACATTCTCCATGCCATTTAAAATGCTTCTTCTGATATTGTATATAATACGAGGAGGAATATAGTTGGAAACACCGACCAAATAGTTACTACCAAAAATTCTCCCATAGTGCAATTCCAAAAATACCCCTTCCATACTCAAAATAACTTGCACCTTAAGTTATGATAAAATCCTTCCCAAATATCCTTATCCAAACCAAACTTGGGAGTGCTAATATTATGTAGCAAGATCTCTGACATAACGATGACATACCCAATGAATTTTTTCTGCAAGCAGAATAAAATCCTTGATCTTTATTGCAGTAGAATGTTATATTAAAATGTTATGACATCCAGTTAGACATTGTACACTTTTAGTAACCAACCTGTTGTACCCAAAAATTTTTCATCCCATTATTAAGACAAAATTGTTCAATCTACCTCCTCATGCTCATGAAGGTCTCAAACACTCAAGACTTATCAAGGATTGATCAGATGGACACTCCTTCTAAGAAACCAACCTACAACTAGGGTTTTGCTTTTCTCAAATAAAATTGAGTTGTTAATCCCTAAAGTGGACTTCATGGTTTCTCATATGTCTCAAAGTATCCTCATGCCAAATTTCAAGCCTCATATCACAAGTTTGCTCAGTCAATTAGTCAGATGATTGAGAATCAGTTGTATTGAAAAAAAAGTCAACATTGATCAATTGACAATCAAATTTCATGTCTTTTTTGTCAACATCAAGATTTTGAAGCCACATTGATCATTTTATCAAGGGTTGATCATGATTCGTAAGAAACCTCAAGATTCATCAAAAGTCAAAAGTTTCTAAATTAGGGTTTTCTTAAGGAGAAGTCAATTGAACTTTGACAAAACACAACTTTCACATACTTCATTAGAAATTCCTCAACCAAAGCCTATCTTTAAGGAAAGTCAATTCTCTTTAACTTTTTATCTCTAAGCTCAAGGACAAAAATGATTCATTTGAGAGATATTAACCAAAATTTTACAGGTCATTTTGAAAGTCAACAAAAAGACATCTTTTGTCAAAACAATTTACATCAAGTTAAAGACTTCAAATGAAAAAATGACCAACAAGTAAGTTGTAGGAGACATATTGAGGTCTCGAAAAAGTTCAAGATCATCTTCATATTGCAAAAATCTATAGAGTTATGATTGGTGCAAGTTGAGCAATTATGAGAAAATGCATGAAGTCCACTTTGAGCAAAGTTGAATTTTTGGGCTAATCGGCCTAAGTGTTTAGGTTCAAACGTGTTCATGACCTTATATTAGACTTCCAAATCCGTTCATATATTTTTGTGATTTTTATTTCTTTTTATTTTGATTTTATTTAATTAAATTCAAAATAAATCAAATAAAATACAGAACTAATGGATTAAGGCGCAAGGCTTTTGTTTTGATCAAATTAGAGGCCCAAAAAACTCATGACAACTTGAAACAATTGTGTGAGGCTGATTGACACAAGATTGAGCTTAAAAAAATTAAACTTTTCATGTAAATTCCAAATCAAATATTAACCATGAATTACAAGTTTTTTTACACTTTTGTTGACCTAATTCTTCTCCAATAAATACATAATACCTTCAGCCATTCAAAGGCACGCATGCTGCTCAAGAAACAAGGGTTTGAGGTTGAAAATTTGCAAGAGAAGGAGTAAATCTGAATTCCAGTTTTTAGTCATCCTCAAGGCTAGATAACTACTCAAATCAATCCATGAGGTACTATAGAGTAAATTCCAATCATTCTTGATGATCAAATGTGTCTAAAACATGCATTTAAAATGTCACCGGTCATGCATATATTTTGAAATTTGTATTTTAATGTTTACGATGCTTTATTTCAACTAACAATTTTAATGTATTCCTGAGGTAAAATAGCACAGGTTATATCCCTTACATGAGACCCGTGATGCCAGAATACCCAATTACCATTATTGCACCGTGTTATTTTATTCTGATCATATCTCACTATACAAGTTGAATTAGCCAAAAAGGAGATCACCATTAAACTCACAATGGTCGAATTAGGTGGAATGTAACCTTTTTTCATTTTGATTTTTCAGTTTTCATAGGTTTTGAAAATTTGATCTCCGGAGAAGATGACCAGAGCTAGGGCTCTGGTGTCTCTCCAGCCCAATGGTTATTTAACCTAGGCGCGAAACATGCTCATTGGTTGATTCAAATTTCCAGGCCCCACCATGACGCACATTTTCTGATTTTTATTTTAATTTTATTTCTTGACCATGACGGGTAACAACTGATGGACGAATGGTAAGAGTGGTGATTGTTAACCATGGAGGCGTGGGTTCGACCCCTCCTCTTGTAAAATAATTTTTCTTCTTTCAGGATAACACGCATGTTTATAATAGATTGATTGGTTCTCATTCTTAAACACAAATAACACCATGGTGCAGTGGATAGAATGGAATACATGTGAGGCTGAGGGCGTGGATTCAAGTCACACACCATGCATTTGTTTTTTCTTATTTTACTATCCCGAGTTTTCACTCTATTTTACTAATTATTTTCTCATTAACCATTAACAAACCTTAAACTTCTTTTCAAAACCATAAAAAATTAGGATTAGGTTTTTTTAGTTAGTAATTAAATTTTTTGACATATTTTTATTTATTAATTAATTAAGTTAATTATCCTTTTCTTAATATTAAAATTAATTATAATTAGATTTTAATTACAAACACTTAAATTATTTTCTACAAAAAAACACCAAAAATGTCTTTTCTAACATATAGAATTTTTAGGGCATTTAATATTTTTCTAACATTCTTTTTCTCATCTTTTGCTATTTAAATTCATAGATCAAGTGTATAGGTCACATTCTCAATTATAATAGCGTAGATTTATTTTTCTCGCATTTTCCTATTATGTATATGCCCAAAGCCATGTAATAGCGTATGATTTTACATTCCGCACTTTAATTTTTTGTACATAGTTAACTGTTACTATTTAGGGTTTGTATGGCAAGACTAATAATTAGACATAGATAACCCTAATTTTCAAGATAAGATAACTGAAAACAAGCACTCTTCACACTTGCACCTCTAGGGTAACCTCTCTTGTTGCCTTACGATATTATTGGTCATGTCCCTCAAAAGTGGGAATACTTTAGAAATCACACTCACACTGGTACAAGAATAATTACAATGTCTTCCTTATATTGGCATTTCAAAATATTTTCAAACAAATCACACTCACACAAAGCAAGTTAAAAGTGAGCTAAGCAATTAAGAGCCAATAGATAACTACAAATGAAGAGGGTTCTAACACCTTCCCTTTTCATAACTTACCCGCCGAACTGAAAATCTATCAAAGGCATTTCCTGTTCTTTTCACCTTTCCTAATTGTTGGATAAAAGAAAAGTCGGTGGCGACTCTTGCGAACCGCAACATTTGTGATAAAACCAAAAAAGTTAATTCTCCTTCCGTATTAGAGAAATGTAGACTCTGCTGGGGACTTACTTAAAAAAGAGAGGTTACCTTAGAGTTTAGATCACTTTTACTTGCTTTAATTGTTTGAATTGTTTGCTTTATATTTAAGGGCTTGTTTGGGTATTATTTCTTGTGTGAAAGATCCTACACCCGAATCTAGTGATTCCTTAGGTAAGTAGAAATAGATCATAAAGATTGTACAGCGTATACGGATTAGGTTAATATGATAGTTACAGTTAATGTGACACATTGGTTTGTACTAATGTTCTTTGAGTCAGTCAAGGATAACATTAGGCTTCCCCGCGGTGTCGCTAACACTAACTTACTTTTAGAACCTTAATTGACCTATCTTGGCCATTAGAAAGTAGTGAGATAGTTGGATTTGGTTCATGCCAAAGTTGGTTGATACTCGAGGCTATGCTCATTTAGATTCGACTTTCGGGATATTTTGGTGGCAAGTCAGTTGTCGTTCTAAAATAAAACCTTCGAGAAAGATCTGCGATATGAGATTCTTAGAACCCGATTACTATTTTAGGATAGCTTAAGCCAACTTACCTTCAGTGGGGAAGGTTATTTACCTATGGAATTCATACAAGCCTTTAAACCTAAGTCTCTTGTATGACTTGTTTGTGTTTGCTACTTATTTAACATGAACATAACATCATAACATCATATCATCATAACATAACATTTTCACTAACCATTTCAAGGACCTAGGGATTTATCTTTGTTCCTTGTTGCCGGTTATGGCCTCCGCTCGTAGAAATACTATATGAATCAACTTTGTAAGGATACCTTCAAAGCTTAAGGAATTAGTCTCAAAGTTTCCCGAAAACTCTCAATTCACCAAGAGGCATGGTTATCTACTCAGTTTGGTCACCTCGGGTTTTGAAGAAGACACGATGAGTGTTCGGTTCCAGTTCTTTGATAATAAGCATCATTGTTTTACCTTCCCAGATTATAGGTTGGTACCCAAAATGGAAGAGTTCTCTAAACTACTTGAGTACATATTCTTGATCAGACACCCTTCACCAGTTTAGAGAAAGTTCCAAAACCCGAAGTTATTGTAGCAGCCTTACATCTGAAATGGTCAGACATTGTTTCTAATTGGGAATCAAGAAGTGGAGTTAAAGGTCTTATTGCTAAATTTTTGATAGAGAAGGATCAGTTGTTTCTAGATGCTTGAGTTTTCTTTGTTTTGAGGAGATCATGGCTCTGTTGATCTATAGTTTGGTACTATTACCTAATCCAAACCAACTCATAGATGTGAACACCGTCAAAATATTTCTTACTCATAATGATGTGCCTACTTTGCTTGGAGATATTTTTCATTATCTTCATACTCGTACTATGAGAGAGCGAGGTACTCTCATGTGTTACATACCTTTACTATCCAGGAAGTTTATTTCACACCTTCCTCGATCAGTTATGAAGAATGAATAAGGTTTAAAGTGTTCTCGAAAGATGATGTCACTATCTTATTCAAATATCTATTGGTGTTCCTGATCTCGGGAGGATATCACTATTATTGACCTATGTGGGGAGTTCCCTAATGTTCCACTCATTGACATAAGGGGAGATATTACTTACAACCCTTCTCTAGCTCTACGTCAATTTGGTTATGCTCAAAGAGACAATTCTCATGATATGCTTATCTAGGGTATTATATTCGATTACGAGAATGATCCTTAGGGATACCATCAAAAGTTTAAATGTGCTTGGGGCATGGTGAATAAGATTCATAGTAAGACTTTGGGATAGAAACACTCCATCGCTTTGGAGCCCTACCTTAGATGGGTGCTATATCGTGCTCAAAATCTTATAATTCCATATCCTGCTGTTCTACCAGTAATTGTGGAGCCTGTTGTTGAAGGAGATATTCCTCATACAATTTTTCATCCAGATATGCCTACTGACCTTGAAGAGCTACATAAGTCTTGGATTCAATTGAAAGAAGAAAGGGACACCTTTGTGACTCAGTTCTATGCTAGTGAGAAGAAAGTGTTGGAGCTGACAAAGCGACTTCATGAAGAGCAGAGCCTTAATGCATATGTCAACACAAAGAGGAAGCTTCCATGGGAGACTTGAGTCTTAGGAGTTCATAATTTGTTTCCTTGTAGCCCTTTTTGTTTTCATTATAAGCCTAAGAGGCAGTTATAATTTGACCTTACTAATAAGAGTCTTTGTTTTGGTTCCCGTCTGATTAAAAAATTTAAATCCCACGAGGTCCTTGAAAACATTGCATATGCATCTACATGCCATACATATCATTTCATAACAGGTTTCTAAGACAAATTTCTCATCTTCTTGCTGTTTATTTCAGCAAAAATGGATCTCAAACAGACAACCAAAGATCTACATGCTCATAAAGCTCAAATCAAAGAGATGTTCCTAAGCTTAGCCAAGGGGAAAAAAGAACTGAAGGCGCTCATCGCAAACGAGAAGAAGAAGAAGACAAAGAAACCAATTGACATCCTTAACATGGGGAGAAATTTTAGAGGTCCAGTCAAGCGAGCTCAAGATATTGATATCCCATTAGACAAAGATGATGAATGGGATGAAGATGGTAAGAGTGTTAAAACTGAAAATAACAAACATGGTTCTGACAAATGTTCTGATGAAGAGGAAGAGGATTATTTGGATGAACAATATCCCCCTGCTGTCGAGAAGTATAAGTTGTTAGAAGAACGTTTGAAAGCTATAGAGATCCAGAAGGTTCCTGGCTTGAACTTTGAAGAATTGGGTTTAGTCTCAGGAGTCGACATTCCTCCTAAGTTCAAAAATCCTACCTTTGCTAAGTATGATGATGTTTCTTTCCCGAAGCTGCATTTAAGATCATATGTTTAGAAAATTCAACCACACACTGCTGACAAGATATTATAGTTACATTTCTTTCAAGAAAGTCTGTCTGGAACACAATTGGAATGGTATTATCAACTCGAAGGTACCAAGATCCATACCTGGAAAGATTTGGTTTCAGCTTTCTATAGACAATATTAGTATAATTATGATATGGCATCAACCTTCATGAAACTACAGAGTATGTCCCTGGGTTATGAGGAAGGCATTAAAGAGTATGCACAAAAATGGAGAGATCTTGCAGGAAGAGTTAAACCTCCTTTGGCTGACAGGGAATTAGTTGACATGTTCGTAAATATGCTAAAAGGTCCTTTCTATAATCACCTACTTGGAAACTCTTCAGCCGGTTTTACTGAACTAATATTGATAGGGGAACATGTTAAGAATGGAATCACAAGTGGTAAAATTCAGGTGGCTTCATCTTCAAATATTGTGAAGAAGTCATACAATGGTAAGAAAGAATCCAATGACGTGTACGACTAGAAGGGTCGTAGTAAGACTGACCACAACCAATTTGTGGGGGAAGCTCAGATTACTAAACCTGCACCAATACAACAACAATAGAATAATCAGTGTAGGCAGGATGTACCCAGGATAAAGTTCACCAAAATCAACATGTCGTTGTCTAAAGCATTGTAACACATGTTGAAGGCATAGCTGATTACATTGAAGGATCCTCCTCAGAATCCCAATACTTCCTCTCCTAATTGCAATCCCAATGCAAGGTGTGCATATCACTCCAACAGTCCTGAACATGACACTAACAACTGTTGTGCATTGAAAAATAAGATTCAAGACTTAATTAAAGCTAACGTAGTTGATTTTGAAAGAGTTAAAGATGCTGGTAGTGACAACCACTCGGCCGCCAACAATGGAAGTTTCTAGTTCATTTGATTTTTATTTGCAAATTCTCTTGTTTGTTGAAACACTTATCTTTGTGTCAAACTTTGGTTTTTCCTATTAATGCATTGCATATGTTTGTCTTGAATTAATACATTAATTATCATTGTATTTAAACTATGTTCTTACTTCTTTTTATGATATTCAACTCGTTAAAGTTGTAAGCCTTTAGAGGGGGGATGACGAAAATGATACCATAACCTCATACAGTGTGCTTTTGAATAGACCTTACCGACGGTACATGCATTGCTTCAATTCCTAAATAGTGGAGATATAAGGAAGTTAATCCATAATCAACCCCTTTGAGCCTAAGAAGTAGGAGTTTTCTTTTTCATGCAAATTGAAACCCTTAAACATAACCTGGGGCATGGTAGTTTCTTAGTCAAATCAATTATGTGTTCACAAGCGTTACCTTCGTACACGACGAGTAGTGTCGAAGATATTATTCTAAATCGAAAACCAATGATGGTTCTGCGTAATCATTGAGCCAAGAAGTTATTATCTTTCAAAAGAAAATCCCGCTAAGTCAAAACCTATGAAGGAGACTGAGGATAAAAACTGGGGCATCCCGCTGACTATAATCTCAAATGAAACAGTTTATCCAAAAGTTAAGGATAATAAAGTTAAAAAGAGGTCTCTACAAATCCTCAACAAAAGAAATGTGTTACAAGAAAAATGATTGTCTTCCCAAATAAAGTTTCGGTTTCATAACCATCACCAAAGTATCAGTTCTATAATTCCAAACTCTATTGGAACCTAAATGCATAATTAAATGAGTATAGGACTGAAGAACATCCTAGAGAATGGGTTGGGTACAAATATAATTTGAGCCTTTATCCTTTGTTTCTTAAACCGTGAACCAGGCCACGTTACAACCCTTAAAAGTCCTAACCGAAGCATGGGTTAGTTCGAAAGCATATTGTTACAAAAAGGTATCTTGACTCTTGTAAGGCTTACTATAAATCCTTAGTTGATATCACATTCTTACAAAAAAAATTTACTAAAAAATGTTTTTTGAAACTTCAAGATAAACATAAGCTTTACATTTTAATACCATTGTTTGCATATGACTAAGTGTTAGACAACTGGGAAATTCGCATGACGAATTTTGAATGAATGAAAATCCTCCCAATGGATATAATTACTTCAGATGATATGTCAAAGAGAAAGACACTTCCAGTATTAGGCCTTTCATGGACCTAATTGGTTATAAATCAAGGGGCATGAAATGTTATTGCCTAACTTATCTTTGGCAGTCTAGTCAAGATTCAAAGAATCTCTCAAAAGTGCTGAATAGACAAGGGCAAATATCCATATGAATAACTTGGGGCATGTTACATTAATCATGAGTTTAAGCAAAATCCATTATGAAAATTAAATCTTCGGTATCACTAAATTGCTTGTCTATGTCAGTAGTATCAGATGGTGTCATTCTTCCGTGGTAGTTCTTAGAAAAATAATGAGGAAGGCCAAGACTATCAGAAAGTTGGAAATCAATGGTTGATCAATAAATTCAAACATCGGGTGCACCAGACTAATCCCAGGGGCAAATGGACTCCCGCATATGAAGGTCCACGTATGATCAAGAAAATATTTTCTAGCAGTGCTACAACACTTACTACGATGGACTCTGAAAATTCTCCTCACCTTGTGAACGCAGACATAGTAAAAAATATTACGCATGAAAAAGAGACCCGCTTGGTTGATTGGCCTAGGCAAAAATAAGGGCATCCCGACGAACTAAAAGAGTTCGGGCAAAAATTAGGGATATATAAATAAAATTGTACACCCGACAAGTCGAAAACATGAAAAGGCATCTTGGGCAAAAAAGGGTATCTTGGTGGACTTAAAATATGAAAAGGCGGTCCAGCCAAAAGTTAGGGGTTAAAGCGTATTACTATGTCCCATTATCTCATCACTTGTTTATCATTAGAAGATTTATCACTCTGATCAGCATTTACTAAAGACTCTAGGAGTTTGGATAATGTTCAAGTTATCCACAAATCTCCACAGAGCAATCGCCATGGAACTATCTCCATAGAGCTATCTTCATAATCTCATCCCCAACAAAGATATTTTCCCCAAAAAATCTAATATGCCCTCAGACAGAAACTGGGGCATCTTCCAACAGTTCACCTCCATATCCCTGATGGATAGCTTGACATAATTATCTTAGCTAATAGGTCCCCTAGCGGATAAGGAAGTTTGATCATTTCCCCAGTATACGATGAAAAATTCCTCAGCGAAACCTATGAATTTCCAATCCCCATCAGAGATTATTTCCTCAACATATTCTACAGGATTTAATTCCCCGACGGAGTTTATTTCTCCAATACTGCAAATTCCCTAACAAAATTCTCTTCTCCAGCCAAATGTCATTCAAGGTTGTCCTCCTTAAAAGAGATGATACCCATATCTGAAACGTGGTCAGGTAGCGCATCAGAGGAATATCCATCTCTTTTATCCCCATTCAGGGTACATAAGAATCAAATCCTTCAATAAAAAGAACGACGAACAACCGACTTCCCTAGAATTTTTCTATCCCTAAGAAAAAGTCGAAGGTCCCTAGCGGAGTGTCCTCAAACAGAAAGCGAGAATCCCCAATAAAGTCGTTCTAAGTAAAAATTTAAGAATTACTTTCTTCATCCCCAGCAAATAGTCAGGGATTTATTTTCCCCAGCTAGACGTTGTTATAAGAAGCTACTGGTACGCTCCAACAACATATTGCATCGTTACATCATTCACAAAATATCACAACAATATGCATATGAAACGTATATACCATTCTCATTTATTTTGAGAGCATCACTACAAAGTACATTTTCTGCATCATGACATTGCATAAAACTAACTTTGTCATTTCAGGTTAGTTCCCGAACATATAGATATTGTCAACAGTTTATCATCTTTCAGATACAATCAGACAGTGATTCATTCTGATAAGCAGGTCTTTCAAATACAATCAGTCAAAGATTCACTCTAGATTCTCTTCTAGATACAATTTAGATATGATCTAGATATAGATTCATTCTAACACTAATTTTATATTCTCTTTTAGATACAATTCAGATACGATTGAGATATAGATTCATTATGATACTCATTCCAATACATCTTCTAGATACAATTCATATACGATCAAGATATAGATTCATTCTAATACTCATTCTAGTACATTTTCCAGATACAGTCGGGCAAATACTCATTCTGACCCACTTTTGGATACATTCGGGCGTAGACTCATTCCAATGCAATTTTTCAGATACAGTCGGGCGAATACTCATTCTGATCTACTTCTAGATACAGTCGGGCATAGACTCATTCCAATACATTGTTCAGATACAGTCGAGAAAGGACTCATTCTGATCCACCTTTAGATATAGTCGGGTGTAGGCTCATTATAGTACTTTTCAGATACAGTCGGGCATAGACTCATTCTGATACTCCTGTCAACAGTTATCCAAGAACAAAATTACTTTGGATGGCATCTATAAGCCTATCTATGACAGCATCCCATCACCTATTCCAAATGGCCCCTTTAAGCCTATTCCCGATACAATTAACCTGCAACATTACTTTGCGCATTCGCGAGTGCAAATTTCTGGGCACTTATAAGCATTCAATCCACTTCCACCTTCAGATCACGAAAGGCAGGCATGCCAATCTAACTCTTCAGTTTTAAGATTGAACATGGGAAGCTGTTCTACCCCAAAATTTTCCCTCCCATTCTTAAGAAAAAATGGTTCAAGATACCTCCTCATCCTTATGAAGGTCTCAAACACTCTAGACTTATAGAGGATTGATCAGATGGACTCTCCTCCTAAGTAACCAACCTACAACTAAGGTTTTTCTTTTCTCAAAGAAAATTGAGTTGTGAATTCCTCAAGTGGACTTCATGGTTTCTCATATGTCTCAAAGTATCCTCATGCCAAATTTCAAGCCTTACATCACAAGTTTGCTCAGTCAATTAGTCAGATGATTGAAAATCAGTTGTATTGAACAAAAATTCAACTTTGATCAATTGACAGTCAAATTTCAAGATTTTTTTGTCAACATCAAGATTTTGAACTCACATTCATCATTTGATCAAGGGTTGATCATGATTCATTAAGAAAACTCAAGATTCATCAAAAGTCAAAAGTTACTAAATTAGGGTTTTCTTAAGGAGAAGTCAACTGAACTTTGACATGGCAAAACCTCCACAAACTTCACCAGAAATTCCTCAATCAAAGCCTAAGTTGAAGGAAATTCAATTCTCTACAAATCCGTCTCTCTAAGATCAAGGCCAAAAATGCTTCATTTGAGAGATATGAACCAAAACTTTACAAGTCATTTTGAAAGTGAACAAAAAGACATCTTTTGTCAACAACTTACATCCGGTTAAATACATCATATGAAAAAATGACCAACATTATAGTTGTAGGAGACATCCTAAGGTTTCCAAAAAGTCAAAGATCATGTTCATATGACAAAAATTGAGAGAGTTATGATTGGTGCAAGTTGAGCAATTTTGAGAAAATGCATGAAGTCCACTTTGAGCAAAGTTGAATTTTTGAGCTAATGGGCCTAAGTTTTTAGGTTCAAACGTGATCATTACGTCATATTAGACCACTAAATCCATTCATATTTTTTTTATTTCTTTTTATTTTGATTTTATTCAATTAAATTAAAAAAAAATCAAATAAAATACAAAACTAATGAATTAAGGCGCAAGGTTTTTGTTTTTATCAAATTGGAGGCCCAAAATCTCATAACAACTTGCCAAAACCGTGTGAGGATGATTGGCACAATATTAAGCTTAAAAAAAAGAAACTTTTCATGCAAATTCCAAATCAAATATTAGACCATGAATTACAAAGATTTTTTCCACTTTTGTTGACCTAATTCTTTTCCTATAAATACACAATACCTTCCGCTAATCAAAGGCACGCATGTTGCTCAAGAAAGAAGAGAATGAGGTTGAAAATTGGCAAGAGAAGGAGTAAATTCGAATTCCAGTTTTCAGTAATCCTCAAGGCTAGATAGATACTCAAATCAATCCCTGAGGTATTATAGAGTAAGTTCCAATCATTATTGGTGATCAATTGAGTCTAAAACATGCATTCAATACGTCACCGGTCATGCATATATTTTGAAATTCGTATTTTAATGTTTATGATGCTTTGTTTCAAACTAGCAGTTTCAATGTATTCCTGAGGTAAAATAACACAAGCTTTATCCCTTACATGAGATCCATGATGCTAGAATACCCAATTACCATTATTGCACCGTGTTATTTTATTCTGATCGTATCTAATTGTACAGGTTTAATTAGCCACAAAGGAGATCACCATTGAACTCACAATGGTCGAATTAGGTGGAATGTAACCTTTTTCATTTTGATTTTTCCGTTTTCACAGGTTTTGAAAATTTGATCACCGGAGAAGATGACCGGAGCTATGGCTCCGACGTCTCTCCGGCCCACTAGTTATTTAACTTAGGTGTGGCACATGCTCATTGATTAATTCAAATTTCATGGCCCTACCACAACAGGCGTTTTCTGATTTTTATTTTAATTTGATTTCTTGATCATGATTTATAATATATGGAACAGGTGTTGATTAACTGATGCGTAACAACTGATGGACGAGTGGTAAGAGTGATGACTGTTAACCATGGAGGCGTGGGTTTGATCCCTCCTCTTTTCAAATAATTTTTTTTCCAGGATAACACACTGATTTATAATAGATTGATTGGCTCTCAATATTAAACACCAAAAACTCCATGGCACAGTGGATAGAAGGGCATTCCTGTGAGGCTGAAGGAGTGGGTTCAAGTCCCTCCCCATGCATTTATTTTTTCTTATTTTACTAACCCTAGTTTTCACTCTATTTTATTAATTATTTTCTAATTAATCATTAACAAACCTTAAACTTTTTTTCAAAACCATAACAAATTAAGATTAGGTTTTCTGAGTTAGTAATTAAATTTTTTGACATATTTTTATTTATTAATTAATTAATTTAATTAGCCTTTTCTTAACATTAAAATTAATTAGAATTAGGTTTTAATTATGAACACTCAAATAATTTTCTACAAAAAACACCAAAAATATATTTTCTAACATATATAATTTTTATGGCATTTAATATTTTTCTAACATTCTTTTTGTCATCTTTTGCTATTTAAATTCATAGATAAAGTGTATAGGCCGCGTTATAATTTGTAATAGCATAGATTTAATTTCTTGCATTTTCCTATTATGTATCTGCCCCAAAGCCATGTAATAGCGTAGAATTTTACATTCTGCACTTTAATTTTCTGTACATAGTTAACTGTTAGTAATTAGGGTTTATATGGCAAGACTAATAATTGGACATAGATAACCCTAATTTTCAAGATAATATAACTGAAAACAAACACTCTTCACACTTGCACCTCTAGGGTAACCTCTCTTGTTGCCTTACGATATTATTAGTCATGTCCCTCGAAAGTGGGAATACTTTAGAAAAAGGACTTCGATCAAATCATCATGGTCGCTTTCAAATAAATATCATAGTCCCTTAATGACCCTTTGAGTTTCCTACAAAATGATCTAGTCCCTTCGACGACCCTACAAGAAAAATGATGATAGTCCCTTCGATACAATTGCTAAAGCATCCTTACATGTTGCCTTCGATGACCATACGATGACCCTACGCCTGTCCCTTCACATATAATAGATAAGATTACGTACCAAATAATGGTATGGATAATACTATCTCCAAAGGAGAAGAAAAAGAATAAGAAAGACTATATTTAGTGGGTAGAACTCTTGAATTCTTGCTCACAACCTTTTTCACAAACAAATACTTTTTTACACATCACTTTCGAAATAAATATTTTCAAAAACACTTAGTACATATTCTTGAGGACTGATACAAGAATTATTACAAAGTCTGCCTTACATTGGCATTTTAAAATATTTTCAAACAAATCACACACACACACACATACACACACACAAAGCAAGTTAAAAGTGAGCTAAGAAATAAAGATCCTGTAGATAACTACAGATGAAGAGGGTGTTAACATCTTCCCTTTTCATAACTTACCCCCCGAACTCAAAATCTATCAAAGGTCTTTCCTGTTCTTTTCACCTTTCCTAATTGCTGGATAAAAGAAAAGCCAGTGGTGACTCTTGCTAACCGCAACATTTGCGATAAAACCAAAATAGTCAATTCTCCCACAATATTACATAACCCAATATAGAAAACATCTATATTTATCAATGTACCTAATCTTCAAGACATACCAGGACTCAATTAATTCTTATCTTAGAGATCAAAATATTCTCTAATGATACACTCTTCTTAAGACTTTGGCCAATCTTTTTACTCCAAGACTCACAATCATTAAATATTCCATCTCTGAAACATCTGATAATTATAGACCAAAAAATCCAAATAATGAACTCCCTTCTTAAAATGCTTTCTTGAGAGCTTCCTTATTCACTGCCTCCTAGCCCTTTAGAATCTTCCACACACTTGAGTGACAAATTGTTGTGATGAAGTTCCAACATCTGGTTGAACATTAGTACCTTTCTCAATGAACACATCATTGATTTTGATCCTAAAGTTACTAATAGTACTTCTCTCAATAAAGTAACTTAGAAACATACCTTGTTCTCATTAAAGGAAAAGATAAGACCCTTTGAAGACTTAACATATAATATATTCAATTTGTTAAAGGACACAAAAGAATATAATATACACCTTTCTATCCACCAAGACCTTCACTTTGCATTGAACCAACCAGATCCATAGAACATGTTCTAGAACTTTTGCAATTGTCTAATGTTACACCTTCGATGTGACATCTTGACTTATTCTTTCTCTTCCACCTAGTAAAAGGATAAACAACTAAATACTTGTGAAATTCATAAATACAAATTATTCTTAAATCCTCAGAGGAACTTCAAACACCTCATTAGTGATAGACAATTCATCCTTGATGACATATACCTTCAAACCTTGATCCCAAAACTGACTTGTATTTATTACAATAGTCATCAGTCCTTGAGTAAGAATTAAAGCAATTACTAAAACTTAGAGAATCCATCTTGAATTCTTTAGTTATCCAATGTCCTTAAAATTCTTTTTAGCATCAACAATAAAGTAAAACTATTTAGAATGAGACTTAAACAAACCACCAGGAAAACTTATACTGCAGTTAAGTGTCTGGAAAAGTTAGTGCCAGAATACCAATCATCTTTGTTGAAGTTATAAGAAAGGAATGAGAGATAAGGTAATAAACACCTTCCATGAGTATTAGCCAATGTTTGGTTAACCAATGCTAAACCTGACCTTCGAGGAAGTCAAACAAAGAAAAATTGTTAAAATCACACTTTTACAGAAGATACATCTTCAGATCCAGTATCTGCCATAGCAAGAGTATACTGATGTCTAACATCATGTTGAGACAATACCATTGACATCCTTGACTCAGCTTTCCTCTTGATAAAAATATCCTTTTGTCAATTTGAGTTTTCTCTTTGCTAATTAGCTTATAAGAAAAGTTATCCTCCTTGAACTTCAAATTATCTTCCCTCTTGAAGAAACTCCTCTAACTGATATGGATTATCCTTACAAACTGGATCAAGACATTAAGGTTTAGTATTAAATAGAATGACTTCACCTTGCAAAAACATAGATAGTAGATACTTCTTCATTCTCTTAAGACGTGTTATTGTCGAGGCGTTGGCAATGTTGGCTGGTGCGATTAGGAAGACTCTGAATGTGAATGCTGGTAACATGGATGATGATGAGTTTCGTGCTTTAGGGAAGTTTTAGAGAAACAATATACCAATCTTGGAGGGAGCTCATGAACCTTACTAGTCATCGGTATGGCTGAAAGCGATTGAGAAGATCTTTCAAGTCATGAATTGTTCGGATGGGTAGAAGCTGTAGTTTGTCACATATATGCTTGAGAGGGAAGCTGAGGATTGGTGGGGTAACAATCTTCAGAGGTTTGAAGAAGATGGGATTGAGGTTACTTGGGAACTTTTTAGAGATGCGTTTGTGGAGAATTATTTTCCAAAGGATGTGCGCGGGAAGAAGGAGATTGAGTTTCTTGATCTTAAGAAGGGTAATGGAATTGTGGCTGAGTATACTACAAGGTCCGAGGAGTTGATTAAGTTTTTTCCTCATTACAACACTTCTAATGTTGAGAGATCTAAGTGTCTTAAGTTTATGAATGGTTTGAGACTTGAGATCAAGAAAGCTATGGGTTATTAGTAGATTAGGCTATTTTTGGAGCTGGATAACAAGAGTAGGATCTATGATGAGGATAATAGAGATATTGCTACTCACTATAAGTCTTTGAATGATAAGAAGGGAAAGGGCCAATTCAGAGGAAAGTCGTATATGACTCCTACTGATAACGGGAAACATAAAGCCGGTTATGATAAGAAGTCGAGTGGGGGACAAGCTCATACTCTGGTTAGGTGCTACAAGTGTGGTGTCGAAGGACATTGTGCTCCTCAGTGCACAAGTGCTGAAGTGAAATGTTTCAAGTGTGGCAAGCTAGGTCATAAATCTTATGATTGCAAAGGAGGTGCGAGTGTGACTTGTTACAACTGTGGTAAGCAATGGCATATTAATACCAAGTGTAGCAATCCGAAGAAGGAGCAAGCTAGAGGGAAGGTGTTTTCTCTATCTTGTTTTGAGATTGCTGTTGAGGATAGACTAATCTGAGGTGCGTGCTTTATTAATGGTACACCTTTGATAACTATTATTGATACTGGAGCGACACATTCTTTTATTTATTTGAATTGTGTTAAGAGATTGAATCTTGAGTTATCTAATATGACTGGAAATATGGTTATTAACACTCCTGCTATGAGTTCAATGAATGCTTTTTATGTGTGTTTGAACTGCTCGTTGAGTACTTTTGGTAAGGGCTTTGGGATTGATTTAGTATGTATTTCGTTAGATCAACTTGATGTTATTCTTGGGATGAACTCGTTGGAATACAACCATGTTTATATCAATTATTTTGACAAGACAATTATCTTTCTTTATTATGGTTTTGAGAGAGATTTGTTTATGTCGGCCAAGCAAATGAATGAGTTTGTGCAGGATGGTGTTGTATTATTGGATTTGATGGCAACATTGAATATTTGTGAGAAGAGAGCAATGTGTGATTTACCAATCGTTTGTGGTATTGATAACTTCAAATTCATAGAGACTCCACACATGCTCTTCTCTTCTGTCTTCCAAATCACCAGGATTACTCCAACCTATTAAACTTCATAGTTCTAGAGTCCATGATCTACTCGAATGGTATCACTCTAGATTTCCCAAAAAACACATAGTACCAGAAATTATCTCCCTAAAACTCAGCCAATAGACCAGGGTGCTTGCTCTAATACCAATTTAAATTTATGGTAGAGGAAACACATATACATTTCAATGTCAGAATGATGTTAAGACAAATATTATAAGATTTGGTAGCAGACCAGATCATTTAAGTTATAAGTGATACAAAAATAAAAGTGTAGAAAGATGAATGACACATAGAGTTGTTAACCCCGTTCGATGCAATATCACCTACTCTGGAGGCTACCAAGTCAGGAAGGAAGTCCATTATCAGTAGTATTATTTCAAAGAAAAACTCCCCAGTTTACAAGTTCTTGCTTAATCCCTACCCAATGCCACTTCTAACTAGACACCTCCTAGATATGAAAAATCTCTATCTCACTTCCTAAATCACCACAGTGATATCTAACAGTCCCAATCCCAGTAACTGCAACAAATCCAACCAAAATTTAGAATATTACACTTTAAATACAAAAACTCAAACTCTTGCTTAAAATATTCGAGTGAGAACAGTAACTTGAGGAAGAAGATAAAAGACACTCCCCCTCAAACACATTTCCAATTTACCACTATGAACATCCCTTGTGAAGACTGACAGGACCATACCTCAACACCGAATAACTCAAAAATTTGGGTACAACCATGCTCATAACTTAGACCACAAGACACAAGAGAAAGACTCATAACAAAACAAAGAATACACAGACTACACAGACTCATACAGGATGCTAGAACATCCTATGAAACATCTTTGCAAAAAACTGCAAGAACAGACTCAGGACTCACATGATGGATAATCATGCACCCCTAAAGTGTTGCATACAACAAGCAACAACACTTGACTCATACTTAGACCTACTACTACCTTTCTCCCCCTTTTTAGCCAAAAATTTATAAAATCAGGTTGAAAAGAACTTAACAAAAAATAGAATTAAATAGGAAAGAATTGATTCAAGACACAAAAAACTCCAAAAGAAACTGACTCAATAACATGATGCAGAACTAGAAGCATCAAACTAACTTAAGGGAAAACAACTCCCCCAAGCATGACTGACTCAATGATAAAGGAAAAACAAAAGAGACAAACAAATCCCAAAGAAACAAAGATTAACTCTAAGTTTCTCCCCAAAAACAAACTCAACAGACACACAAGCATATATATATATATATATATATATATATATATATATATATATATATATATATATATATATATATATATATATATATATATATATATATATATATATATATATATATATATATATATATATATATATATATATATATACAACATAGCAATTACCAGTTATCCAAGTCTACCTCCAAAGTCAATGAAATTGACCCAATCTTCATCAACATATGAATCTGAATCATGTAAATGAACATGATTCTTCCTCAAGGATTTCATCTCTATCATAGATGTTCTCTCTGTCTAGGATGCTCCAGTTGATGTTCCAACATTTATTGCAATGTTGAACCCAACCTTTGTTTGGATCACTTCTTTTGTCCTTATTGTATTCCAGCAAATTGTCGCGGTGAAAAGTCGAGGAGACCAAGCTATTGAGAATCTTGACTCACAATTAGGGGTGTTCGCGGTTCGGTTTGGATCGGTTTTAAGATAAAAAATCATCCGATCCAAAGATAAATTTACTTGCGTTTCGGTTCGGTTTTGGATGATATATTAAAAAAATCCAATCCAATCCGATCCAATTTTATGCGATTTAATTTGGATCGGTTTTTGGATATCTAAATTACACATTATATTTTTATTAATATTATAAAACTACAAATAAATCATAGATTTGATATAATATATAACATATAGTATATTAAAAGTTAATATTACAAAATGAGAGTGGTTGATTACGATTGAAATAATAAAAATAAATAAATTATACCAAGCTAATAACTATTATTAAAAAAATTATTATCATCTAATAATAATTTCACATAGCATATCATACTAATAAAAAGTAAATAAGTATAAAAATATATGTATGCGGTTTGGTTTGGTTTGGATCGATTTTGAAAAATTAATCCGAAATTCGATCCGAACTGGTCGGTTTTCACAAAATAACATCCAAACACATCCAATAAATTTCGGTTTTTTGCGGTTTTCGGTTTTTTGGATCAGTTTTCGGTTTTTTATTTGGATTGGTTTGGATTTGAACATCCCTACTCACAATGACTTAAGAAGTCACCACTAAACTTTATTGTTTCTAAGGAAAAGGGAAAAGATTGAAACCCTATTTTTTAACATGCAATGCAAGAAGTAAAGACTAAAAGCAAAGCATAAGGAAGAGATCCAAGGTACGGGGTCTGTTATACAAAGGGAAGGTATTAGAACCCTATGTATCTATAATACTCTATATGAACCACTTATAATATATGTTTTTTTTAATTGTTTGTTTGTTAAAAGAGTGTGGAGATGAGAAAAGAAATAAATTTTAGGATATTTTTGTTTGGAAAGACATAGTATTATACCTATGTAGCAATTAAGGATAAAAACCCTATAGTTCGTGGTAAAAATAACAAAATGGTTTGTTGTGGTTGATTTTCGGAGAAAAGATATTTCATCATCTTTTAGAGATAAAGCTCAACTAATACCACCACAAGTAGAAGAAGATGGATCTTGCATCATCGTGAAGGAAGGGCTACTAACTTGGATATAAAGATCAACAAGTTGCCAACTAACGACTTCATATGGAAAGAATCTCATTTACTTCGACAATTACTATAGGGATAGGGGAATCATATCTAAAATATAAAGAGGATTTATATCTATTCTCTTTGAGAAAAGGTTTTAAATTGAAAATCCAAGTGGCAAAAAGATTTGAGTGAGGTTAAGTCACTTTTAGTCTTTTGAAATTGTTTTGATAAGCTTAAGTATATTTAAAGCATTTTAATTAAAAATAAAGTTTAAAAATGCAATGACATAAAGTCAAGGTTTTTTATATGAAAGTGGTGCAAGTTTGAATGATTTTTTAGGGTTAAAAGGTTCCTTCAGAACATATGAAGATATATAGGGTAATTATGAAGATGTGAAAAACACAAGAAGGGGGATTGAATTGTTAAAACTTGAAATCAAATGCAGACAACACGTTATTTTTATCCTGGTTCGTTTGATCTCAAACTACTCCAGTCCACCTGTCAAGGTGATTTCGCCTCTCTCCAATGAGGTCTTAATCCACTATATTCAACTGAATACAAAACTGCTTTAACAACTGCTAAAGCCTTCTTGAGTCTAAACCACAGACCGGTTTCTCAAGGAAATTCTCTCACAGAAAAATGAACAATTAAGTGTGTTTGATGTTTTCTAAAAAAACTATATATCACAACTGTGATAATACACAATATGCAGCTTAGATAAAACTAGATTGCTAATGCTATAGAATGAGCGGTTGAGAGCTTTAGCAAACTGATTTAGTGAGGACGAAGATGATTTTGACTTTTGGCGTGTATATGCGTGTAGAGTATTGTAGAGCATTAGCCATTTCACTTCTCACTGATTTGTTTAAATACTTCTTGGAATAGATACGTTGCAGTCCATAATTCCATTTCAATGCTCATTACGTTCTTTCCATTTTGAGAAGATCTTTTTCTTGGAATAAAGCCGTTGGTAATTAATCTGCCTTAACTGCAGTAACGTTGATACTTCAGAATGTTCTGCGTAATGAAGATCAAAGTGTTCTTCAATTTAGCTTATTCTGGCACTTCTGAGTGCTGATGACATGATTAGGAGCTTGATCAGAATCAGAGTATGTTGAGCGCAGATCCTGTTCATCAGACTTCAGCGTAGCACATGTACTGATCTTCTGATGCTGATGTTTATACTGATGTTCTGCTGCTGATTGCATCAGAGTTTCCTGTAAATACACAACATAATTTTTAAGTAGCATTTATGTCTCATATAAAACTCATAATATTTAATCTTGTATTTTGTTATCATCAAAACTCTAACTGAGGGTTGTAGAATCAAACTATGTTCTAACAATCTCCCCCTTTTTGATGATGACAAAAACTAGATTTTTTCAATTAAAAATAAAATGATGAAAGTATCAGAGTTTAAGGATAAAGAGGAAACGGTATCAGAGATAGTCAGATAATGAGTAAAAGTATCAGAGCTAAGAGAGTAAGGAATAAAGAGTATCAGAGTAATGAAGAGAAAAACTCCCCTTGAGTTGATTATTCCCTTTGATTCCTTGAGACCTTGAGCATCAGAACTTTACTTGAACTTTCTTTGAGCATCAGAGTGTTGCTTCATCAGAGTTCATCAGATTCTTGTACATGTAAGCTTTTCAGAATAACAAGTATATAATGATGTTAGAATGTTTGAGACTTTTGTCTCAGTAAACCGTTATTGAAAAATATCATTCTTTCTCCCCCTTTTTGTCAGTTATCAAAAAGCATAAATAATCAGAGTTTAAAAAGATCAGAGTAAAAACACGTTTGTATTAAAACAGAAGCAATGATAGTTTAGAACAAGTAGAAATATTACAGACAAACATGTAAAGAAAACAAGGAAAACACAAAAAAATCTAAGAAGAAGGAGGAAGTCGTGTGAACAGAGCTTCCAACATGCTTTTGATTTGCTCGCTGGTTTCCTGTTGCTTAGATACCATGTTTGCTATAGAATCAATCTTGATGTCCTGCTTGTCCATCCTTTCATTCATCTGCATATCTGATCTCTTCAAATCCTCCAGAGCCTACCTGTCAAGAGAGGAAGCTTGAGGATCTTCAGATACAGACTGCTTCTCAGAGCTTTCTGTAGCTTCTTCTGCTTGACCCAAGTCTTCAGCTTGAATAACCTATTCTTCTGCAGCTTGAACTGTAGATGCTGGACGCTTTTCAGACCAAGGCGCAATGTCCAGAGGGAGAGCTTCTTCCTTCAGAAGCTTGCTCAGAACTGGGCCTTCCATATCCTTCAGTAGATTGTTGAAGTTCTGTTGAGCCTGCCCATAGCTCTGGTCTTGCAACATGAAGGTTTCAGCACAAACCCATCTTCTGAATTGTGTCCAGAGGAGTCTGAGAGGAACTTCATATTGCTTAGCTGATGTATCTTTCTGGGAACCTGATGAAAGATTGCTGCTAGAAGCCATGTTCACACAAGGATTTTTTTTGAAAAAAAATATTGAAGAGTTTTCACAGAAAAGAGAAATGCTTAGTGAAGACAAAAGTGAAGGTAAACGTGTGTGAGTAGTGTGAAGAGTGTTTAAATAGATTTCTAAAAAGTTTTTGAAAACATAAACGCTTAAGAGAGAGAAATAAATCATGATTAATAGCATTTAATGATGGCTGATTTTAGGGGATTTCAGAAAGATACTTAAATAGTTACCAGTGACATGTGTCTCAATGCATCCAATCAGCGCTTTGCCTTTTCAGAAGCTTGAACACGTGTTCAGCCTCAGGAAACAGTTGATGGCTGGATGACACTTGTTTTCTTTGAGTGAACATCACTTTTATCCTTGAACTGGAGAGCTCAGAGCTTCATGGATAGATCTGATACAAACTGCATTTCTAAAATTCTGAAAAGAGGATTGATCAGAAGTTCACAGAGTAATAAACATAATTCTGAAGGTTAATATATAAAATTAAAACAGTTTTATTCTGGACAGAGCTTCATGATGAGATGATTAAGAATGAAGTTGAACCTATCTTTAGAAAGTGGTTTTGTAAAGATATCAGCCCATTGATGGTCTGTATCAATAAATTTTAAGTTTAAGATTCCTTTCTGAATATAGTCCCTAATAAAATGATGTTTTATTTCTATATGCTTAGCCCTAGAATGCAAAATTGGATTTCTACTTAAGCAAATGGCAGAGGTGTTATCACAGAGGATAGGAATGTTACTCTCATATATCTGGAAGTCCTCAAGTTGACTTTTCATCCATAGCATTTGTGTGCTGCATCCAGCTGCTGCTATATATTCAGCTTCTGCTGTTGATAGAGCAATGGTGGATTGTCTTTTGCTGGACCAAGAGATCAAATTTTCTCCCATAAACTAGCAGCTTCCAGAAGTACTTTTACGTTCAACTCTGTCTCCAGCAAAGTCAGCATCACAGTAACCTACTAAGCTGTAATCACCAAATTTTCTATAAAACAAACCCAGATTAGTAGTACCTTTCAGATACTTGAAAATTCGCTTAACAGCTGTTAAGTGAGATTCTCTAGGATCGAATTGGAATCTTGCACAAATGCATACACTGAATAAAATATCAGGCCTTGAAGCTGTAAGATAAAGAAGAGAACCAATCATACCTCTGTAGACTTTATGTTCTATCTTTTTGCTTACCTCTTCTCTTTCCAGAATGCACGTGGGATGCATTGGAATCTTTGATGGCTTACATTCTGAGAGATCAAATTTCTTCAGAAGTTCTCTGACATATTTGCTCTGATGAATGTAAGTTCCTTCTGGGGTTTGGTTTATCTGAATGCCCAGAAAGAATTTCAGTTCCCCCATTAGGCTCATCTCAAATTCTGCATGCATACACTTAGCAAATTCTCTTCCCATAGAAGGTTTAGTACATCCAAATATAATATCATCAACATAAATCTGACAGACTAAAATTTCATTCTTAACTGTTTTACAGAATAAGGTTGTGTCCACCGTCCCTCTGGTGAATTCCTTTTCTAACAGGAAGTTACTTAGTCTTTCATACCAAGCTTTGGGAGCTTGTTTCAGACCATACAGTGACTTCTTTAGTTTGAAAACATATTCTGGATTTTTTGAACTTTCAAAACCAGGGGGTTGGTGCACATATACCTCTTCTTCTATATATCCATTTAAGAATGCACTCTTGACATCCATCTGATGCAGAGTGATGCCTTTATTAACAGCAAAAGAAATTAAAAGTCTGATAGATTCTAACCTGGCGAATGGAGCAAAGGTTTATATAGTCTATCCCCTCTTGCTGACTATAACCTTGTACTACCAATCGTGCCTTGTTTCTGATGACTTCACCTTGTTCATTCAGTTTGTTTCTGAACACCCATTTTGTTCCAATGACGTTGAATCCTTTTGGTTTAGGAACTAGATCCCATACGTCATTTCTTGTGAATTAATTCAGCTCCCCTTGCATTGCTAGAATCCATTCATTGTCCAGAAGTGATTCATCAATTGAGGATGGTTCAATCAAAGAGACAAGTCCCATGAGGGATTCTTCAGAGTTTCTGAAGCTGGCTCTTGTTCTGATTGGATCTTCCTTTCTTCCTAAGATAGTTTCTTCAGGGTGATCCACGTTGCTTCTGGATGGTCTTTTCTGAGGTGGATCAACAGAAGATGCTGGATTGCTTGCAGTGCCTCTTTCTGATGTTGATGGAGTGTCTCTGTTAAGAGCTTCTGATGACTTGTCTTCAGTACCTGTGAATTCAACTTCCATACCTGCAAGTAATTCATCCTGCTTTTACTTTTGAGAGTCAAGCTTGTCATTAAAACGAACACTGATTGATTCTTCCACAATCTGTGTTTCTGTATTGTATACTCTGTACCCTCTTGAGCGTTCAGAGTATCCTAACATAATACACTTTTATGCTTTAGAGTCAAACTTGTTCAAATAATTCTTAGTATTCAAAATAAAACAAGTACATCCAAATGGATGAAAATATGAAATGTTGAGCTTTCTGTTCTTCCACAATTCATATGGAGTCTTTTCCAGAATAGGTCTTATAGAGATTCTATTCTGAATGTAGCACGCTGTGTTTATTGCCTCTGCCCAGAAGATCTTAGCAACGTTAGTCTCGTTGATCATGGTTCTGGCCATTTCTTTCAATGTTCTGTTCTTTTGTTCTACAACTCCATTTTGCTGGGGAGTTCTAGGACAAGAGAAATCATGCAAAATGCCTTTGTCATTAATAAATGATTCAAAATTTTTGTTTTCAAACTCTCCACCATGATCACTTCTGACTTTGACGATTCTAAGATCCTTTTCATTCTAAACTTGGTTACAGAAGGTAACAAACACAGAGTGTGACTCGTCTTTGTGTCTTAAGAACTTTACCCATGTCCATCTGCTATAGTCATCTACGATTACTAACCCATACTTCTTGCCACTGACTGAAGCAGTTTTAATTGGTCCAAATAAGTCAATATGCAGAAGTTCTAATGGCTTAGAGGTGGAAACAACGTTTTTAGATTTAAAAGCAGGTTTTGCAAACTTGCCTTTCTGACATGCCTCACACAGAGCATCTGAATTGAACTTCAGGTTAGGAAGTCCTCTGACCAGATTGAGTTTGTTAATCTGAGATATTCTTCTCATACTAACATGCCCCAATCTTCTGTGCCAGATCTATTGCTCGTTGTTAACAGACAGAAGACACTTTACATTCTGACTTTTCAGTTCAGAAAGTTTGATTTTTTAAATGTTATTTCTCCTCTTTCCATTAAATAGGATAGTCCCATCTTTCTGACTAACAACTTTACATGAATTTTGATTAAAGATTATATCATAACCGTTATCACTTAATTGACTTATGGATAATAGGTTATGTATTAATCCATCTACTAATAAAACATTACTAATAGAGGAAAGATTTCCATTACCTACTATTCCAGAGCCAATGATCTTTCCCCTCTAATTGCCTCCAAAGCCTACGTGGCCTCCAGGCTTAAGTTACAGGCTTTGGAACATATTCCTTCTTCCCGTCATGTGTCGTGAGCAGCCAGAGTCCAGGTACCATGACTGGTGTTTCTGCTTTGCTGCTAAAGATATCTGCAACATGTATTATTTTATCCTTAGGTACCCATATTTTCTTGGGTCCTGATTTGTTAGTTTTACCAAAACTCTGGTTGAATTTTGGTTTGACAGAATAATTACTACTGGTATATTTAATGTCATGTGTGTGTCCATATACAAAGTGTGAATTAAGAGGAGTTCGTTTAATAACTAAATCCATGGCATTCTTTGGTGTAGGTACCTTACCTTGGTATCCTATTCCTTTTCTGCCGTTTCTTCTAACTCCATAGATCATTGAAGCCATTTTGCTTCTATCTATGCTTTTAGCTAGAAACTTCTAGAAGTTGTGATCATACTCCTTGATGATCTCATCAGCACTACTAGGAGTTTCAAGAATTGTTTCCTTCTGAGAATTTTGTAACATATTTTCTAATTTTGAAACTTTGTTTTTCAACTCAGAATTTTCCAATTTGAGACTCTCAGTTTTATCAGAGTCAGAAGCAAGATCCCTTTTCAGGTTTCTGAATTTGACTCTGATTTGCTGATATCGTTCCAGAATCTCATTGAGGCTTTCAGCTAGTTCAGCCTTAGTAAAATTAATAGCAAAGTCAGGAAATACCTCTTCTGTGTCTGATTCAGAGTCTGATTCATAAGCTTCACTGTCATCTGCTATGTTCGCCATGAGAGCTATGTTTTCTCTTTAATCATCTGATTTTGAGTCAGCTTCAGATGTATCAGAATCATCCCATGTGGCCATGAGACTTTTCTTCTTTTCCTTGCCAAACTTTCTTCTGGGCTTTTCCTTATGAAGCTTTGGGCAATCACTCTTGTAGTGTCCTTGCTCATTACATTCATAGCAGATGATGTCTTTGTTGTTTGGCTTTCTGCTTCCTGAAGAGCCTTCAGATCTTCTGTGTCCAGAGGAGGATTCTGACATTCTGTATCTGGAGGAGGATTCGTTCTTGTTCTCAGATCTTCAGAGATTCCTGAACTTTCTTTGCCTCTGCTTCCACAGTTGGTTCACCCTTCTGGAGAGGAGAGACAGTTCATCTTCTTCTAATGAGGACCCATCAGAGGTTTCTTCAACAGCCTGCAAAACCTTGGAGTCAGATTTTCTATTAGATTTTAAAGCTAATGGCTTACCTTGCTTTTGAGGTTCATCAGCTTCTAGCTCTATCTCGTGACTTCTGAGGGAGCTGACAAGTTCCTCCAGAGTGATTTTTTTGAGATCTTTAGCTATCTTCAGCGCTGTGACCATTGGCCTCCACTGTTTTGGCAAGCTTCTGATGATCTTCTTAACATGATCAGGAGTTGAATACCCTTTGTCCAGAACTTTGAGACCAGCAACCAGAATCTGAAATCTTGAGAACATTGTTTCAATAGATTCACTTTCCTACATCTTGAATGCCTCATACTTCTGAATGAGCGCAAGAGCTTTAGTTTCTTTAACTTGAAGGTTGCCTTCATGCGTCATTCTCAGAGAATCAAACATATTCTTTGCAGTGTCTCTGTTTGATATCTTTTCATATTCTGAGTAAGAGATAGCACTGAGAAGAATGGTTCTGGCTTTGTGATGATTTTTGAAATCACGCTTTTGTTGATCAGACATTGCTTTCCTGTCAATCTTCTGACCACTTGCATTCACTGGGTGCGTGTATCCATCTGTCACCATATCCCACAGATCAGCATCATGGGCTAGAAAGAAGCTTTCAATTCTGTCTTTCCAGTAATCAAAGTTCTCTCCATCAAAGACTGGAGGTTTGCCACTAAATTTGTCTCTTTCTTCATTGTTCTCATTGTTGATGTTTTGATGTGTTCCTGCCATAGTGTTTTTCAACGCTGGATCTTGTACTGACACGGTTAAGTGTTATAAACTCAGAACCAGGCGCTCTGATACCAATTGAAGATGTGAAAAACACAAGAAGGGGGGTTGAATTGTTAAAACTTGAAATAAAATGCAGACAACACGTTATTTTTATCCTGGTTCGTTTGATCTCAAACTACTCCAGTCCACCCGTCAAGGTGATTTCGCCTCTCTCCATCGAGGTCTTAATCCACTATATTCAACTGAATACAAAACTGCTTTAACAACTGCTAAAGCCTTCTTGAGTCTAAACCACGGACCAGTTTCTCAAGGAAATTCTCTCACAGAAAAATGAACAATTAAGTGTGTTTGATGTTTTCTAGGAAAACTATATATCACAACTGTGATAATACACAATATGCAGCTTAGATAAAACTAGATTGCTAATTCTATAGAATGAGCGGTTGAGAGCTTTAGCAAACTGATTTAGTGAGGACGAAGATGATTTTGACTTTTGGCGTGTATATGCGTGTAGAGTATTGTAGAGCATTAGCCATTTCACTTCTCACTGATTTGTTTAAATACTTCTTGGAATAGATACGTTGCAGTCCATAATTCCATTTCAATGCTCATTACGTTCTTTCCATTTTGAGAAGATCTTTGTCTTGGAATAAATCCGTTGGTAATTAATCTGCCTTGAATGCAGTAACGTTGATACTTCAGAATGTTCCGCGTAATGAAGATCATAGCGTTCTTGGCTTTAGCTTATTCTGGCGCTTATGAGTGCTGATGACATGATTAGGAGCTTGATCAGAATCAGATTATGTTGAGCGTAAATTCTGTTCATCAGACTTCAGCGTAGCACATGTACTGATCTTCTGATGCTGATGTTGATATTGATGTTCTGTTGCTGATTGCATCAGAGTTTCCTGTAAATACACAACATAATTTTTAAGTAGCATCTATGTCTCATATAAAACTCATAATATTTAATCTTGTATTTTGTTATCATCAAAACTCTAACTGAGGGTTGTAGAATCAAAGTATGTTCTACCAAATTATTCACAAAGGTTTTATACATAAGGGAATGCACATGCTTATGACTATAAAGTCAACAATACTATCCTTTTCCTTGGATTGGGGGGGGGGGCACAAGTATAACTTTTACTATTAACACAATAGCAAACATACATCACAAGTGTTGAGTATAATGGGGAAGGTAAAAATGCTTATCAAATAAAAGTTGTGACAAAAGATAGATTAAACAAACAAGTATGGTATCAATTTGGTTTAAAGGAGTTTACGACGGAAATGCATCCTTAAAGAGGAAGTAAACTCAAGGCAAATGGATAAACAATCAAGGGGATAAGTCATGAATCATGGATTATGGTTTTGAACAAGTTAAGATTAAACATCAATAAGTCAAATCCTAAACCTAATAAAATTAATTCTCTATGGTACAAATATACATAAGGGTCATGTTGTGAAACAACACTCATTAAAGACAAGGCATGGTTAATTATCAAGGGTTTATTCAAGAGATTTAACAAAATAAAGTCAAAGAAAAGGTTTTAAAATAAGAAAAAAGGACTTGTTTTGAATTAAATAAAAAAGGTTAAATAAATAATATTTTTGGTATTTTTTCCGATATTTATAAAATATAGGTAATAAACTAAGAGTGTGCAAAAAAATGTCTTAAAAAGAATTAATTTTCTTAGTCAAAAGAATGAAAATTGAAAAAATAAGTAAAAAAGGATGAAGAAAACAAATTTTAAAAAATAGGGGTGGGCACCAGCATGTTCGAACCCACTCCTGATAGGTTATAGGTGCGCGCTTCTTGCCACTGAGGTGGCTGTTTCATCCGATAATAAAACATGTTGCATTAAATATATTATAAACTAAGTTTTAAAAATTTTTAAGATGAACTTCATATTCTTCCTTGCTCCAGCAACAACAACACCATTTTTCAAAATTCCAACTCCTTTGTTTCTCAATCATTTTAAAAACTTTAAACACCAAAGTTGTTTTAAATTTCATCACGATTTCAACCATGCCATCCATTTTAACTAACACTCAAATATTAAAGAGAATTTATATTGGTACCAAAACAAAACCCTATTAGTTCAGAGACAAAATTCTCAACACACATACAATATAAATGAAAAATAATGATATGGTTAGCTTTAGGACATTGATATCTACATTTTATCTTTAGAAAGAAAACACAAATGATGCATGTATATGGATATCACGGTTCAAAAATTTTACCAAATTGGAGAAATTACAATGCATCTTCTATGGCCTTTCAGTGTAATGTGATGATTGATTAAGCTTCCTTGGACTTCCAGGAACCTATCTCAATTCTTACTTCATACTAAAAGTTGCTGAAACTCCTTGACCAAGTCAAGTTGCAATGGTGAAAAGTGAAAATGGTGTATGATGATGGAGTGATTATAGAGTTGTAATAGGTATTTGTATGAGTTCTATATGATGTATATGAGGTGTATAAATTGTTGGTTTGTGCATATATTTCAAGGTTTAAAGGATTCGAAGAAATGGCTTTCAAAACTAAAAAATTAGGAATTTTGGCCAATTCTGATTTGAGAGAGATTAAGGGGTGTTTTGGAGCTGTGAATTGGTTGTTATGAAGTGTAAATGAGCTCTATTTTTATAGGGAAAACTCATAGGTAATGAGATGAATTGGTTCTCAAGTTATCAAGTTATGGTTTTGGTTCAAAGGAAAATATCAAGTTATGTGAACTTCCATGGTTTCAATGCATAGTACAAAGAGTGGTTAGATGAAGAGACATTGTTTCCTTGATTCATGGTGGAGTGTTATCAGAATAAAGTAGAGGTTAGGATCAATACATGCTTTGTACAAAAAGCTTTCTTTTCAAGAATGGCAATGGTAACTTTCTTCCTTAAATGGAAAGTTATTTGGACAATAGCTTGTATCACTTGGATAATGGCTTGAAAGGTTGTGGAATCTTCTTATATTGGATAGATTTATAGTTACTATGGTATTCAAAGCAATATTATGTATCATGGCTTGGAGATTTGGTCTTAAAGTCACCACAAAAATGACTTGTAATGCAACTTTGATCACCCAGCTTCATAAATTTGAAACTTCTTGCTAAAGTATGATAAATTCATGCTCTTGGACATTTTGGAAAGGTTGAAACATTATTTACAACTTTCATGTTAAACACTTTTCTTGAATCAATTTGGATCATAGTGTAAATTTTTCATGAAGTTGGTCAATTTTTTAGGTCAGAACTGTTTGATTTTTTTTCTCTAAGTGTTGGTAGAAGTTCAGTTGCCCATAACTCTTAATTTGTGAATTTTTTGGAGATCAACCCTTATTAACAAAGTTGTATAACTTTTCATTCCCTACAACTTTCATGTTTAAAGTTTTCTTTGAATCAGCTTAGATCTTGGTGAAACTTGCTTGTAATGTTAGAGTTTTTTAAGTGTAAAAACACTTGAATTTTTCGAAGTGTTTAGAAATATTTAACTTTGGCTTTTGTTGAATTTTCTTTATTCTTTTGATTATTTATGCACAAGTTTGATAATTTTGAATTCTTTGATGACCCTATGATCCTTGAAGTCAATACTTGACCAAAAAGTCAAAGTTTGACTTTAGTGTGACAGTTGACTTTTCATTAATTTATTCTAATTATTTCACTATCAGTCAATTGTTTCTTTTAGAATGTCTTGAGTCATGTAATTAGGTCAAGATGGTGCATTTGAGTTATTTGAATCATTCCTCAAGCCATTAGGCCATGCACTGAGCCAAAAGTTAATGATTCACTTTAATTAAAACCTTAATTTGATCAAGAATTATATTGATGGAGATTTCTTGATTCAAAACCCTATTTGTCACAAAGAGCAAACATAACCTATTTTTGTATTTTGTTAGAGATGTAATGATTCATATGAAGTGGGATCTTGGGTAAAAAATTAGGGTACAACACAAATTAACCTTCTTGCACCAGTATCTTTGGAAGATTTAATCATGTTGAAACACAATATATGAGAATGGTGAGGAAGCAAATCATATAAATACAAGGTGAGTTACTTTTATTAATGAAAACCTTAACGGAAACGATAAATAAGTCAATGAAAGCATTATTAGACACAGATAAAATCTTCTTTAGTAACAGCATACCACCCAGTAAGAGAGACACACCCTTGTTCAACCTTTTCTCTTTTCAAAAATTTGACTGCTGAAAATGTTACAACATTTGAAATGACCTTCTCTATGCCATTGAAAATTATTTTTCTGAGATTGCATACAACACGGGGAGGAATCTAGTTTGAAACACCGACCAAACAATTACTACCAAAAATTCTCCCATAATGCAATTCCAAAAATACCCCCTTTCATACTCAAAATAACTTGCACCTCAAGTTATGATAAAATATTTCCCAAAGCTCCTTAGCCAAACCAAGCATGGGAGTGTCAGTATTCAATAACAAGATCATTGACATAATGATGACATACCCAATGACTTTGTTCTGCACGCAGAATAAAATCCTTGTACCTTGATTGCAGTAGAATGTTAAACTACAATGTCATGACATTAGGTTATACATTTCACCATTTTAGTAACCAACCCAATATAAAAAACATATTTCTTTAGAAATGTACCTAATCTTCAAGACATATTAATACTAAATTAATTCTAATCTCAGAGATCAGAAAATCCTCCAATGATACACTCTTCTTTAGACTTTGGCCAAGCTTTTTACTCCAAGACTCACAATCATTAAATATTCCATCTCTGAAACATCCGATGATTACATACTATAAACTCAAAATAATAAAATCCCTTCTTAAAATGATTTCTTGAGAGCTTCCTTATTCAGTGTTTCCTATCCCTTTAGAATGTTCCACACACTGGAGTAACAAATTGTTGTGATGATGTTCCAACATCTAGTTGAACATCAGTACCTTACTCAATGAATGCATCACTGATTTTGATCTTGAAATTACTAATAATACTTCTCTCAATAAAGTAACTTAGAAACATACCTTGTTCTCATTAAAGAAGATGATAAGACCCTCTGAGGACTTCACAAATAATAGATTCACTTTGTTAAAGGACACAAAAGGAAATCATATACACCTTTCTATCCACTAGGACCTTCACTTTGCATTGAACCAACCATATCCATAGAAAAGGTTCTAGAACTTTTGAAAATGTCTGATGTTGCACCTTATAGTGTGACATCTTGACTTCTTCTCTGTTTTTTTGTGATTCGCATTATGTTTGGTAAAACTAACTTAGCATGGATATGTTGGATGAAGATGTTCTATTAACTTGAGCAACATGTCAAATGTGATTTCCTATGTTATCTCCTTCGACATTGTGATTTTGTATAGCTGGAATTTTGGTTTTTTTTAGTTAGTTACAGGTGCAGAGTATTCTGTAAAATATTATGCTATCCTATGTAGTGCAGAGTTTGAAGATTAAAAATATTAAAGATGGTTTCGATGAGAATTGTTAGTTTCTAATTATGGAGATAATTTAGGAAACTAATGATTTATGTCCTATCTTTGAGGAGATAATGATGCAGCCCCTCTGTAATATCCAGCTGCATATGTGAAGCCCAAATCTAGTTCATTGAAGATAATAAATACAAGGCTTCAACCCTAGTATAAGTATGGAACTTACTGTGTATTTTTATTAGGTTTTGTGTGTTAGTTATGAGCCCCTTGATTATCATCTTGATAAAATAGTAGGACTTTGTTTTTGAGTTGTAAGTTTTGTTAGTCATTATAAAGCTTTTAAGCAGTGAATGATTATGTGTCTTTGAAGTGTGACTTCAGTTATTTTCTAAGTGTTTAGAATTGTTCAGTCACTGGTCTGTGATTGAAAGGGATTTGAGAAGAGTCTCATACCTAGCAGATTCTTAGGTTGAAGTTAATCAAGGGTAGTGATTAAGTGTGAAGTTTTAAATGGGGAGTTTAGCTTCAAATTGATACTATCTAGTTGATTTCGTCCCTGGCATGGTAGCTTCCAGAGTAGGTGTTGTTGTACATATAACTGGGTTAACAATCCTGTGTGATCTTTACTTTTCTGCACTTTATCATTTACCTTGTCATTGTGTGTTTGTTCAGAAAAAGGTGTCTCGATATCTCTTAGGACATATCAGATCTGAATACCATAATTTCAATTGGTATCAAAGCAGACATCCTGCTCTAACTCATGGTAAGATTCAGGGAAGATACTTTTTGGTACAATGGACAAGGAAGGTGGATTTATGAACATATCACCCATTCTTGATGGAACCAACTATTACTATTAGAAAGTTTGTGTGGAGACCTTTATAAAATTCGTAGATAGAGAAGCTTGGAAAGCTCTGGTCAAGTGATGGGATCAACCAATGGTTGTAGGTCTAGATAGGAAAGATACTAATGTTATGGGGGCTGAGGAAGACTGGGATTATAAATATGAAAGATCATTAGAGGGAAACTCCAAAGCATTGATATCCTTATTTAATGGAGTGGACAAGAACATCTTCAGGCTAATAAGTAATTGCACTATTTCCAAAGAAGCTTGGGAGATTTTAAATATTGCTCATGAAGGATCCTCCAAGGTGAAGATGTCTAAACTTCATCTTCTTACCAATTAGTTTGAAAACTTAATAATTAAGGAGGATGAAAGTATTCATGAATTTCATATGAATATTATTGAGATAGCCAATGCCTCAGGTTCCCTAGGGGAGAAGATGTTATAAGCCAAGCTGGTGAGAATGATTCTCATATCTATTCCAAATAGGTTTGACATGAAGGTGAATGCAATTGAAGAAGCTCAAGAAATAAACAACATATAGGTTGATGAGCTTAGGGGATCCCTACAAACCTTTGAGTTATAGATCAATGAAAGTTTTGAAAAGAAGAAGAGCATAGCCTTTGTCTCCAATACTGATGATCTAAAATATAAGTGTGACTTGGATACAATGAAAGGGATGTTCAATGCTATTGTGTTGCTTTTGGAAAACAATTCAACAAAGTGTTAAATATGGTTTATTGGAAATCAAGGTCAAATGTTAAGAAAAAGTCATTCTACATCTACAAAAATCAGGACCTTGGAGGAAGAGACAAAACTAATGACAAATCCAGCCAAGGAAGTAAAGTTCAGCGTTATGAATGTAAAGGGTTTGGTCACATAAGAAGTGAGTTCCCCACTTATCTCAAGAAGAATAAGAAAGGACATTCTATGTCTTGGTCAGAAGAATATTCTAAAAGTGATCATGAATAGGAAGGTGTCAAACAAGTCACAACCTTGAGTGGAATTTGTGAATCTGATAAAGACTTAGACTGTGAAGATTTATACTTTGAAGAACTTGGTGCTTCTTACAAGGAGTTGTGTCTCAAAAATCAATATATTGGTCAATTAGTAGAAGAGAAACAAAAAATAATTGCTCAGCTGGAGTTTGAAAAAGTGGAGCACTTATCTATCATCTCTTGTCTGGACGATGAAAAATTGGAGCACCTGTCCACCATCTCTGGTCTGAAGGGTGAAGTTTTCTTGATCAATTCACAACTTGATAACATGACCAAGTCTGAAAGAATGCTTAACAAACAATTTTGGTGTGCTTGATGAGATTCTTCAATCTAGAAAGAATGTTGGAAATGTTAAAGGCATTGGATATGTCAATGATTCTATGAAAAACAATGGTAAAAAGGCTGAAGTGAAGTTTGTTCATTCAAAGAAAGAACTAGAACATAATATGTCAAATAAAATGTTCCAACATCGGCATGGACAACAGAAAAATCACTCAGGATATAATGACTTTACTGTTGTAGATGAAATAAGTATTCTAATTGGGAAGGATGTTGTCAAGATCAAGGATCTTTGTTATGATAATCAAGTTGTAAAGAACAAAGGAGAAATTTCTGAAGTGAAGAGTGTACCTCAAAAGAACAAACAAAAGCAGAAGATGTTGAACCACATGTCTCAACATCAATAAAGACATCAGAAGAAGTACAATTGAGGCAGGAATCAGTAATGGATATGTTATTATGGAAGGTTTGGGCACTTAAAATCCTTCTGTTACAAATTATAAGGTGTGATGCGGTGGGAGAACTGACTTGAGGTTTTGCGTTTATGTTCGCAAATGTTTTGGTTTAGCAAGAGTCGCCACCGACTTTTTATTTTAACTAAAGGAAAGGTCAAAAAGCACAACAAAGTCCTTTGAGATTGTTTTTGGGTTCGGGGGGTAGATTATGAAAAGTGAAGGTGCTAGCACCCTTTTCATCAATGGTTTTCCATGGGCTCTTTGTTACTTGTTTTAGATCACTTGCTTTTGCTTTTCAATTGTTTGAAATGGTGCTTTTGTGTGTGTGGTTTTGAAAGTATTTTGAAAAGAGGCCTTTGTTTAGGCAACCTTTGTAATGATTCTTGTTTGAATATATACAAAGGTGTTTGTCTTTTGAAAAATGTTTCAATGTTTGAAAGTTTGTTTTGGGAAATGTTTTAAAATTGTGTTGTAATATGTTTTTGAAAATAACAAGGATGTTTGCAAGTTTTGATCAAGTAACTAGGAGCATCTACCTACCTACTCAAAAGTCTTTCCTACACATTTTTAACCCTTTTACATTGCTGTTTTACCATTGTATTTGGTAAACAACCTTGTATTTGGATGTTTAACGGGACAGGCGCGGGTCATCGTATGACCATGATAGTAATTGTGCTAAGTATCTTTAGCAAGTTTTTGTTTGAGGGACTAGATCATTTTGTATAGGCAACCAAGATAGCGTCATCGAGGGACTATGATCTTTTGTTTTGTTTTTATTTTGCCAAGATACCTAGAATGCATACCATGACCATTTTAAAGGCAACAAGTGGATGAAACCCTAGGGGTGCTTTGTGCATTGTGTTGTCATTTTTTATACATTTTTGTCTTGTATTAGTCTTGCTATTTGTTTTGATTTTTGGTCTTACATACAAACCCTAATCTTTCTATCATGCATATTTGAAAGTTATAAAGTGCGTAAAAGTAAATCTATGACTATTACAACATTGATATGGGGAGGGGGATACAAGTTTGAATAGGGGGGTATTTGCAAGAAAATAAAAGCCCTAAATCAACTATTACAACCAAATTGAATTTATTTGCATAAATAAATAAATAGACAATATTTAAATAAGCAATTAAATATAAATGTGAAAAAATGATTTTTGTATTATTTTTATGTATGTAAAAATAAATAATTTAATGTATAAAAAAAAAAGATTATTTTTATTAAGGGTGGAAACCCTAATTTGTTTTAAGAAAATAGATATATTATGTATTATTTATTTATGTACAAGAAAAACAAAATAAAATATATACAAAATGTTAAAAAAATTAAATGTGTGAGAAAATATTATTTAAGTGTATATATAATTTAAAATATATATATATATATATATATATATATATATATATATATATATATATATATATATATATATATATATATATATATATATATATATATATATATATATATATATATATATATATATATATATATATATATATATATATATATATATATATATATATATATATATATATATATATATATATATATATATATATATATATATATATATATATATATATATATATATATATATATATATATATATAATATTTTTATATTATTTACAAGTTTTTATTTTAAGAAAATAAAAGTATATTATTTAATAATTATTTCTATGTCCAAAAAATAATAAAAATAAAATGTGAAAATTTAAGAAAATATTTTTGATATATTTTAATGTTTAAAAAAATAAATAAAAGTCAGAAACTTAAAAGAAAATGAAAAATATGGAAAAATAAACAAATGGGCCAGGGGGGGTTAACAACAAGCCTAGGGGTGCAAACAGTCATGCCAAGCCAAGCCCAGCCCAGATGGCCTTCATCCCTGACCTTGTGACAAGAAATACGCGCGCCCTGTATTCAAAACTGGAAATCCTGCATACGTGCTCAAAAGAAAAAACTTGCAACATGAAAGTTATAGAGCATAATCACACGATTCTAACCATATAAAAAACGTAACCTAACTCTCAAAGACCAGAGAGAATTTCTCTGGCCCTAATTTCTAACCTAGTTTTTTCAGAAAGTTCATCATTCAAATTCTCCCAGCTCAGTTAATTTAAATGAATTCTATGCATATGTACAACTCAATGGCAATGAGTACTACATTTTTTATTCACAAACCTAAGCCTAATGATTCCTAAATAGAGAGATAGAAGTTTGAACTTTACCTGTTTCAGTCAAGCTCGAGTATGGCAATGTAGGGGTTTTAAGCGAGGCCTGAGATGCTTGTGAACTTGCTTGAAGTTCCTTTGAGCTTTCCCAATGCCTAGCTAGCGTTGAACTTGCCTGAATAAGCTTGTAGAAGTCAACCTGCACAGTCAAAATTCAAAAATGGTGAAGTGTGTAAATGGAGTTACAATCACTTGGGAATGGTTGGGATAGTTTAGGTAGGTTGTATGGAGTGTGTTGGAACTGGTTGCAAGCAAAACGCACGAGTGGATTTTGTTTTGGAGATCAAAATGCAGAACTTGCCCTGTTTTACAAGAAAATGTGATTTTTGTGTTTTGGAAGGTTTGAGGATTGGCTAGCTCGTGTTTCTGGCTTTAGGCAATGTGTAAAAGTTTTTTGAAATGTTTACAACACTTGGTTATATCAGATTGCAAAGTTATTGACCTTTTGCAAGGTTTCTTGGTTTTGAAGCAAAAGTGAGAAGTGACCATGCTATTTCCTGTACAGGCCTCCTTCTTAGCTGCACAAAGTTGTTGTACTTTGCCCTAAGTTTGTGGAGTTGGTTTGCTGCAAAAGATTGGGTGTATGGCTCAAGATAATCAAATTGACATAAAGCCAACTTTATCAAAGTGGCAACGTTGCCTTTTTTCCATTTTTAGATTAATTCAATGTGTAAACCTCTAAAGCTCAGATCAAAGCCTTAATCCATTGAGTTAGAATTCAAATTTTGAGTGTGGAAGGGTTTAAGGACCTGTAAACAAGTACAAGCAAGGCTGGACATAAATTGCAACTTGTAGCAACATGAAAAATGCCATGAACCAAAGTGACATTTTTCCAAATTCAAACCTTCGATTCTCCCTAACCACAAAGGATCTTGGAGAGTTCTTGGACATTTTGGAAAGCTTGTAACATGCTATACAATCCATCTATGAAATGCATTCTGAGATTCCAATTGGAACTAGGTGAAACATTTCCATGAAGATAGGTCAAAATCCTGCCTAAACTAGGGCAAAATTTCACTAAGTTAAAAGTTTCATGGACCCTTGTTCATAAAATCATAACTTGAGATCCAAGCTTGTTTTGGGAAAACTTTGTGAAACAAATTTGTATATTTTGTGGAGTACTACAAATTTCATGTTGAAAGTTTTGTTTGAATCCAATTGCATCATGGTGAAAAAGTTGGGCAAATTTGGAAAAAAATAAGAAATTTTCATAACTTAGAAAATTTCTAAGTTATGAAAATTTTCCATTTTAAACCCTAATTTGCAAAATTAGGTTTCTTGGTGAACAAGTTTCATGTTTTGACACATCTTGATGAAAAATAACCCTTGGCACTTGATTTTAACCAAAAAAGTAAAAGTTTGACTTTTCAGTGTACAGTTGATTTTTGATCAGTTGACTGGAAAATTCATTTGTCAATCCAATGCTTTTGAGATCTTTTGAACCTTGTGAATAGGTGAAGATGATGCCATTGAGTCCTTGAATCCATGCTTGAATCCAATTTGCCATTGGCTAGGTAAAAAATCAGAAATTGCCCTTTTATAGTCAAAACCCTAAAAATGACCATTTTGACCTTTTGATGATCTGATCAAATTTATTGAGGAGTTGTGGTCCAAACTGGATCAAATGGTTCATATGAGTCTATAATGTTGATATGGATAAAAAATTAAGAGGTTTGACTGTAAATTGGCCACAGTTGACTTTTTTCCAATATAGTTGATTTTTAGGTCAACTGTCCAATTGACTGACAAAAATTTGATTCAAAGCTTGAAACTTGGTATGGGAAATCTTATAATGTCCAACATGAAGTTTAAAAGTCATATTAGGCATTGGAAGTCCAAAAATCCCTGTGCAATCTCAAACCCTAATTTCAGGTCAACAGTGCAAGGAGATGTCTTGAGCAAAGCAAACCATAATCCTGTCTCGAGTCCAAAGAGTCTTGTGAGGGGAAAAGTTGATAAAATGAGAGGGAAAATTTTAGGGTACAACAGCTGCCCTTGTTCAATCTTCTTTAACCTAAAGAGTTAGATTGACGAGTTTGCCTTTCGTGACTCAAAGGTAAAAGATGATTGGACACTAGAGTGCCCGTAAATTTACACTCGTCAAAGTGTAGTTGAAGAAATGGGCTTAAAGATGCCATTTGGAGATGATTGAATCTTGTCGGAGATGGGCTTAAAGATGACATCCAAGAATCTTTGTTGAAAATCAAGAGAATGAACATCAGAATGGTATCCATATCTGGAACATATCTGAGTTGTATTTGGAGATTGGATTTGTATGAGCAAGGGAATAGCATCCATGTCTGGAGCGTATCCAAGATGTAAATGTATTTGAATCTGAATTCTGAATAGGCGACCGAAGGGAATCCGTGTCTGGAGCAACTCTGGGCTGGGGAAAAAGTCAGAATAAGTGATAGCATGGCAACCGTGTTTGTAGCGTATCTGGACTGTATCTGAATCTTGTATTTGAATAAGCGACAGAATAGCATCCGTGTCTGGAGCATCTCTAAGCTGTTTTATGAGCTTTAAATCTGAATAAGCAATAGAATAACATCCATGTCTAGAGATTCTCTGAGCTGTTTTCTGAGAGAAAATCTGAATAAGCAATAGAATAACATCCATGGTGGAGCATCTCTAAGCTATTTTCTGAAAGGAAATCTGAATAAGAAATATAATAGAATCCGTGTCTGGAGCATCTCTAAGCTATTTTCTGAGCTTTAAATCTGAATAATCAATAGAATAGCATCAGTGTTTGGAGCATCTCTAAGCTGTTTCCCGAGAGAAAATCTGAATAAGCAATAGAATAGCATCCATGTCTGGAGCATCTCTAAGCTGTTTTCTGAAAGGAAATCTGAATAAGCGAAAGAATACGATTCGTGTCTGGAGCATCTCTAAGCTGTTTTCTGAGCTTTAAATCTGAATAAGCAATAGAATAGCATCCTTCGCTGGAGCATCTCTAAGCTGTTTTCTGATTGTTGAATTGGTAGCTTGTTAATCTTATCTTAAAAAGGGTAAAATGTTAGCTAAAACACAAAGTTATGTTGCATGAAATGTATGATGCAATATATGTGTTTTATCGATGTTTATGATATATGAATGTAATGTATGCGCATGCAAGCTGATTAGCTGTCTTGTGGAGGAAAATAAATCCTTGATAGCTGAAGATAATAAATTCCTTGACTGCTGTCGGGGAAAATAAATCCTTGACCCCTGTTGGAGATTCAAAATCTTTGATTGCTGAGGATGAGAAATCCTTGGACCACTGCGGGGATAGAAAATCCTTGGAAACTCGTGGGGATTATCAAAACTTTGACAACTTCTGTAGGGATGTGAGAATCCTTCCTGAATTTCCTGGGGATATAGAGATCCTTCAAGTCTGCTGAGAAACCTGCCTGGGGAATCCTGAGAACTTTGATGACTATGGCTGGAGATTACACAATGGGAATCCTTGCTCGGCTGGGGAATAAGGAAACTCTGATGACCTCTACTGGGGATTAGATGAAAGAAAACCTTGATCTGCTGGAGAATAAGGAAGACTTTGATGGCTTCTATGGAGAAATAAGAATGAGAAACTTCGATCTCATGGGGAAATGAAACCTTGGTTGCTTTACTGGAGAAGTGAGAATGAGAATCTTTGATTTGCAGGGGATTTTATAAAATTATGACAAACTCGTGTTAGGGAGTCATGAAGGCTCTGGAAACTTCACTGGGGGATCCAGACTGAGAATCTTCAATCTGCTAGGGGAAAATAAATCCCTGGGGACTTCAAATTGGAGAGTTAAGAATGAGAATCCTTATTCTGTTGAGGAGTAAAAAACTCTGTGGGGATTAGCTATACTGCTGAAGAGTAGCTATCCTGCTGGAAAGTAAGTTCAAGACTCTCTGGGGGAAAAGGCTTATTCATGTTTGGAAAAAGTTCAGGAGTTTGGGTTGTATGCAAATCTATTGGGGAATTATCCTTAGTTGGGGATAAAAGTTAACTGTTATCTCGTTGATTCTCAGATTTTAAAATAACTTGTTGGGGAATCTGGGGAAAACTAAATGGTTTCCGCTGTAGATTGATAGTTGGAATTTTGACTCTGTTGGGGAAGAAGGTTTCATCTTCGCTGGGGATTTATGACCCAAAGTTTTTGCTCCGCTGAGGATTCGGAGTTTGAAGTTTAACTCTGATGGTGGATTAAAGGTTTGAAAATATGACTCCGCTGAGGATTGGAAGTTTGGAGTTTGGAATCTGGAGAGGATTTTGAAATTTAATTCCGCTGGAGATATGTATTTCAAGGTTGTAGCTCCGCTGGGGATCTAGATGATGTACTGCAAGGGATTTCTCTTGGAATAGCCTAAAGACGTTTTCCTATCCTTTCAACCTGTCTGTAATTATTCTTTCACATTTTGTTTATTTGTAAACAAGGATTATATTCAAATGCATATGCTCATTTAATAAACCATTGGGCGTTTTCAAATAAAACACAAGTGTAAAGAAAAAGAAAAGGCAAACAGTTTTCTGCACTTTGAAGCATCTTTGTATTAACTTTGTATAAGTATTTTGTACAAAGGAGACAGACATCCTAGTAAGAGAATGTTGTCATAAAAAACTGAGAAAAATTTATACAAAGAAAGGTGGTTATGTGTAAAAATTCCATGGGGTTCCCATTCTGCTATAGCCTTCGTAACTCTGAGTATCTTGTCCATTCATAACTTCATCCGACGATGATTGGATTGATCAGGATCCAGGAGCTTGTCTGGTGAAGAGATTATCCTTAAAGTGATCCGACGAGACATAGTCATACACTTTAGTTCCATAACTTTTGCCTAGAACGCCCTTTCGGGTTTTCAGTCCACCGGGAAACCCTTTTTTTCCAAGTCGCCCTTTCGAGTTTTCAACTTGCCGGGTGTACATATTTTTTTATTTATCCCAAATTTTTGCCTGAACCGCCCTTCCTGGTTTTCGATTAACTGGGATGCCCATTTTTTCCCAAGTCGCCCTTTCGGGTTTTCAACTTGTCGGGTCGTTTATGCGTAGCATCTTTTGACTATGTATGCGTTTGCAGGGTGCAGCAGGTCATCGCCGTCCATGGTGGTTAAGATCATTGCCCCACCAGAAAAGATGTTTTTAATCACAAATGGTCCTTCATAGGTAGGAGTCAATTTTCCCCTGGGATCACCTTGCGGCAAGATGATCTGCTTGATTACAAGGTCCCCGACTTGATATACCTAGCGCCTGACTTTCTTGTTGAATGCCTGGATCATCTGTTTTTGATACGTCTGACCATGACAAACAGCAGTAAGTCGTTTCTCATCAATCAAGTTAAGTTGATCAAGCCAGGTCTGAATCCAATCGTCTTCACTAAAACCAGCATCCTTCATGATTCTCAAGGATGGAATCTGAACCTCGATAGGTCAAATAGCTTCCATGCCGCATACCAAAAAATAGGGTGTTTCCCCAGTTGATGTTCGTGCCGTGGTACGGTACCCATGCAGGGCAAACGGTAACATCTCATGCCAGTCCTTGTAGGTTACTGTCATCTTTTGTATGATCTTCTTGATATTTTTGTTCGCAGCTTCGACAACACCGTTCATCTTCGGTCGATAGGGAGATGAATTATGATGTTGAATCTAGAACTGCTCGCACAGAGCGGTGATCATAGTGTTGTTCAGGTTTGTACCGTTGTCAGTGATGATCCTGTCGGGGATACCATACCGGAAAATGAGGTTCTGCTTGATGAAGCGGGAAACCACATTCTTTGTAACGGATGCGAAGGAAGCAGCTTCGACCCACTTGGTGAAGTAATCAATGGCCACCAGGATGAATCGGTGTCCATTGGATGTTGTAGGCTTGATCTCTCCAATCATGTCGATTCCCCACATCGCGAATGTCCAAGGAGCTGTTAAGACATTGAGAGGAACTGGAGGTATATGTACCTTGTCAACGTAGACTTGACATTTGTGACAAGTACGGGAATGTTGATGGCAATCAGCTTCCATGGTAGACTAATAGTAGCCTGCCCATAGAATCTTCTTACCCATCATATGTCCGCTTGAGTGAGTGCCAAAGGTACCATTGTGCAGTTCAGTCATGATCTGTTCAGCTTCAACCTTGTCCATACAATGGAGTAGAATGCAATCATGATTGCGCTTGTATAGGATACCATTGCTCAGGAAGAACTTAACTGAGAACCTCCTTAATGACTTTTTGTCGTTGACTGAAGCTCCTTCAGGGTATTCTTGTGCTTCGAGATACCTTTTGACGTCATGAAACCACGGCCGTTCCACTACTTCTTCGGTATTAATCCCGTGACAATGTGAAGGTTCATCCATCCTTTCAATGGTGATTTGAGGAACCTCATTATCCCAATTAAGTTTAAACATGGATGACATCGTAGCTAGAGCATCCGCTAGCTGATTCTCTTCTCGCGGGAAGTGCTCGAAGGTAATCTGCTCGAAATGTGGTAACAATGTCAAGACATGTTCTTTGTAAGGGATGGGGTTTGGATGTTTAGTATCCCACTCTCCTTTGATTTGACTGATAACCAAAGCTGAGTCCCCAAATACAATCAAAGATTTGATTCCCAAGTCTATAGTAGCCTTGAGACCAAAGATACAAGCTTCATACTCGGCCATGTTGTTGGTGCAGCTGAAGCAGAGTCTGCCAGTGAAAGGTGTATGGAAACCTTTTGGAGAGATAAGTACTGTGCCGATACCGTTGCCAAGTGCGTTGGAGGCACCATCAAAGTATAGGGTCCATCGAGATCCTTGTTCAGGTCCGTCATACCGTCTGTTCTCTTCAATGTTGCTCAAAGTCATGATATCCTTGTCGGGGAAGTTGAACCTCATGGATTAGTAATCCCTGACAGCTTGATGGGCCAGATGATCGGCTAGCACACTCCCCTTTATAGCTTTTTGGGTCGTGTACTGTATATCATACTCAGTCAGGATCATCTGCCATCTAGCGATTCTTCCGGATAGAGTAGGCTTTTCAAAGATGTACTTGATCAGATCCATCTTAGAGATCAGCAAAGTGGTATGTGTCAACATATACTGCTTTAGCCGGCCAGCAGCCCATACCAAAGCGCAGCATTTTCTCGAGCAGTGAGTATCGGGTCTCACAGTCGGTAAACTTTTTGCTAAGGTAATAAATGACATGCTCTTTTCGGCCAGACTCGTCATGTTGGCCCAGTACGCACCCCATTGAATTCTCCAGGACAGTCAGATACATGATTAGTGGCCTTCCTTCGACGGGTGGCATCAAGATAGGAGGTTCCAGCAAATACTCCTTGATTTTATCGAAAGCAACTTGACAGTCATCATTCCATTTAACCACCTGATCTTTATTCAACAGCTTGAAGATTGGTTCACAGGTAGATGTTAGGTGAGAGATGAACCTTGCAATGTAGTTAAGTCGTCCCAAGAAACCTCTGACCTCCTTCTCAGTGCGAGGGACAAGCATTTCTTGTATAGCTTTGACTTTGGCAGGATCAACCTCGATGCCTTTGTTACTGACGATGAATCCCAAGAGTTTATCGGACCTGACTTCGAAAGTGCACTTGTTAGGGTTCAGTCTGAGCTTGTACTCTTTCAACCTGACAAACAGCTTTTGCAGATGGTCAAGGTGTTCTTCTTCAGTTTGTGAACGGGCTATCATGTCGTCTACGTAGACCTCTATCTCATGATGTATCATATCATGAAACAAAGCCACCATGGCGCGTTGATAGGTTTCCCCGACATTCTTCAGTCTGAATGACATCACTTTATAACAGAACGTACCCCACTGTGTAACAAAAGTAGTTTTCTCCATGTCTTCAGGGGCCATTTTGATCTGGTTGTACCCTAAAAATCCATCCATGAAAGAAAATGCCTTGTGCTGAGCTGTATTGTCGACCAAGATGTCAATGTGCGGTAGTGGAAAGTCATCTTTAGGGCTAGCCCTATTTAAGTCTCTGTAATCCACACACATTCTGACTTTGCCGTCCTTCTTAGGCACGGGCACAATGTTAGCAAACCATTGTGGATAGGAAGTAACAATAAGAAATCCAGCGTTGCATTGCTTCATAACTTCAGCTTTGATCTTATCAGACATGTCGGGCCTCATGCGGCGAACTTTATGTTTAACTGGTGGACAGTCTTCTCTTGTAGGGAGATGGTGAACCACAATATCTGTATCAAGTCCTGGCATGTCTTTGTAGGACCAGGCGAAGATCTCAACATATTCATTCAACAGTTGATCTAAGTGCTCCTTGACACTTGGCTCTAGGTTGGCACCGACTCTAACTTATTTTCTGTCTTCCCATGTTCCCAATTTGATAGTCTCTAACAACTCCTCGTGAGGTAGAATAGCCCTTTCTTCCTGTTGTAGCAGTCTAGCCAATTCTCCAGGCACTTCACAGTCTTCATCACCTTCGTACTCGGCATGGTAGACCAGATCTTCAGAGTCACTAAAGGCTATAGCAGAATTGTTACCCATGGAACCCGGAGTGGATGGGTACATGCATTTGTGAGTGTGGGTGTGTGTAAGGGATAGCCACCTTTAAACAAATAAAATGTAAAAAGAAAGAAAATGAACACAAAAGTTTATATATGAAAACGTCCATGATTCATTAAAATGGAATATGAAGATGAAAAATCAAACCCTTACAAATGGACCTATATGCCTCGGGTAAGGCACAAGGTTAAAAGTGTACGAATTGTTCAAGAATTATTACAAACCAACAGAAATGTTTGAAAGATAAATTACTGATTGATGAAAGTAATGGGAATAAAGTCCTTTGCCTCCCAATTGCACAAGCCTCCTTCAACGGTAGGGAAAATCCAGTCTTCCAGATTGCTCTCCTCTTCACCATCCTCCAAAGCATTGACTCCATGATGAGTGATCTTCACCGGTGGTCCTCCAGACCGGGAGCGACGCACGGCCTTTTGAGCAGAAGCAGTGAAACCTAAGCCGAATTTATCAGACTTGAATGGAAAATCGGGAAGCTGCCCCCAGATTGTGCTTCCTCCTTCTTCAATCATAGCCTTTACATCTTTGAGTGACAACATCCGAGGCAGAGGTTGGGTAATCATGGGTACATAAGGCACTGCCGCAATCTCCTGAGCTACCTCTTCAAAATGCTGAAAGGGGGTTTCGATGAATTCACCATCCAATTCCATATAGCAGAAAGAATTAAGATGGCTTATCATGTATTCCTCCTCACCGAGAACAGTTTCAATTTTCCCCTGGACAGGGTACTTGAGCTTTTGATGTAGAGTTGAAGTAACGGCACCATCATGATGAATCCAGGGTCTTCCCACCATGTAAGAATAGGAGGGACAGATGTCCATGACATAGAATGTGGAATTGAAAGTTCCAGTACCCACTTTAATCGGGATGTCCACCTCCCTGTGAACCATCCGTTTAGAACCATCAAAGGCTCTGACAATGATGTTGTTGGGCTTCAAAGTTAGACCTTCACAATCTATCCTATCCAATGCCTTCTTTGGTAAGACATCCAGCGATGAACCAGTGTCTACCAGAATGTGTGCTAGAGTAGTCCCTCTGCATTCTACCGAGACATGCAAAGCATCATTATGCTTTCTCCCTTTGATTGTTAGATCATCGTCAAAGAATCCTAGACCGTTGTTTGCTGTTAGGCTAGCTACACACTCCTGGAACTTGTCCGCGGAGGTTTCCTGGGGCACATGGGCCATCTTCAAGAATTGATTAGGGCTTTGGCATGAGCTTCCGAACAAAGCAATAGGGCCAACATAGATATTTTTGAGGGGGTTTGCCCCAGTTGCTCCACAACATTATAATCACTTTTCTTGATTATTTTCAAAATCTCTTCCATTTCTTTTTGAGAGGTTTCAGGGATGATCTACGGCTGAGCCCTCGTCCTGACAGGCTCTTCTTGGATCCCTTTCCCTCTATCATTAGCAGCAGTAGAGGGGACAACTTCAGGAGTCACAACTTCTTCAATAATTGGAGTTATTGCGGATATGTTAACGGACGCAGGGGTAACCTTAGGAGCAGCTGAGGGTCGGAAGATTGCCCTTGGAGGAGTAATCTCTGGAGATAAAATTCTTCCACTGCGGGTGATTTTACTCGTTCCGGCAATGTTTCCAATGTCGGAAGTCTCTTCATCAGAACTCTCTTCAGTTGATTCTATTTTCTTAACACCGTGGTAGAAGATCTCTCCCCCATAGTTCCACGGTATTAATTTGTTTGACTTGTACGGGATAGGCCCCGACATGGTTATCTTCAAAGGTACAATCTTCGGATCGGATGTAATCTTAACAGGTCTTTTGGAGACCTTGGAAAGATTGGTGGATATGGTAATTATTGAAATATCATTGACAGGAGTCGGTGTAACAAGAGTCTTTTCAAAAAGGATTTCTTGGTTATCCATTAGGCGTTGGATGCCTAACTTCAACAGCGAACAGTCGGTTGGTAAGGAGGAACAAATGCAACAATCTTCTTCACATCCTGGGAAAATCCCAGCCTTCAGCAAATTCAACTTGATTATCGGTAGAGGAGTCATCAAATCATCAACAGTAGCAACAAAAAGATCTTCTTCAACAACATGGACATTGTGACCATGTTTTGGCATCGGAGCAGATATCACGTTAGGCTTTTCAGGGGCGTCGAATTCAACTTCTTTAGCATCTATCAAATCCTGAATCTTATTTATGAGGGCCCAACAATTGTTGGTGTCATGCCCCAGGCTGTCTGAATGATAAGCACACTTGGCATTCGGATGGTAGTGTGGTGATGAAGTGTTAGGGTTTTTAGGAGCCTCCCTCAAACTGAGAAGGTTTAACTTCAAAAGATGAGGGAGAACCTGAGCAGGTGTCATATTGATCCGGGTGTATTGCCGTGCAGGCCTTTCCACTCTTGCTTGGTTGGTTCTGGGTTGATTGCTTTGAGGCTGAGCAGCTGTAGACTTCTGAATCATTACGGCCCCCACCGCTGGCCGGAGCTCAACTCTTCCTTGACTTCTTTGAGAGTAGACAGCTGATAGCTCTTTCTTTGATGGAAAGGTCTTCTTGATGGCAGTGGAAGTAGATGCATCCTTTTGAATTTTTCTGCTGTTGATGCCGACTTCAACTCTCTCACCGGTTAGAATTAACTCGGTGAAACCCGCAGATGAACTTCCAATCAGGTGATTGAAAAAGGGGCCTGACAGTGTACCCAAGAACATATCTACCAACTCTCTCTCAGCAGAGGTGGTTGTACTCGCCCCGCCAAGTCTCTCCATTTCCGGGCATACTCTTTGAAACCTTCGTTTGATACAATGCCATACTCTGTAATTTAGTACGGGTTGGTGCTAAATCCGCATTATATTGATATTGTCTGTAGAAGGCAGCAGCCAAATCCTCCCAATTGTGCACATCAGATCTCTCTAGCTGGTAAAACCAATCTAACTGCGTCCCCAAAAGACTGTCTTGGAAGAAATGAACCCACAGATCCTTATCAGAAGAATGAGGTTGAATTTTTCTGACGTAAGAACGCAAATGCATCTTTGGACAAGACAAACCATCGTATTTAGCAAAAAGAGGCACCTTGAATTTAGGGGGAATGATAATCCCAGCAACCAGCCCTAATTCTTCAAAGTCCATCCCAGGCACTATTTGTACCTCCATAGCTACCAGACGCTCTTCTATATTCTTATACTTGTCGTCTACAGGAGGGTATTGCTGCTCAGAATAGTCTTCATCCTCTTTATCTTCTTCTTCCTCAGACTCAGACTGCACGAAAGTTCCTTTACCTTCATCAGATGTTGAGGGGAAATCCAGGACCCTTCTAGCTTGGCCTTCAAATCTTCTTCCCAAGGTAGCCACACCAACCCTCTTCTTTTTCTTTTTCTCCTTTTCCTTTTCTAGTAGACCTTTGAGCTCCTCCTGATCCTTTGCCAAGGTCATGAGTAGCTGTTGGAACTGTGAATTATGCGCTTGTAAGTCTTTGACCGTCTGCTCTATATCCATCTTGCTGAAATAAACAGCAGAGAGATAAGGAAACTTGGTGTGAAGACCTGCTTATGCATATGATGAATGATGTGTATTCATGTAATGCATTCAAGGATTCATAAATTCATAGTTTTTTTAAACATAAAGGAACACACATCATATTGATAAGATAGAATTTGTTAGTACATAAATGCCCCATGGGCAAAACAATACAAAATTCTAATGTAAAAAGACGTTGCGCATCCTCTTCGGTGCAATGTAAGTGTTGAGAGTCTGCTCTTCGTGAATTTGACGAGTAAGTTCTAAAACCTTCTTCTCACTGGCGTAGAATTGGGCTTCAGACGTATCGCGTTCTCCCTTGAGCTGTATCCAACTCCTTTGCAAATCTTCAAGTGATGTTTGCGTGTCAGGATGTAGGAGGGTGTATGGAACCTCTCCTTCCATAACAGGCTCTTTGATCACAGGAAGTATGTAGGGGTAAGGCATCATAAGACTTTGGGCGCGGGTTCGTACCCACTTGAGGTAAGGCTCAAGGGGGATGGAATTCTTGTGTCCCAAAGTCTTACTGTCCACTTTGTTGGGCATTCTCCAAGCTCAGATAAACCTTTGTCAAAGTCCTTGATCATCGCTTTCGAAGTCAAAAACCAAGCCTGGAATCAGCATGTCATGAGGGACATCCCTTAGGGCATACCCAAATTGTCTTAGAGCCAGGCAGGGGTTGTAGGTAATGCCTCCCCTGATGCCTAATAGAGGGACATTAGGGAATTCCCCCTAACGATCAATGATGATAACATTTTCTCTGGATTGAGAACACCAATGAACATCTGAATGTGTAAGAGTCATCAATCATTGTGACCACCTCAAGCCTTGCTCATTCTTCAAGACTGACTGGGGGAGGTGAGAAATAAACCACCTTGCTAAAAGAGGATTACAGCACATGAGAACACCTCTTTTCCTCATTGTTCGTGTGTGAAATGAGTGGAGGATATCCCCAAGAAATGTAGGCACCGGGTTGCGAGCCATGAAGATTTTGACAGCACTGACATCTATAAGCTGGTCAGGGTTTGGGAACAAGACCAACCCATAGATGAGAAGAGCTATAATCTCCTCAAAAGCTTGTAAGTCCAATGAATTCCAGCAGCTTTGGGCCTTCTCAAAAAGAAATTTTGACAAGAAACCCTTGACACCACTTCTGGTTTCCCAATGGCCTATGATATCAGATGGTTGCAAGTGTAGGGCTTGAGCAACATCTTCAGGCTTTGGATCTCTTTCCGTACCGTTGTAGGGTAGTTGATGGAGAATAGGAATCCTCAGAAGTTGAGAAAATTCCTCCAAAGTAAGCACAAGCTGGTAATCAGGAAATGTGAAGCAGTGGTAAAAGGGGTCAAAGAACTGGAAGAGAACTTTCACCATGTCTTCCTCAGTGTTGGTGTTGACTAAGTTGAGAAGACGACCATGCCTCTTTGTGAATGGAGAGTTCTTAGGAATCCTTGAATCTAGCTCCTTGAGTTGAGGAGGAATTCTTACAAGGTTGACTTGAATAGTTTTCCTGCGAAGTGAATCCATTACCTACAAAACAGGAACAAAGATGAAGATCCAAATTCTTGAAATGGTTAGTGGATGCACATGATGCTTCATGATGTTTATGATGTTATGCACAGGTATATATGTACAAACAAATCACATAAGTTCCTAGTTTCAGGCTTGCATGGGGTTTCATAGGTAAGTACCCTCTTGAAGTTTAGTTGGCTCAACCTGTCCTATAAATAGTAATCGGGTTCTAAGGAGCTCAATATCATTGGGTTATTTTCTGTGTTCATTGTTTCAGTTTAGCCATTTTACTGGCGAGCGAAATATTCCAATAAAACAACCCTCAATGAGTGTAGTATCGAGTATCTACCAACTTCTGACTGCACCAAAGCCGGTCATGTCACTACCCCTAAAAAAGGCCAAGTTGGTCAAGTAAAGGTTCTAAAAGTCCATTAGTGCTTCATGACATCACTCAGCGGCCCCGTATTCTCTTTGATTAACTCAAAGGCTATAGGTACCCACAAATATGTCGCACTAATATAGCTATTGCTTCAACCATGTCGGTATACCCCGCACAGTTTCCATAGTGTATTGCTATTTACCTATGAATGTTTCCCAAATCCGGGTAGAGGATTTCAAACCCAAATAATAGAACCAAATGTAAAGCAATCAAGTCAAGCAAGATAAGCATGTAAAGGTGATCTAAAACCCTAAGGTAAACCCACTTTTAGAAAATCCCCAACAGACTCGCCAGTTCTGTGATGCGGTGGGAGAACTGACTTGAGGTTTTACGTTTGTGTTCGCAAATGTTTCGGTTTAGCAAGAGTCGCCACCGACTTTTAATTTTATCCAAAGGAAAGGTCAAAAAGCACAGGAAAGACCTTTGAGATTGTTTTTGGGTTCAGGGGGAAGATTATGAAAAGGGAAGGTGCTAGCACCCTTTTCATCCATGGTTTTCCATGGGCTCTTAGTTACTTGTTTTAGATCACTTGCTTTTGCTTTTCAATTGTTTGAAATGGTGCTTTTGTGTGTGTGGTTTTGAAAATATTTTGAAAAGAGGCCTTTGTTTAGGCAACCTTTGTAATTATTCTTGTTTGAATATATACAAAGGTGTTTGTCTTTTGAAAAATGTTTCAATGTTTGAAAGTTTGTTTTGGGAAATGTTTTGAAATTGTGTTGTAATATGTTTTTGAAAATAACAAGGATGTTTTCAATTTTTGATCAAGTAACTAGGAGCATCTACCTACCTACTCAAAAGTATTTCCTACACATTTTTAACCCTTTTACATTATTATTTTACCATTGTATTTGGTAAACAACCTTGTATTTGGATGTTTAACGGGACAGGCGCGGGTCATCGTATGACCATGATAGCAATTGTGCTAAGTATCTTTAGCAAGTTTCTGTTTGAGGGACTAGATCATTTTGTATAGGCTACCAAGATAGCGTCATCGAGGGACTATGATCTTTTGTTTTGTTTTTGTTTTGCCAAGATACCTAGCATGCATACCATGACCATTTTAAAGGCAACAAGTGGATGAAACCCTAGGGGTGCTTGTGTGCATTGTGTTGTAATTTTTCATACATTTTTGTCTTGTATTAGTCATGCTATTTGTTTTGATTTTTGGTCTTGCATACAAACCCTAATCTTTCTATCATGCATATTTGAAAGCTATAAAGTGCGTAAAAGTAAATTTACGACTATTACAACATTGATATGGAGAGGGGGATACAAGTTTGAATAGGGGGGTATTTGCAAGAAAATAAAAGCCCTAAATCAACTACTACAACCAAAATGAATTCATTTGCATAAATAAATAAATAGATAATATTTAAATAAGCAATTAAATATAAATGTGCAAAAATGATTTTTGTATTATTTTTATGTATGTAAAAATAAATTATTTAATGTATCAAAAATAAAAAAAAATAAAAGATTATTTTTATTAAGGGTGGAAACCCTAATTTGTTTTAAGAAAATATATATATATATATATATATATTATGTATTATTTATTTATGTACAAGAAAAACAAAATAAAATATATACAAAATGTTTAAAAAATTAAATGTGTGAGAAAATATTATTTAAGTGTATAAATAATAATAAAAAAATATATAATATTTTTATATTATTTACAAGTTTTTATTTTAAGAAAATAAAAGTATATTATTTAATAATTATATCTATGTCCAAAAAATATTAAAAATAAAATGTGAAAATTTAAGAAAATATTTTAGATATTTTTTAATGTTTAAAAAAGTAAATAAAAGTCAGAAACTAAAAAGAAAATGAAAAATATGGAAAAATAAACAAATGGGCCAAGGGGGTGTGAACAACAAGCCTAGGGGTGCAAACAGTCATGCCAAGCCAAGCCTAGCCCAGATGGCCTTCATCCCTGACCTTGTGACAAGAAATATACGCGCGCTGTATTCAAAATTGGAAATCCTGCATACGTGCTCAAAAGCAAAAACTTGCAACATGAAAGTTATAGAGCATAATCACACGATTCTAACCATACAAAAAACTTAACCTAACTCTCAAAGACCAGAGAGAATTTCTCTGGCCCTGATTTCTAACCTAGTTTTTTCAGAAAGTTCATCATTCAAATTCTCCCAGCTCAGTTAATTTAAATGAATTCTATGGATATGTACAACTCAAGGGCAACGAGTATTACAATTTTTATTCATAAACCTAAGCCTAATGATTCCTAAATAGAGAGATAGAAGTTTGAACTTTACCTGTTTTAGTCAAGCTCGAGTATGGCAATGTTGAGGTTTTCAGTGAGGCCTGAGATGCTTGTGAGCTTGCTTGAAGTTCCTTTGAGCTTTCCTAATGCCTAGCTAGCTTTTAACTTGCCTGAATAAGCTTGTAGAAGTCAACCTACACATGCAAAATTCAAAAATGGTGAAGTGTGTAAATGGAGTTACAGTCATTTGGGAATGGTTGGGATAATTTAGGTAGGTTGTATGGAGTGTGTTGGAACTGGTTGCAAGCAAAACGCACGAGTGGGTTTTATTTTGGAGATCAAAATGCAGAACCTGCCCTATTTTGCAAGAAAATGTGATTTTTGTGTTTTGGAAGGTTTGAGGACTGGATAGCTCGTTTTTCTGGCTTTAGGCAATGTGTAAAAGTTGTTTGAAATGTTTACAACACTTGGTTATATCAGATTGCAAAGTTATTGACCTTTTGCAAGGTTTCTTGGTTTTGAAGCAAAAGTGAGAAGTGACCATGATATGGCCTGTACAGGCCTCCTTCTTAGCTGCACAAAACCTAAGTTTGTGGAGTTGGTTTGCTGCAAAAGATTGGGTGTATGGATCAAGATAATCAAATTGACATAAAGCCAACTTTATCAGAGTGGCAATGTTGCCTTTTTGCTATTTTTAGATTAATTCAATGTGTAAACCTCTAAAGCTCAGAACAAAGCCTTAATCCATTGAGTTTGCATTAAATTTTTGAGTGTGGAAAGGTTTAAGGACCTGTAAACAAGTACAAGCAAGGCTGGACATAAATTGCAACTTGTAGCAACATGAAAAATGCCATGAACCAAAGTGACATTTTGCCAAATTCAAACCTTCGATTCTCCCTAACCACAAATGATCTTGGAGAGTTCTGTGAAATTTTGAAGAGCTTGTAACATGATCTACAATCCATCTTTGAAATGAATTTTGATATTCCAAGTGGAACTAGGTGAAAAATTGCCATGAAGATAGGTCAAAATTCTGCCTAAACTAGGGCAAAATTTCACTAAGTTAAAAGTTTCATGGACCCTTGTTCATAAAATCATAACTTGAGATCCAAGCTTCTTTTGGGAAAACTTTGTGAATAAAAGTTGTTGGTTTTGTGGAGGAATACAACTTTCATGTTGGAAGTTTTGTTTTAATCCAATTGCATCATGGTGAAAAAGTTGGGCAAAGTTGGAAAAAAATAAGAAATTTTCATAACTTAGAAAATTTCTAAGTTATGAAAATTTTCCATTTTAAACCCTAATTTGAAAAATTAGGTTTCTTGGTGAATAAGTTTCATGTTTTGACACATCTTGATGAAAAATAACCCTTGGCACTTGATTTTGACCAAAAAGTCAAAGTTTGACTTTTCAGTGTACAGTTGATTTTTGATTAGTTGACTGGAAAATTCATTTGTCAATCCAATGCTTTTGAGATCTTTTGAACCTTGTGACAAGTTCAAGATGATTCCATTGAGTCCTTGAATCCATGCTTGAACCCAATTTGCCATTGGCTAGGTAAAAAATCAGAAATTTCCCTTCTGTAGTCAAAACCCTAAAAATGACCATTTTGCCCTTTTGATGATCTGATCAAATTTCTTGAGGAGTTATGGTCCAAACTTGATCAAATGGTTCATATGAGTATATAATGTTGATGTGGATCAAAAATTATGAGGTTTGACTGTAAATTGGCCACAATTGACTTTTTTCCAATACAATTGATTTTTAGGTCAATTGTCCAATTGACTTGGCAAAAATTTGATTTAAAGCATGAAACTTGGTATGGGAAATATTATAATGTCCAACATGAAGTATGAAATTCATATTAGGCATTGGAAGTCCAAAAATCCCTTTGCAATCTCAAACCCTAATTTTAGGTCAACAGTGCAAGGAGATGTCTTGAGCAGAGCAAACCCTAATCCTGTCTCGAGTCCAAAGAGTCTTGTGAGGGGAAAACTTGATAAAACGAGAGGGAAAATTTTGGGGTACAACATATGGTTATCCCAATCCTGTTACACAACATAGAAGAATACAAGATGATGTTAAAGCCAAGTCTAGAAGGCTTCCCAAGAATAACAATTATGGACTCATTGTTCACACTGTGCTCAGAGCCTCTATAAGAGAGGATTGGTTTTTTGATAGTGGTTGTTCTAGACACATGAATGGTGTCAAGAAATTTGTTGTGAAAATTAAACCATTTTCCTCTAGTTATGTCACCTTTGGAGATGGGTCAAATGGTGAAATTAAGGGTGCTAGAAAGATGAGTTGCACTAGTCTTCCAGATCTTAACAAGGTGTCGATTGTTAAGGGGTTGACTCTAATTTGATAAGTATTAGTCAACTGTGCGACCAAGTCTCAATATCAACTTTATTGCATCTGAATGTCTGATAACTAATGAGAATAATGAAGTTATCATGAAGGGAGACAGATCAAAAGATAATTGTTACTTGTGGATTCCTCAAGAAACAAATTTTTTCTCCACATGCTTGATGCCAAAGGAAGTTAAAGTGAAGTTGCTGCATAAAAACTTGACCAGTTACTCCTAAAAGATATGAAGAAGATCCAATCAAAGGAAGCAGCCATAGGTTCTACAAAAGTGAACAAAGAGGAAGGAAACATTTGTGGTAAGTATGAAGTAAGGAAGCAAACCAAGGTGGTACACCCAAATTTGCATCATCAGGAACTTCCAAGAGGTCAAAAACTCTTTATATGGTGCTAATGGAACCTAAGCGGGTTGACAGCTTTGGTAAGAAAAATTATGTTAGTGTAACTGTTGATGATTTTTCAAAATCTGCTTGGATGAGCACTATCAAATAAAAATCGAATGGTAAGGAATTATAGGAATTACTGATGGGGAGGAATGCAACAGATTATCTATATTTCCTCTAGGTTATTATGGTTACGATCGTCAAAGGGTGGAACAAAAATTATCTACAAAGGGTTGTCCTAAAGAAAAGTATGATGATAGGAAAGGTCAATGATAACACTCCAAAAACTTGTGACAGACTGAAGAAGTGCAGGAGGATATTTGATAAAGTCAAGAGGTGGAAGTTTGCCTGAAGATGATAAAGGTTGGTTTATTCCCAAGATTATAGTATGTCTTTGCTACTACTGTTGATGGTAGCATGTGTGTGTGAATGATTTCCAACCAAATGTTATGACATCCTTCATGATGTGTGAACTTGGGAAGCTCATATTGACTTGTTGTCATGGAGTTTCTTGTGTCTTGGGTTTTAATATTAAGGAGTAGAATTAATTGTCTAAAAAAATGGAGAATGGTTTATCATTGGGATGGAAAAGATAGTTTCTATATGAAGTGTTTTGGTCATCCATGTGTATTGGGACAACACCTCAACATCTTATGTCTCCATGAGTCAGGAGGAGCTATATTTGAAAATTCTCTAGTTATTATGGTTATTTTCATAAAGCCATTTATTTTGGTTGCTGATTTTGTTGTAGAAATGATCGAGTAACACTCTTGGCCAAGTCTGATGAAGTTTTTTTGGACTATGGTGAAGACAAATAGGTTGGGAACTCGACTCTTCTTTAAAGGCAATGTTCAATCAATAGTGTTGACATTGTGTTTTGGAGTGCTTAGTCTCTAAATCCCAAGGATGAAAGCATGCATAATATGTCAAAAGGTGTGGAGGGAAGAAATGTAGGCTTTGTATGGACGGTTTGACTACTTTATCTCCTCGTCTAGGAACATGTGAGAAATGTACTCAATAGTATGAAATATGTCACTTCCAGTGCTGGAATATTTCAACAGTCAAGACTTGGAAAGAGAGATATAGTTCATATCCTTGCCTCTCTCCTGAAATTAGTGGTGCTCTGAAAACAAGAATAACCTTATCTTCCTTGGAAATCGCATGCATTGACCGGTTTTTGTGTTTTGGTTTCTATTTTGGTTTCCCTTAGTTTTTATCTTTTTCTGTGTGTGCTTTTTACTCAAACTCCGCACTTGTCAATTATGGATAAAAGGTGGATATTAGAGTTGTGTTGTTGAGTCTTATCTTCTTTGCTGAGTGTTGTTGCTTCTTAGTTGCAACAATTAAAAGGGGGTATGACTTTCTGGCATAAGGGTTTTCTATTCCTTCATCTGAAGAGTCTTATGTGTGGGTGTATACAGGATGTTGTTCAAGATGTTCTAACATCTTGTTTGGTCTGGTGTGTCTTTTTGCTTCTGTCACATGGTCTTCTAACTTAGGTTATTCAAGTTAGATTTCGTTTTGGTTTCTTAAGGTTACAGGAAAATTCTCCTGAGACTCTATGTCAAGAATTGGTGCAGAGTTGGGGGAGTATCTTGGTTTTTCTTGAAGATGTAGCCTATCTTCTTCCTCGTGTACACCAATTGACTTCAGAACCTTCTTCCTTTATTCTAGGTGTACTGTGAAGTAATGAAAGTGGTAGTCTCTGAAGTGGTAATTAGAAGGTTTAACAGGTTTTATGTTCTATACTGGACGGTTGTGAAGATATGTCAGACATGATGTCCTGACATGTTGAGAATTTGGTATTCTCTTGGTTGTTGTGTTAAGCAGCTTCCACTAATTGCTGCTCTGATATTTATTATATTGACTTCTGCTACTGCTATGTCTCTGATAGATTATGGGTTTGAGGTTCTTCTCAAACATGAGCTAATGTTGTTTATGTGTGGAAGATGTGCTAAGTTTTTTTTTTCCAAAATAAGAAAAAGGGGAAGATTGTTAACTCTCTGGTTTGTTTTGATTGGCATTATATTTGGTAAAACTAACTTAGCATGGACATGTTGGATGAAGATGTTATATCAACTGGAGCAACATTTTGAATGCGATATCATATGTAGTTTCCTTTGACATCGTGATTTTGTACAGTTTGACTGTTGGTTTTTTTAGTTTGTTATAGGTGCAGAATATTCTGTAAAACATTATGCTATCATATGTAACACACAGTTTGAATATTATAAAGGTTCAAGCTGATTTCGAGGAGAATTGTTAGTTTCTAATAATGGATAAGAAACTTATGATTGATGTACTATCTTTGAGGAGATAATGGTGCAGGGCCTCTGTCATATCCATATGCATATGTGAAGCCCAAATCTAGTTTATTGAAGATTATAAATAGAAGGATTCAACCCTAGTACAAATGTGGTACTTACTGTGTATTTTTATGTGGGTTTGTATGTTAATTGTGAGCCTCTCTATTATCATCTTGATAAAATAGTAGGACTTTGATTTTGAGTTATAAGTTTTGTCAGTCATTCCAAAGCTTTAAGCAATAAATGGTTGTATGCCTTTAAAGTGTGACTTTTGTTAATTTTTAAGTGTTTATAATTGTTCAGCCACTGGCCTGTGATTGAAAGGAGTTTGAGAATTATCTCGTACCTAGGTGAGTCTTAGATAGAAGTTAAGCAAGGGTAGTGATTAAGTGTAAAGTTGTAAACGGGGGAGTTTAGCTTCAAATTGATACTATCTAGTTGATTTCGTCCCTGGCTTGGTAGCCCCTAGAGTAGGTGTTATTGTACACCAAAATTGGTTAACAATCAAGTGTGTTCTTTACTTTTTTGCACTCTGTTTATTGTTTACCTTGTGATTGTGTGTTTTTTCAGAAAAATGTGTCTCGACATCTCTTAGGACATCTGAGATCTGAATACCATAATTTTAATAAACAACTAAATACTTGTGAAATCTACAAATAAATTTTGTTCTTAAATCCTCATAGGAACTTCATACACCTCATTAGTGACAGACAATTTATCCTTGATGACATATACCATAATACCTTGATCAGAAAACTGACTTGTGTTTTTTACAATAGTCACCAGTTCTTGAGTTAAAAGAAAACCAATTACCAAAACTTAAAGAGTCCATCAACAACAAAGTAACACTGATTAGAATGAGACTTAAAGAAACCATGAAGAACCCTTTTACTGCAGTTATGTTTCTGGAACAGTTAGTTCCAGATACCAATCATCTTAGTTAAAGTTCTAAGAAAGGCATGAAAGATAAGGAAATAAACACATTCTCTGAGTATTAAACATTGTTTGGTTAACTAATGTTCGTGATACGGTGGCAGAACCAACTGTTTATATACTGGTTTTTGCATTTTGTGTTCACAAATGTTGTGGTAAGCAAGAGTCGCCACCGAATTTTGTTTTATCCAAATTAAGGAAAGGGTGAAAAGAACAGAAAAAGACCTTTTTCGAGACTATTCTGAGTAAGGGGGTAGATCATGGAAAGGGAAGGTGTTAGCACCCTTTCCATCTGTAGTTATCTACGGGATCTTAGAGGTTTGCTCATTTTGAAAGTACTTTGTGCTTTGTGTATTTGAAAATGTTTTGAAAATGCCTTAGTATGGAAAACATTATAATGTTTCTCGGGAATATGGAGAAAGCATACAAAGTGTCTTGAAAATGTTCTTGAAAAGTAGTATTTGTGTAAGTGCAAAATGTTTTGAGCAAACTTCTAAAATCTATCTACTTTGTACTCGAAAAGGGTAATTCTTTTCCTCCTATCCTTCAGACAGTGATATCCTACTATTAATGAGTAGGTAGCCCTATCGTTGGATGTATAAGGGACATTCGAAAGGGACGTTACTGACACAAAGGCAACTTATGGAGACGCTTTAGAATTTTTTTTAGGACTAGATCATTTACCGAGAAGGCAACTGTTGGGTCATCGAGGGACTATGATCTTTTTGATTTACGGGTCTTTGCTAAAGCGTTCCTGCATTATGACTGTTTTTATTTCTGAAGGCAACCAAAGTGAGGTACCATATAGATGCATATGAGAAAGTGATTCAATTCAGCTATTTTTTGTCTTTTTGTTAAGTTTGTTAGCGTTTGATTATTAGTCTTATCATACACACCTAGTTACTAGTTGTTAATATATATTGCAGAATATAAAAATGCAGGAATTTTAAATCTACATTATTACAATGCTTTGGGGAGGGGATTTACACTGTACAAGAATGAAGGGGATAAAGCAGTAAATGTCCTAGTTTTAATCTATTACATCCAGTGGGCAGGTACATTGATAATAAAATTACGAAATTAAATAAACGCGCGTGAAATTGAAAATAACGTCTAAAAAAATCCTAAGAAGTAGAAATCTTTTTTTTTATGTATAAATAAAAATAAAGTCCAAGTCTACTTAATTTGTAATTTAAGGAAAGGGTTAAAATACTTAATTAATTTATTTACAAATTAATTTGATTAAATAAAAACTATTCTAATGTTTTTTTTTGTGATTTCTTATCTAAGATTAATTTAAATAAAAAAAAGATCAATGAAGAAATAACAAAAAAAGAACAAAAAATAAAATATGAAGGAGTGAGGGGATTGAATCTTCAAAGGTATGTTAGCCAAAATGAAAAGTACGACCTGGGTGCCAAGCCCAGGTCCTTCGATTCTATACACACTGGCCTTATTTATACTGGATCTGCAACAAGCGTTAGAAGAAAACCAAAGGAAGACCTGGGATCGAACCCAAGTCTTTAGTCTTGAACAATAATTCGAATTAAATTACAAGTGTTGATGTGTCATGGAAATGTAGAGATTGATGTTTTTAGTAATTCTTACCAATGGTTGGAGGATGAATATGTGATGATGAGTGTGGGTATCATTGTTTGATGATTGATTCGACTTGGATTCTGGATGTAGATCCCCTTTGTTTAAGGGCTGCTTTGATTTGGATCACTTATGAGATCTTTGATAACTATGGTGTGTTTATGGGTAGCGTGTCTCCAATGTGTGTGTCCTCTTTTTTTTGGCTTGTAAACATGCTGCTTATATAGAGTAGGAGGGATGGGACAAGATTACAAAAGTTTAACTGCCATAAATAAACGTTTTCAAGGCCATGAATGAAGTTTTGTAACTGTGGCCAAAAACATGGGATCTTTTCCTCTTTTTTAATTTTAAATAAATGTGGACAATTTTGGCTTTAGAATACCCCCAGCCTTTATCCTTCAATTGGACCTCACATGCACCCTTCGAATTGGCCTTTTTGTGTAGCCTTCGACTGGTCTCAAGTTGCCTCTTTCGACTAGGTCTTTTGATGGTCCTTCATGTGTACCCTTCGAATGGGCCTTTGGTGCGTCCTTCACAAGGCTATTTTGAATGGACTTTATATGTATTCTTTGGCCCTCTTTGAATGGGCTACCAAAATGTTTCCTTTGAATGACTATCATGCCTGTTGATGTGTGTATAATTTGTTTAAACTGGGGCCACTACCTAGGAGAAGCTGGTACAAAGGAAGCCAGTGCCTTGTGGGTCGAAGCCAACTTTGAATGAGTTTTGGCCTTGTGCTGAAGATAAACTGAAGAGGGATACGTGCGCTGGTTACATGATGAGGAGTCCTTTGCCTAGTGGGAGCTTTGTGAATCAAAGGACATTTTTGAGAAGTTCTTGCTTTTGTGCACTGAAGGCACGCCTAGGGGGATAGTTTGTCTAGTAGAAGCAGGAAACAAGCTTGCTCCAAGGAAAACAAATGCCCAATCGAAGTAGCGATCCAGCTTGCATGCAAGTTTGCATTTGTTAGTCAGGCCAACATGCAAAAACAATGGTGCAATCAAGGGAGCACTGACAAGAAGCCTTTCCCCTTTGCATCGAAGGAGGTTGTTTTAAAGGGAAAACATGCCCAGCCAAAGTTGGTGTGCAGTAAACCAGCAGAAAGCCAAGGCTTCAATCGAAGCTTGGAAATTTGAGGCAAGCTTGGAGGAGGTTAGGCGCTCAATCGAAGCCTGTCCAAATACCAAATCGAAAGGCCTTTTAACATGCCAATCGAAAGACCTAGCTTAGCTGCCAATCAAAGACTCCTTATTTGTCTTCAAAAAAATTTATTTCTTCCTTTAATCAAATGCTTGTGACCATCCATATAAGAAAAAATCTTGGAAAACATGAGAGGGAAAATTTTGGGATATACATAAAAAAATCTATACACCCGGCAAGTTGAAAACCTGAAAAGGACACTTGGGCAAAAAAGGGTATCCCGATGGACTGAAAACCCGAAAGGGCGGCCCACGCAAAATTTAGGGATTTAAAGCGTATAACTATGTCCCGTTGGATCACTTATAGCCAATCTTCAGTATCAACTATCAAGCTCAAGTGGTACTAATCAATCCAATCAGCTTCTGACAAGCCGCGAAAGGGATGAGACGCTCAAAGACATAAAGGCAATATCAGAAATCGAACTGAATGGGATTATTTCACATAGCCGTTTTTCCTTGTATATTATTTTTGTATAAATTCCTTTCTTACGACGGGATTCTCTTACTAGGATGTCCGTCTCCTTGTACAATAACACTTATTTCAAATTAATACAAAACTACTTCTTTGAAAGTTGCAAATTTCTGTTTTAATTTTTTCTGTTTTTTGTGAAAAAATGTCGAGTGATTATTTTTGAACATATACATTTGAATATGATTGCTGCTTAAAAATATACACCTAAAAATAGAAAGGATATTGCTAATGACTTTAAGAAACATGACGATATCTAAGGGACATTCACAAGACCCCCGCTGATATCTTCCCCGACAGATACCTTCTCCAGCAAGTACAGTGGCAGAGGCATTCTACTACAAGGTCTATGCCACATTCCCAATATGCAGCCTAAAAGTTTCAGGTTCTCATATCCCCAGCATATGCAAAAAATCTCTAATTATTTCTCCAAAATCCCCAGTGAAGTCACCAAGCTTTTCAAGATTCTCCAACAGGATTCCAGTAGAATCCCTAAGCAGTTTATGAAGTTCACCTTCCTGCAACAAAGTTTTGTAAATCTCAAGTAGTTTATAAAACCTTATCCCAAGTACAGTTTATTTTTCTAGGTACGGAAGTTCATCCCTCAGTGGAGTTTATTTCTCCAAATTGGTGAAACATTTCAACAGAGGTTTTTCCCCTTGGCAGAATCATTCTCAAACAGAAGTCGAAGATCCTCGGTAGAGAGAGGGAATCGCAAACAAAACTATCTCCATTTATTATCCCCAGCGAAAATTGAAGAATCACCAGCAAAAATCCGGAATCCAGCTTCCCAACAGCAGTCAGGGATTTATTGTCCCAGACAAAAAAAAATCCTGCACAACAAAATTACATGTTCATACATCATGGCATGTACATACAAATACATACATAATAATCTAAATTATTCTAGGATCATCATGTAATTCATACATCATGACATCGCATGAAACTGATTTTACCTTTTCAGGTTAAATTAGCAAATAGACTAATGCTATAAACTTTTACAACAAGTCAAATATCAATGCCCAAAATCATACGGGGAAACTATCTCCACAACCAAGTGGTATTAACTCCCGAAACAAGACATGTTTACCAAATGTAGCAGGCTACAGATTAATGCCCGAAACAAGATGGGGAAGCTATCTATGTAACCAGCAAAATAAGTTCCAGATTAATATCTGTAACAAGCCAGGACAACTATCTGTGGACGATCGATTATGGATTAATACCTGTAACAAGCCAGGAAAACTATCTACATGAAGATATTGAAGAATAATACATGTAACAAGCCATGGGAACTATCTTTCTTTCTCTAAGGTCAAAATATAATACCTGAAACCAGACAGGACAACTATCTCAACGACTGGCAATTTTCAAGTTCCAAATTAACACCTGTAACAAGCCAGGAAAACTATCTTTCTTTCTTAAATCCCAGATTAAAGCCTGTAACAAGCCAGGAAAACTATCTTTCTTTCTTAAATCCAAGATTAAAGCCTGTAACAAGCTAGGGGAAATATCTGTGGACAGATGATTGTATATTAACAGCTGAAACCAGCCAGGAGAACTATCTACATGAGGAGATTGAAGATTAATACCTGTAACCAGCCAGGAAAAAGATCTTTCTTTCTTAAGTCAGAGATTAATACCTGTAACAAGCCAGGACAACTATCTGTGGATGACTGGCAAATAAGCAAGTTCTAGATTAATACCTGAAACCAGACAGGATAACTATCTGTGAACGACTGATTGTAGATTAACACCAGAAACCAGACAGGAAAACTATCTACATGACCACCCTTAAGCAATCTTACACGGGTTCCTTCTCAACATCCAGATACAGTCTAACACAGGCTCATCTTGAAGCAACCCTACACAGGCTCTTTCTAATACATCTCCAGGTAATAGTTAATTCCATTATCCCCAGCAAATCATTGGAAACCTGGACTTTAACCATGATACAACAAACTGTCATTTCTTCAGAGATAACTCTTCAGCAGAGCCCTGGACAACTGAAGGTCCTAGACTCTATTTCCCATAGAGTTTTCCTAAAACAAGAAAACAACAGATACCCACATTCCCCAACGGACTCCTCCTCAGACAGCAGGAACAAGAACCCCTAAAGGGACCATGTGTAAATCAACATCTATTTTGGATGGCATCTTTTAGCCCATCTCTGACGACTCTCTGTCATCTCCTCCAAATGGCATATGTAAGCCGATTCCCTACGTCATCAATCATCAGTGTTATTTTATGCGAGTGCAAATTTCTGGGCACTCTAGTGTTCAATCATCTTCCACCTTCAGATCACGAAAGACAGACAAGCCAATCTAAATCCTCAGGTTTAAGAAGATTGAACAGGGGCAGCTGTTGTACCCCAAAATTTTCCCTCTCATGTTTTCCAAGATTTTTCTTATATGGGTGGTCACAAGCATTTGATTAAAGGAAGAAATAAATTTTTTTTAAAGACAAACAAGGAGTCTTCGATTTGCAGCTTAGCTAGGTCTTTCGATTGGAATTTTAAAAGGGCTTTCGATTTGGTATTTGGATAGGCTTCGATTGAGCGCATAACCTCCTCCAAGCTTGCCTCAAATTTCCAAGCTTCGATTGAAGCCTCGACTTTCTGCTGGTTTGCTGCACACCAGCTTCGACAGGGCACGTTTTCCCTTTAAAACAACCTCCTTTTATCTAAAGGGGAAAGGCTTATGTTCAGTGCTCCCTTTATTGCATCATTGTTTTTGCATGCTGGCCTGACTTACAAATGCAATGGCTACCTGCATGCAAGATGGATCCCTGCTTCGATTGGGCATTTTTTCCTTAGAGCAAGCTTGTTTCCTGCTTCTACTAGGCAAACTATCCCTCTAGGCGTGCCTTTAGTGCATAAAAGCAAGAACTTCTCCATACTGGCCTTTTATTCACAAAGCTCCCACTGGGAAAAGGACCCTTCAGCGTGTCACCAACGCACGTATCCCTCTTTAGTTTGTCTTCAGCACAAGGCTAAAACTTCTTCAAAGTTGCCTTCGACCCACAAGGCATTGGTTGCCTTTGCGCCAGCTTCTCCTAGGCAGTGGCCCCTGTTTAAACAAATTATGCACACTTCAACAAGCGTGATAGTCATTCGAAAGACACATTTTCGTAGACCATTCGAAGAGGGCCAAAGCATACATAGAAATTCCATTCAAAATAGCCATACGAAGGACACACCAAAGGCTCATTTGAAGGGTACACAAGAAGGACCATCTAAAGACCCAGTCGAAAGAGGAAACTTGAGACCAGTCGAAGGCTACACAAAAAGACCCATTCGAAGGGTGCATGGGAGGTCCAATCGAAGGATAGAGACTGGGGGTATTCAAAAGCCAAAATTGTCCACACTTATTCAAAATTCAATAAGAGGACATGATCCAATGTTTTTCGCCACAATTACAAAACTTCATTCATGGCCTCGAAAACATTTGTTTATGGTAGTTACACTTTTGTCTTCTTGTCCCCTCCCTCCTACTCTATATAAGCAGTATGCTTGCAAGCCAAAAAAAGAGGACACACACATTGGAGATATGCTGCCCATAAACCCACCATAGTTATCAATGATCTCATAAGTTATCCAAATCAAAGAAACCCTTAAACAAAGGGGACCTACATCCAGAAGCCAAATCAAAGCAATCATCAAACAAGGATACCCACACTCATCATCACATATTCATCCATTAACCATTGGAAAGAATTGAGAAAAATATCAATCTCTACATTTGCTTGACACAACAACATTTGTAATTTCATTCAAATTGTTGTTCAAGACTAAAGACCTGGGTTTGATCCCAGGTCTGCCTTTGTTTTGCTTCGAACGCTTGTTGCAGATCCAACATAAATAAGGATAGTGTGTATAAAATCTAAGGACCTGGGCTTGGCACCCATGTCGTGCTTTTCGTTTTGGATAACATACCTTTCTAGATTCAGTCCCTTCATAACATCCACTCCTGGATCGAAGGACAAACATCCCTCCTTGATTGAAGTCTACCGTTTTTTCCCTCTGGATCGAAAGCAATCTTTCTCTGAATCGGAGGCAACTTTTCCCCTGAATCGAAGCATTGAGTTTCCCTAGATCGAAGGATCCCCTCACTCCTTCATATTATATTTTTTGTTACTTTTTTTGTTATTTCTTCATTGATCTTTTTTTATTTAAATTAATTTTAAATAAGAAATCACAAAAAAAACATTAGGATAGTTTATTAATAAAATTAATTTGTAAATAAATTAATTAAGTATTTTAACCATTTCATTAAATTAAAAATTAAATTGACTTAGACTTGATTTTCATTTATACATAAAGAAAAAAAAACAAAATATTTCTACTTAGGATTTTTTAGACGTTATTTTCAATTTCACACGCGTTTATTTAATTTCGTATTTTTATTATCAATGTACCTGCCCACTGGATGTAATAGATTAAAACTAGGACATTTACTGCTTTATCCCCTTCATTCTTGTATAGTGTAAATCCTCTCCCCAAAGCATTTTAATAGCATAGATTTAAAATTCCTGCATTTTTATATTCTGCAATATATATTATTTGCTAGTAACTAGGTGTGTATTATAAGACTAATAATCAAACGCTAGCAAACTTAACAAAAAGAAAAAAAATAACTGAATTGAATCACTTTCTCATATGCATCTATAGGGTACCTCACTTTGGTTTCCTTAAGAAATAAAAACAGTCATAAGGCAGGAACGCTTTAGCAAAGACCCGTAAATCAAAAAGATCTTAGTCCCTCGATGACCCAACAGTTGCCTTCTCGGTAAATGATCTAGTCCCAGAACAAAATTGCTAAAGCGTCTCCACATGTTGCCTTCGTGTTTGTAACGTCCCTTTATAATGTCCCATATAAACCCAACGATAGGGATACCTACTCACTAATAGTAGGATATCACTGTCTGAAGGATAAGAGGAAAAGAATGACCCTTTTCGAGTACAAAGTAGATAGCTGTTAGAAGTTTGCTCAAAACATTTTGCACTTACACAAATACTACTTTTCAATAACATTTTCAAGACACTTTGTATACTTTCTCCACATTCCCGAGAAACATTACAAAGTTTTCCATACTAAGGCATTTTCAAAACATTTTCAAATACACAAAGCACAAAGTACTTTCAAAATGAGAAAACCTATAAGAGCCCGTAGATAACTACGGATGGAAAGGGTGCTAACACCTTCCCTTTCCATAATCTACCCCTTACTCCGAATAATCTCGAAAAAGGTTTTTTTCTGTTCTTTTCACCCTTTCCTTAATTTGGATAAAAGAAAAGTCGGTGGCAACTCTTGCTTACCGCAATATTTGCGAATACAAAATGCAAAAACTAGTATATAAACAGTCGATTCTGCCACCATATTAGTGAAGTTTTCAGTCCTGTGATACGGTGGCAGAACCAACTGTTTATATACTGGTTTTTTCATTTTTGATTCGCAAATGTTGCCGTAAGCAAGAGTCGCCACCGACTTTTCTTTTATCCAAATTAAGGAAAGGGTGAAAAATAAAAAAAAGACCTTTTTCGATATTATTCAGAGTAAGGGGGTAGATTATGGAAAGAGAAGGTGTTAGAACCCTTTACATCCGTACTTATCTACGGGCTCTTACATGTTTTCTCATTTTGAAAGTACTTTGTGCTTTGTGTATTTGAAAATGTTTTGAAAATGCCTTAGTATGGAAAACTTTGTAATGTTTCTCGGGAATGTGGAGAAAGTATACAAAGTGTCTTGAAAATGTTATTGAAAAGTAGTGTTGTACCCCAAAATTTGCCCTCTCATTTCACTCAAAGGCAGGCCTCTAGAGATCCTCAATTGCTCAAGGATGCCCAAGAATTAACTAGACAAATTCTCTCATAAGGCAATGAACATTCAACTAGGGTTTCCACTTTCATCAAGATATGTGAAATCCAAAGGTCTCAAATCTTTCCCAAGGTCCTAATATGTTCTCAAGACCATCCATGTCAACTTTCATGCCTTGCACAAGAAGTTTGCTCAGTCAACTGCTCAAATGCCTAAAAATCAACTGTACTAGGTCAAAAGTCAATTGTGACCCTCATGCAGTCAAACTTCAAGATTTTTGGTGAACATCAACATTTTGAAGTAAAATCCATCATTTGATCAATAGTTGATCATGATTCCTCAAGGAATACCACAAATTCATCAAAACTGAAAAATTGCTAAATTAGGGTTTCTATAGGAAACATCAACCAAACTTTGACCAGGCATAACTTTCTAATACTTTATTATAAATTTCCCATACAAGGCTCATTTTTAATAGGATTCAATTCCATACAACTCATATTCATCCCTAAAGTTCAATAAATGCACTCATGAAAAGATATAAATTCAGACATTATAGGTCCTTTTCAAAACTCAACAAAAACACCTTTTGGGTCAAAGCTCCTTACATGAGCATGGAAGACCCAATTGAGATTAAACCAACAGGGTTATTTAGGGGAAATCCTAAGCTTTCTAAAAAGTCAAAGAATACTCACTTAGGTTTAAAATTGAGGGAGATGTTAATTATCAAAGTTGAATTTTCTCCAAATGGGCCTATATTTTCAAGTTTGAATCTTGTTCCTAACATGGTCCACAACCCATAAGCCCACACATGCATTATTATATCATTTATTCTATTTATTTTGATATTTTATTGATTAAAAATCAAAATTAAATAAGTAAATGATGGAAATAATGTTAAGTTTAATTTGAAATCATTTTTCATTAAATGTGGAATAAAATATGCTGTCACATGGAAATCGTGCAAGCTTGTAATGGGCAATAAAATATGCAAAAATGGAAAGATTTGAAGCAAAATTAAAAATCCATTATTCTTTGGATTCCTTCCACAAATGTTACCCTAATCTGATTCTCATACATAAGCAAAGGCTCTCCAACCGTAAAAAAAAACGCGCAGCCTCCCTCAAGAGAGAAAACAAAATTTCAAAGACAATGTAATTTTCAAAAGGCACGATCCAGCCTCCTTCAATCACCTCCAGCCATTCCATCATTCTTCTGAGGATTCCAGGAGGTAAACTAGTCTGTTTGCAAAGGCCAAAGCACGCTGAATCACCCCAGTTCGATCCTCCCTCTTTTGGTAAGAATTTGGATTTCAAACTCACTTAATTCTTGATATCAATTCCTTTTGAATACACATTCATGTTATTATGATTATTTGTGAATTTTCTGACGTATTACATACAAGGAACAAGGTTAGGGTTGCAAATCACCATTGTTAGGGCTTGGAGAGAAGTAAGCTTCAGTTTTAGTGATACAATGTGTTGTACCCCATAATTTTCCCTCTCATTTTACTCAACACATGTTCATTGAGATACTTAACTTGCTCAGAGATGCCCAAGAGTTGACCAGACAAACTCCCTCCTAAAGCAATGAACCTCTAACTAGGGTTTCCATTTTCATCAAGATGGATGAGCTCCAAATGCCTCATATGATATCCATAGTCCTAATATGTTCTTAAGACCCCCCATGTCAAATTTCAAGCCTTTCACAAGAAGTTTGCTCAGTCAACTGCTCAGATGCTTGAGAATCGACTGTATTAGGTCAAAAGTCAAATGTGGCCCACATATAGTCAAACTTCAAGATTTGTGGTCAAAATCAAAATTTTTAAGTGATATTCATCATTTTATCAAGGGTTGATCATGATTCCTCAAGGAATGCTCCTAATTCATCAAAACTCAAAAGTTGCTAAATTAGGGTTTCTTAGGAAAATTCAACCAAACTTTGACCAAGCATAACTTTCTCATACTTTATCATAAATTTATCATACAAGGCTAAATTTGAAGGGAATTCAATCTCCTACAACTCATATTCATCCATCAAGTTCAAGAAATTCACTCATAAAAAGATATGAATTTCTACATTATAGGTCCTTTTGAAAAGTCAACAAAAACACCTTTTGGGTCAAAGATTCTTACATGAACATGGAAGACCCAATTGAGATGAAACCAAAAAGGTTGTTTAGGGGACATCTTAAGATTTCTAAAAAGTACAAGAACACTTCTCTAGGGTTAAAATTGGAAGAGTTATGCATTGTCAAAGTTGACCATTTTTGGAAAATTGCCAAAAGCCAAATGTGCCCAAAATTGTATTTTTTTGGCAAATGGGCCTAACTTTTTATGCTTGCAACTCACTTCCAACATGGTCCACGACCCGAACATCCTTCCATATGTTTTTAGTCTTACTTATTTAATTTATTTTGATTTGTATCCTTTAAAATTCAAATTAAATCAAATAAATCATCTAGACCATAAAAGATTTCATTACAAATCTTTTTATCATCAATTGGCAATTAACAAAAGCTGGCAAGATCAAGGCAAATCGTGGAAAGGGAGTAAAGAATGGATTTGTTCCAAAAATAAAAAAAATAAAAGAACATGAAAGGAGAATATTTTGTCATCAAAGCATGGGATTTTCTCCAATTATGTTGACCAAGTATGCTACCATACATAAGGACAATCATTCCAAACATGAAGGATACGAGAAGGCTACCTCAAGACGAAGAAAAAAGTTTCAAAAAAAATTCAAACTTGGTGCAATTGGAGATCTCACGATCCATCCATTCTCCATTGGTTCTAAGCCTGTAATCATACTCCTGCAGTGTCAAGGGACTCAACCCAACTCGTGAGCAATCCCATAGCACAAAAAATCAGCAAATTCGTGCCTCACTTTTGGGTAAGATTTCTTGGATCTTAAACTTACACAACACTTAATTTAAATCCATATTGACTGTATACATATGTTTCTGTGATTTATTATGAGTGTTTGGACGTGTGACATGTGAAGCTAATACCCAGGAGCACCCTTTGCCATTAATGACCGTCATCTCACATTTTTTTCATAGCATTGTTTACAAGCTGTTTTAGGGAAAGAGAAGGTCACCATTGGATCCGCAGCCCTCGACTTAGGGGGTAGGGTCCAATTGATCTTTGTTTTTACAGGTTTGCAGGAGTTGGATGAATGAGATGGCCGAAGAAGACGATCAGAGCTAAGGCTCCGGCGCTTCTCCGGCGAGTCAAAGTTTGAATGAAGTTTGACTGCTGACGAGGATGATTCTTATAACATGATTGGTCCATACTAGCTGACGTGTGCGTTTGTTTAATTGACTGGGTTTAACATTTGATTTCCCTTTTATTATTTGCGTTTGGATATACGTATAAATAAGAAGATTGGTGTAGTGGTAAGCCGCATGGTTGTGAAGCTAGAGGGCCTGGGTTCGATCCCCAGGCCTTGGTTTTATTTTTCAGCATGAGTTTTCTACAGATCAGGTGTCCAATGCACCCTGGAAGGCATCATACATCCTCACCTCCAGACGGTTTTATTATCATCCATGTGGATCAAATGGTTAAGATCCTAACATCCATGGTAGACCATCAAAAGACAAATACACTGGATCTGGCGCAGGCATGGGCTCAGTATAATGGGCCAGGATAAAAATTCCAAAACACACCCCCTGGGTGCTTATGCAGGCCCAATTTCTTACTTTTTTTTGTTACTTTTTTTTAAATCTTTTTTCTTTTATTTATTAATTATATCTTTTTTTAATAATACCAAAAAATCATTTTTTTTTCATTTAATCAAAAATCACCAAAAACATCCAAAATCTTTTTCATAAGAAAATATTTTATTAATTAATTAGTTTAATTAAATTAGGATAATTTAATATCTTTTTTTTATAATTCAAAATAATTAGATTTAGGGATTAATTTTCATACTTAACCTAATTTTTCCCTTTAAAAATAACATAAATATTTTCTCAATTTAGATTTTTAGGTCGTCCAATTATTTCTCGCATTTAATTTGCCGCGCGCTTTTAATTTTCCATTTTCATTATTTGTAATTGCTCCGAGTTTGTAATAGATTTAAATAGGATTTTAATTCCACATTTTAGTTTCAGTCAAAATAACTATGTAGCTGCCCAAAGCCTTGTAATAGTTAGGATTTTAATTTCTCAAACTTTAATTTCTACAATTGTTTAACTGTTAGATGTATGGACAATAGGCTTGCATGCAAAAGATAAATTAAACTAAAACAATAGAAAACCTTAATTGTGCCAAGATAATTAACTGAAAAAATACACTTGCACATATTCACTCCTAGGGTTTACTCCACTCGGTTGCCTCTGAAATAATGGCCGTGTCCCTCGAATGTAGGGATGCCTTAGTAATGACCCACGATTCAAAGTCGTCATAAAGATCATAGCCCCTACTTGTCCCTCGAGTTGCCTATAAATTGATCTTATGACGATAATCCCTTCGAAATGCTAAGGTATCCTTACTTGTTGCCTTCAGAGACCATTTCTTCCCTTCGAACATCTGTTTACAACTCCAACGACGGTGTTACCTATTCCTTAATAATAGGATAGCGTTGTCTAAAGGAAAGCGAACACAATTTTTTTTCGAGTAGGTAGATTAGTTCCTAGGTACTTGCTCAAACAAAACTTTTCACACAAACACTTTTCACACAAACACTTTTCAAAATAATTTTTTTAACTACTTCGTCACACTCTTGAGGACTGAAACAAGAGTCATCACGAAGTAAAACCTTTTCAAAAAAAGCACACACAAGCAATTTTAAAAATGAGCAAGTGCCTAAGAGCCCATGGAAAACCACTGATAGAAAGGGTGCTAAAACCTTCCCTTTCTATAATCTACCCCCCGTACTCAGAAACATCTCGAAAAAGGTTTTTTTCTGTTCTTTTTCCTTTTCCTTTGTCGGATGAAATAAAAGTCGGCGGCGACTCTTGCTTACCGCAACATTTGAAAACAAAAAACGCAAACTAGTATAAAAGTCAGTTCTGCCACCGTATCACAGAACTGGAGACTCTGTTGGGGATATATAATAAGTGGGGTATACCTTAGGATCTAGGTCATTTAGATTGCTTCTTTTGGTTGTCTTGATTGCTTTATTTTTAAGGGATTGTTTGGGTATTATAAGATCCTACACCCGAATCAGGGGAGCACCTTTAAGGTAAGTAGCAATAAACTGTGAGGGAACTGTGTGGGGTATACTGAAACGGTTGAAGCAGTAGCTACGTTGATGTGGAACTTTGGTTGGTACCGGTAACCCTTGAGTCAATCCGGGAGACTACTGGGCTGCCATGTGGTGTTGTGAAGCATCAAATGACCTTAGAACCTTTAATCGCACAACTTGGCTAGTATGACGTAGCGAGGTGGCCGGCCTTGATGTCCACCTTTTATGTAATGGACATTCGGCTGTCATACTCTTGTTTGTTGGGTCGTCCCTGGATCCATGAGGCTGGGGCAGTTACTTCTACGCTGCACCAAATACTGAAGTATCCAGTAAAAGGGAAGATTGTCATTGTACATGGTGAGGAGGAATATATGGTAAGCCACCTCAATTCCTTCAAGTACGTAGAGATGGATGGGGAATTCATAGAGACTCCTTGTCAGAATTTTGAAGAGGTTCATCAAATCCTGGCATCGGCTGAAGCTACTACCAAGAAACCTCCTCTGAAGATGGCTTCCCTCAAAGACGCCAGAGCAGTGGTTAAAGAAGGTGGGTGTACCAATTGGGGAAAACTCCCTGATTTTACTCACAAAACTAACAAGTTTGGTTTGGGCTTTACCTCAGGAGCTCAAAGGGTTGTTCGACGTGCTCGGGCTGGAGGACCTCCCCTACACATCAGCAATCGGGGAATTAATGCCATTGAAGACAATGAGGAAGACTCAGACATTGACAGTTGGATCTACCCAACTACCTACGGTGGACCGAGTAACTGGAAGGCTAGGGACTTTATACCAATTTATTTTATTTCGCAAGATTTTTCTTACTTGTTTTGAGATTTGTAATAAACAATTGAAACTCTACAGCCTTGTGCCTTGTGAGGGCTCTTATTTTTCATTTCATAAATCATTAATAAAGCATTGGACGTTCCTTGCATACAAATTTTACGCTCTTTGTTTCTATTTTCTATTTTCACTTTATCAAAACAGCTATGCTCTTACACACACTCACGTATCATATTGCAGTTCCATATCCACTATGAATCCCATTGATAACAGCTCTGCTACTGCCAGTTATGACTTCTAAAATCCGATCAACCAAGCCTAAGACGAAGGTGAGGATGACTGTGAGGTTCCTGGAGAACTTTCTAGATTATTACAACAGGAAGAAAGGGCTATACAGCCTCATGAAGAGCCGGTTGAGACGATAAACCTAGGCAGAGAAACAGATAGAAAAGAAGTCAATATTAGTGCAAATTTGGAAGTTAAGGTCAAACAACGGTTGATACAAATGTTACACGACTACATTGAGATCTTTTCCTAGTCATATGAAGACATTCCAGGTTTAGACACTGATATTGTGGTTCACCGTCTTCCGACCAAAGAAGACTGTCCTCCAATTAAACAAAACGTCCACCGTATGTGCCCTGAAATGTCAGGGAAGATCAAAGCAGAGGTCATGAAGCAGTTCAACACAGGGTTCTTAGCTGTCACCTCCTATCCACAGTGGGTTGCTAACATCGTTTCAGTACCTAAGAAGGACGGTAAGGTACGGATGTGTGGGGATTACAGAGATATGAACAGGGCAAGCCCCAAAGATGACTTCCCACTTCCTGATACTGATGTTCTGGTTAACAACACCACGCAACAAAAAATCTTCTCCTTCATGGATGGTTTCTCTGGCTATAACCAGATCAAGATGGCTCCTGAAGACATGGAGAAGACAACCTTCGTTACACAGTGGGGTACCTTCTGCTATAAGGTGATGCCTTTTGGGTTGAAGAATGCTGGGGGAACTTACCAGCGCGCCATGGTCACTTTATTCCATGATATGATTCACCATGAGATCGAAATTTATGGTGATGACATGATAGCCAGGTATCAAACTAAGGAAGAGCACCTTGATCATCTACAAAAGTTGTTTGACAGGCTGAAGATATACAAGCTGAGGTTGAATCCGAACAAATGCACCTCCGGGGTAAGGTCTGGTAAACTTCTGGGTTTCATTGTCAACGACAAAGGCATCCAAGTAGATCCTGCAAAGGTAAAGGCTATTCAAGAAATGCCAGCTCCCCGTACAGAGAAGGAAGTTAGAGGTTTCTTGGGACGCTTGAATTATATCTCCAGGTTCATTTCACATCAGACTGCTACTTGTGAGCCTATCTTCAAGCTTCTAAAGAAAGATCAAGTGGTAAACTGGAATGATGAATGTCAGACCGCTTTCGAAAGAATCAAAGAATACCTTCAAGAACCGCCAATTCTGATGCCTTCGATTGAAGGAAGACCTTTGATATTGTACTTGACAGTGCTAGACAATTCAATGGGGTGTGTGCTGGGGCAACATGACGAGCCTGGTTGAAAAGAGCACATAATATACTACCTTAGCAAAAAGTTTACCGACTGTGAGACACGATACTCACTGCTCAAGAAAATTTTCTGCGCTTTGGCATGGGCTGCTCTCCAACTAAGACAATATATGCTGACCCACACTACTTTGTTGATATCTAAGATGGATCCAATCAAATACATCTTCAAGAAACCTGCTCTCTCCAGAAGAATACAAAGATGGCAGATGATCTTAATTGAGTACGATATATAATATACAACCCATAAAGCAATTAAGGGGAGTGTATTGGATGATCATTTGGATCATCAGGCCATGGATGACTACAAGTCCATGAATTTTGAGTTCCCGGATGAGAATGTGATGCTGGTAACTGACTATGAAGAACCTGGATCGGATGAACGTCCCGAGGAGGGATCCCGATGGACTATGGTTTATGACGGAGCTTTGAACGCATTGGGTAATGGCATCGGCGCTGTAATCATATCTCCCGAGGGCTGTCATACTCCTTTCACCGCCCGACTATGTTTCAACTGCACTAACAACACGGTGGAGGATGAAGCTTGTATCATGGGTCTCAAGGCCGCTATCGACCTCAAGATCAAGTTCTTGGATGTTTTCGGGGATACAACCTTGGTAATAAGTCAGATCAAAGGCGAATGGGATACGAAGCACCCGAATCTCATCCAATACAAAGAGCACGTGCTGACATTGATCCCACACTTTGAGGAGGTAACTTTCGAGTATTTCCCACGAGAGGAGAACCAGTTAGCGGACGCGCTAGCTACCATGTCTTCTATGTCCAGATTCATTTGGGAAGCCGAAGCTCCCTGAATCACCATCGAGAGGTTGGATGAACCAACGCACTATTGTGAGATTAATACCGAAGAGGTGGCAGACAAGTCTTGGTTTCACAAAGTCAAGAGGTATCTTGAGATTCAAGAGTATCCCGAAGGGGCATCTGTCAACGATAAAAAGTTTCTGAGAAGGTTCGCTGCAAAGTTCTTCCTTAGTAATGGAACCCTATATAAGCGCAATCATGACTCTACATTACTACAGTGTGTAAACAAGAGAAAAGCAGATAGGATCATGACAAATTTACAAGAAGGTACCTTTGGAACCCATTCCAGTGGACATACTATGGCTAAGAAGATCCTACAGGCAAGATATTACTGGTCCACTATGGAAGCCGGTTGTTATAAGCACTCTCGAACTTGTCATAAGTGCCAAATTTATGCTGATAAGGTGCATGTGCCTTCGGTCCCCTTAAACGTCTTGAAAGATCTGTGGCCCTTTACAATGTGGGGCATTGACATGATCGGAGAAATCAGGTCCACCACTTCTAATGGACATCGCTTCATCCTAGTAGCCATTCATTACTTCATATGGGTTGAGGCAGCCTCTTTTGCTAGAGTAACCAAGAACGTCGTGGCGTAGTTTATCTGACATAACCTGATCTGTCGATATGGTGTGCCAGAGAGAATTATTACTGACAATGGTACGAATCTCAACAACATAATGATCACTGAGATCTGTAAACAGTTCAAGATACAACATCATAACTCTTCTCCCTACCGGCCGAAGATGAATGGAGCCGTTAAAGCGGCTAATAAGAACATCAAGAAGATTGTATAGAAGATGACGGTGACATACAAAGACTGGCATGAGATGTTACCATTTTCTCTTCATGGGTACCATAACTCAGCACAGACGTCGACATGGGAAACACCTTACTCTCTGGTATATGGCATGGAGGCAGTCCTACCCATCAAAGGCCAAATACCTTCTATCAGGATTATGAAGGATACGGGTTTGAACAAAGACGACTGGATCCAAACTCGACTTGATCAGTTAAATCTAATCGATGAAAAGAGACTTACTGTTATTTGTCATGGTCAGACGTATCAAAAGTGAATGATCGAGGCTTTTAACAAGAAAGGCAAGCGTCAAGAATATCAAGTCAGGGATCTAGTGATCAAGCGCATCATACTGCCGCAAGGTAATCCCAGGGGCAAATGGACTCCCACATACGAAGGGCCATTTGTAGTTAAGAACATTTTCTCTGGTAGAGCTATGATTCTAACTACCATGGATGGTGTCGACCTTCCTCACTCTGTCAATGCAGACATAGTGAAAAGATACTACGCCTAATCAAAAGGCCCGCTAGGTTGACTGGCCTAGGAAAAAATAAGGGCTTCCCGGTGAACCAAAAGAGTTCGGGGAAAAATAAGGGATGAAAATGAAAAAATCTATACACCCGGTAAGTTGAAAACTCGAAAGGGCAGTTTGAGCAAAAAAGGGCATCCCGGTGGATGGAAAACCAGAAAGGGCAATCCAGGAAAAAATTAGGGATATAAAGTGTATCACTATGTCCCATTGGATCATCTTGCGACCATACTTCGGTATCGACTATCAAGCTCAAACGGCACCAATCAATCTGATCAACTTTCGGCCAAATAGCAAAGTGATGAGATACTCGAAGACATAAGGGCAATAGCAGAGTTAGAACTCAATGGGATTGTTTCACATAGCTGTTTTCATTTTCACAAATTTGTATAGCTTCTATTTTTACGGCGGCGTTCTCTTACTAGAGCGTCAGCCTCCTTATACGAAAACTCCTATTACAAGCCAACTTCAAAAATCAATACAAAATCATTTTCACAAGAAACTTTGAGTTTTTTCTTTTCCTGTTTTGTTTTGCAAAAACGTCTAATGATTTATTCTTGACATATGTATTTGAATATGATTGCTACTCATAAATATTAACATAAGAAACGAAAGATAATTACTCATAATTCTAGAAACCAGGACAAAAAACAAGAAGTGCCAAACCTGACAGTTACTCTGCCCAGCAGGCACCATGATAGAGTCAGCTATGGAACATAATCCTCAGCATATACACTCCCTACAGAGTAAAAATATCCAAAAGCATTGATATCGGTGTTCCCTAAACAGGAAGTAATCTTCCCTGCCAGGGTCATTCCGAAACCTGACAGCTGTATTCCCCATCCGAATTTCATAATCGCGGGCGGGTCAATAAATTTCATCCCCCAAGTAGAGTTTATTTCTCTAGATGCAGAGGCTCAATCCCCGACAGAGCTCATTACTTCAGCTACAAAAATTCACTTTCTAAGTTTGTTCCCTGCAAAGTTTATTCTCAAGCAGAATCTCTTCCTCACAGAATATTCATAAATCTCCAACAGCAGTCAAGGATTTATTTTCCCAGACCCGGACATACTCCGATTGCATTTCATGTACATACATCATGACATGCGCATACATATCACATACAACATAATCTCATTTATTTGAGAACATCGTATCACCATGCATTTCTTGCATAGCACATAATTAACCCTGTTATCTTTTCAGGAAAGACGATTAGCTTCAACAAATCCATGAAGCTATACATATCATATCTGCAGACAACTAATGGGAAATCAGTTCCCGAAACCAAAGGGTCAACTAATCTACGTGATCAGATGAGGAAAGCCTTACTATACAGGCTCTTATTTCGAAGTAACCCTATGACCCAGGTTTCTTCCCACAAGCCCTACTATCCAGGCTCTCATTTCGAAGTAACCCTGGGACTCAGGTTCCTTCTCATAGCCCTACTATCCAGGCTCTCATTTCGAAGTAACCCTACGAACCATGTTCCTTCTCATAGCCCTACTATTTAGGATCTCATTTCGAAGTAACCCTACAACGCAGGTTTCTTCCCATAAGCCCTACCACCCAGGCTTTCACCCTGAAGTAACCCTATTATCTAGTTTTCTTCCCATAGCCCTACTATCCAGGCTCTCATTTCGAAGTAACCTTATGACCTAGGTTCCTTCTCATATCCCTACTATTCAGGCTTTCATTTCGAAGCAACCCTACTATCCAGGTTCCTTCCCTCTTATCTCCAGACAGCAGGTTACAACACTGTAAGACCTGGACCTGACCAGTTACGGTCGAGTTCACCTTTCCCCAGTAAGCCGTTGTGCAGCCTGAACCCCGACCAGATATGCAGTTCACTTCCAATTCCTCAATTAGGAGTTAATTCCCCAGTAGAGTAATGGACAACCGAAGCTCTTATACTCCATCTCCCAAGACATAAATAAACATTCCCCGGCGAAGTCCGCCTCAATGGCGGGTACAGGAATTATCGCAAAGGAATCTCTTATGCAACCGATATATTTTCTGGATGGCATATTTAATCCCATCTCCGACGATTCCCAATATCACTAATCAGTATTACTTCATGCGCGTGCAAATTTCTGGGCAATCTAGTGTTCAATCATCTTCCACCCTCACATCACGAAAGGCAGACCGACCAATCTACATCTTCAGGTTTAAGAAGATTGACCAGGGGCAGCTGTTGTACCCAAAAATTTCCCCTCTCATTTTACTCAACACATATTCATTGAGATACTCAACTTGCTCAGAGATACCCAAGAGTTGACCAGACAAACTCCATCCTAAAGCAATGAACCTCCAAATAGGGTTTCCATTTTCATCAAGATGGATGAGGTCCAAAGGCCTCATATGCTCTCCATAGTCCTAATATGTTCTTAATACCCCCCATGTAAAATTTCAAGCCTTTCACAAGAAGTTTGCTCAGTCAACTGCTCAGATGCTTGAGAATCGACTATATTAGGTGAAAAGTCAACTGTGGCCCACATACAGTCAAACTTCAAGATTTTTGGTCAAAATCAACATTTTGAAGTGATATTCATCATTTGATCAAGGGAGGATCATGATTCCTCAAGGAATGCTCCTAATTCATCAAAACTCAAAAGTTGCTAATTTAGGGTGTCTTAACAAAAGTCAAACAAACTTTGACCAAGCATAACTTTCTCATACTTTATCAGAAATTTCTCATCCAAGGCTCATTTTGAAGGTAATTCAATCTCCTACAACTCATCTTCTTCCCTCAAGTTCAATAAATGCACTCATAAAAAGATATGAATTTCTACATTATAGGTCCTTTTGAAAAGTCAACAAAAACACCTTTTGGGTCAAAGCTTCTTACATGAACATGGAAGACCAATTTGAGATGAAACTAAAATGGTTGTTTAGGGGACATCCTAATATTTATAAAAATTCAAAGAACACCTCTCTAGGTTTAAAATTGGAAGAGTTATGCATTGTCAAACTTGACCATTTTTGGAAAATTGCCAAAAGCCAAATGTGTCCTAAATTGCATTTTTTGGAAAATGGGCCTAAATGTTTATGCTTGCACATCACTTCCAACATGGTCCATGACCCAAACATACTTCCGTATATTTTTAGTCTTATTTATTTAAATGTTTTTGATTTTTATCCTTTAAAAATCAAATTAAATCAAATAAATCATCTAGAGCATAAAAGATTTCATTACAAATCTTTTTATCATCAATTGACAATTAACAAAAGCTGGTAAGATCAATGCAAATCATGGAAAGGGAGTAAAGAATGGATTTTTTCCAAAAATAAACAAAATCAAAAAACTTGAAAGGATAATATTTTGTCATCAGAACATGGGATTTTCTCCAATTATGTTGACCTAGTATGATACCATACATAAGGACAATCATTCCAAACATGAAGGATACGAGAAGGCTGCCTCAAGACGAAGAAAAAAGTCTCAAAAGAATTTAAACTTGGTGCAATTGGAGATCTCACGATCCAGCCATTCTCCATTGGTTCTAAGCTTCCAATCATTCTCTTACGGTGTCAAGGGACTCAACCCAACTCGTGAGCAATCCCATAGCATCAAAAATTAGCAAATCCGTGCCTCACTTTTGGGTAAGATTTCTTGGATCTTAAACTTACACAACGCTTAATTTAAATCCATATTGACTGCATACATATGTTTTTGTGATTGATTGTGAGTGTTTAGACGTGTGACATGTGAAGCTAATATCCAGGAGCACCCTTTGCCATTAATGACCGACATCTCACGTTTTTTTTTCATAGCCTTGTTTACAAGCTGTTTCAGGGAAAGAGAAGGTCACCATTGGATCTGCAGCCCTCGAATTAGGGGGGTAGAGTCCAATTGATCTTTGTTTTTACAGGCTTGCGCGAGTTGGGTGAAAGAGATGGCCAGAGAAGACGACCGGAGCTAAGGCTCCAGCGCTTCTCCGGCGAGTCAAAGTTTGAATGAAGTTTGACTGCTGACGAGGCTGATTCTTATAACATGATTGGTCCATACTAGCTGACGTGTGCGTTTGTTTAATTGACTGGGTTTAACATTTGATTTCCCTTTTAATTTTTGCGTTTGGATATATGTATGAATAAGTAGGTTTGTGTAGTGGTAAGGCGCATGGTTGTGAAGCTAGATGGCCTGGGTTCGATCCTCAGGCCTTGGTTTTATTTTTCAGCATGAGTTTTTTACAGATCAGGTGTCCAACGCACCCTGGAGGGAATCATACATACTCACCTCTAGACGATTTGATTATCATCCATGTGGATCAAATGGTCAAGATCCTAACATCTACCATAGACCATCAAAATTCCAAAACACACCCCCCTGGGTTCTTATGCAGGCCCAATTTCTTACTTTTTTTCTTACTTTTTTTTTTAATTCTTTTTTCTTTTATTTATTAATTATATGTTTTTTTAATAACACCAAAAAATTATTTTTTTTTCATTTAATCAAAAATCACCAAAAACATCCAAAATCTTTTTCATAAGCAAAAATTTTATTAATTAATTAGTTTAATTAAATTAGGATAATTTAATGTCTTTTTTTTATAATTCAAAATAATTAGATTTAGGGTTTAATTTTCATACTTAACATGATTTTTTCCCTTAAAAATAACATAAATATTTTCTCAATTTAGATTTTCAGGTCTTCCAATTATTTCTCGCATTTAATTTGTCGCGCGCTTTTAATTTTCCTTTTTCATTATTTGTAACTGCTCCGAGTTTGTAATAGATTTAAATAGGATAATAATTCCACATTTTATTTTCAGTCAAAATAATTATGTATCTGCCCAAAGCCTTGTAATAGCTAGGATTTTAATTTCTCGCACTTTAATTTCCGTAATTGTTTAACTGTTAGATGTATGGACAATAGGCTTGCATGCAAAAGATAAATGAAATTAAAACAGTAGAAAACCTGAATTGTGAAAAGATAATTAACTAAAAAAATAGAATTGCACATATTCACTCCTAGGGTTTACTCCACTCGGTTGCCTCAGAAATAATGGTCGTGTCCCTCGAATGTAGGGATACCTTAGCAATGACCCACGATTCAAAGTTGTCATAATGATCATAGTCCCTACTTGTCTCTCTAGTTGCCTATGAATTGATCTTATGACGATAGTCCCTTCGAAATTCTAAGGTATCCTTACTTGTTGTGTTCAGAGACCATTTTGTCCCTTCGAACGTCCCTTTACAACTCCAACGACGGTGTTACCTATTCCTTAATAATAGGATAGCGCTGTTTAAAGGTAAGCAAATAAAACATTTTTTTCCGAGTAGGTAGATTAGTTCCTAGGTACTTGCTCAAACAAAACATTTCACACAAACACTTTTCAAAACAATTTTTTAACTACTTCGTCACACTCTTGAGGACTGACACAAGAGTTATCACGAAGTAAAACCTTTTTAAAACAAGCACACACAAGAAATTTCAAAAATGAGCAAGTGCCTAAGAGCCCGTGGAAAACCACGGATAGAAAGGGTGCTAACACCTTCCCTTTCTATAATCTAGCCCCTGTACTCAGAAACATCTTGAAAAAGGTTTTTTTCTATTCTTTTTCCTTTTCCTTTGTTGGATAAAATAAAAGTCGGTGGAGACTCTTGCTTATCGCAGCATTTGCGAACAAAAAACGCAAACCAGTATAACAGTCGGTTCTGCCACGGTATCACACAAGGACTTTTAGATCAAACAAATACCACCATTGGATTCCTAGGAAAATTTTAACGGTGGTAGGGTGTTTTAATGCTTTTATATGCCGTATTTTGCAGGGTTCGATTTTTTATATCATCGGAGAAGGTGACCGTAACCACCGTGGCGGTGGTTTAACTTATTACAGGCGGTGGTCCAAGCTTTCATGGCTAATTCCCTGGGTCGCATTGGCTGGATAAAATCATAGATCCCTCTCTCCATATCTGATTGGCCCCTTGAGTTACCAAGGCCCCACAATGCATGCGTGTCAAGCTGATTCAGCAATAGATCTATGTTTCCATTATATTATTTTTGCTTAATTATATATATGAATGACTAACTAGCACAAATGGTAAAAAGGGAAAGGCATTTGAAAGGAATGACTTGGGTTCGATCCCAGGTCCAAGCATTTTGTTTTTTCCATTATTTCTTTACAGGATTCAGTGTGTGTTACCCATGAGGTCCACCTGCATCCTCCAGATCCAGCCATTGGATCATCCTTGGATCCAGATCCAACACTCAGTGAGTGCAGCGCATGGTGGACATTCCAGATCTGATTGCACTGAATCAAACAAGTGATTGGGCTTATGAATCTCGGGCCTAGTACAAAAAAGCAGGCGCACCCCCCCCAGATTACTAACAACACCAGCAGGCCCATTTCTTTTACTTTTTTGTTTTTGATTTCATAAATTTTTTTATCTTCTTTAATTATTTTTATATTTCTTAAAATAAATCATTTTTTTATTAATCATGAAATATAAAATCACAAAAATGTAGAATTAGGTTTTTTTAATTTAAATTAATTTTATTGAAAATAAATTAGTCTAATTAGATTAACTTGATTGTTTTTATATTAATTAAAATTAACTAGAAATTAGGTTTAATTTGCAATTTAATTATTTTCTCAATAAAAAATACACAAATTTTTTTTTAATTAATTAGATTTTTTAGGCTTCTAATTTGTTCCCGTCTTAACTTTCGCGTGCTTAGTTATTTTCACTTTATTTTCCAATTATTGTATCTGCATCGGGTTTGTAATAGTTTTAAATTAGGTTTTGTTTAACGCTTTTTATTTACTGCCTATTCCCCATGTTTGGTTATGTAACCCATCCCCGAAGCCTTGTAATAGTTAGGACTTTAATTTCTCGCACTTTTACTTTATGCTATTATAAACTACTAGATGATTGATGATGGGATTGTATACGAAAGACAAATGAAATTAAAAAGGTAGAAAACCCTGATTGTGCAAAGATAAATAAACTGAAAAATAACCACTTGCACATGCTCGCCCCTAGGGTTTGCCCCACTTCGGTTGCCTTCGGTAAATGGTCGTGAAGTATAGAGAGTTTTAGTGGTTGCCCTCTAGTCCCGAAAGATCAAAATGACTCATTCAAATGTTGCCTCGGAAAGATCTTTAGGACTTTAGGGTAACTACTAAGGTTTCCTAACCATTGCTTTTGTGACCATACTTGTCCCTTCGAATGTCCCTTAAACTCCAACGAAGGAGCTACCTACTCCTTAATAGTAGGATAGCGCTGTCTAAAGGAATAAGAAAATGAACACACTTTTTCGAGTAGGTAGAAACTCTTAAGTACTTGCTCAAAACAACAAAAACTCTTTCACACGAACACTTTCAAAAAGTTTTCAATAACAACTTCGTCACACTCTTGAGGACAGATACAAGGGTTACCACGAAGTTAAACAAAAACTTTTCAAAACACACACAAGCAATTTCAAAATGAGCAAGTACCTAAGAGACCATGGAAAACCATGGATGGAAAGGGTGCTAACAACTTCCCTTTCCATAATCTACCCCCCGTACTCAGAAAACTTTTGAAAAATTTTTTTTTGTTCTTTTTCCTTTACCTTTGTTGGATGAAATAAAATTCGGTGGCGACTCTTGAAATCCTTTGAACCTAAGGCCTATTTGTGTGCTTTGCTTGTGTATGATTTACTCTGTTTGAACATAACATCATGCATCATAACATAGCATATGTTCTCATTACACTAACCATTTCAAGAACCAAGGGAATTTATCATTGTTCTGTTTTGCAGATCATGGCTTCCGCTCGTAGAAACACTATCCAAATCAACTATGTAGGAATACCTCTCCAACTCAAGGAGCTAGTATCGAGGTTTCCTGAAACTTCTTCGTTCACTAAGAGACATGGTCGACTTATCAACCTGGTTACAATGATCTTTGATGAAAAGATGATGGGGGTACTCTTTCAGTTCTTTGATCCCAAGCACCACTGCTTCACCTTTCCAGACTATCAGTTGGTGCCTACCATGGAAGAGTTCTCTCAGTTATTGGATCTGCCTATTCTGGACCAGATGCATTTCCCAGGTTTAGAAGAAGTTCCCAAGCCAAAGATTATTGCCTCAACTTTGCATCTCAAACAAGCCAACGTGGTATCCAATTGGGAATCAAGAAGCGGAGTCAAGGGTTTTCTAGCCAAATTCCTAATAGAGAAGGCCCAACTTATTTGGAATGATTTGGACTTTCATGCTTTTGAGGAGGTTTTGGCTCTTCTAATTTATGGGTTGGTATTGTTACCTAATCTAGACTTAGTCATAGATGTGAATGCTAACAAGATCTTCCTCTCTCGCAACCTAGTGCCTACTTTGCTCGGAGATATCTTGCATGCTCTCCACACTCGTACTATGAAGAGAAGAGGGGTTCTTATGTGCTGCATGCCATTACTGCCGAGGTGGTTTATTTCTCACCTCCCTAAGTCAGTGCTGAAGAATGAAGAGGGTTTAGGTTGGTCGCAGAGGATAATGTCACATTCTCACGCGAATATTCTCTGGTATTCCCGATCTATGGGAGGCATTTCTATTATTGACCGCTGCGAGGAGTTCCCCAATATCCCACTACTTGGCATTAGGGGAGCATAACTTACAATACTTGTTTGGCTCTGTGACAGTTTGATTACGCTCGAAGGGATGGTCCTCATGAGATTCTTATCCAGGGCATTATGTTTAACTATGAGGATAATGTTCAAGGGTATCGCCAGAGGTTCATACGAACCTGGGGCATGGTAAACAGATATGACGCCAAGACTTTGGGGCCGAAGAATTCCATTCCTATGGAACCTTATCTCCAAAGGGTACGAGCTCGTGCTTAGAAACTAATGATGCCGTACATAGCTGTCTTGTCAGTGATTATGGAGCCCATTACTGAAGGGGATATTCCCTACACGGTTCTTCATCCTGATATGCCCACTGATCTGGAAGAATTACAGAGGTCATGGATTCAGTTGAAGAAGAAGAGGGATACTTATAGGGATCAGTTCTATCCCAGGAGAAGAAAGTCTTAGAGCTCACAAAACAGCTTCATGAGGAAAGAAGCCTTAATGTCTATCTCGGCACGAAGAGGAAGCATCCATGGGAAATTTTATTTTTATTTTAGTTTTTATAATTTTAAATTGTAACGCTTAAAAGACAGTTGTATTTTGAATTCCTCTAATAAAATATTTATTTCATTTTGGTTCACAAATTTAAATTTCCCAAAGTCCTTGAAATCATTGCATACGTATATCATCCATAACATTGCATAAACAGGTACCATAACAGGTTTCTCATCTTCTTCGCTATTCATTTCAGCAATAATGTCTTCTGAACAAAGCATCAAGGATCTCCAGGCACAAAATGCCCAATTTCAGCAAATGTTTGTAGCCTTAGCTAAGGGGAGGGAAGATCTGAAGGCCCTTATTCTGAAAGAGAAGAAGAAGAAGAAGAAGAAGACCGTTGGTGTCCTTAATCTGGGCAGAAGATTCAAGGGGCCGTTGAAGCAACCAATTGATCTGACCTCCTCGTCCAAAGAAGGGGAGAATCAAGAGAGAGAGAGAGAGAGAAAGAGAGAGAGAAAGAGAGAGAGAGAGAGAGAGAGAGAGAGAGAGAGAGAGAGAGAGAGAGAGAGAGAGAGAGAGAGAGAGAGAGAGAGAGAGAGAGAGAGAGAGAGAGAGAGAGAGAGAGAGAGAGAGAGAGAAGGGAGGAGGACCCTAGCCCTGAAGGTTCTGATAATGACACAAACTACAATGATGAACAATATCCTCCCACTGATGATAGATACAAATAATTAGAGGATCGTCTGAGTGCAATGGAGATCCAAAGAATACCAGGAATGGATTTTGAAGAGCTGGGTTTGGTATCTGGGGTAGTCATCCCACAAAATTTCAAGGCTCCGGTGTTTGTGAAGTATGATGGGGTATCTTGTCCCAAGCTTCATCAACTGGAGGGAACCAATGTCCACAACTGGGAAGACCTGGCTGCTGCTTTTTATGAGAAGTATCAATATAACGCTGACCTTTCCCCTACCCGTACTCAACTCCAGAGTATGTCCATGGGTGCAGGTGAAGGTTTCAAGGACTACACACATAAGTGGAGAGATCTGACAGGGAGAGTCCAACCCCCTTTGTCTAATAGGGAGATGGTTAACATGTTTCTGGGGACCCTGTCTGGTCCGTTCTTCAATCACTTGATTGGTAGCTCCTCAGTTGGTTTCACCAAGCTGATATTGATTGGAGAAAGGTTAGAAGCTGGGATCTGGAGCAGCAAGATACATAAAGATAACTCATCAAGTACGGTGAAGAAGCCGTTCACGGGTAAGAAGGAGGTCAATGACATTTATAGCCAAAGAAGTTAGAGAAGAGCTGAGCATCGTCCAACAGCAGGTGTTGTGATGATACCTAGGCCTGTGGCTACCCAACAACAAAACAATCAGCAAAGGGTAGAAAGACCTTAAAGGCAGTTCACCCGAATTAATATGACATTGACTGAGGTTTTACCCCATCTGTTAAGATCAAACTTGGCAACCTTAAAGGAGGCTCCCAAGAACCCTAACACCACATCTCCTCGATACAATCCAAATTCTAGGTGTGCTTACTATTCTGAGAGTCCAGGCCACGATACAAATGACTGCTGGGCTCTGAGAAATAAGATACAGGATCTGATCGAAGTCAAAGAGATTGAGTTTGATCCTCCGGAAAAGCCTAATGTCATAACTGCTCCCATGCTTAAGCACAACCGTGGAGTTAATGTAGTTGATACTGATCTATTTGTTACCTCTGTTGATGAAGTGTTCACTCCTCTCATGAATGTCAAGAAGAATTTGTTGCTAGTCGGTTTATTTCCGGGTTGTGGTGAAGGTTGCCACATATGTTCATCTCTGCCCTCTGGTTGTTATTTGCTAAAAGCAGGTGTTCAACGCCTGATGGATAGAAGAGAAATTTTGTTTGAAAAGACTCTGATTCTGACTATTTCGTATGAAGATGTTGCTATTATACCCATTTCCGCCAATCCTTCCAAGGTCTCCTCTAAAAGACCTGTTAGGATTACACTTGCTCCAAGAATTTCTCTGTTGATAATCACTTTTCCTGGTCCTGTACCGTACTCCTCGGACAAAGTTGTCCCTTGGAATTATGGCGTCGATGTTTACTATCATAGCATCAAACAGGATTTGAAGACTGGAGAGGCTGATCCTGATGTCAGTAACATTGTCGGGAGCAGCAAAGTTACTCGAAGTGGAAGGGTTTTCTCTCCTGAGATCTCCCTGAAGACTGTCACTAAGCTTGTTGTTATTCAGTCTGTTGTTCCTGCTAGTACTTCAACTACTACTCCTATCCTTACTCTAGTTGTTACCCCTGCCGATGATTCATCTGGAACTCGGGGAAAAGAAGCTATAGGTGAGTCTTCCCGGAAGGAGGCACCAAGAAAGGTTGTTGTGGAATCCTCTAAGCAAGAAATAGAGGAAATTTTAAAATAATAAAGAAGAGCGACTACAATGTGGTCGAGCAGCTGGGGAAGACCCCTTTGAAGATATCGATGTTATCTCTGTTGTTATGTTCTGAGGCCCATGCAAAGGCTTTGATTGCATTCCTCAAGACTGCGCATGTGCCCCAAGAAATCTCCGTCGACCAATTCAAAGACTGTGTGGCCAGTTTGACTGCTGGCAATGGGTTGGGTTTTTCAGATGTCGATCTGACACCAAAGGGGAGAAAGCATAATGATGCTCTTCATGTCTCGATTGAATGCAGGGGCACTACCATGGCTCATGTGCTAGTGGACACTGGATCTTCATTGGATGTTCTTCCTAAGAAGGCTCTTGATCGGCTAGATTGTGAAGGCTTGACCCTAAAGCCCAGTAACATTGTGGTGAGGGCTTTTGACGGGTCAAAAAGAATGGTGCATGAAGAGGTGGACATCCCTGTCAAAGTAGGTTCCCAGAAATTTAAATCCACCTTCTATGTGATGGATATCAGGCCATCATAATCTTGTTTGTTGGGTCACATTTGGATCCATGAAGCTTGAGCCGTTACTTCTACGCTGCACCAAATGCTGAAGTATCCAGTGAAGGGGAAGATTGTCATTGTGCATGGTGAAAAGGAGTATATGGTAAGCAACCTGAATTCTTTCAGGTATGTGGAGATGGACGGGGAATTCATAGAGACTCCTTGTTAAAATATTGAAGAGGTTCCCCAGATTATGGCATCAACCGACACTATCACCAGCACCAAACCTCCTTTGAAGATGGCTTCTCTCAAGGACGCCATAGCAGTAGTTGAAGAAAGTGGGTGTACCATTTGGGGACAGCTCCCTGATTTTCCTCATAAAATTGACAAATTTGGTTTGGGCTTTACTTCAGGAGCTCAAAGGGTTGTTCGACACACTCGGGCCGGAGGACCTCCCCTACGCATCAACAATCGTGGGGTCAACTCTAATGAAGACAGTGATGAGAATTTTGATATTGACAGTTGGATCTACCCGACTACCAACGATGGACCTAGTAACTGGACGACCATAGATTTTGTGCCAATTTCTTTTGTTCAGTAGTAATTGTCTTACTTGTTTTTCGAATTTGTAATAAACAATTTAAACTCTATTGCCTTGTGTCTTACCCAAGACACAATGGTTCTATTTGTGAGGGTTATTATATGTCATTTTAATATGTCATCAATAAAACATTAGACGTTTCTTGCATACAAATTTTGAGCTCTCTATTTTTCTTTTCTGCTTTTCACTTTATCAATACAGCTATGCTCTTACACACACTCACGTATCAAACTGTAGATCCATATACACTATGGATCCCATTGATAATAATTCTGCTATTTCCAGTTATAACTTCGAAAATCCGATCAACCAAGTCGAGGACGAAGGTGAGGAAGATTGTGAGGTGCTTGGAGAACTTGCTAGACTATTATAGCAGGAAGAGAGGGCTATACAACTTCATGAAGATCCAGTTGAAACTATAAACTTGGGTATAGAGGTAGACAAAAAAGAAGTCAAGATCGGCACAAATCTGGAGAATAATGTCAGGCAATGGTTAATACAGATGTTGCACGACTATGTTGATATCTTCGCCTGGTCATATGAAGACATGCCTGGGTTAGACACTGATATTGTGGTACATCGTCTGCCGACTAAAGAAGATTGTCCTCTTGCTAAGAAAAAGGTTCGTCGTATGTGCCCTGAAATGTCACGGAAGATTAAAGCAGAGGTCATGAAACAGTTCAACACTAGGTTCCTAGCTGTCACCTCCTATCCGCAGTGGGTTGCTAACGTCGTTCTGGTACCTAAGAAGGACGGTAAGGTACATATGTATGTGGACTATAGAGACCTGAACAGGGCAAGCCCCAAGGATGACTTCCCGCTTGCCCATATTGATGTTTTGGTTGACAATACCGCACAACATAAAATCTTCTCCTTTATAGATGGTTTCTCTGGCTACAACCAGATCAAGATGGCTCCTGAAGACATGGAGAAGACAACCTTCATCACACAGTGGGACACCTTTTGTTACAAGGTGATGCCTTTTGGGTTGAAGAATGTTGGGGCAACTTATCAGCGAGCCATGGTCGCCTTGTTCCACGATATGATTCACCATGAGATAAATGTTTATGTTGATGACATGATATCCAGATCTCAAACCGAACAGGAGCACCTTGACCACCTACGAAAGCTGTTTGACAGCTTGAAGACATACAAGCTGAGACTGAATTCGAACAAGTGCACCTTTGGGGTAAGGTCTGGTAAGCTTTTGGGGTTCATCGTCAGTGACAAAGGTATTCAGGTAGACTCGGCAAAGGTAAAGGCCATACAAGAGATGTCGGCTCCCCGTACTGAGAATGAGGTTAGAGGTTTCTTGGGACGCCTAAATTATATCGCCCGATTCATTTCACATCTGACTTCTACTTGTGAGCCAATCTTCAAGCTCCTGAAGAAAGATCAAGTGGTAAAGTGGAATGACGAATGTCAGACTTCTTTCGAAAGAATCAAGGAATACCTTCAAGAACCACCAATTCTGATACCTCCGGTTGAAGGAAGACCTTTGATATTGTACTTAACAGTGCTAGACAATTCAATGGGGTGTGTGCTGGGGCAGCATGACGAGTCTGGTCGAAAAGAGCACGTAATATACTACCTTAGCAAAAAGTTTACCGACTGTGAGACAAGATACCCACTGCTCGAGAAAACTTGCTGCGCTTTGGCATGGGTTGCTCGCCGACTAAGATAATATATGCTGACCCACACTACTTTTTTGATATCTAAGATGGATCCAATCAAGTGCATCTTCGAGAAGCCTGCCCTCTCTGGAAGGATAGAAAGATGGCAGATGATCTTAACCGAATACGATATCCAATATACAACCCAGAAAGAAATTAAAGGAAGTGTATTGGATGACTGTTTGGCTCATCAGGCCATGGATGACTACCAGTCCATGAATTTAGAGTTTCCGGACGAGAATATTATGCTAGTGAATGACTACGAAGAAACTTGACCAGATGAAGGACCTGAAGAAGGATCCCGATGGACCATGGTTTTTGACGGAGCTTTGAATGCACTCGGTAATGGAATTGGCGTTGTAATCATATCTCCTGAGGTTTGTCATGCTCCTTTCACTACCCGACTATGTTTTAACTGCACTAACAACATGGCGGAGTATGAAGCCTGTATCATGGGTCCTAAAGCTGCTATCAACTTCAGGATCAAGTTCCTAAATGTCTTCAGGGATTCAGCCTTAGTGATAAGTCAGATCAAAGGAGAATGGGATATAAAGCACCCGAATCTCATCCCGTACAAATAGAACATGTTGACATTGCTCCCACACTTCGAGAAGGTAACCTTTAAACATTTCCCACGAGAGGAGAATTAGTTGGAGGAAGCACTAGCTACTATGTCATCTATGTTCAAGGTCAGGTGGGACAACGAAGCTCCCCGAATCACCATTGAGAGGTTGGATGAACCAGCACACTGTTGTGAGATTGATACTAAAGAGGTAGCAGATAAACCTTGGATTCACGAAGTAAAAAGGTATCTCGAGGCTCAAGAGTATCCCGAAGGGGCATCTGTCAATGATAAGAAGTTTTTGAGAAGGTTCTCCGCGAAATTCTTCCTCATTAATGGAATCCTCTACAAGCGCAACCATGACTCTACCTTATTGCGGTGTGTAGACAAGAGCGATGCAGAGGATTATGACAGATTTACATGAAGGTACCTTCGGAACCCATTCAAGTGGACATACCATGGCTAAGAAGATCCTACGGGCAGGATACTACTGGTCCACTATGGAAGCGGATTGTTATCAGCACTCCGAACTTGTCATAAGTGCCAAATCTATGATGATAAGGTGTATGTTCCTCCGGTTCCTTTGAATGTCTTGACGGATCCTTGGCCCTTTGCAATTTGGGGCATTGACATGATAGGATAGATTAGACCTACCGCTTCTAATGGGCATTGCTTCATCTTGGTGGCCATTGATTACTTCATGAAGTAGGTCGAAGCTTCCTCTTTTGCTACCGTTACCAAGAATGTTGTGGCGTAGTTTATCAAGCATAACCTGATCTATCGGTACAGTGTTCCAGAGAGGATCATCACGGATAATGGTACCAATCTCAACAACATGATGATCACCAAACTCTGTCAGCAATTCAAGATACAACATCATAACTCTTCTCCCTACCGGCCGAAGATGAATGGCATTGTCAAAGCGGCTAACAAAAACATCAAAAAGATCATACAGAAGATGACGGTGACATACAAAGACTGGCATTAGATGCTACCATTTTCTCTTTATGGGTACCGTACCTCAGCACGGACGTCGACAGGGGGAACACCTTATTCTTTGGTATATGTCATGGAGGAAGTCCTACCTATTGAGGTCCAGATCCCTTCTCTAAGGATTATGAAGGATATGGGTTTGAACGAAGACGACTGAATCTGGACTCGACTTGATCAACTTAATCTGATCGATGAGAAGAGACTTACTGCTCTCTGTTATGGTCAAATGTATCAAAAACGGATGATCAAGGCTTTCAACAAAAAAGTCAGACGCCAAAAATATCAAGTCGTGGATCTAGTAATCAGGCGTATCAGACTGCCGCAAGGTGATCCCAGGGGCAAATGGACTCCCACATACAAAGAGCCATTTGTGATTAAAAGCATTTTCTCGGGTGGAGCCATGATTCTAACCACCATGGACGGTGACGACCTTCCTCATCCTGTCAATGCAATCATAGTGAAAAGATACTACGCATGATTAAAGACTCGCTAGGTTGACTAGCCTAGGAAAAAATAAGGGCTTCCTGGTGAACCAAAAAGGTTCGGGAAAAAATAAGGGATGAAAACAAAAAAATATGTACACTCGGCAAGTCGATAACCTGAAAAGGCAGCTTGGACAAAAAGGGGTATCCCGGTGAACTGAAAACCCGAAAGGGCAGTCCAGGAAAAAGTTAGGGATGTAAAGCATATCACTATGTCCCATTGGATCACCTTGCAATCAGACCTTAGTATCAACTGTCAAGCTCGAACGACACTGATCAATCTATTCAGCTTCGGACAAGCAGCAAAGTGATGAGGCACTCGAAAACATAGGGGCAATAGTAGAATTGGAACTTAAATGGGATTATTGCACATAGCTGTTTTCTTTTCGTTGTATACAATATTGTATAGCTTCCATTTTTACGGAAGCATTATTTTACTAGAGCGTCAGCTTCCTTGTACAAAAACGCCTGTTATAGGCCAACTTCAAAAATTAATACAAGTCATTTTTACAAAACCATTTGTTTTTCCTTTTCTGTTTTGTTTTGCAAAAAAACGTCCAATGATTTATTCTTGACATATGCATATGAATATGATTTCTGTTCATAAATATTTGTATAGGAAACGGAAAGACAATTTCTCGTAACTTAAGAAACAGGGGGGGGGGGAAACTAAAACATGTCAAACTCGACAGTTACTCTATCCAGCAGGTACCGGGGAAGAGACAACCTTAAAACAAAGTCATCAGTACATACGACCCTGTGACGTCTATACTCCCCACAAAGTAGAGGCAATTAAACCTTTGACATTGGCTTCCCCAAAATAGGAGGTACTCTCCCCAGCCGAGTTCCTTCAGAAAACTGACATCTATATTCCCCAGCCGAATTTCATAATCACAAGCGAGTCATAAAGTTTTATCCTAAATAGAGTTTATTTCTCTGAATACAGAAGCTCAATCCCCGACAGAGCTTATCCCTTCAACTATGGAAGTCCATCCTCCAACAAATTCATTTACCTGCAGAGTTATTCTCAAGCAGTCTCTCCCCGGAAGAATATCCGTGAACAAGGAGAAAATATCCAGTATAGTCATCTTCGTTCACCGTCCCCAGTGGAAGTAGAAGAACCACGGTTTTCTACAACAGTCAGGAATGCTATTTCCAATACTCTCCAGCAGCAGTCAGGGATTTATTTTCCCAGACTCGGATATATCAAAATAGCATCTCATGTTCGTACATCATGACATGCGCATACATATCGCATACAACATAAGCTCATTTATTTTGAGAACATCATCCCACCATGAATTTCATGCATCGCATATAATTAACCCTATTATCTTTTCAGGAAAGAAAATTATCATGAACAGTCCCAGCAGTTATACGTGTCACATCTGCAGACAACTAATGGAAAATTAGTTCCCGAAACCAAACGGGTCAACTAATCTACATGATCAAATGAAGCAGCCCTACTATCCAAGCTTTTATTCTGAAGCGGCCCTACTATCCAGGATTTTATTTCGAAGTAACCCTACTATCCGGGTTCCTTCCCATAAGTCCTACTATCCCAGCTTTCATCTCGAAGTAACCCTACGACCCAGGTTCCTTCCCATAAGCCCTATTATCCAGACTTTCATCTCGAAGTAACCCTACGACCCAGGTTCCTTCCCATAAGCCCTACTATCCAGGATTTCACCTCGAAGTAACCATACTATCCAGGTTCCTTCCCATAAGCCCTACTATTCAAGCTTTCATCTCGAAGTAACCCTACGACCCAGGTTCCTTTCCATAAGCCCTACTATCCAGGCTTTCACCTCGAAGTAACCCTACGACCCGGGTTCCTTCTCATAGCCCTACTATCCAGGATTTCATCTCAAAGTAACCCTACTACCAAGGTTCCTTCTCATAGCCCTACTATCCTGGCTTTTATTTCGAAGCAACCCTACTATTCGGGTTCCTTCTCTCTTATCTGAAGATGTGAAAAACACAAGAAGGGGGGTTGAATTGTAAAACTTTAAATCAAATGCAGACAACACTGTATTTTTATCCTGGTTCGTTTGATCTCAAACTACTCCAGTCCACCCGTCAAGGTGATTTCGCCTCTCTCTAACGAGGTCTTAATCCACTATAATCAACTGATTACACAACTACTTTAACAACTGTTAAAGCCTTCTTGAGTCTAACCACAGACCGGTTTATCTCAAGGAAATTCTTTTACAGATAATTGAACAAACTGTGTGTTAATGTTTTCTAACAAAACTATATATCACAACTGTGATAATACACAATATTAAGCTTGGAATAAGAACTGGATTGCTAGAGCTATACAGTAAGCGTGGTTGAAAGCTTAGCAAATGTATGAGTGAGTGTGTGAAGATGATTAGCTTAGGCGTATATGCGTGTAGAGTATTAGCCATTTCTTTTCTCACACTGACTTGTTTAAATAGCAAGGAAAAGATACGTTGTAGTCCATAAAGCCATTTCAATGCTAATAATGTTCTTTCCTTTTTGAGAAGATCATGTCTTGGAATAAAGCCGTTGGTAAATAATCTGTCTTGAATGCATAGTAACGCTTCAGATTGTTCTGCTAATGATAATCAGAGTGTTCTTTCCTTTATGCTGACGCTTCTAAGTGCTGATGACTTGGTTAGGATCTTGATCAGAGTCAGAGTATTTTATGCGCAGATTCTGTTCATCAAGCTTCAACGTAGCACATGTTATTTGATCTTCTGATGCTGACATATTTTCTGATGCTGATGTTGATACTGATATTCTGATGCTGATTCCATCAGAGTTTCTGTAAATACACAACATAATTTTAAGTAGCAGATATGTCTTATATATAAGTCTTACAATTTATTTATTCTTGTATTTTGTTATCATCAAAACTCTAATTGAGGGTTGTATAATCAAACTATGTTCTAACAATCTCCCCCTTTTTGATGATGACAAAAACTAGATTTTTTTCAATGAAAAATAAAGAATAAATGGTATCAGAGATTAAAATTAAAGAATAAAAGGTATCAGAGATAAACGAATAACGAATGAAAGGTATCGGAGATAAGAATAAAGAATTAAAGTATCAGAGCTAAGAAGAGAAAACTCCCCTGAGTTGATTGCTTCTCTTTAATTCCATGAGGCTTTGAGCATCAGAACTTTACTTTGTCAGAGTTCGTTAGATTCATCAGAGTGTTTTGTACCTGTAAGCTTTTCAGAAGACAAGAAAGTTAACTGGATCAGAATGTTTGAGACTTATGTCTCAGTAATCCGTTATTGAAAAATATCATTCTTTCTCCCCTTTTTTGTCAGTTATCAAAAAGCACAATTAATCAGAGTTAAAAAATGATCAGAGCTAAAAGTGCATTTATATTAAAAACAAAAGCAATGATAAGTTCAGAACATGTAAAAATATTACAGATAAACAAGTTATAAAAACAACAAGAAAATTTCTAAGAAGAAGGAGGAAATCGTGTGAACAGAGCTTCCAACATGCTCTTAATTTGGGTGCTGGTTTCCTGTTGCTGAGATAACATGTTTGTTATAGCATCAATCTTGGTATCCTGCTTATCCATTCTTTCATTCATCAGCATGTCAGATCTTTTCAAGTCCTCCAGAGTCTGCCTGTCAAGAGAGGAAGCTTGAGGATCTTCAGAACAGGGTGCTTGTCAGAGCTTTCTTCAGTATCTTCTTCTTGAACCTGTTCTTCTGCTGGGATCATCTGTTCTTCTGTAGGTTGAACTTTGGATGCTGGGCGCTGTTCAGACCAAGGAGAAATGTCCAGATGGAGAACTTCTTCCTTAAGCAGCTTGCTCAGAATTGGACCTTCAATCTCTTTCAGCAGATTGCTGAAGTTTTGTTGAGCCTGTCCATAGCTCTGGTCTTGCAACTTAAAGGTTTCAGCGCATACCCATCTTCTGAATTTTGTCCAGAGGAGGTCTAATACAGCAGGATCAACCAGTTCCAGACTTGCTTGTTTTAGAGAAGTGATCCACTTCTGTATATCTGTTTCAAAGTTCAATATGCTGGAACCAACATCTGGATGTTTCAGTTTAGGGAAGGCTGTTTTCTGGTTGATGGCAGCAAGACGTTCAAAGACTGTTAAATCAATGACAGTTTTGATGTGGTCTTCTGAATTTTTCTTAGGTGAGGGAGTGGGAGAGTCAGGAATTATGATTGGACTAGATGGGGAATTTAGTGGAGTTATTTCTGGTGACGAGGGAAGTTGAGAAATATTCACAGTGGTACCACAGGGCATTTGAATGGCCAAAGGTTATGGTTCAGGGGATTCAGAGGGTTGAGCCTCAGCGGTTTGAGTCTCAGGTTGTGGAGATTGTTCATGTTGAGGAGAGGGTGGATTAATTTCTGGTTGGGGAGATAAAGGTTGTGGGATTTCTGGTTCTGGAGAGAGTGGAGTTTCTGGTATTGGTGAGAGAGGAATATCAGGTTGTGGTGAGATGGGAATTTCTGTGTTTGGATTTGGATTTTCTGGTTCGGGAACGGAAGTGTGTTGGTCTATATCAGAAAGAACTTTTTCAAGTTCTTGTTGTGGTATGGCTGTAGTATTTGGATTTTGTGGTTGGGAGCGGGATCTTCTGAGGGTTAATGATTCAGAAGGGTCAAAGTCTAAGTCAAAATCATCGAAAGTTTGAGGTGTTGGGTTTTCAGATGGAGTTGGAATTGGAATAGATGTGGAAACAACAATTGAATCTAAAACAGTGACAGAAGAAGGATTACCTCTCTTCTTGGGAGTCTGTTGAGATGGTCCTTCTGCAGCAACTTTTCTTTTCTTTGTCTTCTTCAGAACAACCTCTGGTGCCTTCTGCTGAAGATCTTGGATATTTAGATTTGGTGTTGTACCATCAGCTTTACAAGCATCCAAATATCTCAGAATGATTTCAGGCTTAGACTCAATATCTGAGAACAGAGGGAAGTCGTCCAGAGGGACTCTTCTGTTGGAGATTTCAGCAAAAGGAGTGACGCTGGGCTCCTTCTTAATGTTCTCTATCAACTTCATCTTCTTCAGATTTTTGGCATTCAGCTGCTTGCCAACAGTAGGTTCCAGAGTGCTGATTTCTTGTGCCTCTGTCAAATGATCAATCAGCCTATTCTCTGTCAGAATATCTGATATCAGTCTTCCCAAGGGTATCTAATCCCTTTTTTCACGTTCATCTTCTCTTGTTTCCTTGACACTTGTTCTGAGATGGTTGAACAGAAGATGAGCCAGATTTATCTTGACCTTCTGAGAGATAAAATAGATCAGAATGATCTTGGCCCAAATTTTGTGCTTGTCCTTCAAATCTCTAATCTTGCTGGAGGGAAGCCCCAGCGTGAAAATTTCCCTTGCAATTACGGCAGCATCTGCACACCTTTCTGCCATATCTATGCAGCGAATACCACCACCATTGTAGCATATCAAGCGTGCAATCAGGTCTTCAGTAATCACAATCTTCTTCTCTATGATGTAGGATGTAACTTGGTGATTTGAAGAAGAAGCGTGAATCCAAAATTCCTTTACCAGAATAGGAAATGTTGGACCCACCAGCCTGTCAAAATACTTTTCCCAACCTTGAGCTTTAATCTCTTCAGATAAATCAAAACCATTTTCTTTCAGACTGTTGAAATCCACTATTAATTCTGACAGAACTTCAAGATTCTTGACTGGTGTTAGAAGCGTTCTGAAAGGTACTTCATATTGCTCAGATGAAACAGTTTTCTGGGAACCTGAAGAAGGAATGCTGGAAGAAGCCATGTTCACACGAGGTTTTTTGAAAAAGATTGAAAGGGTTTCTTGAGAAAGAAGAACACAGAAATCAGAAATATTGAGTGAAAACGAAAGTGAAGGTAAAAGTGTGTGAATGGTGTGAAGTGAGTTTAAATAGATTTCTAAAAAGGTTTTGAAAACATAAACGTTTAAGAGAGAGAAATTAATAATGATTATTAGCATTTAATGATAGCTGATTTTAGGGGATTCAGAAAGATATTTGGAACGGTTACCCATGACATGTGTCTCAATGCATCCAATCAGCGCTTTGCCTTTTTCAGAAACGTGAACGCGTGTTCAGCCTCAGAAAATAGCTGATGACTGGATGACACTTGTTTGCTTGAGTGAACAGCGCATTTCCATCCTTGAAATGAAGCGCTCAGATCTTCATGGATAGATTCTGATACAATTTGTACTTCTAAATATCTGAAGGAAGATTGATCAGTAGTTCATAGAAAAATAAACAAAGTTCTGAAGGTTAATATATAGAATTAGAACAATTTTATTCTGGGCAGAGCTTCATGCTGAGATGTTTCAGAATGAAGTTGAACCTATCTTCAGAAAGTGGTTTTGTAAAAATATCAGCCCATTGATGGTTTGTGTCAATAAATTTAAAATTTAAAATCCCTTTCTGAATATAGTCTCTAATAAAATGATGTTTTATTTCTATATGCTTAGCCCTAGAATGCAAAATAGGATTTTTACTTAAGCAAATAGCAGAAGTATTGTCACAGAGGATAGGAATGTTACTCTCAAATATCTGGAAGTCCTCAAGTTGACTTTTCATCCAGAGCATTTGTGTGCTGCATCCAGCTGCTGCTATGTATTCAGCTTCTGCTGTTGATAGAGCAATTGTGGATTGTCTTTTGCTGGACCATGAGATCAGATTTTCTCCCAGAAACTGGCAGCTTCCAGAAGTACTTTTACGTTCTACTCTGTCTCCAGTGAAATCAGCATCACAGTAACCTACTAAGCTGTAATCACTTGATTTTCTATAAAAACAAACCCAGATTAGTAGTACCTTTCAGATACTTGAAAATTCGCTTAACTACTGTTAAGTGAGATTCTCTAGGATCTGATTGGAATCTAGCACAAATGCATACACTGAATAAAATGTCAGGCCTTGAAGTTGTCAGATAAAGAAGAGAACCAATCATATCTCTGTAGACCTTCTGTTCTACCTTTTTACTTACCTCTTCTCTTTCCAGAATGCACGTGGGATGCATTGGAATCTTTGATGGCTTACATTCTGAGAGATCAAATTTCTTCATAAGTTCTCTGACATATTTGCTCTGATGAATGTAAGTTCCTTCTGGGGTTTGATTGATCTGAATGCCAAGAAAGAATTTCAGTTCCCCCATTAGGCTCATCTCAAATTCTGCCTGCATACAATTAGCAAACTTTCTTCCCATAGAAGGTTTAGTAGATCCAAATATGATATCATCAACATAAATCTGACATACTAAACTGTCATTCTTAATTGTCTTATAGAATAGAGTTGTGTCCACTTTCCCTCTGGTGAATTCCTTTTCTAACAGGAAGTTACTTAGTCTTTCATACCAAGCTCTGGGAGCTTGTTTCAGACCATACAGTGACTTCTTTAGTTTGAAAACATATTCTGGATTTTTGGAACTTTCAAAACCAGGGCGTTGGTGCACATATACCTCTTCTTCTATATAGCCATTTAATAATGCACTCTTAACATCCATTTGATACAGAGTGATGCCTTTATTAACAACAAATGAAATTAAGAGTCTGATAGATTCTAACTTGGCGATTGGAGCAAAGGTTTCTGTATAGTCTATCCCCTCTTGCTGACTATAACCTTGTGCTACCAATCGTGCTTTGTTTCTGATGACTTCACCTTGTTCGTTCAGTTTGTTTCTGAATACCCATTTTATTCCAATGACGTTGAATCCTTTTGGTTTGGGAACTAGATCCCATACGTCATCTCTTGTGAATTGATTCAGCTCCTCTTACATTGCTAGAATCCAGTCATTGTCCAGAAGTGCCTCATCAATTGCTGATGGTTCAATTAGAGAAACAAGTCCCAAGAGGGATTCTTTGGAGTTTCTGAAGCTAGATCTTGTTCTGATTGGATCTTCCTTTCTTCCCAAGATTGTTTCTTCTGGGTGATCCATGCTTCTTCTGGATAGTCTTTTCTGAGGTTGATCAACAGAAGGTGCTGAATTGCTTGCAGTGCCTCTTTCTAATGTTGAGGGAGTGTCTCTGTTAAGAGCTTCTGAGGACTTGTCTTCAGTACCTGTGAATTCAACTTCCATACCTGCAAATACTTCATTCCGCTTTGACTTTTGAGAGTCAAGCTTATCTTCAAAACAAACACTGATTGATTCTTCCACAATATGTGTTCCTGTATTGTATACTTTGTACCCTCTTGAGCGTTCAGAGTATCCTAACATAATACACTTTTGTGCTTTAGAGTCAAACTTGTTCAAATAATTTTTTGTATTTAAAATAAAACTAATACATCCAAATGGATGAAAATATGAAATGTTAGGCTTTCTGTTCTTCCATAATTCATAAGGAGTCTTTTTCAGAATAGGTCTTATGGAGATTCTATTCTGAATGTAACACGCTGTGTTTATTGCCTCTACCCAGAAGATCTTAGCAACGTTAGTCTCGTTGATCATGGTTCTGGCCATTTCTTACAATGTTTTGTTCTTTCGTTCTACAACTCCATTTTGCTGGGGAGTTCTAGGACAAGAGAAATCATGCAGAATGCCTTTGTCATTAAAAAATGATTCAAAATCTTTTTTTTCAACTCTCCACCATGATCACTTCTGACTTTGACGATTCTAAGATCTTTTTCATTCTGAACTTGGTTGCAGAAGGTAACAAACACAGAGTGTGACTCGTCCTTGTGTCTTAAGAACTTTACCCATGTCCATCTGCTATAGTCATCTACGATTACTAACCCATACTTCTTGCCACTGACTGAAGAAGTTTTAACTGGTCCAAATAAGTCAATGTGCAGAAGTTCTAATGGCTTAGAGGTTGAAACAACGTTTTTAGATTTGAAAGATGGTTTTGCAAACTCGCCTTTCTGACATGCTTCACACAGAGCATCTGAATTGAACTTCAGGTTAGGAAGTCCTCTGACCAAATTGAGTTTGTTAATCTGAGATATTCTTCTCATACTAACATGTCCCAATCTTCTGTGCCAGATCCATTGCTCGTTGTTAACAGACAGAAGACACTTTACATTTTTACTTTTCAGTTCAGAAAGTTTAATTTTATAAATGTTGTTTCTCCTCTTTCCATTAAATAGGATAGTCCTATCTTTCTGACTAACAGCTTTGCATGAATTTTAATTAAAGATTATATCATAACCGTTATCACTTAATTAACTTATGGATAACAAGTTATGCATTAATCCATCTACTAATAAAACATTACTTATAGAGGGAAGATTTCCATTACCTACTGTTCCAGAGCCAATGATCTTTCCACTCTGATTTCCTCCAAAGCCTACGTGGCCTCCAGGCTTAAGTTCTAGGCTTTGGAACATATGCCTTATTCCCGTCATGTGTCGTGAGCAGCCAGAGTCCAGGTACCATGATTGGTGTTTCTGCTTTGCTGCTAAAGATATCTGCCACATATATTATTTTATCCTTAGGTACCCATATTTTCTTGGGTCCTGATTTGTTAGTTTTACCAAAACTCTGGTTGAATTTTGGTTTAACAGAATAATTACTACTAGTATATTTGATGTTATGTTTGTTCCCATATACAAAGTGTGAATCAAGTGAAGTGCGTTTTATAACTAAATCCATGGCATTCTTTGGTGTAGGTACCTTACCTTGGTATCCTATTCCCTTTCTGCCATTTCTGCTAACTCCATAGATCATTGAAGCCATTTTTCTTCTATCTATGCTTTTAGCTAGAATCTTCTGAAAGCTGTGATCATACTCCTTGATGATCTCATCAGCACTGCTGGGAGTTTCAGGGATTGTTTCCTTCTGAGAGTTTTGTAATAGATTTTCTAATTTTGAAATTTTATCTTTTAACTCAGAATTCTCCAATTTGAGACTCTCAGTTTTATCAGAGTCAGAAGCAAGATCCCTTTTCAGTTTTCTGAATTTTACTCTGATCTGCTGATATCTTTCCAGAATTTCATTAAGGCTTTCAGCTAATTCAGCCTTAGTAATGTTTATAGCAAAGTCAGGAAATACCTCTTCTTTGTCTGATTCAAAGTCTGATTCAGAAGCTTCACTGTCTTCTGTTATGTTTGCCATGAGTGCTATGTTTGCTCTTTCATCATCTGATTCTGAGTCAGCTTCAGATGTATCAGAATCATCCCATGTAGCCATGAGACTTTTCTTCTTTTCCTTGCCAAACTTCCTTTTGGGCTTTTCCTTCTGAAGCTTTGGGCAGTCACTTTTGTAGTGCCCTTGCTGGTTACATTCATAACATATGATGTCTTTGTTGTTTGGCTTTCTGCTTCCTGAAGAACCTTCGGATCTTCTGTGTCCAGATGAGGATTCTGACCTTCTGTATCTGGAGGAAGATTCGTTCTGATTCTCTGATCTTCTGGGATTCCTGAACTTCCTTTGCCTCTGCTTCCATAGTTGGTTCACCCTTCTGGAGAGGAGAGACAATTCATCTTCTTTTGATGAGGACCCATCAGAGGTTTCTTCAACAGCCTGCAAAACCTTGGAGTCAGATTTTCTGTTAGATTTTAAAGCTAATGTCTTACCTTGCTTTTGAGTTTCATCTGCTTCTAGCTCTATCTCGTGACTTTTGAGGGAGCTGACAAGTTCCTCCAGAGAGATTTTGTTGAGATCCTTAGCTAGCTTAAGCGTTGTGACCATTGGCCTCCACTGTTTTGGCAAGCTTCTGATGATCTTCTTAACATGATCAGCAGTGGAATACCCTTTGTCATGAACTTTGAGACCAGCAACCAGAATTTGAAATCTTGAAAACATAGTCTTTATTGATTCACTTTCTTCCATCTTGAATGCCTCATACTTCTGAATGAGCGCAAGAGCTTTGGTTTCTTTGACTTGAATGTTGCCTTCATGCGTCATTCTCAGAGAGTCAAACATATTCTTTGCAGTGTCTCTGTTTGATATATTTTCATATTCAGAATAAGAGATGGCGCTGAGAAGAATTGTTCTGGCCTTGTGATTATTTCTGAAGTCACGTTTTTGCTGATCAGACATTGCTTTCCTGTCAATCTTCTGACCACTTCCATCCACTGGGTGTGTGTATCCATCAGTCACCATGTCCCACAGATCAGCATCATGGGCTAGAAAGAAGCTTTCAATTCTGTCTTTCCAGTAGTCAAAGTTCTCTCCATCAAAGACTGGAGGTTTGCCATTGAATCTGTCTCTTTCTTCATTGTTGTCATTGCTGATGTTTTGATGTGGTCCTGCCATTGTGTTTTTCTTACGCTGGATCTTGTACTGACACGGTTAAGTGTTATAAGCTCAAAACCAGGCGCTCTGATACCAATTGAAGATGTGAAAAACACAAGAAGGGGGGTTGAATTGTAAAACTTTAAATCAAATGCAGACAACACTGTATTTTTATCCTGGTTCGTTTGATCTCAAACTACTCCAGTCCACCCGTCAAGGTGATTTCGCCTCTCTCCAACGAGGTCTTAATCCACTATAATCAACTGATTACACAACTGCTTTAACAACTGTTAAATCCTTCTTGAGTCTAACCATAGACCGGTTTATCTCAAGGAAATTCTTTTACAGATAATTGAACAAACTATGTGTTAATGTTTTCTAACAAAACTATATATCACAACTGTGATAATACACAATATTAAGCTTGGAATAAGAACTGGATTACTAGAGCTATAGAGTAAGCGTGGTTGAAAGCTTAGCAAATGTATGAGTGAGTGCGTGAAGATGATTAGCTTAGGCGTATATGTGTGTAGAGTATTAGCCATTTCTTTTCTCACACTGACTTGTTTAAATAGCCAGGAAAAGATACGTTGTAGTCCATAAAGCCATTTCAATGCTAATAATGTTCTTTCCTTTTTGAGAAGATCATGTCTTGGAATAAAGCCGTTGGTAAATAATCTGTCTTGAATGCATAGTAACGCTTCAGACTGTTCTGCTAATGATAATCAGAGTGTTCTTTCCTTTATGCTGACGCTTCTAAGTGTTGATGACTTGGTTAGGATCTTGATCAGAGTCAGAGTATTTTATGCGCAGATTCTGTTCATCAAGCTTCAACGTAGCACATGTTATTTGATCTTCTGATGCTGACATATTTTCTGATGCTGATGTTGATACTGATATTCTGATGCTGATTCCATCAGAGTTTCTGTAAATACACAACATAATTTTAAGTAGCAGATATGTCTTATATATAAGTCTTACAATTTATTTATTCTTGTATTTTGTTATCATCAAAACACTAATTGAGGGTTGTAAAATCAAACTATGTTCTAACATTATCTCCATACAACAATTTACAACACTGTAAGACCTGGACCCGACCAGACACTGACTGTTTCACATTTCCCCAGTAAGTCGTTGTGCAGCCTGGACCCTAACCAGATATACAGCTAACTTTTGTCTCATGAATAAAGAGTTAATTCCCCAGTAGAGTAATGGACAATCGAAGCTCTTAGACTCTATTTCCCAGGACATAAATCGACATTCCTCAGGGAAGTCCTCCCGAACAACAGGAACAGGAATTCCCACGAAGGAATATCTCACAAAATCACAATTATTCTTGATGGCATCTTTAAGCCCATCTCCGAAGACTCTCCTTCATCTTCCAAATGGCATTTGTAAGCCCATTCCCGATATCACCAATCAGTATTACTTCATGCGAGTGCAAATTTCTGGGCACTCTAGTGTTCAATCATCTTCCACCTTCATATCACGAAAGACAGACCAGCCAATCTACATCCTCAGGTTTAAGAAGATTGAACATGGGCATCTGTTGTATCCCAAAAATTTCCCTCTCATTTCACTCAAAGGAAGGCCTCTAGAGATCCTCAATTGCTCAAGGATGCCCAAGAATTAACCAGACATATTTTCTCCTAAGGCAATGAACCTTCAACTAGGGTTTCCACTTTCATCAAGATATGTAAACTCCAAAAGTCTCAAATATTTTCCATGGTTCTAATATGTTCTCAAGACCATCCATGTCAAGTTTCATGCATTGCACAAGAAGTTTGCTCAGTCAACTGCTCAAATGCCTAAAAATAACCTATACTAGGTCAAAAGTAAAATGTGACCCTCATGCAGTCAAACTTCAAGATTTTTGGTCAACATTAACATTTTAAAGTAACATTCATCATTTGATCAAGGGTTGATCATGATTCCTCAAGGAATTCCCCCAAATTCATCAAAACTCAAAAGTTCCTAAATTAGGGTTTCTATAGGAAAAGTCAACCAAACTTTGACCAGGCATAACTTTCTCATACTTTATCAGAAATTTCATATCCAAGGATCATTTTGAAGAGGATTCCATTCGCTACAACTCATCTTTAGTCCTAAAGTTCAAGAATTGCACTCATGAAAAGATATAAATTCACACATTATAGGTCCTTTTCAAAAGTCAACAAAAACACCTTTTGGGTCAAAGCTCCTTACATGAGCATGGAAGACCCAAATGAGATGAAAACAAAAGGGTTGTTTAGGGGAAATCCTAAGCTTTCTAAAAAGTCCAAGAACACCCTCTTAGGGTTAAAATTAAGGGATATGTGCATTGTCAAAGTTGACCATTTTTTGGAAAATTGCATAAAGCCAAAATTGACCAAATTTGAATTTTCTCCAAATGGGCCTATATTTTCAAGTTTGAATCTTGTTCCTAACATGGTACATGACCCATAAGCCCACACATGCACTATTCTATCATTTATTCTATTTATTTTGATATTTTATTCATTAAAAATCAAAATTAAATAAGTAAATGATGAAAATAATGTTAAGTTTAATTTGAAATCTTTTTTTCATTAAATGTGGAACAAAATATGATGTCAAATGGCAATCGTGCAAGCCTGGAATGGGAAAGAAAATATGCAAAAATGGAAATATTTGAAGCAAAATGAAAACTCCATTATTCTTTGGATTCCTTCCACAAATATTACCCTAATCTGATTCTCATACATAAGCAAAGGCTCTCCAACCGTAAAAAAAGATAGAAACGCGCAGCCTCCCTCAAGAGAGAAAACAAAAATTCCAAAATTTCAAAGAATGTGCAATTTTCAAAAGGCGCGATCCAGCCTCCTTCAATCACCTCCAGCCATTCCATCATCCTTCTGAGGATTCCAGGAGGTGAACTAGTTCGTTTGCAAAGGCCAAAGCACGCTGCATCACCCCAGTCTGATCCTCCCTCTTTTGGTAAGAAGTTAGATTTCAAACTCACTTAATTCTTGATATCAATGCCTTTTGAATACACATTCATGTTATTATGATTATTTTTGAATTTTCTAACGTATTACATGCAAGGAACAAGGCAAGGGTTGCAAATCACCATTGTTAGGGCTTGGAGAGAAGTAAGCTTTGGTTTTAGTGATACATGGACTTTTAATCAAACAAATACAACCATTGGATTCTTGGGAAAATTTTAAGGGAGTTAGGGTGTTTTATATGCTTTGATATGGCGTGTTTTGAAGGGTTCGATTTTTGATATCACCGGAGAAGGTGACCATAACTATCGTGGTCGGTGGTTTGACTTATTGCAGGCGGTGGTCCAAGCTTGCATGGCTAATTCCCTGCGTCCCATTGGCTGGATCAAATCATAGATCTCTCTCTCCATATCTGATTGGCCCTTTAAGTTACCAAGGCCCCACAATGCATGCATGTCAGGCTGATTCAGCAATAGATCTATGTTTCCATTATATTATTTATTCCTAATTATATATATAAATGACTAACTAGCGAAGATGGTAAAAAAGGAAAGGCATGTGAAAGGAATTACCTGGGTTCGATCCCAGGTCCATGCATTTTGTTTTTTCCATTATTTCTTTACAGGATTCAGCGCGTGTTACCCATGTGGTCCACCTTGCATCCTCTAGATCCAGCCATTGGATCATCCCTGGATCTAGATCCAACACCCAGTGAGTGCACCGCATGTGGACATTCCAGATCTGATTGCACTGAATCAATCAAGTGATTGGGCTTATGAATCTTGGGCCAAGTACAAAAAAGCAGGTGCAGCCCCCTAGATTACTAACAACATCAGCAGGCCCATTTATTTTTCTTTTTTGTTTTTGATTTCATAAATTTTTTTATTTGCTTTAATTATTTTTATATTTCTTAAAATAAATAATTTTTTTATTAATCATGAAATATAAAATCACAAAAATGTGGAAGTAGGTTTTTTTAATTTAAATCATGTTTATTGAAAATAAATTAGTCTAATTAGATTAACTTGATTTTTTATTAATTAAAATTAACTAGAAATTAGGTTTATTTGCAATTTAATTATTTTCTCAATAAAAAATACACAAAAATATTTTTTAATTAATTAGATTTTTTAGGCTTCTAATTTTTTCCCGTCTTAACTTTCGCGCGCTTATTTATTTTCACTTTAATTTCCAATTATTGTATCTGCATCGGGTTTGTAATAGTTTTAAATTAGGTTTTGTTTACCGCTTTTTATTTACTTCCTATTCCCCAAGTTTGGTTATGTAACCCCTCCTCGAAGCCTTTTAATAGTTAGGACTTTAATTTCTTGCACTTTTACTTTCTGCTATTATAAACTGCTAGATGTTTGATGATATGATTGTATGTGAAAGACAAATGAAATTAAAAAGGTAGAAAACCCTAATTGTGCAAAGATAAATAAACAGAAAAATAACCACTTGCACATGCTCACTCCTAGGGTTTACCCCACTTCGGTTGCCTTCGATGAATGGTCGTGAAGTATAGGGAGTTTTAGTGGTTGTCCTCTAGTCCCGAAAGATCAAAATGACCCATTTCGAATGTTGCCTCGGAAAGATCTTTAGGACTTTAGGGTAACTACTAAGGTTTCCTAACCATTGCTTTTATGATCGTACTTGTCCCTTCGAATGTCCCTTAAACTTCATCGATGGAGATACCTACTCCTTAATAGTAGGATAGCGCTTTCTAAAGGAATAAGAAAATGAACACACTTTTTCGAGTAGGTAGAAACTCTTAAGTACTTCCTCAAAACAACAAAAACTCTTTCACACGAACACTTTCAAAAAGTTTTCAAAAACAACTTCGTCACACTTTTGAGGACAGATACAAGGGTTACCATGAAGTTAAACAAAAACTTTTCAAAACACACACAAGAAATTTCAAAATGAGCAAGTACCTAAGAGCCCATGGAAAACAATGGATGGAAAGGATTCTAACACCTTCCCTTTCCATAATCTACCCCCCCGTACTCAGAAAACTCTCGAAAAAGGTTTTTTCTGTTCTTTTTCCTTTTCCTTTGTTGGATGAAATAAAACTCGGTGGCGACTCTTACTTACCGCAACATTTGCAAATACAAAATACAAACTAGTATTAACAGTCGGTTCTACCACCATATCACAAGTAATATTTGTGTAACTACAAAATGTTTTGAGCAAACTTCTATCAGCTATCTACTTTATACACAAAAAGGGTTGTTCTTTTCCTCCTATCCTTCATACAATGCTATCCTACTATTAGTGAGTAGGTAGCCCTATTGTTGGATGTATAAGGGATATTCGAAATGGAAGTTACAGACACAGAGGCAACTTGTGGAGACGCTTTAGCAATTTTGTTTAGGGAATAGATCATTTACCAAGAAGGCAACTATTGGGTCATCGAGGGACTATGATATTTTTGACTTACGGGTCTTTGTTAAAGCGTTCCTGCCTTATGACTGTTTTTATTTCTGAAGGTAACCAAAGTGAGGTATCCTAGAGATGCATATGTGCAAGTGATTCAATTCAGTTATTTTTGGTCTTTTTGTTAAGTTTTCTAGCATTTGATTATTAGTCTTATCATACACACCTATTTACTAGTAGTTAATATATATTGCAGAATATAAAAATGCAAGAATTTTAAATCTATGTTATTACAATGCTTTGGGGAGGGGATTTACACTGTACAAGAATGAAGGGAATAAAGCAGTAAATGTCCTAGTTTTAATCTATTACATCCAGTGGGAATGTACATTGATAATAAAAATACGAAATTAAATAAACGCGCGTGAAATTGAAAATAACGTCTAAAAATATCCTAAGTAGAAATCTTTTATTTTGTTTTTTTATGTATAAATGAAAATCAAGTCTAAGTCTATTTAATTTTTAATTTAAGGAAAGGGTTAAAATACTTAATTAATTTATTTACAAATTAATTTGATTAAATAAAAACTACCCTAATGTTTTTTTTTGTGATTTCTTATTTAAGTTTGATTTAAATAAAAAAAAGATCAATGAAAAAATAATAAAAGAAGAACAAAAAGTAAAATATGAAGGAGTGAGGGGATCCTTCGATCCTAGGAGACACAATGCTTCAATTCATAGCAAAAAGTTGCCTCTGATTCAGAGAAAGATGGCTTTCGATCCAGAGGAAAAAAGGGTAGCCTTCGATCAAGGAGGGATGTTTGTCCTTCGTTCCAGGGGTGGATGTTGTGAGGGGACTGAATCTACAAAGGTATGTTATCCAAAACAAAAAGCACGCCCTGGGTGACAATCCCAGGTCCTTCGATTCTATATATACTGGCCTTATTTATGTTGGATCTGCAATAAGCGTTAGAAGCAAAACAAAGGCATACCTTGGATCGAACCCATGTCTTTAGTCTTGAATAACAATTCGAATGAAATTGCAAATGTTGATGTGTCATACAAATGTAGAGATTGATATTTTTACCAATTCTTACCAATGGTTGATGGATGAATATGTGATGATGAGTGTGGGTATCCTTGTTTGATGATTTATTTGATTTGGCTTCTGGATGTGGATCCCCTTTGTTTAAGGTCTGCTTTTATTTGGATCACTTTTGAGATCTTTGATAACTATGGTGGGTTTATGGGCAGCGTATCTCCAATGTGTGTTTCCTCTTTTTTTTTGGCTTGAAAGCATGCTGCTTATATAGAGTAGGAGGGAGGGGACAAGAAGACAGTAGTTTAATTGCCATAAACAAATGTTTTCAAGGCCATGAATGAAGTTTTGTAACTGTGGAAAAAAACATGGGATCTTGTCCTCTTTTTGAATTTTGAATAAATGTGGACAATTTTTGCTTTCGAATACCCCCAGTCTCTATCCTTCGATTGGACCTCCCACGCACACTTCAAATGGGCCTTTTTGTTTAGCCTTGGAATGGTCTCAAGTTGCCTCTTTCGACTGGGAATTTAGATGGTCCTTCTGGTGTACCCTTCAAATGGGCCTTTGGTGTGTCCTTCGCATGGCTATTTTGAATGGAATTTCTATGTACGCTTTGGCTCTTTCGAGTGGGCTACCAAAATGTGTCCTTCAAATGACTATCACTCTTGTTGAAGTGTGTAAAATTTTCTTAAACTGGGGCCACTGCCTAGGCGAAGCTGGCACAAAAGCAGTCATTCCTTGTGGGTTAAAGGCAACTTTGAAGGAGTTTTGGCCTTGTGATGAAGACAAACTGAAGAGGGATACGTACGCTGGTGACACGCTGAGGGGTCTTTTGCCCAGTGAGAGCTATGTGAATCAAAGGCCAATTTGGAGAAGTTATTGCTTTTATGCGCTGAAGGCACGCCCAAAGGGATAGTTTGCCTAGTAGAAGCAGGGAACAAGTTTTCTCCAAGGAAAAAATGCACAATCGAAGCAGGGATCCAGCTTGCATGCAGGTAGCCATTGCATTTGTGAGTCAGGACAGAATGCAAAAACAATGGTGCAATCAAGGGAGGACTGACAAGAAGCCTTTCCCCTTTGGATCGAAAGGTCTTTTAACATGCCAATCGAAAGACCTAGCTAAGCTGCCAATCTAAGACTCCTTGTTTGTCTTCAAAAAAATTATTTCTTCCTTTAATCAAATGCTTGTGACCACCCATATAAGAAAAAATCTTGGAAAATATGAGAGGGCAAATTTTGGGGTACAACAGCTGCCCATGTTCAATCTTCTTAAACCTGAGAATTTAGATTGGCTTGTCTGCCTTTCGTGATCTGAAGGTGGAAGATGATTGAACACTAGAGTGCCTAGAAATTTGCACTCGCATGAAATAATACTGATGATTGATGATGTATGGAATGGGCTTACATATGCCATTTAGAGGAGATGACAGAGAGTCGTCAGAGATGGGCTTAAAGATGCCATCCAAAATAGATGCTGATTTACACATGGTCCCTTTGGGGGTTCCTGTTCCTGCTATCTGAGGAGGAGTCTGTTGGGGAATGTGGGTTTCTGTTGTTTTCTTGTTTGAGGAAAACTCTGTGAGGAATAGAGTCTAGGACCTTCAGTTGTCCAAGGCTCTGTTGAAGAGTTATCTCTGGAGAAGTCCAGGTTTCTAGTGATTTGTTGGGGATAATGGAATTAACCGTTACCTAGAGATGTATTAGAAAGATCTTGTGTAGGGTTGCTTCAAGATGAGCCTGTGTTAGACTGTATCTGGATGTTGAGAAGGAACCCGTGTAAGATTGCTTCAGGGTGGTCATGTAGATAGTTTTCCTGTCTGGTTTTAGGTGTTAATCTATAATCAATCGTTCATAGATAGTTGTCCTGTCTGGTTTCATGTATTAATCTGGAACTTGCTTATTTGCCAATCATCCACAAATAGTTGTTCTGGCTTGTTACAGGTATTAATATCTGACTTAAGAAAGAAAGATAGTTTTCCTGGCTGGTTACAAGTATTAATCTTTAATCTACTCATGTAGATAGTTCTCCTGGATGGTTTCAGGTGTTAATCTACAATCAGCTGTCCACAGATAGTTCCTCTGGCTTGTTACAGGATTTAATCTAGGATTTAAGAAAGAAAGATAGTTTTCCTAGCTTGTTACAAGCTTTAATCTAGGATTTAAGAAAGAAAGATAGTTTTCGTGGCTTGTTACAGGTGTTAATCTAGAACATGAAAATTGTCGGTCGCTGAGATAGTTGTCCTATCTGGTTTCCGGTATTAATCTTTGACCTTAGAGAAATAAAGATAGTTCTCCTAGCTTGTTACAGGTATTAATCTTTAGTCTCTTTGTGTAGATAGTTTTCATGGCTTATTACAGGTATTAATCCATAATCGATCATCCACAGATAATTGTCTTGACTTGTTATAGGTATTAATTTGGAACTTGTTTTGCTGGTTACATAGATAGCTTCCTCGTCTGGTTTCGAGCATTAATCTGTAGCCTGCTACTTTTGGTAAACCTGTATAGTTTTGGGAGTTTATACCACTTGGTAGTGCAGATAGTTTCCCCGTCTGGTTTCGGGCATTAATCTTTGACCTATTGTAAAAGTTGATAGTATTTGTCTTTTTGCTAATTTAACCTGAAAAGGTAAAATCAGTTTCATGCGATGTCATGATGTATGAATTTCATGATGATCCCAGAATAACTGATATTGTGATGGGTGTATTTTATGTACATGCCATGATGTATGAACATTTAATGCTGTTGTGCAGGATTTTTTTTGTCTGGGACAATAAATCCATGACTGCTACTGGGAAGCTGAATCCCAAACTGTTGCTGGTGAGTGAAGAAAGTGATTCTTCAATTTTCGCTGGGGATAATAAATGGAGATAGTTTTGTTTTCGATTCCCTCTCTCTGCCGAGGATCTTCAACTTCTGTTTGAGAATGATTCTGCCAAGGGGAAAAGGCTCTGTTGAAATATTTCACCAATTTGGAGAAATAAACTCCGCTGAGGGATGAATTTCCATAGGTAGAGAAATAAACTCTACTAGGGATAAGGTTTTATAAACTACTTGAGATTTACAAAACTTTGTTGTAGGAAGGTGAACTTCATAAATTTCTTGGGGATTCTGCTGGAATCCTGTTGGAGAATCTTGAGAAGCTTGGTGACTTTACTGGGGATTTTGGAGCAGTAATTGGAGATTTTTTCTTCTGTTGCGGATATGAGAACTTGACACTTTTAGGCTGCATATTAGGAATGTTGCATAGACCTTGTAGTAGAATGCCTCTTCCTCTGTACTTGCTGGAGAAGGTATCTGTCGGGGAAGATATCTATGAGGGTCTTGTGAATGGCCCTTAAATATTGTCCCGTTTCTTAAAGTCACTAGCAATTGCCTTTATGTTTTTAGGTGTATATTTGTAAGTAGTAATCATATTCAAATGTATATGTTCAAAAATAATCACTGGACGTTTTTGCACACAAAACAGAAAAAATAAAAACAGAAATTTGCAACTTTCAAAGAAGTAGATTTGTATTAATTTGAAATAAGTGTTTTTGTACTAGGAGACAGACATCCCAGTAAGAAAATGTTGTCATAAGAAAGGAATTTATACAAAAATAATATAAAAGGAAAAACAACTATGTGAAATAATCCAATTGAGTTCCAATTCTGTTATTGCCTTTATACCTTTGAGCGTCTCATCCCTTTCGCTGCTTGTCTAAAGCTGATTGGATTGATTAGTACCACTTGAGCTTGATAGTTGATACTGAAGATTGGTTGTAAGGTGATCCAACGGGGCATAGTTATACGCTTAAAATCCCTAACTTTTTTTGGGGCCGCCCTTTCGGGTTTTCAGTCCACCGGGATACCTTTTTTTGCCCAAGCCGCCTTTCGGGTTTTCAACTTGCCGGGTGTACAGATTTTTTGATGTTGTGATACAGTGGGAGAACTGAAGTGGGTGTTTTGCGTTTTATCTCGAATGTTGTGGTTAGCAAGAGTCGCCACCGACTTTTCTTTTATCCAATAAGGAAAGGCTGAAAAGAACAGGAAAGACCTTTCGTGATATTTTCTTGAGTTCGGAGGGTAGATTATGAAAATGGGAAGGTATTAGAACCCTTTTCATCAGTAGTTATCTACGGGCACTTAGTTGCTTGCTAGATCACTTGCTTTTGTTTGAAAGTGTGCTTGTGGTGTGGTTTTTGAAAGTATTTTGAAAATGTCTTTGTAATGGTTCTCATTTCTATAAGAACGCGTACAAAGTGTTATTTTGAAAATAATTCAAAGAGTTGTTTGTGGAATATGTTTTTAAAAGGTGTCTTTGGAATGGCTCTCGTTTTTATAAGAACGCATACAAAGTGTTGTCTTTTGAAAATGTTTCAAAATGAAAGTGTGGGTGTATAAAAGGTTTTTTTGTTGTGAGCAAGGGCACAACTAGGAGAAATATACTTACTCAAAAGGTCTTAGATGTTCTTTTCCTCCTCCTTTAGATGTTTCTATCTTCCCATTGTTTTGGTAAGAAGTTCCATTGTTAGATGTGAAGGGATGGGCGTGGGACGTTTGTATAGTCATAGAAGGCAACCTATGAGACATTTTAGAAATGTCGTATAGGGACTAGATCGTTTACCAAAGGCAACATCGAGGGTCATCGAGGGACTACGATCTTTTATCAAGGGTCTTTTCTAAAATTCCCATATTCGAGGGACACGACTATTTTCCGAGGCAACAAGTGAGATTACCCTAAGTGTGCATGTGTGAATAGTGTGTTTGATTGCATGCATTTGTCTTTGATTTTTAGGTTGTCTACTTGTTGATTTTATCTTGCCATACACACATAATTACTAGCATTCGTACAAAAGTAATAAAAATGCAGAAAATAAATCCTACACTATTACAACCATATTGAAGTGCATAAAAATATAAAGGAAAAAATAAGATAAAAGCAAGAAAAATGAGGGTCTTTCGATTGGGACAGGAGAAACCTACGATTATGCTTCTCTTGGCCTCCTTCGATTGGGGGTTGGCTTCAGCAAGGTTATGGCCTTCGATTGGGAGTTGGCGCTAGTGAGGTCATGGCCTTCGATTGGGAGTTGGCGCTAGTGAGGTCATGGCCTTCGATTGAGGATGGCATCAGTCAGGTCATCACCTTCGATTGGGGTTTGACTTAATGCAAGTGTGCCTTATAATTCTGCCTTCTTCGAGTGGGGGTTGAAAACAGTGAGGGAGTGCCTTTCGTCTGGGCCTACAGGTCAGTGTATTCGAAGCAAGTGTGTGTGTGTCCTAAACATGTTTGTATCGAAGCATGTGTATGCTTCGAAGAAAGTATATCGAAGCATGCATATTTTGTATTCCAACATTTTAGGGGACTGTACAGATTATTTCTTAACGGAAAACACAAAATATTAACATCGAAGGTCATGATTATTACATGTTGGTTTATAATATGAATCAATAAAGATGTTTGAAATGAAATAGTTAAAGTCATAAAGACTTACCTCAAAGATGGTGTGAGGGCTTCGAACTTGAACTACTACCTGGACGTTTCTGGAATTCGAATAGTAATCACAGGGGGTTTTCTTTTGGTTTGAAGAGTTGTCACAGAAGGTTGTCTTTGAGTTTGAACAAACTTCTACGTGTGGAGTGTTCTTGCTGTAGCCTTGAAGGTGAACTGGGCCTTGAGTGGTGGCCCTGGTCTTTCCTAGGTTCGAAGGGAGGGGCCAGAAGCTACGCCTTGGATACTGGATTCGAAGGAAGGAAGATACAAGTGTTATGTTTCTTTCCAACTGGATTCGAAGGAGACTGAAGTGTGGGGAGTTCTTCAGAATCGAAAGAGTTAAGTGTGTTATTCTAGGTTTGTTCCTCATAAGTGTTTAAGGACTTGAGAGTTTTTGTTGTGTTTGAGAAAGTTTGGAGATTCGTTCCCCTCGTCCAAAGATCTTCTGAATATGTTGTGAAGCCTTTTATTTATAGGGTTGATTTCATGTGGTTTTGGGGGGAACTCAAATAATATTTGAATTTTCTGGGTATACTCCCCCCTTGTTTTCTTTGATGCAACTCTTATGCACCCCTTTTTTGTGTAAGTATGGGACTGAGACAATGCAAGCTCAGCAGTATTTTGGAGCATTGTGACAGGTTGGTGCAGGACTGCTGCATAGCAGCACAACTGGCTTGGGTTTGGCAGTATATAGTACTTTGGTCAACAAACACATCAAATACTCCACCCTTTCATTTTGATCACTTCGACCAGACTCATCATCATACAACAACATTTGTATTCAACAAATTGTGTTCTTCGAATGGACCCATTATAGGTCCTTCGAATTCACCGACTATGATCCATAGTGTTGAAGAGTTTAGAGCTGTAATATAAGTACATTGCTTCGCAGGTTCTAGTGGTCCAACTTGTGAATCGAAGGAGGCCACCTCGAAGGAAATCACATGCATAGCTTGTGGATAGAAGGGGGTCACTTCGATGGAAACTATATGGCTAGTTTTTTGATCGAAGGGGGTTACTTCAAAGGAAATCACATGCCCATCTTATGGATCGAAGGGGGTCCCTTCGAAGGAAACTATATGGCCAGTTTGTGGATTGATGGGGGTTACTTCGAAGGAAATCAGATGCCCAACTCGAAGCTTGTGACTGAAAGGAGATTATACTGCCCAATTGAACTTTGATAAATTGAAGCCAACTTGTTTCTTAATCGAGAGGCACATTAACATCTTTAAAATATTACATTTTCTTTATTTCTTTTAAAACATGTTTTTGTAATCACTCATGCGAGAGAATTTTTGAGAAAATGAGAGGGAAAATTTTGGGGTACAACAACTGCCTCTGTTCAATCTTATTAAACCTGAAGAGTTAGATTAGAAAGTCTGCCATTCGTGACTTGAAGGTGGAAGATGATTGAACATTAGAGTGCCCAGAAATTTGCACTCGATGATGTAGTGGTTAATTGTGTAGGGAATGCGCTTAAAGATGCCATTTGGTAAGATGATAGAGAGTTGTCGGATATGGGCTTATATATGCCTTACAAAGGTGATTATTGACAGAAACTAGACTAAGTCTAAACTTGACTTCAATTGGAAAAGAATAAGAGTAAATCTTGGAGCGATTTATCTGAACCAGAGGAAATGTTTGCCAGAAAGAATCAGGATAAACAGTTAAGAGATTTAAACTGAACCATCAGAGGTCTAGAAAGAATCAGAATAAATCTTGGGGAGATTTATATGAACCATGGAAAATGTCTACTGGAAAGAATCAGGATAAATCATTGAGAAATTTAAACTGAATCGGCAGAAGTCTAGAAAGAATCAGAGTAAATCTTAGAGCAATTCATCTGAACCAGAGAAAATGTCTACGGGAAAGAATCAGGATAAAACATTGAGAGATTTAAACTGAACCAGCAAAGGTCTAGAATATTCTTTGACTCGAAAGAATAAGAACAAATATTGGGGCGATTTATCTGAACCAGAGAAAATGTCTACGAGAAAGAATCAGGATAATCCGTTGAGAGAATTAAACTGAACCAGTAGAGGTCTTGAATTTTCTTTAACTAGAAAGAATCATAATAAATCTTGGAGCAATTTATCTGAACCAGAGAAAAAGTATACCGGAAAGAATCTGGATAAACCGTTGAGAGAATTAAACTTAACCGGCTAAGGTCTGGAAAGAATCAGAATAAATCTTGGAAATATTTATCTGAACCAGAGAAAATTTCTACTGGAAAGAATCAGGATAAACCGTTGAGAGATTTAAACTAAACCAGTAGAGGTCTTGAATTTTCTTTAACTGGAACGAATCAGAATAAATCTTGGAGCGATTTATGTGAACCAGATAATATGTCTACTGGAAATAATCATGATAAACCATTGAGAGATTTGAACTGAACCAACAGAGGTCTGGAAAGAATCAGAATAAATCTCAGGGCAATTTATCTGAACCAGAGAAAATGTCTACGGGAAAGAATCAGGATAAACTGTTGAGAGATTTAAACTGAATCAATAGAGGTCTTGAATTTTCTTTAACTGGAAAGAATCAGAATAAATCTTGGAGAGATTTATTTGAACCAAAGAAAATGTCTACCAAAAAGAATCAGGATAAACCGTTGAGAGATTTAAACTGAACCAGTAGAGGTCTAGAAAGAATCAGAATAAATCTTGGGGCGATTTATCTGAAGCAGAGAAAATGTCTACGGGAAAGAATCAGGATAAATTATTGAGAGATTTAAACTAAACAAGTAGAGGTATGAAGGGAGCATTCGTCATGTAGATAGTCACTCTGTCCTATTTTGGGAATTGATCTATCATTGATTTGTTCACAGATAGTTGTCTTGTCTTTGTTGAAAATTTGTTGATGATAAATCTCTGTTGATTGATCTTTCCTGAAAATGTAAAGAGTTAGTTGTATGCAATGTCATGGTGTATGAAATGCATGGTGTAATGATGTTCTCAAAATAAATGAGATTATTCCGTATGCATTTGTGCTTTATGCGCTTATCATGTATGTAGTATGATGCATTAAAGGTTATTGGAATGTAATTTTGTCTTGGAAAATAAATCCTTGACAAGTGCTGACGAGCAATTTATCTGAACCAGAGAAAAAGTATACCGGAAAGAATCTGGATAAACCGTTGAGAGAATTAAACTTAACCGGCTAAGGTCTGGAAAGAATCAGAATAAATCTTGGAAATATTTATCTGAACCAGAGAAAATTTCTACTGGAAAGAATCAGGATAAACCGTTGAGAGATTTAAACTAAACCAGTAGAGGTCTTGAATTTTCTTTAACTGGAACGAATCAGAATAAATCTTGGAGCGATTTATGTGAACCAGATAATATGTCTACTGGAAATAATCATGATAAACCATTGAGAGATTTGAACTGAACCAACAGAGGTCTGGAAAGAATCAGAATAAATCTCGGGGCAATTTATCTGAACCAGAGAAAATGTCTACGGGAAAGAATCAGGATAAACTGTTGAGAGATTTAAACTGAATCAATAGAGGTCTTGAATTTTCTTTAACTGGAAAGAATCAGAATAAATCTTGGAGAGATTTATTTGAACCAAATAAAATGTCTACCAAAAAGAATCAGGATAAACCGTTGAGAGATTTAAACTGAACCAGTAGAGGTCTGGAAAGAATCAGAATAAATCTTGGGGCGATTTATCTGAAGCAGAGAAAATGTCTACGGGAAAGAATCAGGATAAATTATTGAGAGATTTAAACTAAACAAGTAGAGGTATGAAGGGAGCATTCGTCATGTAGATAGTCACTCTGTCCTATTTTGGGAATTGATCTATCATTGATTTGTTCACAGATAGTTGTCTTGTCTTTGTTGAAAATTTGTTGATGATAAATCTCTGTTGATTGATCTTTCCTGAAAATGTAAAGAGTTAGTTGTATGCAATGTCATGGTGTATGAAATGCATGGTGTAATGATGTTCTCAAAATAAATGAGATTATTCCGTATGCATTTGTGCTTTATGCGCTTATCATGTATGTAGTATGATGCATTAAAGGTTATTGGAATGTAATTTTGTCTTGGAAAATAAATCCTTGACAAGTGCTGACGAGTTTTGGGAAGTTGAATCCCGGATGGCCGTTGGGGATGAAATGCATGCACATCCTCAAACCTTTCTTAGAATGTTTCCGCTGGGGAATCCTGTTTTATGGTTTGAGGAGAACTCTACCGGGGAGTATTGAAAACTCTGTGGAGAGTGCGGATTCTTGCTTGAGGAAAAGACTTCAAGAGTCTCAGTTTTTCGTTGCTCTACTGGGGAGTCGAAGTTGAACTAATATTTGGTCGGGTCCAGGCTTCATAGTAACTTGCTGGGGGTTGTAGAGGAGTCTATTGGGGAAGAGGAGTTGTGGTCCTTTGATTTGTAGTAGTCGGAGAGGAAAACTCAAGCTGGGGAATCCTGTCGTTTGTTGGGGAAATAAATCTTGTCGCTAGTCTGTTGGAGAGGTGGCGACTTCACTAGGGAAAGTCCTCAAGGATTCTTGAGGTTGACTCAGCTGGGAAGAAGTTTTCAGAGATTGAAACTATGGCTAGGAGTCATCCTATGAAAATGATTTTGGGGAGATTTGTCACTGCCCCTAGTAGCAAGTGTTTGTGGCACTGCCAGGAACTAATTGACTGTGTGTAACCCTTTGTTGGTATTTGCGTTTAATGCCCCAAGTGATAGAGATTGAGATCTGCCCCTGGTTATTCTTCACTTATTGAGAGATTTCTTGGAATCTTGACTGGACTTCCCCAGGTGTGCTGGATAGTGACATGCCATGTGTTGTACCCCAAAATTTGCCCTCCCATATTCTTCAAGATTTGCCAAGATCAATCTCCAGATGATTCAAAATCCCTCAAAGGTTGCACAGTCCAATTGCCTCCTAACACAGTAAAAATTAGGGTTGGTTCTTGCAAAGAAATGAGGTTTCCAAGGGTCCAATCATGTCCCACATGCTTACATACATTGTCAAGCATCCATGTGTCAAGTTTCAAGACTCACAGCATCAAATTGCACAGTCAAAAACCCTAAATGCTTCACAGTCAACTGCAGAGGCAAAATGGTCATTTGACAGTCAAAAGTCAAAAAATTTGGTCAACATCTTATTTTGAAGCCACAAACATCATTTGATCAATTCTTTATCATGATTCTCAAAGCATGGCTCAAAAAGTCTCAAGATGCAAAAGTTTCTATTTTTGGACAGTTGAAAAAGTCAACTGCAAATTGACCAGGGCATAACTTCTTCATGGTTTATCAGAAAAATTCCATCCAAAGCTCATTTTGAAGAGAATGACATTTACTACAACTAATCTTCACACTTCAAGTCCAAGAAATGCTCTCACAAAAAGTTATCAATTTCAACATTATAGGTCATTTTCAAAAGTCAACAAAAAGGCACTTTAAGTCAAAGACCATAATTTGATATTAGTAAATCAAAATGACATGGGACCAAAGGCATTGGTTAGAGGACTTCAAGACCTTTCCAAAATGTCCAAGAACATGTTCATAGCTTCAAAATTGAGCAAGATATGCCTTGTAGAAGTTGGGAAATTTTTGGGAATTTTGAAAAGTCAACTTTGCACAAAAGACTTCAAAATTGCTAATGGGCCACAAATTCTTCCATGAATCATTACCCAAAGGCTATGCACGACCCATTAAGCTCAAAGGGAGTTATTTTCTTGTTTTTGATTTATTATTTGAATTTTTATTATCATTAATTCATTTAATTAAATTTAAATATAAGAAAAATACCAAATCATGTTTTTAAATCTTTTTTATGCAGCAAATATCTTCCACACATGTAAGAGATTTCGTGCATCAATCAACAAGGATAAAATCATCCATATTTGGCATAATTGGCATGGAAAAAGATTGGAAAAGATATGAATAAAATCAAATATTCAAAACATTAATACATGGACTTTGGGCTTGTTTTCTTAACTTAATTCCATTCACCTACATAGGCACAACTGAAACCTAATGCATTGGACACGAAAAGCTGCTGAGAGGCCATAGAATAAAGTTGCACTTTTCATCAAAATTTTGGAAACTGAACTCATAGTTAAAGGACGATTCAAGGCTTGAAAAGTATTCTAATACACTCCTGACATTGCTAGGAGGCGATTTCAATCAAGAAAAGGTCCCTAGACTCCAAGAATTGGTAAAACCGGATCACACCTTTCATGAACATGTCCATTATCATTTTTTAATTCTCATGCATTATTCATATGTTCTAAGTGTTTATTCTTGCTAATATTGATGTTCTGAAGCCATTGGTAGCAATTAATTGAACTAATACTGCCTGTAGCCAGATCTGCCATGGACGTGTTTTAGGGTTTCAGAAACTCTAAATTAGGGTTTCCCTCATATGGTAAAATTGGACATTCAAACCGGTGCATACCAAATCGTGGCAACGAGACGAAGCGATTGAACTATTCGCGCTCAATTTATGTTAACCATAGGCGTATTCGCTATTTTTTACAGGTTTCATTTAGTGGGGGTTTAAAGCCCCCGCTATCTGTTTTCTATTTGCAGGAAAACGAAGAAGATGCTAGCGTGTCCAGGCATGGTTGGTTAGTTTAAATATTAGATCGTTTTTTTGGTTTGTTTCAGCATGACTACTTTTTTCACATATTATATTCTTTGCTTGTCCATATAACAAATGCACGCGTTAGCCTGGATGGTTGTTGAGGTGTCCTGTAGGTACTGGGACCTGGGTTCGATTCCCAGGTCCCCCCACACGCTTAATAATTTTTGTTGCAATGTATTCCCACGCACATCTTCAAAGGTCCACCATACGCATTCACATGCTAGCTTGCCACATAATCTGAATGATCAATCAAAAGGCCAGACCGTGAAGACCACCATACACCTGGGTCAACCATCAAGCATGTGATCCTGGAAAGTCAAAAAGGGGCTTCATCCTGATGGGCCAAAATGCTTCAATAAACCTCCTTTTGGGGCCTGATACCCCCCATGGTTTGCATCAATTTTTGATTTTTATTTGTTTTTCTTTCTAATTCTATTAATTGTTTTAATTATTTTAATTAATTTCATAAATTAATTTTCATAATATAAAATACAAAAAAATCAAAAATGTTTATTTTATTAATATTAATTTCACCAATTATTATTTTTGTAAATAAACTTTAACAATTAATTAGATTAATTTAGGTTTCAAAACTTTAATATTTTTCTTAATAAATTAAAATATGTAGAAACTAGGTTTTTTTTAATATTCTCATCCTTTTTTTAATAAATAATTTTCTCATCATTATTATTATTATCATTATTAATTACTACCTTTGTAAATAAATATGTAAATAATTAATTAGCATAAATTAGGTTTTAAACTTTAACCTTTAATAATTAAAAAATATTTAGAACTAGGGTTTCTTTCTAATTTTAAATTCTTTTCTTATTTCATAAATACCAAAAACATAAAAAACATTTCTTTTCTTTTATTAAATAGTTAATTAGATTTTTAATTCAATTTAATTTCAAAAGGGTCCAACGCCCTCGAACGTTCAACTTTAATTCTTTCGCGCATTTATTCTTATTTTCCTTTTTCAATATTATGTAACTGTTCAAGCCATGTAATAGTGATTAGGAATTTATTTTACTTTCCGCATTTTTATTCTAACGGGTCTTTGTAATTTGGCGATGTATAGACCCGCGCCTTGTAATAGCGTAGGATTTATCTTTCCGCATTTAAATTTCCGCACTCTTATAACTGCTAAACTTTGCATGAAAGAATGTATGGCCTAAATTAAAAACAATGCGTAGCTCACCATGCCATGATCAAAAGATAAATACTAAACTGAAAACAACACACAAATTCACACACCACTCTTAGGGTACGCCTCACTGTTGCCTTACCTTCGAAACGTGGTCGTCGAGTATAGGACATTTTAGTAAGTCCTTATGTCCATGACATGATCCAATTGCCTCGAAACGGTTGCCTCGGAATTAAAAAGGATCAATGGCATAAGGGTAGCTTCTAAGGTATCCTACTGTTGCTCTGGTGACCACAACGTCCCTAACAATCGAATTGACCCGAACACCTCCAACGGTGGTGCTACCTACCTCTCAATGGTGGGATGGCACTACCTTAAGGACTTCTACACAGCCTAATTCCTTAGGGTAGGTAGATGACTCATAGATACTTGCTTTCTTCAAAAAACAAATCAAAACTCTTTTCACACCGACACTTTTCAAAAAGCTTTCAAAACAATTTTTCAAACACTCTTGAGGACTGATACAAGAGTCATTCTGAAAACTTTAAACGAAACTTTTTCAAACCCACTCACACTTTGAAAAGCAAACACTTTTGAAAACACAAATGAGCAAGTATCTAAGAGCCCATGGATAACCATGGATAGAAAGGGTGCTAACACATTCCCTTTCTATAAATCTACCTCCCGAACCGAGAAACTATCTCATAAGGAATTTTACTGTGCTTTTGTCCTGTCCATGTTGGAGAAAATAAAAGACGGTGGCGACTCTTGCTTCCGCGACATTTCGCGAACCAGCGTTAAACAGTCAGTTCCAGATCCACCGATCACAGAACTGGCGACTCTACTGGGGACTCTTATAAAAGTGAGGTGTACCTTAGGACTAAGATCACTTGTGTTTTCAATTGTCTGAATTGTTTGCTTTATTATTGTGGGTACTGTCTTGGGAGTTCTATAGATCCTAACCTGGATCTGGGGGATACCTTCTTAGAAAGTAGCAACAAGACTGTGAGGGAACTGTGCAGGGTATACCGACACGGTTGAAGCAGTCTGCTACGTTGATGTGGCACTTTGGTGTGTACCGGTAACCCTTGAGTTCAGTCAAGGAGAGTACGGGGCCGCCGCGTGGTGTCGTGAAGCATCAACTAACCTTAGGAACCTTAATTGAACCATCTTGGCCTCTTTAGGGTAGTGAGATAACTGACTTTGGTGCAGTCCGAGGTTGGTTGATACTCGATACTACACTCAATTGAGGGTTGTTTTCTTGGAATATTTCGGTCGCCAGTTCAGTGGCTAAATCGAAACGATGAACAATGAAATCAATCCAATGATATTGGGACCCTTAGAACCCGGTTACTTCTGATAGGACAGGTTGAGCCCACCAACTTCAAGAGGGTAATACCCAGACCCCATGCTGGCCTAAAACTCTAAGGGATATGGTGTGACTTGCGTGCCTTACCATGTTTGCTTCTTGTGAATATTTGTGGTGTGTTTTATCATAGCATCATAAAATCATACCGCATCATATGCATTGACTAACAATTTCAGGGGTTCGAATCTTCATCTTTGTTCTTGTTTTGTAGGACATGGAAACTATCCGCAGAAAGACAATTCAGATCAGCCTTGTAAGGATCCCTCCTCAGCTTAAGGAACTTATATCCAGGATTCCTGAGAGCTCTTCTTTCAGTGAGAGGCATGGAAGACTCATCAGTTTGGTCAACACCAACATTGAGGAAGATATGATAAAAGTCCTCTTCCAGTTCTTTGATCCTCTGCACCACTGCTTTACTTTCCTGGATTATCAACTGGTGCCTACATTAGAAGAGTTCTCCCGGCTTCTGAAGATCCCTATCCTTAGTCAACTACCCTACAACGGTACGGAAAAGGAACCCAAGCTTGAAGAGATTGCTAAAGCATTACGCCTGCAACCATCTGACATCAAGGGACATTGGGAAGTTAGAAGTGGTATCAAAGGGTTCTTAGCCAGGTTTCTGTTTGAGAAGGCCCAAGAATGTTGGAATTCCCTTGACCTACAAGCTTTTGAAGAAGTTGTGGCCCTCCTTGTCTATGGATTGGTTTTGTTCCTGAATCCCGATCAGCTTATAGATATCAGTGCTGTCCAGATCTTCATGTCCAGGAATCCTATACCTACGTTGCTTGGGGACATCCTTCACTCATGTTACACTCGAACCGTGAGAAAAAGAGGTATTCTTATGTGTTGTACTCCTCTCCTGGGAAGGTGGTTTATTTCGCACCTTCCACAATCAATTTTGAAGAACGAGCGGGGTCTGAGATGGTTACAACGATTGATGACTCTTACACATGCAGATATACATTGGTGCTCTCGGTCCAGAGAGGATGTCACTATCATTGATCGTTGCGGGGAGTACCCTAATGTTCCTTTACTTGGAATCAGAGGAGGTATTACTTAAAACCCGTGTCTGGCTTGGAGAGTGTTTGGTTATGCTCGGAGGGATGGTCCTCATGACATGTTAATTCCTGACATAGTTTTTGACTTCGACAACGATGCACAAGGACTTCGCCAGAGATTTATCAGAGCTTGGAGGATGCCCAGCAAGATAGACAGTAAGACACTGGGGCACAGGAATTCCATCCCATTGGAGCCTTATCTCAAGTGTGTACGAGCCCGCTCCCAGAAGTTAGTGATGCCTTATCCTCATGTTCTCCCTGTGATCAAAGAGCCAGTTTTGGAAGGTGAGGTGTCCTACACCATTCAACATCCTGATATGCCTACATCCTGGGAAGAAATGCAGAAGAGCTGGATCCAACTTAAGGAAGAACGGAATTCTCTTGAGTCCAGTCTACATGCTAGTGAGAAGAAGGTCTTGGAGCTCACCCGCCTACTGCACGAGGAAAAGACTCTCAACACTTACATAGCTCCAAAGAGGATGCGTAGTGTTTTCTGGGATTGATTTGCTTTTGTAATATTTTGCCCATGAGGCTTTGATGTACTAAACAATTATTTCTTAATGATAACGTGTGTTCCTTTTTTGTTTACAACAAATTTGAACTTTCGAACCCTTGAATGCATTGCATAAACACATATCATGCATCATGTGCATAACAGGTACTCTTCTTTTCAGGTTGCTTAATGTTTTTCGCTGTTTATTTCAGCATCATGAACCCTGAATCATCTACTGAGCAGTCCATCAAGGCCCTTCAGGCTCAGAACGCCAAATTCCAAGAGTTGATCATGAGTTTGGCCCAAGGACAGGAGGAACTGAAGGCTCTGCTGGTCAAGAAGAAAAAGAAGAGAACTGTACTATTCAACACGGGCCGGAGGTTTGGTAACACACTGCAGAATGATGTTGATCAAGCTGGTTCTTCTGTGGGAAAAAGCAGTCCCCAAGGGGGAAGGGCTCCTAGTCCGGTGGTCTCCAACAACGAGACTGATTTTAATGAGGAGCAGTATCCTCCAGCTGAAGACAGGTACAAGCAGTTGGAAGACCGTCTGAATGCCATGGAAATTCAACAAGTGTCTGAGTTGGATTTCGGAGACTTGGGTTTATCTTCTGGTGTGGTCATCCCACACAAGTTCAAAGCACCATCTTTCGCAAAGTATGACGGGGCTTCTTGCCCTAAGCTACATCTCAGATCTTATGTGCGGAAGATTCAGCCGTATACTATGGATAAGAACTTGTGGATCCACTTCTTCCAGGAGAGTCTTTCAGGGACTCATCTCGAATGGTTCTATCAGCTGGATGGAACCAAGGTTCGTAACTGGGAGGAGTTGGCTACTGCTTTTTACAAGCAGTATCAGTATAATGTCGACCTCGCTCCTACACGTACCCAGCTCCAGGGTATGTCGTTAGGATCGGGAGAAGGTTTTAAAGAGTATGCGCAGAAGTGGAGGGACCTGGCTGGCAGGGTGCAGCCACCATTAACCGAGCGTGAGCTAGTGGACATGTTCTTAGGGACCCTATCCGGGCCGTTCTTCAATCATCTCATTGGCAATTTATCTGCAGGGTTCACAGACCTCATTCTAAATGGGGAAAGGATAGAGGTTGTAATGAAATCAGGAAAATTCAGAAGGGTGCGTCCTCAAATTCTGAGAAGAAGCCTTTCAAAAAGGAAGCCAGTGCTGTGTATGGGCCTAGAAGGCAAGATAAACCAGAGCGTCGCCAAGCTGTCAACGCGGTGGTTATTGCAAAGCCTGTTGCCGCTCCTCGGCAACCCAACCAACCAAGGGCTGAGAGACCCAGAAGAGAATATACTCGACTGAGTATGACCTTGTCACAGATCTTACCGCAATTGCTATCAACCAACTTTGTGACCGTCAGAGAGGCTCCGAAGGTGGTGAACACGACCTCTCTGAAGTATAATCCAAATGCCCGATGTGCTTATCACTCCGATAGCCCGAGGCATTCTACTGATGATTGTTGGGCCCTAAGGAATAAGGTTCAAGACCTTATTGATGCCAAAGAAGTTCAGTTTGAGGCACCTGAGAAACCCAATGTAGTGACAGCTCCCCTTCCTGACCATGGAGTGAATGCTATCAGGGATGGTGACGAAGTGGAATAATCTGAGTTCAACAGTTGGATCTACCCGACGGCCGATAGTGGACCTAGCAATTGGATTTCAAAAGACAACATACCTGTTACTTTTTTTACGCAGTAATGAATTCCTTTGTTTTTAAATTTGTAATAAACAATAAATTGAAACTTTATGGCCCGGTGTCTTACCCGGGGCACCGTTGGCTTCATTTGTGAGGGCTTATTAACTGTCATTTCCATATATCATGAATAAAGACATTGGACGTTTTTTCGCATTTCAAATCTTGTGCTCCTTTTCTTTCTTTCTTTCTTTATATATTGAAAAATAGCTATATTTACACACACTCACCTATACAGGTTTCAATCCACTCTGGATCTCACTAGTAACGACTTTGTTACTACAAGTTATGACTTCGAAAATCCGATCAACTTAGCCGAAGACGAAGGTGAAGATGATTGCGAAGTTCCTGGTGAGCTTGCAAGACTGCTACTCCAGGAAGAGAGGGCCATTCAACCACATGAAGAGCCAGTGGACGGTAAATCTGGGTACTAAGACAGACCGAAAGGAAGTTAAGATTGGTGCCAATCTGGAGCTCAGCGTGAAACAACGGTTGGTTCAGATGTTGCATGATTATGTGGAAATCTTTGCCCGGTCCTACGAAGACATGCCTGGGTTGGATACCGACATTGTGGTCCATCACTTGCCTACCAAGGAAGAATGCCCTCCGGTTAAACAAAAGGTCCGTCGTATGCGTCCAGAGATGTCCGAGAAGATCAAAGCTGAGGTTATGAAGCAATTCGATGCCGGTTTTCTTGTAGTGACTTCTTACCCTCAGTGGGTTGCCAACGTGGTTCCAGTGCCAAAGAAAGATGGTAAGGTCAGAATGTGTGTTGACTACAGGGATTTGAACAGGGCCAGCCCCAAGGATGACTTCCCCTTGCCTCACATCGACGTTTTGGTTGACAATACTGCTCAGCACAAGATGTTCTCCTTCATGGATGGCTTTTCAGGTTATAATCAGATCAAGATGGCTCCTGAAGATATGGAAAAGACTACCTTTGTCACTCAGTAGGGCACCTTCTGCTACAAGGTCATACCTTTTGGACTGAAAAATGCTGGGGCAACCTACCAACGTGCCATGGTTGCTTTATTTCATGACATGATCCATCATGAGATTGAAGTGTATGTCGACGATATGATTGCAAGGTCTCAAACTGAGGAGGAACACCTTGACCATCTACAAAAGTTGTTTGACCGTCTAAGATTGTACAAGCTGAGGTTGAACCCGAACAAGTGCACATTTGGGGTAAGATCTGGAAAGTTGCTAGGCTTCATCGTCAGTGACAAGGGTATTCAAGTGGACCCTGCCAAGGTTAAAGCAATACAAGAGATGTCAGTTCCTAAGACAGAGAAAGAAGTCAGAGGCTTTCTAGGACGTCTGAATTACATTGCCCGATTCATCTCGCACCTAACTGCTACCTGTGAACCAATCTTCAAGCTGCTGAAGAAAGATCAGGTAGTACGTTGGAATGATGAATGTCAGGCCACTTTTGACATAATCAAAGAGTATCTCCAAGAACCACCCATCCTTATGCCACCGGTTGAAGGGAGACCTCTAATACTATACCTGACAGTACTTGACAGCTCAATGGGGTGTGTGCTGGGGCAGCATGACGAGTCTGGCCGAAAAGAGCACGCCATTTATTACCTTAGCAAAAAGTTTACCGACTGTGAGACCCGATACTCACTGCTCGAGAAAACTTGCTGCGCTTTGGTATGGGCTGCTCGCCGGCTGAGACAGTATATGCTGACTCACACTACTTTGTTGATTTAAAAGATGGATCCGATCAAGTACATATTCGAAAAGCCTGCTCTGTCTGGGAGAATAGCAAGATGGAAAATGATCTTGACAGAATACGACATCCAGTACACGACTCAGAAAGCCATCAAAGGAAGTGTATTGGCAGACCACTTGGCACACCAAGCAGTAGATGACTACCAATCAATGAACTTCGAGTTTCCTGACGAGAGCATCATGATTGTGACTGATTGTGAAGTACCTGGACCGGATGAAGGACCTGAGGAAGGATCTCGATGGTCTATGCACTTTGACGGAGCCTCCAACGCTTTGGGTAACGATATCGGCGCTATGATCATATCCCCTCAAGGCACTCATACTCCACTCACTGCCCGACTATGTTTCAACTGCACCAACAACATGGCGGAGTATGAGGCATGCATCATGGGTCTTCAAGCTGCGATTGACTTAAGGATTAAGTTTCTGAGTGTCTTCGGAGATTCCGCTCTCGTGATCAATCAGATCAAAGGCGAGTGGGATACGAAACATCCGAACCTTATTCCTTACAAAGAATGTGTGTTGACATTGACCCCCCATTTCACAGAGATCACTTTTGAACATTTCCCAAGAGAGGAGAATCAGTTGGCGGACGCGTTAGCTACGATGTCTTCTATGTTCAAAGTCAAATGGGACAATGAGGCTCCCCGGATCATCATCTGGAAACTGGACGAACTGACATATTATTGTGATCTTGAGGCTGAGGTAGTAACTGAAAAACCTTGGTATCATGAGGTGAAGAGGTATTTGGAAGCCCAGGAATATCCTGAAGGTGCATCTGTCAATGACAAGAAGTTTCTGAGAAGGTTCGCAGCAAAGTTCTTCCTCAGCAACGACATTCTATACAAGAGAAACCATGATTCAACCTTACTGTGTTGTGTGGATAAGACTGAAGCAGAAAGGATCATGGCAGAACTGCATGAAGGTACCTTCGGAACACATTCCATTGGACACACCATGGCAAAGAAGATCCTTCGGTCAGGATATTTCTGGTCCACAATAGAAGCTGATTATTACCAACATTCTCGGACATGTCATAAATGCCAGATCTATGCAAATAAGGTGCACGTTCCTCCAGTTCCTCTGAATGTCCTGACTGCACCTTGGCCTTTTGCAATGTGGGGCATTGATATGATCGGCGAGATTAAACCTACGGCATCCAACGGGCATCGCTTCATCCTTGTGGCGATCGATTACTTTACGAAGTGGGTGGAAGCAGCTTCCTATGCTACTGTAACCAAGAACGTTGTGGCACGGTTCATTCGACACAATCTGATCTGTCGATACGGTGTCCCAGAAAGGATCATCACGAACAACGGTACCAATCTTAACAATAAGATGATCACTGAGCTCTGCGAGCAATTCAAGATACAGCACCACAACTCTTCTCCTTACCGGCCGAATATGAATGGGGTTGTAGAAGCAGCGAATAAGAATATCAAGAAGATTGTGCAGAAGATGACAGTGACCTATAAATATTGGCATGAGATGTTACCGTTCGCTCTTCATGGGTACCGTACCTCAGCAAGGACGTCAACCGGGGCAACTCCCTTTTCCTTGGTCTATGGCATGGAGGCAGTCTTGCCGATTGAAGTCCAGATACCCTCTCTCCGGATAATGAAGGATGCAGATCTGAGCGAAGATGATTGGATCCAGACACGACTTGATCAGCTAAACCTAATTGACGAAAAGAGACTCGCTGCTATTTGTCATGGTCAAACGTACCAAAAACGGATGATCGGGGCATTTAACAAGAAAGTCAGACCACAAGAGTATCAAGTTGGGGACCTGGTAATCAAGCGCATCATCCTTCCTCAGAGTGATCCCAGGGGCAAATGGACCCCTACGTACGAAGGGCCATTTATGGTTAAACATGTGTTCTCAGGAGGAGCCATGATTCTAACCACCATGGATGGTGACGACCTTCCTCACCCCGCCAATGCAGACATAGTAAAAAGATACTACGCATGATAAAAGACCCGCTAGGTTGACATACCTAGGCAAAAATTAGGGCTTCCCGGCGAACCAAAAGGGTTCGGGAAAAATGAGGGATGAAATGAAAAAAAATATGTACACCCGGCAAGTCGAAAACCTGAAAAGGCGGCTTGGGCAAAAATGGGTATCCCGGTGGACTGAAAACCCGAAAGGGAGGTCCAGGCAAAAGTTAGGGATTAAAGCGTAATACTATGTCTCATTGGATCACCTTGCATCCAGAATCCGGTATCAACATCAAGTTCAGACGGCATCGATCAATCAACTTCATCATCAATTGAGCAGCAAAGTGATGAGACGCTCGAAGACATAAAGGCGATAGCAGAGTTGGAACCCAGTGGGATTATTCTTTTCACATAGCTGTTTTGTTTTCCCTTTTCACAAAATTGTATAAACTCCGTTGTTCGGCGGTGTTCTCTTACTAGGACGTCAGCCTCTTGTACATAAAACGCCTATTTACAGGAAAATTCAAAAATCAATACAAATTCACTTTTCAGACAAATTGCCAATTGTTTTTCCTTTTTCTGTTTTGTTTTGCGAAGAACGTCCAAGGTTCAATTTGTGATATATGCATTTGATAATAATTGCTAACTCATAAATATTTGCTTACGAAATAAAGGATTAATTACAGGTAACATTAGAAACAGGGGCAATAATGAGTTGTCTAAGCGATCTAATTGCTCTGTCCACCAAGGTACCAAGGTAAGTTCGGCCGAAGAATGCAACCAAGATATCTTAGTTCCCCAGAGAGTGAGCCAGCAAGTCAACACTCTCCCCAAGCAAAGTTAATCCACTGTCAGCCTTATGGAAATTGGGTATCCCCAACAGATCTCAACATTCCCCAGCACAATATATAAACATTCTTAACAAGCATCCCCGGCAGTCTTGATCCAAGATTGTTCCCCGACAGTATACAGACATTCAGTGGAGCCACTTCCCCAGTACATCTAAAAAAAAAAAAATTTCCCAGGAGAGTCCAGTCCAAAAGTTTCCCCAGGAAAGTGGAATCCATCTCCCCAGCAGGAAGCTTATCCCCACTAGATTCTGGAAGCTTGTCACCCGTAGAGTACGAACGCTCTCCCCCGGATTTATTCAAAGGTTATTTCCTCACCAGGATATAACTGGGTTATCCTCAGCCAATTGCTACGGAAAGATCGTCCCCGGCGAAATCTTCCTATCCCCCCAGCGGAGTTCATCAATTCCCTCCAACAGAACACATCAATGGTATTCCCAACGAAGTTATCATCAACATCTCCGCAAAGTACATCTCTTCCCCACAAAGTTATCTCCCCGCAGAGTGATATATTCGCCAAGTTTATTCCCCAACGGAGTTATCTTCTCCTACCAGTATTCTTGCAACAATCATCCCCAGCGGAAACAACAAAGCTCTATTCCTCAACATCAGCCCAGGATTCAACTTCCCGGCATTCGTCAAGGATTTATTTTCCTAGACAAGCATACATTCATAAACATCGCATCTTCATACATTATAGCATGCACATACGCATCATGAACATACAACCTCAATTATTCTGAGAACATCACGCATGTCATACATCATGACATCGCATACAACTAACGTTTTGTCTTTTCAGGACAAAAGTTAACACAAAGATGATTGCTATCAATAGTCGTGATTCCAGATCCGATTCCTGTATCTTGCCAGGGTGTATCTGTTGACGACTATATTCCAGACTCGATTCCTGTATCTCGCCAGGGCACGTCTGAAGAGTTCGAAGATCCGATTCCTGTATCTTGCCAGGGTGTATCTGTTGACGACTAATTCCAGACTCGATTCCTGTATCTTTCCAGGGCACGTCTGAAGAGTTCGAAGATCCGATTCCTGTATCTTGCCAGGGTGTATTTGTTGACGACTAATTCCAGACTCGATTCCTGTATCTTGCCAGGGCACGTCTGAAGAGTTCGAAGATCCGATTCCTGTATCTTGCCAGGGTGTATCTGTTGACGACTAAATTCCAGACTCGATTCCTGTATCTCGCCAGGGCACGTCTGAAGAGTTCGAGGATCCGATTCCTGTATCTTGCCAGGGTGTATCTGTTGACGACTAAATTCCAGACTCGATTCCTGTATCTTGCCAGGGCACGTCTGAAGAGTTTGAAGATCTGATTCCTGTATCTTGCCAGGGTGTATCTGTTGACGACTAATTCCAGACTCGATTCCTGTATCCTGCCAGGGCACGTCTGAAGAGTTTGAAGATCCGATTCCTGTATCTTGCCAGGGTGTATCTGTTGACGACTAATTCCAGACTCGATTCCTGTATCCTGCTAGGGCACGTCTGAAGAGTTTGAAGATCCGATTCCTGTATCTTGCCAGGGTGTATCTATTGACGACTAATTCCAGACTCGATTCCTGTATCCTACCAGGGCACGTCTGAAGAGTTTGAAGATCTGATTCCTGTATCTTGCCAGGGTGTATCTGTTGACGACTAACATTACCAGACTCGATTCCTGTATCTCGCCAGGGCACGTCTGAAGAGTTCGAAGATCCGATTTCTGTATCTTGCCAGGGTGTATCTGTTGACGACTAACATTACCAGACTTGATTCCTGTATCTTGCCAGGGCACGTCTGAAGAGTTCGAAGATCCGATTCCTGTATCTTGTCATGGTGTATCTGTTGACGACTAACATTACCAGACTCGATTCCTGTATCCTGCCAGGGCACGTCTGAAGAGTTTGAAGATCCGATTCCTGTATCTTGCCAGGGTGTATCTGTTGACGACTAACATTACCAGACTCGATTCCTGCATCCGGCCAGGGCACGTCTGAAGAGTTCGAAGATCTGATTCCTGTATCTTGCCAGGGTGTATCTGTTGACGACTATTCTCTAGACTCGATTCCTGTATCTTGCCAGGGCACGTCTGAAGAGTTTAAAAGTTCGATTCCTGTATCCAGCCAGGGCACATCTACATAAAGAGTTTGAAGATCAACTCCTGTAACAGGCTAGGTGATTATTTTTCTTTCTCAGGTACGCAAGTTCTCGCTAAGGAATCTCTTACGCGATCGACACCTAGATGGCATCTATAAGCCCATCTCCACATACCAACAGTCTCCAAATGGCATTTATAAGCCCATTCCCGACAAGGTACTGTCACACTTCCAAATGGCATCTGTAAGCCCATTCCCTGCATCATACTGCTGACACTCTACTATGTGAGTGCAAATTTCTAGGCACTCTAGTGTTCAATCATCTTCCACCTTCAGATTACGAAAGGCATGCCAGCCAATTTACATCCTCAGGTCTAAGAAGATTGAACAGGGGCAACTGTTGTACCCCAAAATTTTCCCTCCCATATTCTTCAAGATTTACCAAGATCAATCTCCAGATGATTCAAAATCCCTCAAAGGTTGCACAGTCCAATTGCCTCCTAACACTGTCAAAATTAGGGTTGGTTCTTGCAAAGAAATGAGGTTTCCAAGGGTCCAATCATGTCCCACATGCTTACATACATTGTCAAGCATCCATGTGTCAAGTTTCAAGACTCACAACATCAAATTGCACAGTCAAAAACCCTAAATGCTTCACAGTCAACTGCAGGGGCAAAATGGTCATTTGACAGTCAAAAGTCAAAATTTTTTGTCAACATCTTATTTTGAAGCCACAAACATCATTTGATCAATTCTTGATCATGATTCTCAAATCATGGCTCAAAAAGTCTCAAGATGCAAAAGTTTCTATTTTTGGACAGTTGAAAAAGTCAACTGCAAATTGACCAGGGCATAACTTCTTCATGGTTTATCAGAAAAATTCCATCCAAAGCTCATTTTGAAGAGAATGACATTTCCTACAACCCATCTTCACACTTCAAGTCCAAGAAATGCTCTCACAAAAAGTTATCAATTTCAACATTATAGGTCATTTTCAAAAGTCAACAAAAAGGCACTTTAAGTCAAAGACCATAATTTGAGATTAGTAAATCAACATGACATGGGACCAAAGGCATTGGTTAGAGGACTTCAATACCTTTCCAAAATGTCCAAGAACATGTTCATAGCTTCAAAATTGAGCAAGATATGCCTTGTAGAAGTTGGGAAATTTTTGGGAATTTTGAAAAGTCAACTTTGCACAAAAGACTTCAAAATTGCTAATGGGCCACAAATTCTTCCATGAATCATTACCCAAAGGCTATGCACGACCCATTAAGCTCAAAGGGAGTTATTTTCTTGTTTTTGATTAATTATTTGAATTTTTATTATCATTAATTCATTTAATTAAATTTAAATATAAGAAAAATACCAAATCATGTTTTTAAATCTTTTTTATGCAACAAATATCTTCCACACATGTAAGAGATTTCGTGCATCAATCAACAAGGACAAAATCATCCATATTTGGCATAATTGGCATGGAAAAAGATTGGAAAAGATATGAACAAAATCAAATATTCAAAACATTAATACATGGACTTTGGGCTTGTTTTCTTAACCTAATTCCATTCACCTACATAGGCACAACTGAAACCTAATGCATTGGACACGAAAAGCTGCTGAGAGGCCATAGAACAAAGTTGCACTTTTCATCAAAATTTTGGAAACTGAACTCATAGTTACAGGACGATTCAAGGCTTGAAAAGTATTCTAATACACTCCTGACATTGCTAGGAGGCGATTTCAATCAAGAACAGGTCCCTAGACTCCAAGAATTGGTAAAACCGGATCACACCTTTCATGAACATGTCCATTATCGTTTTTTAATTCTCATGCATTATTCATATGTTCTAAGTGTTGATTCTTGCTAATATTGATGTTCTGAAGCCATTGGTAGCAATTAATTGAACTAATACTGCCTGTAGCCAGATCTGCCATGGACGTGTTTTAGGGTTTCAGAAACTCTAAATTAGGGTTTCCCTCATATGGTAAAATTGGACATTCAAACCGGTGCAGACCAAATCGTGGCAACGAGACGAAGCGATTGAACTATTCACGCTCAATTTATGTTAACCATAGGCGTATTCGCTATTTTTTACAGGTTTCATTTAGTGGGGGTTTAAAACCCCCGCTATCTGTTTTCTATTTGCAGGCAAACGAAGAAGATGCTAGCGTGTCCAGGCATGGTTGGTTAGTTTAAATATTAGCGTGTTTTTTTGGTTTGTTTCAGCATGACTACTTTTTTCACATATTATATTCTTTGCTTGTCCATATAACAAATGCACGCGTTAGCCTGGATGGTTGTTGAGGTGTCCTGCAGGTACTGGGACCTGGGTTCGATTCCCAGGCCCCCCCACACGCTTAATAATTTTTGTTGCAATGTATTCCCATGCAGCACATCTTCAAAGGTCCAACATACGCATTCACATGCTAGCTTGCCACATAATCTGAATGATCAATCAAAAGGCCAGACCGTGAAGACCACCATACACCTGGGTCAACCATTAAGCATGTGATCCTGGAAAGTAAAAAAGGGGCTTCATCCTGATGGGCCAAAATGCTTCAATAAACCTCCTTTTAGGGCCTGATACCCCCCATGGTTTGCATCAATTTTTTATTTTTATTTGTTTTTCTTTCTAATTCTATTAATTGTTTTAATTATTTTAATTAATTTCATAAATTAATTTTCATAATATAAAATACAAAAAAATAAAAAATGTTTATTTTATTAATATTAATTTCACCAATTATTATTTTTGTAAATAAACTTTAACAATTAATTAGATTAATTTAGGTTTCAAAACTTTAATATTTTTCTTAATAAATTAAAATATTTAGAAACTAGGTTTTTTTAATATTCTCATCCTTTTTTTAATAAATAATTTTCTCATCATTATTATTATTATTATTAATTACTACCTTTGTAAATAAATATGTAAATAATTAATTAGCATAAATTAGGTTTTAAACTTTAACCTTTTCTTTAATAATTAAAAAATATTTAGAACTAGGGTTTCTTTCTAATTTTAAATTCTTTTCTTATTTCATAAATACCAAAAACATAAAAAATATTTCTTTTCTTTTATTAAATAGTTAATTAGCTTTTTAATTCAATTTAATTTCAAAAGGGTCCAACGCCCTCGAACGTTCAACTTTAATTCTTTCGCGCATTTATTCTTATTTTCCTTTTTCAATATTATGTAACTGTTCAAGCCATGTAATAGTGATTAGGAATTTATTTTACTTTCCGCATTTTTATTCAAACGGGTCTTTGTAATTTGGCGATGTATAGACCCGCGCCTTGTAATAGCGTAGGATTTATCTTTCCGCATTTAAATTTCCGCACTCTTAAAACTGCTAAACTTTGCATGAAAGAATGTATGGCCTAAATTAAAAACAATGCGTAGCTCACCATGCCATGATCAAAAGATAAATGCTAAACTGAAAACAACACACAAATTCACACACCACTCTTAGGGTACGCCTCACTGTTGCCTTACCTTCGAAACATGGTCGTCGAGTATAGGACATTTTAGTAAGTCCTTATGTCCATGACATGATCCAGTTGCCTCGAAACGGTTGCCTCGGAATTAAAAAGGATCAATGGCATAAGGGTAGCTTCTAAGGTATCCTACTGTTGCTCTGGTGACCACAACGTCCCTAACAATCGAATTGACCCGAACACCTCCAACGGTGGTGCTACCTACCTCTCAATGGTGGGATGGCACTACCTTAAGGACTTCTACACAGCCTAATTCCTTAGGGTAGGTAGATGACTCATAGATACTTGCTTTCTTCAAAAAACAAATCAAAACTCTTTTCACACCGACACTTTTCAAAAAGCTTTCAAAACAATTTTTCAAACACTCTTGAGGACTGATACAAGAGTCATTCTGAAAACTTTAAACGAAACTTTTTCAAACCCACTCACACTTTGAAAAGCAAACACTTTTGAAAACACAAATGAGCAAGTATCTAAGAGCCCATGGATAACCATGGATAGAAAGGGTGCTAACACCTTCCCTTTCTATAAATCTACCTCCCGAACCGAGAAACTATCTCATAAGGAATTTTGATGTGCTTTTGTCCTGTCCATGTTGGAGAAAATAAAAGACGGTGGCGACTCTTGCTTCCGCGACATTTCGCGAACCAGCGTTAAACAGTCAGTTCCAGATCCACCGATCACACCATGCCCCCTTGTTGATAGGAGATTTTTCATTGGAAGTGTCATCCCACTTTAAGTGATTTTGTTCACTGAGAGAGATTCTGTTCATCGGATATTCGTTGTGTGAATTTCTCTATTGTCAAACAAATAGCCATATGCGAACATCGATATTCAAATAAATGCAAATTTTATGCTTGTCTTGAAGTTTTGAAAATGCGTTTTTAGCATGAAATTTTGTAAGAAAATTCAACTCAGGATTTAGAGTAAAGGCTTACAGGAGTCAGGATACCTTTTGTAATAGTATGCTTTCAAACTAACCTATGCTTCAATTAGGACTTTTCAATGGTTGTAACGTGGCTTGGTTCACGGTATAAGAAACAAAGGATAAGGCTGAAAGTGTATTTGTACCCACCTGTTCTTCGTGATGTTCTTCAGTCCTAAACTCAGCTAATTGTGCGTTTGAACTGCAATTGAGTATGGAATGACGTCTTGGTGATGGTTCTGACAAGTTTAGTTTATCAGAAGGCAGTCATTTTTTGCAACATTTTTCATGGTGTTGAGGATTTGTAGTGACCTCTTTTTGATTTGTTATCCCTGATTCTTTCCTGACTATTCTTGTTTTGAGGTTACAGTCAGCGGGATGCCCCAGTTTTTCTTAAGTCACCTTTGTAGGTTTTGACTTAGTGGGCTTTTCTTTTTGAGAGATAATGACTGCCTATTTGGTAGGGAACCATCACTGTCTTTTGATTCCAGAGGAAAGTTTTTGATGTCACTCGTTGTATACAAAGTGAAAGTTTACGACTGAACGCGCATTTGAATTAACATAGAGACTACCCTGCCCTAGGTTTTGATTAAAGGTTTTGATTTGTGTAAAAAAGAAAACTCCTACTTCTTTGGCTCGAAGGGGTTGACTAGGGATTATCCTCCTTATAACTCCAGTGTTTAGGAATTGAAACAAACACATGTACATCGTCAGCAAGGTCTGTTCAAAAGTATACTGTATGAGATTATGGCATTGTTTTCGTCATCCTCCCTCTAAAGGCTTGCAACTTTTAAAAAAAGCAAGAGTTGACTATCATAAAGGGAGTAAAAAGCATAGTTTAAATATAATTAAAATGAATGGATTAATTCAAAATAAACATAGGCGATGCATTAATGAGAGTAATTAAAGTCTGACATAAAGATAAGTGTTTGAATAAACAAAGGAATTACAACTGAAAATTCGAATAAACAGAAAATTTCCTCACCCAGATCGTCACTTCATATTGATGCCCTTGAGGGGTGATAGAAGAGTTCCAGTTGATTGTCTTGTGTAAATTCCAAAACTCCTTCGTCGATTAGGTCTTGAATCCTCTTCTTCAGTGCCCAACAATTGTTCGTATCATGCCCAAGACCATCAGAATGGTATGCACACCTCTCATTGGGATGGTAACTAGGAGCAGCAGTGTTAGGATTCTTGGGAGGAGCCTTTAATGTAATTAGATCTTCCTTCAACATGTGTTGTAACACCTGAGCTAGCGACATGCCAATCCTGGTAAATTGTCTCTTAAGTGCAACCTCCTTGCGCTGATTCCCTTGTTGTTGTTTGCGAGGTTCTTGTTGGACTCGAGATGCGGTAGCAATTTGGAACGGTCTACTTTCCACCAAATCAGCTTCATGTCTCATGGGAGGCTGAGTAGTGGCTTGATCCCCAATCTTGACCGTTTGTTTCATACAGTTGCAACCATCTTGATGAAGTTTGTTGATGAGAGTCCTTAGCTCTTCTTGTCCTTGAGCGAAGTTTTGGATAAGAGCTATCTATCCCACCAGTTGTCCCATCATCTGGACTTTCATTGTTGCCATTTCAGTTTGTAGTCGTTCCAACTGGTCATCCTTGTTGACCTTAGGACTCCCCATGATCATGCCCCTAATGAGGAGAGCTTTCACCTCTTCTTGTCCCTTGGACAGGTTCAAGAACATTTCCTAAAGTTGAGAATTTTGAGTCTGAATGTCCTTGATAGTCTGTTCTAGAGCCATCTCTACTAAAATTAACAGTAAGCAGATGAGAGACTTGTGTGGAAAAGCCTGTCATGATATGATGCATGGTATGTGGATGCATGCTTTCAAGGATCTCACAGGGTAAATGTTAGTAGTCAGTTACAGCTTTGATTGGAGAACCTTGTATCGATGGATGTCCCTCCATGAGAATTAAGCTCACCATGTCAAGTGGGTCATAGCCCTTGACTCAAGTTTGTGGTACTTGATCTTTGACGATGATTATTTAGAGGAAACTAAATCCTCTTGCCCCTTGATATATGTATGGTTCAATGTGACCCTGCATCATAGACCCTTGCGATCCTTGAAATGGTTATTGAAAATGCTATGGTATGATGTCATGATGTTATGTAAAACTATGCAAAGTAAGCAAGTTGTTATGTACAAATAGTCATACACACACAAAGTAGACAAGTCCTTATGTTTAGGATTGCATGGGGTTTGTAGGTAAGTACCCTCTTGAAGTTTGATTGGTTCAACCTATCCTATAAATAGTAATCGGGTTCTAAGGGATCTCAATATCACTGATCTTTCCCACAAGTTTCATTTTGATAGACAACTGACTTGCCACCAAAGAAAACTCGGGAGTCAAATCTCAATGAGTGTAGTATCGAGTATCAACCGACTTTGGTGATACACCAAAGACGACTATCTCACTATGTCCTAATGGCCAATTTGTTCAATTAAAGATTCTAAGGCTAATTGATGTTTCATGACACCATGCATCTGCCCCGTATTCTCCTTGATTAACTCAAGGGCTACTGATACCCACCAAAGTGTCACATTAATGTATCTATCGCTTCAACCGTGTCGGTATACCCCATAATTTTCTACGATATATTGCTACTTATCTAAAAGGTTTCCCCAGATCCGGGTGTGGGATCTATAGTAACCCCAACAATACCCTTAAAATTAAAGCAATCAAAACACACAAAGAAAACAAATTATAAATGAACTAGACCCTAAGGTAAACCCTATTTTTTATTGATTCCCCAGCAGAGTCACCAGTTCAGTGATACGGTGGGAGAAATGACTTGGGTGTTTTGTGTTTTATCGCAAATTTTGTGGTTAGCAAGAGTCGCCACTGCCTTTTCTTTTACCACATAAGGAAAGGCTAAAAAGAACAGGAAAGACCTTTCGAGATATTTTCTTGAGTTCGGGGGGTAGATTATGAAAAGGGAAGGTATTGGAACCCTTTTCTTCCGTAGTTATCTACGGGCTCTTAGTTGCTTGCTAGATCACTTGCTTTTGTTTGAAATTATGCTTGTGGTGTGGGTTTTGAAAGTATTTTTAAAATGTCTTTGTAATGGTTCTCGTTTCTATAAGAACACGTACAAAGTGTTGTTTCGAAAATAGTTCAAAGAGGTGTTTGTGGAATGTGTTTTTGAATGTGATTTTTAAAAGGTGTCTTTGTAATGGCTCTCATTTCTATAAGAACACTTACAAATTGTTGTCTTTTGAAAATGTTTCAAAATGAAAGTTTGGGTGTATAGAAGGTTTTTTTGTTTTGAGCAAGCGAGCAACTAGGAGAAATCTACCTACTCAAAAGGTCTAAGATGTTCTTTTCCTCCTCTTTTAGATGTTACTATCTTACCATTGTTTTGGTAAGAAGCCCCATCGTTGGATGTGAAGGGACGTGCATGGGACATTTGTATAGTCATAGAACGAAACGTATGGAACGTTTTAGCAATGTCGTTTAGGGACTAAATCGTTTACCGAAGGCAACATCGAGGGTCATCGAGGGACTACGATCTTTTATTGAGGGTCTTTGCTAAAACGTCCTTATTCGAGGGACATGACTATTTTTCGAGGAAACAAGTGAGATTACCCTAAGGGTGCATGTGTGAGTAGTGTGTTTGATTGCATGCATTTGTCTTTGATTTTTAGTTTGTCTACTTGTTGATTTTATCTTGCCATACACACCTAATTACTAGCATTCGTACAAAAGTAATAAAAATGCAGAAAATAAATCCTACACTATTACAACCATATTGAAGTGCATAAAAATAAAAAGGAAAAAATAAGATAAAAGCAAGAAAAATGAGGGTCTTTCGATTGGGGCATGATAACCCTTTGATTATGCTTCTCTTGGTTTCCTTCGATTGGGGGCTAGCTTCAGCAAGGTTATGGCTTTCATTGGGAGTTGGCGCTACTGAGGTCATGGCCTTCGATTGGGGCTAGCATCAGTCAGGTCATGGCCTTCGATTGGGGCTGGACTTAGTGCAAGTGTGCCTTCTGATTCAACCTTCTTCGGCTGGGGGTTGGAAACAGTGAGGGAGTGCCTTTCGTCTTGGCCTGCAGGTCAGTGTATTCGAAGTAAGTGTGTGTGTGTGTGTGTATGCTGAACATGTATGTATCGAAGCACCTGTATGCATCGAAGCAAGTATATCGAAGCATGCATATTTTGTATTCCAACATTTTTAAGGGACTATACAGATTAGTTCTTAACGGAAAACACAAAATTTTAACATCGAAGGCCATGATTATTACATGTTGGTTTAGAAGATGAACTAATAAATAAGTTTGAAATGAAATAGTTAAAGTCATAAAGACTTACCTCAAAGCTGGTGTGAGGGCTTCAAACATGAACTGCTACCTGGACATTTCTTGAATTTAAAGAGTAGTCACATGGGGTTTGCTTTTGGTTCGAAGAGTTGTCACAGAAGGTTGTCTTTGAGTTTGATCAAAACTTCTATGTGTGGGGTGTTTTTTCTGCAACCTTGAAGGTGAACTGGGCCTTGGGTGGTGGCCCTGGACTTTCCTAGGTTAGAAGGGAGGGGCTAGAAGCTAGGCCTTGGATGCTGGATTCGAAGGAAGGAAGAAACAAGTGTTATGTTTCTTTCCAACTAGATTCGAAAGAGACTGAAGTCTGGGGAGTTCTTCGGAATCAAAAGAGGCGAGTGTGTGATTCTGGGTTTATTCTTCACAAGTGTTTAAGGACTTGAGAGTTTTTGTTGTGATTGAGAAAGTTTGTAGATTCGTTCCCCTCGTCCAAAGATCCTCTGAATATGTTGTGAAGCCTTTTATTTATAGGCGAGCTTTGAAGTGGTTTTGGGGAGAACTCAAATAATATTTTAATTTTCTAGGTATATTTCCCCCTTGTTTTCTTTGGTGCAGCTCTTATGCACTCCTTTTTTGTGTAAGTATGGGACTGAGACAATGCAGGCTCAGTAGTATTTTGGAGCATTGTGGCAGGTTGATGCAAGACTGCTTCATAGCAGCACAACTGACTTGGGTTTGGCAGTATATATGACTTTGGTCAAGAAACACATCGAATACTCCACTCTTTCGTTTTGATCACTTCGACACGACTCATCATCATACAACAACATTTGTTTCCAACAATGTGTGTTCTTTGAATGGACCCATTATAGGTCCTTCGAATCCACTAACTATGATCCATAGTGTTGAAGAGTTTAGAGGTGTAACCTAAGTACATTGCTTCGAAGGGTTTAGTCGTCCAACTTGTGAATCGAAGGAGGACGCCTTGAAGGAAGTCACATGCCCAGCTTGTGGATCGAAGGGGGTCATTTCGAAGGAAACTATAGGGCCAATTTGTGGATGGTAGGGGGTTACTTTGAAGGAAATCACATGCCCATCTTGTGGATTGAAGGGGGTCACTTCGAATGAAACTATATGGCCAGTTTGTGTATCGAAGGGGGTTACTGTTAGAACAAAGTTTGAATCTACTACCCTAAGTTTAAGTTTTGATGATAACAAAATGAAAGGATATATTAATTATGTGATTCATATAAGAACTATTTGCTACCTAAAATATTACCTTCTGTTTTGCAGAAACTCTGATAGGTATCAGCAAAAGTACATCTTAATCAGCATCAGAATATTGGTTATTAACATCAGCATCAGAAGTTGCTATAACAGAATACCAGAATCAGAAGAACAACTCACGCGATTGCTGAAGCTGGATGAACAGAATTGCGTTCAACACTCTGATAAAGACAACAACAGTTCATCAGCACTTAAGCAGAGTCAGAATGAGCAAAAGCTAGAACACGCTTTAAGTAGCAACGGTACTGTGCATTCAAAGCGAATTATTACCAACGGCATCATTCCAGACAAGATCTGCTCAATAAGGAAAGTTTGTTATTGGCATTGAATCAAGAATATTGCTCCAACGTTCAACAAATTCAGTGTTATATAAACAACACAATGAAGATTGAATTGGCTAATGCTCTACATCATATTACACGCCTAAAAGCTATTCTACATCTTCTCATTCTCAGTTTGCTAAAAAGCTCCATAATTCCTTACTCAATTATATTTTTAGCAATCTAGTTTCATAAGCTTAAGTTGTGTAATATCACAGTTGTGATACAGTTTTGTAGAAAACATTCACACACCTATTTCTCTTCTTTGTAAGAAAGTGTTTCCTTGACAAATCGGGTTGTGGTTTGCATCAAGAAGGCTTTAGCAGTTGTTAAAGCAGTTTGTAATATTCAGTTGAATATAGTGGATTAAGACCTCGTTGGAGAGAGGCGAAATCACCTTGACGGGTGGACTGGAGTAGTTTGAGATCAAACGAACCAGGATAAAAATATCGTGTTCATTGCATTGATTTTCAGTTTTACAATTCAAACCCCCCTTCTTGTGTTTTTCACTTCTTCAATTGGCATCAGAGCGCCTGGTTCTGAGCTAAAACACTTAACCGTGTCAGTACAAGATCCAGCGTCAGAAAAACACAATGGTAGGAAATTATTCTCACACCAGCAATGACAACCATGAGGACAGAGACAGATTCAGCGGCAAACCTCCAGTCTTTAATGGAGAAAACATTGATTACTGGAAAGACAGAATTGAAAGCTTCTTTCTGGCACATGATGCTGATCTGTGGGATATGGTGACAGATGGATACACGCACCCTGTGAATGCAAGGGGTCAGAAGATTGATAGGAAAGCAATGTCTGACCAACAAAAGTGTGACTTCAAGAATCACCACAAGGCCAGAACCATCCTTCTCAGCGCCATCTCGTATGATGAATATGAAAAGATCTCCAACAGAGACACATCAAAGAACATGTTTGACTCACTCAGAATGACGTATGAGGGCAACGTTCAGGTCAAAGAAACTAAAGCTCTGGCGCTCATTCAGAAGTATGAGGCGTTCAAAATGGAAGAAAGTGAATCCATTGAAACAATGTTCTCAAGATTCCAGATTCTGGTAGCTGGTCTCAAAGTTCTGGACAAAGGTTACTCTACTGCTGATCACGTCAAGAAAATCATCAGAAGCTTACCCAAGCAGTGGAGGCCAATGGTTACAGCTCTGAAGCTAGCAAAAGATCTCAACAAAATTTCTCTGGAGGAACTTATCAGCTCCCTCAGAAGTCATGAGATAGAGCTAGAAGCTGATGAACCCCAGAAGCAAGGTAAGCCTTTAGAATTAAAATCTAACAAAAAATCTGAGTCTAAAGTTTTGCAGGCAGTTGAAGAAACATCTGATGGATCCTCATCAGAAGAAGACGAACTCTCCCTCCTCTCCAGAAGAGTGAATCAACTGTGGAAGCAGAGACAAAGAAAGTTCAGGAATCCCAGAAGATCTGATCAGAACGAGTCTTCTTCCAGATACAGAAGGATAGATTCTTCCTCTGGATACAGAAGATCTGAAGGCTCCTCAGGAAGCAGAAAGCCAAACACCAAGGACATCGTCTGCTATGAGTGCAATGAGCAAGGACACTACAAGAGTGACTGCCCAAAACTTCAGAGGGAAAAGCCCAAAAAGAAGTTTGGAAGAGAAAAGAAGAAAAGTCTCATGGCTACATGGGATGACTCTGACTCGTCTGAAGCTGACTCAGAATCAGATGATGAGAGAGCAAACATAGCTCTCATGGCTAACATTTCAGAAGATAGTGAAGCTTCTGAATCAGACTCAGAATCAGATACTGAAGAGGTATTTCCTAACTTTGCTGTTAATTTTACCAAGGCTGAACTTGCTGAAAGCCTTAATGAGATTCTGGAAAGGTATCAGCAGATTAGAGTTAAATTCAGAGACCTGAAAAGGAATCTTGAATCTGACTCTAATAAAACTGAGAGTCTTAAATTGGAGAATTCTGAGCTGAGAATTAAAATTTCAAAATTAGAAAATACTTTACAAAACTCTCAGAAGGAACCAATTTCTAAAACTCCCAGCAACGCTGATGAGATCATCAAGGAGTATGATCACAGTTTCCAGAAGTTCCTTACTAAAAGCATAGATATAAGCAAAATGGCTTCAATGATCTATGGAGTTAGCAGAAACGGCAGGAAGGGAATAGGATACCAAGGTAAGGTTCCTACACCAAAGAATGTCATGGATTTAACCATTAAACACACACCTCTGAATTCACATTTTGTGTATGGTCACACACATGATATTAAATACACTAGCAGTAAGTACTCTGTGAAACCAAAATTCAACCAGAGTTTTGGTAAATCTAACAAATCAGGACCCAAGAAAATCTGGGTACCTAAGGATAAAATAATACATGTTGCAGATATCTTTAGAAGCAAGTCAGAAACACCAATCATGGTACCTGGACTCTGGCTGCTCGCGACACATGACGGGAAGAAGGCATATGTTCCAAAGCCTGGAACTTAAGCCTGGAGGCCACGTTGGCTTTGGAGGCAATCAGAGGGGAAATATCATTGGCTCTGGAACTGTAGGTAATGGAAATCTTCCCTCTATTAATAATGTTCTGCTAGTAGATGGATTAATGCATAATCTGTTATCCATAAGTCAATTAAGTGATAACGGTTATGATATAATCTTTAATCAAAAATCATGTAAAGCTGTTAGTCAGAAAGATGGGACTATCCTGTTTAATGGAAAGAGGAAAAACAACATTTACAAAATCAAACTTTCTGAACGGAAAAGTCAAAATGTAAAGTGCCTCCTGTCTGTTAACAACGAGCAATGGATCTGGCACAGAAGATTGGGGCATGTTAGTATGAGAAGAATATCTCAAATTAACAAACTCAATCTGGTCAGAGGACTTCCTAATTTGAAGTTCAATTCAGATGCTCTGTGTGAAGCATGTCAGAAAGGCAAGTTTGCAAAACCTTCTTTTAAATCTAAAAATGTTGTTTCTACCTCTAAGCCATTAGAACTTCTACACATTGACTTATTTGGACCAGTTAAAATTGCTTCAGTCAGTGGCAAGAAGTATGGGTTAGTAATCGTAGATGACTATAGCAGATGGACATAGGTAAAGTTCTTAAGACACAAGGACGAGTCACACTCTGTGTTTTTTACCTTCTATAACCAAGTTCAGAATGAAAAGGATCTTAGAATCGTTAAAGTCAGAAGTGATCATGGTGGAGAGTTTGAAAACAAAGATTTTGAGTCATTCTTTAATGACAGAGGCATTCTGCATGATTTCTCTTGTCCTAGAACTCCCCAACAAAATGGAGTTGTAGAACGAAAGAACAAAACATTGCAAGAAATGGCCAGAACCATGATCAATGAGACAAACGTTGCTAAGATCTTCTGGGAAGAGGCAATAAACACAGCGTGCTACATTCAGAATAGAATCTCAATAAGACCTATTCTGGAAAAGACTCCATATGAATTGTGGAAGAACAGAAAGCCCAACATTTCATATTTTCATCCATTTGGATGTACCTGTTTTATGTTAAATACAAAGAATTATTTGAACAAGTTTGACTCTAAAGCACAGAAGTGTATTATGTTAGGATACTCTGAACGCTCAAGAGGGTACAGAGTATACAATACAGAAACACAGATTGTAGAAGAATCAATCAGTGTTCGTTTTGATGATAAGCTTGACTCTGAAAAGTCAAAGCAGAATGAAGTTTTTGCAGGTATGGAAATTGAATTTACAGGTTCTGAAGACAAGTCATCAGAAGCTCTCAACACAGACACTCCTTCAACGTCTGAAAGGAGCACAGCTAGCAATCCTACAACAGCTGTTGATCAACCTCAGAAGAGATTACCCAGAAGCAGCTTGGATCACCCAGAAGAAACTATCTTAGGAAGAAAGGAAGATCCAATCAGAATAAGAGCAAGCTTCAGAAACTCTGAAGAAACCCTCATGGGACTTGTGTCTCTGATTGAACCTTCTTCTATTGATGAAGCACTTCTGGATAATGACTAGATTCTGGCAATGCAAGAAGAGCTGAATCAATTCACCAGAAATGACGTATGGGATCTTGTTCCCAGACCAAAAGGATTCAAAGTCATTGGAACAAGATGGGTGTTCAGAAACAAGCTAAATGAACAAGGTGAAGTCATCAGAAACAAAGCACGACTGGTTGCACAAGGTTATAGTCAGCAAGAGGGGATAGACTATACATAAACCTTTGCTTCAGTCGCCAGGTTAGAATCTATCAGACTTTTAATTTCATTTGTTGTTAATAGAGGCATCACTCTGTATCAGATGGATGTCAAGAGTGCATTCTTAAATGGTTATATAGAAGAAGAGGTTTATGTGCACCAACCCCCTGGTTTTGAAAACACAAAACATCCAGAACGTGTTTTCAAACTAAAGAAGTCACTATATGGTCTAAAACAAGCTCCCAGAGCTTGGTATGAAAGACTTAGTAACTTTCTGTTAGAAAATGAATTCACCAGAGGGAAGGTGGACACTACCTTATTCTGTAAATCAGTTAAGAATGACATCTTAGTCTGTCAAATTTATGTTGATGATATTATTTTTGGTTCTACTAATCCTTCTCTTGGAAGAAAATTTGCTAAGTGTATGCAGGCAGAATTTGAGATGAGCCTCATGGGGGAACTGAAATTCTTTCTAGGAATTCAGATCAATCAAACCCCAGAGGGAACCTACATTCATCAGAGCAAATACATCAGAGATCTTCTGAAGAAATTTGACCTCTCAGAATGTAAGCCATCAAAGATTCCAATGCATCCCACGTGCATTCTGGAAAGAGAAGAGGTAAGCAAAAAGGTAGAACAGAAAGTCTACAGAGGTATGATTGGTTCTCTCCTTTATCTGACAGCTTCAAGACCTGATATATTATTCAGCGTATGTATTTGTGCTAGATTCCAATCAGATCCTAGAGAATCTCACTTAACAGTTGTTAAGCGAATTTTCAAGTATCTGAAAGGTACTACTAATCTGGGTTTGTTTTACAGAAAATCTCGTGATTACAGTTTAGTAGGTTACTGCGATGCTGACTTTGCTGGAGACAGAGTAGAGCGTAAAAGTACTTCTGGAAGCTGCCAGTTTCTGGGAGACAATCTGATCTCTTGGTCCAGCAAAAGGCAATCCACAATTGCGCTACCAACAGCAGAAGCTGAGTACATAGCAGCAGCAGGATGTAGCACACAAATGCTCTGGATGAAAAGTCAGCTTGAAGACTTCCAGATCTTTGAGAGTAACATCCCTATACTCTGTGACAATACTTCTGCTATTTGCTTAAGTAAGAATCCTATTTTACATTCTAGAGCTAAGCATATAGAAATAAAACATCATTTCATTAGGGACTACATTCAGAAGGGAATTTTGAATTTAAAATTTATAGATACAGACCATCAATGGGCTGATATCTTCACTAAACCCCTTTCTGAAGATAGGTTCAATTTCATTCTAAAACATCTCAGCATGAAAATCTGCCCAGAGTGAAAATGTTTTAATTCCATATATTTATCTTCAGAATGTATTTGTTTTTACTATGAACTTCTGATCAATCTCTTTTCAGAAAGATAGAACATGCAGATTGTATCAGATGCTAGTCTTAAAGATCTGAGCATTTCAGCTCAAGGATAGACGTGCTGATCACTAAATCAAACAAGTGTCATCCAATCATCAGCAAATCTCTGAAGCAGAACGCGTGCACGCTTCTGAGAAGGCAAAACGCTGATTGGGTGCATTGAGACACATGTCTGGTAACCGTTTCAAGTATCTTTCTCAAATCCCCCAAAATCAGCAAGCATTAAATGAAAGTAATCATGTTTTTAAAACGTAATCATGACTTTATTTCTCTTTCTTGAAAACGTTTACTCTTTCAAAATATTCTGAAATCTATTTAAGAACGTTAATTTCTCACATTAATCTTTTACAGTTTCTCATTATCTCTCAAATATTTTCTGCATTTTCTCTGTGTTCATCTCTTTCAAGTTTAAACCCTTTTTCTCAGTTTCTCAGAAAAACCCTAAGTGTGAACATGGCAACCTCCAACAGTGCTTCTGCAGGTTCTCAGAAGAAAGCTTCCTCTGAACAGTACCAAGTTCCATTCAGAACACTCCTTACTCCAGTGAAGAATCTTGAAGTGTTGTCTGAACTGATTATTGATTTTGGTAGTCTGAAAGAGAATGGTTTTGACTTGACAGAAGAAATTAGGGCACAGAAATGGGAGAGATATTTCGATAGGTTGGTTGGACCAACATTCCCAATGTTAGTCAAGGAGTTCTGGATTCATGCAACTGCTTCAACGCATCAAGTCACCTCCTACATAATGGGGAAGAAGATTGTGATCACTGAGGATCACATAGCAAAGTTGATTGGTTACAGTGGCGGTGGCGTCCGCTATATTGATATGGCTGAAAGATGCTCTGACGTGGGTGTCATAGCAGAAAGGATTTTCACCCATGGGGTGCCCAGCAGCAAGATCAGAGATCTGAAGGATCACCACAGAGTTTGGGCGAAGATAATTCTGGGGTGTTTTAATCATAGGAAGCCAACTAGTTCCCCTGATTACATAAATATAGATCAGCAGTTTCTGATCTATTTTATCAATCAGAAGGTAAAAATCAACTTGGCTCATCTTCTGTTTAATCACCTCAGAACAAGCGTGAAGGAAACCAGTGAAGAAGAAAGAACAAAGAGGGATTGGATACCCTTTGGAAGGTTAATATCAGATATTCTGACTGAGAATAGGCTGATAGAGCACCTGATAGAAGCTCAAGAGTTAAGCACCATTGAACCAACTGTTGGCAAGCCTCTGAACGCGAAGAATCTAAAGAAAATGAAATTAATAGAGAATATCAGAAAGGAACCCAGCGTTACTCCCACTGCTGACATCACCAGCAGAAGAGTCCCACTGAGTGACTTTCCCTTATTTTCTGAGATAGAATCTAAACCAGTGGTGGTTCTCAGATACCTAGACGCGTGCAAGGTTGATGGTACAGATCCCAAGTTGAATATCAAAGATCTGCACCAACCTCAACCAGAAGTTACACTGAAGAAGACAAAGAAAAGGAAGGCCCCTTCAGAAGGAACATCCCAGCAGACACCCAAGAAAAGAGGTAATTTATCTGCTGCTTCTGTTTTAAATTCTTCTGCTATTCCAACATCTATCCCAACTCCAACTTCTCAAGAAATCCCAATCCCCATCCCAACTATAGATGAAACCGAACCAGAAGATGACCCTTCTGAGGCACTACAACTCAGAAGACCCCGCACCAAACATCCCAAACCAACAATTTCAACAACATCAGCACTTGACAAAGTTCTGTCAGACATTGATCAACGTGCTTCTGATAACCTTCCCAACAATCCAAACTCTGAACCAGATATTTCCACATCTCCTCAACCAGAACAACCTCTCTCACCCATTCCAGAAGAACCACATATTCCTGAACAACCAGAAATTCCTCCTCCTTCTCCACAACCAGTAATTCCTTCTCCCTCTCCTCAACCAGAAATTCATTCACCATCACCTCAACCATCACCTCAACCTGAGTTTCATCATTCTGAAACTCCATCTCCTCCACCTCAGTCTCCTTAATCCTCTGAACCACAACCTCTGGCAATCCAGCTGCCATGTGGAACAACAGTAACAATGGCCCAGCTGCCATCCTCGCCTGAAACCACACCACCAAATACTCCAAAAACCCCAAACAGTCCAATCATTATCTCTGATTCTCCCACTCCATCTCCCAAACAAACAGCTCCCAAACAAACCACAGAAAACCCCAGCAGGACCTTCATAGATTTAACAATCCTTGACCGTCTTGCTGATCTGAAAAATAAAATAGCCATTCCAAAACCAAAACAGCCAGATGTTGGCTCTGGCAATATGAATTTTGACACAGGTCTGCAGCAGTGGATTGCTTCTCTGAAGCATGTCTGTCCTGGAATGATTGATCCAGCTGCCTCTGACCAGCTCTGGTCACAATTCAGAATTTGGGTACGTGCTGAAGCTCTAAAATTGCAAGAAATCAACTATGAGCAAGCACGGCAGAATTTCAGCAAGCTTCTGAATGAAGTTGGAAGTCAGCTGCTGAAAGAAGACGTGCTCTTTCTGGATAGTGAGCCATGGACTGAGAAGCGTCCAACTTCGAAGGTGCAGCCATAAGAAGACCAGACTATTCAAGCTGAAGCCAGTCAAGCTGAAGATGTTGCAGAAAGCTCTCAGAAGCTCCCTGCTTCTGATGTTTCTCAAGCTGCCTTGGACAGGCAGACTCTGGAAGAGCTGAAGCTGAATGATATCCGTCTGCAGCAAAGGATGGATGAAAATGACCAGAAGATGAAAGAAAGGATGGACGTGCAGGATAGCAAGATAGACACAGTAGTCAGCATGGTGCACAAGCAGAATGAGACTGCTGATCAGATTAAAGCAATGCTGGAGACTCTGTTCACACGCCTTCCTCCCCAACCTTAGATTTTCATTCATGCCATTTTCATGTTTTCTTTGCATATCTTCTGTACTGTTTTGTCTGGCTCTGACAATTTTAATATGACAATTTTTTCTGATCTAAATGTTTTAGCACATCACTTACACTTTTTGATTGCTGACAAAAAGGGGGAGAACAAGAATGATATTTTCAATAACGGATTACTAAGACAGAAAATCTGAAACATTCTAACTCTGATATTTTTGAATGTTTTCTCTTTTGCTTAAGTCTACAGGTACAAGAATGCTCTCTAACTCACTGAAGACTAAAGCTCTGATATTCTGATCTGAAGCTCTGCTCTGATATTCTAATCTAAAGCTTATGATAGTCAAAGCTCTGATATTCTGATGATCAAAGAAAGACAATAAAGATCTGATCCTGAAGAACTCTTGGAATTAAAAAGGGAAGTAATAAATTCAGGGGGAGTATCTCTCAACTCTCATATCTCTTTATCCCTTATCTTTGATAACTTCTTACTCTGATACATCTTATCATATAGTTATCTCTGATACTTTTCACGTTATTTTCAATTAAAAATATCTAGTTTTTGTCATCATCAAAAAAGGGGAGATTGTTAGAACAAAGTTTGAATCTACTACCCTAAGTTTAAGTTTTGATGATAACAAAATGAAATGATATATTAATTATGTGATTCATATAAGAACTATTTGCTACCTAAAATATTACCTTCTGTTTTGCAGAAACTCTGATAGGTATCAGCAAAAGTACATCTTAATCAGGATCAGAATATTGGTTATTAACATCAGCATCAGAAGTTGCTATAACAGAATACCAGAATCAGAAGAACAACTCACGCGATTGCTGAAGCTGGATGAACAGAACTGCGCTCAACACTCTGATAAAGACAACAACAGTTCATCAGCACTTAAGTAGAGTCAGAATGAGCCAAAGCCAGAACACGCTTTAAGTAGCAACGGTACTGTGCATTCAAAGCAAATTATTACCAACGGCATCATTCCAGACAAGATCTACTCAATAAGGAAAGTTTGTTATTGGCATTGAATCAAGAATATTGCTCCAACGTTCAACAAATTCAGTGCTATATAAACAACACAATGAAGATTGAATTGGCTAATGCTCTACATCATATTACACGCCTAAAAGCTATTCTACATCTTCTCATTCTCAGTTTTCTAAAAAGCTCCATAATTCCTTACTCAATAATATTTTTAGCAATCTAGTTTCATAAGCTTAAGTTGTGTAATATCACAGTTGTGATACAGTTTTGTAGAAAACATTCACACACCTATTTCTCTTCTTTGTAAGAAAGTGTTTCCTTGACAAACCGGGTTGTGGTTTGCATCAAGAAGGCTTTAGCAGTTGTTAAAGCAGTTTGTAATATTCAGTTGAATATAGTGGATTAAGACCTCGTTGGAGAGAGGCGAAATCACCTTGACGGGTGGACTGGAGTAGTTTGAGATCAAACGAACCAGGATAAAAATATCGTGTTCATTGCATTGATTTTCAGTTTTACAATTCAACCCCCCCTTCTTGTGTTTTTCACTTCTTCAGTTACTTCGAAGGAAATAACATGCCCAACTCGAAGCTTGCGACTGAAAGGAGATTATACTGCCCAATCGAACTTTGCTAAATCAAAGCCAACTAGTTTCTTAATCGAAAGGCACATTAACATCTTCAAAATTTTACATTTTCTTTATTTCTTTTAAAACATGTTTTTGTAACCACTCATGCGAGAAAATTTTTGAGAAAATGAGAGGGAAAATTTATGCGTAGTATCTTTTAACTATGTCCGTGTTTACCAGGTGTGGAAGGTCATCACCGTCCATAGTGTTAGGATCATGGCTCCACTAGAGAATATGTTCTTGATTACAAATGGCCCTTTGTATGTGGGAGTCCATTTTCCCCTGGGATCACCTTGTGGCAGTATGATGCGCTTGATTACCAAGTCACCAGCCTGATATACATGACGTCTGACCTTCTTGTTGAAAGATTTAATCATATGTTTTTGGTACATCTGACCATGGAAAACAGCCGCGAGCCTCTTCTCGTCATTCAGGTTTAACTGATCAAGTTGAGTCTGAACCCATTCGTCTTCACTCAAACCTTCATCCTTCATGATTCTCAAAGAAGGGATATGGACTTTAATGGGTAGGAGAACTTCCATACCATATACCAAAGAGAAATGAGTTTCCCATGTTGATGTTCACATTATGGTGCGGTAACCATGAAGAGAAAATGGTAACATCTCATGTCAGTATTTATATGTCACCGTCATTTTTGTATGATTTTCTTAATGTTCTTGTTAGCAGATTCAACAGCGCCATTCATCTTCGGCTGGTAGGGAGAAGAGTTATAATCAAGAATCTTGAATTGCGTGTAAAGCTCGGTGATCATAGTATTGTTGAGATTAGTACCATTATTTGTAATTATTCTTTCTGGAATACCTTACCGACAGATAATGTTATGTATGATAAATCGGGCCACAACGTTCTTGGTAACAGAAGCGAATGAAGCTACCTCGACCCACTTCGTGAAGTAATCAATGGCAACCAGGATGAAGTGATGTCTATTAGAAGCCATAGGTCTAATTTCTCCAATCACGTCAATGGCCCACATTGCAAACGGCCATAGAGCAGTCAAGACATTCTGAGGAACTGGAGGCACATGTACCTTGTCAGCATAGATCTATCATTTGTGACAAGTCCGTGAATGCTGATAACAGTATCCTTCAATAGTGGACCAGTAGTATCTTCCCCGTAGGATCTTTTTAGCCATCGTATGTTTGCTGGAATGAATGCCAAAGGTACCTTCGTGTAAGTCATCCATAATTCTTTCTGCCTCACTCTTGTGTACATACTGAAGCAAGGTAGAATCATGATTGCGCTTGTAAAGGATCATGTTACTGAGAAAGAACTTAGTAGAGAACCTCCTTAGGAACTTCTTATCATTGACAGAAGCTCCCTCAGGATATTCTTGGCTTTCAAGATATCTTTTGACTTCATGGAACCAAGGATTATCCACTATGTCTTCAGTATCAATCTCGTGACAATATGTTGGTTCATCCATCCTCTCAATGGTGATTTGAGGAGCCTCATTATCCCACCTAACCTTGAGCATGGATGACATTGTAGCTAGCGCGTCCGCTAGTTTATTTTCCTCTCATGGAAAATGCTAAAAGGTAATTTCTTCAATTTATGGGATTAATGTCAACATATGTTCTTTGTACGGGATAAGATTAGGATCCTTCGTGTCCCATTCTCCTTTGATCTGGCTGATTACCAAAGCTGAATCTCCAAATACACTTAAGAACTTGATCCTTAAATAAATTGCAACTTTGAGACCCATGATACATGCTTCATACTCAGCCATATTATTGGTACAGTTGAAACATAGCCTGGCAGCGAAAGGAGTATGACAGCCTTCAGAAGATATGATCACAGCGCCGATGCCATTGCCAAGAGAATTGGAAGCTCTGTCAGAAACCATAGTCCATCTGGATCCTTTTTCAGGTCCTTCATCCGGTCCAGGTGTTTCACAATCAGTTACTAGCATGATGTTTTCATCCGGGAACTCAAAATTCATGCTTTGGTAGTCATCCATAGCTTGATGTGCCAAATTATCAGCTAGTACACTTCCCTTAATTGCTTTATGGGTTTTGTATTGAATGTTGTATTCGGTTAGGATCATTTTCCATCTTTCTATTCTTCCGGAGAGAGTGAGCTTCTCAAAGATGTACTTGATATGATCCATTTTAGATATCAACAAGGTAGTGTGAGTCAACATATACTGCCTTAGTTGGCGAGCAGCCCATGCCAAAGCACAATAAGTTTTCTCGAGCAATGAGTATCTTGTTTCACAGTAGGTAAACTTTTTGCTAAGGTAGTATATTGCATGCTCTTTTCGACTAGACTCGTCATGCTGCCCCAGCACACAGCCCATTGAGTTCTCTAATACCGTTAAGTACATGATCAGAGGTATTCCTTTAACTTGAGGGATCATAATTAGAGGCTCTTGAAGGTATACCTTGATTTTATCAAAGGCGTACTAGCAATTGCCATTCCACTTCACTGCTTGATGTTTCTTCAGTAATTTGAAGATTGGTTCACAAGTAGCGGTCAAATATGAAATGAATCTGGCTATATAGTTTAAGCGTCCCAAGAATCCTCTAACTTCCTTCTCAGTGCAAGGATTTGGCATTTCTTATATAGCTTTGACCTTTACGGGATCCACTTCAATGCCTTTGTCACTGAGTACGAAACCTAAGAGCTTACCGAATCTTACTCTGAAAGTGCACTTATTTGGGTTTAGCCTTAGTTTGTATTTCTTCAGCCTGTCAAATAACTTTTGTAGGTGATTAAGGTGCTCCTCTTCAGTTCGAGACCTAGCTATCGTGTCATCAACATAGAGTTCTATCTCGTGATGGATCATATCATGAAATAGAGCTACCATGGCGCGCTGATAGGTTGCCCCAACATTCTTCAACCCAAACGGCTTAACCTTGTAACAGAAAGTACCCCACTGTGTGAAGAAGGTTGTCTTCTCCATGTCCCCAAGTGCAATTTTGATCTGATTGTATCCAGAGAAACAACCATGAAGTAAAATACCTTATGTTGTGTGGTGTTGTCAACCAGAACATCAATGTGGGGAAGCAAAAAGTCATCTTTGGGGCTTGCCCTGTTCAGATCTCCGTAATCCACACATTTAGATACCTTACCGTCCTTTTTAGGAACTTAAACCACATTGGAGACCCATTGAGGATAGGATGTGACATCTAATAAACCGGTGTTGAACTGTTTCATGACTTCAACCTTGATCTTTTCTAACATATCCGGCCGCATACAACGAACCTTCTATTTCACTGGAGGGAAATCCTCTTTTGTAGATAGGAAATGAACAACAATAATGGTGTCAAGTCCTGGCATGTCTTTGTATGACCGGGAAAAAACCTCAACATAATCATGTAGCATCCGTATTAACCGCTATTTGAAAATTGGCTCCAAGTTAGCACCTACCTTGACTTCTTTTTTGTCCTCTTTAATACCCAAGTTCACTATCTCAACTGGCTCCTCATGAGGCTGAATTGCCCTTTCTTCCTATTGTAACGGTCTAGCAAGCCCTCCTGGTACCTCACAATCTTCCTCACCTTCGTCCTCGGCTTGGTTGATCGTATTTTCAAGTCATAATGAGTAATAGAAAAATCATTATCAATGGGATCCAGAGTGGGCGTGGATATGCATTTTGATATATGAGTCTGTGTAAGAGCATATTTATTTTGATAAAGAAAAAATCAGAAAAGAAAGGTAAAGAGCACAAAATTTGTATGTGAAAACGTGAAATGCTTTATTAATGACATATGATAATGAAACATGATAACCCTCACAAAATAACCATATTGCCTCGGGTAAGACATAAGGTTTTAGAGTTTGTATTATTCATTTATTACATATCTAAAAACAAAATAGGACAATTACTCTTGAATAAAACTAATCGGTACAAAGTATTTAGCCTTCCAGTTGGTGAGTCCTCCGATGACAGTTGGGAAGATCCACTGGTCCATGTCACAGTCATTGTCATTGTCTTTCAAAGCATTAAACCCATGATTGTTGATGCGTAGGTGTGGCCCTCCGGAACGAGCACGAAGAATATCCCTTTGAGCTCCTGATGTAAAACCCAAACCAAATTTGTCAGATTTATAGGGAATATCTGGAAGTTGGCCCCAAATTATATACCCACCTTCTTCAACAGCTGCCCTGGAATCTTTCAGAGAATCCATCTTCAGCAAAGGTCTGGTAGTCTTTGGAATACTGGCAGAGGTTTTGGTTGCAGCAATGGTCTGTGGAACCTCCTCAAAGTTCTGATAGGGGGTATCAATGAACTCGTCATCCATTTCAACGTACCTGAAAGAGTTCAGGTGGCTTACTATGTACTCGTCCTCCCCATGGACCGTGATAAGTTTCCCATTGACTGGGTATTTCAGCATCTGATGTAGGGTGGAAGTTACAGCACCAGCCCCATGGATCCAGGGTCGACCTAATAAACATGAGTAAGATGGGCAGATGTCCATCACATAGAAAGTGGAATTAAAAGTCTGAGTGCCCACTTTGATAGGGATGTCCACCTCTCCATGCACCATTCTTTTAGAACCGTCAAAGGCTCTCACCATAATGTTGCTAGGCTTCAGAGTCAATCCTTCGCAATCTAACCTACCAAGGGCCTTCTTGGGTAGAACATTCAGTGAAGAACTTGTATCCACTAGAACATGGGCCAAGGTAGTGCACCTGCACTCGATAGAGACGTGCATGGAATCATTATGTTTCCTTCCTTTGGGAGTCAGATCAGCACAGAGAAGCCTAGACCGTTGTCAGCAGTCAAACTGGCCACACAGTCTTCAAATTGATCAGCGGAGGTTTCTTAAGGCCCGTGAGCAGTCTTTAGGAATTTCACTAAATCCATGGCATGGGCTTCACAAAACAGTAACAGGGCCAGCATTGAGATCTTAGAAGGGGTTTGCCTCAGTTGTTAAACCACATTGTAGTCACTCTTCTTGATTACTTTTAAGATTTCTTCCATTTCCTTCTTAGAAGCCTCAGGGGTGACTTCTGGGTGCGCCTTCGTCTGGACAGGCTCAACCAATATCTCTTTTCCCCGAGTCTCAGCCGACTCGGTGGCAGGGGTAGCATCAACGCTAGCAGCAGGAGTAGTCATAGGAATATTGACAGGAGTAGCAGCAGGGATGATCACGGGAGTAGCAACAATTTTAGGAGGAGAGATCTCGGGGGAGAAAACTCTTACGCTTCTTGTTATCTTACTGGTTCCAACAATATTGCTAATGTCGGGATTAGAGTCTTCAGCATCTTTGTCTTTCATGACCAACAAGTCTTACTTGACACCATGGTAATAGACGTCATCCCCATAGTTCCAAGGAATAACTTTATCCAAGGAATATGGTATAGGTTCAGGGAAAGTGATTATCAATGGAGCAACTCTCGGAACCGATGTAATCCTTACAGGTCTTTTGGAGGAGACCTTGGGAGGATTGGCGGAAATGGTAATGATAGAAACATCTTTACATGGAGTACTTGTAAATGTGGTATTTTCAAACATGATTTCTTTATCATCCATCAGGCGTTGAACGCCTTCCTTCAACAGGTGACAACTGTTAGGTAAGTACAAACACAAATGGAAACCTTCGCCAAAATACAGAAATAAACTGGCCTACAAGAGATTCTCCTTAATAGTCAGGAATGGAGTAGCCAATTCATCAACATAAGAAACAAACATGTCATCATCAATAGCATTGACACCACGGTCGTGCTTGGGCATAGGGGCAGTAATAACATTAGGAGTCTCAGGAGCGTCAAACACAATCTCCTTTACCTCAATCAAAACCTGGACTTTATTCTTAAAAGCCAAACAGTCATTTGTATCATGGCTCGGAATTTCATAATGGTAAGCACACCGAGCATTTGCATTATAGTGAGGAGATGTAATGTTGGGATTCTTGGGAGCCTCTTTCAGGGTAACCAAATTGGACTTCAGCAGGTGTGGTAAAACCTGAGATAGGGTCATATTGATCCTGATAAACTGTCTCCTTGGCTTATCTGTTTTGGACTGATTATTCTGTTGCCGGTTTAATGTAGAGTTGGAAATCATAACAGCCACTATCATCGAACGATGCTCCGTTTTGTTAAGATTCCTTTGGCCGTAAGCACCACTGACCTCCTTCTTCCCTGTGAATGGTTTCTTTGCAGTGCTGGAGGATGTATCCCTCTGTATCTTACCACTTTTAATGCCAGCCTCTACTCGTTCACCTGTTAAGATCAATTCCATAAACCCAACAGAAGAACTTTCAATCAAGTGGTTAAATAATGGCCCAGATAATGTGCCCAAGAACATGTCCACCAGCTCCCTATCAGAAAATGGAGGCTGGACTCTTCCCGTAAGGTCTCTCCATTTTTGGGCATAGTACTTAAAACCCTCACTGGTACCCATAGACATGCTTTGCAACTGCGTACGAGTCGGGGCGAGGTCAGCATTATATTGGTATTTCTTATAGAAAGCAGCAGCCAGATCTTCCAAATTATGCATATTGGTTCTTTCTAGTTGATAGAACCATCCCAACTGAGTCCCTGCCAAACTTTCCTGGAAGAAGTGTACCCACAAATCCCTATCAGTAGTGTGGGGTTGAATTTTCCTGACATACGACCTTAAATGTAGCTTAGGGCATGAGACACTGTCGTACTTCGAAAATGTAGGGACCTTGAACTTCCGCGGGATGACCACCCCTGAGACCAGTCCTAGCTCTTCAAAGACCATTCCAGGCACCCTTTGGATCTCCAAGGAATTGAGCCGATCCTCCAGCTGTTTGTATTTGTCATTAGCAGGAGGATACTGCTGCTCAGAATAGTCGGGTTCATCCTCTTCAGACTCCCTTGTCTTGTGGTTTTCTTTTCTTGGCTCTCCATCCTGATTGTCTCTCTCTCCCTCCTGACAGAGTTACGAGCTCTGAAACGTGCTTCACTGGTACTTTGAACCTTCTTCCCAGTTAAGAACACCCACTGGCCTCTTTTTCTTCTTTTTGTCCTTGAGAATCAGAGTTTTCAAGTCTTCTTGTCCCTTGGCAGATTCAGGAACATTTCTTCGAATTGGGCATTTTGTGCCTGAAGTTCCTTGACTGTTTGTTCAAGAGACATTGCTGAAATAAACAGCGGAGAAGATAAGAAACTTGTCTTGAAAACATGTTCATGCAATGATCTGTATGATATATGTATGTAATGTTTTCAAGGGCTTTATAGCATTTAAACTCTTTTAACTAAAACAGAAACAAAGACTTTTTATTAGTAATCTCAAATGAGATCAAAGTTTACAAAGGAATAACAAATAAGAAACTTCTAAAACTTCTAAGTCTCCCAAGGACGCTTCCTTTTGGGGCTAAGGTAGGCGTTGAGATTCTTCTCTTCGTGAAGCCGCTTTGTCAGTTCCAGCACCTTCTTCTCACGGGCATAGAATTGGGACTCAAAGGTATCTCGTTCTTCTTTGAGTTGTATCCAATATTTTTGCAATTCTTCTAATTTTGTTGTCATATCAGAATGAAGAATGATGCGAGGCTCGACCCCTTGAACAATAGGCTCTGAAATCACTGGTAGGATAGCAGCATACGGCATCATGAGATTTTGAGCACGAGTTCATACCCATTTGAGGTATGGCTCCAAATGGATGGAGTTCTTGTGCCCTTGAGTCCTGCTATCAGTCTTTTTAACCATTCCCGAAGCGCGAATGAACCTGTAATGATAGCCTTGTAGATCATTTGAATTGTCGAACACAATATCTTGAATGAGCATATCATGAGGACCATGCCTCCGAGCATAACTGAACTGACGTAAATATAAATAGGAGTTGTAGGTGATGCCCCTTTAATGCCAAGGAGTGGAACATTGGGGAATTCTCGGCAATGATCAATGAAAGAGATGTCTTCTTGGGAGCGAGGGCACCAATAGATGTTAGAGTAAGAAAGAGACATTAATCTCTGGTTCCACCTTAAGCCTAATTCATTCTTCATTACTGACCGAGGAAGGTGCGATATAAACCACCTATAGAGTAGAGGTATGCAACACATAAGAGTTCCTCGCTTCTTCATGGTGCGTGTATGGAGTGAGTGCAGAGTATCCCCGAGTAATGTAGGCACTGGATTATGAGAAAGGAAAATGTTGATGGCACTAACATCTACAAACTGGTCTGAATTGGGGAACAGAACCAATATGTAGATTAAAAAAGCTAACACATCTTCAAAGGCATGGTAACTCATAGCGTCTAGGAATATATGGGCTTTCTTCATCAGGAAACTTGTGAGGAGGCCCTCAAATCCACTCCTCTTTTCCCAATTGGACTCAATGTTAGATGGTTTCAAATGCAAATCTATGGCAACATCTTCAGCAGTTGGATCTTGTTCTAAACTGGTAAAGGGTATCTGCTCCAATATAGGAAAACCGAGTATTTTGGATAATTCTTCCAACGCATGCACCAACTGATAGTCTGGAAATGTGAAGCAGTGGTGCTTAGGGTCAAAGATATGGAATAAGACACTCATCAAACCTTCGTCAAAACTGGTAGCAACCAAACTGAGCAAGTAGCCATATCTCTTGTTGAATGAGGAACTCTCAAGAATCTTTGAAATCAATTCTTTGAGTTTAGGATGGATCTCTACAAAATTGATTTGGATGGTTTTTCTGCGAGCTGAATCCATGACCTACAAAACAGATAAGAGATAAATCCGCAGGCGCTTAAAATGGTTAGTGTACATGACATGTTATGCTGCATATTATGTTATGATTGTTGTACCCCAATTTTTTCCCCTAAGCTCCCTTCATCATACCATGTTGATTCAATCACAACATGATCACATTAGGACTTTTGGTTCTTCTCCCTATATTTAGCTTTACTTTGAGGAATCCCCAAGTACCTTGACTTGTTTTCTTTTGTGATCATGAATATTTTTTCTTGATTTTATTTCTAATTAATAAAATGCAATGTTGGTTTGTCTTACTTGTTAATAATGTAGGTAAAAGCAATGAGGTTTAACAAGTTGCTTCATGGGTTCATGAGTTTATTTCCATTCCCTAGTCAATAAAGCTTGAGAAATTCAAACCTCATCATTGAAGTTTTTTTGGAAGAAATGGCATGGCAAGGCTTATTTTGGTTAACCATATTTCAAAGTTATCAAAATTGATTCAAAAGTACAAGGGGTTGATGGAAGAAGTTGTCATGATTGGACAAGGTCTTATTCCCATTGGTCACTAGTGCATATTTCTCTAAATTCTCAAGATATGGAAGTGGGTTTAGTTGCTATGAGTTATCATTATCATCCTCAACAACTTCTATTTACAAAGCAAGAGTGTTGGTACAAGAAGGTTGTTCAAAATTGTCAAAGTTCCTCAAAGCATTTTCTTGATCTAGGAGCTAGGGTTTTGAACTTCAAAGAAGTATATCTTGTTCATCTTTTGGTATTTTTGAGTTATTCCAAACACATCCTTATCTTAAAAGGGTTATTAATAAATCACTTCAAAATTTTCAAGGAGTTTTCATGTGGAAGAAACTTGATGATGAAGAAAGATTATAAGTCCTCAAGATGAATCCCCAATTTCTCATGTGTGACTTCAAATAATCATAACTTGGTAAATTTTTATCACCTTGATCCCACTCTTTTTACATAATGATATTGAGGATGTTAACTTTATTCCTTCTTTTATATGAAAACTGAGAAAATGGATGGAAGATTCCCTAAGGATACAAAAGATTATAGATCATTTCATGATTTCTTTTGCAACTATAACAATTCATAACTCTCTCAATTTTCAGAGATTTTGAATAGTTCAAGTTTCAAAATGTCATTCAAAATGTCTATTTCATGCCATCTTTTTTGGTCAAGAGAAATTTCCAAGTGGAAGGCCATGTTTGGATGCAAAACATTATAGGTCACTTTTGAAGAAAAAATTGAAATATTTATAAGTATGGAAAGTAAATCTTTTTTCCCCAACTTTGACGCAATGCAACTTTCAGCTCAAGTATCCATTTAATTCCATTCTTTTTCCATTGCAAAGCTTGTAAACTCATATTTCTAAAGCATCAAGAATCATGCCCAAAGACCCCTTGAGTTGAAAATGCCATTGTTTTGAAATTGGTAACTTGGAACTGAATTTCTCTCCAAGTCAGAATTTTGAAATCCATAATGTGGCCTCTAATCACAAGAATTGTGCGTTTTTTTGATTTAAACTTTATTAACAAACTTTCCAGAAGTGTTTAGCACCTCAAAACGCAAAGATTGGATGAGTTTGGTGAAAATGAGATCACACTTCACTCGTGCATCAAGTTCAAACGAATTCCCTCCAAAATGCATCATTCACTCTTCCTTTTGATCCCATTTGCTTCTCCTATAAATACATGAGCTATCCCATTCATTTTATCAAACTTGGATAGCCAGAATCACCCTACCAAACTTGCTCCATAACTCAATTTTCTGTAACTTCGAAATCAGTATTCAAGCCTTTTTCAATCCAATTTTTTTATCATTTCACCACCCTTGATCTTCCCTGGAGCTAACCATATAATTACCTTCAAGAATCGTGCCCTATATTGCTCCATAGAAGTCTAGTTTCAGAGCTCTGCAACTCAACTTCAATAGGTAGATTTCTCCATCAATTCTTCAAAACTTTGATATCATTATGAAGCTTTCATTACTCTGGTTCTAGTCGCAACACTTGCTTTTATCTGGAAGCACGTTTTGACCATGAAATTTCAAATCCCTTTTCAAAACTTTCCTTCCAATTTGCTTGAGCTACAATTTATATAAGTTTGTCGCGAAGGTGTGGTTGTCTTCGTTTTGAAGAGACAGAGCGAATGACATAGGTATGAGCTTTTGATTTTACAGTTTAAGATACCTGCAATTCACGTTAGTTGGAGGTTGAAGATGACCAACGTGTCATCTTCCAACCAATGAGGGCACCCCGCTTGTTTTTTTTGTTTGAAATTTGATTTAATTAATGATTCAGTGCTTTATTCACTAAAGTCCATAACATGCACAGCGCACCAGATCAACTTGTTCTGTTTACTAACGTATTTTGACATTGATCAGATGACCCATATTTTTTTGGTTTGATATTTTATTTTCTGATTTTTATTTTAATTGTTTTAAATTTCAAAAAATCATAGAAAATTCATTTTTAGTCCAAAAAATCTGAAAAAATTATGAAAAATATTTTTGATTTTTCTCTTTCTGATTTTTATTTTTTCATAATTTTATTTTTTGTTTTGAAATTTTTTATAAATTTTCACTTTATTTTAATTATTTTAAATGTTTAAAAATACTTTTATGCATTTTTAAATTCTGAAAAAAAAATGGAATGATCCAATGATATTGTGACAAATATTGGTGACCTCATTTATTTTTTATTTCTAAATTTGTTATTTTTTAGTATTTTTGGTTTATATTACTCATTTCTTTTAATTTTAAAAATAGTTTATGACTTTAAAAAAATTACAAAAAATTTTATAAAAATATTTGGGTCCTTTTCTGATTTTTCTATGGACTTACTTAATATTTCTTGATTAATTTGAACATAGTTGATATTTTTCTCTTTTATTTCTATTTTAAAACATTTTTAAACCTTTTTTAATGTATATACTAAATGTAATATTATTTTGTGATTATTTTCTGACTGATCTTGGATTGAATTTTTGATCATGAACTTTGTTAACATCATTGGATCCATAGTGTTGAGTTTAACTCTATAAAAATGGATGAATGATTTTAATAATAGTTTGATTAAAATTTCATTCAAATTTGGTTTATATATTCTTCCCCACCCGTATTCATCTTATCCCTTTCTTATTGCACCAAGTGTTATTTGAGCATGATCTCTATATCATGTCTCAAAATAAATGATCCACAGATTGTAATTGACCGGCCTCAAAATAGGTGCGACTTCTATATAAGTCCACTTACGATTGCTTAACATAGCGCTAAATTTTGTCTCGATTCGAATAAATGATCATTCGTGGCCCAAACATATGTTTGTAAGCCCAAGTATGTTAATTTGATCCCTTTGATCCAATAACTTTGAGATTTTTTGTGTGGAGGCTTTGGTTTTACCAATCCTCTAATGGATCTACAACACTTTTTGTCAATGCAGATCACTTAAACATTGTTGATCATTAAATGGTACTTGTGAGGATTCCAAATGGATGACATACTTGACAAAAAGCAAATACAACTTCTTGTGTGGAGGCTTTGGTTCTACCAATCCTCTAATGAGTTCCAAATGGAAGTTTCAAGATGGTCATCCAACTAACCATTAATTATTAATTTGTTTAACTTTATGCTTTTATTTTTTATACTTTATGTACCATTTACTTTAAGCATTACATTTCATGTTATTTGTATTCTGCTCACTTGAGCATTTATATCCTTGTTATCTTTACTTTGCTCATTTGAGCCTTTTTTTCTTTTTCAAGACACCAAATAGTTAACATGAACCCTAAAAAGGCTTTAATGATACTTGGACTATTTTCTTACTACCCTTGGCATTATGTAGTATTGGACTTCTTGGACTTAGGATTAGAAACCTTGGCCTATGATGGAGACCTTGTGATCTTAATGGATATTTTGTCAGGACCTCTTGATGTTTACCTCAAGACATTCGGTTTTTTGTTTGTTTTGTGTGAAGGTTATTGTGATTACATACTTTGTTTGTAATCTGGAATTCACCCGTATACAGCCGTTACTCTGCCCAATTTTTGTGAAGACTTAATACACTTGAAGTTTAGTTCTCCCAAGAGGTCTAGTATCTTTGCTTGCTTGGTTCCAATCCAAGGAATGGGAATTCTATCTTGACTCGTAATGTCAAGTATTGGCTTCTTGTTGGTTAGATGGTTCTTATCCTTAACTTTTTACCTTATGCTTTAGGATAGTCTCTTCTTCTCTTCCCATCTTCTTTAATTTCTAAAATCTTCTTCCTCCTCTTGAAAACTCTTCTTGTTTTTAAACTTGAACCACTTTCACAATAAACTTGGACTTAGGTCCATGCATTTTCAAAACCTTTTTATAAACAAACTTCAACCAACTTAATAATACTTTGACATTTTTTGTGAGAAGACTAAAAGTCAATCAATCTCGTTTCAAACTATTTTTCCACTTTGGCTTTTTATTTTAAAACCTTTCTCAAAAGATTAGACTCTTGTCAATCCTTGTAGTGATACACTCAACTATACTTAAACAATATGTAATGAAGTGAGATATTTTCCACTTGGGTGTTGAGTGAGGCATTGTTGATTTTAAAATCCAAGCCATATCCTCCACTTTGAGATGATGCAAATTATCCTTTCTCATGATTGTGGGTAGTAAGTATGTTTTCCACACGGACAATGATGATGATGTCTTATCTCATAAAATTAATCAACACATTCGTGTTTTAAAACTTTTAAAAGGTGAACTACGTGTACCCTGATCCCCTATTGCACGAAAGGTGGTATGTAGGCACTAAAGGTTCACAACCGCGAAGAGTGCAAAAATCATAAAAAAATACTTCTTTTCTCACCTCCACCATCTATTTTTTTATACAACATTTTATAGCCAATATGTACAAATTTTTACAAAGAGGTTCCTGCAGAGTACCGTAGATGTTTAGGGTGCTAATACCTTCCCTTTGCATAACCAACCCCCTTACCTTGAATCTTTCCCCCTCTTTTTTGGGTTACTCGCTCTTTTCCCATTCCTTTAGAAATAATAAAGCACGGTGCCGATTTTTTATTTTGATCTGTGTAAGTCTAGTCAATCCAATGGATTAGTCTTAACATTTTTACCGCTAGAGAAAAAATGGCAACTTCACTGGGGATAGATTGACCTCTTGCTGGTCCATCCCTAAGTGGGTTGAGCCTATATTTGTTTTTATCTATATATGTGCTATTATTGTTTATGTGTTATATGTTGTATATATGTTTGTCTGGACTTTCATGGTTTTCAGGGTGCTTGGTGATTACTTATAAGTCCTATACCCATACTTGGGCAAACTTTAAGATAGGACGGGCCGTATAGTCATGTTAACTTTGAGGGAGTAATTCCAAAAAAGGAGGCATGAGATCCCCCACTCATTGGACCGAGTAATCGAGAAGACGCACTGCTTTCGACCTGGGAGCCTGCTGAAGCTTAGGACCGTAGAATACCTAACCCATCTTGGCCTTTTAGGTGTAGTGCGGAAGCTATAATGGAGTAATTTGGAAATAGTTGTCACGCGATACTACGCTCGGACGAGTTTTTCTTGAGAATATTACTAATTACTGAGTTAATCGAGATGTTGGTAATATCCGAAGGAAGGACGTAGACTCTTGGAACCTCTAGAACCTTGTTAGGCAGGTGGTAACTTTTAAACCCTATATTTGTGATCTTGTGTGAGATTGGTGCATCATGCATCCATGCACCCATAAGCATCTTTTGAAGGAATTTCATTTCAAGGGAATTAAAAAGTTGACCATTTGTGAATACCTCAGGTACCCTTTGGCCATGGATTCTGGAAAAAGAAAGACCGGAAAATATAGTTTCAAAGATCCCAAGATGGATGAGTTGATCAGTCTAATTCCCGAGATTGAGTGTTCTGCAGATTTTCGAAAGAAGTATGGATCCATCATTCCTCTCATGAAGCTTAGGATGAAGGAGGGTATTATCTCGACCTTGGTCCAGTTCTATAATCTGAGGTATCATTTCATTACTTTCCCTGATTATCAGTTGATGCCTACATCGAAGGAGTATTCTTATCTATTTGATTTACCTATTACAGATCGTTTTCCTTTTACTGGTTTGGAGGGTGATCCAAAATCACATGAGATTGCTGCTTTGATACATCTGGGGAAGTCCGAGGTTGAAGCCCATATGACTACTAAAGGAGGGATTAGAGGATTACCAGCTCAGTTCTTATTGGAGAAAGCTTGTTACTTTGCCAGGATGAAGAGTACAGTCGCTTTTGAGGCCATCTTTGCTCTACTTGCTTACGGGTTGTTCTTATTTCCTAATGTGGACAAGTTTGTTGATATTAATGCTATTAGGATCTTCATGATTGGAAACCAAATTCCTACATTGTTGGGAGATGCTTATTACTATATTCATCTTCGGAATTCTTATCATTGGGGGATGATTATTTGTTGCACGCCTCTTTTGTGCCGGTGATTTATCTCTCATATTCCTCAGTCTGATGCTTTTTGGGATGTCAGGAAGGAACCCCGTTGGGCTCCTAAGATCTTGGCACTTACTCACTCGGATATTGATTGGTATTGTTGTACCCCAAAATTTTCCCTCCCATATTCTTCAAGATTTGCCAAGATCAAGGTTCAAAATCTCTCAAGGGTTGCACAGTCCAATTGCCTCCTAACACAGTCAAAATTAGGGTTTTGGTTCTGGCAAAGAAATTGAAGTTTCCAAGGGTCCAATCAAGTCCCACATGCCTATAAAAATTGTCAAGCATTCATATGCCAAGTTTCAAGACTCACAACATCAAATTGCACAGTCAAAAACCCTAAATGCCTTACAGTCAACTGCAGGGGCAAAATGGTCATTTGACAGACATAAATCTAAATTTCTGGTCAACATCTTATTTTGAAGCCACAAACATCATTTGATCAATTCTTGATCATGATTTCACAAGCATGGCTCAAAAAGTCTCAAGATGCAAAAGTTTCCATTTTTGGACAATTGAAAAAGTCAACTTCAAATTGACCAGAGCATAACTTCCACATGGTTTATCAGAAAAATTCCATCCAAAGCTCATTTTGAAGAGAATGAGATTTCCTACAACTCATATTCACACTTCAAGTCCAAGAAATACTCTCACAAAAAGTTATCAATTTCAACATTATAGGTCATTTTCAAAAGTCAACAAAAAGGAACTTTAAGTCAAAGACCATAACTTGAGATTGGTAAATCAAAATGACATGGGACCAAATACATTGGTTAGAGGAATTCAATACCTTTCCAAAATGTCCAAGAACATGTTCATAGCTTCAAAATTGAGCAAGATATGCCTTGTAGAAGTTGGGAAATATTTGGGAATTTTGAAAAGTCAACTTTGCACAAAAGGCTTCAAAAATGCTAATGGGCCTCAATTTCTTCCATGAATCATTACCCAAAGGCTATGCACGACCCACTAAGCTCAAAGGGAGTTATTTTCTCATTTTTAATTAATTATTTGAATTTTTATTATCATTAATTCATTTAATTAAATTTAAATATAAGAAAAATACTAAATCAATGGTTTTAAATCTTTTTATGCAGCAAATATCCTCCTCACATGTAAGAGATTTCGTGCATCCATTAACAAGGCAAAATCATCCCTATTTGGCAAGTTTCCATGGCAAAAAGATTTGAAAAAAAGATGTAAAAAATCAAAGATTGAAAACATCAATACAAGGATTTTGGGCTTGTTTTTTAACCTAATTGGCTTCAGATACATAAGCACAAGGTAACCTAAGGCTCACACGGACAAAAGCTGCGCAGAAAACCAAGAACCAATTGGAAATTTTTCATCAAAAATCTTGAAACTGTTTTCATACCTAGAAGGCGTTTCAAAGCTTCAAAAGCATTTCAATACATTGCCAAGACATCCAGGAAGCGATTACAATCAAAACCAGCTCTCCATACCCAAAGAAGTGGTAGAACGACATCACACTTTTCTTGAACTTATTCATTATCGTGTTTCAATTTACATGCATTTTTCATATGTTTTTAATGTTGATTTACACTAACATGGATGTTCTGAAGCTAATGGTACCCTTGAATTGAACTAAGATTGTCTGTATCAAAAGTTGCCATTAACGTTCTCTAGGGTTTCAGAAGCTTGGATTTAGGGGTTTACACATATGGCAAAATTGGACAACCAAACTGATACCATTGAAATCGTGACATCCAGACGAAGCTAACTCACACCTCACGCTTTTTTTATATTCATCTATGCCCTAATCGCTATTTTTTTCAGGTTGAGTTTAGTGGGGGTTTAAAAGCCCCGCTATCTTCTTTTATTTACAGTACAAAAAGGAAGAAGACGCTGAGGTGTTTGAACATGGTTGGGTAATTTGAATGTTGGCACGTTTTTTTTGTTTCAGCATAATGATTGGTTTTTTCACATATATTATTTGCATTCCATTAATATTACAAATGCGCTAAATGGCTCAGTTGGTAGCTGAGGTGGCTTGCAGGTATTGGGACCTGGGTTCGATTCCCAGGTCCCCCCAAACGCTTAATAATTTTTGTCTTAAGGCGTTCCAGCGTAGCGCTTCATCCAAAGACCACCATACACGTTCATGTTTGCGCCTGCCAAGTGTCCAGGAGCTTCAATATGATGGCCAGAATGTAGAGACTACCATACACGCTAGTCAACTACTCCACATGCAAACTGGAAAGTCAATAAGGCCTTGGTTTCTAATGGGCCTGAATTTCTCAATAAACCTCCAAAAGGGCCTGATACCCCCCCCCCCCCCCCCCCCCCATGGTTTGCATTATTTTTTATCTTTATTTTATTTTCTTTAAATTCTTTTTAATGTTTTAATTATTTCTTTTCACCATAAAATTAATTTTCATAATAAAAATATCAGAAATTAAAATATGTCAATTAATTTATTTAGTAAATATTTTTGTAAATAAACTTTAAATAATTAATTTAGGTTAATTTAAGTGTCAATTTTAATACCTTTTTTTTAAATAAATAAAATATGTAGAAATTAGGGTTTCTAACATTCTCATCCTTTTCTTAATAAATAATTTTTTTTTCTTATTATCATTATTATTAATTACTAATTTATTTTGTAAATAAATAATGTCAAATAATTAATTAGCATAAATTAGGTTAAATTTTAACATTTTTTTCATTAATAATTAAAACAACTTAGAATTAGGGTTTCTTTTGATTTTTATTTTTATTTTCCTTATTTTCATTAAATACAAAAAAAAACATAAAAACATTTCTTTTCTTAATTAAATAATTAATTAGCTTTTTAATTTCATTTAATTTCTCAAAAGGGTCCAACGCCCTCGAACGTTCTATTCTTTCGCGCATTTATTTTATTTTATTGTGAATATTATGTAATTGCTCAAGCCTTGTAATAGTAATTAGGAATTTATTTATTTTCCGCATTTTATTAAAAACGGGTCTTTGTTAATTTGGCGATGTATAGACCCGCGCCTTGTAATAGCGTAGGATTTTACTTTCCGCATTTAAATTTCCGCACTCTTAAAACTGCTAAACTTTGCATGAAAGAATGAATGGCTAAATTAAAAACAAAGCGTAGATCACCATGATACATATACAAGATAAAACATAAACTGAAAACAACACACAAATTCACACACCACTCTTAGGGTACGCCTCACTGTTGCCTTGCCTTCGAAACGTGGTCGTCGAGTATAGGACGTCTTAGTAAGTCCTTATGTCCATTGATCCCGTTGCCTCAAAACAAGTTGCCTCGAAACGGTTGCCTCTGAATAGTTGCCTCGAAACGGTTGCCTCGGAATAAAAAGGATCAATGGCATAAGGGTAGCTTCTAAGGTGTCCTACTGTTGCTCTGGTGACCACAACGTCCCTACACTCGAATTGACCTGAACACCTCCAACGGTGGTGCTACCTACCTCTCAATGGTGGGATGGCACTACCTTAAGGACATTTACACAGCCTAATTCCTTAGGGTAGGTAGATGACTCGTAGATACTTGCTCTATTCAAAAACAAATCAAAACTCTTTTCACACCGACACTTTCAAAAAGCTTTCAAAACAATTTTTCAAACACTCTTGAGGACTGATACAAGAGTCAATCTGAAATCTTTAAACGAAACTTTTTCAAAATCACTCACAATTGAAAAGCAAACACTTTTGAAAACACAATGAGCAAGTATCTAAGAGCCCATGGATAACCATGGATAGAAAGGGTGCTAACACTTTCCCTTTCTATAAATCTACCTCCCGAACCGAGAAACTATCTCATAAGGAATTTTGCTGTGCTTTTGTCCTGTCCATGTTGGAGAAAATAAAAGACGGTGGCGACTCTTGCTTCCGCGACATTTCGCGAACCAGCGTTAAACAGTCAGTTCCAGATCCACTGATCACAGGTATCATCGAGCTTACTAGGATATAGAGATTGTTGACAATTGTGGTAGTTTCCCCAATGTACCTCTTCTTGGTACAAAGGGGGGAATTAACTACAACCTTGTTTTTGCACGACGACAACTTGGTTATTCGATGAGGGATAAAACAAATAGTATTCATTTGAGTAGTTTCTTTCTGAAGGAGGGAAAAGACCATAAGGAAGCTAGGGAGCAGATTGTGAAGGCCTGGAGTCACATTTATAATAAGAGTAGGAAAGATTTGGGACCGAGAGGGACTGTTTCTTTGGAGCCATATCTTCAGTGGGTCCAAGCGAGAGTTATTCAGTGGAAGATGTCATATTCCTGGGAAACACCTATGCATGATTTGTTTGTGAAGTCCACTCCTCCCTTATTGGATGATGTGGAAGAGCTACAACTTGCTTTGGTCAGGATGCAGCAGGAAAAAGATGCTTGGAAGAATAAGTGCCAAAATTTAGAGAATTCCTATAGAGCAGATTTGAAGGAGAAAGACGACTTGATTGGGATTCTTGAGAGTCGGGATGTAGAGATAATGGAGAGGCAAGGGGATTTATTTTCTACTAAGCCTCACTCGGATTCTAGTTGCTGACTTCCTGATTGAGATGATTGGAAGGAGGTTTCCACCAGATATGCAGAAGAAAACCAGAGGTTGACGGCTCAGATTTCCAGGCTTATAGGCATGCGTCAGCGTATAGAGTGATCTCCACCAACTTTGCTTTTCGGGGTTTTAGACTTTACTTTCATCTTGTACTCGGGATCATTGAAACTTGTAATCCGTTTTGAAGTTATTATAATAAAAAATTTCAGTATCTCAAGTGTGCTATTACTTTGATATTTTCAATGTGTCTATAAATCTTTAAGTCCCTTGAAATATTAAAAATAAATCATGTGCGTTGCACATCATGCATCATATTGCACATATTTATTGCATTTTTTTATGCATATCCAGGTTTCTTACCAAGCTTCGTTACTTCGTTTTGCAAACTGTCTCACCACTACAACACTCGAGCTAATTTCAGAAGGAAGATAGACAACTTAGAACAAGAGAATCGCGAGCTGCGCGAGGAGGTTTCTGCTTTGAAGGCCGACGTGGCCAATCTTACTGCTCTGATGGAATCTCTGGTGTCCGCTCAGAATCAGCCACCGAGTGTTCAACCTCAACCAACAAGGGTTACTACTGAAGCTCTAATTGTTCTTGTTTCTGCTACTCCAGTTGTTGTTCAAAACCGCATGCCTCAAGGTCATCCATGGGGAATTCCAGAGAACTTTGCGCTTGAAAGTTTTAATCTTAGTGTTGTACCCCAAAATTTGCCCTCCCATATTCTTCAAAATTTGCTAAGATCATGCTTCAAAATCTCCCAAGGGTTGCACAGTCCAATTGCCTCCTAACATAGTCAAAATTAGGGTTTTGGTTCTGGCAAAGAAGTTGAGGTTTCCAAGGGTCCAATCAAGTCCCACATGCCTATAAACATTGTCAAGCACCCATATGCCAAGTTTCAAGACTCACAGTATCAGATTGCACAGTCAAAAACCATACTTGCTTCACAGTCAACTGCAGGGGCAAAATGGTCATTTGACAGTCAAAAGTCAAAATTTTTGGTCAACATCTCATCATGAAGCCACAAACATAATTTGATCAATTCTTGATCATGATTCTCAAGGCATGGCTCAAAAAGTCTCAAGATGCAAAAGTTTCTATTTTTGGACAGCTGAAAAAGTCAACTGCAAATTGACCAAAGCATAACTTCCACATGGTTTATCAGAAAAATTCCATCCAAACTCATTTTGAAAATAATGACATTTCCTACAACTCATCTTCACACTTCAATTCCAAGAAATGCTCTCACAAAAAGTTATCAATTTCAACATTATAGGTCATTTTCAAAAGTCAACAAAAAGGCACTTTAAGTCAAAGACCATAACTTGAGATTGGTAAATCAAAATGACATGGGACCAAAGACATTGGTTAGAGGACTTCAAGAACATTCCAAAATGTCAAAGAACATGATCAAAGCTTAAAAATTGAGCAAGATATGCCTTGTGGAAGTTGGGAAATATTTGGGAATTTTGAAAAGTCAACTTTGCTTCAAATGCCTCAAAATTGATAATGGGCCTCAATTTCTTCCATGAATCATCACCCAAAGGCCATGCACGACCCATTGACTTTAAAGGGAGTTATTTTATTATTTTTAATTAATTAATTGAATTTTTAATCTTATTAATTCATTTAATTGAAATTAATTATGAAAAAATAATAAATCATACTTTTCAAATCTTTTTGTGCATAGAATTCACTCAATATTTCGTGCACTATTCAATAAGGAAAGATTCCATATGATTGGCAAGGATTGGCATGAAAAAGGATTGAAAAAGATTGGAAAAAGATATGGAAGATCAAATATACAAAAGCATTTATTCAAGGACTTTGGGCTTGGTCTTTCTGACCTAATTCCTTCCACATATATGCACAATCATAAAACCTAATAAAAAGAACACAAGAAGCTGCGCATAAGGCATATAACAAACTTGCACTTTTTCATAAAAAATTGAAAATTGTTTTCATACATAGAGGTTGCTTCAAGGCCTGAAAAGTGTTCCATTTCATTGCCAAGGGACTCAGGAAGCTTTTACAATCAAAGACAAGTCTCCATACATCCAGAAGTGGTAGAATAACATCGCCCTGTTCATGAAACTTTTCACATTCGTATTTGAATTTACATGCATTTTCCATACGTTTGAACGTTTGATTTACACTAACATGAACCTTCTGAAGCTATTGGTATCCTCTAATTGAATTAATATTTCCTGTGTCAAAAGTTGCCATGAAAATTTTCTAGGGTTTCTGAAGCTTTGATTTGGGGTTTTACGCATAAGGCAAAATTGGCCAATCAAACCAGTATCATTGAAATCAGGAGATCTAAACGAATTGATCTCACCCCTCGCGCCATTTTTATAATTGCTTATGAGCTAATCGCTATTATTCCATGGCTGTTTTAGTGGGGGTTTAAAATCCCCGCTATCTATTCTTATTTTCATGCAAAACGAAGAAACGAGGAAGAAGATGCTAGCGTGTTTGAACGTGATTGGAAGGTTTAAATAACTGGCGCGTTTTTTTAATTGTTCAATATGATGCTTATGTTTCACATATATTATTTCCATTCCATAATAATAACAAATGCGTTCAATGGTTCAATTGGCAAATGCGCTGGCTTGCAGGTATTGGGACCTGGGTTCGATTCCCAGGTCCCCCACTTCTTCAATAATATTTTTCTCAAAACGTTTCCATGCAGCATGCTCTCCCAGGGTTCATCATGTGCTCTCACCTGCCTGCTTGCCACGCGCCCAGGAGATCAATCCAATGGCCAGAACTTGCAGTCCATCATGCACACTAGTCAACCATGCCATACGCAAACGCTGAAAGTCAAAAAAGGCTTGGGATCAATGGGCCAAATTCCTTGCAATTAACCTCCAAACTGGATCCAGACACCCCCAGGGTTTGCTTAATCTTTTCATTTTTTTCCTTTCTCTATTTATTTTTTCCTTTTATTCTTTCAATTGTTATTTTGATTAATTGCTTTTATTTAATTCACAAAATATTTTTTTTAACACAAAAAAAATCAGAAAATCATAAAAATAAAAATATATTTTATTTAATATTTAAAGTCATTAATATTTTTGTAAATAAATATATTTAATAATTAACTTAGTAACATTAGGTTAAAATTTTAATGTTTTTTTTCTTAAATAACTAAAAAGGTAGAAATTAGGTTTTAGCATTTTTATTCTTTTCTCTCCATAAATAAGTTCTTCTTCTAATTATTATTAATTCTTAATTATTTTGTAAATAAATATGTCATTAATTAATTAGGGTAAATTAGGTTAAAACTTAAACATTTTTTTAAATAATCAAAAATAATTTAGAATTAGGGTTTCATTTAATTTCTAACTTTAATTAATTTTCTTTATTTCATAAAATACCAAAAAACATAAAAAAACAACTTCTTTTCTTAATAAATAAGTAATTAACTTTCAATTTCAATTTAATTTCTTTAAAGGGTCCAATGCCCTCGAACTTTCGTTTCTAATTTCTTGTCGCGCGTTTGTTTCTATTTTTCATTTTAAATCTTATGTAATTGTTCAAAGCCTTGTAATAGTAATTAGGAAATTTATTTACTTTCTGTACTTTATTAAAAAACGGGTCTTTGTTAATTTGGTGATGTATAGACCCGCGCCTTGTAATAGCGTAGGAGCTTTATTTTCTGCACTTTAATTTCTGCACCTTTAAACTGTTAATCACATGAAAGAATGAATGGCCCAGATAAAATCAAAGCGTAGCTCACCCAATGCATGATCAAGATAAAACATAATTGAAAATGACACACAATTCACACACCACTCTTAGGGTACGCTTCACTGTTGCCTTGCCCCTCGAAACGTGGACGTCGAGTATAGGACATTTTAGTAAGTCCTCATGTCTATGAACATGGCATGAGGGTAGCTTCTAAGGTGTCTTACTGTTGCTCTGGTGACCACACTGTCCCTAATCCTCGAATTGACCTGAACACCTCCAACGGTGGTGCTACCTACCTCTCAATGGTGGGATGACACTACCTTAAGGACATTTACACAGCTTAATTCCTTAGGGTAGGTAGATGACTCGTAGATACTTGCTCTAATTCAAAACAAATCAAAAACATTTTTTTTCACACCGACACTTTTCAAAAAGCTTTCAAAAACAACTTTTCAAACACTCTTGAGGACTGATACAAGAGTCGATCTGAAACTTTAAACGAAACTTTTTCAAACCCACTCACGATTGAAAAGCAAACACTTTTGAAAACACAATGAGCAAGTATCTAAGAGCCCGTGGATAACCATGGATAGAAAGGGTGCTAATACCTTCCCTTTCTATAAATCTACCTCCCGAATCGAGAGCTAATCTCATAAGGAATTTTTCTGTGCTTTTGTCCTTTCCTTGTTGGAGAAAATAAAAGACGGTGGCGACTCTTGCTTACCGCGACATTTCGCGAACCAGCGTTAAACCGTCAGTTCCAGATCCACCGATCACAGAACTGGCGACTCTGCTGGGGACACTTAAAGTGAGGTGTACCTTAGGATAGTTCATCATCATGTTTTCAAATTGCTTTGATTTGATTGCTTTATATTTGTGGGCTTTGCATCGGAGTTTCATAGATCCTAACCCGGATTTGGGGATACCCTTTTAGGTAGCATAAGATGTGAGGGACCTGTCCGGCGTAGACCGACACGAGTGAAGCAGTGGCTACGTTGGTGTGGCACCTTGGTCTGTACCGATATCCCTTGTGTTGCAACGAGGAGAATATGGGTCTTCTGAGGAGTCATTAAGCACCAACCGACCTTAGAACCTTAAATGACCCAACTTGGCCAATAGAACAGTAGCAGTATGCTACGCCCATTGAGGCTAAACTCTCGTGATGGTTCTGGCTGCAAGAAAAGATTGCGATGCTGGAGTTATGACCGATTGAGGGTAGTCAGTGATATTGGGATCCTCTAGAACCCGGTTACTTCTGATAGGACAGGTATGAACCAACAAACTGAAAGAGGGTAATACCTAGACCCCATGCTAGCCTAAACTCTAAGGGCTTCTCTTGTGTGACTTGTGTGCTTTCAAACTTGACTATTTGCATGCTTGTTATCTGACACTCGAATTTCTTGCAGGTTTTGTTTATAGTCCTTAATCTGGACTCATAACAGGGTCTACCTACATTACCCCATGCATAGCATAACATCATACCATTGCATGCATCCTGCATAAAGACTAACCCGTTTCAAGGATCTCAAAGGCTTGTGATGCAGGTCATGATGAACAAAACGTCTAGCAAGGGGAAAAGAGGATTTATTTTCCTCTTGCCAAGGTTGTCAGGGGCTATGACCCACTGGATATGGTGAGCCTTTGACCCTTGAAGAAGGACTCTCAATAACACGAAGTTCCTTCAATCAAGTTACCAGTTTCCAACTCTAACAATTTTCTTGTTTACCCCGCGAGATCCTTGAAAACATTACATGCATATCAAACATGTCATTGCATTACAGGTACCCTTGTTACAGGTCACTTACCATCTGTGCTGTTTATTTCAGCAATGGCTTCCCAACAATACAACCAGGACCTTCATGCTCAAGAGACTCGGTTCAGGGAAATCCTCCTGAATCTATCCAAGGGGCAGGAAGAGCTGAGAACACTTCTCATGGGGACTTTGGTCAGGAACAGTGTTGAGGATGAACGGATGAAACATCTGCACGCTGAGGTGGATGCAATGAAAGCCCAGATGCTGGGGCAGGTGACTATCATTCAAGGCTTAGCTCAAAGACAAGAAGAGCTCGGGGTTCTCGCCAACCAACTGCTCCGGGGTAATCAACTGGGGCAAACATCTAAGGGAGAAAAGTCAGTCCTCAGTCAACCACCTTTGAGACAAGAAGATAAGGGGAAAGCTCCTCAGTTTGCTTCAGGGTCGCTAGTCCAGCATCAACCTCACTAGCTTCAGCCAGACAAGCCCAAAAGGCAATTCACCAAGCTCAGCGTGTCGTTGCCTCAAGCTTTACAACAACTGTTGAGGTTGAATTTGGTAACTCTAAGGGACCCTCCTAAGAATCCCAACAGGACACCTTCAAGGTATAACCCCAACGCCCGCTGCACTTATCATTCTGACAGCCCGGGGCATGCTACAGAGGATTGTTGGACCTTGAAGAACAAGATCCAGGACCTGATTGATGAAGGAGCTGTGGAATTCACCCAAGACGGCCATGCTGAGTGCTTCTATCATCCCTACAGGATGCACCATCTGAAGTAACAAGCCCTGAAATGAGAAGACTTTTGTTTCTTAGAAATTTCAAGTTATAATTTTCTTTTGATTGTTCAAACAGTTATTCATATCAAACGCTGTTATTTCATTAATGCATTGCATATGTCTGTTTTGAAGTAATTATTTCGTATTCACTATATGCAAACTGTTTTCATATTTTTGTGATGATCAACTCTTGATTGAAAATTCTAAGCCTCTTGAGGGAGGATGACGAAAACGATACCACAATCTACAGTATGCTTTTGAACAGACCCCGCTGATGAGGTACAGGCATTGTTTCAATTCCTAAACACTTGATTTATAAGGAAGATAATCCCTCGTCAACCCCTCTGAGCCAAAGAAGTAGGAGTTTTTCTTTTCGAAATTTAAAACCCTTAATCATAACCTAGGGCAGGGTAGTTCTCTCAGTTGATCCAAGTGCCCAATGAATAGCATCAAATGAGTCCATCCAAAAACAAAAGACAGTGATGGTTCTGAATAATTAAAAAGACAGGCAGTCATTATCTTTAAAAAAAAACCTAACAAGTCAAAACCTATGAAGGAGACTTACAAAACTGGGGCATCCCGCTGACTGTAATCATAAAAGAAACAGTTCAGGCAAAAACAAGGATAACAAAATCAAAAAAAGAAAGAGGTCCATCAAACCCTCAACAACAAAAAATGACTGCCTATTCAAAATAAACTGTCAACATCCTAACCATCACTGGTACATCAGAGCCAACGACTCAAACAAGGTCTAACGCACGATCAACTGAGCTTAGGTTTGAAGAACATCACGAAGAGTGGGTGGGTACAAATAATTTGAGCCTTTATCCTTTGTTTCTTAAACCATGAACCAGGCCACATTACAACCCTTAAAAGTCCTAGCTGAAGCATGGGTTAGTTCGAAAGCATACTGTTACGAAAAGGTATCCTGACTCCTTAAGGCTTGCGGTAAAATAACGAGTTGACATCACATTTTACAAAATTTGCTGGTTTTACTGAAAAATGCATTTTTCAAAAACTTCAAGACAGACATAAGCTTTGCATTTTTAACATAACTTTGTTTGCATATGACTCTTTGTTTGAACAGCATAGAAATTCGCACGACGAATATCCAGTGAATAAAATCTTCTCAACAAAAGCTCAAATAGAAGAAGCACTCCCAATCAAGGGGCAGACATGATCATGGTCTATTATCTGGGGCAGTCCAATCAAGATTCGGAGAATCTCTCAAAGACCAAATAGCTTGGGGCAAATCTCCGCCTGAGTCACTTGGGGGCGTTCCAGCAACGAATCTTGCCTGATCAAACATCTTCTGGTGGCATGGCAAAACACTTCTAACAGGGGCACCTCCCTACATCCTGAGAGCATGGACATAGTCGAAAAAATACTACGCGTAATCAAAGACCCGCTAGGTTGACACACCTAGGCAAAAATAAGGGCTTCCTGGCGAACCAAAAAAAGGTTCGGGCAAAACTAAGGGATGAATATAAAAAACTGTACACCCGGCAAGTCGAAAACCTGAAAAGGCGGCTTGGGCAAAAATGGGTATCCTGGTGGACTGAAAACCCGAAAGGGCGGTCCAGGCAAAAGTTAGGGATCAAAAGCGTACGACTATGTCCCGGCGCCTAGTCACTTTCCTATCAGAAGAAGGTTTGTCAAACGGCAGTTATCAAGACTCCACCAGTATCTTCTCCCACAGAAACAGGGGCAGTAATGAGTCGTCCAAGCGATCTAATTGCTCTGTCCACAAGATACAAGGTATGATCAGCTGAAGAAGGTAACCAAGATATCTTAATTCCCCAGAGAGTGAGAAAGCAAGTCAATGCGCTCTCCCCAAGCAGAGTTATCCTGTCAGCCTTAAGGAAGTTGGGTATCCTCCAGCAAATCTCAACATTCCTTAGCGGAATATACAAACATTCTTAACAAACATCCCCGACAGTCCTGATCTAAGATTGTTCCCCGGCGTATACCAGACATTCAGTGGAGCCACTTCCCCAATATATCTCAAAGATTTCCCCAGGAGAGTCCAGTCTGAAGATTTCCCCAGGAAAGCTGAATCATCTCCCCAGCAGGAAGCTCATCCCCAGTAGATTCTGGAAGCTTCCCCCCTGCAGAGCACGAACGCGTCTCTCGGCTTTATTCAAAGGTTATTTCCCTACCAGGATATAACTGGGTTATCCTCAGCCAAAAAGCCACGGAAAGATCGTCCCCGACGAAGTCTTCCTATCCCCCAGCGGAGTTCATCATATTCTTCAACAAAACTCAACAATGGTATCCCCAATGGAGTTCTCATTCGTCTCAGCGAAGCACCTCTCCTCCCACAGAGTATTGTTCCCCAGTAAGATCGCTAGAGTAGTTATTCCCCGCAGAGTAATCTCTTCATCAAGTTTATTCCCCAACCGAGTCATCTTCTCCTACCGGTTCATTCTTGCAATCTTCATCCCCAGCAGAAACGAAGAACTCTCTTCAACCATCAGCCTAGGATTTAACTCCCGGCATTCGTCAAGGATATATTTTCCTAGACGAAAATACATTCAAAAACATCACATACATCATGATACATGCATAAACGCATCATATCTTACAATCTCATTTATGTTGAGAACATCATTGCTTGATCCATGGCATGCATTACATACGACTGACTTTTACATTTCAGGAAAGATCCAGTTAAGTTCTCAGCTATTCCAAGACCTTGCCTGGTTCAGTTAAATCGACTCCTAAAGATTTTTCTGTTGTCGATCCAGTCAAAGGCCTTCTCTGGTCCAGTTAAATTGATTCCTAAAGATTTTCCTGATGAAGACCCAGTTGAAGATTCCAAGACCTTGCCTGGTTCAGTTAAATCGACTCCTAAAGATTTTTCTGATGCTGATCCAGTCAAAGGCCTTCTCTGGTCCAGTTAAATTGATTCCTAAAGATTTTCCTGATGAAGACCCACTTGAAGATTCCAAGACCTTGCCTGGTTCAGTTAAATCGACTCCTAAAGATTTTTCTGATGCCGATCCAGTCAAAGGCCTTCTCTGGTCCAGTTAAATCGATTCCTAAAGATTTTCCTGATGAAGACCCAGTTGAAGATTCCAAGACCTTGCCTGGTTCAGTTAAATCGACTCCTAAAGATTTTTCTGATGCTGATCCAGTCAAAGGCCTTCTCTGGTCCAGTTAAATTGATTCCTAAAGATTTTCCTGATGAAGACCCAGTTGAAGATTCCAAGACCTTGCCTGGTTCAGTTAAATCGACTCCTAAAGATTTTTCTGATGCCGATCCAGTCAAAGGCCTTCTCTGGTCCAGTTAAATCGATTCCTAAAGATTTTCCTGATGAAGACCCAGTTGAAGATTCCAAGACCTTGCCTGGTTCAGTTAAATTGACTCCTAAAGATTTTTCTGATGCCGATCCAGTCAAAGGCCTTCTCTGGTCCAGTTAAATCGATTCCTAAAGATTTTCCTGATGAAGACTCAGTAGAAGACGTCCAAGATTCCTTCATCATTCTGTTGAGGTAGTAATCGCGCAAGGTTCTCTCATCGTTACTGTTGAGGTAGTAATCGCCCAAGGTTCTCTCATCGTTACTGTTGAGGTAGAAATCGCCCAAGATTCTCTCATCGTTACTGTTGAGGTAGTAATCGTCCAAGGTTCTCTCATCGTTACTGTTGAGGTAGTAATCGCCCAAGGTTCTCTCATCGTTACTGTTGAGGTAGTAATCGCCCAAGGTTCTATCATCGTTACTGTTGAGGTAGTAATCGCCCAAGGTTCTCTCATCGTTACTGTTGAGGTAGTAATCGCCCAAAGGTTCTCTCATCGTCCCGTTGAGGTAGTAATCGTCCAAGGTTCTCCCATCGTCCCGTTGAGGTAGTAATCATCCAAGGTTCTCTCACCGTCCTGTTGAGATTGTAATCGTCCAAGATTCTCTCATCGTCCCGTTGAGGTAGTAATCACCCAAAGGTTCTCTCATCGTCCCGTTGAGGTAGTAATCGTCCAAGGTTCTCTCATCATCCCGTTGAGATTGTAATCGTCCAAGATTCTCTTATCGTCCCGTTGAGGTAGTAATCGCCCAAAGGTTCTCTCATCGTCCCGTTGAGGTAGTAAACATCCAAGGTTCTCTCATCATCCCATTGAGGTAGTAATCGCCCAAAGGTTCTCTCATCGTCTCGTTGAGGTAGTAATCGTCCAAGGTTCTCTCATCATCCCGTTGAGATTGTAATCGTCCAAGGTTCTCTCATCGTCCCGTTGAGGTAGTAACCATCCTTGATTCATTCATCACCTTTTGAAGTTCCAGACTCGATTCCTGTATCCAGCCGGGGCACATCTACACAAAAAGTTTGAAGATCAACTCCTGTAACAGGCCAGGTAATTATCTTTCTTTTTCAGGTACGCAAGTTCTCGCTAAGGAAACTCTTACGCGATCAACACCCAGATGGCATCTATAAGCCCATCCACCTATCCATCACCTCTCAACATGACATCTGTAAGCCCATCGTCCTATCCATCAATCTCCAAATGGCATCTGTAAGCCCATTCCCACTATCATACTGCTGACACTCTACTATGTGAGTGCAAATTTCTGGGCACTCTAGTGTTCAATCATCTTCCACCTTCGGATTACGAAAGGCACGACAGCCAATCTACATCCTCAGGTCTAAGAAGATTGAACAGGGGCAACTGTTGTACCCCAAAATTTTCCCTCCCATATTCTTCAAAATTTGCTAAGATCATGCTTCAAAATCTCCCAAGGGTTGCACAGTCCAATTGCCTCCTAACACAGTCAAAATTAGGGTTTTGGTTCTGGCAAAGAAGTTGAGGTTTCATAGGGTCCAATCAAGTCCCACATGCCTATAAACATTGTCAAGCACCCATATGCCAAGTTTCAAGACTCACAGCATCAGATTGCACAGTCAAAAACCCTACTTGCTTCACAGTCAACTGTAGAGGCAAAATGGTCATTTGACAGTCAAAAGTCAAAATTTTTGGTCAACATCTCATCATGAAGCCACAAACATCATTTGATCAATTCTTGATCATGATTCTCAAGGCATGGCTCAAAAAGTCTCAAGATGCAAAAGTTTCTATTTTTGGACAGTTGAAAAGGTCAACTGCAAATTGACCAAAGCATAACTTCCACATGGTTTATCAGAAAAATTCCATCCAAAGCTCATTTTGAAAAGAATGACATTTCCTACAACTCATCTTCACACTTCAAGTCCAAGAAATGCTCTCACAAAAAGTTATCAATTTCAACATTATAGGTCATTTTCAAAAGTGAACAAAAAGGCACTTTAAGTCAAAGACCATAACTTGAGATTGGTAAATCAAAATGACATGGGACCAAAGACATTGGTTAGAGGACTTCAAGACCTTTCCAAAATGTCCTAGAACATGATCAAAGCTTAAAAATTGAGCAAGATATGCCTTGTGGAAGTTGGGAAATTTTTGGGAATTTTGAAAAGTCAACTTTGCTTCAAATGCCTCAAAATTGCTAATGGGCCTCAATTTCTTCCATGAATCATCACCCAAAGGCCATGCACGACCCATTGACTTTAAAGGGGGTTATTTTCTTATTTTTAATTAATTAATTGAATTTTTAATCTTATTAATTCATTTAATTGAAATGAATTATGAAAAAATACTAAATCATACTTTTCAAATCTTTTTGTGCATAGAATTCACTCAATATTTCGTGCACTATTCAATAAGGAAAGATTCAATATGATTGGCAAGGATTTGCATGAAAAAGGATTGAAAAAGATTGGAAAAAGATATGGAAGATCAAATATTCAAAACCAATGATTCAAGGACTTTGGGCTTGGTCTTTCTGACATAATTCCTTCCACATATATGCACAATCATAAACCTAATAAAAAGAACACAAGAAGCTGCGCATAAGGCATAGAACAAACTTGCACTTTTTCATAAAAAATTGAAAATTGTTTTCATACATAGAGGTTGCTTCAAGGCCTGAAAAGTGTTCCAATACATTGCCAAGGGACTCAGGAAGCTTTTACAATCAAAGACAAGTCTCCATACATCCAGAAGTGGTAGAATAACATCGCCCTGTTCATGAAATTTTTCACATTCGTATTTGAATTTACATGCATTTTCCATACGTTTGAACGTTTGATTTACACTAACATGAACCTTCTGAAGCTATTGGTATCCTCTAATTGAATTAATATTGCCTGTGTCAAAAGTTTCCATGAAAATTTTCTAGGGTTTCTGAAGCTTTGATTTGGGGTTTTACGCATAAGGCAAAATTGGCCAATCAAACCAGTATCATTGAAATCAGGAGATCCAAACGAATTGATCTCACCCCTCGCGCCATTTTTATAATTGCTTATGAGCTAATCGCTATTATTCCATGGCTGTTTTAGTGGGGGTTTAAAACCCCCGCTATCTATTCTTATTTTCAGGCAAAACGAAGAAACGAGGAAGAAGATGCTAGCGTGTTGGAACGTGATTGGAAAGGTTAAATAACTGGCGCATTTTTTTAATTGTTCAGTATGATGCTTATGTTTCACATATATTATTTCCATTCCATAATAATAACAAATGCGTTCAATGGTTCAATTGGCAAATGCGCTGGCTTGCAGGTATTGGGACCTGGGTTCGATTCCCAGGTCCCCCACTTCTTCAATAATATTTTTCTCAAAACGTTTCCATGCAGCATGCTCTCCCAGGGTTCATCATGTGCTCTCACCTGCCTGCTTGCCACACGCCCAGGAGATCAATCCAATGGCCAGAACTTGCAGTCCATCATGCACACTAGTCAACCATGCCATACGCAAACGCTGAAAGTCAAAAAAGGGTTGGGATCAATGGGCCAAATTCCTTGCAATTAACCTCCAAACTGGGTCCAGACACCCCCAGGGTTTGCTTAATCTTTTCATTTTTTTCCTTTCTCTATTTATTTTTTCCTTTTATTCTTTCAATTGTTATTTTGATTAATTGCTTTTATTTAATTCACAAAATATTTTTTTTAACACAAAAAAATCAGAAAATCATAAAAATAAAAATATATTTTATTTAATATTTAAAGTCATTAATATTTTTGTAAATAAATATTTTTAATAATTAACTTAGTAACATTAGGTTAAAATTTTAATGTTTTTTTTCTTAAATAACTAAAAAGGTAGAAATTAGGTTTTAGCATTTTTATTCTTTTCTCTCCATAAATAAGTTCTTCTTCTAATTATTATTAATTCTTAATTATTTTGTAAATAAATATGTCATTAATTAATTAGGGTAAATTAGGTTAAAACTTAAATATTTTTTTAAATAATCAAAAACAATTTAGAATTAGGGTTTCATTTAATTTCTAACTTTAATTAATTTTATTTATTTCATAAAATACCAAAAAACATAAAAAACAATTTCTTTTCTTATTAAATAAGTAATTAACTTTCAATTTCAATTTAATTTCTTTAAAGGGTCCAATGCCCTCGAACTTTCGTTTCTAATTTCTTGTCGCGCGTTTGTTTCTATTTTTCATTTTAAATCTTATGTAATTGTTCAAAGCCTTGTAATAGTAATTAGGAAATTTATTTACTTTCTGTACTTTATTAAAAAACGGGTCTTTGTTAATTTGGCGATGTATAGACCCGCGCCTTGTAATAGCGTAGGACCTTTATTTTCCGCACTTTAATTTCTGCACCTTTAAACTATTAATCACATGAAAGAATGAATGGCCCAGATAAAATCAAAGCGTAGCTCTCCCAATGCATGATCAAGATAAAACATAATTGAAAATGACACACAATTCACACACCACTCTTAGGGTACGCTTCACTGTTACCTTGCCCCTCGAAACGGGACGTCGAGTATAGGACGTTTTAGTAAGTCCTCATGTCCATGAACATGGCATGAGGGTAGCTTCTAAGGTGTCCTACTGTTGCTCTGGTGACCACACTGTCCCTAATCCTCGAATTGACCCGAACACCTCCAACGGTGGTGCTACCTACCTCTCAATGGTGGGATGGCACTACCTTAAGGACATTTACACAGCTTAATTCCTTAGGGTAGGTAGATGACTCGTAGATACTTGCTCTAATTCAAAACAAATCAAAAACTTTTTTTTCACACCGACACTTTTCAAAAAGCTTTCAAAAACAACTTTTCAAACACTCTTGAGGACTGATACAAGAGTCGATCTGAAACTTTAAACGAAACTTTTTCAAACCCACTCACGATTGAAAAGCAAACACTTTTGAAAACACAATGAGCAAGTATCTAAGAGCCCATGGATAACCATGGATAGAAAGGGTGCTAATACCTTCCCTTTCTATAAATCTACCTCCCGAACCGAGAGCTAATCTCATAAGGAATTTTTCTGTGTTGTTGTCCTTTCCTTGTTGGAGAAAATAAAAGACGGTGGCGACTCTTGCTTACCGCGACATTTCGTGAACCAGCGTTAAACCGTCAGTTCCCGATCCACCGATCACACTTAGTCCTCAAGAAGCTCTAGTTATTCAGACTACTATTAATCTCGCACCTCTTGTGGTGCATGTTGCTCCTGCTGCACCTCCTTCGGTAAATATGGTTCCATTTTTTAATGATGATTTGGGTATTTATGACAGAATGGATGATTTTCAAGATCAGTTTAACAAGATGCAGAGGGAGATGAAGGCCCTCAGGGGAAGGAATTGTTCGGGCAAAATATGAATGATTTATGCTTGGTCCCGAATGTTAAGATACCGACAAAGTTTAAGGTCTTGGAATTCGAGAAGTACAAGGGAAACACTTGCCCTTGTGCTTATCTTGTGATGTATGTAAGGAGAATGTCTACCCATACTGATGATCAGCGTCTGCTGATTCACTTTTACAGGATATTTTGACTGGTGTTGCGCTGAAGTGGTATATCTGTTTGGATAGCATCAATATTCATACTTTCAATGACTTGGGAGAAGCATTTATTAGACAATACAAATATAATGTGGACATGGCGCCTGACCATGATTAACTCAGGGCCATGGTCCAGAAAGATAGGGAATCATTCAAAGAATATGCATAGAGATGTCGTGAGGTAGCCTCCTGTTGTACCCCAAAATTTGCCCTCCCATATTCTTCAGAAATTGCCAAGTCAAGCTTCAAAATTTCCCCAAGGGTTGCACAGTGTAAGAGCCTCCTAAACAGTCAAAATTAGGGTTTTGGTTCTGATCAATAAAATGAAGTTTCCAAGGGTCCAATTAAGTCCCACATGCCTACAAATATGGTCAAGCATCCTCATACCAAGTTTCAAGACTTTCAGCACAAAATTGCACAGTCAAAAACCCTAATTGCACTACAGTCAACTGTAGGGGCAAAATGGTCATTTGACAGTCAAAAGTCCAAATTTTTGGTCAACATCTCATTTTGAAGCCACAAACATCATTTGATCAAGGCTTGATCATGATTCTCAAAGCTAGGCTCAAAAATCATCAAGATGCAAAAGTTTCCTTATTTGGATAGTTGAAAAAGTCAACTGTAAATTGACCAGGGCATAACTTTTACATGGCTTATCAGAAAAATTCCATCCAAAGCTCATTTTGAAGAGAAAGACATTTCCTACAACTCCTCTTCACACTCCAAGTCCAAGAAATGCTCTCACAAAAAGTTATCAATTTCAACATTATAGGTCATTTTCAAAAGTCAACAAAAAGGGACTTTAAGTCAAAGGCCATAACTTGAGATTGGTAAATCAAAATGACATGGGACCAAAGACATTGGTTAGAGAACTCAAAGACCTTTCCAAAATGTCCAAGAACATGAGCAAAGCTTAAATATTGAGCAAGTTATGCCTTGTGGAAGTTGGGAAATTTTTGGATATTTTGAAAAGTCAACATTGATTCAAATGACCTAAACTTGCTAATGGGCCTCTTTTTCTTCCACAATTCATTATCCAAGGCATGTGCACGACCACTTGGCCCAAAGGGAAGTTTTTCTTCATTTTTATTTATTTATTTGGATTTTTATTATTAATAATTCATTTAAATTAAAATAAATACATGAAAAATGCTAAACCTAGGTTTTAAATCTTTTTATGCATAATATATACTCAAGATTTCGTGCCTAACCAAATATATAAAGAATCAATTGAATTGGTCATGATTTGGTAGCAAAAGCATGTGAAAAAGATTTGAAAATCATGGTTTAAAAATCAAATATCATATTCATTAATTCATGGATTTTGGACCAATTTTCTTTGACCTAATCATTCATACACATATAAGGATGCAAACCCTCATGCTTTTTGACTAGAAGCTGCGCTACAGACCAAGCACTAAACTTGAGTTTTTGGTTAAAAAAGTGAAAACTGAAAACAGGGATAGAGGACGATTCAAGGCAAGATTTTTATCTCATTAGCTTCCTGAGGCTTCAAGGAAAGTTTTTCAATCGAAATCAATCATTCTAAAGCCCTAAATTGGTAACACGAGTGCAACCTGTACAGAGAAAATTTCATATTCTTGCATCTCAATTCATGCGCATTTAGCAATTTTTAATATATGATTTGTGTTCATTATTCAATTCTGAAGTTAACTGTGTGATTTGATTTTGTTTTCGTGCCCCATATGAGGATTCACCATTAGAGACATCTAGGGTTTCCAGGTTTTCAATTTAGGCGTTTCTCATCCCTGTAAAATTAAGACACATGAATACCATGAATAAAACCAGCAGGTTGGGACGAATTGGAAGAGACCATCGCGCCTAATTTCTGAGGCCCTAGGGGCTAATCGCTATTTTCCAATAGGGTGTCTATGGGGACATTTAAAAAACCGTTGCTAATGGTATTTTGTTTCAGGAAAAGAATAAAGCCATGAAGAAGATGACTCGGTGGCAAGCTATGAATGGTTGGTTCGAATTTTCCCGCGCGGAGGCCCCACTAACCATTGTTTATTTTATATTCATTGTTTGTTGTTTAATGTACAAGATGCGCGTTTGGCTTGGTTGGTTAGGCATGTGTGTGGTAACGTTCAGGACCTGGGTTCGAGCCCCAGGTCCTCACCCCTTTCCTTATATTTTTCCTTTAAACGTATTCCCATACAATTTCAATACAGGGAGCGTATCATGCACCCACAGTATCAAGCGTCCACGCGTCTCATCATACTTCATCAAAGGTCAGGATCTGAAGACTAGGGTGTGCCTCAGTCAAAGGTGCCATATGCTAGTGTCAAAGTCAACGAGGCCTAAGGATAATTGGGCCCCAAATTGCTGGGCTTCACCTCACAACTGGGGGCAGACCCCCCCTAGGTTTGCAAATTTTTTTACTTTCTTTATTTTTCATTAGTTTTATTTTCTTTTAATTATTGTTTTTTTTAATTAATTTAATATTTTCATAATATATAAAAAAACACACCAAAAAATCAGAAAAGATAAAAAATAATAAATATTTTTATTTTAGTATTTTTGTAAATAAATTGCATTAATTCACTTAGTTTTAATTTAGGGTTTAATCTTAACATTTTGTAATAAAAACCTAAAATTGGTAGAATTAGGGTTTATAATGATTTTTATTCCTTTTTCTTTTCTTTCATAATAATTAAATATTTCCTATTATTTATTTTTATAATTAAATTGCATGTAAAATAATTAGGTTTAATTTTAGGTTAAAATTTAATCTTTTCTTAATAAACTAAAAACAACTAGAATTAGGGTTAGCATTTTATTTTAATTAATTCTTTTTTCCATAAAAATCTTAAAATATCAAAAACTAATTTCTTTTTAATTTTATTAATTTAATAGTAATTTAATTTAATTCCATTAAAAAGGGTCCAACGCCCTCGTTTTTAATTCTTACTTAATTCGCATATTTATTTCCTTTTTCTTTTGGTTACTTATGTATCTCTCCCAAAGCCGTGTAATTAATTTCTCGCACTTTACTTTTCATTATTCCTTTATTTTTCTGTCAAATCGGGTTCTGGAAATTTTGGCGATGTGGACCCGCGCCTTTTGTAATAGCTTTAGAACTTTACTTTTCTCGCACTTTTAACTATTAATCAAGGCATGCAAGAATGAATGACAACAAATAAAAACAAATGATAGATCACTTTGACATGACAAGATAAATACAAATGAAAACGACACACAAATCACACACCACCCCTAGGGTACGCCTCACTGTTGCCTTGCCTCGAAAGGTGATCGTCGAGTAGAAGATGTCTTAGTAAGTCCTCATGATCCGGGAACCTGGCATGAGGGTAGCTTCTAAGGTATCTTCCTGTTGCTCTGGTGATCACCATGTCCCGAACCTTCGAATTGACCCGAACACCTCCAAAGGTGGTGCTACCTACCTCTCAATGGTGGGATGGCACTACTTTAAGGACATTTACACAGACGAATTCCTTAGGGTAGGTAGATGACTCATAGATACTTCCTCTATTCAAAAACAAATCAAAACTCTTTTCACACCGACACTTTCAAAAAAAGCTTTCAAAACAATTTTTTCAAACACTCTTGAGGACTGATACAAGAGTCGATCTGAAATCTTTAAACGAAACTTTTTTCAAACCCACTCACACTTTGAAAAGCAAACAAATTTTTAAAACACAATGAGCAAGTATCTAAGAGCCCATGGATAACCATGGATAGAAAGGGTGCTAACACCTTCCCTTTCTATAATTTACCTCCCGAACCGAGAGCAATCTCTTTAAGGAATTTTTCTGTGCTTTTGTCCTTTCCATTTGGAGAAAATAAAAGACGGTGGCGACTCTTGCTTCCGTGACATTTCGCGAACCAGCGTTAAACAGTCAGTTCCAGATCCACTGATCACAGAACTGGCGACTCTGCTGGGGATAACTCAAAGTGAGGTGTACCTTAGGGATAGTTCATAACTGTGTTTTCAATTGTTTTCTTTGCTTGCTTTAAATTGTGGGTTGCTTGGGAGTTCTATAGATCCTAACCCGGATCTGGGGATACCTTCTTAGAAAGTAGCAACAAGGCTGTGAGGGAACTGTGCGGGGTATACCGACATGGTTGAAACAGTATGCTACGTTGATGTGGCACTTTGGTGTGTACCGGTAACCCTTGAGTTCAGTCAAGGAGAGTACGGGGCCTCCGCGTGGTGTCGTGAAGCATCAACAGACCTTAGGAACCTTAATTGAACTATCTTGGCCTCTTTAGGGTAGTGAGATAACTGACTTTGGTGCAGTCCAAGGTTGGTTGATACTCGATACTACACTCAATTGAGGGTTGCTTTCCTGGAATATTTCGGTCGCCAGTTCAGTGGCTAAATTGAAACGATGAACAATGAAAGCAATCCCGTGACATTGGGACCCTTAGAACCCGGTCACTTCTAATAGGACAGGTTGAACCCACCAACTTCAAGAGGGTAATACCCAGACCCCATGCTGGCCTAAACCCTAAGGGCTTGTCTTGTGTGACTTGTGTGCCTTACATGTTTGTCTTTGTAAATATCTGTGGTGTGTTTAATTATAGCATCATGACATCATCCAGCATCATATGCATTGACTAACCATTTCAGGGGTTCGAATCTTCATCTTTGTTCTTGTTTTGTAGGACATGGAAACTGTTCGTAGAAAGACAATTCAAGTCAGCCTTGTAAGGGTCCCTCCTCAGCTTAAGGAACTTATATCCAGGATTCCCGAGACCTCTTCATTCAGTGAAAGACATGGAAGACTCATCAGCTTGGTCAACACCAACATTGAGGAAGATATGATAAAGGTCCTGTTCCAGTTCTTTGACCCTCTGCATCACTGTTTCACCTTCTTGGACTATCAGCTGGTACCTACATTGGAGGAGTTCTCCCGGCTCCTGAAGATCCCTATCCTTGATCAACTACCCTACAACGGTACGAAAAAGGAACCCAAGCTTGAAGAGATTGCTAAAGCCTTGCACCTACGGTCATCTGACCTCAAGGGACATTGGGAAGTTAGAAGTGGTATCAAAGGGTTCTTAGCCAGGTTTCTGTTTAAAAAGGCCCATGAATGTTAGAACTCCCTTGACTTGCAAGCTTTTGAAGAAGTTGTGGCCCTCCTTGTCTATGGTTTGGTGTTGTTCCCTAACCCAGATCAGCTTATAGATATCAGTGCTGTCCAGATCTTTATGTCCAGGAATCCTATACCTACGTTGCTGGGGGACGTCCTTCACTCATGTTACACTCGAACCATGAGAAAAAGAGGTGTCCTTATGTGTTGCACTCCCCTCCTGGGAAGGTGGTTTATTTCGCACCTTCCACAATCAGTCTTGAAGAATGAGCGGGGTTTGATATGGTCACAACGGTTGATGACTCTTACACGTGCGGATATACATTGGTGCCCTAGGGCCAGAGAGGATGTCACTATCATTGATCGTTGCGGGGAGTACCCTAATGTTCCTTTAATTGGAATCAGAGGAGGTATTACTTACAGCCCATGCCTGGCTTGGAGACAGTTTGGTTATGCTCGGAGGGATGGTCCTCATGACATGTTAATTCCTGACATAGTTTTTGACTTCGACAACGATACTCAAGGACTTCGCCAGAGATTTATCAGAGCCTGGAGGATGCCAAGTAGGATAGACAGCAAGACACTGGGGCACAGGAACTCCATCCCATTGGAACCTTATCTCAAATGGGTAAGCGCCCGCTCCCAGAAGTTGGTAATGCCTTATCCTCATATGCTCCCTGTGATCAAAGAGCCAGTCTTGGAAGGAGAAGTGTCATACACTATTCAGCACCCTGATATGCCCACATCCTGGGAAGAGATGCAGAAGAGCTGGATCCAGCTTAAAGAAGAACGGAATTCTCTTGAGACCAGTCTACATGCTAGTGAAAAGAAGGTCTTGGAGCTCACCCGCCTGTTGCATGAGGAGAGGAATCTCAACACTTACATAGCTCCAAAGAGGATGCGCAGTGTATTTTGGGATTGATTTGCTTTTGTATTATTTTGCCCATGAGGCTTTGATGTACTGAACAATTATTTCCTTAATGATAACGTGTGTTCCTTTTTGTCTACAACAAATTTGAACTTTCGAACCCTTGAATGCATTGCATAAACACATATCATTCATCATGTGCATAGCAGGTTTTCCTCTTTTCAGGTTGCTTACAGTTCTTCGCTGTTTATTTCAGCATCATGAATCCTGACTCGTCATCAACTGAGATGTCCATCAAGGCTCTTCAGGCGCAGAATGCGCAATCTCAGGAACTAATCATGGGTTTGGCTCAGGGCCAAGAAGAGCTGAAGGCTCTGCTCCTGAAGAAGGAAAAGAAGAAGAAGAGAAGGACTGTTTTGTTCAGCTCGGGCCGAAGGTTTGGCAATACTCTACAGAATGAAGAGGCTGGTTCTTCTATTGGCAAGAGTGCTCCTCAAGCGGAAAAAGGTCCTAGTCCGGTAGTCTCCGACAACGAGAATGATTTTGATGAAGAGCAGTACCCTCCGGCAGAAGACCGTTACAAGCAGTTGGAGGACAGGCTGAATGCTATGGAGATACAACAGGTACCTGGGCTGGATTTTGGAGATCTGGGTTTGTCAACTGGTGTAATCATTCCTCGGAAATTCAAAGCACCATCTTTCACTAAATACGACGGGTGTCTTGCCCCAAGCTACATCTCAGGTCCTATGTTCGGAAGATTCAACCGTACTCAGCGGATAAGAATTTGTGGATCCACTTCTTCCAGGAGAGTCTTTCAGGGACTCATCTCGAATGGTTCTATCAGCTGGATGGGACCAAGGTTCGTAACTGGGAGGAGTTGGCTACTGCTTTCTATAAGCAGTATCAATATAATGCCGACCTTGCCCCTACACGTACCCAACTCCAGGGTATGTCGTTAGGTTCAAGTGAAGGTTTTAAAGAGTACGCTCAGAAGTGGAGGGATCTGGCTGGCAGGGTGCAGCCTCCGTTGACTGATCGGGAGTTGGTAGACATGTTCTTGGGGACCCTATCTGGGCCATTTTTCAACCATCTTATCGGAAATTCGTCTGCAGGGTTCACTGATCTGATTCTGACTGGAGAGAGAATTGAGGCTGGGTTGAAGTCTGGTAAGATTCCAAAGGGTGCATCTACAGGTTCAGAGAAGAAACCCTTCAAAAAAGAGGCCAGTGTGGTGTATGGGCCTAGAAGGCAAGACAAACCAGAGCACCGCCAATCTGTCAACGCATTGGTGATTGCGAAGCCTGCAACCGCTCCTCGGCAAGCTAACCAACCAAGGGCTGAGAGACCCAGAAGGGAATTCACCCGTTTGAGTATGACCTTGTCGCAGATCTTACCACAGTTGCTCTCAACCAACTTAGTAACCGTCAGAGAGGCTCCGAAGTTTGCAAATACTACGTCTCCTAAGTACAATCCAAATGCCCGTTGTGCTTATCACTCCGATAGCCCGGGGCATGCCACGGATGACTGTTGGGCATTAAGGAATAAGGTGCAAGACCTTATCGACGCGAAGGAGATACAGTTTGAAGCGCCTGAGAGGCCGAATGTGGTTACTGCTCCTATGCCCCAGCATGGAGTAAATTCTGTTGACGAAGATGTTTACGCTGTTTCTGTGGATGATCTAGCTACTCCTTTGAAGACCGTCAAGAGGAACCTACTGCTGGCCGGTTTATTTCCGGGTTGCAGTGAGGGTTGCCTGTTCTGTGCTGTTTCCCTATCTGGTTGTCCCTTGCTGAAGTTAGGCATCCAAAGCCTAATGGATAGCAAGGAGATTCTGTTTAAGAAGTCTGTTGTTCAGTTGGTTCCGGTAGAAGAAGTTTCTGTGGTTACCATCTTCAATAATCCGATCAAGGCTCTCCCGAAGAAGCCTGTTCAAATCATGACTGTCGCACATGTTGTTATCATTGTTCCGGGGCCTCTTCCCTACGTATCTGATAAGGCTGTCCCCTGGCACTATGGGGCAGATGTGTATGTGAATGGGATCAAACAAGAATTCAACACTGGCGCCAGTATCTGTGATATCACTGGCCCAGCCAAGGTTACCCGCAGTGGCAGGCTCTTCTCGCCTGACATTGCACCGCCCGCTACTCGAAGACCCCTCCTCATAACACCTACAAGTGTACCTGTTCCTGTTGCTGATCAAGTTGTTTCCCCTGCTGCCGAGTCATCCAATGCTCGGGGCAAAGGGATTGAAGTTGAGCCTGCCCGGATGGAGGCACTGATACCTGTAACTGCTGAAGCCTCCCAACAAGAAATGGAGGAGATTCTAAAGATAATAAAGAAGAGTGACTTCAATATTGTGGAACAGCTGGGGCACACGCCCTCCAAGATCTCCATGCTCTCTTTATTGCTGTGCTCCGAGGCCCATGCTAAGGCCTTGATCTCGTTCCTCAAGACGGCCCATGTGCCACAGGAGTCATCTGCAGTCCAGTTCACTGATTGCGTAGCAAATCTGACAACAGACAATGGCTTGGGTTTCTCAGATGCTGACCTGACTGCGAAGGGAAGAGACCACAATGATGCCCTGCATGTCTCTATCGAATGCAGGGGCACTACTCTGGCACATGTATTGGTGGATACTGGTTCTTCCTTGAATGTTCTACCAAATAAGGCTTTAGACCGTTTGGATTGTGAAGGCTTGGAATTAAAACCCAGCAATATCATCGTCAGAGCCTTTGACGGTTCAAAAAGGATGGTTCATGGAGAGGTTGACATTCCTATTCGCGTGGGCTCTCAGGTGTTTGACTCTACTTTTTATGTGATGGATATCCGTCCATCGTACTCTTGTCTACTGGGTCGGCCTTGGATCCATAAAGCTGGGGCAGTGACCTCTACCTTGCACCAGAAGCTGAAGTACCCCGTCAGAGGGAAGATCGTCACTGTGCAAGGAGAGGAGGAGTATATGGTGAGCCATCTGAATTCCTTCAGATACATTGAGATGGACGGGGAGTTTATCGAGACCCCTTTTCAGCATTTCTAGGAGGTTCTTCCAATTTCAGCGGCGGCAGAAACAGCAGTAGAAGAGAATGTTCCTTTGAAGATGGCTTCCCTGAAGGATGCTCGGGATGTGGTTCAAAAAGAGGGTCAGAAAGCTATGCGGAAGGCAAAGACCAGAAGACCTCCTGTGTTCATTACAAATCCAGGAGTGAATGCTGTTGGGGAAGACAATGAAGTGGACGAAGCTGAATTCAATAGCTGGATCTACCCGACGACCGAAGGCGGATTGACCAATTGGATTGCTAAGGACCATACTCCTATTACCTTTGTTACACAGTAATAAGCTTCTTTGTTTTATTATTTGTAATGAACAATAAATAAACTCTATGGCCCGGTGTCTTACCCGAGGCACCGTGGTTTTATTTGTGAGGGCATATAAATTGTCATTTCATATATCATAAATGAAAATCTTGGACGTTTTCTCGCATTTCAAATCTTATGCTCCTTTTCTGTCTTTCCTTCCTTTATATATTTCAAAAGAGCTGTATTTACACACACACTCACTCATACAGGTTTCAATCCACTCTGGATCTCACTGATAACGACTCTGCTACTGCCAATTATGACTTCGAAAATCCGATCAACTTAGCCGAAGACGAAGGCGAAGATGATTGCGAAGTGCCTGGCGAGCTTGCAAGACTGTTACTTCAAGAAGAGAGGGCAATTCAACCACACGAAGAGCCAGTAGAGATAATAAACTTGGGTACTGAGGCAGACAGGAAAGAGGTAAAGATTGGTGCCAACCTAGAGCTCAGCGTGAAGCAACGGTTGACTAAAATGCTACATGATTATATGGAGATCTTTGCCTGGTCCTACGAAGACATGCCCGGGTTGGATACCGATATTGTGGTCCATCACTTACCTACTAAGGAAGACTGTCCTCCGGTTAAGCAAAAGGTCCGCCGTATGCGTCCAGAGATGTCTGAAAAGATTAAAGCCGAGGTCATGAAACAGTTTGATGCTGGGTTCCTTGCAGTGACTTCTTACCCTCAGTGGGTTGCTAATGTGGTGCCAGTACCAAAGAAGGATGGAAAGGTCAGGATGTGTGTTGATTACAGGGATTTGAACAGGGCCAGCCCCAAGGATGATTTCCCTTTACCTCACATTGATGTCCTTGTGGATAATACTGCTCAGCATAAGGTGTTCTCTTTCATGGATGGCTTTTCAGGTTACAATCAGATCAAGATGGCACCTGAAGACATGGAAAAGACTACCTTTGTTACTCAGTGGGGCACCTTCTGCTACAAGGTCATGCCATTCGGGTTGAAGAACGCTGGGGCAACCTACCAACGTGCCATGGTTGCTCTATTTCATGACATGATCCATCATGAGATAGAAGTGTATGTTGACGACATGATCGCAAGGTCCCAGACTGAAGAAGAGCACCTAGATCATCTGCAGAAGTTGTTTGACCGGTTGAAACTATACAAGCTGAGGTTGAACCCGAACAAGTGCACCTTCGGGGTAAGATCTGGGAAATTACTAGGCTTCGTGGTAAGTGATAAGGGTATTCAAGTGGACCCTGCCAAGGTTAAAGCTATTCAAGAGATGCCAGTTCCTAGGACAGAGAAAGAGGTCAGAGGCTTTCTAGGACGCCTGAATTACATTGCTCGATTCATCTCACATCTAACTGCTACCTGTGAGCCAATCTTCAAGCTGCTGAAGAAAGATCAAGTAGTACGTTGGAACGATGAATGTCAGGCTGCTTTTGACAGAATCAAGGAGTATCTCCAAGAACCACCCATCCTTATGCCACCGGTTGAAGGGAGACCTCTGATACTATATCTAACAATGCTTGACAACTCAATGGGGTGTGTGTTGGGGCAGCATGACGAGTCTGGCCGAAAAGAGCATGCCATTTATTACCTTAGCAAAAGGTTTACCGACTGTGAGACCCGATACTCACTGCTCGAGAAAACTTGCTGCGCTTTGGTATGGGCTGCTCGCCGGCTGAGACAGTATATGCTGACTCACACTACCTTGTTGATCTCAAAGATGGATCCTATAAAGTACATATTTGAAAAGCCTGCTCTGTCTGGGAGAATTGCAAGATTGCAAATGATCTTGACAGAATACGACATTCAGTATACAACCCAGAAAGCCATCAAGGGAAGTGTGTTGGCAGACCACTTGGCACATCAGGCAGTCGATGATTATCAGTCAATGAACTTCGAGTTTTCGGATGAAAACATCATGATAGTAACTGATTGTGAAGTACCTGGACCGGATGAAGGACCTGAGGAAGGATCCTGATGGTCTATGCACTTTGACGGAGCCTCCAATGCTTTGGGTAACGGTATCGGCGCCATAATCATATCTCCTCAAGGCACTCATACTCCGCTCACTGCTCGGCTATGTTTCAACTGCACCAACAACATGGCGGAGTATGAGGCATGCATCATGGGTCTTCAAGCTGCGATCGACTTAAGGATCAAGTTTCTGAGTGTCTTCGGAGATTCCGCTCTCGTGATCAATCAGATCAAAGGAGAGTGGGATACGAAACATCTGAATCTTATTCCTTACAGAGAATGTGTGTTGACCTTGATCCCCCACTTCACAGAGATAACCTTTGAACACTTTCCAAGAGAAGAGAATCAGCTGGCGGACGCGTTAGCTACAATGTCTTCTATGTTCAAGGTCAAATGGGACAATGAGGCTCCCCGGATCATCATCTGGAAACTGGACGAACCGGCATACTGTTGCGATCTCGAGACTGAATTGGTAACTGAGAAGCCTTGGTACCATGAGGTAAAGAGATATTTGGAAGCTCAGGAATACCCTGAAGGTGCATCTGTCAATGATAAGAAGTTCCTGAGGAGGTTCGCGGCAAAGTTCTTCCTTAGCAACGGCATCTTGTACAAGCGAAACCATGATTCAACCCTACTGCGTTGTGTGGATAAAACTGAAGCAGAAAGGATCATGGAAGAGCTACATGAAGGGAACTTCGGTACACATTCCAGTGGACATACAATGGCGAAGAAGATCCTTCGGGCAGGGTATTACTGGTCCACAATGGAAGCTGACTGCTACCAACATTCCAGGACATGCCATAAGTGCCAGATTTATGCAGACAAGGTGCATGTTCCTCCAGTTCCTCTGAATGTTCTGACTGCGCCTTGGCCGTTTGCAATGTGGGGCATAGACATGATCGGTGAGATTAAACCTACGGCATCTAATGGACATCGCTTCATCCTAGTGGCGATTGATTATTTTACGAAGTGGGTCGAAGCAGCATCCTATGCTACGGTAACCAAGACTGTTGTGGCACGGTTCATTCGGCATAATCTGATCTGTCGGTACGGCGTCCTAGAGAGGATCATTACAGATAACGGTACCAATCTGAATAATAAGATGATCACTGAGCTCTGCGAGCAGTTCAAAATACAGCACCACAATTCTTCTCCTTACAGACCGAAGATGAATGGGGCTATAGAAGCGGCAAATAAAAATATCAAGAAAATCGTGCAGAAGATGACAGTGACTTATAAAGATTGGCATGAGATGTTACCGTTCGCTCTACATGGGTACCGTACCTCAGCCAGGACGTCAACCGGGGCAACTCCTTTCTCTTTGGTTTATGGTATGGAGGCAGTCTTACCGATCGAAGTGCAAATACCCTCTCTCTGGATAATGAAGGATGCAAATCTGAATGAAGATGATTGGATCCAGACACGACTTGATCAATTAAACCTAATTGATGAAAAGAGACTTGCTGCTATCTGTCATGGTCAGACATACCAGAAACGAATGATCAAGGCATTTAACAAAAAGGTTAGACCACAGGAATATCAAGTTGGGGATCTGGTAATCAAGCGAATCATCCTTCCTCAGAGTGATCCAAGGGGCAAATGGACCCCTACGTACGAAGGGCCATTTGTGGTTAAGCATGTGTTCTCAGGAGGAGCCATGATTATAACCAACATGGATGGTGACGACCTTCCTCACCCCGCCAATGCAGACATAGTAAAAAGATACTACGCATGAAAAAAAGACCCGCTAGGCTGACATGCCTAGGCAAAAATTAGGGCTTCCCGTCGAACCAAAAGGGTTCGGGCAAAATGAAGGGATGAAATGAAAAAATCTATACACCCGGCAAGTCGAAAACCTGAAAAGGCGGCTTGGGCAAAAATGGGTATCCCGGTGGACTGAAAACCCGAAAGGGAGGTCCAGGCAAAAATTAGGGATAAAGCGTAAAACTATGTCTCATTGATCACTCTGCATCCAGAATCCGGTATCTATATCAAGTTCAGACAGCATCGATCAGTCAGCTTCACCTTCAACCAAGGTCATCAAGTGATGAGACGCTCGGAGTTATAAAGGCAATAGCAGAGTTGAAACCCAGTAGGATCATTCATTTCACACAGCTGTTTTATTTTCTTTTGTACAAAATTTGTATAAACTCTCTTGTTCGGCGGAGTTCTCTTACTAGGACGTCAGCCTCTTGTACACAAAAAACGCCTATTTACAGGCCATTCAAAAATCAATACAAATATATTTTTCAGTTAAACGTGCCAATTGTTTTTCTTTTTCTGTTTTGTTTTGCGAAGAACGTCCAAGGTTCAATTTGTGATATATGCATTGACAATAATTTGCTAACTCATAAATAGTTGCATACGAAACAAAGGATTAATTACAGGTAACGTTAGAAACAGGGGCAATAAAGAGTTGTCTGAGCAATCTAATTGTTCTGTCCTCCAAGGTACCAAGGTAGGTTCAGCTAAAAAACATAACCAGTACATCTTAATTCCCCAGAGAGTGAGCCAGCAAGTCAGTTGCACTCTTCTCCAAGCAAAGTTATCAAATCTTAAGGAAGTTGGGTATCCTCCAGCAGATCTCAACATTCCCCGGCAGCATATATATTCTTAACAAGCATCCCCGGCAGTCTTGGTCTAAAGATTGTTCCCCGGCGGCATATCAACATTCAAAGGAATCACTTCCCCCGCAGTTCAAAACTTCCCCAAGAGAATCCAACCCAGCTCCCCCCAGGAAAGTTGGAATCCATCTCCCCAAGCAGTAAGCTTATCCCCAGTAGATTCTGGAAGCTTATCCTCGCAAAGCACGAACGCGTCGTCCGGCTTTATTCTAAGAGTTATTTCCTTACCAGGATATAACTGGGTTATCCTCAGCCAAAAGCCACGGAAAGAGCGTCCTCGACGGAGTCTTCTTATCCCCAGCGAAGTCCATTAACACTTCCAATATAACAAAGGTATCCCCAGCAAGTTATTATCAACAACTCAGCAAAGTATCTCTCTCCCCACAGAGTATTGCTTCCCAGCAAGATCGTTAGAGTACTTTCCTCCCCGTAGATTTATTCCATTCACCAAGTTTATTCCCCAACGGAGTTATCTCCTCCCAACCGGTATCCTTGCAATTATCATCCCCAGCGGAAGCAAAATCCATTCTTCAACATCAGCCCAGGAGTGACTTCCCGGCACCCGTCAAGGATTTACTTTCCTAGACGAAAAAATACATTCATAAACATCTTCATACATTATAGCATGCATATACGCATCATGAACATACAATCTCACGTATTCAGAGAGCATCTCGCATGTCATACCACATGACATCGCATACAACTAACGCTTGTCTTTTCAGGACAAAAGTACAAAATTGATTACCATCAATGGTCGCAACTAAAGGTCCGATTCCTGAATCTTGCCAGGGTGTATCTGTTGACGACCAATTACCAGATCCGATTCCTGAATCTTGCCAGGGTGTGTCTGAAGAGTTCGAGGATCCGATACCTGAATCTTGCCAGGGTGTATCCGTTGAAGGCTAACATTACCAGATCCGATTCCTGAATCTTGCCAGGGTGTGTCTGAAGAGTTCGAGGGTCCGATACCTGAATCTTTCCAGGGTGTATCCGTTGAAGACTAACATTACCAGATCTGATTCCTGTATCTTGACAGGGTGTGTCTGAAGAGTTCGAGGATCCGATACCTGAATCTTGCCAGGGTGTATCCGTTGAAGACTAACATTACCAGATCCAATTCCTGAATCTTGCCAGGGTGTGTCTGAAGAGTTCGAGGATCCGATACCTGAATCTTGCCAGGGTGTATCCGTTGAAGACTAGCATTACCAGATCTGATTCCTGTATCTTGCCAGGGTGTGTCTGAAGAGTTCGAGGATCCGATACCTGAATCTTGCCAGGGTGTATCTGTTGAAGACTAGCATTACCAGATCCGATTCCTGTATCTTGCCAGGGTGTGTCTGAAGAGTTCGAGGATCCGATACCTGAATCTTGCCAGGGTGTATCCGTTGAAGACTAACATTACCAGATCCGATTCCTGTATCTTGCCAGGGTGTGTCTGAAGAGTTCGAGGATCCGATACCTGAATCTTGCCAGGGTGTATCCGTTGAAGACTAACATTACCAGATCCGATTCTTGTATCTTGCCAGGGTGTGTCTGAAGAGTTCGAGGATCCGATTCCTGAATCTTGCCAGGGTGTATCCGTTGAAGACTAACATTACCAAATCCGATTCCTGAATCTTGCCAGGGTGTGTCTGAAGAGTTCGAGGATCCGATACTTGAACCTTGCCAGGGTGTATCCGTTGAAGACTAGCATTACCAGATCTGATTCCTGTATCTTGCCAGGGTGTGTCTGAAGAGTTCGAGAATCCGATACCTGAATCTTGCCAGGGTGTATCCGTTGAAGACTAACATTACCAGACTCGATTCCTGTATCTCGCCAGGGCACGTCTGAAGAGTTTAAAGATTCAGCTCCTGTAACCAGTCAGGACACATCTATACAAAGCATCTGAAAACCAGATCCTGCAACATGTCAGGTACTCATTTTTCTTTTGCAGGTACGCAAGTTCTCGCTAAGGAATCTCTTACGCGATCAACATCCAGATGGCATCTATAAGCCCATCATCCTATTCATCAATCTCTAAATGGCATCTATAAGCTCATTTCCACCATCACTGCTACTATGTGAGCGCAAATTTCTGGGCACTCTAGTGTTCAATCATCTTCCACCTTCGGATTACAAAAGGCACGTTAGCCAATCTGCATCCTCAGGTCTAAGAAGATTGAACAGGGGCAACTGTTGTACCCCAAAATTTTCCCTCCCATATTCTTCAGAAATTGCCAAGTCAAGCTTCAAAATTGCCCCAAGGGTTGCACAGTGTAAGAGCCTCCTAAACAGTCAAAATTAGGGTTTTGGTTCTGATCAAGAAAATGAAGTTTCCAAGGGTCCAATCAAGTCCCACATGCCTACAAATATGGTCAAGCATCCTCATACCAAGTTTCAAGACTTTCAGCACAAAATTGCACAGTCAAAAACCCTAATTGCACTACAGTCAACTGTAGGGGCAAAATGGTCATTTGACAGTCAAAAGTCCAAATTTTTGGTCAACATCTCATTTTGAAGCCACAAACATCATTTGATCAAGGCTTGATCATGATTCTCAAAGCTAGGCTCAAAAATCATCAAGATGCAAAAGTTTCCTTATTTGGATAGTTGAAAAAGTCAACTGTAAATTGACCAGGGCATAACTTTTACATGGATTATCAGAAAAATTCCATCCAAAGCTCATTTTGAATAGAAAGACATTTACTACAACTCCTCTTCAAACTCCAAGTCCAAGAAATTCTCTCACAAAAAGTTATCAATTTCAACATTATAGGTCATTTTCAAAAGTCAACAAAAAGGGACTTTAAGTCAAAGGCCATAACTTGAGATTGGTAAATCAAAATGACATGGGACCAAAGACATTGGTTATAGGACTCAAATACCTTTCCAAAATGTCCAAGAACATGAGCAAAGCTTAAAAATTGAGCAAGTTATGCCTTGTGGAAGTTGGGAAATTTTTGGATATTTTGAAAAGTCAACATTGATTCAAATGACCTAAAATTGCTAATGGGCCTCTTTTTCTTCCACAATTCATTATCCAAGGCATGTGCACGACCACTTGGCCCAAAGGGAAGTTTTTCTTCATTTTTATTTATTTATTTGGATTTTTATTATTAATAATTCATTTAAATTAAAATAAATACATGAAAAATGCTAAACCTAGGTTTTAAATCTTTTTATGCATAATATATACTCAAGATTTTGTGCCTAACCAAATATAGAAAGAATCAATTGAATTGGTCATGATTTGGTAGCAAAAGCATGTGAAAAAGATTTGAAAATCATGGTTTAAAAATCAAATATCATATTCATTAATTCATGGATTTTGGACCAATTTTCTTTGACCTAATCATTCATACACATATAAGGATGCAAACCCTCATGCTTTTTGACTAGAAGCTGCGCTACAGACCAAGCACTAAACTTGAGTTTTTGGTTAAAAAAGTGAAAACTGAAAACAGGGATAGAGGACGATTCAAGGCAAGATTTTTATCTCATTAGCTTCCTGAGGCTTCAAGGAAAGTTTTTCAATCGAAATCAATCATTCTAACGCCCTAAATTGGTAACACGAGTGCAACCTGTACAGAGAAAATTTCATATTCTTGCATCTCAATTCATGCGCATTTAGCAATTTTTAATATATGATTTGTGTTCATTATTCAATTATGAAGCTAACTGTGTGATTTGATTTTGTTTTCGTGCCCCATATGAGGATTCACCATTAGAGACATCTAGGGTTTCCAGGTTTTCAATTTAGGCGTTTCTCATCCCTGTAAAATTAAGACACATGAATACCATGAATAAAACTAGCAGGTTGGGACGAATTGGAAGAGACCATCGCGCCTAATTTCTGAGGCCCCAGGGGCTAATCGCTATTTTCCAATAGGGTGTCTATGGGGACATTTAAAAAACCGTTGCTAATGGTATTTTGTTTCAGGAAAAGAATAAAGCCATGAAGAAGATGACTCGGTGGCAAGCTATGAATGGTTGGTTCCAATTTTCGCGCGCGGAGGCCCCACTAACCATTGTTTATTTTATATTCATTGTTTGTTGTTTAATGTACAAGACGCGCGTTTGGCTTGGTTGGTTAGGCATGTGTGTGGTAACGTTCAGGACATGGGTTCGAGCCCCAGGTCCTCACCCCTTTCCTTATATTTTCCTTTAAACGTATTCCCATACAATTTCAATACAGGGAGCATATCATGCACCCACAGTATCAAGCGTCCACGCGTCTCATCATACTCCATCAAAGGTCAGGATCTGAAGACTAGGGTGTGCCTCAGTCAAAGGTGCCATATGCTAGTGTCAAAGTCAACGAGGCCTAAGGATAATTGGGCCCCAAATTGCTGGGCTTCACCTTACAACTGGGGGCAGACCCCCCCTAGGTTTGCAAATTTTTTTACTTTCTTTATTTTTCATTAGTTTTATTTTCTTTTAATTATTGTTTTTTTTAATTAATTTAATATTTTCATAATATATAAAAAAAAAACACCAAAAAATCAGAAAAGATAAAAAATAATAAATATTTTTATTTTAGTATTTTTGTAGATAAATTGCATTAATTCACTTAGTTTTAATTTAGGGTTTAATCTTAACATTTTGTAATAAAAACCTAAAATTGGTAGAATTAGGGTTTATAATGATTTTTATTCCTTTTTCTTTTCTTTCATAATAATTAAATATTTCCTATTATTTATTTTTATAATTAAATTGCATGTAAAATAATTAGGTTTAATTTTAGGTTAAAATTTAATCTTTTCTTAATAAACTAAAAACAACTAGAATTAGGGTTAGCATTTTATTTTAATTAATTCTTTTTTCCATAAAAATCTTAAAATATCAAAAACTAATTTCTTTTTAATTTTATTAATTTAATAGTAATTTAATTTAATTCCATTAAAAAGGGTCCAACGCCCTCGTTTTTAATTCTTACTTAATTCGCATATTTATTTCCTTTTTCTTTTGGTTACTTATGTATCTCTCCCAAAGTCGTGTAATTAATTTCTCGCACTTTACTTTTCATTATTCCTTTATTTTTCTGTCAAATCGGGTTCTGGAAATTTTGGCGATGTGGACCCGCGCCTTTTGTAATAGCTTTAGAACTTTACTTTTCTCGCACTTTTAACTATTAATCAAGGCATGCAAGAATGAATGACAACAAATAAAAACAAACGATAGATCACTTTGACATGGCAAGATAAATACAAATGAAAACGACACACAAATCACACACCACCCCTAGGGTACGCCTCACTGTTGCCTTGCCTCGAAAGGTGATCGTCGAGTAGAGGATGTCTTAGTAAGTCCTCATGATCCGGGAACCTGGCATGAGGGTAGCTTCTAAGGTATCTTCCTGTTGCTCTGGTGATCACCATGTCCCGAACCTTCGAATTGACCCGAACACCTCCAACGGTGGTGCTACCTACCTCTCAATGGTGGGATGGCACTACTTTAAGGACATTTACACAGACGAATTCCTTAGGGTAGGTAGATGACTCATAGATACTTGCTCTATTCAAAAACAAATCAAAACTCTTTTCACACCGACACTTTCAAAAAAAGCTTTCAAAACAATTTTTTCAAACACTCTTGAGGACTGATACAAGAGTCGATCTGAAATCTTTAAACGAAACTTTTTTCAAACCCACTCACACTTTGAAAAGCAAACAAATTTTTAAAACACAATGAGCAAGTATCTAAGAGCCCATGGATAACCATGGATAGAAAGGGTGCTAACACCTTCCCTTTCTATAATCTACCTCCCGAACCGAGAGCAATCTCTTTAAGGAATTTTTCTGTGCTTTTGTCCTTTCCATTTGGAGAAAATAAAAGACGGTGGCGACTCTTGCTTCCGCGACATTTTGCGAACCAGCGTTAAACAGTCAGTTCCAGATCCACCGATCACACCTCCCAAGTGATTCCTCCCATGGAAGAGAAGGAGATGACTAAGATTTTCTTGAATACTCTGGGTGTTTTCTACTATGAGAGGATGGTAGCAAGTGCGCCAAGTGACTTTACTGAAATGGTAGGAATGGGTATCTTCTTAGAAGAGGCTGTAAGAGAGGGTCGTCTAACAAAGAGTGAAAGTTCTGGAAGCACGAAGAAGCCATCCTATTTTTTTTGCCAAGAAGAAGGAAGGAGATATGAATGCTGTTATGCAAGAGAGAAGGTTTAATCCTCCTAGAAGAAATTATCAGCGTCATCAGCAAGTCGCCTCAGTTACTCTAATTGTTGGTGTAGCTCCAACCACCGTTGCTTATCAGAGACCATCCCAGCATGGGAGTCAAGGGTATAATCAGAGAAGGGAGAGTTATGACCATATCCCTATGAGTTATACAGAGTTAATACCGGCCTTAATTCAGGAGAAGTTGGTTCAGGCCCGACCACCTCCCGCTGTACCATCATTGTTGCCTTGGTACTACAAAGAAGACCAAACATGTGCTTTTCATAAGGGAGCACCAGGGCATAATGTTGAGAAATTCTATCCTTTGAAGACTGAAATACAGAAATTTTGAAGTCCGATATTCTATCTTCCAAATATGTGGGCCCTAATGTAAAAGACAATCCTCTGCCCAAGCATGGAGGGGATAATGTTATGAACATGGTGGCCGATTATCCAGGCGAATTCCGTATTTTTGATGTTAATATGGTTAGGGGAGATTTGGTGAAAATGCATGCAGACCTTTGAATTTATCTACTATACGCATGACCATACCGGTTGTGCTATTTGCAATACAGACATACAGGGTTGCGACAAGATAAAGGTTGATTTGCAAGAGATGATGGATGATGGCCTCATCCACATAATCAGGTCTAGGGCAGAGTATGAAGAGGAAGTAAACATGGTTTCTGGATGTCCTAGAGAGTTCAAATTTTTTTATGCGGAGTATATGAATGAGGACCTTATGCAGTTGCACGCTACTTTCTACCACATGGCCGGTCAGGTGGAACATCAGTATGGATCTTGCTGAATTTGCTGTCGAGACTCCGGAGGATGTTCAATTGTGAGAAAACGTGTTCAGTTGTTGTTAAACAATGGAACCATCAAGGTTACAGGTCAAAGGAATAATTACCATGAAGTTGATGTGATTGAGGTTTGTTTGGATGAAGAACAGTCGGATAATGAGTATGCATCTGCAGATGAGTTCTTCTTCTCAGATGAAGATTTGTTTTCCAGGGATGACTCTGTAATGACTCAATGTGTTAAAGAAGGAGTAAATGTTATTGTGCCTTGTTTTGGTGCACCTACCCCTTTTGAAGTTGAATATCATAGCAAGCCAACTATTACTCCATTGGCGATTAATTTGCCGGGTCCTGTCCCCTACAAGTCAGATAAGGTTGTACCCTACAAATATAATGCTACAATCTTAGAGGATGGTGTGGAAGTTCCCATCCAGCCAATGCCTGATGTTAGAAATATTGCTGAGACTAGCAAAATGACCCGCAGTGGTCGTGTATTTGCACCAGTTGTTCATGGAGATGTTAGCACTGGAAAGAAAATTGTTGAAGATGTTGAACCCATGAAGTTAGTGGGTGAATCTAGTGGAGCTACGCTAGAGAAAGAGGTGGATGATATTTTGAAGATAATCAAGATGAGCGACTACAGAATTATGGATCAGCTACTACAGACCCCTTCAAAAATATCTATCTTGGCTTTATTGACGAACTCCTCTGCTCACAGAGAATCTTTGATGAGGGTATTGGACCAAACTTTTGTGGAGAGTGATATGCCAGTAGACCAATTCAGCAGTGTGGTAGGGAACATTACATCATGTAATAACTTGAGTTTCTGCGATGATGAACTTCCCGATGAAGGGAGGAATCACAACCTGGCCCTCCACATCTCTATGAACTGCAAGAATGACTCATTATCCAATGTGCTGATTTATAATGGATTTGCATTGAACGTTATACCGAGGAGAACGCTCATGAAATTGAAATATCAAGGAACGCCCATGTGCTCAAGTGGCATTATTATGAAAGCGTTTGATGGATCAAGGAAATCTGTTATTGGTGAAGTGGACTTGCATATTCCTATAGGCCCATATTTGTTTCAGATTACTTTCCAGGTCATAGATATTGTACCCGCTTATAACTGCTTGTTGGGACAGCCGTGGATACATGAGGTAGGGGCTGTCACTTCGACTTTACACCAGAAGTTGAAGTCTGTACGTGAAGAAAAAGTGGTAATTATAAATGGATAACAGACATTATTGATATCTCATTTGTCCTCTTTCAGCATTGTGGAGGAGGATGAAGCTGCTGTTGGAACCTAGTTCCAAGCTTTATCCATTGACAACATAAGAGGAAATGAGAATTCTATGGTTTCTCTTAAGGATGGGCAGCAGGTTGTGCATAATGGCCATAGTGAGGTTTGGGGACAGATTGTGGATCTACCTATAAACAAGAATAGAGCTGGCTTGGGGTTCTCAGTGAAGAATGATAAAGGTAAGGGCATGAAACCTAAGTTTGCTGCAGGCAAGTATCAAGACATCTTCCATAGCGGGGGTTATCTTTATCCAACTGTTTCTGGGATTAATGCCATTGTGGAAGATGAAGCAGAGCCAGAAATGCCAAATTATGTGACACACAGAGTTAGGGTTCAGAACTGGATCACCATTGATGTTCCCTCTTGCATACATGTATCAAAGTAATTTGTTTTGATAATCTTTTTGAAAATCTTTCACTCTTCCCAAGGTGAAACTATTAATATTGTATGGGTTTATCTGTTTGCTGTGACTTTTAAAATCAATAATAAAAGTTGTCTTTGTTTCCCAAATTGTGTTTTTATTTTTTCCTCTTTCCTGGAAAATGGTAATCAGAAAAAACCTTTCAAAATAAATAATAACTAAAATTCAATCTGCATGATCGCTTGTTATATGTGTTAGTTTCTAAAAACAAACATAAATTATATGTGCAAATTTATTAAAAAAACCCATTGAATACAATGACCTTGCACCCTCTCCTAGCTTTGAATGTCCTGTGTAAGGGGCCGAAGAAGAAGACTATGATGATATTCCAGAAGAGGTCTCACGGCTGCTTGAGCGCGAGGAGAATGTCATTCAGCCATATAAAGATCCATTGAAAGTAATCAATTTGGGTTCAAAAGAAGATCCGAAGGAAGTCAAGATTGGAGCATTGCTACATCCTGATGTGAAGAGCATGTTTATTAAGGTGTTGAAATAGTATGTGGATATCTTTTCTTGGTCTTATCAAGACATGCCTGGTCTAGACACAAATATTGTAGAGCACTGTTTGCCGCTAAAGCCAGAGTGTCCGCCAATCAAACAGAAGTTGTGAAGAACTCATCCAAATATGGCAGTGAAGATCAAAGAAGAAGTTCTAAAGCAGATTAATGTCGGTTTTCTTGTGACATCAGTGTACCCTCGGTGGATTTCGAATATTGTCCCAGTACCTAAGAAAGACCGAAAAGTTCGCATGTGAGTAGATTACAGAGATCTAAATAAAGCTAGTTCAGAAGATGAATTATGTTGCCACACATTGATATGTTAGTGGATAGCACAGCAAAATTCAAAGTTTTCTCGTTCATGGAAGGATTTTCTGAGTATAATCAAATAAGAATGGCTCATGAGGATATGGAAAAAACAACGTTTATCACACCCTGGGGAACATTCTGTTACAAAGTGATGCCCTTCGGGTTGAAGAACATTGGTGCAACGTACAAGAGGGCTATCATAACCCTATTCCATGATCTGATGCACAAGGAAATTGAGGTATATGTTGATGATATGATTGCTAAATCCCAGGCTGAATAAGGGCATGTAAAAGATTTGTTGAAGTTGTTTCAGCGTTTGAGGAAGTATAGTCTCCCCTTGAATCCAAATAAATGTACCTTCGGTGTTCGGTCAAGGAAATTGTTGGGTTTCATTGTTATCTAGAGAGGGATTAAAGTTGACATTGATGAAGTCAAAGCAATTAAATAGATGCCATCACCGAGAACTAAAAAGCAAGTCAGAGGGTTCCTCGGGCGTTTGAATTATATTTCCAGATTCATTTCCTACATGACTGCAACGTGTGAATCGATCCTTCAGTTGTTAAAGAAAGATCAAGGTTGTGTGTGGACAGATGACTGCCAAAGGGAATTTGAAGGTTAAAGAATATCTGCTTGAACCTCATATCTTGCTCCCTCATGTATAAGTAAGACCATTGATTATGTATCTGACAGTGTTAGATAATTCCATGGGTTGTATTCTGGGACAACAAGATGAAACTGGGAAGAAAGAGTATGCCATTTATTATCTCAGTAAAAAGTTTACTGATTGTGAATCGTGGTATTCCATGATGGAAAAGACATGTTATGCTCTGGCCTGGGTGGCAAAATGTTTGCGGCAGTATATGTTGAATCACACTACTTGGTTGATCTCCAAAATGGATCCAATCAAGTACATTTTTGAAAAGACTGCTCTTACTGGGAGAATTTCCCGCTGGAAGATGCTGTCATCTGAATATGATGTCGAATACCGTACTCAAAAAGCTATTAAAAGCAGCGTGTTAGCAGATTATCTTGATCACCAGCCAATTGATGATTATTAGTTTGTGAAGTATGACTTCCCCGATGAGGATGTGATGTTTATGAAAGTGAAAGATTGTGATGAACCATTTCCTGAGGAAGGTCCTGATCCTGAATCTCGCTTGAGTATGATATTTGATGGAGCTGTGAATAATTATGGTAAATAAATTGGTGTTGTGATTTTCACTCCACATGGATCACACATTCCTTTTACTGCAAGGTTGACATTTGAATATACTAATAATATGGCAGGATATGAGGCTTACATCATGGGTCTCGAGGAAGCTATTGATCTCAGAATTAAAATTCTAGATATGTATGGAGATTCAGCTTTGGTAATAAATAAGATTAAAGGAGAGTGGGATACTCGTCACCCTGGCTTGATCCCTTACAAAGATTATGCTAGAAGATTGTTACCCTTCTTTAATAAAGTTGAATTCCATCACATCCCTAGAGATGAAAATCAAATGGTGGATGCTCTGAAAACTTTGTATTCTATGTATCAAGTAAATACTTGGAATGATATACCTCGAATTATAGTTCGGCGATTGGATAGGCCCGCTCATGTGTTTATAACAAAGGAGGTAGCAGATGAGAAACCTTGATATTATGATATCAAGAATTTTCTTCACACTCAGGAATACCCGATTGGTGCATCGAATAAAGATAAAAAGAAATTGAGAAGATTGGCAGGAAGATTCTTCCTCAGTGAAAACGTTTTGTACAAGAGAAATTATGACATGGTCCTGCTCAGATGCATGGATAGACACGAAGCAGACATGTTGATACATGAGGTTCATAAAGGTTCATTTGGCACTCATGTCAATGGACATTTGATGGCTAAAAAGATGCTAAGGGTAGGTTACTATTGGCTGACAATGGAATTTGACTGTTACAAATTTGCAAAGAAATGTCATAAATGCCAGATTTATGCAGACAAGATTCATGTGCCTCCGACACTTCTCAATGTGATCTCTTCCCCATGGATTTTCTCTATGTGGGGTATTGACATGATTGGAATGATAGAACCCAAAGCTTCGAATGGACACCATTTTATTTTGGTAGCAATTGATTACTTCAACAAATGGGTGGAAGAAGCTTCATATGCTAATGTTACTAAGCAGGTGGTTGTGCGCTTCAATAAGAATAATCGTATACGTTGGTATGGTGTGTCGAGCAGAATTATCACTGAAAATGGCTCGAATCTGAACAAAAAGATGATGACAGAACTTTGTGAGGAATTCAAGATTGTCCATCACAACTCATCTCTGTACAGGCCGAAGAAGAATGTGGCTATTGAAGTTGCTAAAAAGAATATCAAGATGATCATCCAGAAGATGGTTGTTACTTACAAAGATTAGCAGGAAATGCTCTGTTTCGCTTTACATGGATATGGGACATCTGTACGCACTTCAACAGGGGCCACCCCGTTCTCCCTTGTGTATGGAATGGAAGCGGTAATCCCAATCAAGGTTGAGATTCCCTCTTTGCGTGTGATAATGGAAACCAGGTTGTTAGAGGCTGAATGGGTCCAGAACAGGTTTGACCAATTGAATTTGATCGAAGAAAAGAGAATGACAGCTTTGTGTCATGGGAAGTTATATTAGAAGAGAATGAAGAAAGCTTTTGATAAAAAAGTCAAACCTCGTGAATTCAGATAAGGAGACCTCGTGCTCAGGAAGATCTTGTCTTTTAACGCTGATTCTATGGGCAAGTGGACTCCCAATTTTGAAGGCTCATATGTTGTCAAGAAAGCCTTTCTGGAGGCGCATTAACTCTTAAAACTATTGATGGCAAGGAGTTCCCATGTACCATGAATGTTGATGCATTCAAGAAATAATTCGACTAAAGAAATAAAAGAACGGCTCGCTAAGTTGAAAACTTGAAAGGGTGGCTTAGGAAAAAAGGAGCGTCTCAGTAGGCTGAAAACCTGAAAGGGTGGTCTAGGCAAAAATTAGAGACATAAATAGAATAAAATTTCCTGCTAAGTTGAAAACCCGCAAGGGCAGCTTAGGAAAAAGTTAGGGACTTTCTTGGCAAGTAACTACATCAGACAAGACTTGATCATTGAAACAAAAATCTTCTTGGCTCCTCACCATACTTCAACGGAAGCTGCTGCTCAGGATTTCAAAAGTTGTTAGAGGGGTTAGTGGTCATTTTATCTCAATGTATCTTTTCCATTATATATTACCATTTTATGAACTTTGTAATCATCCATGGAGTCTCGCCATTCGCAGACTACCATTCTATCAATAAAATTTGAGATTTTACCCAATTCTTTGTATTTCTTATTTTATTTAGCTTGCAAAGAATCCATTTATTATTGATAATAATTTTCAAAGAGAAAAGGTTAAATAACAAAATTGTTTTTCAAAAAGAATTTACAATTTACTTTTACTTTAGATTTTGTGATTCAAGAGGAAAACAAAAGTGGTGATCCCAGGAATGGACGAACTCCATTAGTTTTGAGATGTTTTATTTCCCCCCGGGAAGGTTTTCTCAGGACATTTTCGATGTATTGGGTTTGTGACTCCAGTGTCCCCAGTCAATTCTTGGTTCATTTTTCTTCTTTTTGATTTTAAATGATATGAAGACTAAATCCAAGATTCTCCAGTGAAAGCTTCGCTCATTTGATAGAAGTCCTTTCTCCCCAGAGAAGTTGGTGCAATAATTACTCTCGAAGAATACGTATCTCTGGTTTCCCCAGTGAAGAACGTATATTGGTTTCCTCTTTATGATGTGGTGTTGACCTCCCCAATGAAGTCATCACGAAGTCCCCAGTAGATGTCTCGATGACGAAGCATTATCTCCCTTAGTAAAGTTTGTATGTTTTTTCTCCTTTAAAGTTGGCCTGAATACCCTAGTGAATATTTTGACGATTTGGTTTCCATCTGCCTTATTCGAAATCATTTTTGCAATCCTCTAGAGAAGGATGTTATATCCTTGTATTTGTACTGTTTTGTCGCTATATTATGTTTCTCCTCAGTAAAGTTAAGCCATGCAGTAGGACTTTGTTTCCTAAGTTGGTGCTTATTTTCTTTTGGGATGATCATCTTGGACGTGTTTTGGCCGAGTGTTTTGTGCGCCCGAGTTGGTTTTGTTTGTTTATTCCCAATATCATATGTCTGTTTTGTCAGCATATACATAATAACACTCATACATTCATACATACTTACATCGTACATAGTTAAATTTAGCAAATCATCGCTCATTCACATTCGTTAATATTTTGTTGACATATTACCCTATTTTGCAGAGTTGTGTTATCCTCTCTCTAATATAGTGTCAGCCATAAGCATAAAGTGTATATTCTTTCAATTTCCCCACTGAGTTATCACTCGTGGAAGATTTTTGCTTTAGCCTTCCTACACAGCTCTTTGTCTGGATGATTTGGGTTTTCCTCTTGAGTTTATTTCTCAAAGAATGTATTTGGTAGACTATTTTACTCCAGTAGATTTCTGGTTTGAATATTTGTTTCCCAGCAATATTATTACTTTGAAATTCTACAAGCTTCGAGTTTTGGTTTGAGAATGTGCATTTATTTTGCACGAAAAGATTGTACCTCCTCAGCAGAAATATAATGCCATTTCCCCAGGAAGTCATATCTCTTCCCCCAGGAAGCCATATTGTTTTCCCCAGGGAGTCATTTTACAATCCTTCATATGACAGCAAGTAGCAGGTTTCTTTATTTGAGCAACTTATACTTCCCCGTAAATGTCGATGTTACATTTTTTTGCTATCTTCTCTATGAGTGGATAGTTTGCAGTTCATAGTCAAATCACTCCAGTGGATGGCCAGTCGTTCAATATAGAAGAGACAGTTCGTTAAGAAATATTTGTAAGTGGTAGTCTCTTTATTTGAGACAACTTATACATTACCCTTTCCAGGCAGAATGCCTTGGTTAAAGAAGAAGTTGAGACCCGTTCTAGGTGAAACGCCAAAATTTTGGAGAAACTTGTTTTTCTTTTTGCTACACTCAGTGAATGTTGGTAGTTCATCTTTAGTGAACGACAATACTTTGATATATTCTCTCTCTACCTTCAGTGAAAGTTGGTAGGTCACCTTCAGTGAAAGTTGGTGATTATTATCTTTTTGCTACCCTTGGTGAATGTTGGTAGTTCATCGTTAGTGAACGGCGGTGCTATGATATTTCTTTTTCCTCTACCTTCAGTGAAAGTAGGTAGGTCACCTTCAGTGAAAGTTGGTGATTGTTATCTTTTTTCTACCCTCAGTGAACGTTGGTAGTTCATCGCCAGTGAACGGCGGTGCTATGATATTTCTTTTCTCTCTACCTTCAGTGAAAGTTGGTAGGTCACCATCAGTGAAAGTTGATGATTGTTATCTTTTTGCTACCCTCAGTGAATTTTGGTACTTCATCATCAGTGAATGGAGGTGCTATGATATTTCATTTCTCTCTACCTTCAGTGAAAGTTGGTATGTCACCATCAGATAAAGTTGGTATTTGTTATCTTTTTGCTACCCTCAGTGAACTATGGTAGTTCATCGTCAGTGAATGGTGGTGCTATGATATTTCTTTTCTCTATACCTTCAATGAAATTTGGTAGGTCACCTTGAGTGAAAGGTTGTGATTGTTATCTTTTTTCTACCCTCAGTGAACGTTGGTAGTTCATCGTCGGTGAACGGTGATGCTATGATATATTTTCTCTATACCTTCAGTGAATGTTGGTAGGTCACCTTTAGTGAAAGTTGGTGATTGTTATCTTTTTGCTACCCTCAGTGAATGTTGGTAGTTCATGGTCAGCGAACGGCGGTGCTATGATATTTCTTTTCCTTCTACCTTCAGTGAACGTTGGTAGCTCACCGTCAGTAAACATCGGTGTTGATATTTCTTTCCTCTTTCTACCTTCAGTGAACATTGGTAGTTTTAACTTCAGTAGAAGTTGGTGTATCCGTTGATCTTTTACAATCCTCTGTGAGTCAGGTCTTTTGATCCACCAGTGATTTATTTTCCTGGTCGGGTTTTTCTTTTGTTTCTTTATTTCCTTTGTTACATCCCCAATGGTGTTTTGTGTCTCTTTGATTCTGTTCATATGCATTCATAAGCATTGCATGGCATCTTAGGGCCAAAAATAGGGTTTATTTTATATTTAAGTATCTTTGATCGCGTCGACACAAAGATTTTTAACCTTTGTATGTCTTGATAGAAGAAACTTAAATAAGGGCAACTGTTGTACCCCAGATTTTGCCCCTAAGATCCCTTCATCATACCATGTTGATTCAATCACAACAAGATCACATTAGGACTTTTGGTTATTCTCCCTATCTTTAGCTTTTCTCTTTGAGGAATCCCTAAGCACCTTGACTTGTTTTCTTTTGTGATCATGAATGGCATAGGTCCGAGCTTCTGATTTTACAGTTTGAGAGACCTGCAATTCACGTTGGCTGGAGGTTAAAGAGACCTGCATAACATGCACAGCTCGCCAGGTCCACTTGATCTGTTTACTAATGCGTTTTGACATTGATCAGATGACCCATATTTTTTTGGTTTGATATTTTATTTTCTGATTTTTATTTTAATTGTTTTAAATTTTAATAAATCATAGAAAATTCAGTTTTAGTCCAAAAAATCTGAAAATATTGTGAAAAATATTTTTGATTTTTCTCTTTCTGATTTTTAGTTTTTCACAATTTTATTTTGTGTTTTGATATTTTTATAAATTTTCACTTTATTTGAATTGTTTTAAATTTTTAAAAATACTTTTATGTATTTTTAAATTCTGAAAAAAATATAGAATGATCCTATGATATTGTGACAAATATTAGTGACCTCATTTATTTTTTATTTCTGACTTTGTTATTTATTATCATTTTTGGTTTATTTTACTCATTTCTTTTAATTTTAAAAATAATTTCTGACTTTAAAATTTTTTTATAAAAATATCTAACTCCTTTTCTGATTTTTCTATGGTCTTAATTAATATTTCTTGATTAATTTGAACATAGTTGATATTTTTCTCTTTTATTTCTATTTTAAAACATTTTTAAACCTTTTTTAATGTTTATATTAAATGTAATATTATTTTATGATTATTTGCTGGCTGATCTTGGGTTGAATTTTTTATCATAAACTTTGTTAACATCATTGGATCCATCGTGTTGAGTTTAACTCCATAAAAATGGATGAATGATTTTAATAATAGTTTGATTAAAATTTAATTCAAATGTGGTTTATATATTCTTCCCCACCCCTCTTCATCTTATCCCTTTCTTATTGCACTAAGTGTTATTGGAGCATGATCTCTATATCATGTCTCAAAATAAATGGTGCATAGATTTCTATTGACCGGCCTCAAAATAGGTGCGACTTCTATATAAGTCCACTAATGATTGTTTAACATAGCGCTAAATTTTGTCCCAATTCGAATAAATGATCATTCGTGGCCCAAACCTATGTTTGCAAGCCCAAGTATGTTAATTTGATCCCTTTGATTCAATAACTTTGAGATTCATTGTGTGGAGGCTTTGGTTCTACCAATCCTCTAATGGATCTACAACACTTTTGGTTAATGCGGATCACTTAAATATCGTTGAGCATTAAATGGTACTTGTGAGGATTCCAAATGGATGATATACTTGAAAAAAGAAAATGAAACTTGTTTTGTAGAGGCTTTGGTTCTACCAATCCTCTAATGAGTTACAAATGCAATTTTCAAGATGGTCATCCAACTAACCACTAATTATTAATTTGTTTCACTTTATGCTTTTATTTTTTATACTTTATATACCATTTAGTTTAAGCATTAAATTTCATGTTATTTGTATTTTTCTCACTTGAGCATTTATATCCTTATTATCTTTACTTTGCTCATTTGAGCCTTTATTTTATTTTTCAAGACACCTAATAATCAACATGAACCCTAAAAATGCTTTAAAGATACTTGGACTATTTGGTTACTATCCTTGGCATTATGAAGTATTGGACTTCTTGAACTTAGGATTAGAAACCTTGGCCTATGATGGAGACCTTGTGATCTTAATGGATATTTTGTCTGGAGCTCTTGAGGTTTACCTCAAGACATTGGGTTGTTTGTTTGTTTTGTTTGAAGGTTATTGTGATTACAAACTTTGTTTGTAATCTGGAATTCACCCGTATACAGCCGTTACTCTGCCCAATTTTTGTGAAGACTTAATACACTTGAAGTTTAGTTCTCTCAAGAGGTCTAGTATCTTTGCTTGCTTGGTTCCAATCCAAGGAATGGGAATTCTATCTTGATTCATAATGTCAAGTATTGGCTTCTTGTTGGTTAGATGGTTCTTATCCTTAGCTTTTTACCTTATGCTTTAGGATATTCTCTTGTTCTCTTCCCATCTTCTTGAATTTCAAAAATCTTCTTCCTCCTCTTAAAAACTATTTTGTTTTTAAACTTGAACCACTTTCATAATAAACTTGGTCTTAGGTCCATGCATTTTACAAACCTTTTCATAAACAAACTCCAATCAACTTAATAATACTTTGACATTTTTTTTGAGAAGACTAAAAGTCAATCAATCTCATTTCAAACTATTTTGCCACTTTGGCTTTTTATTTTAAAATCTTTCTCAAAAGATTAGACTCTTGTCAATCCTTGTAGTGATGCAAACAACTATACTTCTACAATATGCAGTAAAGTGAGATATTTTCCACTTGGGTGTTGAGTGAGACATTGTTGATTTTAAAATCCAAGCCACATCCTCCACTTTGAGATGATGCAAATTCTCCTTTCTCATGATTGTGGGTAGTAAGTATGTTTTCCACACGGACAATGATGATGATGTCTTATCTCATGAAATTAACCAACATGTTTGTGTTTTAAAATTTTTAAAAGGTGAACTACGTGTACCCTGATCTCCTATTGCACGAAAGGTGGTACGTAGGCACTAAAGATTCGCAATCGCGGCGGGTACAAAAATCATAAAAAATTCTGCTTTTCTCACCTCCACCATCTATTTTTTATACAACATTTTATAGCCAAAATGTACAGATTTTTACAAACAGGTTCCTGCGGAGTACCGTAGATGTTTAGGGTTCTAATACCTTCCCTTTATATAACCAACCCCCTTACCTTGAATCTTTCTCCCTCTTTTTTGGGTTACTCGCTCTTTTCCCATTCCTTTGGAAATAATAAAGCCCGGTGGCGATTTTTTATTTTGATCTGTGTAAGTCTAGTCAATCCAAGGGCTTAGTGTTAACATTTCTACGGCTACAATGATTATGCTTTGAAATCACAAGTATATCAAACACAAATAAGTCACACAGAGACCTTAGGTTTAGAGGCTTGCATGAGTTTTCAAGGTAAGTACCATCTTGAAGTTTCAGTTGGCTCAACCTGTCCTATTAATAGTAACCAGGTTCTAAGAAGTCTCATATCACTAACCTTTCCTTTAGGCATTGTTCTTGCTCAAGCACCAAAGTATTGCAGCCAGAATATCCCAAATGTATAGTCTCAATGAGTGTAGTATCGAGTATCAACCAATCTTCGGTCGGAACCAAATCTGGCCATCTCACTACTTTCTAATGGCTTAGGATGAGTCAATTAAAGGTTCTAAAGGTCAGTTAGCGGTTAATGACACTAAGGAAGCCTAATGTTATCCTTGATTGACTCAAGAAATATTAGTACAAACCAAAGTATCACACTAACGTAGCTATCATTTTTTCCATATCGATCTACACCGTACAACTTCCATGATTTATTGCTACTTACCTAATAAGGTGCCCCAGATCCGGGTGTAGGATCTTAGTAACAACACAAATAGGCCCTCAAAAGTAAAGCAGTAAAACACACAATGAAAGCAATTTTAAAATGAACTAAGCTCTAAGGTAACCCCGCTTTTATTTATCCCTAGCAGCGTCGCCAGTCCTGTGATACTGTGGCAGAATCGACTGTTTATATATTGGTTTTTGCATTTTGTATTTGAAAATATTGCAGTAAGCAAGAGTCACCGCCGACTTTTCTTTTATCCAAATTAAGGAAAGGTTGAAAAGAACAGAAAAAGACCTTTTTGAGATTATTCTAAGTTAAGGGGTAGATTATGGAAAGGGAAGGTGTTAGCACCCTTTCCATCCGTAGTTATCTACGGGCTCTTAGAGGTTTACTCATTTTGAAAGTACTTTGTGCTTTGTGTATTTGAAAATGTTTTGAAAATGCCTTAGTATGGAAAATATTGTAATGTTTCTCGGGAATGTGGTGAAAGTATACAAAGTGTCTTGAAAATGTTCTTGAAAAGTAGTATTTGTGTAAGTGCAAAATGTTTTGAGCAAACTTCTAACAGTTATCTACTTTGTTCTCGAAAAGGTTCGTTCTTTTCCTCCTACCCTTCAGACCGTGCTATCCTACTATTAGTGAGTAGGTAGTTTTATCGTTGGATGTATAAGGGACATTCGAAAGGTACGTTACAGACATGAAGGCAACTTATGGAGACGCTTTAGCAATTATGTTTAGGGACTAGATCATTTACCGAGAAGGCAATTGTTGGGTCTTCGAGGGACTATGATCTTTTTGATTTACGGGTATTTGCTAAAGCGTTCCTGCCTTATAACTGTTTTTATTTCTGAAAGCAACCAAAGTGAGGTACCCTAGAGATGCAAATGTGCAAGAGATTCAATTCAGTTATTTTTTATCTTTTTGTTAAGTTTGCTAGCATTTGATTATTAGTGATGTCATACACACCTAGTTACTACCAGTTAATATATATTGCACAATATAAAAATGCAAGAATTTTAAATCTACGCTATTACAATACTTTGGGGAGGGGATTTACATTGTACAAGAATGAAGGGGATAAAGCAGTAAATGTCCTAATTTTAATCTATTACATCTTGTGGGCAGGTACATTTATAATAAAAATACGAAAATAAATAAACGCGCATGAAATTGAAAATAACGTCTAAAAAAAATCCTAAGTAGAAATCTTTTGTTTTGTTTTTTTTATGTATAAATGAAAACCAAGTCTAAGTCTATTTAATTTTTAATTTAAGGAAAGGGTTAAAATACTTAATTAATTTATTTACAAATTAATTTGATTAAATAAGAATTATCCTAATTTTTTTGTGATTTCTTATTTAAGAATAATTTAAATAAAAAAAAGATCAATGAAGAAATAACAAAAAAAGAACAAAAAATAAAATATGAATGAGTGACGGGATCCTTCGATCTAGGGAGACTCAATGCTTCAATTCATAGGAAAAAGTTGCCTCTGATTCAGAGAAAGATGGCTTTCGATCCAGAGGAAAAAAGGGTAGCCTTCGATCAAGAAGGGATGTTTGTCCTTCGATCTAGGGGTGGATGTTGTGAGGGGACTGAATCTACAAAGGTATGTTAGCCAAATCGAAAAGTACGATTTGGGTGCCAAGCCCAGGTCCTTCGATTCTATACACACTGGCTTTATTTATGATGGATATGCAACAAGCGTTAGAAGCAAAACAAAGGTAGACCTGGTGTGATACGGTGGGAGAACTGACTATGGTTTTGCGTTCGTATTCGCACTTGTGCGGTTGAGCAAGAGTCGCCACCGACTTTTTATTTTATCCTAAAGGAAAGGTTAAAAAAGCACAGCAAAAACCTTTTGAGATATTTCGTGGGTTCGGGGGGTAGATTATGAAAAGGGAAGGTATTAACACCCTTTTCATCCATGGTTATCCATGGGCTCTTAGTTACTTGGTTTTTTTAGATCACTTGCCTTGATTTTTGATTGCTTGAAAATGGTGTGTGTGTGTGTGTGTTTTTGAAAATGTTTTTGAAGAGATGCCTTGTCTCAGGCGACCAATGTATTTGACTCGTGTTTGAGTGTTTTACAAAAGTGTGGATCTTTTCAGAAAGATGTTTCAAAATGTTTTTGGAGGTTTGTTTGAAAGTGTGTATGGAGTGTGGTTTTTGAAAAGAAGGCAAGCGTTTTTGCAAGTTGATCTCAAGTAACTAAGAGTTTTGTCTACCCTATTGTACTCAAAGGTTTTCTCTATGTTTTAACCCTTTTCAACAATTTTGTTCCACCATTGACTTTGGTGGACAATCTTGCGTTTAGGATGTTTAACGGGACGGGCGCGGGTCATCGTATGGACCATGAATGCAATGGTGCCAAGTGTCTTTGGCAATTTGCTTTGAAGGGACTATGATCATTCCGTTTAGGCAACATTCGAAAGCGTCATCGAGGGACTTATGATCATTTTGAGTTGGTTTTGCCAAAGATACTCGACGTGCAAGCATGACCCATTTTGGAAGGCAACATGTGGGATTACCCTAGAGGGTGCAAGTGTGATTGTGTATTGATTTCATGTATTTGTCTTGTATTAGGTTATCTAGCGTTTGGTTTTATGTACATGCAAACCCTAGGTCTAATCATGGTATAATTGAAAGCGGTAAATTGCGAAAATGTAAAATCTACGCTATTACAAAATGAGTATTCGGGAGTGGCGGTACATGTGTATGAATGGGGATGAGACTTATAGTATCCAATAAGTTACAACCAAATCGAATTTGCGATCAAATGTAAATGACGAATATCAATGTATAAGATAACAAGTGTGTATAGGAGCAATGTGAATGTATTTGTATTGTGTAAGTGTGAGATGTATTGTGTAAGTATGTGATTATTTACAGGTGCGACAATGTGAAATTAATGTGTATTAAGGTATTGTTTTAACCTAAAGAAAAAATTAAATGTTCATTTAATTAATTAGTCTTGTAATCTTGTATTTTGATATGTATGAAAAGAAAGTTTTAATGAAAAGAAAATGTTTTCAATTATATTATGTATCAAAATGTATTTGTTTATTATATACAAAAAGTATTTTTAAATAAAAAATTAAGGATTAAATTATGTATAAAAATGATGTTTTAAGAAAAGAAAATATTTCTAAGTTTTAATTATGTATACAAAAAAGTATTTTTTTCATTTGTTATGTACAAAAAAGAATATTTAAAAGAAAAAGGTATTTTCAATTTTAATTATATTGTATGATATGTACAAAATTACATTTTAATTAAATGTTTTAAAATTTATGTACAAAGAATGGTATTTTCTTAAAAGAAAGGAAAAGGTTTTACATTTTTATTGTATTGTATAAAAAATGTATTTCAATTATTAAAAAATATTTTGATGTTAATAAATAATAAAAGAAAAGGAGTTTTGTTAATTTAAATGTAAAGAAGGGAAAATGATGTTTTTTTAAAAAGGTTGGAAACAAGAAAAATCAGGAATGGGCTTTTAGGTACTTCAGAGGTGGGGGAGTGAGTTGGAATGCAGTGGGCCTTGCGTTAGGAACGGGTCAGGCCCGTTTGGGACAAACATCTTTTAGGGTTTGTGAGAATTGTTTGCAATTGGGAATATGCTTAGGGTTTGGAGACAGCGCGCCGTTCATGGAGGTTTTCGTCTTCTCCGTTCGTCCTCATGCATGTCTCGGTACTTCCCTTCGTTCGAGGCCACCGGCGCCACCTATCTCCCTCCTCCTTACACTCGCTCCAACGACAATATAAAAAAGGTACGAATTCGTTCAAACGCATTAGGGATCTTGTATTTTTTGCATGCTTAGTTCTTTGTTTATTGATTCGGATTATGTGCTTCTTTGGTTCGAGGTACGCGAAGAGGGAAATAATTTATACCTTTCTGAGGAGACAGAGGAGGGACGGAGGTGGAGGCGCCCAGGCGGCCAAGGGCGGAGCGAGATGATGACGGACTAGTAGACTTCCGGGTACTCTTTATCTTGTTTCCTTTAAAGCTTGTTGCTTTGAGATGCCTTTTGTTTATGTGCCTCTGTACGCTTTTGAACGATTTGCCTCTGATTTTCTCTCTTCTTCGCCTCTGGTGCTCGTTGCCTTGAACGTATTTGTTGTATGCTTGCTTAGGTTGCTTATTTTGATTTCCCAATGATGTTATCTTCCTGAGGGCTTGTGGGATTTGATTTTGAATGCTTCTTTTCCTCTTCTCTTTCAGTAGCCTTGAGTTGCTTTATGAATATGCTTGCTTAATGACTTTCTCCTTCTCTTTCTGGCCTGTGTTGCCTGGGTTGCTCATTGCTTTTGGAATGTTGGCTTAGGATGGTTCTTGGAATACCCTATGATGATGTAAATCTGAGGGTTTGTGGGTTTTGACAGGGTTAAGGGTATATGCTGGTATAGCTTTGAGTTGTTTAAGGTTTGAACTGGACAGGTTGGGTTCTTGAGGCTCAGCAGGTTTGAGGGTTATGTATTTGGCTGGAGGTTTTTAGTTATTGACAGGCATTGCTGGTTTTTGCCTTAACAGGTTAAAGGGCTTTAGCAGGTTTATGCTGATGCAGGTTATGTGTTTCTGGTTAAGCTTGTTGATTGATTTTTGTATGTTTTTCTACAAGGTTTTTGGCTTTCTTGGACTTTGGTTCTTTTACAGTATGAGGTTTGAGGCTTAATGCCTGTTGGTTTGAGCTAATGCAAGTTTTTATGTTTTATAGTAGGTAATGGTTTGGCTTCAGCAGGTTATGTGTGTAACTTGCATATGCAGGTTTTGCTTGAGGTTTTGTGCAGGTGGATGCTTAGCAGTTTGTATCTCAGTTTGTATTATTTTTCTTCCCTCTCTCTTACTGTGTTTTTCTCTTTTGTATCTCTTTTCTATCTATGCCTGCCTAAAGCCTAAAAACCTGCTTACTTTTATCTCTCCATTCTCTCTCAGTACATCAAAAGAAAATGTTAAAATATGTTTGTTGCTGTACCTAGTTCTGAAAGTGGCCATTGGGAAATGACGAAAAGTGAATAGCTTGCTTGCATAATAGATTTCCTCTGCATTCTTTATCTTCTCTTTGACAGCTTTTGTACTTTGTGAACTTTCCATATCTTTGCCAAATCCTCTTCATGACAGCTTTGAGTGGACTTTTTGGCATTTTGACAGTAAACTGTACTTTTTGGATTTTGATAGAAAGTTGTAATCTGGATTTTTCAGTTTGGTTTGAACTTGGAGTTTGAGATTGAGTTTGTGCAGTTTGACATTTTGAACTTATGTATTTTGACACTTTGCATTTTTTTCTCAACTTTGCATAAAATTCTTCCCTCTTTGTGAACCGGGAGAAATCCCGTGATTTGCAGAGAGGTTTAACTGATCCCAATCAGTGGCCCTTAATGATGAATTTCTTCTGTCGTTTATTATTTTATCTGCTTTTTGACTTTTCTCTTTTTCTTTTGCAGACGAATAAAAATGGATGGAGGGGTACTAAATGAAGACTGAAGAATTAGAAGAAATAGGACAGTTTTCTTTTTTTTATTTAAAGTTAAATTGATGTAAAACCATTGTTTGTAATTAAATTATAAACAATAATTGTACAGTCAATTTAAGAATAAATAAAAGTTTCCATTATCCGATTAATTCTGTTTTTCTCTTTATTGTTTATTTATTATTTAAAACTCTTTGTATTAAAATAATTGAAAAATAAATTTCAATCACTTAATTTAGAATAATAAATAATTTAAATAAAACAATGCCTTAGTAATTGATCAGTTAATCCTGGCCTTTCCAATGTCCAAAGCAAAGTAACAGTTAACCGAAACAAACCAAACAGGCGCATTCCCTCTTCACTGATTTTCAACAAACACTGTAAATCCAAACTGCGTATTTCTTTTGACTGGCTCAAACAAAACAACGTGAATTCAAACCAACTGCCTCTTTTACTGATTAAATCAAAACAATGCGAATTCAACCAGAATCTTGGAATAACTTGCAAAGTGCTATGGAATTTTAATCTTTCTGAGAATATGCCCATAAAACCTTAATTCCTGATTAAATGCCAAAGAACATTCACCTGATCACAATTGAGCCAGAATCAACCAAAACCCTAAGCCAACTTGGGTGAAACAATCCAGAGCCCTGAAAGATCAATAAACCCTAATTGCGTCTGACTGACGAGAAAAGTCCGTTTGACCGATTCTTGAGCCAATCTGAAAAATCAGGAAATGCCTAAAGCTGAGATTTATTGTGGAAAAATGCGAGGGAAAATTTTGGGGTACAACAGTTGCCCCTGTTCAATCTTCTTGAACCTGAAGAGTTAGATTGGCAAGTTTGCCTTTCGCGACTTGAAGGTAAAAGAAGATTGGACACTAAAGTGCCCAGAAAATTTGCACTCGTCGATGTGATGGTAGAGGTGAATGGGCTTACAGATGCCATTTGGTGATGGGCTTAAAGATGCCATCTGGTGTGATAGAATCTTGTCGGGGAATGGGCTTAGAGATGCCATCTGATAATGGGCTTAAAGATGCCATTTGGTGATGGGCTTAAATATGCCATCTGGTGACTGCTGGTAGGAGGACGGGCTTATAGATGCCATCTGGTTATGTTGAACTGTATGTTAATGGTGAGTGGACAAGTATCAGAAAGCCACCCATGTTTTGGAACATCTCTGAATCGGGGGTCTGAGCAAGCAATAGATTGACATCCACGTTTCGGAGAATCCGTAAACTATTTTCAGGAGTTGAGATTGAATAAGCAATAGAGCGGCATCTGTTGTTGGGACGCGTCCGTAAACTATTTTCAAAAGTTGAGAAGAGTCTGAACAAGTTGGTAGATTAACATCCGTTGTTGGGAAGAATCTGTAAACTGTTTTCAGAAGTTGAGATTGAATAAGCAATAGAGCAGCATCCGTTGTTGGGACGCGTCCGTAAACTGTTTTCAAAAATTGCGAAGAGTCTGAACAAGTTGGTAGATTAACATCCGTTGTTGGGAAGAATCCGTAAACTGTTTTCAGAAGTTGAGAAGAGTCTAAACAAGTTGGTAGATTAACATCCGTTGTTGGGAAGAATCCGTAAACTGTTTTCAGAAGTCTTGAGAAGAATCTGAACAAGTGATAGGTTAACATCCTTTACTTGGAGAACCCGTGAACTGTTTTCAGAAGTCTTGAAGTTGAATAAGCAATAGAGCAGCATCCGTTGTTGGGAAGCGTCTATAAACTGTTTTCAAAAATTGCACCTGAACAAGTTGGTAGATTGACATCCGTTGTTGGGAAGAATCTGTAAACTGTTTTCAGACGTCTAGAGAAGAATCTGAACAAGTGATAGGTTAACATCCGTTACTTGGAGAACCCGTGAACTGTTTTCAGAATTCTTGAAGTTGAATAAGCAATAGAGCAGCATTCGTTGTTGGGACGCGTCCGTAAACTATTTTCAAAGGTTGCATCTGAACAAGTTGATAGATTAACATCCGTTGTTGGGAAGAATCCATAAACTATTTTCAGACGTCTTGAAGAGGAACCGGTGTAGGGTTTCCTGATGATGAGCTTGTGTAAAGCTGCATTTGGATGAATCTGGAATAAGTATCAGAAGGTCACCGTGTCCGGGTCACATCTGAGTATACTTGGAAGATGATCTTTGTCTGCCGACTGATCTTACCTGAAAAGGTAAAGGGTTAGTTGTATGCAATGTTATGATGCATGATGCAATGTATGTGACATCAATGTTTATGACATGAATGTGATGAATGCGCGTGTAAGCTGATGAGTTATCTTGCTGAGGATAGATAAATCCTGGACGGCTGAAAGATAAAAGAATCTTGATTGCTGCCGGGGAAAATAAATCCTTGGCTGCTGCTGTGGAGGGCAAGGGTCTTCAATTGTTGAAAATGAGAGGTCTTGGGACCACTGTTGGGAGAATCATAAGCTTGGGTTGTATGCCAAACTACTGGGGTCTTCCTGTTTTGAGGAGATCTGTGTAGGATTTCCTGACGATGAGTCCGTGTAAAACTGCATCGGGTTTTTGAACACTTTTGACATTCGAATGCCCCAAGTGGTGATGTAGATAATTTCCTGGCTTGTTACAGGTGTTGGTCTACAATCGGTCGTCCACAGATGTTTTCCTGGCTTGTTGCAGGTGTTGATCTGGAATTCTTCAGACGTGCCCTGGCTGGATACAAGAATCGAGTCTGGAAAACAGTCGTCAACAGATATGCCCTGGTTGGATACAGGAATCGAATCTGGAAATGTTGTAGTTGATAGATGTGCCCTGGCTGGATACAGGAATCGAATCTGGAAATGTTGTAGTTGATAGATGTGCCCTGGCTGGATACAGGAATTGAGTCTTCAAACTCTTCAGACGTGCCCTGGCTAGATACAGGAATCGAGTCTGGAAATATGGTCAACAGATATGCCCTGGCTGGATACAGGAATCGAATCTGGAAATAGTCGTCAACAGATATGCCCTGGCTGGATACAGGAATCGAATCTTCGAACTCTTCAGACGTGCCCTGGCTAGATACAGGAATTGAGTCTGAAATTGTAATAGTTGATTTGTTGAACACTTTTGACATTCGAATGCCCCAAGTGGTGGAGAAGGAGTCTTGAATCAGATTACTTTGCATATTGAGAGATTTCTTGAAATCTTTGACTGGACTGCCCCAGGTTAACTGAACTTTGAAAGACCTGTTGGACCTTGACTGGACTGCCCCAGGTTAATTGAATTGTGACATGTCATGCCCCTTGCTGATAGGAGATTTGATGGAAGTGTTATCCTCTTGAAGTGATTTTTACTTACTGAGAGAGCTTTCGTTCCTCCGAACATCCGTGGTATGAAATTCTTCGCTGTCAAACAAAAAGCCAAATGCAGACAGTGATATTCAAGCAATGCAAAGTTTATGTTTGTCTCGAAGTTTTTTTTTTTTTCGTTTTGAAAAATGCGTTTTTAGCAGAAAACTTTTCGTAAGACAAGTCAACACAAGATTTAGAGTAAAGCCCTACAGGAGTCAGGATACCTTTTGTAACAGTATGCTTTCGAACTAACCCATGCTTCAATTAGGACTTTTGAAAGGGTTGTAACGTGGCCTGGTTCACGGTTTAAGAAACAAAGGATAAAGGCTCAAAGTATATTTGTACCCACCCGCTCTTCGTGATGTTCTTCAACCTAAGCTCAGTTAATTGTGCGTCATACTCTGTTTTGAGTTTGGAACGACTTTTGGGCGATGGTTCACCAGTTGAATTTGGGGGAGACAGTCATCATCTCCTTTTTTTTTTAAACCTTTTTCATGTTGTTGAGGATTTTGTAATGACCTCACTATTTTGATTTTGATTTGTTATCCTAACTTTTGCCTGACTGTTACCGTTTTCCGGGATTACTGTCAGCGGGATGCCCCAGCTTTCTTAAGCCTCCTTTATAGGTTTTGGCTTGGCGGGCTTTTCTCTTTTGAGAGATTGACTGTCTATGTGATAGGGAACCACCCTTGTCTTTTGATTTCAAAGGAATGCTTTCTTTTTTTGACGCCGTCCGTTGTGTTACGAACTGAGAGTTTGCGACTTCAATGCGCATTTTCTTTTGAATTAACTGAGATACTACCCTGCCCCGGGTTTATATCAAGGGTTTTGATCGTTTTAAAACAGAAAACTCCTACTTCTTTGGCTCGAAGGGGTTGACTAGGGATTAACTTCCTTATAACTCCAGTGTTTGGGAATTGAAAGAAATGCCTGTACATCATCAGCAAGGTCTGTTCAAAAGTCATACTGTATAAGATCATGGTATTGTTTCGTCATCCTCCCTCTAAAGGCTTACAGCTTTTTATCAAGAGTCAAATATCATAAAGAAAAGCATAAGAGTAGTGAAACGAATGGATGAATTCAAGACAAACATATGCAATGCATTAATGAAAACAGCGTTTAACAATCAACAGATAATTGTTTGACAGCAAAAGAAATTACAACTTTGAAAATTCAAAAAGAAGCAAAAGTCTTTCAGCTTGAGCTTCGTCACTTCAAGTGGAGAACCCTTTAATGGAAGATTTTCATCTCGCCGTCTGGCATGAATTCCAGCACCCCAATGTCGATCAGATCTTGAATCTTGTTCTTCAAGGCCCAACAGTAGTTGGTGTCGTGTCCCGGGCTGTAGGAGTGGTAAACACAGAATGCGTCGGGATGATAGTTAGGAGAGGAGGTATTGAGCTTCTGAGGAGGATCCTTTACGGTAAGCAAATTGACCTCCAACAGGCGCTTTAGTATGAAAAATGATGGTATTTCAGTTTCCGTGAACTGTCTTCCCGACGTTTCTTGCTTACGTCGATTACCCCGTTGACGCTGGCGAGGTTGTTGATGGGCTTGTGACCCTGAAGCAATCAAAGGAGCTTTCCCCCTGTCCTCTTGAGTGGATGGGGGCTGAGCAGTGACTTGCTCTTCGGCCTCAGATGTTTGCCCCAGTTGGTTGTTTGGAAGCAGTTGGCGGACAAGAACTCTGAGTTCCTCTTGTCTTTGGGATAGGTCTTGGATGAGAGCCATCTGGCCCACCAGCTGTCCCATCACTTGGGTCCTCAAGGTTGTCAGATCAAACTGCAGCTCTGCCAGCTGATCACTCCTGGCATTGTTGGAATTCTCCAAACCCTTTGTGAGGAGAGCTTTCATCTCCTCTTGCCCCAGAGACAAGTTCAAGAACATCTCCTGCAGCTGAGCAGTCTGGTCTTGGATGTCTTTGACAGACCTTTCTAGAGCCATCTCTTGCTGAAATAAACAGCAGGAGAGTAAGGAAACCTGAAAAAGGAAAGACTGACAAAATACAATGCATGATATGTGGATGCATGCTTTCAAGGATCTCTCGGGGTAAACACAAGAAAATGTTAGAGGTTGAACTTTGCTCTTGGATTGGAGAATTTTGCACCGGTGGACGTCCTTCCACGAGAATCAAGCTCACCATGTCAAGTGGGTCATAGCCATTGATTCAAGTTGTTGTTTTTGAACTTTGATTGGAGAGCTTTGTATCGGTGGATGTCTTTCCACGAGAATCAAGCTCACCATGTCGACTGGGTCATAGCCACTGATTCAAGTTGTTGTTCTTGAACTTTGACTGGAGAACTTTGTTTTAGAGGAGAAAACCTCTTGCCCCTTGGTAGATGTCTGGTTCAACGTAACCCTGCATCAAAAAGAACCCTCGAGATCCTTGAAATGGTTATTTGAAAATGCTATGGTATGATGTCATGATGTTATGTACATGTTATGCAAAAAGCAAGTGAGTGTATATACAGGCAAACATATTCACACAAAGCAAACAAGTCCTTAGGTTTAGGCTTGCATGGGGTTCAGGTACTACCCTCTTTCAGTTCGTTGGTTAAAACCTGTCCTATCAAAAGTAACCGGGTTCTAGAGGATCTCAAATCATTGGCTACCCTCAATCGGTCATAACTCCAGCATCGCAATCTTTTCTCGCGGCCGGAACCATCGCGAGAGTTTAGCCTCAATAAGCGTAGCATACTGCTACTGTTCTAATGGCCAAGTTGGGTTAATTTAGGGTTCTAAGGTCGGTTGGTGCTTAATGACTCCTTGGAAGACCCATATTCTCCCCGTTGCAACACAAGGGATATAGGTACAGACCAAGATGCCACACCAACGTAGCCACTGCTTCACCCATGTCGGTCTACGCCGGACAGGTCCCTCACAGATTATGCTACCTAAAAAGGGTATTTCCCAGATCCGGGTTAGGATCTATGAAACTCCGATGCAAAGCCCACAAATATAAAAGCAAACAAAGCAAACAATTGAAAACAAAGGTGATCTAAACCCTAAGGTTACTCCACTTTTAATTTACTCCCCAGTAGAGTCGACAGTTCTGTGATACGGTGGGAGAACTGACTATGGTTTTGCGTTCGTATTCGCACTTGTGCGGTTGAGCAAGAGTCGCCACCGACTTTTTATTTTATCCTAAAGGAAAGGTTAAAAAAGCACAGCAAAAACCTTTTGAGATATTTCGTGGGTTCGGGGGGTAGATTATGAAAAGGGAAGGTATTAGCACCCTTTTCATCCATGGTTATCCATGGGCTCTTAGTTACTTGGTTTTTTTAGATCACTTGCCTTGATTTTTGATTGCTTGAAAATGGTGTGTATGTGTGTGTGTTTTTGAAAATGTTTTTGAAGAGATGCCTTGTCTTAGGCGGCCAATGTATTTGACTCGTGTTTGAGTGTTTTATAAAAGTGTGGATCTTTTCGGAAAGATGTTTCAAAATGTTTTTGGAGGTTTGTTTGAAAGTGTGTATAGAGTGTGGTTTTTGAAAAGAAGGCAAGCGTTTTTGCAAGTTGATCTCAAGTAACTAAGAGTTTTGTCTACCCTATTGTACTCAAAGGTTTTCTCTATGTTTTAACCCTTTTCAACAATTTTGTTCCACCATTGACTTTGGTGGATAATCTTGCGTTTAGGATGTTTAACGGGACGGGCGCGGGTCATCGTATAGACCATGAATGCAATGGTGCCAAGTGTCTTTGGCAATTTTCTTTGAAGGGACTATGATCATTCCGTTTAGGCAACATTCGCAAGCGTCATCGAGGGACTTATGATCATTTTGAGTTGGTTTTGCCAAAGATACTCGACGTGCAAGCATGGCCCATTTTGGAAGGCAACATGTGGGATTACTCTAGAGGGTGCAAGTGTGATTGTGTATTGATTTCATGTATTTGTCTTGTATTAGGTTATCTAGCGTTTGGTTTTATGTACATGCAAACCCTAGGTCTAATCATGGTATAATTGAAAGCGGTAAATTGCGAAAATGTAAAATCTACGCTATTACAAAATGAGTATTCGGGAGTGGGGGTACATGTGTATGAATGGGGATGAGACTTATAGTATCCAATAAGTTACAACCAAATCAAATTTGCGATCAAATGTAAATGACGAATATTAATGTATAAGATAACAAGTGTGTATAGGAGCAATGTGAATGTATTTGTATTGTGTAAGTGTGAGATGTATTGTGTAAGTATGTGATTATTTACAGGTGCGACAATGTGAAATTAATGTGTATTAAGGTATTGTTTTAACCTAAAGAAAAAATTAAATGTTCATTTAATTAATTAGTCTTGTAATCTTGTATTTTGATATGTATGAAAAGAAAGTTTTAATGAAAAGAAAATGTTTTCAATTATATTATGTATCAAAATGTATTTGTTTATTATATACAAAAAGTATTTTTAAATAAAAAATTAAGGATTAAATTATGTATAAAAATGATGTTTTAAGAAAAGAAAATATTTCTAAGTTTTAATTATGTATACAAAAAAGTATTTTTTCATTTGTTATGTACAAAAAAGAATATTTAAAAGAAAAAGGTATTTTCAATTTTAATTATATTGTATGATATGTACAAAATTATATTTAAATTAAATGTTTTAAAATTTATGTACAAAGAATGGTATTTTCTTAAAAGAAAGGAAAAGGTTTTACATTTTTATTGTATTGTATAAAAAATGTATTTCAATTATTAAAAAATATTTTGATGTTAATAAATAATAAAAGAAAAAGAGTTTTGTTAATTTAAATGTAAAGAAGGGAAAATGATGTTTTTTTAAAAAGGTTGGAAACAAGAAAAATCAGGAATGGGCTTTTAGGCACTTCAGAGGTGGGGGGTGTGAGTTGGAATGCAGTGGGCCTTGCGTTAGGAACGGGTTAGGCCCGTTTGGGACAAACATCTTTTAGGGTTTGTGAGAATTGTTTGCAATTGGGAATATGCTTAGGGTTTGGAGACAGCGCGCCGTTCATGGAGGTTTTCGTCTTCTCCGTTCGTCCTCATGCATGTCTCGGTACTTCCCTTCGTTCGAGGCCACCGGCGCCACCTATCTCTCTCCTCCTTACACTCGCTCCAACGGCAATATAAAAAAGGTACGAATTCGTTCAAACGCATTAGGGATCTTGTATTTTTTGCATGCTTAGTTCTTTGTTTATTGATTCGGATTATGTGCTTCTTTGGTTCGAGGTACGCGAAGAGGGAAATAATCTATACCTTTCTGAGGAGACGGAGGAGGGACGGAGGTGGAGGCGCCCAGGCGGCCAAGGGCGGAGCGAGATGATGACGGACTTGTAGACTTCCGGGTACTCTTTATCTTGTTGCCTTTAAAGCTTGTTGCTTTGAGATGCCTTTTGTTTATGTGCCTCTGTACGCTTTTGAACGATTTGCCTCTGATTTTCTCTCTTCTTCGCCTCTGGTGCTCGTTGCCTTGAACGTATTTGTTGTACGCTTGCTTAGGTTGCTTATTTTGATTGCCCAATGATGTTATCTTCCTGAGGGCTCGTGGGATTTGATTTTGAATGCTTCTTTTCCTCTTCTCTTTCAATAGCCTTGAGTTGCTTTATGAATATGCTTGCTTAATGACTTTCTCCTTCTCTTTCTGGCCTGTGTTGCCTGGGTTGCTCATTGCTTTTGGAATGTTGGCTTAGGATGGTTCTTGGAATACCCTATGATGATGTAAATCTGAGGGTTTGTGGGTTTTGACAGGGTTAAGGGTATATGCTGGTATGGCTTTGAGTTGTTTAAGGTTTGAACTGGACAGGTTGGGTTCTTGAGGCTCAGCAGGTTTGAGGGTTATGTATTTGGCTGGAGGTTTTTAGTTATTGACAGGCATTGCTGGTTTTTGCCTTAACAGGTTAAAGGGCTTTAGCAGGTTTATGCTGATGCAGGTTATGTGTTTCTGGTTAAGCTTGTTGATTGATTTTTGTATGTTTTTCTGATACAAGGTTTTTGGCTTTCTTGGACTTTGGTTCTTTTATAGTATGAGGTTTGAGGCTTAATGCCTGTTGGTTTGAGCTAATGCAAGTTTTTATGTTTTACAGTAGGTAATGGTTTGGCTTCAGCAGGTTATGTGTGTAACTTGCATATGCAGGTTTTGCTTGAGGTTTTGTGCAGGTGGATGCTTAGCAGTTTGTATCTCAGTTTGTATTATTTTTCTTCCCTCTCTCTTACTGTGTTTTCCTCTTTTGTATCTCTTTTCTATCTATGCCTGCCTTAAGCCTAAAAACCTGCTTACTTTTATCTCTCCATTCTCTCTCAGTACAGCAAAAGAAAATGTTAAAATATGTTTGTTGCTGTACCTAGTTCTGAAAGTGGCCATTGGGAAATGATGAAAAGTGAATAGCTTGCTTGCATAATAGATTTCCTCTGCATTCTTTATCTTCTCTTTGACAGCTTTTGTACTTTGTGAACTTTCCATATCTTTGCCAAATCCTCTTCATGACAGCTTTGAGTGGACTTTTTGGCATTTTGACAGTAAACTGTACTTTTTGGATTTTGATAGAAAGTTGTAATCTGGATTTTTCAGTTTGGTTTGAGATTGAGTTTTTGCAGTTTGACATTTTGAACTTATGTATTTTGACACTTTGCATTTTTTCTCAACTTTGCATAAAATTCTTCCCTCTTTGTAAACCGGGAGAAATCCCGTGATTTGCAGAGAGGTTTAACTGATCCCAATCAGTGGCCCTTAATGATGAATTTCTTCTGTTGTTTATTATTTTATCTGCTTTTTGACTTTTCTCTTTTTCTTTTGCAGACGAATAAAAATGGATGGAGGGGTACTAAATGAAGACTGAAGAATTAGAAGAAATAGGACAGTTTTCTTTTTTTTATTTAAAGTTAAATTGATGTAAAACCATTGTTTGTAATTAAATTATAAACAATAATTGTACAGTCAATTTAAGAATAAATAAAAGTTTCCATTATCCGATTAATTCTGTTTTTCTCTTTATTGTTTATTTATTATTTAAAACTCTTTGAATTAAAATAATTGAAAAATAAATTTCAATCACTTAATTTAGAATAATAAATAATTTAAATAAAACAATGCCTTAGTAATTGATCAGTTAATCCTGGCCTTTCCAATGTCCAAAGCAAAGTAACAGTTAACCGAAACAAACCAAACAGGCGCATTCCCTCTTCACTGATTTTCAACAAACACTGTAAATCCAAACTGCGTATTTCTTTTGACTGGCTCAAACAAAACAACATGAATTCAAACCAACTGCCTCTTTTACTGATTAAATCAAAACAATGCGAATTCAACCCGAATCTTGGAATAACTTGCAAAGTGCTGTGGAATTTTAATCTTTCTGAGAATATGCCCATAAAACCTTAATTCCTGATTAAATGCCAAAGAACGTTCACCTGATCACAATTGAGCCAGAATCAACCAAAACCCTAAGCCAACTTGGGTGAAACAATCCAGAGCCCTGAAAGATCAATAAACCCTAATTGCGTCTGACTGACGAGAAAAGTCCGTTTGACCGATTCTTGAGCCAATCTGAAAAATCAGGAAATGCCTGAAGCTGAGATTTATTGTGGAAAAATGCGAGGGCAAATTTTGGGGTACAACACCTGGGATCAAACCCAGGTCTTTAGTCTTGAATAACAATTCGAATGAAATTAAAAATGTTGATGTGTCATGCAAATGTAGAGAATGATCTTTTTACCAATTCTTACCAATGGTTGATGGATGAATATGTGATGATGAGTGTGGGTATCCTTGTTTGATGATTGCTTCTATTTGGCTTCTGGATGTAGATCCCCTTTGTTTAAGGGATACTTTGATTTGGATCACTTATGAGATCTTTGATAATAATGGTGGGTTTATGGCAAACGTATCTCCAATGTGTGTGTTCTCTTTTTTTTGGCTTGCAAGCATGCTTCTTATATAGAGTAGGAGGGAGGGGAAAAGAAGACAGAAGTTTAACTGCCATAAACAAACATTTTCAAGGCCATGAATGAAGTTTTGTAATTGTGGCCAAAAACATGGGATCTTGTCCTCTTTCTGAATTTTGAATAAATGTGGACAATTTTGGCTTTCGAATACCCCCAGTTTCTATCCTTCGATTGGACCTCCCACGCACCCTTCGAATGGGCCTTTTTGGGTAGCCTTCGACTAGTCTCAAGTTACCTCTTTCGACTGGGACTTTAGATGGTCCTTCTGGTGTACCCTTCGAGGGCCGTTGGTGTGTCCTTCACATGGCTATTTTGAATGGGCTTTATATGTATGCTTTGGCCCTCTTCGAATGGGCTACCAAAATGTGTCCTTCGAATGACTATCACGCTTATTGAAGTGTGTACAATTTGTTTAAACTGGGGCCACTGCCTAGGTGAAGCTGGAACAAAGGCAGCCAGTGCCTTGTGGGTCGAAGGAAACTTTGAAGGAGTTTTGGCCTTGTGCTGAAGACAAACTGAAGAGGGATACGTGCGCTGGTGACACGCTAAGGGGTCCTTTGCCTAGTGGGAGCTTTGTGAATCGAAGGCCAGTTTGGAGAAGTTCATGCTTTTGTGCACTGAAGGCATGCCCAGAGGGATAGTTTGCCTAGTAGAAGCAGGAAACAAGCTTTCTCCAAGGAAAACAAATGCCCAATCAAAGAAGGGATCCCGCTCGCATGCAGGTAGCCATTACATTTGTGAGTCCGGCCATCATGCAAAAACAATGGTGCAATCAAGGGAGCACTGACAAGAAGCCTTTCCCCTTTGGATCTAAGGAGGTTGTTTTAAAGGAAAAACATGCCCAGTCGAAGCTGGTGTCCAGCAAACCAGCAGAAAGCCAAGGCTTCAATCGAAGCTTGGAAATTTGAGGCAAGATTGGAGATGGTTAGGCGCTCAATCGAAGCCTTTCCAAATACCAAATTGAAAGGCCTTTTAACATGCCAATCGAAACACCTAGCTATGCTTCCAATCGAAGACTCGTTGTTTTTCTTCAAAAAATGTATTTCTTCCTTTAATCAAATGCTTGTGACCATCCATATAAGAAAAAATCTTGTAAAATATGAGAGGGCAAATTTTGGGGTACAACAATGTTGAACCTGACCTTCGAGGAAGTCAAAAAAAGAAAACTTGTTAAAATCACACTTTCACATAAGATACATCTTCTTGATCAGCCTCACGTCTGAACATTTTCCTTACAAACATACTTAGATATGCTTTTATGAGTGAACTTGAGAGGTTTCCCAAGTATATTTGGCCATAATATAAGTGACGTATAGTCTGGAAAAAGACACTTATCAATTCCATAGGTTGTGGTATTGATAACTTTAAATTTATAGAGACTCCACACATGCTCTTTTCTTATGTCTTCTAAATCACCAGGATTCGTCCAACTTGATAAACTTCACAATTATACAGTCTGTGATCTACTAAAATGGTATCACTTTAGCTTTCCCAAAAGACACATAGTACCAGAAATATATCTCCCGGAAACTCACCCAATAGACTAGGGTGTCTGCTCTGATACCAATTGAAATTTATGGTACAGGCCACACACATACATCTCAACATCAGAATGATGTTAAGACATATGTTATAACATCTGGTAGAAGACCAAATCATTTAAGTTATAAGTGATACAGAAATAAAACTGCAGAAAGATAAATAACTTATAGAGTTGTTAACCCAGTTTGGTGCAACATCACCTACTCTGGCGGCTACTAAGCCACAAAAGAAGTCCACTATCAGCAATATTAGTTCAAAGCTAAACTCCCCCATTTACAAATTCTCACTGAAACCCTACCCAATGCTATTTCTACCTAGGCACCTCCTAGATATGAGAAAATTCAATCTCACTTTATAAATCGCCTATGTGATATCCAATAGTTCCAATCCCAATGACTAGAACAAATGCAACCCAAATTTAGAAGATTACAATGCAAATTGAAAAACTCAAACTAAAAGCTTCGAGTGAGAACAATAACATAACTAATAGTCAAGCAACAATTAGTCGACCACATAATATCAAAAGATACATGGGTGACGTACAAACTACAAAAGAGACTCTCAAAACCTAAGACTTATGATTCCCCTAATTTTACAATTGTTGAAAAGTTAATTTACATTAGGTTAGGATTCCCCTTTAAATACAACTATGCAGTCCATAGGCTTTGATATTCTAATTCCATAAGTTTCTTGATTCAAGAGCTGAGTGATGTACCAATTGTGTAGCAAATCTCCTTCAATCTTGGAACAACCAATACAAAGTTTCCTAAATTGTATCAAGGGACAATTTAGTAACTAATGTACAACAGGAGATATAAAAATTATTCCAACACAAATCTTCTTGACCTGCGAAATAAACCGAGATATATCCAAAAGAAATATCACATAATCAAATCAAATCTGCCAAGATTTAAAATAGCAACCCCTGCTGTACCAGACCATGTTGTCATGACATTTGCTTCGACATCTGACTGAAAAACTCATAACAGCAAAACTGCTATGAGAGTTGACAAGAATGCTATACATCTTGATCAACATCATTATACGTACAATTCTGGGAATGGAGGTTTAAATGCCAATCCAAAATCAACGCTTGACAATGGTGTAAATTTGGGTGGTTGGAGTTTGAAAGCTAACTCATACATGTTTTCAGGATTGATGCACGAAGGGATTTTTAAAGAAGGGAGTTTCTTTGTGAACTTTTCTTTTAAAATAAAGGTTGATTCACAAATGGTTAGACTAAGATCATCAGGTATGTATACAATTTCAAAGTATTTTTGGAAAGCTTTAATTTCTTTGATATGAGTTATTCGACCTTTCTTGAATCGTTCATGTATGAAAGCAAAAAACACGAGTTAGATGTTGAGCAAATTCAGCTACATCGAAGATTGCTTTGGTGTAGTATTCCCTCCACCAAAGGTCGAATTCTTGTGTGCAAAAGAATGATGGTCGAAAAGAAATGTGAGTAAGATTGGTGATATTGGCATATCGAGAAAGGTGTTTGGTACAATCATCTTCAAGAAACTACATGTTGTAGAGGAAAAGAGCACCCTTCTTGTAATAAAGTGGCTTAATGATTGTTTGGAGGAAGCCAAATTGTCGAGAAACCATATTGGGTTGATAAATAACCAAAACAATTTGATTCTTCGAAGGCCTTAACCTAGTAATAAGCAACATATGAGTAAGAAAGCACTCCCATATGGCCATAGATTCTTCTTCTTGATTCATCAAAAGAGTGGGGAATTCACGTGTGAACCATTTAGGATTGTGTGTTCTTGGGGCGAAAGGAGCCATAGAAGGAGTGAAATTATATTGTTTGGCAAACATTATCATAAATCCAATGAAAGAATCTTTTAGGATTGATCCTTCGTCATTTGGAGTTAGTCGGACTAGTCTTGTTTCTTCGACCTTCCTATTCTTTATATCTTCAGTCTCTTAATTAATGAGGTTTCATGCTGGGATTGATGGTTCGAAGGTGGCATTCAACCACAGCTGGAGAAGCCAGAATGGACCAGCGAAAAGGATGTTTGTCCCTAACTTATAAGTCTTCAGGATTTCGATATTCTCCTAATGACTCATAAAGGGGAACCATAATGATTTGGCTCAGGAAGAATTTATGCCCAGCGTGTAGTTAGTTTTCCATGGTGATATATATTTTTTCCACTTGCATAAAACTCTAGCAGAAGATGCAGCAGGATAGCCATAATTTCAGAAAAGCAATATGATCTTTGTCAGAGACTTCCTTAGTTGTTTTATTGTTGTGATCAGCTATATAATGGGTGAAAGTGGGTTTACCTCTTGCGAAGTTGATAGTGTATTCGTCCATCTCGAAAGGGTCAAAGGTTTCTCCAATGGGTCGAAGACCAATGACAACAGCGAAGAAAAGAATAGGGGTCATCAGTTCATAAGGGAAATGGAAAGTATTGTGAGAAGAATCCCAGAAGTATAACAAAGCCACTAACATATTTTGGCTATAACATGGACCTGATTTCGACAATTGAATCATGTCGTAAATCTCCATTTCATTCCAGAATTGGGTTTTATTACTCTCAACCTTAGTAAGCCAGGAAAGATATAGTCAATGGTCTTTCATCAAAGGGCAAGAGAGAAACACTTTAAGAGTGTTGCTCATATAATCTAGATTAATTTTTTCTTTTATTTTTTAAGTGTCAGTCAAAGACTTCTCTTGATCATCTGCGACTTTTTGGGAATTAGGTGTTTTGTTACCTTTAACATAAGTTTTCTTCCTAATAGCCAAGGGTTTGGTAAGATGATAAATAGGGAAAATTTCTTTAAGCTTCTCAGCATCTACATTAGGGTCAGGCAAAGGACCCATATATGCATGCATTTCACTAAAAATGGTTTGAGGAATGAGTATTTGAGATTCATAAATTTTGCGTTTTTCTTTAAGTAGAGGAGGCTCTGGAACATACTCTTGATTTCCTACCAGCAACGGTTTTACTATTTCAGTAATTGGGATTAAAGCTTAGAAGATGAATATTTTGTAAAGGTTTTTGTAGAAGAAACTCAATAATGCGTAGGTTTGAAGGTTCAGAGTGTGAAAAAGTGTTAAAAATGAAAGGTTATGATATTTATAGGAAGAATAAAATGGATTTTAATTTTCATCTTAGAAGATGAATGAAGAGTTAGTGAGGCACATGTAACTCTATGAGAGGATGCATAAACGGTTTCCTATACAAGTTACCTTCATACTCCTATTTTTTAAGAGTAATGATTCTAGTAGCAATGCACATCTAGGTGAGACATTTCTAAAAAGTGGTATTCATGACCATGACGTTACAACAATGATTGCTGATGCGTCAAAAGCTTTCAAAAAATGTCCTTTTCTCGCCTTAATCGAAAAAGACGTTTTGGGTGGCAATTTGTTAGCTGGGATTTTGACCCTTAAGTTTTATTAATGGCAAAGGCTTTTAAAGAGATGTTTTATGTTTGTTTTCAATAGAAGCAGATGATGGTATTTCGAGTGAAGGTTGTTTGAAATGGTACAAGGTCGAAACATAGCATTTTGAGAATGTTTAGAAACGGGTTCAACAGGGATATTTTGAAATGAGGCTAAATAACTGAATTTTACCGCTTATTTGTTTTTTTTAAAGAGACACGTGGATGCCTTCGAAGGGTAGAATGCATGCATGCGAGAACGTGTCCTCTTATGATGAGAACACCATTCATGTCGAATTAGTATAAATATGAGTCTCTAGTGTTAGGATTCAGGGTGTTTAATATTGTACAAATTACTCATATTTACTCAAAGTATCCAAGTGTTATCGTGAAACGAGTATCTGAGAAATGTACGTATGAATCACCACATTTTAGATGCCAGTTTTATTTTTATGAAATTTATTTATATTTATTTTAAATTCCAGTCGAAACTGTTTTACTTTCCTGTAATTTTCACAAATCTTCTTGTTACTACTTTCAAATTTAATTTTACTTTCGAAGAGAGCAATATCCAGAAAACCTAAAACTGAAACATTACACTATTTTCCTAGGATCAATCTAGTCGATTTTGTAAGTAACCAAAAACATTAGCTTTTGGAAGACTAGCACTTGTTTACCAAATTTCACAATAAGCACCTACCAACAACGACTTTGATATTTGAGTGATTAGGATTGAAGCTTCTTTTTGTTGTTTGATAGCTTTACTGGTTCTGGGCACCATTATTAGGGATTAGAACTTAGAAGATGAAGATTTTGTAAAGGTTTTTGAAGAAGAAACTCAAGAATGCGCAGGTTTGAAGGTTCAAGAGTGGAAAATTGTTGAAAATTAAAGGTTATGGTATTTATAGGAAGAAGAAAAAGGCATTTCATTTTCATCTTGGAAGGTGAATGAAGAGTTAGTGGGGAATGTGTAACTCTATGAGAGGATGCAAAAACGATTGCCTATACAAATTACCTCTGTACTCCTATTTTTTAGGAGTAATGATTCTAGCAACAATGCACGTCTCGATGAGACGTTTTTGAAAAGTGGTCATCATGACCATGACGTCACAATGCTGATTACTGATGTGTCGAAAGCTTAAAATTTTTTCATTTTATCTCTTTAATCGAAAAAAGACATTTTTTTGGGGGGGGGAATTTGTTAGCTAGGAATTCTAGGCTTAAGTTTGAATAATGGCAAAGGCTTTTTAAGAGAAGTTTGAAGTTTTTTTTTTACAGAAGCAGGTGATGGTATTTAGACTGAAGTTTTGTTTAAATGGTACAAGGTTGAAACTTAGCATTTTGAGAATGTTTAGAAGCGGGTTTAATAGGGAGATTTTAAATTGAGGCTAAATAACCGAATTTTAGCGATTATGTTTTTTGAAAAGAGACGCGTGGAAGCCTGCGAAGGGTAGAACACATGCATGCGAGAACGTGTCCCCTTCTGATGAGAATATTGTTCATGTCGAATTAATAAAAATAAGAGTCTCTAGTGTTAGGATTCGGGGTGTTCAATATTATACAAATTACTCATATTTACTCAAAGTACGAAAGTGTTATTGAGAAATGCGTTTCTAGTTGAAACTATTTTACTTTCCTGTCATTTTCATAAATCTTCTTGTTACTACTTTTAAATTTACTTTTACTTTCGAAGAGATCAATATCCTGAAAACTTAAAACTGAAACTATACACTATTGTCCTAGGATCAATCTAGACGGTTTTGTAAGTAACCAAAAAAATTACATTTTGGAAGACTAACACTTGTTTACAAAATTTCATAGTAAACACCTTGGGAATTGCTTCATTGGATTTTTACATGGCCAAATTAGTAATTTCATTTCCACCACATTTCTACACAACCTTGGCATTTAGTTATAATCCCATGCAAAATAATCTTTAAATTCCTTGAGAATCTCGACCACCTTTTTCTTCAAACTTGCTTCCACTTTGGCGGTGATATATGTTGGTCTTTTAATCTCGCCATCACCCAGCTCGACTTCTTCTAAGAGGTATTATGCTTGCATCCTTTGGGTTAAATCCATCGGGTCTTTTTCAAACCCAAAAGACTCGTTATCATAGATATAGTCGAGCCTCCGACTTTCTAAAGTTGATGGTTAGCTGAGTTGGCCATCTTTCTTAGAATTTTCAACTAGAATGGCTTCACGTAACACATTTTGAAAATCTCCAGCCTCAAAGGATGAATTTAATGTGTTTTTGGCCATATAGCAGAATTCCTTGCCAGAGAATTTGACTCAAGCATCATCATTGTTATTGTCTCCCCACCCAGTGGGTGTAATTTGTCCCTCTTTGACAGGAAGATTCTCCATACTTTCTTGGTCCTAAATAAAACCATGTGTTGGATGAAAGTTTAAATAATACATCGCAGCCTTAGGAGGGGAAAAGGTGGACATCACTGGGTAGTAGGGAGAAATCTTGGCCAAATTTTGATCGAAATTTTTTATGTTAACTGTGTTAACTTCAGCCATAAAGTAACTCTCGTCTACTTCAATATTCTATAACAATTCCATCTGGGGGCCATATTGATACTCTTTTGTGCAAAGTCAAAAGGACTGCACCTATCTCGTTGATTCATTCACGTCCTAAACAATGTTGGCATTATAGTAGTTCCAATTGATAAATCCACTTGTATCACCCAAAGAACGTGATTGGTCTTTCCCTCGTAATTCTAAAAGACCATATTATGTGTCCTAAGGTCTATGTCGAATTTCCCAATCTTCCTCAACAAATATTGTGGCATTAAATTCACAACAGCACCTCCATCAATAAACACTTTGTTGACAACCACACCATATATCTATGCTCTGATAAACAAAGGCATTAAGTGACACATCATCCTAACATCAGGGTTTTTAAACACAACCTGTTGTTCCTCGATAACACCGTTATTCATCACATAATAACATAGCATTTTCTGGTTCGCCGCTTCATCATAAGAAGACTTATCCACTTCTTCAGACACTTCCGACACACAATTTTATTCCTTGGGAAACATAGAAACAATGTTACAATTAATTTAAAAATCATCGCCTGAACTTTCATCAAATTTGTATGACAATATTTCGTCATCATGATTCAACATATGATCTTTAGGATTCTCCTTCATTGATTTCATGGATGAAGAAGTTAGGGTTATCCTCTCTTTCAAAGGATTCTTGGCCATTTATTTCTTTTAAGTAATTAGTTCTTTCTAACCATTGAATTGTAAAGCGTCTCTTGTCGCATTCGTATTCCTTTGAAAACGTCTCTATTGGGTCCTTGTCATTGTCTTCTTACCTTTGTAGTTCTGGGGCCCATAGGAATGTTTTTTCACTGCACTATGGTTGGCTTCCTGAAATGAACCTGACCCTTTCTCAACCACTTTTCACTTCTGATTCGATCCTATCTGGTAAATCGGTGGCACCCACTTATCTTTTAGAGCATTCATCAGAAGCACAAAAGTTCTCTAATAATTGAACTTGGTTTTCCTCTGAAACTACTTGTTTTTGTGAGGGACTCCCCGCTTTTCGAACACAAAACTAGGGTCTTGTCAGAATTTTGACCTCTTCTAGGGTATGTAGCTCCCACAACTTCAATCTCTTTTACAGTTTTATCATCATACACATAATTACATCTAGGACATATCAAAGTCCTTATGTTAGCAAGCTGGCACCTATTCAGAAAATCTATCAATTCCTCTTCAGGCTGAGGAAAGAAGGCTTTCACCATTTCAACAAAAGTCTTATCGGATAAATCTTCCTCCTGTTCCTATATCTCAACATCCATTTTAAGGCCATCAGTATACTCCACCATCATGATTTCGAAAGGTTGCACAAAATTGGCATCAGCAACTTGAAGAGGATCAACATCAACTTACATCGAGGCCTTTGGCTTTTCACCAAATTGAAGCCTTCTTTCTAATGCTTTCAGCACTAGATCCTTGAAAAGAACACACTGGAAATTTTATGACCCAAGAAATTATGGTACGTACAAAAACCTATTTTTTGTTGTTCTAATTAGGCCATGAGGCACTAAAATTTCCCATCAGACACCAATACATAAAATATTTTGTCAACTTTTGTAATAACAAAAATATACGTTTTAGCGATGAATTTCTCATTTTCAGAATCAACATGATTTTTCCTGTTTCATGGTTTTAAAATTTTGCATGCATATGGAGGTCCTAGCTTTAGTTCCGCCACATTGACCTCATAATCCTCGATGTAGTCGTCGACCAAATCTGAAGGACATTCCTCTGTAAATACGTATGCAACTTTCTATTTTTTACTAGACTTAAATGTTCTAGCTTTCTCCGCTTTTAAGCGTTTGTCCTGGCGAACCCTGTCAGCCAGCTATACCATATCCCTAAGATACTGGATGTCTAACTTATTTCTAATGGAATAGTCTAGGCCTTCAACGACCATTTCGACTAACTCATGTTCAGGTAATTGAGTAAAGCATCTTGCTTTTTAAGAAGTATAAACCTGTTGAGATAGTCATCGATTGACTCATACATTTCGTTAAGACTTATCTTCGAATGGCCCATATAAAATAGCTTATGGAAAATTATCTCCAATTGGCTCCAAGTTTGTATGTAATATGGAGTGAGAGTTGTGAACTAGGAAAAAGCGTTATTTGTCAAAGAATTGGGGACATACTTTATTTTAACCATTCATCGTTGGAAATGTCGCCAGTTTCAATTTCGAACACTAGCTATGTGTTTGACAGTTGACCCGTTTTTGACACCACCAAACTTGGTTAACTTGGAGAATTTTCATCCCCTAGGTAATTATGTTTGACGAATATAATCAAGTAAAGGGGGCTATAATTAGGCATTTGAAGGTAAACGTTAAGATCCTTTTGGGATAGCACTTGTTTGACCATATTTGCAATATTGTTGTGTCCTCCTGAATTATTTTGTTGGACATTTCTCAGGACCTGATCAACATCCTAATTCCTTTATACCATCATTGGTATAAGGTTATACTAACCAGTGTTTTAATCACACTCCCTATTAGGGGTAGGTTTTTGTGGTCGAAATCCAGTTAGTTTCCCCTTATTTACTGAGGTTGTCCCATTATCTAACATTTTGACTTGCCTCACGTTTGATACTTGAGGTGCAGGTTGAGCTTGCACTGGAAAAGCACTAAAGAAAAAACTATTTGACTCATTTGGTTCGTCAAAAATTCATAACTTTGGTCGTTCTTTGAAATAATAGGGTTAATTATATTCATCAACTCAAGATTTCTTTCATCCATTTGTTGCCTCAGAGCCTTCACCAAAGTCGTATTCAGCAAAGGCGTTGAGTGAGGGGTATAACTTATCCCTCCAGGTCAACCACTGGTATTTAAGGTCGCAGTAAAGGCGCTCTGATGGTTAAAATATGGCCCATTAGCCATTATATTATCATCATATGCCGACATGTTAGACTGAAGGCCAACCATCATCATCTATGGCATGTCGTATTGATAATATCTTGGAGGTGGCATTAAACCTAATAGAAAAAGTTCCCTAGATGGGTTAATAAGTGAAGCCACATCCACGTGCATCGAAAAAATCGTTGTTGTCGAGCCAGTGGCATCAAATGTCCTAACAGGGGACAAAATCATTGTGTTTTGAGTTGTTGTACCAATTGGTATGATATATATGCATTGCTTTGTTTTTGGGTTAGAAGCGTTAGTGTATGTGCTAGATCGTGACATCTTAGGCAGTTGTTTCCCACTTCTTATGTTCATGCATAAACAAACATCGATAGCGTGTCATGCAAAACAAGACCATGTACATAGAAAATACAATGACTATAACAATTTATTTGAAAATATTAGAACAAGGTACCACTAGGCAATGCCAATTTGTTTACGCTAAAATTTGGTAAACATCGCTAGTCTCTTATTAAAGATTACTTGCGCGACCGACTAAGGAGTCTCAGAATAGTGTGCGCCAAGTTTTCTAAATAAAGTGTAGATAGTAAGATTGTGAGTGATTTCGACGATGTTTGAAATCATGTTGTGAAAGTAAAAGTAAGTTAAAGTGCAATTTTGACCGAAATGTAAAGGATTCGACAATGAAGAACACAAAAACCTAAAGTAAATTGGAAATTAAAACTTCTCATAAATGAAAATTGGTGATCAAACGTACATTGCACTCTTGGAAATCATTTCTATCTTTGCTTGGTACTCTGAGTTTTGTGAGTTTGATAGTAAATTTGACATGCATAATTCTATCATAAAAACTACTACTTATACTGACATATAAATAACTAATAAAGGAGGGTTTTTCCCCACTACACGCCGCGTTCTCTCTTGCATGCCTCTTTGAAAATTACTTCCACGCATCCTTTTAATATGGACAAGGCTAAAAGGTGGTTATTCAATCACGTTTATGCACTTTAACTGCCTTCGTCGAATCAACTACTTTGGTTGAAATGTTTGTACTTTTTATTTTAAAAAAAATGCTAAGTCCAACAACTTTTTCTCCAGTATAGCTTTCGATGGCTTAATTCGCCATATTAATGTCGAAATATCGTCCATATATGTGTCAACAACACTCTTACACATTATCAAAATCTTCATCAAAAGTTTCCTCATCTCCCTCTTTTCTAAGCTGGAATTTCAGGCTTGTCGAAAATCCCAGCTAACAGGGAGTGTGTTTGATTATTCAAGGGTCCTTCAATCTCCAAGATCCTTATTTTTTATTCTGAGTGACTGCTGACTTTTCTGATGTTTCTTCAGTGCCTTTTCCATCTTCCACGCTTAGTTGTTCCATTTTGTCTAACATAACTTTAGAGATAAGACTATGCAGACCAATACTAGATCTAGTAGTAGGATTGCTATTGAATCTTCTTTCCTTATGTGGGATTTGTCTTCTTCTAGTTTATGTGTCTTTCATCCATGGCCATAATGGGTTGATATCCGTGATTCTATGAGTATGAGGGATATTTTTTATCCAATGCTCCTCACTATGTCCATGTATCCACAACAGAAACAAAACATAGGTAGCTTTCTCATATAAAAAGTCTATCCAATTAACACTTTTATTTTTACTTCCAATGTACATATCCAACATAATAGGAAAATTTATCTCCATGTTAATTTTGACAATGATAGATCTATCATGCATTACATAGATTCCAGCTTTTAGAGCTTCACCTAGTTTTGCACCCAGATTCATTCCCATTTGTATCATTTTACATTGATTGGAAGCCCTGTTGGAACATGTCCATGTTCCATATTGAATTAAAAAAAAAATTCATTTAGTCCCACATTGCTCATGTGATAAATATTAACCATCTCACTTTATTATATAAGGAAGTCACTTGTTTCCTTACAAAATACACCAAAAACATTTTATTAGTTTTTCCTTCCTCACTCTCATAACTCTGCGTCTTTCGAATTGTCGAAGCGCCAACTTCTTCCCCTTTCTTTCTACTCGTTGAATTTTCCGAGTATTTTCTTGAATTCTCTTTATAGAGAATAATGTTAATTTCTCCTCGTTTGAGTTGAGAAATTTTCAAGTATAATTTTTTATTCTCTTTAGAGAATTATTCGAATTTCTCTTTGTTTGAGAAATCTTTGAGTGATCAAAAATGATCATTATTGAATTCTCTTTGAAGAATTATTGAAGTTTCTCTTGGTTTGAGAAATATTTATGACTGGTAAATATATCAGATACTACGGTGGTATTTATACCATATTTGAATGGTCTTAGTACCATTAGAGGGTGTATTTCTAGACCGATTATCTATCGTGCAAGTAGTAATCGTACAGTATAGAACTGGGCTGTTTTATCCTGGAGGCGGCGTGGTAGTTCGACTGCTTTGCATAATTTTGGGCAGTACCGCGAAACGTCTTAAAGAGAGCGAACTGATCCGCGACTCAACCCGGTAATTTCTTCAGTGGCAACATTTTTAAAATCATGAACCAACAATTTTAAGACGTTTCAAACTGCCATGGCTATTGAAGAAATTATCGGTACTTCTAAGATTGTCTCGGACAAACCGTTCTAGTTTGAAGGAGTGCATTTCAAAAGTTGGCAACAAAAGTGAGGTTTTTCCAAACCATAAAGAAGTTTGTCAATATTTTGACTGATGACATTCCTACTGTTCCACTTGGATCAGTTGAACAAACGAATAGAAAGAAATCTATGAACTTAGATTGAATTATTAATTTCAATGAATCTGAATTTACAACATAGATTAAAGAGAAGGATTTACAGCTAAAGGAAGAAATCTCCTTATAGAAAGAGAATGATTATAACATTCTAAATGGACTCGCAAATGATCTATATGATTATTACAATAATTGCGATACTCCAAAACAAGTTTACGAGGCTATGAAAAACAAGTATTGAAGAAGCTGGAGAACAAAAGAATGATTTTAGCAACTACGAAAAGTATCAGATGGTAGATGAAAGATCTGTGGATACTCAAAGTTATGAACTTCAAAAAGAATTCTCATGAGGTCATCACTAAAGGTATGTATTTAGATGTATTTTTTAGAATCTGATTATTCTCCTTGAGTTAAAAAAAGAGGAATCTTAGAGACAATATCAAGAAGAAAAGTCTTGGTTGTTTTAAACAACAAATAAAAATTCGGTGTAGTTCTGAAGCCATTTGGAAAATGATTAAAGAATCAGAACTGCAATGTTGTGATCCGAATTAAGAATGAGATCCTTTCTATGGTCTCAATTGCTCCAACTAGGCAACAATCACCACCTCAAAGAAATGATGTTGTTTTCCATTGTTTTAACCATGGAAAATCATGTCATAAGATTAAGAAATGTAGAAGAGGCTTGAACCTGGTGCTACCCCTAATGCATAGGTCAAACTGACTAATGGGAAATTTATTTCTATGATAATTGAAATCAACACGGTTGATGAATTTGATGATTGGTGGATAGACACTGGTGTTTCTCATCATGTCTGTTATGATCGTGTTATGTTTAAAACATACACGAATACTAAAGATAAGAAAGTGTTGTTGGGATATGTCCACACCACTAATGTTGCTAGAATTGGAGAAATGGAGTTGAATTTCACCTCCAGAAAGACTTTAATCTCAAAGGACGTCATACATGTTCTTGAGATTAGGAAGAATTTTGTTTCTGGTTTTCTTTTATATAAGGCATAGTTTAGTCAGTCCATTGGGGTAGATTTGTACACCATTACAAAGAATGACATTTTTGTGAATGAAATTGATATGTTTAAAAACTTTGTAAAGAATTTAAAAATCAATTATTAAAGGATCTGATCCCCTAGACCTTGTACACTATGGTATATGTGAATTACATGGAATTGTACATGAAATGACTGCACCATACTCTTTTGAAATGAATGGTAAAGCAGAAAGAAAGAATATAACTCTTATTGAACTTGTTGTTGCAATTATATTAAATTTTGGTGTTGCTTCTCACTGGTGGGGGAAATTTTGTTGACTATTTGCTATGTCCTGAATCGAGTTCCCAAGTTAAAAAGTAATATCTCTCCTTATGAGATATTAAAGAAAAGACAACCAAAATTGTCTTATTTAAGAACTTGGGTTTGTCTGGCATATGTCAGAATTCAGGATACGAAGCGAGTTAAACTTGCTAATAGAGCCTATGAATGTGTGTTCATTAGGTGTGAAGCAAACAGTGAGGCATATAGGTTCTATGACCTAAATGCAAAAGTGATCATAGAATCAAATGATGTTGAATTCTATGAAGAAGAAAAAAAATTTCCTTTCAAATCGAGAAATAGTGGGGGCACTCAATCGAGTCACATTCATGTGATAAGAAGCACAAAAAGCAACGACGATGTAGAAACAGAACTTCGAAGAAGTAAAAGAGTAAGAGTTTCTAAAGACTATGGGAAGAATTATGCGACCTATAATGTAGAGGAAGATCCAATGAATCTTCAAGAAGCCTTGTCATCTCTGGATGCAGATATCTGGCAAGAAGCTATTAATGATGAGATAGATTCTCTAGAATCTAACAAGATCTGTCACTCAGTAGACTTGCCTCCTGGATGCAAACCAATCGGTTGTAAATGAGTTTTGAAAAAGAAACTAAAACCTGATGGAACTGTTGATAAATACAAGGCTCGCCTTGTAGCCAAGGGTTTTAGACAAAGAGAGAATATAGATTTCTTCGACACTTTTTCTCCGGTCACCAGAATGACATCCATTAGGGTACTTATCTCAATAACTGCTATTTATAGTTTAATAGTACACCAAATGGATGTTAAGACAACTTCTTTCAATGGTGAATTAGAAGAAGAAATCTATATGGAACAACCGGAAGGCTTTGTGATCCATGGACCAGAAAACAAGGTCTGTAAGTTAGACAAGTCTTTGTATGAGCTGAAGCAAGCTCGGAAGCAATGACATGAAAAGTTTGACAACTTAATGATATCAAATGGGTATAAGATGAATGAAAGTGACAAATGTGTTTATTACAAATATGAGAATCACATTTGCACTATCATATGTCTCTATGTAGACGACCTATTCATATTTGGGTCAAACATTCAGACCATCAATGAAGTGAAATCATTGTTGTGCAACAACTTTGATATGAAAGATCTCGGTGAAGCAAGTGTGATCCTTGGTATCAAGATCGCGAGATCAGAACAAGGCATCTCCTTGGATCAATCACACTATGTGGAAAAGATCTTAAAGAAGTATAATTACTTCGACTGTAAACTTGGGTGCACACCTTATGATCCAAGTGTGAAACTGTTTAAGAACACTGGTGAAAGTGTTAGACAAACAAAATATGCGAGCATCATTGGCAATCTTAGGTATGTCACTGATTATACTAGATCCGACATTGCATATGCAGTGGGATTATTGTGCAGGTTTACGAGTAAACCAAGTTACGAGCATTGACAAGCTATTAAGCGAGTCATGAGGTACCTTAAAAGGACCATATATCTCAGTTTACATTATCAGAAATTTCTGGCTGTACTTGAAGGGTACAATGATGCAGATTGGAACATATTATTAGATGATTCCAAAGCAACTAGTGGCTATGTATTCCATAGCTAAAGGAGTTGTATCTTAGAAATCAAGGAAACGAAGTATCATGGCTCATTCCATAATGGAGTCTGATATGATAACGTTAGCGATTGCTAGTGAAGAAGAAAGTTAGTTAAAATATGCCTGCTAACTAAGATTTCCTTATGGGAAAAATCCATTCCAGTTGTGTTGATCCACTGCGATAGTACCGCGGCTATTGCAAAAACTGAGAACCATTATTATAATGGTAAAAGACGTCAAATTATAAGAAAGAACAACACTGTTAGAGACTATATCTCTAAAGGAGTTGTAAGAGTGGATCATGTACACACCGATGAAAATTTAGCATATCCTTTGACGAAAGGATTAGCTAGAGAGAAAGTCTATAATATATCATGAGACTAATGCCTATATAGAAATGAGTTTCTCATGATGGTAACCCGACCTAAATGACTGGAGATCCCAAGAAATAGGTTCAATGGGTAATAACAAGTTATGAGTAATATGAGATTATCATGCAAGTAAAGCATGAATCCTGAAGCAATTAGAGGATGAGATAATAGAAACTCTTAATGAAATCTAAACTCTGTATGAGGGAGTACCTAGGCTACAGGAGTACTCTTGATAGACTCACCTATGTGATTGTGGAACTTAGGCCGGTTCCTATGGAATTTCGAGGCAGGATTCCTAGAGCATTCACTAAACCGGGATACACGTGCAGGGCCATTAAAGTACGGGCTATTAGAATACACCTTAAGAAAAGGTTGTGTGTGGGTTTGATGTCTGAGATAGAGTTCAAGACATTTGTGTCACTCTTGTTGAATCGGAATCCTACTTGCTATGCAAAGGTTCAAGTCGTAGACACCTTTGTTTATGCACAATCTTAGAAATGTTTGACGTTACTTCCAAATTCACCTTTTTAAATTCAAGTGGGGGATTGTTGGAACATGTCCATGTTCCATATTGAATTAAAAAAAAAATTCATTTAGTCCCACATTGCTCATGTGAGAAATATTAACCATCTCACTTTATTATATAAGGAAGTCACTTGTTTCCTTACAAAATACACCAAAAACATTTTATTAGTTTTTCCTTCCTCAGTCTCATAACTCTGCGTCTTTCGAATTGTCGAAGCGCCAACTTCTTCCCCTTTCTTTCTACTCGTTAAATTTTCCGAGTATTTTCTTGAATTCTCTTTATAGAGAATAATGTTAATTTCTCCTCCTTTGAGTTGAGAAATTTTCAAGTATAATTTTTTATTCTCTTTAGAGAATTATTCGAATTTCTCTTTGTTTGAGAAATCTTTGAGTGATCAAAAATGATCATTATTGAATTCTCTTTGAAGAATTATTGAAATTTCTCTTGGTTTGAGAAATATTTATGACTGGTAAATATATCAGATACTACGGTGGTATTTATACCATATTTGAATGGTCTTAGTACCATTAGAGGGTGTATTTCTATACCGATTATCTATCGTGCAAGTAGTAATCGTACAGTATAGAACTGGGCTGTTTTATCCTGGAGGCGGCGTGGTAGTTCGACTGCTTTGCATAATTTTGGGCAGTACCGCGAAACGTCTTAAAGAGAGCGAACTGATCCGCGACTCAACCCGGTAATTTCTTCAGTGGCAACATTTTTAAAATCATGAACCAACAAGCCCCCAAAATTGCACCCAAATTGCAACTTTTGAAAATTCCAAAGTCCTAATATGAGGCAATGCAAGAATTTTTTAAAACCAGGGGTTTCCTCTCAAAATTCGCTTGAGATCTTCATTTTTTGCCATAGTAAATTGGAAAATCCTTGCATAAATTTCTTTAACTGCTAAATTTTGTGGGTTGCACCATATGCTTACGAAAGGCGAGTGCATGTGTATGGGATTTTCCGTGATGATTTTTCTCAAAATACTTAGAGTTGGAAGTGCCTCTTCTTCTTAATTCTCGTCTTTTTCATACACCATAAACTTTGGAGCGTGTGTTTTAGAAGGTAGATTTCTAGGTGTTGTAAAGTTTAGGTTTCTTCTATATTCTCAGTTGGGGATATCAATGTCTTCAAGATTACCTTAAAAAGGAGATTTCATGATTCCTCTATGTTTTATTATGACATATAAGTTGTGATGTTATTTGTTGGTTAGAGGATTTGCAGTGTTGTTGATCTCAGTGTTCATTGTTGCAGGTTTTTTGGGGATCAGGGAGAGTACTCTGTTGGTGTTTATACTAGTTCTAATATGCTCCATGGATTGAACATAATAAATATTCTTAATCCATAGGATTCAAAATGACAAACAAACGTAGAGAAATGAAGAACCAAGATGGAAAATAGAAGAAAAGGGAAAATAAAACTAGTGAAAAGTAACAAACAAGAAACAAACAAAAGCCACAATAGCGGAACTTCACTCCTACAAGAAGGATCACACAATAGTGGAGAGAGAATAAGCTAATCAACAGATACCACCTAATAAAGGGGAAGAGACAAATGTGATAGAGGAAAAGATAAATTCTTAAAATGATCAAGATTGAAACTTGGAGAGAAGCGAAAACATTAGGTTAATAAATATAATGTTTATAAGTCTAAATTACTAATTGGTCTTTTATTTAACATAATTCAAGGAACTAATTTTTATATTTTAAATTGAAATAGTTTTGGCCTCTTATATTTTTACACTTAAAATTTATGATATGTCCATTTTAAAACATGTGATAAATATTTATATATAAATCTTTTAGAAATCAAGAAGTGGAGCTCCGTTGTAAGGTGTCAACAATGATATAGGGAGAGTATTTAGACTCACACTAAATGGAGAAATAGTTTCATATTGGATATGAATGTGGCGACTTGAACATATATAAGTGGAAAAGTTTACTCACCTATCAGTTTAAGGTTTTAGGTGGACAAGCGGTGTGTTTCTCACAAATGATATTTCATCAAAGAATGGTCGCATCAGTAATTTTCAGTGTAAAAATATAAAAAAGAGTTTAAGCTATTTAAATTTGAAATAGAAAGGTTAATTTTGTGATTGAGATAAATTATATAAATAATTACAAAGATTAGTGAAATATTTTTAGTTTAAAATACTGAAAACATTTTTTTCAAGGAATTGTCTCAAAAATTAAGGCTAGTGTGTTTTTTAAACCCTTTAGAAATCTTTGAAAAACTTGTTATTGTAAAAAAAAATTGAGTATTTCTTTTGTAGTAACTACAAAACTTAAAAATGGATAAACTAAAGTAGAACAATAAATAGACTAGAATACATATAAAAAAAAACATTCTCGAAAATTTTCCAACTAGTATTCATAGGCAAACATTAATTTTAATGGTCAATACGATATGACTTACATAATTTAGATTTCTTCAACTAATTACGTGGATACGTGATTTTGTATGCTATTAGGTTTACGTCCGGCGTTCAACTTGTTATTCATTTCATTTTATTTAAAATAAATTATTTTTCTAATTCACATGTAGACTATTTCTTCATAATGTTATTGATTGTATCTTATCAGGAGGGATCGTCAAAGCCTACGAGTTTTAAACTGAGCAGTGGTTGAATGCGAAGTGAATGGGATACTTGAAAGACATTTTGATGTCAAAGTAGGACTCAAAGCAAATACAAGTAAACTGAGGTAGAGTGAATGAATGAATTAATATCTAACCCTCTCAGGTGAGAGGATATTTATAGCCCCTAGCGCAGGGTCAAGATCCATGTAATGGGCCAAGCGATTTGGACCCAATAACGTGGACTGTCATGGTTTACGCGAGTAATGGGATCCAGCACGTGGCCCCCTCCCTGGTGAAGCGCCCCGAGAATATAGAAATAATGGACCCATTATTCTCGGAAGGCGGATGGTGGTTGATAATGACTGGGGACACGCTCTCTAATGGGCACGTGGGGGAAATCCCCAACGGCTATCTGACTTAGGCCTGAAGCTAATGGACCATAGATAAAGGTACTAGAATGGGCCTCTCCAATGGTGGGCAAGTGTCAGCCAAGTCCAGAACAAGAGCTCCCAAGTTATTGACCTTAGGCAAAAGGGTGATGATTTGAGACCAATTTAATATCGAGAAGGTGTTGCCCGATAGGGGAAATTGTCAACTCCCGTCGGGGACGGCTCCATGTTTCATGTCGAGGATTAATAGATTTGTGTGTGATGTGCCTGAGTCAACTCTGAAGGAGTTTCATAGGTCGAGTTCACCCTTTGCTCGTATCAACGAGGTGCCCGTTGAGAACCTACATTCGCAGGGAGGTGAGGAGTTTCCTCGGGTGCGCGTCTTCGATGTGCCTGTATGTAAGGCGTTGTAATAATGTCGAGTGTTTTCCAACCATCGATAATGGAATAGCGCAGGCGCGTGGTTTTGAGTGAGACTGTTGTGAGCGACATGTCCTCTCGTGAGCCCATGTGACAACTGTTTGGGGTGTCATCATTATATAGGGCAGTCTAAGAGCCCAAGTAATAATGACTTTTCGAATTCTACCTCGTGAGGTGGGAGCTATCTATAAAATGGGAATCAGGAGATTCACTTGTCATTTTTAAGCTCTCTCTTCTCCTTTCTCTCCTACGTTCGCCCGTGGATCTGCTGCTCCAATGCCACCATAGACGTCTTCAATGATAATCTTCTCCAAGTAAGTGATTTCATCTTGATCGTGTTTTTTCTTAGATTTTTTAGATTAAACACTTGGATTTTGCCATGAATAGATGAACCTCTAGATGAAGATTCTGTTAAATGTAACAGGAACATAATAGAAGCTTTTGGGAATGACTGTTAATTCATTGTAAACTTCAGCAAATAAATAAGAAAACAAAAGAAACCTACAGGCCACGTGCTAGCTAAATTTTAGGAAACAAATTTTACTACAAAAACATGACTAAATCAACTAATAGAAGTGCTATAAACTAGGACACTAATATGACTAAGCCTTATCATTCTCTCCCTTGAACTAAATTGCATTTGCAGCTAGTTAACTCCTGGAAAATCACAAACTCCAAGCTTCCATCTCAGCTCCTGAAATGACTCTAATTTCAACGGTTTGGTGAGGATGTCCGCTAACTGATGCCTTGTACCACAAAACTGAAGTTGCACAACTCCATCATTCACAAGCTCCATTAAGAAATGGTAGCGCACATCAATGTGCTTGCTCTTGCCATGCATCAACGGGTTCTTCGACAATTTAATGGTTGAGTTATTGTCACAATAGATGACAGTACTTTCACCTCCCTTGTAGCCTATCTTCTTCAGCATCCTTTACATCCATATTGCCTGACAATTACTTCCTACAGCTGCTACAAATTTGGCTTCTGTCGTGCTCAACGTTACTATCGGTTGCTTTCGAGAACACCAAGCTACTGCAGCTCCACTTAGCATAAAAACATAACCCGAAGTACTTCTTCTATCCTCCACCGATCCAGCATAATCACTATCCGTAAAGCCAATCAATTCCGAGTTTCCTTCCGCTTTGCAAAGAATGCCAAACTTTGTTGTACCTTGCAAGTAACGTAGAATTATCTTTGCCGCCGAATGATGAACTTCTGTGGGCCTTGACATATACCTTCTTAATAAGCTAATTGCATACATTATGTTCGGCCTCGTAGCAATCAGGTACATCAAGCTTCCAATCAGCTGCTTGAAAAATGAACCATCCATCTCAACACCATTTTCATCTTTGGAGATTTTAAATCCTGGAACCATTGGATTTTCAACATAATAGCTATGCTCCATTCCAAATCTTCTTAGCACTTCTATCACATACTTTGTTTGACTGATGAATATACTGCCATCAAACTGAACTACCTCAATACCAAGAAAATACCTCACCCAAGTCTGACATATCAAATTCCTTCATCACGGACTCTTTGAAATCAAACATCATTTTTTCATCATCTCCGGTATAAATTAAATCATCAAAATACAAGCTAATGATTAAATATTTACCTTGTTTGACTTTGGTAAACAAAGTTTGCTCACTATCCTCCTTCTCAAAACCTTCCTTCCAGAAGTATGATTCAATTCGGCTGAACCATGCTCGCGGTGCCTGCTTGAGTCCGTACAAAGCTTTGTTGAGCTTATATACCATATTCTCCTCATTCTTTATTTCATAACCCCTTGGCTGCTCCACATACACATTCTCAGCTAACTTCCCATGAAGAAAGGCTGACTTCACATCCAGCTGAAATACACACCAACCTCTTTGTGCAGAAAGTGCCAAAATAATTTGAACCGTGTCCATACGAGCTACATGAGCGTATACTTCTTCATAATCAACTCCGTATTCTTGAGCATACCCTTTGGCGACCAAACGAGCCTTGTATTTTTCTACTTCTCCAAGCTCGTTCAACTTTGTTTTTATACCCATTTCACTCCTATTTTTTTCGCTCCTTTTGGTAGCTCTCTAAGATCCCACATTCCATTCTTCTCAAATGATCTCATTTCTGCATCCATGACTGCCCTCCATTTCTCCTCCTTTTTTGCTTCATCAAATGAAGTAGGATCAGAACGAACGACATGAGAAAACAAGACTAACTGAGTTTGGACTTAAAACTAAAAATCAGAAAGAGAATAATCAAAAATATTTTTTATAATTTTTTCAGATTTTTTGAACTTAAAATGAATTTTCTATGATTTTTTAAAGTTTAAAACAATTAAATATAAAAATCAGAAAAGAAAAGAAAAGTCAAAAATATGTGGACCATTGGATGAGAGTCAAAACGCGTTAGTAATCATATCCAAAGGATCTGGAGCGCTATGCATATCATGGTCATTAGTGAATAAAGTATTGAATCAAAAATAAAATCAGAATTAAAAAAAACAAGTGGCACGCCATCATTGGTTGGAAGATGACAGGTTGGTCATCTTCAACCTCCAGCCAACGTGAATTACAGGTCTCTCAAACTGTAAAAATCAGAAGCTCATACCTATGCCATTCGCTTCATCTCTTCAAGACGAAGACAACCACACCCTCGCGCCAAATTTATATAAACTATAGCTCAAGAAATTTGGAAGGAAAGTTTTTAAAAAGGGATTTGAAATTTCATGGTCAAAACGTGTTTCCAGTAAAAAAGGAAGTGTTGCAACTAGAACCAGGGAAGTGAGAGCATCACAATGATATCAAAGTTTTGAAGAATTTATGAAGGAATCTACTTATTGAAGTTGAGTTGCAGAGCTCTGAAACTGGACTTTTATGGAGCAATATAGGGCACGATTCTTGAATGTAATTATATGGTTAGCTTTAGGGAAGATCAAGGAAGGTGAATTGATGGAAAAAATGGATTGAAAAAGGCTTATATATGGATTTCGAAGTTGCTGAATTTTGAGTTATGGAACAGGTTTGGCAGGGTGATTCTGGCTATCTAAGCTTGAGAAAATGAATGGGGAATGACCCTTTATTTATAGGGAATCAAATGGAATGTCCAAGCGTTTGAAATGATGAAGTTTGGAGGGAAATCGTGTGAAGTGGCAAACAAGAAAAGTGTGACTTCTAATTTGATCAAAACACATCCAAAATGTGTGTTTTTCTATGCCAATAACTTCTAGAAGTTCACTAAACATGTTCAAAAGAAAAAGCACGCAGAAACAAAGTGTTTAGAAGCCAAATCAAGGATTTTAAACTTCTGACTTGGTGAAAAATTTGGTTTCAAAGTGCCAACTTCTGACCAATGGCATTCTCAGCTCAAGGGGTCTTAGGGCATGATTCTTGATGCTTCAGATTGATGAGGTTACAACCTTTGTGATGGAAGAAGAATGGGATCAAATGGATGCTTGAGCTGAAAGTTGTATCGAGTTAAAGTTGGAGAAAAAGGGTTGACTTTCCATACTTAGAAATATTTCAAATTTTTCTTCAAAAGTGACCAATAATGTCTTGCATCCAAACATAGCCTTCCACTTGGAATTTTCTATTGACCAAAAAAGATGGCATGAAGTAGATCTCTTTAATGAAATTTTGAAACTTGAAACATTCAAAATCTCCAAAAATTGAAAAAGTTGTGACTTGTTGAAGTTTGAAAATTTTCATAAAATTACCTATAATCTTTTGTATCCTTAAGGCAACTTCCATCCATTTTCTCACTTTGCACATAAAATAAGGCATAAATTTCACATCTTCAAGATCATTATGGAAGAATAATGGGCTCAAGGTGATAAAAATTGATCAAGTTATGATCATTTGAAGTCACACATGGAAAATTGGGGATTCATCTGGAGGACTTGTAATCTTTCTTCTTCATCAAGTTTCTTCCACATGAAAACTCCTTGGAACTTTTGAAGTGATTTGCTGATAACCCTTTAAAGAGAAGTATGTATTTGGAATCACTTAAAAATACCAAAAGATGAGCAAGATATACTCCTTTGAAGTTCAAAACCCTAGCTCCTAGATCTAGAAACATGCCTTGAGGAACTTTGACAATTTTGAACAAACTTCTTGTACCAACACTCTTGCTTTGTAAATAGAAGTTATTGAGGATGAAATTGAGAATTGATAGCCACCAAAACCACTTCCATATCTTGAGAATTTAGGGAAATATGCACTTGTGACCAATGAGAACAAGGCCTTGTCCAACCATGACAACTTCTTCAATCAACCCCTTGCACTTTTGAATCAATCTTGATAACTTGGAAATGTAGTGAACCAAAATAACCTTTCCATGCCATCCCTTCCAAAACAACTTCAATGGTGAGGTTTGAACTTCTCAAGCTTCATTTACTAGGTCATGGAAATAAACTCATGAACCCATGGATCAACTTGCTAAGTCCCATTGCCTTTACCTACATTGTTGACAAGTAAGACAAACCAACATTGCATTTTATTAATTAAAAGGAAAGTCAAAATAAAACATGAATGATTACACAAGAAAAACAAGTCAAGGTGCTTGGTGATTCCTCAAAGAGAAAAGCTAAAGATAGGGAGGAGAACCAAAAGCCCTAATGTGATCTTGTTGTGATTGAATCAATATGGTATGGTGAAGGGATCTCATGGGCAAAAATTGGGGTACAACAGCTGCCCTTATTTAAGTTTCTTCTATCCGGAGATATGAAGGTTAAAAATCTTTGTGTCGACGCGATCGAAGATACTTAAATATAAAACAAATCCTATTTTTGGTCCTAAGACATCGTGCAATGCTTATGAATATGAGTGCACATGGACAACTCCAAAGGGACAAAAAACACCATTGGGGATGTAACAAAAAGTAAAGAAACGAGAGAGTAACCCAACCAGGAAAATAAATCACTGGTGGATCGAAAAGATCTGAATCAGAGAGGATGGTAAAATGGTCAAAGGATACACCAACTCCTATTGGAGGTAAATCTACCAACTTTCACTGAAGGTAGAAGGAAAAGAGATATCAACACCGACATTCACTGACGGTGAGCTTCCAAAGTTCATTGAAGGTAGAAGGAAAAGAGATATCATAGCATCATCGTTCACTAACGATGAACTACCAACATTCAGTGAGGGTAGCAAAAAGATAACAATCATCGACATTCACTGCCAATGATCTACCAACTTTTAATGAAGGTAGAAAGAGAATATATCATAGCACCGTCGTTCACTGACGATGAACTACCAACGTTTACTGAGGGTAGCAAAAATATAACAATCACCGACCTTCACTGCCGATGATCTACCAAATTTCACTGAAGGTAGAGAGAAAATATCATAGCACCGCTATTCACTGACGATGAACTACCAACGTTCACTAAGGGTAGAAAAAATATAACAATCATCGACGTTCACTACCAATGACCTACCAACTTTCACTGAAGGTAGAAAGAGAATATATCATAGCACCGCCGTTCACTGACGATGAACTACCAACATTCACTGAAGGTGGGAAAAAGATAACAATCATCGATGTTCACTTCCGATGATCTACCAACTTTCACTGAAGGTAGAGAGAAAATATCATAGCACCGTCGTTCACTGATGATGGACTACCAACATTCACTGAAGGTAGCAAAAAGATAAAAATCATCGACGTTCACCGCTGATGATCTACCAACTTTCACTGAAGGCAGAAAGAGAATATATCATAACACCGCTGTTCACTGACGATGAACTACCAATTTTCACTGAAGGTAGAAAAAATATAACAAGTTTCCCTAAAATTTTGGCATTTCACCTAGAAAGGGTTTCAACTTCTTCTTCAACCGAGGCACTCTGCCTGGAAAGGGTAATATATAAATTGTCTCAAATAAAGAGACTATCACCTGCAAAGATTTCACAACGAACTATCTCTGCAAATTTGAAAGTCTCGCCACCCACTGGCGTAAATTGACAATGGACTGCAAACTATCCACTCAAAGAGGAAATAGCAAAAAAAGTTACGTCGACTTTTACAGGGAAGCACAGGTTGCTCAAATAAAGAGACCTGCTACTTGTTGTCATGGAGGATTGTAAAAAGAAATGACTTTCTGGGGAGACAAATATGGTTTCCTGGGGAAATGCCATTATATTCTTACTGAGGAGATAAAGTCTTCTCCTGAAAAATAAATGCACAAACCAAAACTCGAAGCTTTCAGAAATCCAAAGTAAATAATATTGTTGTGGAACCACAGATTCAAACCAGAAATAAACTGGAATGAAACAGTCAACCAAAATACATCCTTTGAGAAATAAACTCAAAAGGAAAAAAAATCCATCCAAACAAGGAGCTGTACAGGAAGGCTAAAGCAAAAATCTTCCACGGGGGATAACTCAGTGAGGAAATTGAAAGAATATACACTTTCTGCTTAAGGTTTGCACTCTATTGGAGAGAGGACAACACAACTCTGCAAAACAGGGTAATATGTCAACAAAAATATTATAGAATGTGAATGAGCAATTATTTGCTAAAATTAACCATGCATGATGTATGTATGAACGTGTGAGTGTTATCATGCATATGCTGACAAAATAGATATATAACACTGGGAATAACCATGCAAAACCAACTCTGGCACAAACAACACTCGGCTAAACCATATCCAAGATGATCATTCCAAAAATAAATGCCAACTGAGGAAACAAAATCTACTTCCTGCTTTAGCTTTACTGGGGAGAAATATAATTTGGAAGTAAATAAAACAAAGTGACAAAATAGTACAGATACAAGGATATAACATCCTTCTTCAGGCTTTATTGGGGAAACAAATGTTTTCAAAAGTAACACTTCTACTGGGGATTGCAAAACCAATCTCAAGTAAAGCAGATGGACACCAAATCATCAAAACATTCATTGGGGAATTCAAGCCTACTTCATTGGGGAGATTAACACCATATCCTCAAAGGGAAAACCACAATACGTTCTTCACTAGAGAAACCATGGACCTGCGTTCTTCAAGAGTGATTATGGTACCAAATTCTCGAGAAAAATAACTTCCATTAGACCGAACGAAAACTTCACTGGAGAAATCTGGGATTGAAACTTCACATCATGAAAACTCAGAAAAGAGGAGAAATGAATCCAAACTTAACCGAGGATACCGGAGTCACGAACCCAATACGGCGAATCATCCTGAGTAAACCTTCCCGAGGGGAACAAAAACTTCTTAAAACAAACTGGAGTTTGTTCATACCTGGGATCCACATTTTTGTTGTTGTTGTTTCATCACAGATTCCAAAGTAAAAGAAAATTGTAAATTCATTTTGAAAAATCGATTTTGTTATTTAATATTTTTGCTTTGAAAGTTATTATCAATAATAAATGGAGTCTTTGCAAGCTAAATAAAATAAGAAATACAAAGAATTGGGTAACAACTCAAACTTTATTAATAGAATGGTAGTCTACGAACCACGGGACTCCATAGATGATTACAAAGTTTAGAAAATGGTAATATATAATGGAAAAGATACATTGAGATACATTGACCACTATCCCCTCTAACAACTTTTGAAATCCTGAGCAGCAACTTCTGTTAAAGTGTGATGAGAATCCGAGAAGATTCTTGCTCCAATGATCAAGTCTTGTCTGATGTAGTTACTTACCAAGAAAGTCCCTAACTTTTGCCTAAGCTGCCTTTGCGAGTTTTCAGCTTAGCGGGAAATGTATTCTGTTTATGTATCTAATTTTTGCCTAGACTTCCCTTTCGGGTATTCGGCCTACCGAGACACTCTTTTTTACCTAAGCCGCCCTTTCGGGTTTTCAACTTAGCGACCTGTTCTTTTATTCCTTTAGGCAAAGTATTTCTCGACTGCATCAACATTCATGGGACGTGGGAACTCCTCGCCATCCATAGTTTCAAGAATTAATGTACCTCCAGAGAATGCTTTCTTGATAACATATGGGCCTTCAAATTTGGGAGTCCACTTTCCCCTAGAATCAGTGTTGAAAGACATGATCTTCCTGAGCACGAGGTCGCCTTCTCTGAATTCACGAGGTTTGACCTTCTTATCAACAGCCTTCTTCATCCTTTTCTGATATAACTGGAAATGACACAAAGCCGTCATCCTCTTCTCCTCAATCAAATTCAATTGGTCAAACTTGTTTTGGACCAATTCATCCTCTATCAACTTGGTTCCAATATCATACACAAAGAGGGAATCTCAACCTCAATTGGGAGCACAACTTCCATTCCATACACAAGGGAGAACGGGGTTGCTCCTGTTGAAGTGCGTACAGATGTTCGATATCCATGCAAAGCAAAAAGGAGCATTTCATGCCAATCCTTATAAGTAACAACTATTTTCTGGATAATTTTCTTGATATTCTTATTAGCATCTTCAATAGCCCCATTCATCTTCGGCCTGTACGGAGACGAATTGTGATGGACAATCTTGAATTCCTCAAAAGTTCTGTCATCATCTTGTTGTTCAGATTCAAGCCATTGTCAGTGATAATTCTGTTCGGCACACCATACCGACATATAAGATTATTCTTAATGAAGCGCACAGCCACTTGCTTGGTAACATTAGCATATGAAGCAGCCTCCACCCACTTGGTGAAGTAATCAATTGCTACCAAGATAAAACAGTGTCCATTCGAAGCTTTGGGTTCTATCATCCCAATCATGTCAATACCCCATATAGAGAAAGGCCACGGGGAGGAAATCACATTCAGAAGTGTCAGAGGCACATGGACCTTGTCTGCATAAATCTGGCATTTATGACACTTCTTTGCAAATTTGTAACAATCACATTCCATTGTCAGCCAATAGTAACCTGCCCTTAGCATCCTTTTAGCCATCGAATTTCCATTGGCATGAGTTCCAAATGAACCTTCGTAAACCTCATGCATCAACATGCTTGCTTCGTGTCTATCCACGTATCTGAGTAAGACCATGTCATGATTTCTCTTATACAACACATTTTCATTGAGGAAGAAAATGCCTGCCAATCTTCTCAATGTCTTTCTATCTTTCTTTGAAGCACCAATTGGGTATTCCTGAGTCTGAAGAAAATGCTTGATGTCATGATACCAAGGTTTTTCATCTGCTACCTCCTCTATTGTAAACACATGAGCGGGCATATCTAGTTTCCGAACCGTAATTCGAGGTATATCATTCCAAGTATTTACTTGGTACATAGAAGCCAGAGTTTCCAGAGCGTCCGCCATTTGATTTTCATCTCTAGGAATGTGATGTAATTCAACTTTGTTAAAGAAGGGTAACAATCTTCTAGCATAATCTTTGTAAGGGATCAAGTCGGGGTGACAAGTATCCCATTCTCCTTTAATCTGGTTTATTACCAAAGCTGAATCACCATACACATCTAGAATTTTAATTCTGAGATCAATATCTTCTTCGAGACCCGTGACGCAAGCCTCGTATTCTGCCATATTATTAGTACAATCAAATGTTAACCTTGCGGTAAAAGGAATGTGCGATCCATGGGGAGTGACAATCACGACACCAATTCCTTTACCATAAGCATTCACAGCTCCATCAAATATCATACTCTAATGAGATTCAGGGTCAGGACCTTCCTCAGGAAATGGTTTATCACAATATTTCACTTTCAGGAACATAACATCCTCATCGGGGAATTTATATTCTACAGACTGGTGATCCTCCATTGGTTGGTGGGAAAGATAATCTGCCAACACACTTCTTTTAATAGCTTTTTGAGTGTGGTATTCGATATCATATTCAGATAACAACATCTGCCAGCGGGAAATTGTCCCTGTAAGAGAAGGTTTTTCAAAAATGTACTTGACTGGATCCATTTTGGAGATCAACCAAGTAGTTTGATTCAACATATACTGCCGCAAACGCTTTGCCGCCCAGGCTAAAGCACAACATGTTTTTTCCAACATGGAATACCGTGACTCACAATCAGTGAATTTTTTACTGAGATAATAAATGGCAAACTCCTTCTTCCCTGTTTCATCCTGTTGTCCCAGAGTACAACCCATGGATTTATCTAACACTATCAGATACATAATCAACGGTCTTCCTTCGACAGGAGGGAGCAAGATAGGAGGTTCAAGCATATATTCTTATATACTTTCAAATTCCCTTTGGAAATCATCCGTCCACACATAACCTTGATCTTTCTTTAACAACTTAAAGATCATTTCACATGTTGTAGTCATATGGGAAATGAATCTGGAAATATAATTCAAACGCCCGAGGAAACCTCTGACTTGCTTTTCAGTTCTTGGTGCTGGCATCTCTTGAATTGCTATGACTTTATTAGGTTCAACTTTAATTCCTTTCTGGCTAACAATGAAACCTAACAATTTCCCTAGTCGAACACTGAAGGTGCATTTATTTGGATTCAAGCGGAGATGATACTTCCTCAAATGCTGAAACAACTTCAACAAATCTTCTACATTCCCTTCTTCGGTCTGGGATTTGGAAATCATATCATCAACATATACTTTGATTTCCTTGTGCATTAGATTATGGAATAAGGTTGTCATATCCCTCTGGTATGTTGCACCAGCGTTCTTCAACCCGAAGGGAATCACTCTGTAACAGAATGTTCCCCAGGGTGTGATAGACGTTGTTTTTTCCATGTCCTCTGGAGCCATTCTTATTTGATTATACCCGGAAAATCCGTCCATGAATGATAATACTTTGAATTTTGTTGTGCTATCCACTAACATATCAATGTGTGGTAATGGAAAAGCATCTTTTGGACTAGCTTTATTTAAATCTCTATAATCTACGCACATGCAGACTTTTCCGTCTTTTTTTGGTACTGGGACAATATTGGCAATCCATTGAGGATACACTGATGTCACAAGAAAACCAGCATTAATCTGCTTTAGAACCTCCTCTTTGATTTTCACTGCCATATCTGGGTGAGTTCTTCTCAACTTTTGTTTAATTGGCGGGCACTCTGGCTTCAACAGCAAACGGTGCTCTACAATATCTATATCTAGACCAGTCATATCTTGATAAGACCAAGCAAAAATATCCACATACTCTTTCAACAGCTCAATCAACCTTCTCTTCACATCAAGATGCAGCAATGCTCCAATATTGACTTCCTTCAGATCTTCTTCTGAACCCAAATTGATCACTTCCAATGGCTCTTTATATGGCTGAATGCTATTTTCCTCGTGCTCAAGAAAACGTGAGACCTCTTCTGGAATCTCATCATAATCTTCTTCTTCTTACCCATACACAGGACATTCAAAGTTGGGAGAGGGTGCAGGGTCATTGTATTCAACGGGTTTTTTAATTAATCTGCACATATGATTTATGATTGCTTTTAGAAACTGACACATATAACAAGTGATCATGCATATTGAATTTCAGTTATTATTTATTTTGAAGGGTTTTTTTATTACCATTTTCCATGAAAAAGCAGAAAATAAAGACACAATTTGGGAAGCAAAGACAACTTTTATTATTGATTTTAAAAGTCACAAAAAATAAATAAGCCCTACAACATAAATACTTCCACCTTGGGAAGAGTGAAAGCTTTTTTTAAAAAAGATTAACAAAACAAAATACTTTGAAACATGTATGCAAGAGGGAACATCAATGGTGATCCAGTTCTGAACCCTAACTCTATGCATCACATAATTCAGCCTTTCCTGATCTAATTCATCTTCTACAATGGCATTAATCCTGGAAACAGTTGGATAAAGATAACCCCCACTATGGAAGATGTCTTTATACTTTCTGGCAGCAGACTTCAGCTTCATGTCCTTACCTTTGTCATTCTTCAAAGAGAACCCCAAGCCAGCTATGTTCTTGTTCACAGGTGGATCCATAATTTTTCCCCATACTTCATTATGACCCTTACGCGCAACCTGTTGTGCATCCTTAAGTGAAACCATGGAATTATAATTCCGTCTTATATTTTCAATGGATAAGGCTTGGAACTGGGTTCCAACAGCAGCTTCATCCGCCTCCACAATGCTGAAAGAGGACAAATGAGATATCAATAATGCATGTTCCCAATTTATGATCACTACTTTCCCTTCACGTACAAACTTCAGTTTCTGCTGTAAAGTTGAAGTGACAACCCATGCCTCATGTATCCACGGCCTTCCTAGCAAACAGTTACAAGCGGGTACAATATCCATGACCTGGAAAGTTACCTGAAACAAATGTGCTCCTATACGAATAGGCAAGTCCACTTCACCAATAACAGATTTCCTTGATCCATCAAACGCTTTCACAATGATGCCACTCGGGCGCATAGGCGTTCCTTGATATTTCAACTTCATAAGCGTACTCCTCGGTATAACATTCAACATGGATGAATCCATTATCAATCAGCACATTAGATAGTGAATCATTCTTGTAGTTCATGGAGATGTGGAGGGCCAGGTTGTGATTCGTTCCTTCATCTGGTAATTCATGATCGCAGAAACTCAAGTTATTACATGACTTAATGTTCTATATTACACTGCTGAATTGGTCTATTGGCATATCACTCTCCACAAAAGCTTGGTCCAGTACCCTCATCAAGGATTCTCTGTGAGCAGAGGAGTTCATCAATAACGCCAAGATAGATATTTTTAAAGGAGTCTGCGGTAGTTGATCTACAATTCTGTAGTCGCTCATCTTGATTATCTTAAGAATATCATCCAATTCTTTCTCTAATGCAGGCCCACTAGTCTCACCCGTAGCCTTCTTGGGTTCAACATTCTCAGCAATTTTCTTTCCAACACTAACATCTCTTCAAAAAACTGGTGCAAACACACGACTTCTGCAGGTCACCCTGCTATTTTCAACAATATTCCCAACATCAGGCATTGGCTGGATGGGAACTTCCACTCCATCCTCTAAGATTGTAGCGTTGTATTTGTAAGGCACAACCTTATCTGACTTGTAGGGGATAGGAGCCGGCAAACTAATCACCAATGGGGTAATAAATGGCTTGCTATAATACTCAAGTTCAAGATAGGTGGGTTCCCCAAAACAAGGTACAATGACGTTTACCCCTTCTTCAACATAATCAGTCATTATTGAGTCATTTCTGAAAAACAAATCCTCATCTAATGAGAAATACTCATCTGCGGAGGCATACTCTTCATCTGACTCTTCTTCAGTCAAACAAACCTCAACCATATCAACTTCATGGTAATCATCCCTTTGACTTATAACCTTGATAATTCCATTATCTAACAACACTGAACACCCTTCTTCATGATTGAACATCCTTGGGAATCTCGACAGCAAACTCAGCAAGACCTATATTGGTGTTTCACATGACCAGCCATATGGTAGAAGGTAGCATGCAATTGCACAAGGTACTCATTCATATACTATACATCAAAAGTTCTGAATTCTCCTAGACATCCAGAAACCATATTCACCTCCTCTTCATACCCTGCCCTAGGCCTGATTATGTGGATTAGGCCCTCATCCATCATCTCTTGTACATCAGTATTTATCTTATCGCAACTCTATATGTTTGTACTGCAAATAGCACAACTGGCATGGTCATGCGTATAGTAGCTAAATTCACAAAGGTCTGCATCCATTTTCACCAAATCTCCTCTAACCAGGTTAATATCAAAAATCTGGAAGTCGCCTGGACAACCGGCCACCATATTCAGAGCATTTAGTCCCCCGTGCTTGGGTAGAGGATTGTCTTTCACATTAGGTCCCACGTCCTTGAAAGGTAGAACACCATACTTCACCAACATCTCCACCTCAGTCTTCAAAGGATAATAATTCTCAACATTATTCCCTGGTGCTCCTTGATGAAAAGCACTTGTTTGGTATGCCTTGTAATACCAAGGCAATGGTGATGGTATGGCGGGAGGTGGTTGGGTCTGAACCAACTTCTTCTGAATCAATGTCAGTAGTAACTCTGTATAGATTATAGGAATAGGTTCATAACTCTCCCTTCTCTGATTGTACCATTGATTCCCCTGCTGGGACGGTCTCTAATAAGCAACGGTAGTTGGAGATGCACCCACAACTGGAGCAATTGAGGCGACTTGCTGATGACGCTGATAATTCTTCCTAGGAGTATTAACCTTCCTCTCTTGCATAACAGCATTTGCATCCCCTTCCTTATTCTTGGTAAACCCATAAGATGGTTTCTTCACACCTCCAGAACTTTCACTCTTTGTTAAACGACCCTCTCTTATAGCCTCTTCTAAGCGGACACCCATTCCTACCATTTCAGTAAAGTCACTTGGCGCACTTGCTACCATCCTCTCGTAGTAGAAATCACCCAGTGTTTTCAAGAAAATATTAGACATCTCCTTCTCTTCCATGGGAGGAATCACTTGGGTGGCTATCTCACGCCATCTCTGTACATATTCTTTTAATGATTCCCTGTCTTTCTGAACCATGGCCCTGAGTTGATCACGGTCAGGCGCCATGTTCATGTTGTACTTGTATTGTTTGATGAATGCTTCTCCCAAATCATTGAAAGTATAGATACTGGCGATGTTCAAACTCATATACTACTTCAGCGCGACACCAGTCAAACTATCCTGAAAAAAGTGAATCAGCATACGCTGATCATCAGTATGGGTATACATTATCCTCACGTACATCACCAGATGAGCACGAGGGCAAGTGTTTCCCTTGTACTTCTCAAACTCTGGGACCTTAAACTTAGCAGGTATCTTAACATTCGGGACCAAGCATAACTCATTCACATTCTTCCCAAATAGTTCTTTTCCCCTGAGGGCGTTCATCTCTCTTTGCATCTTATCAAACTGCTCTTGAAAATCATCCATTTTGTCATAAATACCCAAGTCTTCACTCAATGGAGGGAAAGGACGACACACATCATCGTTAACAAACAAAACCATATTCACCGAAGGAGGCGCAACATGCACCACAAGAGGTGCCGAAGTAATAATAGTCTGAACAACTGGAGTATCTTGAGGACCAAGATTGAAACCTTCAGGTGAAAAATTCTTTGGCATTCCTCATGGATAACCTGGAGGCATGTGATTCTGAAGAACAGCTGGAGTAGCAAATACGGGAAGAGTCGGAGCTTCAGTAGTTGCCCTTGTTGGTTAAGGTTGGACACTCGGTGGCTGATTCTGAGTAGCCACCAGAGCTTCCATCAGAGCAGTCAGATTGGCCATGCCGGCCTTCAAAGCAGAAACCTCCTCGCGCAGCTCGCGATTCTCTTGTTCTAAGTTGTCCATCTTCTTTCTGAAATTAGCATGTGTTTAGTGGTGAGTCAGCTTGTTGAACGAAGTAAAGAAGCTTGATAAGATACCTGGATATGCATAACAAATGCAAGAAATATGTGCAATATGATGCATGATATGTAATGCACATGATTTTATTTTATTTAATATTTCAAGGGATTTAAAATTTATGGACATTTTGAAAATATCAAGGTAATAACGTATTTGAAAATACTTAAAATTCCATTATAACAACTCCAAGATGGATTACAAGTGTCAATGATCCCACGTACAAGATGAAAATAAAATCTAAAACCCTGAGAAGTAAAATTGATGGAGATCACTCAATACGATGGCGCTTCCCCGTGAGCCTGGAAATCTAAGCTTTCAACCTCTGGTTTTCTTCCGCATATCTGGTGGCAACCTCTTTCCAATCACCTAAACCAGGAAGTGAGTAATCAGCATCTAATTGAGGCTTAGGAGAAAATAAATCCCCTTGCCTCTCCATAGTCTCTACCACTCGACTCTCAAGGATCTCAATCAAGTCGTCTTTCTCCTCCAAGTCTGCTATATAGGAAATCTCTAAAGTTTGGCACTTGTTCTTCCAAGCATCCTTTTCCTGCTGCATCCTGAACAAAGCAAGTTGTAGCTCTTCTAGATCATCTAATAAAGGAGAAGGGGTTTTTACAAATAATTCAGGCATAGGTGTTTTCCGGGAATACGGCATCTTTAACTTAATGGCTCTCGTTTGGACCCACTGAAGATATGGCTCCAAAGAAACAGCACCCCTAGGTCCCAAATCCTTCCTACTCTTCTTATGAATGTGACACCAGGCCTTCGTAATCTGCTCCCTAGCTTCCCTATGATCTCCTCCCTCCTTCAGAAAGAAACTACTCAAATGAATACTATTTGGTTTATCCCTCATCGGATAACCAAGTTGTCGTTGTGCAAGAACAAGGTTATAGTTAATTCCTCCCTTTGTACCAAGAAGAGGTACGTTGGGGAAACTACCACAACTATCAAGAATCTCTATATCCTGGTAAGCTCGATGATACCAATCAATATTCGAGTTAGTAAGTTCCATGATCTTAGGAGCCCAGCGGGGTTCCTTCTTGACATCCCAAAAAGCATCAGACTGAGGCATATGAGAGATAAACCACCGGTACAACAGGGGTGTGCAACATATAATCATCCCCCCATGATAATAATTTTGAAGATGGATAGAGTAATAAGTATCACCCAACAAGGTAGGAGCTGGGTTTCCAATCATGAAGATCCTGATAGCATTAATGTCAACAAACTTGTCCACATTAGGAAATAAGAACAACCCATGAGCTGGTAATACTCTAATCCCTCCTTTAGTAGTCATATGGGCTTCAACCTCAGACTTCCCTAGATGAATCAAAGCTGCAATCTCATGTGGTTTTGGATCACCCTCCAAACTAGTAAAAGGAACACGATCAGTAACAGGTAAATCCAATAGATAAGAATACTCATCCAGTATGGGCATCAACTGATAGTCGGGAAAAGTAAAGAAATGATACATTGGATCATAGAACTGGACCAAGGTCGAGAGAATACCCTCCTTCATCTTAAACTTCATGAGAGGAATAATGGATCCATACTTCTTCCGAAAGTCTGCAAAACACTCGATCTCGGGAATTAGACTGATCAACTCATCTATCTTGGGATCCTTGAAACTGTACTTCCCGAACTTTCTCTTTCCAAAATCCATGGTTAAAAACTAATTGAGATATTCACAAATGGTCAACTTTTAAATCCCTTGAAATAAGATCTCTCGAAAAGATGCTTATGAGTGCATGGATGCATGATGCAGCAATCACACACAAGATCACACATATAAGGTTCATAGGTTCAACGTCACAAGCATGAGGTCGAAGGTACTACCCATAAGGTGTTGGTCTAAAAGTTATCACATGCCGAACAAGGTTCTAGAGGTTCCCAGAGTCTACATCCTTCCTTCGGATATTACCAACTTCCCGATTAACTCGGTAATTAGTAATATTCTCAAAAAAAAACTCGTCCGAGCGTAGTATCGCGTGACAACTATTTCCAGATTACTCCGTCATAGCTTCCGCACTACACCTAAAAGGCCAAGATGGATTTGGTATTCTATGGTCCTCAGTTTCAGCAGGCTCCCAGGTCGAAAGCAGTACGTCTTCCTGATTACTCGGTAAACGAAACTATAGTCAAAGGGGCCTCCAGTGAGTGGGGGATCTCATGCCTCCTTTTTTGGGATTACTCCCTCAAAGTTATCATGACTATACCTCATGTCCTATCTTAAAGCTTGCCCAAGTCCGGGTATAGGACTTATGAGTAATCACCAAGCACCCTGAAAACCAGGAAAATCCATACAAACATTTATACAACATATAACACAAAAACAATAATAACACATATACAGATATATACAAAGATAAGCTCAACCCATTTAGGGATGGACCAACAACAGTTCAACCTTTCCCCAATGAAGATGCCATTTTTCTGTAGCGGTAGAAATGTTTAAGACTAAGCCATTGGATTGACTAGACTTATACAAATCAAAATCAAAATTGCCACCGCGCTTTATTGTTTCCAAAAGAATGGGAAAAGAACGAATAACCAAAAAAGAGGGGGAAAGATTCTAGTTAAGGGGGTTGGTTATGCAAAGGGAAGGTATTAGCACCCTAAACATCTACCGTACTCCGCAGAAACCTCTTTGTAAAATTTGTATATTTTGGCTATAAAAAAAATATTGTATATAATAGGTGGTGGAGGTGAGAAAAGAAATATATATTTTTTATAATTTTTGCACCCGTCGTGGTTGCGAATCTTTAGTTCCTACGTACCACCTTTTCGTGCAATAGGGGATCAGGGTACACGTAGTTCCTCTTTTAAAAATTTTAAGACATGAATGTGTTGGTTAATTTATGAGATAAAACATCATCGTCATTGTCCGTATGGAAAAACATACTTACTACCCACAATCACGAGAAAGGAGAATTTGCATCATCTCAAAGTGGAGGATATGGCTTGGATTTAAAATCAACAATGCCTCACTAAACACCTAAGTGTAAAATATCTCTCTTCACTACATATTGTAGAAGTATAGTTGTTTGCATCACTACAAGGATTGACAAGAGTCTAATCTTTTGAGAAAGGTTTTAAAATAAAAAGCCAAAGTGGCAAAATGGTTTAAAATGAGATTGATTGACTTTTAGTCTTCTCACAAAAAGGATATCAAAGTATTATTAAGTTTATTGGAGTTTATTTATGAAAATGTTTGAAAATGCATGGACCTAAGTCCAAGTTTATTATGAAAGTGGTTCAAGTTTAAAACAAGAAGAGTTTTAAAAAGGAGGTAGAAGATTTTTGAAATTAAAGAATATGGGAGGAGAAGAAGAGGCTATCCTAAAGCATAAGGTAAAAGTTAAGGATTAGAACCATCTAACCAACAACAAGCCAATACTTGACACTATGAGCCAAGATAGAATTCTCATTCTTTGGATTGAAACCAAACAAGCAAAAATACTAGACCTCTTGAGAGAACCAAACTTCAAGTGTATTAAGTCTTCACAAAAATTGGGTAGAGTAACGGTTGTATGCAGATGAATTCCAGATTACAAACAAAGGGTGTAATCACAATAACCTGCACACAAAACAAACAAATAAACCAATATCTTGAGGTAAACCTCAAGAGCTCCAGACAAAATAATCAGATAAGATCACAAGGTCTCCAATCATAGGCCAAGGTTTCTAATCCTAAGTCCAAAATGTCCAATGCTTCATAATGCCAAGGATAGTAACCAAATAGTCAAATTATCATTAAGGATTTTTAGGGTTTGTGTTGATTATTAGGTATCTTAAAAAAGAAAAGAAAAGCTCAAGTGAGCAAAATAAAAATGACAAGAATATAAAGGGGCTCAAGTGAGAAAAGATAAAAAATAGCATGAAATGTAAATGCTAAAAGTAAATAGTGCATAAAAATAAAAGAGGCGTATAATAAAAGAATAAAGGATAAAGTCAATTATTAGTGATTAGTGGTTAGTTGGATGATCATCTTGAAACTTGCATTTGGAACTCAATAGTGGATTGGTAGAACCAAAGCCTCCACACAACAAGTTGCATTTGCTTTTTGTCAAGTATATCATCCATTTAGAATCCTTATGAGTATCATTTAATGATCAATGATGTTTAAGTGACCCGCGTTGACCAAAGGTGTTGTAGATCCATTAAAGGATTGGTAGAACCAAAGCCTCCACACAATGAATCTCAAGGTTATTGGATCAAAGAGATCAAATTAACATACTTGGGCTTGCAAATATAAGTTTGGGCCACGAATGATCATTTATTCGAATCAGGACAAAATTTAGCGCTATGTTAAGAAATCATAAGTGGACTTATATAGAAGTCGCACCTATTTTAAAACCGGTCAATAGCAATCTATGCACCATTTGTTTTGAGACATGATATAGAGATCATGCTCCAACAACATTTAGTGCAATAAGAAGGGGATGAGATGAAGAGGGGTGGGAGAGAATATACAAATCATTTTTGGATTAAATTTAATCAAACTATTATTAAAATCATTCATCCATTTTTGTGGAGTTAGACTCAACATCATGGATCCAATGACGATAATAAAGTTCATGATCAAAAATTTAACCCAAGATCAGCCAGAAAATAGTCACAAAATAATATTAAATTTTAATATATACAAAAAGGTTTAAAAATAATGTTTAAAAATAGAAATAAAAGAGAAAAATATCAACTATGTTCAAATTAATCAAGAAATAAAAAGTAAGACCATAGAAAAATCAGAAAAGGACTCAAATGATTTTACAAATTGTTTGGTAATTTTTTAAAGTCAGAAACTATTTTTAAAATTAAAAGAAAGGGGTAAAATAAACCAAAAATGATTAAAAAAATAACAAAGTCAGAAACAAAAATAAAATAAGGTCACCAATATTTGTCACAATATCATTGGATCATTCCATAAATTTATTAGAATTTAAAAATGCATAAAAGTATTTTTTAACATTTAAAACAATTCAAATAAAGTGTAAATTTATAAAAAAATACCAAAACACAAAATTAAATTGTGAAAAAATGAAAATCAGAAAGAGAATAATCAAAAATATTTTTCATAATTTTTTCAGATTTTTTGGACTTAAAATGAATTTTTTATGATTTTTTGAAGTTTAAAACAATTAAATATAAAAATCAAAAAAGAAAATATAAGTCAAAAATATGTGGACCATTGGATGAGAGTCAAAACGCGTTTGTAATCAGATCCAAAGGACCTGGTGCACTGTGCATATTATGGTCATTAGTGAATAAAGCATTGAATCAAAAATAAAATCAGAATTTAAAAAAAAAACAAGTGGCACGCCATCATTGGTTGGAAGATGACATGTTGGTTATCTTCAACCTCTAGCCAACGTGAATTGCAGGTCTCTCAAACTGTAAAATCAGAAGCTCGAACCTATTCCATTCGCTTCGTCTCTTCAAGACGAAGACAACCACACGCTCGCGCCAAATTTATATAAACTATAGCTCAAGCAATTTGGAAGGAAAGTTTTGAAAAGGGATTTGAAATTTCATGGTCAAAACGTGTTTTCAGTAAAAAAGAAAGTGTTGCAACTAGAACCAGGGCAATGAGAGCATCACAATGATATCAAAGTTTTGAAGAATTTATGAAGGAATCTATCTATTGAAGTTGAGTTGCAGAGCTCTGAAACTGGACATCTATGGAGCAATATAGGGCACGATTCTTGAATGTAATTACATGGTTAGCTTCAAGGAAGATCAAGGAAGGTGAATTGATGAAAAATGGATTGAAAAAGGCTTGTATAAGGATTCAAAGTTGCTGAATTCCGAGTTATGGAACAAGTTTGGCAGGGTGATTTTGGCTATCCAAGATTGAGGAAATGAATGGGGAATGACCCTCTATTTATGGGGAATCAAATGGAATGTCCAAGCGTGTGAAATGATGAAGTTTGGAGGGAAATCGTGTGAAGTTGCAAACAAGAAAAGTGTGACTTCTAATTTGATCAAAACTCATCCAAAATGTGTGTTTTGCTATGCTAATCACTTCTGGAAGTTCACTAAACATGTTCAAAAGCAAAAACGCGCAGAAACAAAGTGTTTAGAAGCCAAATCAAGGATTTCAAACTTCTGACTTGGTGAAAAATTCAGTTTCAAAGTGCCAACTTCTGACCATTGGCATTCTCAGCTCAAGGTGTCTTAGGGCATGATTCTTGATGCTTCAGAAAGATGAGGTTACAAGCTTTGAAATGGAAGAAGAATATGATAAAATGGATGCTTGAGCTGAAAGTTATATCGAGTCAAAGTTGGAGAAAAAGGGTTGACTTTCCATACTTAGAAATATTTCAAATTTTTCTTCAAAAGTGACCTATAATGTCTTGCATCCAAACATAGCCTTCAACTTGGAATTTGCTCTTGACCAAAAAAGATGGCATGAAGTAGATCTCTTGAATGACATTTTTAAACTTGAAACATTCAAAATCTCCAAAAATTAAGAAAGTTATGACTTGTTGAAGTTGGTAAAATGTCATAAAATGACCTATAATCTTTTGTATCCTTAAGGAAACTTCCATCCATTTTCTCACTTTGCACATAAACGAAGGCATAAATTTTACATCTTCAAGATCATTATGGAAAAATAATGGGCTCAAGGTGATAAAAATTGACCATGTTATGATCATTTTAATCACACATGGAAAATTGGGGATTCATCTAGAGGACTTGTAATCTTTCTTCTTCATCAAGTTTCTTCCACATGAAAACTCCTTGGAACTTTTGAAGTGATTTTTTGATAACCCTTTGAAGATAAGTATGTATTTGGAATCACTTAAAAATAACAAAATATGAGCAAGATATACTCCTTTAAAGTTCAAAACACTAGCTCCTAGATCAAGAAACATGCCTTGAGGAACATTGACAATTTTGAACAAACTTCTTGTACCAACATTCTTGCTTTGTAAAAAGAAGTTATTGAGGATGAAATTGAGAATCCATAGCCACCAAAACCACTTAGATATCTTGAGAATTTAGAGAAATATGCACTTGTGACCAATGAGAACAAGGCCTTGTCCAACCATGACAACTTCTTCAATCAACCCCTTGCACTTCTGAATCAATCTTTATAACTTGGAAATGTAGTGAACCAAAATAACCTTTCCATGCCATCCCTTCTAAAACAACTTTAATAGTGAGGTTTGAACTTCTCAAGCTTCATTGACTAGGTCATGGAAATAAACTCGTGAACCCATGGATCAACTTGCTATGCCTCATTGCCTTTACCTACATTGTTGACAAGTAAGACAAACCAACATTGCATTTTATTAATTAAAAGGAAAGTCAAAACAAAACATGAATGATTACACAAGAAAAACAAGTCAAGGTGTTTGGTGATTCCTCAAAGAGAAAAGCTAAAGATAGAGAGGAGAACTAAAAGCCCTAATGTGATCTTGTTGTGATTGAATAAATATGGTATGGTGAAGGGATCTTAGGGGGGAAAATTGGGGTACAACACTGGGGATCACAATACTGATTTCAATAGGGTAGATGAAAACCACATCGTCGAGATATCAACTAAAGATTTCGTACTTACTTCGTTGGGGAGGGCAACACTACATTGTCGAGGGGAACCCAAGATACATTCTTTAATACTGAGAGTGATGATTACACCAACTTTTCTGGGGAGAAATTATGAAATCTCATGTGGGTAGAAATTTTCAGAGAGACCCGTTATCTCGAATTTTGTTGGAGATTTAAGAAGTCAAACAATACATCAAGAAATCAAAATTATGTGGATTTTAAATCAAACCCAACACTTGGCGGGAGACAACCCGAAAAGTTGACAAGTGTTTCAACACTTCTTAGAGAAGATATTGACCTTGTTTGGTTGCCTGGGAAACAAATAACAACCATAATGCTAACACTGCAAAGGGAGATGTTTTGCAAATGATTCCATCTCAGTATACAAAGGGGAAGAGACTTTCGTCATGTGAGTGAAGACCTTACTAGGGAATCTGGGATAGAGACTTCATACCATGCAAACTCGAAATTAAAATGAAACAAGACCTGACTGGGGAAAACAGGATCACAAACCTAACACCACCCCATACATCAATTGGTATCATCTTTAATTATCTGAGAAGCACAAGAAGATAATTCTCATACCAGCAAAAGTGGTCTGGGAGATCCTTCTTGGGGAATTCATACATCCAAAATTCAGAGTTCGTCAATCCTTGGGGTCACTATTTTTGTTCTCCTTAAGTCACAAAATATAAAGTAGGAAGTAATTTGTAAGTTCTTTTCAAAAAAACAATTTTGTTATTTAATCTGTTTGCTTTGAAAATTACTATCAATAATAAATGGAGTCTTTGTAAGTAGAATAAAATAAGAATTGTGAATAATAAGATAAAAGCTCAAGCTTTATTAATAGGATGGTAGTATGCGAATGGTGAGACTCCATAAATGATTAGAAAGTTTGGAAAATGGTAATATATATTGGAGAAGATACATTGAAATACAATGACCACTATTCTCCCTAACAACTTTGAATTCCTGAGCAGCGACTTTGGTTGAAGAATGGTGAGGATCTAAAAAGATTGTTGATTTAATGATCAACTCTTTTCTGATGCAGTTACTTTCCAGGAAATCCCTATCTTTTTCCTAGATTTCCATTGCGGGTTTTCAACCTACAAGGAAAAATTTATTCTGTTTATGTCTCTAATTTTAGCCTAGACCGCTCTTTCGAGTTTTCGGCCTACCGAGACGCTCCTTTTTGCCTAAGCCACCCTTTCAGGTTTTTGTCTTAGCGAGCTGTTCTTTTATCTATTTAGGAGAAGTATTTCTTGACTGCATCAGTATTCAAAGGACCTGGGAACTCCTCGCCATCCATTGTTTCAAGAATCAATGCACCACCAGAGAAGGCTTTCTTGACAACATATGGGCCTTCAAAATTGGGAGTCCATTTTCCCCTAGAATCACCATTAAAAGACATGATCTTCCTGAGCACTAGGTCGCCTTCCCTAAATTCACGAGTGTAACGCGGTGGGAGAATTGGCTTGGTTTTTTTGCATTTTGATCGCAACTGTTGCGGTTAGCAAGAGTCTCCACCAACTTTTCTTTTATCCAAAAGGAGAGGCTGAAAAGAACAGGAAAGGCCTTTGAGGTGTTTTCTTGAGTTCGGGGGGTACATCATGAAAATGGAAGGTATTAGCACCCTTTTCATCCATGGTTTTCCATGGGAATTAGTTACTTTCAAGATCACTTTCTTTTGTTTGGAACTGTTCTTTGTGTGGTTTTTTGAAAGTATTTTTAAAACGCGCCATCGTTTAGGCAAACTTCGTAATAATTCTCGTTTGTAAGAATGTATACAAAGTGTTGATCTTTTGAAAATGTTTTCAAGTTTGAAATATATTTTTTGAAAGTGTTGGTGTTTATTTTGAAAATAGCAAGGATGTTTTTGGTTTTGAATTTGAGCAAGCAACTTAGGAACATTCTACCTACTCAAAAGTCTTTCATGTTTATTTCCTCTTTCCTTTGACATTGTTATCTTACCATTTATTTGGTAAGTAACCCTATCTTTGGATGTAAAAGGGACGGGAAAGGGTCATCGTATAGTCATGATTATAAATGTTGTAAAATATCTTAGCATTTTCTTTAAGGGACTAAGATCATTTATTGAAAGGGAAACTTTGATAGCGTCATCGAGGAACTATGATCTTGTATTTATTTGTTTTTGCTAAGATACCTCACATGCATAATATGGCCATTTTTGTAAGACACCAAAGTGGGTTTACCCTAAGGGTGTAAGTGTGCAAGTGTATTGGTTTTCATGTTTGATTTGCCTTTGAATTGGGGTTTTCTAAGCATTGGTTTTAATCTTTCCATACAAACCCTAATTACTAGAATTTGTATATAAAGCATTAAATTGCGGAAAATAAAATTAATACGCTATTACATCATTTAGGGGAGGGGGTGTACAAATTTACAAATGGGAAATTTGCAAGAAAATTAAATCTAAATAATTATTACAACCATGTTGAATATTGTACAAAAATGAAGATAAAAATGCAAGAATGCAAAATGGAAAAAGAAATGATTTTTGTTTGGTTTTCAACAAAAGGGTTTTTTGACCTAGTTAACTAAAATAAAATAATTAACTAAAAATAAGAAAATTAAGATTAAGTTAGTAAAATAAATTAATTTAAAGAGAACAAAAATTTTAGGGTTTTTTGTGAATTTGATTAAATTAGTAAATAAACTTAATTAAATAAAAGTCCTAAGTTATAAAATTATTTTAATTAAAAAATAAAATAAACTAAACCTAATTCTAATTATTATTTTATTTAAGAAAATAAATTAAGTTTGTATAAAAAAATATTTTGTCTTTTTGGTCTTAAAGGAAATAAAATATAAATATATTATTACCTAAATAATAAATAAAAATGTTTGTGAGATTTTCATCAATAAAAATAACAATAATATTAATACTAATACTAATAAAAATAAATAAAAAAATAAAATATGAAATAAAATGTGAAAATAAAGTCAGGGGTGTAAAACAAATTTTGAGTGCATGTGTGTAGAAAAGTTTATAGTCTGGCCCATTAACATTTTTTAAAGTCAGGAAAAAAAAACAAATGGGTTGCGTTGTTATTGAGAAAACAAGGGGTATTGTTAAGAAGAAAAAAAAGTCAGGCCCATGGGGTGGAGGCCCGAGCGCTACCTGAAACAAAAAAAGAAAAATGACAAAAATGTCAAAAAATGCAAAAGGCAGCGCTGAGGTTCGAACCCACGACCTCTACCAATAACGCGCGTTGTCTTACCACTGGGGTGACTGTACACCCGTTAACTTAAATGAAAGAATAAATACATAATGTAACATGTCTCCATGATCTGTACTGTGTCTTCAACCTTCAGCCAGCCAGACCACCTGTATCTCATTCATTTCTCAACAAAAATGGAAAATGCAAACATGAAAGTTATGTTATTTTTCCTCACGAATCTAACTATGTAAACAACTAAAGCTATAGATCAAAGATGAATGAGAATTTCTCTGGCCCTAATTTGAACCCTAATTTTTTCAGAAACTTCAAACTTAAAATTCTTCAAGCTCAAGCCATGTAAATGAAAACTATGGATATGTACAACTTCAGGGCAATGATATCTACATTTTATCTTCATAAATGAATCAATAATGATGCTTGTAGAGAGAGTTCAAAGTTAAGGAAACTTATCTCAAAACTAGAAATCATATTCTGAGTTTGAGCACTCCTTAAGGTGTTGTGATGATCAGAATAGCTTCTGTAACCCTCCAGGATGCAAATGTAATGTTTAGTTTGTACTGGAGATGACTGAATCGTGCTGGAGAATTCCAAGTGCAAAGCTCTGTTTTTTAAAATGGAAGATGATGCAAATGGTGTTACATTCGTGTAACAGGGTGTGGGATGAGTTCTAAATGGTGTATGGAAGCTTTGTGATTGAATTTGAGTGAGAACGCACGAGTGAAAAGTGAGTTTGGAATTCAAAGTCAGAAATGATACAAAAATGGAGTTTGTGTGCAAATTCTGATTTCAGGGAGTTTTACGGAGTTTCTAGGCTTAACAAGTCGTGTTAGCTTGCATATAGTGCCTCTATTTATAAGCAACAACCTTGGAAGCTTGTTGTTGATCATAATTCAAAATCACAAGTTTAAGCATAACATGTGATTTTTTGAGAAATCCAAGTTTCAAAGTCTTGTGTACTTGCTAAGATAGAGTGGTTATGCTTTAAACACACTTATCTGACTTTGTAGAGGAAGCTTGTGCAGAAGGAACAAGTGCAAATCTCAATGTAAGTTGACTTTACATAAAGCTTGCTTTATGTAAATGGCAATGGTGTCTTTGTGCCATTAATGGAAAATCATCTTGGATAAAGCTTGAATCAAATGGATAATAGCTCAAAATCAAGTGTAATCTTCTGATTAGGGAGATATTTTGAGGTTTAGAGGCCTGCAAAGCAAGATTGTGCAGCATAGACTAGAGATTTGAATTCTTGTTCATCACAAAAATGACCTATAATTCCAATTTGAAACCCTAACTTCCTCTCTTCTATTCTTCTTTCTCAAGAATGATCTCAACAAGTTCTTGGAAATTTTGGAAAGCTTGTAATGTGCTCTATAATCCATATTTGAATCACTTTTGCAAAATCCAAGTGGAACTATGTGAAACTTTGCCAAGAAGTTAGGTCAAAATCCTAACAAAAAATGCTTAAAATTTCACTAAGTGTTTTAGTTTCATGACCATGACTTCATGGATTAATAACTTGAGATTCAAGCATTTCTAGGAGAAGTTATTTAAACCAATGCTTTAGATCTCATGGAGATCTACAACTTTCATGTTGAAAGTTTCTTTTGAATCATCTTGCATCATGGTGAAAAATTAGCTCGAAGTTGTGAAAAAATATGAAGTTTTCAAAACCTAGAAATCTTGACTTTTCAAAATGAAATCTTGACTTTTTGATTTCTTGATGAACAAGTTTCATATTTTGACATTTTTTAATGAATTATGATCTTTAACACTTGATTTTGGCCAAAAAGTCAAAGTTTGACTTTTGATCAGTTGACTGAAAATCAACTATCAATCAAATGACCTTGAGAAATTTTTTGAGGCATGCCATTAGGTAAAAATGATGAAATTGAACTCTTGAGATCATGCCTCAAACCAATTAACCATTTTCTAGGTCAAAAATCAGAAATTTCCCTTTCTCGGTCAAAACCCTAATTTTGACCATTTTGCCATTTTGATGATCTGATTAGATTTTTTGAGGAATTATGGTCCAAACTTGACCAAATGATACATAGGAGTTCACAATGTTGATATGGATCAAAAACTATGGAGTTTGACAGTAAATTGGCCACAGTTGACTTTTTCCCCAATACAACTGATTTTTAGGTCAACTGCTCAATTGACTTAGCAAAAATGTGATCCAAGACTTGAAACTTGACATGAGTAATCTTGAGGGTCCATAATGATCCATGAAAGTCATATGAGGCATTAAAAGTTCAATTATCCTTGTGCAATCTCAAACCCTAATTTCAGTTATAAGTGCTTAAGGAGGTGTCTTGAGCTGATCAACCCTTGTGCAGTCTTGAACCAAAGGAGATCTTATGAGAAATTACGTGATAAACGAGAGGGAAAATTTTGGGGTACAACAGCTTCCCCTGTTCAATCTTCTTAAACCTGAAGAGTTACATTGGCAGATTCGTCTTTCGTGACTTGAAGGTGGAAGATGATTGGACACTAGAGTTCCCAGAAATTTGCACTCGAAGATGATGTGAATGGGCTTATAAATGCCATTTGGAGGAATGATGGAGATTTTCTAGAGATGGGCTTGTAGATGCCATCCAAAGGTGACTGTTGTCAGAGAAATGGACTAAGTCTGAACTTGATTTCAATTGGAAAAGAAACAGAATAAATCTTTGGAGCAATTTATCTGAACCAGGAGAAGTCTTGTATGCTGTTTGACTGGGAAGAATCAGAATAAATTTTGGAGCGATTTATCTGAACCAGAAATGTTCCTTTGGAAAGTATCAGGATAAACTGTTGAGGGGTTTAAACTGAACAAAAAGAGATGTTGAGTATTCTTTAACTGGAAATAATCAGAGTAAATCTTTGAGTGATTTATCTGAACCAGAGAAAGCGTCTGCGGGAAAGAATTAGAATTAATTGTTGAGAGATTTAAACTGAACCGGCAGGAATCTGGAGAAGAATTAGAACAAATCATTGAGAGATTTATCTGAACCAGAAAAGACATCTGCGAGAAGGAATCGGAATAAACCATTGAGAGATTTAAACTGAACTGGCAGGGGTCTGAAAGAAATATTTTCTTATATAGATGGTTGACCAATCCTTTCTTGGGATTTGATCTGTAATTGACTTGTTGAAAATTTGACGATAATTCTCTATTGATTGATCTTTCCTGAAAAGATGAAAGGTTAGTTGTATGAAATTTCATGATGTACGAAATGCATGGTGCAGTGATGTTCTCAAAATAAATGAGATTGTGTCGTATGTATTTGTGCTGTCAATGTTATGACGTATGGATGTAATGTATGGACACGTTAATTGTTATGTCGCGATGTTACTGGAGTCCGGGAAAATAAATCCCTGAGTACCGCTGGGAATGAGGAGTGTAAGTCTTCATGTTTTGAAGTGTTGATGAGTTTCCAATTGTTAGGGCAATAAACTCTGTTGTGCAAGGGAAACGCCGTACATTGCTTTTGGACCTTGTGAAATCCTGTTGGGGAATCCTGAGAAACTGGACGACTTTCATTGGGGAATCCTAGGAGCAGTAACTGAAAATTTTGTTCTGTCTGGGATGTGAGAGAGCTTGAAATCATTAAGCTGCATACTAGAGATACGTTAGCGATCCTGTAGTGGGATGTCTCATTTTCCGTTCTTGCGGGAAAAGTATATGCGGGGGATTTTATGGAATAGTTTAAAGATATTATCCTATTTCTTAAAGCCATTAGTGATTGTCTTTCTATTTTTCATTCCCTTTTTTTGCTCATTTGTAAATAGTAGTTACGTTCAAATGTATATGTTCAAAAATAAATCATTGGACGTTTTTGTAAACAAAACACAGAAATAAAGAAAAACAGATAGTTTTGCACTTTCAAAGGAATATCTTTGTATTAACTTGAATAAGTATTTTTGTATAATGAGACGAACATTCTAGTAAGAGAATGTCATCGTAGAAAATGAAAATTTGATACGAAGAAAAGATAGCTATGTGAAATAATCCCAAGGGGTTCCCATCCTACTATAGCCTTCGTGTCTCTGAGCATCATGCCCACACGCTGCCTTGTCCGAAGCTGATTGGATTAATTAGAACCATTTGAATTTGTCAGTCGATGCTAGAGGTTGTCTATAAGGTGATCCAACGAGTCATAGTCATATGCTTTAATTCCCTAACTTTTCCTAAACCGCCCTTTCGGCTTTTAAGTCCACTGGGATACCCTTTTTTGCCCAAGCCGCCCTTTCGGGTTTTCAGCTTGTCGGGTATACAGATTCTTTTTGTATTTTATCCCTAATTTTTGCCTGAACCTTTGTGGTTCGCTGGGATTCCCTTGTTTTGCCTAGGTGTGTAAACCTAGCGGGTCTCTTATGTGTAGTATCTTTTGATTATGTCTGCGTTCACAGGGTGCGGAAGTTCGTCGCCATCCATAGTTGTTAAGATCATTGCCCCACCATAGAATATGCTTTTGATCACAAATGGTCCTTCGTATGTACGAGTCCATTTTCCCCTGGGATCACCTTGTGGTAATATGATACGCTTGATTACCAAGTCACCAACCTGATATACCTGACGTCTGACCTTTTTGTTAAAAGCCTTAATCATACGTTTTTGGTACATCTCACCGTGACAGACAGCCGTAAGCCTCTTCTCATAAATCAAGTTTAACTGGTCAAACCGAGTTTGGATCCAATCATCTTCATTCATACTTGCATCCTTTATGATTCTTAGAGAAGGTATTTGGACTTCAATTGGTAGAACATCTTTCATGTCATATACAAAGGAAAAGGGAGTTGCCCTTGTTGATGTGCGCTCCGTGGTACGGTAACTGTGGAGAGCGAATGGTAGCATCTCATGCCAGTCTTTGTAGGTTACTATCATTTTTTGTATGATCTTCTTGATGTTCTTATTTGCGGCTTCGACAGCACCATTCATCTTTGGCCGGTAAGGAGAAGAATTATGGTGCTGGATCTTGAATTGCATGCATAATGCAGTGATCATAGTATTGTTGAGATTTGTACCATTTTTTGTGATGATTCTCTCTGGGATACCATACCGACAGATGAGATTCTATTTGTGGAGTCGGGCCACAACATTCTTAGTAACATAAGCTGCCTCAACCCACTTCGTGAAATAGTCAATGGCCACCAAGATGAAGTGGTGTCCATTAGAAGTTGTAGGTTTGATTTCTCCAATCATATCGATGCCCCAAATGGCGAATGGCCAGGGAGAAGTTAGGACGTTTAGAGGTACTGGAGGTATATGCACTTTGTCAGCGTAGATCTGACACTTGTGACAGGTTCATGAATGCTGATGGCAATCTGCTTCCATGGTAGACCAGTAGTACCCTGCCCGTAGGATCTTTTTAGCCATCGTATGCCCACTAGAATGTGTGCCAAAAGTGACTTCATGTAGATCAGCCATGATCTTTTCTGCCTTAACCTTGTCTATGCAACGAAGCAAAACAATGCCATTACTGAGGAAGAACTTAGCAGAGAATCTTCTCAAGAACTTCTTATCATTGACTGAAGCTCCTTCTGGATACTCTTGAGCCTCGAGATACCTCTTAACTTCATGGAACCATGGATGGTCCACTACTTCTTCAGTATCGATCTCGTGACAGTAAGCTGGTTCATCCATCCATTCAATGGTGATCTGGGGAGCCTCGTTACCCCACTTGAGTTTAAACATGGATGACATAGTGGCTAGCACGTCCGCTAGTTGATTTTCCTCTCGTGGAAAATGCTCAAAAGTAATTTCCTCAAAATGTGGGATTAATGTCAACACATGTTCTTTGTAGGGGATGAGGTTATGGTGCTTCGTGTCCCATTCTCCTTTGATCTGACTGATGACTAAGGTTGAATCTCCAAGTACACTTAAGGACTTGATTCCAAAATTTATGGCAGCTTTGGGACCAAAAATACACGCTTCGTATTCTGCCATGTTATTTGTACAGTTTAAGCAAAGTCTTGCAGTGAAGGGAGTATGACATCCTTCAAGGGATATGATTACAGCACCTATGCCATTTTCGAGTGTGTTAGATGCTCCGTCAAAAACCAACGTCCATCGGGATCCTTGTTCAGGTCCGTCATATGGTTTGAGTTCTTCACAATTGTTTACCATCATGATATCTTCATCTGGGAATTCAAATTTCATGGACTGGTAGTCATCCACAGCCTGATGAGCAAGGTGATTTGCTAGCACACTCCCCTTTATTGCTTTTTGGGTAGTGTACTGAATGTCATATTCAGTCAGAATCATCTGCCATCTTGCTATTCTCCCAGAGAGGGCAGGCTTCTCGAATATGTATTTAATTGGATCCATCTTGGATATCAATAAGGTAGTATGGGTCAGCATATACTGTCTTAGCCGGTGAGCAGCCCATGCCAGAGTGCAGCAATTTTTCTCGAGCTGTGAATATCTTGTTTCACAGTCGGTAAACTTTTTTCTCAGGTAGTAAATAGAATGCTCTTTTCGGCCAGACTCGTCATGCTGCCCCAGCACACACCCCATTGAATTTTCTAAGACAATTAGATACATGATCAAAGTCTTCCCTCGACTGGTGGCATCAAAACAGAAGGCTCTTGAAGGTACTCCTTGATCTTGTCTAAGGAAGCTTGGCATTCATCATTCCATTTGACTACTTGATCTTTCTTCAGTAATTTGAAGATTGGTTCACAAGTTGCGGTTAGGTGAGAAATGAATATGGCGATGTAGTTTAGCCATCCTAAGAACCCTCTGACTTCCTTCTCGGTACGAGGAGAAGGAATTTCTTGTATTTCTTTCACCTTGGCAGGGTCCACCTTGATACCTTTACCGCTGACGATGAAGCCTAGGAGTTTACCAGGCCTCACCCCAAATGTGCATTTATTTGGGTTCAACCTTAGCCTGTATTTCTTTAGCCTTTCAAATAGTTTCTGCAAATGGTCAAGATGTTCCTCTTCAGTTTGAGATTTGGCTATCATGTCATCCACATAGACCTATATTTCGTGATGGATCATATCGTGAAATAGAGCTACCATGGCACACTGATAAGTTGCCCCAACGTTCTTCAACCCGAATGGCATAACCTTGTAACAGAACGTGCCCCACTGTATGACAAAGATTGTTTTCTCCATGTCCTCAGGGGCCATTTGAGTTGATTATAGCCTGAGAAACCATCCATAAATGAGAACACTTTATGTTGTACGGTATTGTCAACCAAAATATCAATATAGGGAAGTGGGAAATCATCCTTAGGGCTTGCCCTATTCAAATCTCGGTAATCTACATACATGTGTACTTTGTCGTCCTTTTTAGGCACTGGAACAACATTGGATACCCATTGTGGATAGGAGGTGACAGCTAAGAATCTGGCGTTGAATTGTTTCATGACTTTAGTATTGATCATCCCTGACATGTCTGGCCGCATGTGACAGACTTTCTGTTTTACCGGAGGGCATTCTTATTTTGTCGATAGACGATGGACCATGATATCAGCATCAATTCCTGGCATGTCTTTGTATGACCAGGCAAAGACCTCAACATAATCATGTAGTAACTGAGTTAAACGCTTCTTGACACTGGGTTCCAGATTGGCTCCTACCTTGACTTCTTTCTTGTTCTCTTTGGTACCTAAGTTAACTGTGTCCACTGGTTCTTCGTGGGGCTGTATGGTCCTTTCTTCCTGTTGTAATAACCTGGCTAGTTCCCCTGGAACTTCACAATCTTCCTCACCTTCGTCTTCAGCTTGGTAGATTATATTTTCAAAGTCACAAAAGACCATAGCAGAATCGTTACCCATGGGATCCTGAGTGGATGTAGATCTGCATTTTTATATGTGAGTGTGTGTAAGAGCATAGCTATTTTTGAAAGAAATAAAAATGTAGAAAAATAAAGACAAAGATCACAAATTTTTCATGCAAAAACGTCCATGATTCATTGATGACATATGAAAATGAGGTAACAACCCTTACAAATGGACTGTTGTGCCTCGGGTAAGACACAAGGTTTTAAAAGTCTGAATTGTTTAATTATTATAAGTCCGACAAAAATTTAAAGACAATTATTGTTGGATAAACATAATTGGGACAAAATCTTTAGCTTCCCAGTTGGTGAGTCCTCCATTGATAGTTGGGAAAATCCATTCTTCCAGGTCACAGTTATCATCACCATCCTCCACTGCGTTGACTCCATGGTTGCTAATCTGCAAAGGTGGTCCCCCGGCACAAGCACAAAGAACAACTTTCTAGGCTCCAGAAGTGAAACCCAAACCAAATTTTTCAGATTTTTAAGCGATATCTGGGATTTGGCCCCAAAAAGTACACCCACCTTCTTCGACCACTTCCTTGGCATCTTTCAGAGAAGACATCTTTAGCGGAAGTCTTGTAATCTTTGGCACTTGGGACACAGTCTTGGTTGTTGCCACTGTTTGTGGAACTTCCTCGAAATGCTGAAACGGATTTTCAACGAATTAACCATCCATTTTCATGTATCTGAAGGAGTTCAGGTGATTAACCATATATTCCTCCTCTCCATGGACAGTAATGATATTTCCTCTAGTTGGGTATTTCAGCATCTGGTGTAATGTAAAGGTGATGGCACCAGTGTCACGAATCCAAGGTCGGCCCAATAAATAGGAATAGGAAGGGTGAATGTCCATCATGTAGAAAGTTGAATCAAAGGTTTGAGTTCTAACTTTAATGGGGATGTCCACCTCCCCATGCACCATTCTCTTCGAATCATCGAAGGCCCTTACCACTATGTTGCTGGGTTTTAAGGTTAAACCTTCACAGTCGAGTCTATCCAGGGCTTTCTTAGGCAGTAAATTCAAAGAACCAGTATCAACCAGGACATGGGACAAAGTTGTTCCCCTGCATTCGACAGAGACATGCAATGCCTCATTGTGTTTCCTCCCTCTAGGTGTCAGGTCAGCATCAGAAAAGCCTAAACCGTTGTTGGCTGTCAAACTGGACACACAGTCTTGGAATTGATTAGCAGAGGTTTCCTATGGCACATGGGAAGTTTTAAGAAATTTCACCAAGGCCTTCGCATGAGCCTCAGAGCACAACAGTAAAGCTAGCATAGAAATCATTGACAGAGTCTGCCCTAGCTGTTCGACTATGTTGTAGTCACTTCTCTTTATAATTTTCAGAATTTCTTCCATCTCCTTTTTGGAGGCCTCTGGGATAGATACTGATTGCGCCTTCATCCAGACAGGCTCAACCAGAATGCCTTTGCCCCGAGTCTCGGTCGACTCGGCGGTAGGGGTGTCAGTAGGGGTAACCATAGGAACTGTAGTAGTAGTGTCAACAGGAACAAAAGCAGGGATGATCACAAGACCGGTAATAATTTTCGGAGGAGCAATCTCAGAAGAGAATACTCTTCCACTTCGGGTTATTTTGATGATTCCTACAATGCTGCTGATGTCGGGGTTAGCCCTCTCAAAAATCGAGTCTTCATCAGCCACTGAATCCTGCTTGACACCGTGATAGTAGACGTCACCCCCAGTTCTAGGGGACAATTTTATCTGATGAGTACGGGATTGGTCCTGGCATAGTAATTAACAGTGGAGTCACCTTAGGAACAGATGTAATCCTAACGGATCTTTTGGTGGAGACGCTGGAAGGATTGGCAGAAATGGTTACTATTGAAACATCCTTGTAAGAAATGGTTGGAACGGGAGTCTTTTCAAAAAAAATCTCTTTGTCATTCATTAGGCGCTGGACACCTGCTTTCAATAAATGACAACCAGGTGGTAGTGATAAACAGAGGTGACAGCCTTCGCCATAGCCCGGAAATAAACTGGCCTTCAACAGGTTCCTCTTGACGGTCAGGAGAGGAGTAACAAGTTCATCAACAATAGTAACAAACATATCATCTTCAACAACGTTAACATCACGGCCATGCTTGGGCATAGGAGAGGTGATAACATTTGGGATCTCAGGAGCATCAAATTCAATTTCTTTTTCCTCGAGAAGGTTTTGCACCTTGTTTTTCAAAGCCCGACAGTTGTTGGTATCATGGCCTAGACTTTCCGAATGGTAAGCACAGTGGGTATTAGGGTGGTAATGATGAGAGGCGATGTTTGGATTCTTCGGGGCTTCCTTCAAAGTTACCATATTAGATCTCAATAAATGTGGTAGGACTTGAGACAGCGTCATATTTATCCGGGTAAATTGTCTTACTGGTCTTTCCGTTCTAGGCTGGTTATTCCTTTGTTGAGTAGGGGCAGGCTTAGGGATCATGACAACCCCTACCATTGGACGGTGTTCAGTTCTGTCTTAATTCCTTTGAGGGAATACAGCACCAACTTCTTTCTTCCCAATAAATTGTTTTCTCACGACACTAGAGGATGCGTCTTTTTGGATCTTTCCACTCTTAATCCCAGCTTCCACTCTTTCCCCGATTAAGATTAATTCAGTGAAGCATGTTGAGGAGCTTCCAATTAGATGATTAAAGAAAGGACTGGATAGGGTGCCCAGAAACATGTCTACTAGATCTCTGTCAGAAAAGGGAGGCTAGACCCTTCTTGCTAAGTCCCTCCATTTCTGAGCGTAGTCTTTGAAACCTTCACTTGAAACCATAGCCATACTTTGGAGTTGAGTACGGTTGGGAGCAAGGTCTATGTTGTACTGATATTGTTTATAAAAAGCAACGGAAAGGTCTTCCCAATTATGGATATTAGCCCTTTCCAGTTGATAGAGCCAATCTAGCTGAGTCTCGGATAGACTATCCTGAAAGAAGTGGACTCACAAATCTCTGTCAGTAGTGTGAGGTTGTATCTTTCTCACATAGGATCGGAGGTGCATCTTGGGACACGAAACCCCGTTGTACTTAGCAAACACTGGTTCCTTGAACTTTGGTGGAAAAACAATCCCATACACCAAACCCAACTCTTCAAAGTCTAGCACGGGCACTTTCTGAATCTCCATTGCACTTAGACGTTCTTCTAGATGTTTGTATTTCTCATCAGCTAGAGGATATTGTTCTTCAGAGTAATCCTCTTCTTCTTCCTCTTCAGATTCTGGATGGGCAATCACTTCCTTGTTTTTCCCTCCTTGATTATCCTTCTCACCTTATGATATTGCAAAGTCAAGGGTCTGTCTGGTTGGCCCTGGGAACCTTCTTCCTATATTCAAAACACCGGTTGATTTCTTTGCTTTCTTCTTCTTTTCTTTGATTAGCAAAGTTTTCAAATCCTCTTGTCCTTTTGCCAAAGTTAAGAGCATTTGCTGAAACTGAGCATTTTGCGCCTGGAGATCTTTTACCGTCTGTTCCATGTCCATCTTACTGAAATAAATAGTAGAAAGATGAGGAGACATGTTGTAAGAAGCCTGCTTATGTTATGATGAATGGAGATGCATATGCAATGATTTCAAGGAAATTAGAGATTTAAATTTGCTTTTGACAAAAAAGAAACATATGTCATATTAATAAATCAAAGTATGAGTACATCATGCCTCTTTGGGCTTACAAAGAAATACAAAAACTCTAAGATAAAAAAGTTGAACACATCCTCTTTGGTGCGATGTAGGCGTTCAGACTCCGCTCCTCATGAATCTGCTTGGTGAGTTTCAGAACCTTCTTCTCACTGGCGTACAATTGGGCCTCGAAAGTGTCTCGCTCTCCCTTAAGTTGTATCCAATCCCTTTGCAAGTTTTCGAGAGAGGTGGGCATGTCAGGATGCAGGATAGTGTATGGAACATCTCCTTCCACAACAGGCTCTTTGATAACCGGGAGAATGGAGGGGTAAGGCATCATAAGACTTTGAGCACAGGCTCGTACCCATTTGAGATAAGGCTCAAGAGGGATGGAACTATTATTCCCCAATGTCTTTCTATCTACCTTGTTCAACATCCTCCAAGCTCGGATAAACCTCTGGCGATGACCTTGATCGTCATTCTCGTAGTCAAATACCAACCCTTGAATAAGCATTTCATGTGGACCATCCCTTCGGGCATAACCAAACTGTCTTAAGGCAAAGCAGGGGTTGTAGGTGATACCTCCTCTCTTTCCAAGTAAGGGGACATTAAATGATTCTCCATAACGTTCGACGATAGTAACATTCTCCAAAGATCGGGAACACCAATGAATATCTGAATGTCTGAGCATCATCAACCTATGTGACCACCTTGAACCTTGCTCGTTCTTCAATACAGATTGGGGAAGATGTGAAATAAACCATCTTTCTCAGAGATGAGTACAACACATGAGAATACCTCTTTTCCTCATAGTGCGAGTGTGAAAAGAATGTAGGATGTCTCCTAACAAGGTAGGCACCGGGTTACGAGACATGAAGATTTTGACGGTATTTACATCTATGAGTTGGTTAGGGTTTGGAAACAAAACCATCCCATAGATGAGGAGAGCCACAATTTCCTCATAAGCTTGCAAGTCCAAGGAGTTCCAACAGTTTTGAGCTTTCTCAAACAAGAACTTGGCTAAGAAACCTTTGATACCACTCCTTGTTTCCCAATTAGTTGTGATATTAGATAGTTGCAAGTATAAGGCCTGAGCAATATCTTCTGGTTTTGGATCTCTTTTTGTACCGCTGAAGGGTAGTTGATTGAGAATGGGTATCCTTAAGAGTTGGGAGAATTCTTCTAAAGTTGGCACAAGTTGATAATCGGGAAATGTGAAGTAATGGTGTAGAGGATCAAAGAACTGGAAGAGAACCTTCATCATATCCTCATCAGTGTTGGAGGTAACCAAGTTTACGAGGCGACCATGTCTTTCGGTAAATGGAGAATTTTCGGGAACCCTTGATGCTAACTCTTTAAGTTGAGGAGGGATCCTTACAAGATTGACTTGAATGGTTTTCCTGCGGATAGAATCCATGTCCTACAAAACAAAACAAAGATAAATCCCAAAATCCTTGAAATGGTCAGTGAGTATGAGTATGTTGTTATGATGTTTATATACAAGTAAATATATACAAACAAAACAAAAAAGTCCTTAGGTTTAGACTTGCATGGAGTCTCATAGGTAAGTACCCTCTTGAGGTTTAGTTGGCTCAAACTTGTCCTAGCAATAGTAACCGGGTTCTAAGGGAGCTCAATATCACTGGTTTGTTTCCTCGGGCATTGTTTCAGCACAAGCCTCTTTAATGGCGACCAAAATATCCCAAAAAACAAAACCTCAATGAGTGTAGTATCGAGTATCTTGAGGGTCCATAATGACTGAGCAAAAATGTGATCCAAGACTTGAAACTTGACATGAGTAATCTTGAGGGTCCATAATGACCCATGAAATTCATATGAGGCATTAAAAGTTCAATTATCCTTGTGCAATATCAAACCCTAATTTCAGTCATCAGTGCTTAAGGACGTGTCTTGAGCTGATCAACCCTTGTGCAATCTTGAACCAAAGGAGATCTTATAAGAAAATACTTGATAAATGAGAGGGCAAAATTTGGGGTAAAACAACGAGGTTTGACTTTCTTATCAAAAGCTTTCTTCATTCTCTTCTGGTATAACTGACCATGACATAAGGTCGTCTTTCTCTTCTCTTCAGTCAAATTCAAATGGTCAAACCTGTTCTGGACTCATTCAGCCTCTGACAACTTGGTTTCCATTATCACGTGTAAAGAGGGAATCTCAACCTCAATGGGGAGAACTGCTTCCATTCCATACATAAGAGAGAACGGGGTTGCCCCTGTTGAAGTGCAGACAGATGTTCGATACCCATGCAGAGCAAAATGGACCATCTCATGCCAATCTTTATAAGTAACAACCATTTTCTGGATGATCTTCTTGATGTTTTTATTAACGGCTTCAACAACCCCATTCATCTTTGACCTGTAAGGAGATGAATTGTGGTGTACAATTTTGAATTCTTCACAAAGTTCAGTGATCATTTTATTATTCATATTTGAGTTGTTGTCGATGATAATCCTGCTTGGCACACCATACTGACATATGAGATTGTTCTTGATAAAGCGTACTACCACTTGCTTAATAACATTAGCATATGAGGCTGCTTCCACCCATTTGGTGAAGTAGTCAATTGTCACTAAAATGAAACGATGTCCATTCGGCGCCTTTGGTTCAATCATTCCAATCATGTCAATATCCCACATAGAGAAAGGCCATGGGGAAGAAATAACATTGATAAGTGTCGGAGGCACATGAATTTTGTCAGCATAAATCTGACACTTATGGCACTTCTTTGCAAATATGTAACAATCAAATTCCATTGTCAGCCAATAGTAATCTGCCCTAAGCATCTTATTTTCCATCGAATGTCCGTTATCATGGGTACCAAAGGAACCTTCATGGATCTCATGAATCAACATGTCTGCTTCGTGTCTATCCACGCATCTGAGAAAGACCGTGTCATAATTTCTTTTGTATAACACATATTAATTGAGGAGAAATATACCTACCAACCTTCTCAATGTCTTTCTTTATTTATTTGATGCATCGGCCGGGTATTCATGAGTCTGGAGAAAATGATTGATATCATAATATCAAGGTTTTTCATCTGACGTTTCCTCTACTACAAACATATGAGCCGGTCTATCGAAACATCACACTATGATGCGAGGCACATCATTCCAAGTATTCACTTGATACATAAAAGCCAGAGTTGCCAAAGCATCTTCCATTTGATTTTCATCTCTAGGAATATGATGGAATTAAACTTTATTAATAAAGGGTAATAATCTTCTAGTATAGTCCTTGTAAGGGATCAAGCCAATGTGACGAGTATCCCATTCTCCTTTAATCTGATATACTACCAAAGCTGAATCGCCATACATATCTAGAACTTTGATTCTATGATCAATGGCCTCCTCGAGTCCCATGATGCAAGCCTCATACTCTTCCATATTATTGGTACAATCAAATGTCATACTTGCCGTAAAAGGAATGTGTGATCCATGAGGAGTGATGATCACAACACCAATTCATTTCCATAAGCATTTACAGCTCCATCAAATACCATGCCCCAACGAGATTCAGGATCAGGACCATCCTCAGGTAACGTTTCATCATAATCTTTCAATTTCAGAAACATAACATCCTCATCAGGGAAATCATATTTAACAGACTGATAATTATCAATTGGTTGGAGAGCAAGATAATCCGCCAACACACTGCTTCTTATAGTCTTCTGAGTATGGTATTTAATATCATATTCAGACAACAACATCTGCCAACGGTAAATTCTCCTAGTAAGAGCAGGCATTTCAAAAACATACTTAATTGGATCCATTTTGAAAATCAACAAAGTAGTATGATTCAACATATATTGCCGCAACCCGCTTTGTCGCCTAGGCCAGAGCACAACATGTTTTTTCCAGCATAAAATATCATGACCCACAGTCAGTAAACTTCTTGCTGGGATGATAAATGTCATATTCCTTCTTTCCTGTTTCATCTTGTTGTCCCAAAATACAACCCATAGAATTATCTAACATTGTTAGATACATAATCAATGGTCTTCCTTCAATGGGAGGGAGCAAGATAGGAGGTTCAAGTAGATACTCTTTAATACTTTCAAATGCCCTTTCGCAATTATATATCCACACACAACCCTGATCTTTCTTTAACAACTTAAATATTGGTTCACACGTTGCAGTCATATGAGAAATGAATATGAAAATGTAATTCAGACGTCCCAGGAAGCCTCTAACTTGCTTTTCAGTTCTTGGTGCAAGCATTTAATGAATTTCTTTTACTTTATTAGGGTCAACTTTAAATCCTTTTTGGCTGATAATGAAACCTAACAACTTCCCTGATCGGACACCGAAGGTGCATTTATTTGGATTCAAGAGGAGACGATATTTCTTCAAACGCTGAAACAATTTCAACAAATATTATACATTCCCTTCTTCAGTTTGGAATTTGGCAATCATATCATCAACATATACCTCAATTTCCTTGTGCATCAGATCATGGAATAGGGTTGTCATAGCCCTCTGGTACGTTGCACCAGTGTTCTTCAGTCCGAAGGGCATCACTCTGTAACATAATGTTCCCCCGGGTGTAATTAAAGTTGTTTTTTCCATGTCCTCAAGAGCCATTCTGATTTGATTATATCTAGAAAATGCATCCATGAACGAGAATACTTTGAATTTTGATGTACTATCTACCAGCATATCAATATGTGGCAATGGAAAATCATCTTTTGGACTAGCTTTATTTAAATCTCTATAATCTACGCACATGTGAACTTTTCCGTCTTTCTTTGGTACTGGGACAATATTGGAAATCCATTGAGAGTACACTTATGTCACAAGAAAACCGGAATTAACCTGCTTCAAAAATTCTACTTTAATTTTCATTGCCATATTAGGGTGAGTTATTAGCAATTTCTGCTTGACTGGGAGGCACTCTGGCTTTAATGGAAAATGATGTTCCACAATATCAGTGTCCAACCCCGGCATGTCTTGGTAAGACCAAGCAAAGATGTCCACATATTCTTTCAACAGTTCAATCATCCGACTCTTTACATCAGGATGTAGCAATGCTCCAATCTTGACTTCCCTTGGAGCTTCTTCTGAACCCAAATTGATTGTATCCAATGGCTCTTTATATGGCTGAATGGAATTTTCCTCACGCTCGAGCAACCGTAAAACCTCTTCTGGAATTTCATCATATTCTTCTTCTTCGGCCACATACACAGGATATTCAAAGTTGGGAGAGGGTGCAAGGTCATTGTATTCAACAAGTTTTTTAATTAATCTGCACATATGATTTATGATTGCTTTTAGAAACTGACACATATATCAAGTGATTATGCAGATTTATTTACAGTCATTATTTATTCCAAAAAGGTTTTTTCTGATTACCATTTTTCCAAGAAAAAGCAGAAAATAAAAGCACAATTTGGCAATCAAATACAACTTTTATTAATGATTTTAATGATCAAAGAAAACAGATAAGCCCATACAATATCAACTTTTACCTTGGGCAGAGTGAAAGCTTTTTGAAAAGATTAACAAAAACAAATTACTTTGAGATATGGATGCAAGAGGGAACATCAATAGTGACTCAGTTCTGGACTGACTCCATGTGTCACATAGTTCGACATTTCCTTCTCTTCTTCATCCTCCACAGTAGCATTGATCCTAGAAACAATTGGATGAAGGTAAACTTCATTGTGGAAAATATCCTGATACTTCCCTAAAGCAGCCTTTGTCTTCATGTTCTCACCTTTATCATTCTTCACAGAGAATCCTAAACCATCCCTATTCTTGTTCATCGGCGGGTCAACAATTTTCCCCCATACTTTACTAGGGCCATTACGCACAACCTGCTGAGAATCTTTGAATGAAGCCATATAATTATCATTCTCCCTTACATTATCAATGGATAAAGCTTGGAACTGAGTTCCAACAGTAGCTTCATCTGCTTCCACAACAGTGAAAGAGGATAGATGAGATATTAACAATGCTTGCTCTCCATTTATGATAACCATTTTTCCTTCACGCATGAACTTCAGCTTTTGATGAAAAGTTAAAGTGACAGCCTCTGCCTCATGTATCCATGGTTATCCTAGTAGACAGCTCTAAGCGGGCACAATATCCATGACTTAGAAAGTAATCTGAAACAAGTGTGAGCCTACGTGAATATGCAGATCCACTTCCCCCATAACATAATTTTTTGATCCATCGAAAGCTTTCATAATTATGCCGCTTGGGCGCATGGGATCTCCTTGGTACTTCAGCTTCATCAGTGTGCTCCTTGGTATGACATTTAAATCGGACCCCATTATCAATCAGCACATTTGACAATGAATCGTTCTTATAGTTCATGGAGATATGGAGAGCCAGATTGTTATTCCTTCCCTTGTCATGAAATTCATTGTTGCAGAAGATTAGGTTATTACAGGGTGTAATATTCCCTACCACACTGCTGAATTGGTCCAACAACATATCACTTTCCATGAAGGCTTGATCCAACACTCTCATTAAATATTCTCTAAGGGCAGAAGAATTCATCAACAAGGTTAGAATAGATATCTTTGAAGGAGTCTGCAACAACTGATCTACAATCCTGTAGTCTCTCATCTTGATAATCTTCAATATATCATCCACATCTTTTTCCAGAGTAGCACCGCTGGATTCCCCTACTATTTTCCTAGTTTCAACACTTTCGACAACCTTCTTATCGGCACTGACATTCCCTCGAATAACAGGTGCGAACACACGACCGTTGCGGGTCACTCTACTGGCCTTAGCAATATTCTCGACATTAGACAAAGGTTGGATAGGAACTTCCACACCATCCTCTATAATTGTAGCATTGTATTTGTACGATACGGCTTTGTCTGATTTGTAAGGAATAGGACTCGGCAAGCAAATCACTATTGGAGCTACAACTGGATTTCTACAGTATTCAATCTTGACAGGGGTGGGATCACTGAAACAAGGAACAATTACGTTCACCCCTTCTTGGAAATATTTGGCCATCACATAATCATCACTAGAGATCATATCTTCATCTGAGGAAAAGAATTCATCCGCAAAAGCATATTTATCATCTGACTCAGTCTCAGCCAAGAAATCTTCAATCACATTAATCATGTGTTAATCATCTCTATGGCCTGAAACTTTGATAGTACTGTTATCCAATAACAATTGAATACCTCTTTTCACAATAGAACAACCACGAGAATCTCTACAGCAAACCCGGCAAGATCCATAATGGTGTTCTACTTGATCATCCATGTGGCAGAAGGTAGCATGCAATTTCACCAAATCATCATTCATATGGTTCACGTAAAAGATCTGGAACTCTCCAGCACATCTGAATACCATGTTCACTTCTTCCTCATATTCTGCCCTACGCCTGATTATATGAATGAGGCCTTCGTCCATCATTTCCTATAAATCAGCCTTTATCTTATCACACCCCTTGATATTAGAACTGCAGATACCACAACCTGCATGGTCATGTGTATAGTAACTAAACTCGCAAAGGTCGGCATGCATCTTTACCAAGTCACCTCTGACCAGGTTGATATTGAAAATCCGAAAGTCCCCCGAACAACCAGCAACCATGTTGACAGCATTCGTTCCTTCATGCTTTGGCAAATGATTATCTTTTACATTAGGGCCGACATCTTTAAAGGACAAAAGGCCATATCTCACCATTTTTTTACCTCCGATTTCAGAGGATAACAGTTCTCAACATTAAGCCCTGGTGCTCCCTGATGAAAAGAACACGTCTGATCTGCCTTATAATACCAAGGAAAAGGTGATAGTATAGCGGGGGGTGGCCTGGTCTAAACCAACTTTTTCTGAATCAATGTTGGGAGTAACTCTGCATAACTCATAGGGAGAGAGTAAAAAGCCTCTCTCCTCTGATTCTGCCTTTGATTTCCTTGAGGGGCTGGTCTTTGATAAGCAACTATGGTCGGAGCCGTATTAACAACGGGAGTTACCGAAGTAACCTGTTGGTGGCGCTGATGATTTCTTCTATGAGGTTTATCCCTTCTCTCTTGAATAACAGCATTTCTCTCTCCTTCTTTCTTTTTAGCAAACCTGTATGATGGTTTCTTCATACTGCTAGAATTATCGCTTCTCGTCAAGCGACCCTCTCTTACAACTTCTTCCAAATGGACACCCATGCCCACCATCTCGGTAAAATCACTTGGCGCACTCACCACCATTCTTTCATAGTAGAAAGTACCCAGAGTCTTCAAAAAAATATTTGTCATTTCTTTTTCTTCCATTGGAGTGATCACTTGGGCGGCTACTTCACGTTATCTATGTGCATATTCCTTAAATGACTCTTTTTCCTTATGGACCATTGCTCTTAGTTGATCACGGCCAGGTACCATGTCCATATTATATTTATGCTATCTAATAAACTCTTCACCCAGGTCATTAAAAGTATGAACATTGGCACTATCCAAGCTCATGTACCATTTCAATGTTGCATCAGTCAAACTGTCTTGGAAGAAATGAATTAACCAACATTGACCATCGGTTTGAGTAGACATCCTTCTCACGTACATCACTAAGTGAGAACGATGACAAGTATATCCTTTGTACTTCTCGAATTCCAGTACTTTGAATTTCACGAGTATTTTCACATTTGGAATCAAACACAAGTCATTCACATTCTGACCAAACAATTATTTTCCTCTGAAGGCCTTCAATTCTTTCTGGATCTTATCAAACTGATCCCGAAAATCGTTCATTCGATCATATACATTCAAGTTTTCACTTGGTGGAGGAATAGGGTGATAAACTTCATCATTAGCAAATGGTACAACATTCACCGAAGGAAGTGCGACATAGTGAATCTAATTTCTAGTAGCAGGAGTAATATGCACTACAGCCTGAGAAAATAGAGAAAATTGAGCATCTTGATTATAACCTCCTGGCATGAAGTTCTCTAGCATTCCCCATTGATAACCCTGAGGCATATGATTCTGAATAACAGTAACTAGAGTAACAGAAACAGGAACTGTCGGAGCTTTGGAAGTAACTGTTATCTGTTGAGGTTGAGCTAGTGGTGGCTGATTCTGAGAAGCCACCAACGATTCCATCAAAGCAGTGATATTGGACATACCATCCTTCAGAGCAGTAATTTCTTCGTGTAACTCGCGATTCTCTTGTTCTAGATTATCCATCTTCCTTTTGGAATTAAACCGAGTATTTTACTGGTGATACAACTTACTGAATGAAGTAAAAAAGCTCAGTAAGACACTTGGATATGAACAGAAAAGCAAGAATTATGTATAATATGATGCATGATATGCAATGCATATGATTTATTTTATTAATAATATTTCAAGGAACTCAAAGATTTATAGACAATTTGCAAATATTAAAGTACTAACACGCTTGAAATAATGAAAATCTCATTATAATAACTTTAAAATGGACTACAACTTTTTAGTACAAGTTTCAGTGATCCCAAGTATAATAAAAGATAAAAATATAAGATCCTAAGAAATCAAAGCTGATGAAGATCACTCCACACACTGATGCTTCCCTGTGAGTCTTGCAATCTGAGATTTCAACCACTTGTTCTCTTCTGCATACCTGTTGGCGACCTCTTTCCAATCACCAGAGCCCGGAAGTGAGAAACTAGGTCCTGATTGAGATCTAGAGGAAAATAAATCCTCTTGCCTCCCCATCATATCTACAACACGACTCTCAAGAATATCGATCAGGTCATATTTCTCTTTCAAGTCTGCTCGGTAGGACATCTCTAAATTCTGACACTTATTCTTCCAAGCCTCTTTTTCCTGCTGCATTCTGACTAAGGTAAGTTGAAGTTCTTTCACATCATATAATAGGGGAGGAGTGTTCTTCACAAACATATCAGGCATACGTGCTTCACGGAAATATGGAATTTTCAACTGGATGGATCTTTCTTATCCCCACTGAAGATAAGGCTCCAAAGAAACAGCCCCTCTAGGTCCCAAGTCCTTCCTGCTCTTCCTATGAATGTGATTCCAAGCCTTCACAATCTCCTCTTTAGCTTCCTTATGGACCTCTCCCTCTTTAAGGAAGAAACCACTAAGATGTATACTATTTGGCTTATCCCTCATCGGATATCTAAGTTGTCGTCGTGCAAGAACGAGATTGTAGTTAATTCCTCCCTTTGCACCAAGAAAAGGTACATTGGGGAAACTACCACAACTATCAACAATCTCTACATCATGGTAATCTTGATGGTACCAAACAATATATGAATGAGTGAGGGTCACAATATTCAGATCCCAATGAGGTTCCTTCCTGACATCCCAGAAAGCATTAAACTGAGGAAAGTGAGAAATAAACCATTGATACAACAAAGGCGTGCGGCAAATGATCATCCCTCAATGGTAAGAATCCTGAAGATGAATAGAGTAATAGGCATCACCCAATAATGTATGGAGTAGATTCCCAATCATAAAGATCCTAATGGAATTGATATCCACAAATTTTTCGAGATTAGGGAATAAGAACAATCCATAAGCAAGTAGAGCAAAGATGGCCTTAAAAGCAACTGTACTCTTCATCCTATCAAATTAGCGAGCTTTCTCCAATAAGAACTGAGCGGGTAATCCTCTAATCCCTCCTTTGGTAGTCATGTGGGCTTCAACCTCATACTTCCCTAAATGGATCAAAGCAGCAATCTCATGAGATTTTGGATCCCCTTATAAACCAGTAAAAGGAACATGATCAGTAATAGGTAAACCCAGTAGATAAGAATACTCTTCCAATGTAGGAATCAACTGATAATCAGGGGAAGTAAAGCATTGATACATCGGATCATAGAATTGGAAAAAAGTCGAGAGAATACCCTCCTTCATCCTGAGCTTCATAAGAGAAATGATGGACCCATACTTTCTCCGAAAATATGTAGATCTCTCGATCTCGGGAATCAGACTCATCAACTCATATATCTTGGGATCTTTGAAACTGTACTTCTTAGTCTTTCTTTTTCCAGAATCCATAATCAAAAAGTACCTGAGATATTTGCAAAGAGTCAACTTTTAAGTCCCTTGAAATAAAATGTTTTAAAGGATGCTCATGGGTGCATGAATTCATGATGCAACAATCACATACAAGATCATAAACATATGGTTCATAGGTTTGACGTCACGAGAAAGAGGTCAAAGGTACTACCCACGTGGTATGATCTAAAAGTTTATCACCTGCCGAACAAGGTTCTAAGAGGTTCCCAAAGTCTACATCCTTCCTTCGGATATTACCAACGTCCTGATTGACTCGGTAATTAGAAATATTCTCAGGACAAACTTATCCGAGCATATTATCACGTGACAACCATTTCCGGATTACTCCATCATAACTTCTACACTACACCTAAAAGGCCAAGATGGGTTAAAGGTTCTACGGTTCTCAGTTTCAGCAGGCTCCCAGGTTGAAAGCATCACGTCTTCCTGATTACTCGATAAACGACAGTACAGTCAACGGGGCCTCCATTGAGTGGGGGATCTCATGTCTCCTTTTTTTGGGATTACTCCCTTAAAGTTAACATGACTATACCGCCAGTCCTATCTTAAGTTTGCCCATGTACGGGTAGAGGACTTATAAGAAATCACTAAGCACCCTGAAAACCAGAAAAGTCCAGACAAACATATATACAACATATAATATACAATAGATAATAGAACATACACAAATGAACAAAGATAGGCTCAACCCACTTAGGGATGGACCAGCAATAGGTCGATCTTTCCCTAGTGAAGTCACCATTTTTATGTAGGGTAGGAATGTTGAGACTAAGCCATTAGATTGACTTGACTCGCACAGATTAAAATAAGAATTGCCATCATGCTTTATTGTTTCCAGAGGAATGTGAAAAGAGCGAATAACCCAAAATAGGGGGAGAGAATCTAAGTTCGGGGGTTGGTTATGTAAAGGGAAGGTATTAGCACCCTAAACATATATGGTACTCTGCAGGAACCTCTTTGAAAATCTGTGTATTTTGGTTATAAATGTTTGTATAAAAATATATTGTGGAGATGAGAAAAGAAGTATTTTTTATGATTTTTGCACCTGCCGCAGTTGCAAACTTTTAGTGCCTATGTACCACCTTCCGTGCAATAGGGGATCAGGATACTCATAGTTCACCTTTAAAAATTTTAAAACACAAGTGTGTTGGTTAATTTTAAGAGACAAGACATCATTGTCGTATCCGAGTGGAAGAACATACTTATTTCCCACAATTATGAGAAAGGAGAATTTACGTCATCCCAAAGTGGAGGATATGGCTTGGATTTCAAAATCAACAAAGCCTCGCTCAACACCCAAGGGGAAAATATCTCACTTCACTATATATCGTAGAAGTATAGTAGCTCGCATCACTATAAGGATGGACAAGAGTCTAATCTTTTGAGAAAATTTTAAGGATAAAAGCCAAAATGGCAAAATTGTTTGAATGAGATTGATTGACTTTTAGTCTTCTCAAAAATGTCAAAGTATTATTAAGTTGATTAAAGTTTAATTATGAAAATGTTTTGAAAATGCATGGACTTAAGTCCAAGTTTATTATGAGAGCGGTTCAAGTTTAGAAACAAGAAGAGTTTTCAAATGGAGGGAGGAGATTTTAAAATTAAAGAAGATCGGGGGAGATGAAGGGACTATCCTAAAGCATAAGGTAAAAGCTAGGGAAAATAACCGTCTAACCAACAAGAAGCTAACACTTGACACAATGAGTCAATGTAGAACTCTCATCCTTTGGACTTGAAACCAAACAAGCAAAGATAATAAACCTCTTAAGAAAACCAAGCTTCAATTGCATTAAGTCTTCACAAAAATTGGGAAGAGTAATCGTTGTGTACAGATGAATTCCTGATCACTAACAAAGCATATAATTAGAATAACATGCACACAAAGAAAACAAACAACCCAATGTCTCGGAGTAAACCCCAAGAATTCAGACAAAATAACAGTTGAAGTCACAAGGTCTCAAGGTAGGTCAAGGTTTATAATCGTAAGTTAGAGAAGTCCACCACTCCATAATACCAAGGATAGTAACCAAATAGTCCAAGTAACATTAGAGTTTTTATGGTTCAAGTTGATTATTAAGTATCTTCAAAAAGAAATTAAACAACTCAAGTGAGCAAAATAAAAATGACATAAAAGTAAATGTTCAAGTGAGGAAAGATGAAAGTAGAATTAAATGTAAATGCTAAAATAGATGTGCTTAAATTAAAGAGCATAAAGTAATGGCATAAAATAAAGTCAATTGTTAGAAATTAGAGGTTAGTTGAATGACCATCTTGAAACTTTCATTTGAAACTCATTAGAGGATTGATAAAACCAAAGCCTCTCAATAACAAGTTTTATTTGCTTTTTGTCAAGTATATCATTCATTTCAAAAATCTCAAGGAAACAATAAATAATCAATGATGTTTAAGTGATTCACTTTGACCAAATCTTATGAAGATTCATTAGAGGATTGATAAGACCAAAGCCTCATAACAATGAATCTCAAAGTTATTGGATCAAAGTATTCAAATTAACATACTTGGGCTTACAAACATGGGTTTGGGTCACGAATGATCATTTCTCGAATCCGGACAAAATTTAGTGCTATGTTAAGCAATCGTAAGTGGACTTATATAGAAGTCGCACCTATTTTGAGGCCGGTCAATAGCAATTTATGTGTCATATGTATGGAGATATGATATGTATATCATCTTCTAACAACATGTGACATAATAAGAAGAGGATAAGATGAAGAGGGATGGGATAATAATTAAACCACATCTGAACCAAAAATTTAATCAAGCCATTATTAAAATCATCCATCTATTTTGGTGGAGTTAAACTCAACACCCAAGATCCAATGATATTAATGAAGCTCATGATCAAAATCTCATAGTCCAAGATCAACCAGAATATATTCAAAATAAAATTGTATTTAAAAATAAAGGAAAAAAGATTTTTTAAAATGGTTTTTAAATGAAAATAAAAGGGGAAATAGCAACTATATTCAAAACAACCAAGAAAAATTGAATAAGACCATAGAAAAATCATAAATGAACTCAAATATTTTTTTAAAAAAATTGGTAATTTTTTAAAGTCAGAAACTATTTTTAAAATTAAAAGAAATAGGCAAAATAAACCAAAAATTGTGAAAAATAGTAAAGTCAGTAATAAAAATAAAATGAGGTCACCAATATTTGTCAAGATGTCATTGGATCCTTCCTTTTTTTTTTCTTCAGAATTTAAAAATTAAGAAAATTATTTTTAAACATTTAAAACAATTCAAATAAAGTGAAAAAATATCAAAACGCAAAATAAAATTGTGAAAATATAATAATGAGAAAGAAAAAAATATAAATTATTTTTAAGATTTTTTTTGGATTTTTTGAAGTTAAAATGATTTTTTTATGAATTTTTGAAGTTTAAAACAAATAAAATATAAAAATCAGAAAATAAAATGAAAACCAAAAAGTTGTAGGCCATTAGATCAATGTCAAAACGTATTAGTAATTAAATCCATGGGATCTGGCGCGCTGTGCATTTCATGGACATTGGTGAATAAAACACGAAATCATTTATTAAAATCAAAATTAAAAAAAAACAAATGGCACGATATCATTGGTTGAGAGATGACACATTGGTCATCTTCAACCTCCAGCCATGTGAATTGCTAGTCTCTGAAATGAAAAAATTAGACCTCGAGGCCGATACCATTCGCTTCGTCTCTTCAAGACGATTCCAATGGTACCCTCGCAAAAAATTTATGTAAGGTGTAGCTCAGTCGTTTTGGAAGGAAAGATTTGAAAAGGGATTTGAAAATTCATGGCCAAAACTCACTTTCAGTTGAAAATAAATGTTGCGACTAAAATCAGAATGATGAGAGCTTCATTACAGTATCAAAGTTTGAGAGAATTGGTAAAGGAATCTACCTATTGAAGTTAATCTTTCTTGTAATCTTTCTTCATCATTAAGTATCCTCCATACAAAATTTTCTTGAAACCTTTGAAGTGATTTGATGGTAATCCTTTGAAGAGAAGCATGTTTTTGGAATCACTCAAAAATACCAAAAGAGGAGCAAGATATACCCCTTCGAAGTTCAAAACCCTAGCACTAGAGAAACAAAATGCCTTGGAAAACCTTTTCAATTTTGACAAACCTTCTTGCACAAATACTTTTTTCATGTAAATATAAGTTATTGAGGATGATAATGAGAAACCATAACAACCATAACCACTTCCAAATATTAAGAATTTAGGGGAAAATGCACTTGTGACCAAGAAATCAAGAACTTTTCCAATTAGGTCAAACTTCTCCAATCAACCCTTGCATTTTTAGACTATCTTTGACAAATTAAGGCATGATGGATCATAATAGACTTTGTCATGATATTACTTCAAAACATCTTCAATGATGAAGCTTGAATCTCAATGAAGCTTTGTTGAAGAAGGCATGGGAATAAACACATGAACCTATAGATCAACTTGATGGAATATGTTGTGCTTTCACCTATAATATCATCAATTAGGGAAAACATTCATTGTATTTATTATTTAAAATTTAATCAATACAAAACATAGATGATCACAAAATACAAGTCAAGGTGCTTGGTGATTACCCATGAGCAAAGCTAAAGATAAGGAGAATAATCAAACCCCTAGTGTGATCTTGTTGTGATTGAGTTGATATGATATGATAGAGGAATATTAGGGGGGGGGGGGGGGGGGAATTGGGGTACAACATTGCTAAAAAGGTTGTTGAAAACACTGAACCTAAGAAAGCAGTGGGGGAATCTAGGGGTACTTCTCTGGAAAAAGATGTGGACGATATATTGAAGATTATCAAGATGAGCGACTATAGGATCTTAGATCAATTGTTGCAGACTCCATCAAAGATATCTATTCTAGACTTGATAATGAACTCTTCTACCCACAGGGAATATTTGATGAGAGTATTGGATCAAGCTTTCATAGAAAATGATATGCCTTTGGACCAATTCAGCAGTGTTGACGGGAAAATTACATCCTGTAATAACCTGAGTTTCTATGATGAAAAGTTGCCTAATGAAGGAAGGAATCAAAACTTGTCTCTCCATATCTCCTTGAATTGTAAGAACGATTCATTGTCTAATGTTCTTATTGACAATGGGTCCATGAGGCAGGGGTTATTACTTCAACTTTGCACCAGAAGCTGAAGTTTGTTCGTGAAGGAAAGGTGGTCATCATAAATGCAGAACAAACATTATTAATATCTCATTTATCCTCTTTCAGTGTTGTGGAAGAGGTTGAACTGATGTTGGAACTCAGTTCCAAGATTTATCCATTGATAATGTAAGAGAAAATGATAATTATATAGATTCGTTTAAGGATGCTCAACAGGTAGTGCGTAATGGCCCTAGTAAAGCATGGGGGAAGATTGTGGATCTGCCTGTGAATAAGATTAGAGCTGGTTTGGGATTCTCTGTGAAGAATGGTAAAAGTGAGATTATGAAGCCGAAGTCTTCTTTGGGCAGATATTAATATATCTTTCATAGGGGAGGTTATCTTCATCCAACTATTCAACGGATCAATTCTATTATGAAAGAAGAAGCAGAGCAAGAGATGCCGAACTACGTGACGCATATAGTCAAAGTCCAAAGTAGGATCACTATTGATGTTCCCTCTTGCATCCATGTCTCAAAGTAAAATTTTTTTGTTAATCTTTTCAAAAATCTTTCACTCTTCCCAAGGTGAAAGTATTGATGTTGTATGGGCATATTTGTTGCTTTGATCTTTAAAATCAATAATAAATGTTGTCTTTGATTCCCAAATTATGTCTTTTATTCTCTTCTTTTTCTTGGAAAATGGTAATTAGAAAAATCCTTTCAAAATAAATAATAATTGTAATTGAATCTGCATAATCACTTGCTATGTATGTCAGTTTATAAAATCAATCATAAATCATATGTGGAGATTAATTAAAAAAACTCGTTGAGTACAATGACCCTGCACCATCTCCCAACTTTGAATTTCCTGTGTATGTGACCGAAGAAGAACAATATGATGAAATCCCATAAGAGGTTTCGCGGTTGCTGGAGCGCAAGGGAAGTACCATTCAGCCATATAAAGAGTCGTTGGAGACAATCAATTTTGGCTCAAAGGAAGGTCCGAAAGAAGTCAAGATTGGAGAATTGCTTCATTCCGACATGAAGAGCAGGTTGATTGAATTGTTGAAAGAGTACGTGGATATTTTTTCTTGGTCATACCAAGACATGGGTGGTTGGATAGTGATATTGTGGAACATCATTTGCCTCTAAACTAGATTGTCCGCCAATCAAGCAGAAGTTGCGAAGAACTCACCCTGATATGGAAGTGAAAATTAAAGAAGAAGTTTTAAAGCAGATTAATGTTGGTTTTCTTGGGACATCAGTGTACCCTAAATGGATTGCCAATATTGCCTCTATACCAAAGAAAGACAGAAAAATTCGCATGTGCGTTGATTATAGAGATTTAAACAAAGCTAGTCCAAAAGATGACTTTCCATTATCACATATTGATATATTGGTTGATAGTATAGAAAAATTCAAAGTATTCTCATTCATGGACGGATTTTTCGAATATAATCAAATCGGAGTGGTTCTAAAGGACAAGGAAAAAACAATGTTTAACACACCCTGAGAAACATTTTGTTAAAGTGATGCCTTTCGGGTTGAAGAACACTGGTGCAACGTACCAGAGGGCTATGGTAAACCTATTCCATGATTTGATGCACAAGGAAATTGAGGTATATGTTGATGATATGATTGCTAAATCCTAGACTGAAGAAGGGCATATAGAGGATTTGTTGAAATTGTTTCATCATTTGAGGAAGTATCATCTCAGCTTGAATCCAAATAAATTCACCTTTGATGTTCGATCAGGAAAATTGTTAGGTTTCATTGTCAGCCAAAAAGGAATTGAAGTTGACCCTATTAAAGTTAAGGAAATTCAAGAAATACCAGCGCCAAGAACTGAAAAGCAAGTTAGAGGCTTCCTTGGGCGTTTGAATTACATTTCCAGATTTATTTCCCATATGACTGTAACATGTGAGCCGATCTTTAAGTTGTTAAAGAGAGATCAGGATTGTGTATGGACAGATGATTGCCAAAAGGAATTTGAAAGTATTAAAGAGTATCTGCTTGAATCTTCTATCTTGCTCCCTCCTGTTGAATGAAGACCATTGATTATGTATCTGACAGTGTTGGATAATTCTATGGGCTGTATTTTGGGACAACAAGATGAAACAGGGAGAAAATAATATGCCATTTATTATCTCAACAAGAAGTTAATTGACTGTGAGTCACAATATTTTATGCTTGAAAAAACATGTTATGTTTTGGCTTGGGCGGAAAAACGGTTGCGGCAATATATGTTGAATCATACTACTTGGTTGATTTCAAAAATGGATCCAGTTAAGTATATTTTTGAAAAGCCTGCTCTTACTGGGAGATTTCCCGTTGGCAGATGCTATTGTCTGAATATGATATTGAATACCGTATTCAGAAGGCTATAAAAAGCAATGTGTTGGCAGATTATCTTGCTCACCAACGGGTTAATAATTATCAGTCTGTTAAATATGATTTCCCTGATGAGGATGTTATGTTTTTGAAAGTAAAATATTATGATGAACTGTTGCTTAGGGAAGGTCCTGATCCTGAATCACGTTGGGGCATGGCGTTTGATGGAGCTGTGAATGCTTATAGGAAAGGAATTGGTGTTGTGATTATCACTCCCCATGGATCGCATATTCCATGTACTGCAAGGTTGGAATTTGATTGCACCAATAACATGGCAGAGTATGAAGCTTGTATCACGGGTCTCGAGGAGGCTATTGATCTCAGAATTAAAATTCTAGATGTGTATGGCGATTCAGCTTTGGTAATAAATCAGATTTAAGGATAATGGGATGCTCGACACCCTGGCTTGATTCCCTACAAATACTATGCTAGAGGATTATTACCTTTCTTTAATAAAGTTGAATTCCATCATATTTCCAGAGATGAGAATCAGATGGCAGATGCTCTAGACACTTTGGCCTCCATATATCAAGTAAATACTTAGAACGATGTGCCTCGTATCACCGTTCAACGTCTGGATAGACCAACTCATGCGCTTGCAGTTGTTGTACCCCACAATTTTCCCTCACTTATCAAGAATTTGCTTACAAGATCTCCTTGGGCTCAAGACTGCACTAGGGTTTGATCAGCTCAAGACATCTCCTCAAGCACTGATGACCAAAATTAGGGTTTGAGTTTGCACAAGGACTTTTGAACTTTCTATGCCTCATATGACTTTCATGAACCATTATGGACCCCCAATATTACTCATGTCAAGTTTCAAGCCTTGGATCACACTTTTGATCAGTCAATTGAACAGTGGACCTAAAAACCAGCTGTATTGGGAAAAAAGTCAACCATGGCCAATTTACAGTCAAATCTCATAATTTTTTATCCACATCAACATTTTAAACTCATATGTATCATTTGATCATGTTTGGACCACAATCCCACAAGAAATTTGATCAAATCTCCAAAAGGGCAAAATGGTCAAAATTAGGGTTTTGATTGGGAAAGGGCAATTTTTGATTTTTTTTTACCCAGCAAATGGTCAATTGGTTTAAGGCATGATCTCAAGAGTCCAATTGCATAATGTTGACCTATTGACAAGGTTCAAAATATTTCAAATCCATTGGGTTGACAGATGAATTTTGTAGTTAATTGATCAAAAGCCAATTGTATACTGAAAAGTCAAACTTTGACTTTTTGGTCAAATTCAAGTGCCAAAAATCATAATTCATCAAAACATGTCAAAATATGAAACTTAATCATCAAGAAATCAAAAAGTCAAGATTTCATTTTGAAAAGTTAAATTTTCTAAACTTAGAAATTTTTCTGTTGGAAATTTCATATTTTTTTCATAACTTTGAGCCAAATTTTCACCATGATGCAAGATGATTCAAGAGAAACTTCCCACATGAAAGTTGAATATATCCATTAAATATACAACTTTGCTTCACACAACTTCTTCCAAAAGTGCTTGAATCTCAAGTTATAATTTCAAGAACATAGGATCATAAAACTAAACACTTAGTGAAATTTTGCCCTAATTTGGTTAGGATTTTTACTCAACTTCATGGCACTTTTTAATATAGTTCCAAGGTGAATCTTCAAAATAAATTCAAAGATGGGTTGTATAGAACATTGCAAGCTTTCCAAAATGTCTAAGAACTCCTTCAGATCATTCTTGAGTAAGGAGAATCGAAGAGATGAAGTTGGTGTTTTGTCACTTGAATTACAAGGCATTTTGTGATGAACAAGAATCCAATTTCAAACCTAGGCTGCATAATCTTGCTTTGCAAGCCTCCTAACTTGTGCGTCTATCCATCATTAATGGATTACATAAACTTTTGAGCTTTAATCCAAGTGGTTTAAGCTTTATCCAATCCACATTTCCATTAATGGCACAAAGTGAACACTTCCATTTTAGAAAAGCAAGCTTTTGTGTAAAGTCAATTCTTGAGCCTCTAACTAATTCCCTCTAATCACACTCCATCCACAAAGCCAGAAGTAAGCTTTCTTAAAGCATAACCACTCTATCTTAGCAAGTACACAATGCTTGGAAACTTGAAATTCTCAAAAATCACATGTTATGCATAAACTTGTGATTTTGAATTTTGATCAACAACAAGTCTCAAAACTTATTGCTTATAAATAGAGGCACTATTTGTGAGCTAGGGGACAAGCTTGAGCATCCTGAAATATACCAAAACTCTCTCAAATCAGAAATTGCCCAAAAACTCCATTGTTGCACAGTTTCTGACCTTGAACATCAAACTCACATTTCCCTCGTGCGTTTCTTGGCCTTTTAGTTTCTAAAGCTTCCTTGCATCAAGGGTAACTCATCCTTGTACATGTTTCACTTCTGTAACACCATTTTCCCTGTCTTCCATAACCAAAAATAGAGAATCACAGTTGGACTTCTCCAGACCATTCCAGCCACCCTCAGCTCAAGCCAGCCATTGCATTAGCTTCCTAGAGGTCCAAGGAAGCTAACTTGATCATCGGCACTGCCCGAAACAAGCTCAAATCTATTTCACGATTTCCAGTTTTGAGATATTTTTCTTGAACTTCTATCTCATTATTTAGGCATTGTTAGGCTTGTATTTGTGAAGATAAAATATAGACATCGTTGCCATGAATCTGTACATGTCCATAGATTTCATTTATTTTGATTGAGCTAGGAGAATTTTGAGTTTGAACTTTCTGAAATATTTAGGTCAGAATTTGGTACTTTTAAAAATTCTCATTCATCTTTGATTTATAGTTTATGATATTTATATGGTTGGATTCTTGTGACAAAATGGAGCAATTTTCATGTTTACATTTTTGCAAATGGTTGAGAAATAAGCAAGTTACAGATCCTTTGGCTGGAGGTTGAAGATGAAATACAGTCAGGGCGTGTTTTGTGTTATGTATTTATCATTTCATACAAGTTAACTTATGTATAGCCACCCCAGTGGTGAAGCGCGTGCCTGTTCATCCCATGGTACTGGGTTCAAGCCCCCCATGGTCCTGGGTTCAAGCCCCATCGTGACCATTTTGTTATTTTTACACTTTCTGACTCTTTTTTTGTTCTTTTTTGGCAGCATTTGGGCTCTTCATTGGGCTTAGTTTATTTTTGCTCATGAATACTCTTTTGTTTACTAATGAACCCCCCTGACTTTTTATTTATTTTCTTTTCTTTTTCTTTTTATTTATTAATATTAATATTTATATTTATTTTATTGAGAAAAAAAAGATTAAAAAAAATATTTTTATTTATACTATATACATTTATTTTATTTTCTAGACTAAAACATTAAAAATATTTTTGTTACAAACTTAAATTTTTTTAATTAAATAGATTTAGGCTTATTTAATTTTCTTAAAATAAACATAGAATTTACATTTTTCCTAATTTAATTAATTTTCATACTATTTAGTTTAATGTTAAAATCTTCTTCATAAAACTTAAGAATATTTTCTCTTTTAAATTAAATTAGTTTTTTTTTTATTAAGATTTTTTTTTTAGTTCATTAGGTTAAGAAATAAAAACTTGTTTTAACAAGGAAAAAACCAAATAAAATCCATTCTTTTTTTTTATTCATTACTTTATACATTACTCTTTTTCATATTTTGTACATTTATTTATTCAATTCAATATGGTTGTAATAGATTAATTAGGGTTTAATTTCTTGCAATCCCCATTTATACTTTGTACACTACCTTCCCACAAATCATGTAATAGCTTAGGATTTTTATCTTCCACAATTTAAATGCTTCATATTCACATGCTAGTAATTAGGGTTTGTATGGAAAGAATAAAATCAATCAAATAGAAAACCCTAATTCAATACAAAAACAAGCATAAAAATAATACACTTGCACACAAGCACCCCTAGGGTAAAATCCACTTGGTTGCCTTACAAAATGGCCATATTACGCATGTGAGTTATCTTAGCAAAAACAAACGAATACAAGATCATAGTCCCTCGTTGACGCTATCTAAGTTGCCTTACAAATGATCTTAGTCCCTAAAATAGAATGTTAAGATGCCTTGCAATATTGCTAATCATGGTTATACGATGACCCACGCCCGTCCCATTTACATCCAATGATAGGGTTACTTACCAAATCAATGGTAATATAACAATGTCAAAGGAAAAGGAAATTGTTGTACCCCAAAATTTTCCCTCCTCTTTTTCCACAAGAAATCACAGCTTCGGGCTTTTCCTGATTTTTCAAATTGGCGTAAGAATCAGTCAAACAGATTTTTTCTTATCAGTCTATACAAAATTAGGGTTTTCATGGTTCTGGAACAGTTCAAGCAAATTGCTAGGGTTTTGTTTGAGTTTGGCTCAGGTTTGATCAGGCGGACGTTTCTTTGGCGTTTAATCAAGAACTAGGGTTTGTGCGTGCAAAAAGAATCAATTCTACAGTTCTTTTCAGTTTACTCTGGGATATGAACTGAGTTTTCTGATTGGGAGTTTGCAGTGTTTGATTGAATCAGTAAAAGAAAAGGCATGTGGACGTTTTGTTTGATTAATTGTGCAATGTTTTGGATTATTCGGAACGCCGGACGTTTATTAATTATTTCTTTTTCTAAGTCAAAATAATTGGATTTACTTCCAGTTATTTCAATTTAAGAAATTCAAATGATTAAATAAATAGGGAATTGAAAGAAGGAATTAACTGACAAAAAGGGATTTTTATTCATATTTAATTGTTTGTTACAAATTATTATTTAAACAACTGTAAATTTATTTACATTTTGTTTCCAATGATAATGTTACAAATAATTGAAGAATAAATTGAAACTATCCTAAAATTTCCTAAGTCTTCATCTTCTATCCAATGCTCCTTTGCTCAATTATCTTTACCTGCAAAAAGAAAAGAAAAGAAGTCAAAAGCAGATAAAATAAAAGAGAAGACACAGTTAATTTAATGGACTCATCATTAAAAGTAACTGGCTGGAATCAGTTGTTCCCCTCTCTGCAAATCACAAGATTTCTCTTGGTTCACAAAGAGGAATGGAAACATGCTTGCAAAAACATGAAATGCACAAAGTTGTAATATTGCTCAAATTCAAAATGGTCAAACAAACTGCATAGTTCATGATTCAAAATTGTCAAGCAAGACTGCATAAAATGCCAAACAAAGTCCAAAAGGCAAACTGAACTACACATGCCTAACCAAAGTCCAAACTGGACAGCAAACTAACCAAACTGTCAAAGGTACAAGAGCTGCCAAAAAGGCTATCCAAAAGCTGTCCAAGAGATATAAAAAGATATCAAGAAGTACAAAGTATACAGAGGAAAACTAGTGTGCAAGCAACATCCAAGTTACATCATTTTCAGCCAGCTACCTTTTCAGAGAAATAGTACATCTAAGCAATATTTTATGCTTTAATACTGGAGAGAGAGAAGAGAGAAGAGAAAAAGGCTTACAGAGCTTAGGCTTAAGAATATAAAACAAGATGCCACAACACAGTACAAAGAGGAGGCAGAAAATACCAAAGAAACAAAAAACTGTAAAAAGTCTCAAAGCTGCCTCCACCCTGCTTCAAACAAACAGCAAGCCTTACCTGTGTCAAGCTTAAACAAACAAACAGCCATGAACCTGCCTCAAATCTGAACCAGATTACAAACAAGTTTACATACAAGCCTATTTCAAATCATAAGGTCAAGACCATAAGCCTTAAACCATTTCAAATTCAACCTGTCAAAACAAGCCTTAACCATCAACAAACAATCAAAAACCAGAAATATCAACCTGCTCAAACCTGTTACTGCATAAAAGCATAAGCCTTTCAACCTGTCAAAACACAGAGAAGCTTAAAGCTCTAAAACCTGTCCAAGCCCAAACTGTAACTTAACAAAAGGCACTAAACCAGAAAAAGGCCACAAACTGTATCAAGCCATCATCCTGCCTGTGACCAGTTTCAAAACACAAACTAAAGCTCAAATCTGCATCAAGCCTTAAGCCATACATAGCATAACAAGCTTTGAAACTTCAATCAGCCTGTCATCAAACCAGAAAAGGCACAAAGCATTCAAACTAACCAAATCCCTCAGAGCTAGGCTCATCATAGGGTCATCAACATCGTCATTAAGCAAGTGTTTCATACAAGTATACAAGCATACTGAAGCAAGCGCCCAAAGAGGAAGAAGAGAAAAAGAAGTTTACAGAAGCAAGTGTTTCAGGGTCAAAGCACTCGAGCAAACAGAAGAAGAGGAAAAGGCAAGCAAGCAAGTAATCAGAGAAAACGAGCTAGGTTTTCAGCATACATCATTAAACCATAAAAAGCAAAGACAACGAATACCAGGTTTTCCAGCAAAGCAAGCTAGTTCACAGCACATCACGCCCTCGCCCTTGGCCGCCTGAAACGCCTCTGAATCCGCTCCTCCTCCATCTCCAAAAAGCCTCAGTCTCCAAAAGGTATAAAACTCTTTCCTTTCCTTAAAGTACCTCACAAGAAATCAATAATCACGAAGAGTCAGGACATGCAAGGAATGGAAATCAATAACATATAAAAGCTTGAAATCCTAAATGCGTTAAATACAGAAACCGTCACATTACAATATCGTTTCGTTGGACCAAGGAGGGAAGAAGGGACGAATGGGGATGCTTGGTGGCCCTGGGCGAAGGATGTTATTCAGAATCCATGGCTTGAGAAAGAATGAAGGAAACGAAGCGAAGACGAAGAAGAGCGCCGCTCTGTAAAACAAACAAACCCAAAATGAACGAAACACCAAAACCCTAAAAACAATTGTTCAAACCGGTTGGGCCTTTCCCCTTTCATGTGTCTAAGCCCAAGTGCATTCCTGCGTACACCCCCCCCCCCCCCCCCCCCCCGTTTCTCCTTCTGCTTATTTGTCTATTTGGGTCATAAACCCCCATAAGGCTCATTTAACCCCTTAGCCTTTTTATTTTTCAACTAACTCATACTTTTTTTTCTTACATTAAAATTTTAATTAACAATACTCTCTTTATTTTATTTTTTATGATATAATTAAATTTTTGTACATAAAAAATACTAACATAAATACATAAAAGCATTAATACATAAAACATTAATTTTTCTTAAAACATTTCTTTTTTCTTTTAATTAAAACTTTGTACATAAAAATACTAATTAAAATACATTAATATGTAAATACATAAATAAAACTTAAAACATTTTCTTTTCTTTTATTAAATTTTCTTGTTTGTACATACTTAACAAAAATATTCAAAAACAAATAAATACTTAACTTTTGCATTAAGTTAAACATCATTCTCACTTGTAAATAAATCATACACTTACACCAATACACTGATACATTTACATTGCTTTATTCCTATATATTGATACATATTACATTTGAGATCGCAATTCGATTTGGTTATAAATTATTTGGACACTACTCTCCTATTAAGTCTCATCCCCATTTGTAAATATTTGTACCCCCACTCCCGGATATTTATTTGTAATAGCATAGACTTTAAATTCCCGTAATTTATCGCTTTCAAATATACCATGGTTAGACCTAGGGTTTGTATGTAAATAAAATCAAACGCTAGATAACCTAATACAAGACAAATACATGAAATCAATACACCATTCACACTTGCACCCCTAGGGTAATCCCGCTTGTTGCCTTCCAAAATGGGCCATGCTTGCACGTTGAGTTTCTTTGGCAAAACAAAACAATTCAAATGATCATAGTCCCTCGATGACGCTTTCGAAAGTTGCCTAAACGGAATGATCATAGTCCCTTCAAGCAAATTGCCAAAGACACTTGGCACCATTGCGTTCATGGTCCATACGATGACCCGCGCCTGTCCTGTTAAACATCCTAATGCAAGATTGTCCACCAAATACAATGGTGGAACAATATTATTAAAAGGGTTAAAACATGAGAAAAACCTTTGAGTAAATTTAGGGGTAGACAACTCTTAGTTACTTGATCAAACTTGCAAAAACACACTTGCCTACTTTTTAAAACCACACTTCACAAACACAACTTCCAAACAACTTCCAAAAACATTTGAAACATATTTTCGAAAAGATACATACCTTTGTAAAACATTCGAGTAAAGAATTATTACAACGGTTGCCTAGACAAGGCGTCTTTTTCAAAACATTTTCAAAATACACACACACCACCATTTCAAGCAATTGAAAATCAAGGCAAGTGATCTAAAACAAGTAACTAAGAGCCCATGGATAACCATGGATGAAAAGGGTGCTAATACCTTCCCTTTTCATAATCTACCCCCCGAACCCACGAAACATCTCAAAAGGTTTTTCCTGTGCTTTTTAACCTTTCCTTTAGGATAAAATAAAAAGTCGGTGGCGACTCTTGCTAAACCGAACAAGTGCGAATACAAACGCAAAAACCTCAAGTCAGTTCTCTTACCGTATCACAGAAATGTACAAGAAAGACTTTTGGGTAGGTATAATGCTCCTAATTACTTGCTCCATTTCAAAACAAACATCCTTGCTATTTTCAAAATAATTACATACACTTTCAAACATCTTACAAAATTGAAAACATTTTCAAAAGATCAAACATCTTTGTATACATTTTTACGAACGAGAATCATTACAAAGATTGCCTAAAGAATGGCGTCTTTACAAAATACTTTCAAAAAACCACACAAAGCATAATTTCAAACAAAAAAGTAAGTGATCTAGCAAGTAACTAAGAGCCCATGGAAAATCATGGATGAAAAGGGTGCTAATATCTTCCCTTTTCATAATCTACCCAACGAACTCAAGAAATAATCTCAAAGGTCTTTCCTATGCTTTTTTTCACCTTTCCTTTTGGATAAAAGAAAAGTTGGTGGCAACTCTTGCTAACCGTAACATTTGCGATCAAACTCAAAACCTTCAAGTTAGTTCTCCCACCGTATCACAGATCTGGCGACTCTGCTGGGGGAAATTTTAAAAGTGGGGTTACCTTAGGGTTAGAACACATTTACTTGATTACATTTTTTGACTTGTATGCTTTACATTATGGTTCTTTGTTTGGGTTTGAATCCTCTACCCGGATTTGGGATACATTATAGGTAAGTAGCAATACATTGTGGAAACTGTGCGGGGTATACTTACATGGTCTAAGCAATAGCTACGTTAGTGCGACATATTTGTGGTTACCGGTAGCCTTTAAGTTAATCAAAGAGAATACGGGGTCGCTGAGTAATGTCATGAAGCACTAATGAACTTTTAGAGCATTTACTTGACCAACTTGGCCTTTAGGATGTAGTGAGAATATCGGCTTTGGTGCAGTCGGAAATTGGTAGATACTCGATACTACACTCATTGAGGTTTGGTTTCTTGGGATATTTCGGTCGCCATTAAAGAGGCTTGTACTGAAACAATGACCAAGGAAACAAACCAGTGATATTGAGCTCCTTAGAACCATGTTACTATTACTAGGACAAGTTTAAGCCAACTAAACTTCAAGAGGGTACTTACCTATAAAAGTCCATGCAAGCCTAAACCTAAGGATTTATTTGTTTTGTTTATACATACTTGTACATAATATCATGAACATCATGAACATCATATACATCCACTAACCATTTCAAGGATTTTGGGATTCATCTTTGTTCTTGTTTTGTAGGATATGGATTCACTTCGCAGGAAAACTATTCAAGTCAATCTTGTAAGGGTCCCTCCACAACTCATAGAGCTAGCTTCAAGGATTCCTGAAAACTCTCCATTCACCGAGAGACATGGTCGCCTACTCAACTTGGTCACCTCCAACATAGATGAGGATATGATGAAGGTGCTCTTTCATTTCTTTGATCCTTTACACCATTGCTTCACATTTCCCAACTATCAACTTGTGCCTACTTTGGAAGAATTCTCCCGACTCTTGAGGATTCCCATTCTCAACCAACTACCTTTCAACCGTACGGAAAGAGACCCAAATCCAGAAGAGATTGCTCAAGCTCTACACTTGCACTCATCTAATGTCACAACTCATTGGGAAACAAGGAGTGGTGTCAAGGGTTTCCTAGCAAAGTTCCTGTTTGAGAAAGCCCAAAGTTGTTGAAATTCCTTGGATCTGCAACCCTTTGAGGAAATTGTGGATCTCCTTATCTATGGGATGGTGTTGTTTCCAAATCCTGATCAACTCATAGATGTGAACACCGTCAAAATCTTCATATCCCGCAACCCGGTGCCTACATTACTAGGGGATATCCTACACTCTTTTCACACTCGCACAATGAGGAAAAGAGGTGTCCTTATGTGTTGCACTCTTCTCTTGGCAAGATGGTTTATTTCGCATCTTCCCCAAACTGTATTAAAGAATGAGCAAGTTTCAATGTGGTCACAAAGGTTAATGACGCTCAAACATTCAGACATTCATTGGTGCTCCCGGTCCATAGAAAATGTTACTATTGTCGACCGTTATGGAGAATTTCCTAATGTACCTTTACTTGGAATTAGGGGAGGTATCACCTACAACCCCTGCTTAGCCTTAAGACAGTTTGGTTACGCCCGAAGGGATGGCCCGCACGAGATGTTGATTCAAGGTTTGGTATTTGACTATGACAACAATGATCAAGGTCTTCGCCAGAGATTTATCCGATCTTGGAGGATGTTAAACAATGTAGATAGCAAGACTTTGGGGAATAAAAATTCCATCCCTCTTGAGCCTTACCTCAAATGGGTACGAACTCGTGCTCGGAGTCTTATGATGCTTTACCCCTCCATTCTCCCAGTAATCATTGAGCCTGTCATGGAAGGAAATGTTCAATACACTATCCTACATCCTGACATACCTACCTCTCTTCAAGTCCTACAAAGGGATTGGATACAACTCAAGGGAGAGTGAGATACCTTTGAAGCCCAATTCTACGCAAGCGAGAAGAAGGTTTTGGAACTCACTAGGCTACTTCATGAGGAGCAGACTCTGAATGCCTACATTGCACCAAAGAGGATGCACACTACCTTTTTACCTTAGAGTTTCTTGTATTTGTTATACCCAAGAAGGCATTGATGTACTCAAAAGCTTTAATTTATTAATATAACGTGTGTTTCCTTTTTTTTGTTGTCTAAAACGAATTTGAATCTTAAAATCCTTGAAATCATTGCATACACATTTATCATTCATCATAACATAAGCAGGTTTCTTGCAACAAGTCTCCTCATCTCTCTACTCTTTATTTCAGTAAGATGGATCTCGAGTAAACAGTGAAGGACCTCCAAGCTCAGAATGCACAGTTTCAACAGTTGTTCTTAACTCTGGCCAAAGGACAAGAAGAGTTGAAAACTTTGCTAGTTGAGGAAAAGAAAAAGAAGACAAAGAAGTAAATCAGAGTCCTAAACATGGGAAGAAGATTTCATGGGCAGACAAGAAGGACCCTAGACTTTGCAACGACATCTGGTGAGAGAGACAATCAAGATGGGAAAGGCAAGGAAACAGTTGTCTCGTCAAAATCAGAAGAGGAAGAGGAAGAAGAAGACTATTCTAAAGAACAATACCCTCCAGCTGACGACAAGTATAAACATCTCGAAGAGCAGTTGAGTGCGATGGAAATCCAAAAAGTGCCTGGCTTGGACTTTGAGGAATTGGGGTTAGTGTCGGGGATTGTCATTCCTCCCAAATTCAAAGCACCCGTGTTCGCAAAATATGACGGAGTCTCATGCCCCAAAATGCATCTCCGGTCCTACGTGAGGAAAATCCAGCCCCATACCGCTGACAAATATTTATGGGTACACTTCTTCCAGGACAGTCTGTCTGGAACTCAACTTGATTGGTTTTATCAGCTAGAAAGAGCCAATGTTCATAACTGAGAAGATCTTGCTGCAACCTTTTACAAACAATACCAATACAATGCTGATCTTGCGCCTACCCGTACTCAACTCCAGAGTATGGCCATGGTTTCCAATGATGGTTTCAAGGACTATGCGCAAAAATGGAGAGACTTGGCTGGAAGAGTTCAATCTCCCCTATCTGAAAGAGAATTAGTAGACATGTTTTTGGGCACCTTGTCTGGTCCCTTCTTCAATCACCTAATTGGGAGTTCATCGGCAGGTCTTACTGTACTGATATTGACCGGAGAAAGGATAGAAGCAGGGATAAATAGTGGAAAGATTCAAAAGGATACATCCTCTGCTGCTATAAGAAATTCATTTATCAGAAAGAAAGAAGTGGTTGTTGTTTATCCTCATAGAAATCAAGATAGGGCCGAACGTCGTCCAATGGTGGGGGCTGTAATGATTCCTTAACATGACCTTATCTCAAGTATTGCCACATCTGTTAAGATCCAGCCTGGTGACCTTGAAAGAAGCTCCAAAGAATCCTAATACAGCATCTCCTCACTATCATCCTAATGCCCGTTGTGCATACCACTCTGAGAGTCCCGGCCATGACACTAATAACTGTTGGGCTCTAAAGAACAAAATACAAGACCTCGTTGAAGCAAAAGAGATTGAATTCGATGCGCCCAAAAAGCCAAATGCCATTTATGCCCCTATGCCCAAACATGGCCATAATACCAATGCCATTGAAGAAGAAATGTTTGTTACTTCAGTTGATGAACTTATGACCCCACTCCTGACTATTAAAGTGAATTTGTTGAATGTCGGTATGTTCCCGGGCTGTGATGAAGGCTGTGATTTCTGTTTGTCCTCACCAACCAGCTGCCCTTTGTTGAAAACAGGCGTCCAGTTCCTAATAGATAACAAATAAATTTTGTTTGAAAAGACTTTTGTTCCACCTGTTCCTTTTAAAGATGTTTCTATCATTACCATTTCCGCCAATTCTTCCAAGGTCTCCATCAAAAGACCCGTTAGAATTACATCAGTTCCGAAAGCAACTCCTTTGATAATTACAATGCCTGGACCAGTCCCATATTCTTCAGACAAAACCATACCATGGAATTATGGAGGGGATTTCTACCACCACGGTATCAAGCAGGATTGGCTAGCCGCCGAAGATTCGAGTTCCGAGAAAGTCAACTCCGACATCAGTAATATTGTAGGAACTACCAAGATTACCCAAAGCGAAAGGATATTCTCTCCAGAAATTACTCCCCCAAAAGCAGTTTCTGGATCCGTAATCATTCCTATTGTTTCTCCCCCGAAGGCTATTCCCAGTCCTACAATCGTCTCCACTAATACTCCAACTGACAAAGCTGTTACAATCCTTGTTATCATTCCTACTGACACTCCTGCTGCCGAGTTAACCGAGACTCAAGGAAAAGGTGTTCTGGGTGATTATGTCAAGACGAAGACACAATCATTGGCTATCCCTGAGACCTCCCGGAAAGAGATGGAGGAAATTCTAAAAATCATAAAAAGAAGCGAATACGATGTAGTTGAGCAACTGGGGCAAACTCCATCTAAAATTTCCATGCTAGCTTTACTACTATGTTCTGAGGCGCATGCAAAAGCCTTGGTAAAATTCCTTAAAACTGCCCATGTACCGCAAGAGACATCTGTCAATCAGTTCCAAGACTGCGTAGCTAGCTTAACTGCAGATAATGGTCTAGGTTTTTCAGATGTTGATTTAACGCCAAGAGGAAGGAAGCATAATGAGGCATTGCATGTCTCAGTTGAATGTAGGGGCACAACCTTGGCTCATGTTTTGGTGGACACTGGCTCATCTCTGAATGCATTGCCTAAAAAAGCTCTTGATAGGCTTGACTGTGAGGGATTGACATTGAAGCCAAGTAACATAGTAGTAAGGGCTTTTGACGGCTCGAAAAGTATGGTACATGGGGAAGTGGATATCCCCATAAAGGTTGGAACCCAAACATTTGATTCAACTTTTTATGTAATGGATATTCGTCCCTCATATTCCTGCTTGCTAGGCCAACCATGGATTCACAATGCTGGTGTTGTCACTTCTACATTGCACCAAATGTTGAAGTATCCAATTCAAGGGAAGATTATCACCGTTCACGGAGAAGAAGAGTATATGATCAGCCATCTCAATTCCTTCAGATATGTGGAATTAGATGGTGAATTTATTGAAATTCCATTCCAACACTTTGAAGAAGTCCCACAAGATGTGGCAGTAACCAAAGTTGTTCCCAAGATCACAAGGCCTCCACTCAGGATGTCATCTTTGAAGGATGCAAAGGCAGTAATAGAAGAAAGTGGGTGCACTATTTGGGGACAACTCTCGGATATCCCATACAAGTCAGATAAGTTCGGTTTGGGTTTCTCTTCAAGTGCTCAGAAGGTTATACGCCGCGCTCGTGCTGGAGGACCACCCTTGAAGACCAGCAACCGTGAAGTCAACGCAGCAGAGGATGATGAAGATGGTTACAACCTTGAGGATTGGATTTTCCCAACTGTCAGTGGAGGGCTCAACAATTGGGAGGTTATAGATTTTGTCCCGATCACTTTTATCCCATAGTAATTTGTCTTTACATTTTGTTGGATCTATAATATTAAAACAATTCAAACTCTTAAAACCTTGGGTCTTACCCGAGGCACAATGGTCCATTTGTAAGGGTTATTATCACATTTCCATATGACATCAATGACTCATGGACGTTTTTCATACAAACTTTATGCTTATTATTTTTTTGCTTTTTACATTTTCATTTCTTTTAAAGATAGCTATACCCTTACACACACTCACACTCACAATGCAGGTCTACATCCATTCCGGATCCCATGGGTAACGGTTCTGCTATGGCTTTCTGTGACTCAGAAAATCTAATCTATCAAGCCGGAGAAGAAGTTGAGGAAGATTGTGAAGTACCAGGGGAACTTGCCAGATTACTACTGCAAGAAGAGAGAACCATTCAGCCTCACGAGGAACCCGTGGACACAATCAACCTGGGTACTGAAGAAGACAAAAAAGAAGTCAAGGTGGGTGCCAATCTGGAACCGAGTGTCAAGGAGCGTCTGATTCAGTTGTTACACGAGTATGTTGAGGTCTTTGCCTGGTCATATGAAGACATGCCAGGACTTGATGCAGATATTGTGTTACATCGTCTACCTACAAAAGAGGATTGCCCACCAGTAAAACAAAAGGTTCGTCGAATGCGACCAGATATGTCAGAGAGGATTAAAGCAGAAGTCATGAAATAATTTAATGCTGGATTCTTGGTCGTCACCTCCTATCTGCAATGGGTAGCCAATGTTGTTCCTGTACCCAAGAAAGACGGCAAGGTATGAATGTGCATGGACTACAGAGATTTGAATAGGGAAAGCCCTAAGGATGATTTCCCACTTCCCCACATGGACATCGTAGTTGACAATACAGCACAACACAAAGTATTTTCCTTCATGGATGGATTCTCAAGTTACAACCAAATCAAAATGGAGCCTGAGGACATGGAGAAAACAATGTTTGTCACGCAGTGGGGTACTTTCTGCTATAAGGTGATGCCATTCGGACTAAAGAATGCTGGGGGCAACCTATCAGCGTGCCATGGTAGCTTTATTTCATGACATGATACATCACGAAATAGAGGTCTACATGGACGATATGATAGCCAAATCTCAAATAGAAGAAGAGCATCTTGATCACTTACAAAAACTGTTTGAGAGACTGAAGAAGTACAAGCTGAGGTTGAATCCAAACAAGTGCACATTTGGAGTAAGGTCTGGTAAACTCCTAGGCTTTGTCATCAGCAACAAAGGTATCAAGGTCGATCCTGCCAAAGTTAAAGCGATACAAGAGATGTCTGCTCCTCGTACTGAGAAGGAAGTCAGAGGATTCTTGGGGCGTTTGAACTATATTGCCAGATTCATATCTCACCTGACAGCTACTTGTGAGCCAATCTTCAAATTGTTGAAGAAAGATCAAGTAGTCAAATGGAATGACGAGTGCCAAGTTGCTTTTGAAAAAATCCAAGGAATAATTACAAGAGCCTCCTGTGTTGATGCAATGAGTCGAGGGAATACCATTGATCATGTATCTGACTGTTTTAGAAAACTCAATGGGGTGTGTATTGGGGCAGCATGACGAGTCTGGCCGAAAAGAGCATGCTATTTACTACCTGAGCAAAAAGTTTACCGACTATGAAACCAGATATTCACTGCTTGAGAAAACTTGTTACGCTCTAGCATGGGCTGCTCGCCGGCTAAGGCAGTATATACTGACTCATACTACTTTGTTGATATCTAAAATGGATCCGATAAAATACATCTTCGAGAAACCTGCTCTCTCCGGGAGAATAGCGAGATGGCAGATGATACTAACAGAGTATGACATACAGTATACCACCCAGAAGGCAATAAAGGGCAGTGTATTAGTTGATCACCTTGCTCACCAAGCCGTGGAAGACTACCAATCCATGAAGTTCGAATTTCCGGATGAAGACATCATGACGTTAGACAACTTTAAAGAATTTAGGCCACATGACGGACCTGAACAAGGATCCCGATGGTCCCTGTTCTTTAATGGGTCATCCAACGCACATGGCAATGGTATCGGTGTTGTATTCATATCTTCGGAAGGGTGTCACACTCCCTTTACTTCTAGGCTTTGCTTCAATTGTATAAACAACATGGCGGAATACGAAGCGTGCATCTTTGGTCTCAGAGCTGCCATAGACTTAGGGATCAGATCTTTGAGTGTGTTTGGAGATTCAGCTTTGGTCATCAGTCAGATCAAAGGGGAATGAGACACCAAACACCCTAACCTTATCCCTTACAAAGAACATGTTTTGATGTTGCTACCACATTTTGAGAAGATTACCTTCGAGCATTTCCCGCGAGAAGAAAATCATCTAGCATACGCACTAGCCACAATGTCATCCATGTTTAAACTTACATGGGATAATGAGACACCCCAAATCACCATTGAGCGAATGGATGAACCAGCACACTGTCACGAGATTAATACTGAAGAAGTAGGGGACCAACCCTGGTTTCACGAAGTCAAGAGGTATCTCGAGGCTCAAGAATATCTGGAAGGAGCTTCATGTAATGACAAGAAGTTCTTAGGGGGATTATCCGCTAAGTTCTTCCTTCGTAACAGCATCCTGTACAAACGCAATCATGACTTTGTGTTACTTTGGTGCGTAGATAAGGTTGAAGTTGAAAGGATCATGGCTGAATTGCATGAAGGCACTTTTGGAACCCATTCCAGTGGGCATACGATGGCAAAGAAAATTCTACGGGCAGGCTATTACTGGTATACCATGGAAGCAGATTGTTATCAACACTCTCGAACCTGCCATAAGTTTCAGATTTATGTTGATAAGATGCACGTACCTCCGGTTCCTCTGAATGTATTAACGGATCCTTGGCCCTTTGCTATGTGGGGAATTGATATGATTGGGGAAATCAAGCCAACAGCTTCCAATGGACATCACTTCATCCTAGTGGCCATTGACTATTTTACAAAGAAGGTTGAAGCAGCCTCCTTCGCCTCTGTTACCAAGAATGTTGTTGCCCGTTTCATCAAGCAAAATCTCATTTACTAGTACGGTATCCCAGAAAGGATCATCGCTGACAATGGTACAAATCTCAACAACACTATGATCATCGTCTTGTGCGAGCAGGTTAAGATTCAACATCACAATTCTTCTCCTTACCGGCCGAAGATGAATGGTGTTGTCGAAGATGCAAATAAGAACATTAAAAAGATCATATATAAAATGGCATTCACATACAAAGACTGACATGAGATGCTACCATTCGCTCTCCACGGGTATCGTACCACAGCTTACACATCAACTAGGGAAACACCTTATTCTCTGGTTTACATAATGGAGGTTGTCTTGCCTATCGAGGTCCAGATCCCCTCTCTAAGGATTATGAAGGATGCAGGGCTGAACGAAGACGATTGGATCCAGACCTGACTTAATCAACTGAACTTGATTGATGAGAAGACACTTACTGCTATTTTCCATGGTCAAATGTATCAAAAATGGATTATCAAGACTTTCAACAAGAAAGTCAGACGCCAAGTGTATCAAGTTGGAGATCTAGTGATCAAACGCATCATACTGCCACAAGGTGATCCCAGGGGAAAATGGACTCCTACCTATGAAGGACCATTTATGATTAAAAACATATTCTCTGGTGGGGCAATGATCTTGACCACCATGGGTGGCGGCGACCTGCCGTACCCTGCGAACGCGGATATAGTCAAAAGATACTAGACATAAGGGACCCACTAGGTTGACATACCTAGGAAAAACAAGGGCATCCCGAAGAACCAAAAAGGTTCGGGAAAAAATTAGGGATAAAATAAAAAAAATATTGTACACCCGGCAAGTTGAAAACCCGAAAGGGTGACTTGGGAAAAAAGGGTATCCCGGTGGACTGAAAACCCGAAAGGGCGGTCCAGGCAAAAGTTAGGGAATTAAAGTGTATGACTATGTCATGTTGGATCACCTTACGGACAACTTGCAAACTCGACATTTATGACCAATTCAATCATCTTCGGACAAGGCAACAAATAGACAAGATGCTCAGAGATACAAAGGCTATAGCAGAATGGGAATCCCATGGGATGATTACACATAGCTATCTTTTCTTTGTATTAAAATTTTCATTTTTTACGACGGTGTTCTCCTACTAGAATGTTTGTCTCACTGTTCAAAAATACTTACTCAAAGTCAATACAAAGATATTCCTTTGAAAGTGCAAAACTATCTGTTTTTCTTTACTCTTGTGTTTTGTTTACAAAAACGTCCAATGATTCATTGTTGAACATATGCATTTGAACATAATTAATGTTTACAAATAAACAAAATAAAAGACAATTACTGATGGCTTTAAGGGATAGGGAAATCTCTCCAAGTTATTTTTCATTAAAAAAAAATTCCCCGCAGTGTACAGTTTAATCCCCAGCGGAACAAAACTTCCAATTATCAATCCCCGGTAGAAATCATCCAATTTCTCCAGATTCCCCAAACAGATTTTTTTAAGCAGTACCTAGCATTTCCCTTACAACAGAGTTTATTTCTCAAAACGGAAATTCATCAACACTTTGACTTCAAGACATGAAGACTTACATATCCTCAGCAACATTCGAGGATTTATTTTCCCCAATCCAACAAACAGCGTAATAGACTAGCTCACATACACATACATTGCATCCGTATATCATAAACATCGATAAAACGAATGCATTATATCATACATTTCATACAACATGACCCTGCATTTTAGCTAACATTTTACCCTTTTCAGGATAAGATTAACAGCTATCATTAACAATGTTCAGAGTTCTCAAATACAGTTCAGATACGCTCCATACACGGATGCCATTCTGATACTCATTCAGATTCAACTCTCAGATACAATTCAGATACGCTCCAGACACGGATGCCCTTCTGATACTCACTCAAATTCAACTCTCAGATACAGTTCAGATACGCTCCAGACACAGATGTCATTCTAACACTCACTCAAAACCAGCTTTCAGATATAGTTCAGATACGCTCCAAACACGAATGCCATTCTGATAATCATTCAAAATCAGCTACCAGATACAGTTCAGATTCACTCCAGACACGGACGCCATTTTGATACTCATTCTTTCAGCTTACAAATTACAACACAAAAAATCACTTTTAGATGGCATCTTTAAGCCCATCTCCTAAAACTTTCTATCACCTCTCCAAATGGCATATTTAAGCCCATTCCCTCTACCATCACATTGTCGAGTGCAAATTTCTGGGCACTCTAGTGTCCAATCATCTTCCACCTTCGAGTCACGAATGGCAAGACATGCCCTTCTAACTCTTCAGGTTTAAGAATATTGAACAGGGGTAGCTGTTGTACCCCAAAATTTTCCCTCTCACTTATCAAGAATTTGCTCACAAGATCTCCTTAGGCTCAAGACTGCACTAGGGTTTGATCAGCTCAAGACACCTCCTCAAGCACTGATGACCAAAATTAGGGTTTGAGTTTGCACAAGGATTTTTGAACTTTCTATGCCTCATATGACTTTCATGGACCATTATGGACCCCCAATATTACTCATGTCAAGTTTCAAGTCTTGGATCACACTTTTGATCAGTCAATTGAACAGTGGACCTAAAAATCAATTGTATTGGGGGAAAAGTCAACCATGGCCAATTTACAGTCAAATCTCATAATTTTTTATCCAAATCAACATTTTAAAATCACATGTATCATTTGATCAAGTTTGGACCATAATCCCTCAATAAATTTGATCAAATCTCCAAAAGGACAAAATGGTCAAAATTAGGGTTTTGACTGGGAAAGGTCAATTTCTGATTTTTTACCCAGTAAATGGTCAATTGGTTTAAGTCATGATCTCAAGAGTCCAATTTCATAATTTTGACCTATTGACATGGTTCAAAACATTGCAAATCAATTGGGTTGACAGATGAATTTTACAATCAATTGATCAAAAGTCAACTGTATACTGAAAAGTCAAACTTTGACTTTTTGGTCAAATTCAAGTGCCAAAAATCATAATTCATCAAAACATGTTAAAATATGAAACTTATTCATCAAGAAATCAAAAAGTCAAGATTTCATTTTGAAAAGTCAAAATTTCTAAACTTAGAAATTTTTCTAAGTGTTGGAAATTTCATGTTTTTTCATAACTTTGAGCCAAATTTTCACCATGATGCAAGATGATTCAAGAGAAACTTCCAACATGAAAGTTGAATATATCCACGAAATCTAAAACTTTTCTTCACACAACTTCTTCCAAAAGTGCTTGGATCTCAAGTTATAGTTTCAAGAACATAGGATCATAAAACTAAACACTTAGTGAAATTTTGCCCTAACTTGGTCAAGATTTTGACTTAACTTCATGGCACTTTTTCATATAGTTCCAAGGTTAACCTTCAAAAGAAATTAAAAGATGGACTGTATAGAACATTTCAAGCTTTCCAAAATGTCCAAGAACTCTTTGAGATCATTCTTGAGTAGGGAGAATCGAAGAGATGAAGTTGGTGTTTTGTCACTTGAATTACAAGGCATTTTGTGATGAACAAGAATCCAATTTCAAACCAAGGCTGCATAATCTTGCTTTGTAAGCCTCCTAACTTGTGTATCTATTTATCATTAATGGATTACACAAACTTTTGAGCTTTAATCAAGTGGTTTAAGCTTTATCCAATCCACATTTCCATTAATGGCACAAAGTGAACACTTCCATTTTAGAAAAGCAAGCTTTTGTGTAAAGTCAATTCTTGAGCCTCTAACTTATTCCCTCTAATCACACTCCATCCAAAAAGTTAGAAGCAAGCTTGCTTAAAGCATAACCACTCTATCTTAGCAAGTACACAATGCTTGGAAACTTGAAATTCTCAAAAATCACATGTTATGCATAAACTTGTGATTTTGAATTCTGATCAACAACAAGTCTCCAAACTTGTTGCTTATAAATAAAGGCACTATTTGTGAGCTAGGGGACGAGCTTGAGCATCCTGAAATACACCAAAACTCTCTTAAATCAGAAACTGCCCAAAAACTCCATTGTTGCACAGTTTCTGACCCTTACACATCAAACTCACATTTCCCTCAGGCGTTTCTTGGCCTTTTAGTTTCTAAAGCTTCCTTGCATCAAGGGTAACTCATCCTTGTACCTGTTTCACTTCTGTAACACCATTTTCCCTGTCTTCCATAACCAAAAACAGAGCATCACAGTTGGACTTCTCCAGACCATTCCAGCCACCCTCAGCTCAAGCCATCCATTGCATTAGCTTCCTAGAGGTCCAAGAAAGCTAACCTGATCATCAGCACTGCCTAAAACAAGCTCAAATCCATTTCACGATTTCCAGTTTTGAGGTATTTTTCTTGAAATTCTATCTTATTATTTAGGCATTGTTAGGCTTGCATTTGTGAATTTAAAATATAGACATCATTGCCCTGAAGTTGTACACGTCCATAGATTTAATTTTTTTTTGTTGAGCTAGGAGAATTTTGAGTTTGAACTTTCTGAAATATTTAGGTCAAAATTTGGTACTTTTAAAAATTCTCATTCATCTTTGATATAGTTTATGATATTTATATGGTTGGATTCATGTGACAAAATGGAGCTATTTTCATGTTTACATTTTTGCAAATGGTTGAGAAATGAGCAAGTTACAGATCCTTTGGCTGGAGGTTGAAGATGAAGTACAGTCAGGGCGTGTTTTGTGTTATGTATTTATTATTTCATACAAGTTAACGGATGTATATCCACCCCAGTGGTAAAGCGCGCGCCTGGTCACCCCATGGTCCCTGGTTCAAGCCTCAGCGTGACCATTTTGTTATTTTTACATTTTTTGACTCTCTTTTGTTCTTTTTTGGCAGCAATTTGGCTCTTCATTGGGCTTAGTTTATTTTAACTCATGAATATTCTTTTGTTTACTAATGAACCCCCCTGACTTTTTATTTATTTTATTTTCTTTTTCTTTTTATTTATTAATATTAATATTAATGTTTATTTTATTGGAAAAAAAAGATAAAAAAATATATTTTTATTTATACTATATACATTTATTTTATTTTCTAGACTAAAACATCAAAAATATTTTTGTTACAAACTTAAATTTTTTTAATTAAATAGATTTAGGCTTATTTTATTTTCTTAAAATAAACATAGAATTTACACTTTTCCTAATTTAATTAATTTTCATACAATTTAGTTTAATGTTAAAATCTTCTTCATAAAACTTAAAAATATTTTCTCTTTTAAATTAAATTAGTTTTTTTTATTAAGCTTTTTTTTTTTAGTTCTTTAGGTTAAGAAATAAAAAAAAATTTTAACAAGGACAAAACCAAATAAAATCCATTCTTTTTTTTATTCATTACTTTATACATTATTCCTTTTCATTTTTTATACATTTATTTATTCAATTCAATATGGTTGGAATAGATTAATTAGGGTTTAATTTCTTGCAATCCCCATTTATACTTTGTACACCCCCCTTCCCACAAATCATGTAATAGCTTAGTATTTTTATCTTTTGCAATTTAAATGCTTCATATTCACATGCTAGTAATTAGGGTTTGTATGGAAAGAATAAAATCAATCAAATAGAAAACCCTAATTCAAGACAAAAACAAGCATGAAAATAATACACTTGCACACAAGCACCCCTAGGGTAAAATACACTTGGTTGCCTTACAAAATGACCATATTACGCATGTGAGGTATCTTAGCAAAAACAAACGAATACAAGATCATAGTCCCTCGATGACGCTATCTAAGTTGCCTTACAAGTGATCTTAGTCCCTAAAAGAGAATGCTAAGATGCCTTGAAACATTGCTAATCATGGTTATATGATGACCCGAGCCCGTCCCGTTTACATCCAAAGATAGGGTTACTTACCAAATCAATGGTAAGATAACAATGTCAAAGGAAAAGGAAATGTACAAGAAAGACTTTTGAGTAGGTAGAATTCTCCTAATTACTTGCTCCCTTTCAAAACAAACATCCTTGCTATTTTCAAAACAATCACATACACTTTCAAACATCTTACAAAAATGAAAACATTTTCAAAAGATCAAACATCTTTGTATACATTCTTACGAACGAGAATCATTACAAAGATTTCTTAAACAATGGCCTCTTTACAAAATACTTTCAAAAAACCACACAAAGCATAATTTCAAACAAAAAAGTAAGTGATCTAGCAAGTAATTAAGAGCCCATGGAAAACCTTGGGTGAAAAGGCTGCTAATACCTTCCCATTTCATAATCTACCCCCCGAACTCAAGAAATAATCTCAAAGGTCTTTCCTGTGCTTTTTTTTCACCTTTCCTTTTGGATAAATGAAAAGTCGGTGGCGACTATTGCTAACCGCAACATTTGCGATCAAACACAAAACCTTCAAGTCAGTTCTCCCACCGTATCACAACAGTGGAGGAGACGTCAGACGAAAAACCTTGGTATTATGATATCAAGTATTTTCTCTAGACTCAAGAATACCCGGCTGGTGCATCAAACAAAGATATAAAGACATTAAGAAGGTTGGCATATAACTTTTTCCTCAATGAAGATGTGATATACAAAATAAATTATAACATGGTCTTGCTCAGATGCGTGGATAGACAAGGAGCAGACATGTTGATGCGTGAAATCCATGAAGGTTCCTTTGACACTCATGCCAATGGACATTCGATGGAAAATAATATGCTTAGGGCAGGTTACTATTGGCTTACAATAGAATCTGACTGTTACAAATTTGCAAAGAAGTACCATAAATGCTAGATTTATGCTGATAAAATTCATATGCCTTCGTCACTTCTCAATGTTATTTCTTCCCCATGGCATTTCTCTATGTGGGGTATTAAAATGATTAGAATTATTGAACCCAAGGCATCGAATGGATATAATTTTATCTTGGTGGCAATAGACTATTTCACCAAATGGGTGGAAGCAGCTTCATATGCTAATGTTACTAAGCAGGTGGTAGTACGCTTTATCAAGAACAATCCTATATGTAGGTATGGTGTGCCAAGTAGGATTATCACTGACATGGCTCAAATATAAATAACAAGAAGATGATAGAACTTTATGAAGAATTCAAGATTGTCCATCATAATTCATCTCCTTACAGGCCAAAGATGAATAGGGCTGATGAAGCTGCTAATAAAAACATTAAGAAGATCATCCAGAAAATGGTCGTTACCTATAAAGATTGGCATGGGATGATCCCTTTTTCTTTACATAGGTATCGTACATTCGTCTGTACTTCAACAGGGGCAACCCCATTCTCTCTTGTGTATGGTATGGAATCAGTGCTCCCCGTTGAGGTTGAGATTCCCTCTTTACATGTGATAATGGAAATCAAGTTGTTAGAGATTGAATAGGTCAAGAACAGGTTTGACCGGTTGAATTTCATTGAAGAGAAAAGAATGACAGTCTTATGTCAGGGCCAGTTATACTAGAAGATAATGAAGAAAGCTTTTGATAAGAAGGTCAAGCCTTGTGAATTCAGAGAAGGTGACCTCGTTCTCAGGAAGATGATGTCTTTCAACGTTGATTCTAGGGGCAAGTGGACTCCCAATTTTGAAGGCCCGTATGTTTTCAAGAAAGCCTTCTATGGTGGCGCATTGATTCTTGAAACTATGGATGGCGAGGAGTTCCCACGTCCTATGAATGTTGATGCAGACAAGAAATACTTCACCTAAAGAAATAAAAGAACAGCTTGCTAAGTCGAAAACCTGAAAGGGCGGCTTAGGCGAAAAGGAGCGTCTCGGTAGGATGAAAACCCGAAAGGGCGGTCTAGGAAAAAAATAAGAGACACAAACAAAATAAAATTTTCCTACTAGGTTTAAAACCCGGAAGGGAAACCTAGGTAAAATTTAGGGATTTCTTTGCAAGTAACTGCATCAGACAAGAATTGATCATTGAAGCAACAATCTTCTTGGATCCTCACCACACTTCAACAGAAGTCGCTGCTCAAGAATTCAAAGTTGTTAGGGAGAATAGTGGTCATTGTGTTTAAATGTATCTTTTCCAATATATTACCATTTTCCAAACTTTGTAATCATCTATGGGGTCTCGCCACTCACGGACTACCATTCTATTAATAAAGTTTGAGCTTTTATCTAATTCTTTGTAATTGTTATTTTATTCTGCTTGCAAAGATTCCATTTAGTATTGATAGTAATTTTCAAAACAAAGAGATTTAATAATATAAAAAATTGGAAAAGAATTTACAAATTACTTTTTAGTTTAGATTTTGTGACTCAAAAAAAATAAAAATAGTGATTCCGAGGATGGACGAACTCTGAAGTTTTGGAAGTATATATTCCCCAGGAAAGTTCTTTCAGGTCATTTTCGCTGATATGCGTATGATCTTCTTGTTTTTCTAAAATGGTTGGAGATGATACCAATTGATGTATGGTGTGGTGTTGGGTTTGTGATCCCATTTTCCCCAGCCAAGTCTTGGTTCATTTGTTTTCCTCCATGTTGTACCCCAAAATTTTCCCTCCCATATTCTTCAAGAAATTGCCAAGTCAAGCTGCAAAATTCCCCAAGGGTTGCACAGTATAAGGGCCTCCTAAACAGTCAAGATTAGGGTTTTTGTTTTGATCAAAAAAATGAAGTTTTTAAAGGTCCAATCAAGTCCCACATGCTTATAAATATGGTCAAGTATCCTCATACAAAGTTTCAAGACTTTCAGCACAAAATTGCACAGTCAAAACCCTAATTGCACTACAGTCAACTGTAGGGGCAAAATGGTCATTTGACAGTCAAAAGTTCAAATTTTTGGTCAACATATCATTTTGAAGCCACAAACATCATTTGATCAATGCTTGATCATGATTCTCAAAATTTGGCTCAAAAATCATCTAGATGCAAAAGTTTCCTTATTTGGACAGTTGAAAAAGTCAACTGTAAATTGACCAGGGCATAACTTTCACATGGATTATCAGAAAAATTCCATCCAAAGCTCATTTTTAAGAGAAAGACATTTCCTACAACTCATCTTCATACTTCAAGTCCAAGAAATGCTCTCACAAAAAGTTATCAATTTCAACATTATAGGTCATTTTTAAAAGTCAACAAAAAGGGACTTTAGGTGAAAGGCCATAACTTGCGATTGGTAAATCAAAATGACATGGGACCAAAGACATTGGTTATAGGACTCAAAGACCTTTCCAAAATGTCCACGAACATGAGAAAATCTTAAAAATGGAGCAAGTTATGCCTTGTAGAAGTTGGGAAATATTTGGATATTTTGAAAAGTCAACATTGATTCAAATGACCTAAAATTGCTAATGGGCCCATTTTTCTTCCATAATTCATCATCCATGGCATGTGCACGACCACTTGGCCCAAAGGGAAGTATTTCTTAATTTTTTATTTATTTATTTGAATTTTTATTTATATTAATTCATTTAAATCAAATTAAATGCATGGAAAATATTTAACCTAAGTATCAAATCTTTTTGCACATGTAATCTACTCAATAATTTGTGTGAAATCAAATAGGGAAGGATTTGGAGAGAATTGATCTTAATTGGTACAAAAACACATGGAAAAGATTGAAAAAGATCCTAGAAAATCAAATTTCCAAAAACCATGAATGCAATTGATTTGTTCTGTTTTTCTTGACCTAATTCAGTCTCACATAAGTAGAGAACAAAAACCTAATGCCATTACACACGCAGCTGCTCAGAAACCTGAAAAACAAACTTGAAAATTTTGCAAAGAAACTCAATTCTGAAAACCATTTTCTAGGGCGATTCAAGGCACATTTTTGTGTCATTAGCTTGCTGAAGGATCATAGGACATATTCCAATCAAAAACAATCATCAAAACTCAAGGAATCGGTATACAGAACTCAAAATATTTCATGAAAAATGCATAATCGTGTTTCCATATTTAGACATTTTTCTTGCGTTTTTTTGATACATTCATACTAATTGGCCTGTTCTGAAACTAACCATGTGCTTTGATTGAAGTTTTATGCATTATACACGATTTCGCCATGAGAGAATATTAGGGTTTTGCAAGCTTTAAATTAGGGGTTTTGTAACAAGGAAAAATTAGAACCCCTGACCACCACCATTCAAATCAGCGCATTTGGACGAAGACAATGGAACTCTCGCGCTCAATTTATGAGCACTTAATGGCTAATCGCTATTTTTTCAAAGGACCCATTCTGAAACGGTGAAAAAACCGTGGCTTATGTTTTGTATTTCAGGGACGAAGAAGAAGACGATATCGTGGCGAGATGTGATAGGGTCATTTAAATTTCGCGCGAAGAATCATCACTAACGCATGTTTTATTTATTATATTTGTTTGTTCTGTAATATACAAAGTGCGCGTCTAGAACAACTGGCAAGGCGTGTGTGTGTTAACGTCCAAGACCTGGGTTCGAGCCCCAGGTCTTCCTTATTCCCATGTTATTTTTCAATTAACAATCATGTGCAGGCATAACGTGGTGGATCATCATGCACCTCCATAATCAAGCCATACACGCGTCCAAGGGCATCAGATCAAAGGCCCAGATCCAAGGAATAGGATGAACCATGGTCAACGCTGCAGCACACTACCTGGAAAGTCAATAAGGCCAAATCCTTAATGGGCTTAAGATGCTTACAATTCACCTCCACATTGGGGACTGACACCCCCCTAGGTTTGCTTTGTTTAAATATTTTCTTTTACATTATTTTTATTTTTATTTTCATTATTTGTTTAATTAATTAATTATTTTCACAAGATATAAAAAACATCAAAAATCAGGAAAAAAAATATAATAAATATTTTATTTTAATATTTTTTGTAATAAATTTGCATGTAATTAAATTTAGTTTTAAATTAGGTTAATTTTAATTCTTTTAATAAAAAAAAAATCTAAAAAAACATAGAATTAGGGTTTTAATTAATTTCATCTTTTTTTCCTTTTTCTCCCATAATAGTTAAATAATTTTATTTATTTTTATAATTAAATTTGCATCTAATAATTAGATTAATTTTAGGTTAAAAAACTTCAATATTTTCTTAATAAATTAAAAATAATTAGAATTAGGGTTTGCATCTTATTTTAATTTTAGTTAATTCTCCTTTTTCATATTAAATCATAAATACTAAAAAATACTATAAAAAAAAACAATTTCTTTCTTTTAACTTTAATTAATTCCTCATTAATTTTAATTTTTGCAAAAGGGGCCAACGCCCTCGTTCTTAATTTCTTATTAATTCGCATATTATTTTATTCCGTTTAAATATTCATGTATCTCTCCCGAAGCCATGTATTTAATTACTCGCACTTTTAATTCTTTATTTACTTTCTTTACTTTTTCTGTCAAATCGGGTCCTGGTTTAATTTTGGCGATGTGGACCCGCGCCATTTGTAATAGCTTAGAATTTACTTTTCTCGCAACTTTTTTAACTGTTAATCAAAGGCATGAAAGAATGTATGGACAAAGAATAAAAACAAGCGCTAGAACACCAATAACATAACAAGATAAATGCAAATGAAAACGACACACAAATTGCACACACCACCCCTAGGGTACGCCTCACTGTTGCCTTGCCTCGAAAGGTGATCGTCGAGTAGAGGATGTCTTAGTAAGTCCTCATGATCCGGGAACCTGGCATGAGTGTAGCTTCTAAGGTGTCTTCCCATTGCTCTGGTGATCACCATGTCCCAAACTCGAATTGACCCGAACACCTCCAACGGTGGTGCTACCTACCTCTCAATGGTGGGATGGCACTGCTTTAAAGGACATTTACACAGACGAATTCCTTAGGGTAGGTAGGTTCTCGTAGATACTTGCTCTAATCTCAAAACAAATTCAAAAAGACTTTTCACACCGACACCTTTTCAAAAAGCTTTCGAAAGCAACTTTTCAAACACTCTTGAGGACCGATACAAGAGTCGAACTGGAATTTTCAAAGAAACTTTTTTAAAACCCACAGTTGAAAAGAAAACAAACCATTTTGAAAACACAAGTGAGCAAGTATCTAAGAGCCCATGGATAACCATGGATAGAAAGGGTGCTAACACCTTCCCTTTCTATAATCTACCTCCCGAACCGAGAGCAATCTCTTTAAGGAATTTTTCTGTGCTTTTGTCCTTTCCATTTGGAGAAAATAAAAGACGGTGGCGACTCTTACTTCCACGACATTTCGCGAACCAGCGTTAAACAGTCAGTTCCAGATCCACCGATCACAGAACCGGCGACTCTGCTGGGGACCAAACTTAAAGTGAGGTGTACCTTAGGGCTAGTTCATAACTGTGTTTTCAATTGTATTGATTTGCTTGCTTTACTATTGTGGGTTGCATCGGAGTTACATAGATCCTAACCCGGATCTGGGGATACCCTGTTTAGGTAGCATAAGTTGTGAGGGACCTGTCCGGCGTATACCGACATGGGTGAAGCAGTGGCTACGTTGGTGTGGCGCCTTGGTCTGTACCGATATCCCTCGTGTTGAAACGGGGAGAATATGGGTCTTCCAAGGAGTCATTAAGCACCAACAGACCTTAGAACCTTAAATGACACAACTTGGCCATTAGAACAGTAGCAGTACGCTACGCCTATTGAGGCTAAACTCTCGTGAAGGTTCTGGCTGCAAGAAAAGATTGCGATGCTGGAGTTATGACCGATTGAGGGTAGTAAATGATATTGGGATCCTCTAAGAACCCGGTTACTTTTGATTAGGACAGGTATGAACCAACAAACTGAAAGAGGGTACTACCCAGACCTCATACTGGCCTAAACTCTAAGGGTTCTTTTGTGTGACTTGTGTGCCTTTGTACTTGCCTACTTGCATGCTTGTTAGCTGACACATGAACTACTTGCAGGTTTTGTTTATAGTCCTTAATTAGGACTCATAACAAGGTTTACTAAGTTTCTTGCAGGTTTCGTTTATAGTCCTTAATTAGGACTCATAACATGTTTTACTTGAGTTTCTTGCAGGTTTTGGGTTGCAGTCCTTAATTGGGACTCATAACAGGGTTACTTACATTACCCCATGTATAGCATAACATCATACCATTGCATACATCCTAACCCATTTCAAGGATCTCAAGGGCTTGTAATGCAGGTCATGATGAACCAACTGTCCCAGCAAGGGGCAAAGAGGATTTATTTTCCACTAGCCCAGGTTGTCAGAGGCTATGACCCACTTGACATGGTGAGCTTTGACACTTGAAGAATGATCCCCTAGTTAAGGTTATCAGGGGCTATGACCCACTTGATATGGTGAGCTCTGACTCCTGAAGAAGGTTCCCTAACCAAGGTTGTTTGGAAATCAAAACCAGACATGATGACTAAAGTCAGGGGCTATGACCCACTTGATATGGTGAGCCTTTGACCCTTGGAAGAAAGACTCTCAACAAATATGAAGTTCTTTCGATCAAGTTACTAGTTTCCAACTCTAACAATTCGTTTACCCCTCGAGGTCCTTGAAGTCATTGCATGCATATCATACACATCACTACATAATAGGTATCTTTGTTGCAGGTCACTTACCTTTCTCGCTGTTTATTTCAGCAATGGCCTTCCAACAAGATAACCAGGACTGTCTTGCTCAAGAAACTCGGTTCGGGGAAATCCTCCTGAATCTATCCAAGGGGCAGGAGGAGTTGAGAGCACTTCTCATGGAGACCTTTGTTAGAAACAGTGCTGAGGGTGAAAGGCTGAAACACCTACAAGCTGAGGTGGATGCATTGAAGGTCCAGATGCTGGGGCAGGTGACTGCCATTCAAGGGTTAGCTCAAAGACAAGAAGAGCTCGGGGTTCTCGTCAACCAACTGCTTCGGGGTAACCAGCCGGGGCGAACATCTAGGGTTGAAGAGCCAGTCATCATTCAACCACCCTTGAGACAAGCATACAAGGGGAAAGCTCCTCAGATGGCTTCAGTGTCACCAATTCAGTATCAACCTCACCAGCTTCAGCCAGACAAGCCTAAAAGGCAGTTCCCCAAACTCAACGTGTCACCGTCTCAAGCTTTACAACAATTGTTGAGGTTGAATCTGGTGACGGTAAGGGGCCCTCCTAGGCGTCTCAATACAACCTCCCTAAAGTACAATCCTGAGGAAAGATGTGCGTACCATTCTAACAGTCCAGGACATGACACCGACGACTGCTGGGCTTTGAAGAATAAGATTCAAGATCTGATCAATGAAAGAGTTGTGGATTTTACCCAGATGGGCCAGGCTGAATGCTCCTGCCATCTCTACAAGATGCACCAGTTGAAATAACAAGCCCTGAGACTGAAAAGACTTTTGTTCATTCGAATGTTCAAGTTGCAATTTTCTTTTGTTCAAGCATTTACTCATGTTAAAATGTTGTTATTTCATTAATGCATCGCATATGTCTGTTGTGAAGCAATATATTCGTATTCACTATACGCAAATTATTTTCATTTTTTTTCTGATGTCAACTCTCAATCAATAATTCTAAGCCTCTTGAGGGAGGATGACGAAAACGATACCACGACACTTACAGTATGCTTTTGAACAGACTCCGCTGATGAGGTACAGGCATTGTTTCAATCCCTAAACACTGGAGTTATAAGGATGATAATCCCTCGTCAACCCCTCTGAGCCAAAGAAGTAGGAGTTTTTCTTTTCGAAATTTAAAACCCTTAATCATAACCTGGGGCAGGGTAGTCTCTCAGTTGATCCAAGTGCATAACGAATGGCACCAAAGAAATCCTTACAAAACAAAGAAGACAGTGATGGTTCCGAATATTCAATAAAGAAAGGCAGTCATTAATTCTCAAATTAAAAACCCAATAAGTCAAAACCTATGAAGGAGACTTACAAAACTAGGGCATCCCGCTGACTGTAATCACAAAAGAAACAGTTCAGGCAAAAAACAGGGATAACGAAATCAAAAAAAAGGGAAAGAGGTCACACAAACCCTCAATAACAAAAAGGAATGACTGCCTATTCAAAATAAACTATCAACATCCGAACCATCATGCGAATATCAGGACAAAAACTCAAATAAGGTCTAACGCACGATCAGCTGAGTTTAGGATTGAAGAACATCACGAAGAGCGGGTGGGTACAAATAAAATTTGAGCCTTTATCCTTTGTTTCTTAAACCGTGAACCAAGCCACGTTATAACCCTTAAAAGTCCTAGCTGAAGCATGGGTTAGTTCGAAAGCATACTGTTACGAAAGGTATCCCGACTCCTTAAGGCCTACGATAAAATAACGAGTTTGACATCACAGTTTACAAAAGAACTCACTTGTTTTATTAAAAAACTGCATTTCCAAAAACTTCGAAACAGACATAAGCTTTGCATTTTTAACATAACTTTGTTTGTATACGACTATTTGTTTGAACAGCATAGAAGCTCGCACGAAGAATATAGGATGAACAAAAGCACTCCCAAACAAGGGGCATGACATGACCATGGTCCATCATCTAGGGCGGTCCAATCAAGATTCGGAGAATCTCTTAAAGGCCAAATAGCCTGGGGCAAATCTCCGCCTGAGTCACTTGGGGCACTCCAGCAACGAATCTTGCCTGATTAAACACCTTCTGGTGGCATGACAAAACACTTCTAACAGGGGCAACTCCCTACATTCTGAAAGCATGGACATAGTCGGAAAAAATACTACGCATAATCAAAGACCCGCTAGGTTGACACACCTAGGCAAAAATAAGGGCTTCCCGGCGAACCAAAAGGGTTCGCGCAAAATGAAGGGATGAAATGAAAAATCTGTACACCCGGCAAGTCGAAAACCTGAAAAGGCGGCTTGGGCAAAAATGGGTATCCCGGTGAACTGAAAACCCGAAAGGGTGGTCCAGGCAAAAGTTAGGGATCAAAGCGTACGATTATGTCCTGTCATCTCGCCACCTACCTATCAGAAGAAGGTTTGTCCATCAAGCACCTCCACAGGTATCTTCCTCTCCCACATCAGAAACAGGGGCAATAAAGAGTTGTCTAAGCAATCTGATTACTCTATCCTCCAAGGTATCAAGGTAGGTTCAGCTGAAGAACATAACCAGATATCTTAATTCCCCAGAGAGTGAGCCAGCAAGTCAGTACACTCTTCTTCAAACAAAGTTATCAAATCTTAAGGAAGTTGGGTATCCTCCAGTAGACCTCAACATTCCCCAGCAGCATATACATATATTCATAACAAGCATCCCCGGCAGTCTTGGTCTAAAGATTGTTCCCCAGCGGCATATCAAATATTCAGAGGAGTCGCTTCCCCAGCACAGTTCAAAACTTCCCCAGGAGAATCCAATCCAGTTGGAATTTATCTCCCCAAGCAGTAAGCTTATCCCCAGTAGATTCTGGAAGCTTATCCTTCGCAGAGCACGAACGAGTCGTCCGGCTTTATTTAAAGAGTTATTTCCTTAACAGGATATAACTGGGTTATCCTCAGCCAAAAGCCACGGAAAGAGCGTCCTCGACGAAGTTCTCTTACCCCCCAGCGAAGTCTATCAGCACTTCCAATACAGCAGAAATACCCCCCAGCAAGTTACTATCAACAATTCAGCAAAAGCATCCCTCTCCCCCACAGAGAATCACTCCCCAGCATGGTCGCTAGAGTATTTTTCTCCCCGCAGAATCTTCCATTTGCCAAGTTTATTCCTCAAACAGAGTCATCTTCTCCTACCGGTATTCTTGCAGTTATCGTCTCCAGCGGAAGCAAAATCTATTCTTCAACATCAGCCCAGGATATGACTTCCCGGCACCCGTCAAGGATTTACTTTCCTAGACGAAAACATACATTCATAAAACATCACATACATCATTATAGCATGCATATACGCATCATATCATACAAATCTCATTTATGTTGAGAATATCATCGCTTGATCTATATCATGCATGGCATATGACTGACTTTTACCTTTCAGGAAAGATTCAGTTAAATTCCCAATCATCTTTCAAGACCTAGACCGGTTCAGTTAATCAACTCCAAAGATTTCTTATCCAGTCCAAGGCCTTCTCTAGTCCAGCTAAATCGACTCCCAACAGATTTTTCTGATGAAGACTCAGTAGAAGTTATCAGGTTATAATTTCCTATGGTTCCCTCTCCGATGGTGTGTGAGGTGATAATTCCCTTTTAGGTTATAATTTCCTATGGTTCCCTCTCCGATGGTGTGTGAGGTGATAATTCCCTTTTAGGTTATAATTTCCTATGGTTCCCTCTCCGATGGTGTGTGAGGTGATAATTCCCTTTTAGGTTATAATTTCCTATGGTTCCCTCTCCGATGGTGTGTGAGGTGATAATTCCCTTTTAGGTTATAATTTCCTATGGTTCCCTCTCCGATGGTGTGTGAGGTGATAATTCCCTTTTAGGTTATAATTTCCTATGGTTCCCTCTCCGATGGTGTGTGAGGTGATAATTCCCTTTTAGGTTATAATTTCCTATGGTTCCCTCTCCGATGGTGTGTGAGGTGATAATTCCCTTTTAGGTTATAATTTCCTATGGTTCCCTCTTCGATGGTGCGTGAGGTGATAATTCCCTTTTAGGTTATAATTTCCTATGGTTCCCTCTCCGATGGTGTGTGAGGTGATAATTCCCTTTTAGGTTATAATTTCCTATGGTTCCCTCTCCGATGGTGTGTGAGGTGATAATTCCCTTTTAGGTTATAATTTCCTATAGTTCCCTCTCCGATGGTGCGTGAGGTGATAATTCCCTTTTAGGTTATAATTTCCTATGGTTCCCTCTCCGATGGTGCGTGAGGTGATAATTCCCTGTTAGGTTATAATTTCCTATGGTTCCCTCTCCGATGGTGCGTGAGGTGATAATTCCCTGTCAGGTTATAATTTCCTATGGTTCCCTCTCCGATGGTGCGTGAGGTGATAATTCCCTGTTAGGTTATAATTTCCTATGGTTCCCTCTCCGATGGTGCGTGAGGTGATAATTCCCTTTTAGGTTATAATTTCCTATGGTTCCCTCTCCGATGATGCGTGAGGTGATAATTCCCTTTCAGGTTATGATTTCCTATGGTCCTCTCCCCGACGGTGCGTGAGATGTAATTCCCTTTCAGGTTATGATTTCCTATGGTCCTCTCCCCGACGGTGCGTGAGATGTAATTCCCTTTCAGATTATAATTTCCTTTGGTTCTCTTCTCGATACTGCGAAGATGGTAATTCCCATCAAGATTTTCTCAACGAGCGTTGTTGAAGTTAAAGTCACCCAAGGTTCTCTTACCATTCATGATAAGGTAGTAACCATCCCTGGTTCATTCATCATCTTGTGAAGCTCCAGATCCAGCTCCTGTAACCAGTCAGGACACATCTATACTAAGCATCTGAAAACCAGCTCCTGCAGCGTGTCAGGTACTCATTTTTCTTTTGCAGGTACGCAAGTTCTCGCTAAGGAATCTCTTATGCGATCAACATCCAGATGGCATCTATAAGCCTATCACCCTACTCATAGATCTCCAAATGGCATCTATAAGCCCATTTCCATCACCCTGCTACTATGTGAGCGCAAATTTCTGGGCACTCTAGTGTTCAATCATCTTCCACCCTCAGATTACGAAAGGAACGTCAGCCAATCTGCATCCTCAGGTCTAAGAAGATTGAACAGGGGCAACTGTTGTACCCCAAAATTTACCCTCCCATATTCTTCAAGAAATTGCCAAGTCAAGCTGCAAAATTCCCCAAGGGTTGCACAGTATAAGGGCCTCCTAAACAGTCAAGATTAGGGTTTTTGTTTTGATCAAAAAAATGAAGTTTTTAAAGGTCCAATCAAGTCCCACATGCTTATAAATATGGTCAAGTATCCTCATACAAAGTTTCAAGACTTTCAGCACAAAATTGCACAGTCAAAACCCTAATTGCACTACAGTCAACTGTAGGGGCAAAATGGTCATTTGACAGTCAAAAGTTCAAATTTTTGGTCAACATATCATTTTGAAGCCACAAACATCATTTGATCAATGCTTGATCATGATTCTCAAAATTTGGCTCAAAAATCATCTAGATGCAAAAGTTTCCTTATTTGGACAGTTGAAAAAGTCAACTGTAAATTGACCAGGGCATAACTTTCACATGGATTATCATAAAAATTCCATCCAAAGCTCATTTTTAAGAGAAAGACATTTCCTACAACTCATCTTCATACTTCAAGTCCAAGAAATGCTCTCACAAAAAGTTATCAATTTCAACATTATAGGTCATTTTCAAAAGTCAACAAAAAGGGACTTTAAGTCAAAGGCCATAACTTGAGATTGGTAAATCAAAATGACATGGGACCAAAGACATTGGTTAGACGACTCAAAGACCTTTCCAAAATGTCCAAGAACATGAGAAAAGATTACAAATTGAGCAAGTTATGCCTTGTAGAAGTTGGGAAATTTTTGGATATTTTGAAAAGTCAACATTGATTCAAATGACCTAAAATTGCTAATGGGCCCATTTTTCTTCCATAATTCATCATCCATGGCATGTGCACGACCACTTGGCCCAAAGGGAAGTATTTCTTCATTTTTTATTTATTTATTTGAATTTTTATTTATATTAATTCATTTAAATCAAATTAAATGCATGGAAAATATTTAACCTAAGTATCAAATCTTTTTGCACATGTAATCTACTCAATAATTCGTGTGAAATCAAATAGGGAAGGATTTGGAGAGAATTGATCTTAATTGGTACAAAAACACATGGAAAAGATTGAAAAAGATCCTAGAAAATCAAATTTCCAAAAACCATGAATGCAATTGATTTGTTCTGTTTTTCTTGACCTAATTCAGTCTCACATAAGTAGAGAACAAAAACCTAATGCCATTACACACGCAGCTGCTCAGAAACCTGAAAAACAAACTTGAAAATTTTGCAAAGAAACTCAATTCTGAAAACCATTTTCTAGGGCGATTCAAGGCACGATTTTTGTGTCATTAGCTTGCTGAAGGATCATAGGACATATTCCAATCAAAAACAATCATCAAAACTCAAGGAATCGGTATACAGAACTCAAAATATTTCATGAAAAATGCATAATCGTGTTTCCATATTTAGACATTTTTCTTGCGTTTTTTTGATACATTCATACTAATTGGCCTGTTCTGAAACTAACCATGTGCTTTGATTGAAGTTTTATGCATTATACACGATTTTGCCATGAGAGAATATTAGGGTTTTGCAAGCTTCAAATTAGGGGTTTTGTAACAAGGAAAAATTAGAACCCCTGACCACCACCATTCAAATCAGCGCATTTGGACGAAGACAATGGAACTCTCGCGCTCAATTTATGAGCACTTAATGGCTAATCGCTATTTTTTCAAAGGACCCATTCTGAAACGGTGAAAAAACCGTGGCTTATGTTTTGTATTTCAGGGACGAAGAAGAAGACGATATCGTGGCGAGATGTGATAGGGTCATTTAAATTTCTCGCGAAGAATCAACACTAACGCATGTTTTATTTATTATATTTGTTTGTTCTGTAATATACAAAGTGCGCGTCTAGAACAACTGGCAAGGCGTGTGTGTGTTAACGTCCAAGACCTGGGTTCGAGCCCCAGGTCTTCCTTATTCCCATGTTATTTTTCAATTAACAATCATGTGCAGGCATAACGTTGTGGATCATCATGCACCTCCATAATCAAGCCATACACGCGTCCAAGGGCATCAGATCAAAGGCCCAGATCCAAGGAATAGGATGAACCATGGTCAACGCTGCAGCACACTACCTGGAAAGTCAATAAGGCCAAATCCTTAATGGGCTTAAGATGCTTACAATTCACCTCCACATTGGGGACTGACACCCCCCTAGGTTTGCTTTGTTTAAATATTTTCTTTTACATTATTTTTATTTTTATTTTCATTATTTGTTTAATTAATTAATTATTTTCACAAGATATAAAAAACATCAAAAATCAGGAAAAAAAATATAATAAATATTTTATTTTAATATTTTTTGTAATAAATTTGCATGTAATTAAATTTAGTTTTAAATTAGGTTAATTTTAATTCTTTTAATAAAAAAAATCTAAAAAAACATAGAATTAGGGTTTTAATTAATTTCATCTTTTTTTCCTTTTTCTCCCATAATAGTTAAATAATTTTATTTATTTTTATAATTAAATTTGCATCTAATAATTAGATTAATTTTAGGTTAAAAAACTTCAATATTTTCTTAATAAATTAAAAATAATTAGAATTAGGGTTTGCATCTTATTTTAATTTTAGTTAATTCTCCTTTTTCATATTAAATCATAAATACTAAAAAATACTATAAAAAAAAACAATTTCTTTCTTTTAACTTTAATTAATTCCTCATTAATTTTAATTTTTGCAAAAGGGGCCAACGCCCTCGTTCTTAATTTCTTATTAATTCGCATATTATTTTATTCCGTTTAAATATTCATGTATCTCTCCCGAAGCCATGTATTTAATTACTCGCACTTTTAATTCTTTATTTACTTTCTTTACTTTTTCTGTCAAATCGGGTCCTGGTTTAATTTTGGCGATGTGGACCCGCGCCATTTGTAATAGCTTAGAATTTACTTTTCTCGCAACTTTTTTAACTGTTAATCAAAGGCATGAAAGAATGTATGGACAAAGAATAAAAACAAGCGCTAGAACACCAATAACATAACAAGATAAATGCAAATGAAAACGACACACAAATTGCACACACCACCCCTAGGGTACGCCTCACTGTTGCCTTGCCTCGAAAGGTGATCGTCGAGTAGAGGATGTCTTAGTAAGTCCTCATGATCCGGGAACCTGGCATGAGTGTAGCTTCTAAGGTGTCTTCCCATTGCTCTGGTGATCACCATGTCCCAAACTCGAATTGACCCGAACACCTCCAACGGTGGTGCTACCTACCTCTCAATGGTGGGATGGCACTGCTTTAAAGGACATTTACACAGACGAATTCCTTAGGGTAGGTAGGTTCTCGTAGATACTTGCTCTAATCTCAAAACAAATTCAAAAAGACTTTTCACACCGACACCTTTTCAAAAAGCTTTCGAAAGCAACTTTTCAAACACTCTTGAGGACCGATACAAGAGTCGAACTGGAATTTTCAAAGAAACTTTTTTAAAACCCACAGTTGAAAAGAAAACAAACCATTTTGAAAACACAAGTGAGCAAGTATCTAAGAGCCCATGGATAACCATGGATAGAAAGGGTGCTAACACCTTCCCTTTCTATAATCTACCTCTCGAACCGAGAGCAATCTCTTTAAGGAATTTTTCTGTGCTTTTGTCCTTTCCATTTGGAGAAAATAAAAGACGGTGGCGACTCTTGCTTCCGCGACATTTCGCGAACCAGCGTTAAACAGTCAGTTCCAGATCCACCGATCACACTCCAGGATGATTATTTTGATTTCGAGTTTTGTATGGTCTAAAGCCTATATCATAGATTCCCCAATAAGGTCTTCGCGCATGTGAAGAAAGGCCCTTTGTGTGCTGAGGTGGAATCATTTGCCAAACATATCCCTTCGCAGTAATGGCATTATTGTTGTTGTTTGTTTCCCAGGCAACTAGATAAGGGTGGTATATTTTCTAAGAAGTGTTGAAACAGTTGTCAACTTTTTAGGTGTTCTCCCGCCAAGTGTTGAGTTTGATTTAAAATCCCCATGATTTTGATTTCTTGCTGTATTATTTAACTTCTTAAATCCCCAAGTAAAGTTGAGATAACGTCTCTCTCTGAAAGTTGTTATCCCCATGTGGTTTCATAATTTCTCCCCAGGGAAGTTTGTGTAATCATCACTCTTAGTATTGAAGAATGTATTTTGGGCTCCTCTCGATGATGTGGTGTTGTACTCCTCAATGAAGTCAGCACGGGATCCCCAGTTGATATCTGGACGGTATGGTTTTCATCTGCCCTAATGAAGTGAGTATTGTAATCCCCAGTAGAAGTACAGACGTTGAAGCATTATTTTCCCCATTGAAGTCTGTGTGAATATTCATCGGTGAAGCCTGGAGGAGGATGTTATATCCATGTATCTATTTTGATTTACTGTATTAACTTGATTATCTTTGGATTATGTTTCTTCCCAGTGAAGTTAAGTCGTGAATTAGGAATTTGTTTCCTCAGTTGGTTCTTACTGTCTTTTGGGAATTCTCATCCTGGAAGTGATTTAGACGAGTTTTGACTTTACCCAAGTTGGTTTTGTTTGGTTATTCCCAGTGTTGCATGTATGTGTTGTCAGCATATACATGATAACATTCATACATGCATACGTCATGCATAGTTGAATTTAACAGTTCATTGCTCATTTTCATTAATTAATATTTTTGTTGGCATATTACCCTATTTGCAAAGTCATGTTACCCTTTCTCCAATAGATTGTCAACCTTAAGCAGAAAGTGTATATTCTTTCAATTTCTCCATTGAGTTATCCCTCGCGGAAGATTTTTTCTTCAGCCTTCCTATTCAGCTCACTATCTGGTTAGACTCGTGTTTCCCTTTTGAGTTTGTTTCTCATCAAGTGCTATCTATTGGGCTTCAGCATAACCCCTTCACAATCTAGTCTATCAACAGCGCCTTTTGGCAGAACATTTAGAGAAGAGCCAATATCAATTAACACATGAGCCAACATAGTGCCCCTGCATTCAATGGAGACATACAGGGCCCTATTATGATTTCTCCCCTCCGGAGTCAGGTCAGCATCAGAGAAGCCTAATCCATTATCAATTATTAAGCTAGCCACGTAACTTCTGAATTGATCAGCAGAAATCTCTTTCCACACGTAAGAAGTCTTCAAGAATTTTACTAAATCCTGCGCATGAGCTTTAGAGCACAGCAGTAAACATAACATGGAGATTTTGGACGGGGTATGCCTCAGCTGTTCAATAATTTTATAGTCACTTCTGCGAATGATTTTCAAAACCTCTTTCAGCTCTTGTCCAGAGGTGTCCTCCACTGTGGTTTCTTTAGGTGTCTTCGTCCGGGCATTCTTTATCATTGGCTCTTTAACCTGGGCCTCAAAAGTTGACTTGGTAATGGCAACTCGAACCGGTGTAGCAACACTTTTCAGAGATATTTCTGGGGAGAAAATCCTTCCACTTCTAGTAACTTTGTTGGTGCCTTCAATATTGTCAATGTTGGGATCAACATCTTCATCAGACAACTCTTGTTTAATGGCATGGTAGTAGATGTTGGATCCATAGTTCCACGCGATAGATTTTTTCATGGAATATGGGATGGGTCCAGGGGTTATAATGATCAAAGGAGCAGCGTTTGGATCGGCGGTAATCCTTACAGGACCCTTGAAAGTGATCCTGACAAGAGTATCAGATACGGCTGACAAATCTTAGCATAAATAATCAGCATATGGAACTTTCTCGATCAAAATTATGTGTTCTCGATCAAAATTATGTGTTCATCCATCAGACGTTGAAAGCCTCCCTTCATTAACCAGCAACCATTGGGTTGGGTTGCACAACAATTACATTCTTTAACACAGCCCAGAAATAAACTGGCCTGTAAAAGATTCTTTTTTATTCTTAAGAGAGGAGTAACCACATCACTTATAGAGGTAACATATAGAACATATTCAATAGCACTTATGCCTTTTTCATGCTTCGACATAGGTGCAATAATCACGTTCGGAGTCTCCGGAGGATCGAACTCAATTTTCTTATTCTCAATCATATCCTGAATTTTGTTTTTTAGGGCCCAACAACTGTTGGTGTCATGCCCAGGACTATTAGAATTATAGCTGGGATACGGTGGCAGAACCAACTGTTAATACTGGTTTACGTTTTTTGTTCGCAACTGTCGCGGTAAGTAAGAGTCGCCACCGAATTTTATTTTATTCAATCAGGAAAAGGAAAAAGAACAGAAAAAACCTTTTTCGAGAATGTTTCTAAGTACGGGGGGTTGGTTATAGAAAGGAAAGGTGTTAGCACCCTTTCTATCTGTGGTTTTCCACGGGCTCTTAGATACTTGCTCATTTTGAAAACTGCTTGCGTGTGCTTGTTTTCAAAAGTTTTGTTTTACTTCATTTTAACCTTTGTTTCTGTCCTCAAGAGTGTGGCGAAGTGTTTTGAAAACTTTAGTTTGAAAAGTTTGTTTGAAAGTGTATGGTGTAAAAGATTTGTTGTTTTGAGCAAGTACCTAACAGTTATCTACCTACTCGAAAAAAGGCGTTATTTTCCTCCTATCCTTTAGACCGCGTTTTACTTTGTTTTAACCCTTGTTTCTGTCCTCAAGAGTGTGACGAAGTTTTTTGAAAACTTTAGTTTGAAAAGTTTGTTTGAAAGTATATGGTGTAAAAGATTTATTATTTTGAGCAAGTACCTAACAGTTATCTACCTACTCGAAAAAAGGAGTTATTTTCCTCCTATCCTTTAGACCGTGTTTTACTTCGTTTTAACCCTTGTTTATGTCCTTAAGAGTGTGACGAAGTGTTTTGAAAACTTTAGTTTGAAAAGTTTGTTTGAAAGTGTATGGTGTAAAAGATTTGTTGTTTTGAGCAAGTACCTAACAGTTATCTACCTACTCGAAAAAAGGCGTTATTTTCCTCCTATCCTTTAGACCGTGTTATCCTACTATTAGTGAGTAGATAACCCTAGTCGTTGGATGTTTAAGGGACAATCGAAAGAGACGTAATGGTCATTGAAGGCAACATGTAAAGATACCTCAGTAGTTCGAAAGGACTGTCATCATATATTCGTAGGTAACATCGAGGGACAAGATCATTTCTTGTAGGCAACTCGAGGGACATTGAGGGACTATGATCTTTATGATGACTTTTTAGATTGAGGGGCTTTTGCTAAGATATCCCTACGTTCGATGGATATGACAATTGTTTTCCGAGGCAACCAAGTGGGGAGTACCCTAGGGGTGCAAGTGTGCAACAGTGTTTATTTTCAGATATATTATCTTTGAATTAGGCTATGCTATGTTCAATTAGTTTACCGGTCTTTCCATACAATCATATTAGTCTAAGCATTGCATAAAATATAGTAGCAGAAGGTAAAGGCGGAAATGTAAATCTAGGCTATTACATATCTTTGTGGCAGTTACATAATAATGAAGAGTGCGGAAAAGAAATCCTAAAACTATTACATCCCGGAAGCAATTACATAATTAGAAAAAATATGCGAGAAAAGATAAATCTACGCTATTACATTGATAATGCGATCTATACAGTTTTTCTAGAAATTAAAATATAAAAGAATAAATAGAAAGAAATTAAGGAAAAATTAAAACCTAAAATTCTAAGTTAATGTTTTTGGTGTTTTTTTTTTTTAGAAAATAATTTTAAATTAATTAAAAAAACCTAATTATAACTAATTTTAAAAAAAAGTTAATTAACTTAATTTATTAATAAATGGAAAAAAGCCAAAAAATCAGTTACTAACTAAAACAAAAACCTACTCATAATTTGTTAAAAAAATGGTTAATTAAAGGGTTAATTACAAAGAAAACCTAAAATCTAATTGTTTTCCTAATTTGCAGAAAAAAAGTTAATTAATTAAATTAAAGAGTTAATAAAAAAAGAGTTTAATAATAATAAAAAAAAACTTAAAACCTAAATTAATTAGGGTTTGTAAAAAAAAGTTAAGTTTTCCAATTAATAGGGTTTTTGATTTAAATAAAATTATAGTTTATATGAATTTAGGGTTTTTAAGGAAGATATTAAGGGGAAAGAAATGAGGCAAAAAGGATTAAAAATAAGCAAAATTATACATATTGTCAGGGGTGGGTGTTGAACCAAAAATTAATTTAAAACCTAACATTAGATTAAAAAATCTTAAAATTAATTATTCGAGTTTATTATGAAAAATAAAAGGTTTGTGAGAAATGTTAAGTTTTATGAAAAAGGTTTTAAACAAAAAGAATGAAAATAGGTAAAAGGATAAATAAAAAGGAAGAAAACCAAAACCAATAGGGGTGAGTATTGAACTCACGCCCTTAGCCTCTTCAGGATGTCTTCCTTGCCATGAGTCATATATTGGTGGTTATTCTATTTTGGACTCAGCGCTTTGTGATAAACCTGCATGGACCATGTCTAAATCTGCAGTGTTGAATCTCATGAACACATTAAATAAGTTATTATATCATGAAATATAAAGAAAATAAATATATGAAAAAAATTTAATATTAAAACCGATATGGCATGTATGAGTGTTTCTACACCCTTTTGATCATGAAGATCAAACCAGCCTTACCCTTACTGGAGAAGTAGTGAGATGTGGGTTTATAACAACGATGACTTGTTTGTAGTGAGATGAGGGTTTGTTGGGGGTTTGTAACAAGAATTTCAAGATTTTTAGGGTTCTAGAAAGAATTTGATATTTTGACAGGGTTGTGGCAAAGGTCTTCTTTCTTTTGTCGTGCCCTATTTGTGTGAAAAAAGTGATATTATATAATGGAAATTAGAGAAAAGATATGGGCTTTGAATGTGCAATTGGGCCTCCAATAACGACAAGCAATAGTGCAGATTTTTACTCACTTGAGTCCGTCACGTTCTAGGCTAAATCGCAGGGGCTTTAGTGTAATTTTTGAAGTTGAAATTTGAAATCCAAATGTAGCCTAATTTGGGAACTAACTCCTGTCCAAAAATGGGCTCAATCTGATAAACGGTGAATTAGTTATGAATTTTTGAAGTTTCGCCTCAGACAAACTTATTTTGGGCTCCAGTGTCAACTCTGACACGTTCTTCAATAAATAACTGGTATTGATTGGAGCATAAACCGGTTTCTACTTTGGAAGAAAATTTGTAGATCTTTGAGTCAGTGACCTTGTGTAAAAATATAGGCCTGATCTGATAAAAATTGACCGAGTTATGAATTTTCGAAGTTTCGACCCAGATGAAATAATATTCAGCATTCAGGATTTTCGGCGTGTCACGCGCACTCTGAGCAAAAAACGAAGGCCTTTTGGATATCGTTCGAACTCGATACCTCCTGTGAAAACTTAGCCAACTCAATTTGTGAAATTTTGGAGTTGAAACCTGCTCGATACGATAAAAATTGACCAAGTTATGATTTTCTGAACATGACACAAATAAACTTGTCACAAATTTTTTGTACGAAAATACTTGATAAATCTACATTTTTGAAGACCTTTTGATTGAAATTTGCTTCCAGCCGTGAGAGATGGAAACGTAGATGACGTCAAGATGGAATTTTAGCCACCCGAACGGGTTTAAAACATGCCACGATCTTCAAGTTATGAATTTTTTAGTGCGTAAAAACTGCACTTTCAGCACACTTTTTCACCACATTTCTTCGAGAAAACTCACACATTCAGAGACCTTCTTTAAAGAATTGACTCTTGAGCCGAACCTGAATTTGAGAATACGTTATCAGAGATATCTTGTGAATCTTTGAACCTCGAATCGTTGCAAAACGGCGAACCGATCTTCAGCACAGAAAATACTCTGAGAATATCCATTAGCGAAATAAACGTCACTTGTAACCTAAAGAAGCTTGATAAATATACCTTTATTCCATAATCATAAAACCAATAATATGCGTGTATGAAAAGAGGGTAAATTTCGGGGTACAACAATAGACACACCTTGCATTCTGATTGTACTTAGGAGAGGATGTGTTGGGATTCTGAGGAGGATTCTGCAGTGAAATGAGATTAGCTTTTAATAAATGTTGCAGCGCCTGAGATAAAGGCATGTTGATATTGGTAAACTGCCTTAACAGAGCGTCTGGCCTTTGTCGGTTGCCCTATTGTTATTGTTGAACAGGCGCTGGATTAGAGATTAATACCTCTTCCACAGACTGATGGCGATCATTTTTACTATGACCCTTTTGGCTATAGACAACATTGGCTTCTCTTTTACCACTGAATGGCTTCTTCACAACATTAGATGATGTAGCCATTAGAATATTCCCACTCTTAATACCACCTTCAACTCTTTCTCTAGTCAGAATCAGCTCTGTAAAACTAGACAACGAGCTTCCAATCAACAGATTAAAGAATGGGCTTGTTAGAGTGCCCATGAAGATATCAACCAATTCCTAGTCAGACAAGGGAGGTTGCACCCTTCCAGCTAAGTCCCTCCATTTTTGTGCATACTCCATGAACCCTTCATTTGAGCTCATGCACATGTTTTGCAACTGCACACGAGTTGGTGCAAGGTCATCATTATATTGATACTGCATATAGAAAGAAACAGCCAAGTCTTCCCATGTATGGATGTTGGTTCCTTCGAGCTGATAGAACCATTCAAGTTAAGTGTCGAGCAAACTATCTTGAAAGAAATGGATCCATAATTTCCTGTCAGCAATATGAGGTTGGATCTTTCGAACATATGATCTTAAATGGAGTTTGGGATGAGAGACCTTATCATATTTATCAAAGACGAGGACGTTGAACTTGTGAGGGATGACCACCCCCAGGATCAGACCTAGTTCTCCAAAATCCAATCCGGGCACTTTCTGGATTTCCATAGCTTTGAGACGGTCTTCCAACTTCTTGTACTTGTCATCTGCAGGAGGGTACTGTTTATCGGAGTAGTCTTCATCTTCAGAACCCTGATTATTTCTACCTTCAAGCTTGATGCTTCTACCATCCTCTTGTTGGTTGTCATCTTCTTCAGAGGAAATATCGTCCACTTGAACTAGTTGATCAGGACCTTTAAATCTTCTCCCCATATTGAGGATAACAACTTGCTTTTTAGTCTTCTTTTTCTTGGCGACGAGCACCATCAAATCTTTTTGTCTTTGTGCCAGATTCAGAAGAGTCTCTTGAAATTTTGCATGCTAAGCTTGGAGGTCCTTAACAGTTTATTTGTGGGCCATCTTATACTGAAATAAACAGTAAGTAGATGAGAAAACCTGTATGAAAAACCTGTTATGTAATGATGCATGATATGTAAATGTAATCTTTTCAAGGACTTTAGGAGATTTATATTTGCTAACCAAGAGGAAAAAGAAACAAAGATTTTATTAGTAAGTTCAAAATCATAATTGCCTTTTAGGCCAACAATGAAAACAACAGGGTCTTAAAGAGACAAAAATGTAAACTCCTAATACCTAAGACTCAAGCTTCCCATGTGCGCTTCCTCTTTGTGTTGATGTATGCATTAAGATTCTGCTCCTCGTGAAGTTGCTTTGTGAGCTCCAACACCTTTTTTTCACTTGCATAGAATTGAGTCTCAAACGTGTCCCGTTCTTCCTTAAGTTGAATCTAGAATTTCTGTAATTATTCAAGGTCAGTGGGCATGTCTAGATGGAGGATGGTGCGAGAAACATCTCCTTCGACAACAAGCTCCATGATTACCGGTAGGATAGAAGGATATGGCATCATAACATTTTGAGCATGAGTTCGTACCCATTTGAGATAGGGCTTCAGATGGATGGAGTTCTTTTGTCCTAAAGCCTTACTATAAATCTTGCTCATCATGCCCCAAGCATGTATAAACCTTTGACAATAGCCTTGAGGATCATTTTCGTAATCAAACATAATACCCTGGATAAGTTCGTCATGAGGACCATCTCTTCGAGCATAACCAAATTTACGTAGAGCCAGAGAAGGATTGTAAGTAATACCTCCCCTAATGCCAAGGAGCATAACATTAGGTAATTCCCCATAGCGGTCAATGATAGTGATATCCTCATGAGATCGGGAATACCAGTAGATGCATGTATGAGAAAGTGACATTATTCTTTATGACCACCTCAAACCTTGTTCATTCTTCATTACCGAGCAGGGAAGGCGCAAATTAAACCACCTGGATACTAGAGGTATACAACACATGAGAGTTCCTCGCCTATTTATAGTACGAGTGTGAAGAGAATGCAAGATATCTTCAAGCAAGCTAGGCACAGGATTACGAGTGAGGAAAATTTTGATGGCGTTCACATCTATGAGTTGGTCTAGATTTGGGAATAGTACCAATACATAGATTAACAAATAAAAGATCTCCTTGAAAGCCTGAAAACTCATAGCATCCAAAAATAGTTGAGCCTTCTCTATCAGAAATTTATCCAAAAAACCTTTGACTCCACTTCTTGTTTCTCAATTGGATATAATGTCAGACCACTTCAGATGTAAGGCTGCTGTAATATCTTTTGGTTTCGGAGCTTCCTCTAAACCGGTGAATGGTGTCTGATTAATAACATGTACTCCCAGTAATTGAGAGAACTCCTCCATTATGGGCACTAACTAATAATTTGGAAAGGTGAAGCAGTGATGTGCAGGGTCAAAGAACTGGAATAGAACACTCATCATGTCTTCGTCAAAACCTGGGGTAACCAGACTGATTAGTCGACCATTCCTTTTGATGAATGAAGAAATTTTGGGAACCTTTGATACTAACTCCTTAAGCTGAGGAGGCACCCTTACAAAGTTGATCCGGATAGTATTTCTGCGAGCGGATGCCATAACCTATAATAAAGAATAAACATAAATCCCTTGGTTATTGAAATAGTTAGTGAAAATGATATGGTATGATGTCATGATGTAATGATATCATGTTCGAACAATTAATCATACACAAACAAAACAAACAAGGCCTTAGGTTTAAGCTTGCACAAAGTTTTGTAGGTAAGTACCCCCTTGAAGTTTTAGTTGGCTCAACTTGTCCTAAAAGAAGTAACTGGGTTCTAAGAGTCTCAATATCACTGATCATTCTCCCAAGCATTATTTTAGCACAAGCATCTGATTTGTAACCGAAATATCCTGAGAGTCTAATCTCAATGAGTGTAGCATCGAGTATCAACCAACTTCAGTATGCACCAAAGCCGGCTATCTCATTAATTTTTAATGACTACGTTGTGTCAACTAAGGTTCTACTGTCAGTTAGTGCTTTATGACACCACGCAGCAGCCCAGCATTCTCCTTGACTTAACTCAAGGGACACTGGCACCAACCAATGTGTCACACTAATGTAGCCATCACTTCAATCGTATCGATATACGTTATACAGTCTTCACTATGTATTTCTATTTACCTAAAATGCCCCCATATCCGAGTATACGATATATACAAGAAATAAACCCAAGCATATCCCGAAATATAAAGCATACAAGGAAAACAAGTAAAGAAATAAAGGTGATCTAGCTCTTAAGGTAACCCCCCTTTTAGTACTCCCCAGCTGAGTCGCCAGTTCTGTAATATGGTGGGAGAATTGACTTTTGGTTTTGTATTTTATCGTAAATGTTGCGGATAGCAAGAGTCGCCACCGACTTTTATTTTATCTAATAAAGGAAAGGTTGAAAAGAACAGGAAAGACCTTCGAGAATTTTCCCGAGTAAGGGGGTAGGTTATGAAAAGGGAAGGTGTTAGAACCCTTTTCATCCATAGTTATTTACAAGCTCTTAATCGCTAGCTCACTTTTGAAAATGCTTTGTGAATGTGTAAGTTTGAAAATATTTTGAAAATGCCTACGTTTGGAAACTTTGTAATGATTCTCGTGTCGTATGAGAATGCATACAAAGTGTTTGTTTTGAAAATATTTCAGAAAAGAAGTGTTTTGTTTGAAAAATGTTTTTGAAATATTCGCAAACAAGTGATTAAGAACTATCTACCTACTTAAAAGTCTTTTGTTCTTTTACTCTTCCTTTAGATAGTGCTATCCTACCGTTGGTTAGTAGGAAGCCCTATCGTTGGATGTTTGAGGGACAAGTGCAGGTCATTGTACAGTCATAAAGGTAACTCGTAGGGTGCTTTAGAAATTTTTCGTAAGAGACTAAGATCTTTTACCGAAGGCATTATCGAAGGGTCATCGAGGGACTACGAACTTTTTAATTGAGGGTCTTTGCTAAAGTGTCCTACGTTCGAGGGACATGACTTTTTCTCATCTGAAGGCAACGAGGGGAGTTACCCTAGAGGTGCGAGTGTGAATAGTGTTTTGATTTCAGTTAATTTGTCTTAGATTTATGCTTATCTAGTGTTTGATTTTAGTCTTTGTCATACAATCCTATTAAACTAGCAGTAATAAGGAAAGCAGTAAATTGAAAGAAAAAAAATCTAGACTATTACAGAGCTTCGGGCTAGGAGGTTACAAACCACAAAATGGGGGAAAAAGTAAAGTAAATCCTAACTTATCTATTACATCCCTTAACAGTTACATGATTATGAAAATAATAATGCGAAAATAAATAAGCACATGGAGATTGTGAAAAAGGTAAAGATATGGAAAAAATCCCTAAAGAAACTAAATTAATTTTTTCAATTAATTTTGAAAAAAAAGAGTTAATTTAATTAATTAATTAAAAAAAGTCAACTTGATTCCATTTTTTTATAAAGAAAAAGTTAAATTGATTTTAATTTAATTAAAATGAAGTTGATTATGTGAAAAAATAATTAAAACAAATAAATAAAAGGAAATGGAGAAATGGGCTTGAAATAGTAAAAATGGGAGTGTGAGGAAAGCAAGTCGTTCGGGCCTAAACAAAGTCAACCCAAATACTGTGAATGATCCAGTACAACTGGATCCAAGAGTCTTATGGTGTGCCTGTTAATCTGGGGCATTAGATCTGGCTTGATGAACATATAATGATGATGGCACGAGGCTCATGATATGCACGCTAGGCCTGCTCACATTGGATTTGTAAGAGTCACAAAACAAATGAAAAAAATGTCTCACGCCTGCATCGAACTCAGGATCAGGCATAGGTAAGTCTTAAGAGCAAGCGCGCTACCACTAGGGTGGCCATACATATGTTAGCTTTAATCAAATAAAACATATATAATACAAAATGAGAGCTAATATCAGACAAACAAAGATGCACGTGTATGAGTGGGTCCCTGTAGTTTGAATGGACCAACCATAATGCTTCATTGTGCCACGCTACCAGTCAAGGTTTTCAAACCACCGTTCATGGTGATTTCCACCATCTTCTCCGATGAGAAGATTTTTGAAACCTGTAAAATATGCAAAATCAAAGCGAGCAAATTATATTATTCCCCTTGAAATTTCCTCCTGAATTCAAATATGGAATCCGTTTAGGCTAAAAGTCCTTGTATCATGAAACTCAAAGCTTAAAAATCTATGTGTCCTAACTATGGCGTGATGTTATTTATGCATTAATACTCACATGTAAAACGTTAGAATAATTCAAAAAAATTATGCAAATTAAGCTAGCCTGTTCATAATGATTTAAATCGTGAAAAACCTTGAGAACCAAAACTTACTAACTTAACAATCGGAGTTTATGCAAGGGAAGCTTCTGGGGTTGATTCACGGTGGATAGTGATTGGTATTAACTCCTAGCAACTTCAAGAAGACGATTGACGGCTTAAATTGGCTTGGGAACATCTGAGGAATAGGGTTGTTATTAGCCCTAATATTTTGAAAATTTGGAGAATTTTGGAGGTTTTCGTAGGCAGTATTTTCGTGTATTTTCTCCTGACTTGTTGTGCTTAAATAGAGGGAGGAAGTGAGGGTGAATAAGTATGAAAGGAAACAATGCATTCATGGCTTATAAGACAATAATAAAACAACTTGAAAAGCTTCCAATTTTGAGAACTTCTTGCCATTTTGACCTTCACACTATTTGTGGCTTATTCTCCATATGTTCTTGGGCCTCTTGCTGATCAAGAAACTGATCATGCGCCTTGGCCCAATGATCTTCCATTTTATTTGATTTATTTTGTGTTTATTTGAATAAAAACAAAATAAATATAAATAAAATAATAATAAAACATAAGGCAAGATATGAGTGATATTAGGAGGCTTCCATATGGTCATGGTCATGTTTGAATTCCAAAACTTAAACCCAATAGTTCAAAATTTCAAGTTTGCTCACTTTGCACTTTATGCATTTCCTCAAACTTTGCAAACTTGCACTGGTCATAACTCTCTCAATTTTCATCTTTTGAAGGTGATCTTTGACTTTTTGGAAAGCTCAAGATATCGTCTACAATTTCTCTTTTGATCATTTTTACATTTGGAGATTTTATCATGATTTAAGTTGCTTTGACAAAACTTTGTTGACTTTTTGAAATGACCTATAATGTATGGGCTCATATCTTTCAAACGAAGCACTTTTTGGACTTGAGCCTAAATATAAAGTTGTAGAGAATTGAATTTTCTTCCAAATGATCTTTTGTTGGGGAAATTTTGATGAAGCATGTGAAAGTTATGCTTGGTCAAAGTTCAGTTGACTTCTCCTAAGGAAACCCTAATTTGGCAACTTTTGACCTTTGATGATTTGAGAGCTTTCCTTGAGGAATCATGATTAACCCTTGATCAAATGATGAATATCACTTCAAAATTTTAATGTTGACCAAAAATTTTAAAGTTTGACTGTATGTTGACCATAGTTGACTTTTTACCCAATATAATTGATTATCAATCATCTGAGCCATTGACTGAGCAAACTTATGATGCAAGGCTTGAAACTTGACATGAGCATTTTTGAAGACCTATGATGAACCATGAAAACCATTTGAGACCTCTGAAACCCATTCTTCCTTGTGCAAGATGAAACCCTAGTTGTGGACCATTGCTTAGGAGGTGAGTTTGTTTGATCAATTCTTGAGCATCCTTGAGCATGTGAAAAACCTAGAAGAATGTCTTGAAGAAAATGGGAGGGAAAACTTTTGGGTACAACAGATGGCTCCAGGATTTCCACGGGGATGATTGCTTCAGTGCCATAGGTTAATCGAAATGAGGGTGTTCAACGAACGTGAAATGATGTTTTGTGTCCAACTTGGCGACGAACTCTTGGAAGCTTTGGTCAGTGAAATGCGTCCCGTTGTCAGTTTCGAGCGCTTGTGGTATGCCGAATTGGTCAAGAAGGTTTCGTTTGTAGAAACGAAGGATGTTGTGTGATATGATTCTGGCTAGGGCTTTATCCTCTATCCACTTTGTGAAATAGTCAACGACCACAATCAGGAACTTATTTTGATATATCCTTGTACAAACGGTCCGAGGATGTCCATCCCCCACCAGGAAAACGGCCATGGGGACGACAATGTTTTTAGTTCATAAGGGGGTGCGAGGTGCATGTTCGTGTGTCTTTGACATTTATCACATTTTTTGACGTGGTCCTTCGCGTCTTGCTGCATAGTGGGCCAGTAATACCCTGCTCGTAGCGTCTTTTGTGCCAGAGATCTTCCACCTAAGTGTTAGACGTTGATTCCCTCATGGGTTTCCCGTGAGATCTTGGATATTTTGGATTCCTTGACACATTTCAGGAGTGGGACGGAGAATCCCCTTTGATAGAGCTTATGCTCGACTACTACGTAAGAGCAGGCTCTTCGTTTGGTTGCATTAGCCTCTTTTTAGTCAGCGGGCAACTCTCCCTTTGTGAGATAATTAAATACCAGAGTTATCCAACACGAACTGTCCCTGATGGCGTTCACCTCGGGCGATGCAGTGGGTTTTCCAATACTTGTCCGAGAAAGGGATTCTTGGATAACGAATTTGTTCACACCTTGTTTTCTTTGTGCTCGGGAGTTTTGAGAGTATGCCAGCCTGCATGTTTTGTTTGCATGGTACATGTTTAATTTCCGCCCTGTCGAACCTCTTCATCCTTTCTTTTACTAGGTTCAGGTGTTCGATGAGGCTATCGTTATTGGCCTGATATTCTCCTTGAACTTGAGATGCGGCAGGCTGGGAATCCGTGAATACTTGCACTTCTCGGGCACCTAGGTCTTCAGACAACCTTAATACTATGAGCAGGGCCTCGTACTCCTCCTGGTTGTTTGACGTGGGAAACGATAGGGCGAGTGAATGCTCGATCACAATACCCTCTTTGTTTTCGAGGACGATTCCTGCTCCACTTCCCGTCGAGCTGGAAGCTCTATTCATGAAGATGGTCCACTTGTGTTTCTCACTCGCAAGGGGCTCGTGGGTGAATATCTCCATAACAAATTCGGCCAACGCTTGGGCTTTAAGGGCTTTCCTAATTTCGTACTGAACATCAAACTCTGAAAGCTCTAGGGACCATTTCAGCATTCGATCGACCATGTCTGGTCGACCCAGGAGCTGTCTCACGGGTTGGTATGTTCGTACGATGGTTATGTGGGTCAGGAATTAATATATGAGTCTTCTCGCTGCATTGATGAGGGGCAAGGCTACCTTTTCAAATTGTTGATATCTGACCTCGGGGCGTTGTAACACTTTTCTAGTAAAGTATATTGGTTTTTGCACGTCTGGTGTCTCGCGGATGAGCACTGCACTTACGAACTCGGTGTAGATGGTCAAAAAGGAACAAATTTTCCATGCTCTCTTTTTGTGATAACACGGGTGGTTGTGAAAGGGTTTGTTTGAGGTGGAGGAGGGCTTTCTCGCACTCTTCGATCCACTCGAACGCTGCCTCTTTACGCAAGAGTTTGAAGAATGGGAGTTCATGTTGTGCGGACTTCGCCACGAAGAGAGATAGCGAGGTGAGCTTGTCGTTCAAGACTTGTATGTATTTTTTCGAGTTAGGAGCGGGGAGCTCGAAGGATGCTCTGCATTTGTCGGGTTTGGCTTCAATTCCCTGTTTGGCTAGATAGAAACCGAGGAATTTTCCCTCTTTGACCCTGAAGGTGCACTTCTTTAGGTTAAACCTCATCTTGCATCACCTTTCTTGGTCGAAAAATCTTTTGAGGTGGGCAGTGTGGTCGGTTTTTTCTCGGGACTTGATGATCATGTCATCCATGTATACCTCGAGCATGTCACTGATCTCACGTAGAAGACTGTGTTTATCATCCGCTGATACGTTGCCCCTGCGTTTTTTAGGCCGAAGGGCATTACATTATAGTAGTAATTGCCTAACCTGGTCATGAAGGCAGTGCAATGTTTATCACTCATCACCATAGGGATTGGACTATAGCCCGAGTAAGCGTCCATAAATGATAAAAATTTATAGATGGCCGAGTTGTCGGCTATTATGTCGATATTAAGTAAAGGAAAAGCATCTTTGGGACATGCTCGGTTGAGATCAGTATAGTCAACACACATATGTCATTTTCCATTATTTTTATTAACAAGTACAAAGTTTGAGAGCCAGGTTAAATACCGGGCCTCAGAAATGAAATTTGCCTCTAGGAGGTCTTTTACAGCTTTTTCAACAGCCTCCGCTTTTTCGAGAGACTGCCTACACTTACGTTATACTATTTCCCTAGCAGCTGGATCCACAACAAGTTGGTCAAAGGCGACCTCAGGGTCGAGTCCAGACATCTCTGTAGAGCTCCATGCGAACATGTCAGTGTTCTCCCTCAAGCAGGCTTTGAGTTGCTTCCTCACCAGGTTGGGAAGTCCAGCACCGATCTTCACGCCTTTGTTCGGGTCTTCGCCGAGGGAGATAAACTCAAAGTCTCTGTATGGGATGGGTCATAGAGGATCTTGTTCTCCATTGGGGCCTCTAATTCATCTTTGTCAAAGCAGATGTCGAGGTTAATAGATTCGACCTTTGGTGGAGCTTGTTATTCTTCAACTCGAGCAGGTTTGTCTACTTGGGTGGCTGTTGTTATCGATGTGGTTGCTCTTTTATTAGGTCATTCCCCAGTGTCAACCATGTTTTTACCTTTGGAAGCCGCGTTGAAACATTTCCTGGCAGCTGAGATGCCTTCATGAATTTTTCAACGGATACAGCCTGAATTAGGGCTGCATCCACCAGCTCGTTTAGTTTCCTCCTTGCTGAATTCACCAAGATGTCAGTGAATCCCCTTCCAGATATGACCATGATGGATGGGAACTTCTCCCATCTGTTGTGGGTGAACAAGGGCTCATCATCTTTAAGACTGTCGGGGATGTGGCATTCATTGGGACTTGAGACACAGAAGGCTACCTGGAGGGGTCTAGAGTCATTGGATGGTCGGACATCCTCCCCAATTTCATTAACCTCGTGGGTGTCCCGGCAAGGGGTGTTGTTCCTCTTATAATGCCTGAGTCTCCTTGACTTGATGAGAGTCTCGATGGCATCCTTCAGATGGATGAAGTCTCGGTTAGGTGACCATGGCTCCGATGGTATTGCCAGTATTTTGTTGTGTTGGCCCCGGTTGCAGGTGTGGATTGAGGACGCCTGACCCCGCCATCTCTAAATTCAACATTGGAGCACTCTGCAAGGATACGCTCGCGGGAAGCGGTTAGTATGGTGTATTCGGTGAACTTCCCAGATGGTCCTCTATGTTCGCAGGGGTCGCGAGGTTTCTCCTCCCTTCTCTTTTCCCATGTTAGTCGAGAACAACTCGTGTCATTGTGTCGTGGAGAGTTAGTTGGTCCACGGTTCCTTGAATCGTGAGCGTTGTTGACGGCCTATTTTTCCTTGTATTCCATGTACGCCGAGCTTTTTTGAGGAGTGTATCAAAAGACCTGGGGGGCTCAATTCCTACGGCCTTTCTAAATTCAGTGACCGGGAGGAGTCTCTTCTCGAGCAAGTATCTCTTCATGTAATCGGTGAAGGGGACTTGAACGGCCCTGCGGTTGAACCGATCAATCTATTCTCTGAGGGTTTCATTTCTCCTCTGGACGATTGCCTCGAGGGCCGCCTCAGCCTTCGGGTGCCAATGAGATGCAGTGAAGCTGCTAATGAATTAGTTCTTCAGATTCCTCCATGAGGTGATCGACCTAGGGGTAGGCTTTTATACAAATCCATGGTCATTTTCCTCAGCATCATAGAGAGCGACTTGCATTTAATGGGGGCCCCGATGTTGTGATAATGAAGCATGGATTTGAAGTTGTTGATGTGGTCGACTGGATCAGCAATGCCATCGTATTCTTTCAGAAGAGGAGGCTTCTCCATCCCTTTAGGAATAGGGGCCTCCATGATGGCCTGGGAAAGCGTATCGCATAGATCGTCTTTGTTGCTTCTTTTTGGGGAGCGAGATAGGGACTGGTAGTAGCGACAGTCTTTGTGTCGGTCTTAATCACATAGAGGGTTCCTCGATCGAGACTTCTTCTCTTCCTCGCCCCTATTTCTTTTATGTTCAGGGGATCGTCGCTCTTTATGCGGGGGGTGTGAATGCGCTTCTTGACAGGTTTGGTTTGGGTCCTCTCCAATGCAGGACCTCACCCGGTTCGGAGGGGAGAAGGGCTTCGAGACTCGTCTCGTCTTTGTCTCTGTGAAGGAGATCGATAGCATTCCTCGTTTTGTCAGGGAGGAGGAGTTCGAGAATCAGATCTTTGGTGCTTTCTGGGGGACCGACGAGTCTATTACAGCATCATTAGACGCTCACCCTATGCGGAGATCATGTAGTTTGTTTGGTTGATCGCCGCGAAAAAGGCTCTGGTCGCGACGTCAAAGTTTTCGGGAACGGGGATCTTCTGATACGCGGTTGGCTCATAATTCTGCTGAGGATGATGGGCTCTGTCGTGTGGTTACGAGCGGCTGGAACAAGATGCGTACATCCCATTCTGGGGGTCTTGCTCGGGGGCGGCAACGTTGTTGTTGTCCGCGTTGTTGCCAGCGTCAACGAAGTGAACATTCTAGTTATTATTGAAAGCTTGGTCGGCCATGACAACCTGAAGGTTGAAGATGTTGCTTTGATCTTACGTTAATGAAAGACGAAGATGTCTTGATCCCACAGACGACGCCACTGATTGTACCTGATCAGAAGGGATCGTCAAGGCCCACGAGCTTTAAGTTGAGCAGCGGTTGAATGCGAAGTGGAGGGTACCTGCAAGACACTTTGATGCCAAAGTAAGGTTCAGAGCAAATGCAAGTAAAGTATGGTAGAGTGAATGAATGAATGGATACCTGACCCTCTCAGGTGAGAGGGTATTTATATCCACTAGCGTTGGGGCAAGATCCATGTAATGGGCCAAGAGATTTGGGCCCAATAACGTGGACTTCCAGAATTTACGCGAGTAATAGGGTCCAGCACGTGGCCCTCTCCCTGGTGAAGCGCCCCGAGAATATAGGGACAATGGACCCGTTATTCTCGGAGGGCGTGTGGTGGTTGATGGTGGCTGGAGACACACTCTCTAATAGGCACGTGGAAAAAATATTCAACGACTATCTGACTTAAACCTGAAGCTATTGGATCATAGACAGAAATACTAGACCGGACCTCCCCAACGATAAAACAAGTGTCAACTCAGTTCAGAACAGATATGTACCAATAATAATTTTAATTAGTTGTGTTACAAGCTAGAAACACAAGTAAATATCAAATTATTTAATATGTTTTAATCTTAATTAAGTCGATACCTCCTTAATCCTTGTGAATTTTGGTAGAATTTAATAAGATTCGACTAACATATTTGCTTAACCTTTCTTTTGTTGCTGAAGAGAAACACATAACCTTAAATTTCATTGTTAGTCGGTTTTGGCTACATATCAAAACTTTATATAGAGTAAATCACAAGACAATTTCACATGAATATTTTGATAAAAAAGTTAAACTCATTGGCTTCATGGGTTGCACAATAAAGAAGACAATTTTAGTCCCCAAACTTTACGAATAATATGAATATTTGACAACTAGGGTTGACGAGGCTATTTGTTGAAGAAATTTCTTTTAGACCCCAATTACTAGTTTGATCATGTGGGAAAGATTTACATCATAAATAAAAAAGAGAGGAAAGATTGCAAGGATCTAGACAGCTAAAATACACGATTAATGGTGCCTCCCATGTGCAAATTTACTGGATTGGATTTGAAGCAAACATATGCCTCCCCCTTGGGTGCTAGTTATGTATGTGTCTGCCCATTTTAAGAAAAAGAAGAAAGAAGAACATGTTTCAACATATCATATCTCTCTCTGTCAGATTTTCAAATGAATTAGTCTATCTAGTTGCACTTGGGTAATGTTGATTATTTAGTTATCTGTATATAAGTGATCTTTTGATTTCTTTCAAGCATAAATTGGTCAAATATGTCATGCAAAATAAAATATAGGTCAAATATGTCATGCAATTCTTTTAATTAAAAAATTTTAACAAGTTAATTTTTTTAATAATAACTTAGTTATTTTATTAAAACGTAGTTAATCTTTTTATAAACACATTGATTACTAAATAAAAAAACATATGTATTCAGTACTTTAACTACAAAATGAGAAGTTTTCAAATAATTAAATTTTTGAAATAAAATATTCAAATAACCAATATTTTAAATTATTTATCAAAGTAATTATGTTTTAAATAAAAAAAAATTCATAAAGAGGATGCTCTAATATTATTTGTACATTAAAAATTAACTCATGCAGTGTTGTCATGCCAATACATGTGACGACGTATGTTTTGTGTATTTAAAAGCATACAATAATTCCTTTAACATGTACTTTTTTTGTATGTATGAGTCAAAAGTAATAGACACATAAGAGGAAATGACGTCTACTTTTAAATACACAAAATATATGTCACATGTATTGACATAATAAAACTGTATGCATCATATACAAAGATTAATAAATTAAATTATAAGTGCATGCGTTAGAGAGGGTGGCATCTTCTCTTACATACGAAATTTTTTTGTTTAAAACATAGTTACTTTAGTAAATAATAGAGAATGTTAATTATTTGAATATTTTATTTTAAAAAATTGATTATTTAAAAAAAATCACATAATGGGAATGAGTTTAAATTATCGTACATGTACAGTAAAGATAAGATGATAATTATCTTAGCACATGCTGTATGAGAATTTGAGAAAGAGTTTAAGAGCTTTAAGGACTAAATACATTGTCCTCAAATGAGATAAGCCTTTTTATTTTATTACAAGGTGGAGAGAAGGGAATTGTTCAAGTCTGATTATACAATTGCTTTATATAAGCAGTTGGGCTCAAATTAATAAACAAAATAAAGCGCAAAGTAATAACTAATTAAGACTAAAATAGCAAAATTAATAGACTAAGAATATGGAGTTGGTTATAACTCTAATACCCCCATAAGTTTGGGGTAGATGGACTGTACTCCAAGCTTAGATAAATGATAAGAGAAAGGTTTAAGGTCCAAGGGCTTGGTGAATATATCGACGGCTTATTGTAAGAAGATACATGGAGAAAGTGAAAGAGTGAGAGTTGTAGCTTTTGTCCAACAAAATGGAAATCAAAATCTATGTGTTTTGTGAACTCGTGGAAGGATGAATTATTGGCAATATGGTGAGGAGAAGCATTATTGCAGTATAGAAAACAAAGCTTAATAAAGGTGTTAGTTCTCTTGTTTTAGAATTGGCTTTATTTTTGTAAAACAAATAATAGCAGCAATAATGTAATGTAGAATAGGATGTATAAATTTGCTAAGAAGAATAGGTACAACAAGAATTCCTATTATAATGTCAGAACATGTTGTGTTGAACTTTTTCAACAACTAGAACAACATGTCGAAGAAGATGTCTTGACATCGCGCTTCTTGAGCTGGATTAATGAGATTCAGTTTGTTCTTAACATAAGCAGAATATTTAGGAGAATATTATGCATCCTATGTGACGCATATTTAAAGGTCTAGAAAATTTAATCAGAAATCAAGGAGAACGAATACTTTCTAAATAATGAGATTATTTAGGAAAGAAAAGATTGAAGACCTTTCTTGGGGCGAACGTTTATGCAGTTTGTTACAGTCGATTTCTGTGATTGAAGGTCCAAAACCAATTGGGTAACATGTTATAAATAGAAGGGTTTATAACCTAGAAAATATACGGAAAAAGATGTAGAATTCTAAGGTTTTTGTCAAGGTAAACCTCCCGGGTTGTGGGAAGGTTACCATGTTCACCTCGAAGCCTGTAGATAAGAGGTGCATTGTTCTTGGAGGAAGTTTTGAAGCAACTCTAGGATGTGTTAGGAGCAAAGCTAACAAACTATGGAGTTTGGCTTAGAGACTTAGCTAGGTTGTCATGGAAGTGTGTCTTCCAAACTGTCTATCTGTGTGATTAGAATCTTCGTGAAGGGTCGTCTATGCACTGACTGAGGTGTTGACTTCTAGACATTATTGCGATGATTGGAAGTGGGATGGGGATATTCCATATCTAGGAAGGACCTAGTTATAAGGGTCATTTGGTAGTAATTAAAGCGTAGATCGTCAACAGTTGTGTTGACTGTATGGTCTGCAAATTGATATTATTGATAGTGGACTTCATTCCTGGCTTGGTAGCCCCCAGAGTAGGTGTTGTTGTACATTGAACTGAGTAAATAGTTCTGGTGTGTTCTTTATCTTTTCAGTACTGTTTTATCTTGCCTGTGTGCTTATGTCAGCAGATGTCTCGACATCCTTGTAGGACATCTGAGTCTGATGTACCAGAATTTCAATTGGTATCAAAGCAGGCATCTTGTTCTGCTCTGGGTGAGATCCTGGGAAGGTACTTTCTGTTCATGGGCAAGGAAGAAAGTATTTACTGAAAAGAGGTATGAACTTGGACAATTCATACTACTGTGTGGATGATCCCTTGACAAGGATCATTGGTTATATGTGACAGGTATTGTTCCTGTCTGGCCTGTAGCTTAGTGGGAAGTTGTTGTATGTAAGGTTTATTTCTTCAATCCTAGGTTGCCATGCTTGTACTTGGATAGTGGCTTAAGCATTGTGTCTGAATATTGTTGAGGAGTTCGTTATATTCCGCTGCATGGTTTCTGATATAACTCTGAAATTATGGGAAGGAGACTAGGGTCGTTACCCTCAACAGAATATATGCTGACATTTTCAACCGTTTTAAAAGTATCAAAGATACTTGAGATTTTCGTCAAGTCCACTCATAAAGACATTTATCAATAAGATTGTTTGACCATTGATGCTCATATACATCTACATATATACCTTGAAGACATTCAAGGATGGTGTGTTCCAAGAAGAAGGAACGGATGTTCTATGGGATGTTAGACCATTATTTCAGCAGGCATCAAACTACCAGTTGATGAACAAATGCTTTGGGTGTGAACAAAAATGTTATGAATACTTTTTGGTTTGGAACCTACTCCTGATCTTGAAGAGGAGGCATCTAGTTTGTGGAGGTTGATTAGGACACGATCAATAGTCTATCTACTCCATGTGAGCTCCATGCTCTTGAGAAGAACTCATAAAGGAATCTCCACCAGACCCTTTATGTATATGAGATGAGCTAGTATTTGGAAGATCCTTCTGATCAAAGGAACTAAACTCATAGAGTCTTGTTTGTGGCCATAGAATAGATTATGTTTGAAGAGGAGTTTTGTGATCCAACCATAGTATTTGATGCTCCTGAGTATTGCTTTAATTTCCCTTAAGGAAGAGAATTGGTGATTCTATTTGTGTACCCTCAGAAATTGTTGGAAAATATCCCCTTGTCAAGGGTTGATATAATATCAGACAGAATGTCATGATATCTTTGAAGATGTTAAAATCTGAAGGGCATTTTTTTTTAAGAACCAAGGGAAACAGATGCTTTTGAAAAGTACAGACAATGGCATCCATCATCTCAAAGTCAGACATGAGGTCTAAAGAAAAGCTTATTGAGATAAGGCTCATGCAATCCCCTGCATATGTTGATAGTCTGATCCTGAAGATTGATCAGTTGTTGTTGGTTTGTTTCCTTGTGTTAACCCCCACAAGAATTGATTATAAGTTACTATGGAGGTTACCCCTAAAAACCATAGTAAGAATGGATGATGTCGTATCTAATATCGGGACATCATCTCTAGGTGTGTGTTCCCTCTAAAATGAATTTGTTGTGTAGATTATGAGTCGAGTATTATGGAGTTCAAATTTGGAATGTTTGATCATGATGGAGCTAAAGACCAGTCTCTGACCAAGTCTGGAATATTGAAAGGATCCATGTTTGTTGAATGATGAAGAAGAAGGATGTCATTTCAAGTGCTCTAACATCTTTTGAAAAGGAGTATCATCTGCAGTTGTGTGAGGAAGTTTTTCCTCTGATGACAAATACATTGTGGGGAGCTCTACTTATCTGAGGCATGGATGCAAATCTACTATGTGAACTGATGATTCAGATATTGTTGAGAGTTTGTTTCTCTCTATGGTGATCAGGTGGATGTATCAACCTGAATGAGTCGTAGAAGATGTAATCTTTTGTGATCTTCTCCTAAAGAGACTATCAAGCGTAATAATATCTTTGGTTGATAAATCAAGAAATGAATTATTGGGATCTGTGAAGAAAGGTTGATGTCCTAAATGATGTTGTAACATCATTTTATAAAGGAAGGCTTAGGATTATGATTGAGGATTAACATGGTTGTCAAAATAAGGAGTTCCAACTTTGTGGATTAGAAGATGTAAATCCTGATCCTGTGCTTAGTAGTATGCTTTGTGACTGGATAACTACTATGTTGAAGACTTCACTAGTACCAACAATTTCCAGTGATTGTTAGAGCAAAGGAATATGAAAAAGGTGGTTTTCCTCTGTTGCAAGTATGTTTAGAACAAGCTTGTGTTTGTATGATGTCCAAGTATGTGCTCACGATATCTTGGCTATCCAAATAGGAATGGATATTGTGTATTTATGTAGGGCCATGTATCAGACATGACCTTGTAAAAGTCTGAAGACCTGGAGTTGGTATATCAGATTCAGGATGAGTTATTGATATGTTTCAGTGAGTGCGTGAAGTCTCTTGGTGTCCAAGTGTTCATCCTCAGCCGAAGCCTTGTTTTTCCATGATAGGGGGAGCTTATAACTTATCTATGGTTATTGTTGTAGTATTAATGGAGCTTGCGTGTAATTCAAGCTTGTGAAGATTACAGGCAACATGTTGTGACCTGTGGCTACTAGGTGTGGCTGTTTATGCCCCTGTTTGGTCTATGTGGTTCTAGTCAGGAGAAGCTAGTATACTCTATTTTCTCCAAGGGTTGAGCTTAAGGTCAAGTCACTGGCCTAACCTGGAATGTTTTGGCAGTCATGATTGGATGTCTTGTAGAAGATTCAACAAGTATCACAAGTGTCAGTTTTACCTAGTGTGAGAAACTTAGTACAAAATATAGTGAGAGAATATTTATGTTGTGTGGTTAATCTGAATATGAGTCCATGTGAGATCCTCTTGTGAGAATGGGGAGTTTGCTAAAGGGCATGGATAAAATAAGTCCCTTGGATGATGTTTCTAGAACCAAAGCAGATAAGCTCTGTGGTAATATTGATGATGTCTCAAATGATGTTGAAACATCATTTTTGATGATAGTCTATTAAAGATACTTGGAACTATGAATCTCAATATTCAAACTCCACACTCATTAGTGGCAGTTCTGTCTATGGTGTTGAATAAGGAGATTCTGATTGAAGGATAAGTATAGTCAAGTAATGTATAACTACTATCTTGGTTTGAAGACCTTACTAGTGTCAGAAAATACTAGTAATTTGCAAAAGGAGGATTTAATCAGCACATTGGTTAAGGAGTATTCCTTCTGTTGGAAAGTATGAATCTTAGTAAAGTTTTTAAGCACACTAAGAAATGGTTGGAAGTTGATTTCAGACTAGGGGTACGAGACATCTTAGCCATACAAAGAGTCATGACAATATGTGTGGAGGTGCAAGGGCATGAATCATGTGTCCTTGTACTTGGAGTTATTCCCAATGAACTAGTGGGTGCTTAGTGTTGTGTTTTCTCCACAATGATGTTTTGATTGTCCATAACAGGAGGAGTCAGTGGACTAATTGGTTTGTTTGGAGCTTGTGATGTTCAAGCATATAGAGTTATTTCCCTACAATGAAGATGATATTGGATAACATGCTGAGACATGTTGCTACAAGATGTAGTTGTTAATGTCCTTATGAGTCTCTGAAGACTCTAGCCAAATGTTGCTAGAGTATACCATCCTTCTCCAAGAGGATGTGTTGGTTCTGCGAGAATTCATCTTTCTCTGCAGTAGTGAATGGGATAAAGAATACTATCATGCTGATTGTTAGGAGATGTCATGTCCTCTATCAAGAGTATCAAGAAGAAGACTATGTATAGTCCCCCAAAGCCCTGGAGTAAAGAAGTTCCTCCCTCCAACAAAAGAAAAGTTAGACCTACTAGATCCTCAGATGATGATGAGGATGATGTCTAGGACATCTCTTCTTTGAAGAAGTCTGCAAGCAAGAGACTTTCTCTCATGGTGCCTGGTGCTCCTCTTGACAACGTTTCCTTCCATTCTATTGGGAATGCTGAAAAGTGGAAATATATGTTTCAAAGAAGAATTTTCCTTGAAAGAGAATTAGGATCAGGTGCACTGGAGTGCAAAAGATTATGGAGATGATTTCTTTTGCTGGCTTGTGCTGATCACAAATATAAGGAATATAGGAAAGTGTTTGTATTGAATTTTACCTTGTTATCATCAATAGTTATCTAGGAAGGTCTGAAGATGATTATTGTGAGTTGGATGTGACTGATAATCAGGTGTGCAAAACCATTACTGCAAACCAGAATGTAAAACAGACAAGAACCTATGCATCGGTTGTATGTTCTAATGGGAGCTTCTTAAAGGATTTATATGCACAATGAGTTCTTTAAATGATTGAGAACTAGTTTGATTAGATTCTAGATTATGAACTTGATGTACCACGTGATGTCTTAACATCATTATTGTTGATGACTGTTTTTTTTAATGCTTGGGATTGTTCATGTGACGTTGGATGCTTAAGCATTATTATGAGAAGTGGAATTTCTGATTATGTGGATTAGAATATGGATAGTCTAATCCTGTCTACAGTAGCATGCTTGATTAATGCATGACTATTTTGTTGAAGACTCCACTAGTATCAGCAACTACTAGTTGATATAAAGGCAGAAGGCTGCTAACAGATACTTAAGGGGTATTTTTGCTACAAATCAATCCAGAAAAAGGTTGGTGATGTGGAGAAACTAAGAGTTGTTGGAGTTTATGAGTGACTTCACACCTAGTATGCATGACATCTTACCTATTCAAAAGGCCATGATACAGAGTGTGGTTATGATAAGACAATGATCAAATGTATCCTTGTGTTGTGAAGAAGTCAGGGTTCCTGGAAGTATTCTCAAGGAGTGAGAATATCTGACTCTATTATGACTCTAATGAGGGAGTCAAGGTTCGGAATATGCAGGAAGTGCTGAAGTTTCTCATCTAGTCTTCATCTTCAGCTGGAGCATTAGTTACTCATGACAAAGGGAGTCATGTGGATATCTGTAAATTATTGCTGCAAGCCAGAATACTTTTCACTTTTGTAAAGGTTCTATGAGGAAATAATGTCAAAATAACATGTTGTGACATTATGAAGACATGGATAAACTTAACAAGACATGGTTGTTTCTATCTATGAGAAGCTTGGTGAAGATTAGAAGTTCACATATCTCTTAGAAGTTTAATGGAAAGTCTAGGAGAATTTGTTTTTCTCTATATATTTCAAAAAGACTCCTTAAAGGTCTATATTATGAAGAGGTGTCACAAATGTGATATTTTGATATCTTAGTATATGTCACTAAGTCTAAGTGAAAGAAGAATACTTAGAATCCAGTATGAACAGGTAGATAATCTGGTGAAGCATCCCTGATTGGTGGGAGAAGATGTGTTGATCACTGAAATAAGAAGATAATGTCTGACTAAGTGTCAGGATATTATACAGGACATATTCCTGCATGGTCAACATAGGATGGAGTGGCCTATGTGCTCAGACACGTGGTTGTAAATAGGGGGAGAAAAACTTGTCTGACTATGCATGTGTATCTACAGGAAGTAGCTATAGCATTCAAAGAAATTATGGACGGTGCACATTGATACTTGAACTTTTCTCCTCAAATATCGTTTCCTTTTGACCAAGATTGGTGTTACAATCTAGGATCGTTATTTTCCGAGTAAAATTCCTAGTTATTTATAAGAGAGTTATCCACATCTCTGTAACCCCGTGAGCTTCTTGATTCTATAATCTTATGGCTTATATTCGAGTTTGGGTAAGTTGTGCTTGGGTCTGCTTTTATGAAGGTCTCCTTTGCCAAGTTTTGGCTATAAAGAGGGAGAAAGGTAAATTAGCTCAGCTCAGATGTTGCTGTTGCATTCCGCAAGTGGTTATTAATAATGTTCACAGATGTCAAAATAAGATGTCAAGTGGTTATTATTTCTGTGACATATGTTTGTGACCTGTGATCTGAGTTATGAACACAGTTGTGACTTGTGTTTTGAGTTATCAGGGGTGGTGGTTGATTTGGTCTTAAGGAGTTATTGAGAGTTCTCTTATTCCACCATTGGTCTTCTATGTTTAGAAGATGTTCCTGCATTGAGGGGGAGTACAAGTTGTCTTCTGTTATCTTCTTCCTCGTGTGCATCAACCAAACTTCGGGACTTTCCTTCCTTTTATCCTGAAGTTGATGTTCGTTGGTGCTGATGCAATTGAATTCTTTAGAGTGCTCCAAAGAATATGTCGAGCAAGATATTGAGACATTATTTTCAACTGAAGATCTATTTTTGTGTGTAGTAGCTTCTGAACACTATCGCCGAGGGTTATATTTCTGTATTGCTGTAATCTCTTAGATTGCAATTGTTTTTAGATTATTTGTTTTAGCCCAAATTTGCCAAAGGGGGAGATTGATAGTTCTCTTGTTTTAGGATTGGCTTAATTTTTGTAAAACAAATAATAGAAGTAATAATGTAATGTAGAATAAGATGTATAAACTTGCTAAGAAGAACAGGTACAACAAGAAGTCCTATTACAATGTCAGAACATGTTGTGTTGAACTTTTTCAACAACTGGAACAACATGTCGAAGAAGATGTCTTGACATCGCGCCTGCTGAGATGGATTAATGATATTCAGTTTGTTCTTAACATAACCAGAATATTCAGGAGAATATTATGCATCTTATGTGGCGTATATTTAAAGGTCTAGAAAATTTAATCAGAAATCAAGGAGAATGAAGACTTTCTAAATAAGGAGATTATTTAGGAAAGAAAATGTTAAAGACCTTTCTTGGGGAACAAGTTTCTGCAGTTTGTTACAACTAATTTGTCGTGATTGAAGGCCCAAAAACCAGTTGGGTAACAGGTTATAAATATAAGGGTTTGTAACCTAGAACAGATACAGAAAAAGATGTAGAATTCTAAGGGTTTTGTCAAGGTAAACCTCTCGGGTTGTGGGAAGGTTACCATGTTCACCTCGAAGCCTATAGATAAGAGGTGCATTGTTCTTGGAGGAAGATTTGAAGAAACTCCAGGATGTGTTAGGAGAAAAGCTAACAAACAGTGGAGTTTAGCTTAGAGACTTAGCTAGGTTGTCATGGAAGTGTGTCTTCCAAATTGTCTATTTGTATGATCAGAATCTTGGTGAAGGGCCGTCTACGCAGTGACTGAGGTGTTAACTGTTAGACATCATTGCGATGATTAGAAGTGGGATGGGGATATTCCATATCTAGGGAGGACCTAGGTAGAATGGTCATTGGGTAGTGATTAAGTGCATAGATCGTCAACGGGTGTGTTGGCTGTAGGGTCTGCAAATTGATACTACTGATAGTGGACTTCATTCCTGGCTTGATAGCCCCAGAGTAGGTGTTGTTGTACGCTGAACTGGGTAAACAATTCTGGTGTGTTATTTATCTTTTCAGTATTGTTTTATCTTGCCTGTGTGTTTATGTCAGATCAGATATCTCGACATCCTTGTAGGACATCTGAGTCTGTTGTACCAGAATTTCAAAAGGGAACCTGTTGTACCCCAAAATTTGCCCTCCAATTTTTCATGCAAGATACTATCCTAGGGTTTATCGTATACTAAATTTGGCTCAAAGGTTGATCAGAATGATTCTCTTCTTAGAAGGTTTTGAAAGTTATTGAACCATCGCAAGTCATTCGTTTGATTTCAGATGTTCTTAAACACAATTTGCTGAAGTTTGTTAATTCTACAAGATTGACGAATGTTCTTAAAACATGTTTGATAGACAATGAAGTCCCATTTTTATCAAGTATGACGTGCGAACTCATTTTGATTACCAATTAGACATTGGACAAGAGTTGAAGATTAAGACTTCCATTTTAAATGACCATGGTTTTTGGATTCAAATCACCAAGTTGAATTAAATTCTTAAACATTTATTTTGTTTAGAAATTTGATTGGAGTACAAGGCGCATTTTTTGTATGATCATTTTGTGTTTGTTTGAAGTGCAAGTTACCCAAACCAAGGGGTTTTATTCAAAGCATTCAATTGAGATTTTCAAAGTTCAATTAGAATTTGAGATCGGTACGATAAATTTCATCACACCAAATTTATTCAAAGGACATTGTGTTCATTAAATTACAAGTAAGGTGAATTTACAAATTTTGTCTTGTTTACAAATAAAATAAATTACAAAGATTTGTTTTATTTACAAAAGGGAGAAATTTTGTTTCTTCAAAGTCTTCATTGCTTCATCTTCGAGCAACCCCTCCAATCTTCGCTTGACGCCCACGCCTCATGTTCATGAAACAAAAAAGAAGAGAAAGTTAGCAAGCATTTCAAATAAAAAATGATATGTAAAAAAGGAAGAAATTCACCATTAGGGTTTATATTTAGAATCAGATTTCAAGGTTTGTTTTTATCATAATCCCTCTTGTACTATTTTGAAAATCACAAGGTTAGACCTTGGTTCACAAAAATAAAATGAAATTGGAAATCATAACCTAAAGCCCAAAGTTGTCAAGCACAATAAGCCAAGCCAAGGTATCCAAAACCTACAACAATTGTAACAAACAGGGCAAGCAAATAGGGAAAACAACAGGGCAGGCTGCATGCAGGCAACACAGCAAGCAGCAAACAACAACATAGCAAGCTACAAAGAAATAGCAGGGCAGGCTGAAGCAGGCAGCAAACAACAACATAGCAAGCTGCAAACAAATGGCAGGGCAGGCTGCATAGCAGGCAGCAAAATAACAACATTGCAAGCTACAACAACAATACTGCAAGCTACCAAAACAAAGCTTGTGCAAAATCTAAAGGCAACAAAGTACCAAAGTTTAGAAAAAGAAGGTTTTGTGTTCTAAGGCCTCAAACAATGTCAATTTTATCATAGGCTAAAATTATATTGCAAATCTCAAAAGAATTGGTTCACAATAGTGCAAATAGAATTTCAAGTCCAACACAAGTGCAAGCCCAACAGATTTCAGCCTAACGTGATTTAAAACAACTCAAAAAGCCTCATACAATGTTTGTTTTATCATAGGCCACTTCTTATTGCAAATCACAAGGTTGGTTTGGTTCACAATAAACTAAAAGGTGCAAATCAGAATTCATCAAGCAACAAGTGCAGGTTTAATTCAGAAAAACCAGTACAGCCAGCAATAAAAAAAAAAGCCTCATACATGTTTCACAAAAAAATTAGGATCATACATCATTGGCTAGGGGTAGTATTTTGCAAATCTCAAATATTTGGTTCACAAAAGATAAAGAAGAATCCATGAAAATCAGAATAAACATCATGCTTTACACAAAGAAAAAAGAAGCCTCATGTTGCTTCATGTCAAGAAATTCATAAAGGTACAAGCAAAGCCACAAAATCAGCAAAAGTACAGCAGGTACAGACCCAAAAACCAGCAAAGTCAGTAAAAACAACCAACAAAAGCTAAAGCAACAAGTAACCTGTACAAGAGCTAGCATCTATCACAAGCAACCAACAAAAGCTAAAGCCACAAAACCAGCAAAAGCACCAAGTACAGAAAAGGGGCCATCAAATCCAATTCAAAGCTATCACAATATAAAACCGACAACAACACAGAAGCAAAGGGGGGGGATTCACCATAAAAAATACATAGAGGCAAAAAACGCAAGACAGAAAATAACCAACCATCAAACCCTTCAAAACTCATTTATAGAAAAATAGAACCAAGCCCAAAACTTTCCACATCGTTCAAATCAAATACCAAGTAAAAGATATACAGAAACAGAATCACATGCAAACGACTAAACCCTAAGTATTTTATTCATCATTTTCTCAAATACAAAACCATTTAGAATTAGCGAACAGAAAGAGAGAGGAAAGATCTCACCGAGGTAAAGCTATTTCCGTCGAATCCAACCCTAGGGTTTCGTTTTCCCCCATTTAGATTTACGCATAACCAAGCAAAATTTGCAAAAATCAACCACGGATTAGTGAAGAGGAGAGAAAGGTGAACCCAGAGATGTAAAAAAATAGTGATCAGAGCTTCGTCGCTGCCATCACCGCTGAGAGGCGATTTCCGGCGCGGTCACTCTTCCTTCTCCGGTGAGAACATAGAGAGAGAGAGAGAGAGAGCGAGTGAAAATATAAAACGGAGAGAGATATTTTTTGTCAAATGAGACTCTGTCTCAATTTTTGAGAAAGGCGAAATCACCTTGGTAGGTGGACTGGAGTAGTTTGAGTTCAAACGAACCAGGATAAAAATAACCTTGTCTTTCCATTATTGTTCTGCCTTTAAGAAAAAGAAAAAGAGAAACTTATTCAACCCCCCTTCTAAGTGTTTTATCCACCTTAAATTGGTATTAGAGCCTGGTTCTGAGCTCAACACTTAACCGTGTCAGGAAAAGATCCAGAAGAAAACACAAATGGCTACTGAGCAAAACAACAATAGTTACAACAAACCTCCTGTATTTGATGGAGAAGATTTTGATTATTGGAAAGATAGACTAGAAAGTTTCTTTCTAGGTCATGATAGTGATTTATGGGATATAGTCTTGGATGGTTACAAACATCCTACTGACTCAGAAGGAAACAAGATTGATAGGAAAAATATGGACAGACAACAAAAAGTTGATTTCAAAAATCATCATAGAGCTAGAAATATTTTTCTAAATGCTATCTCTAAAATGGAATATGAAAAAATCACTAATAGAGATACAACACATGATATGTTTGAGTCACTCAAAATGACTCATGAAGGAAACACTCAAGTGAAGGAGTCTAAAGCTTTGGCTCTCGTCCAGAAGTATGAACAGTTCAAGTTTGGACACACACATGATATCAAATATACATCACATTCTGGAAACTCTTACGCTAACCAAAAGTTCAAACAGAACTTGAAATACTCTAACCCAAGAGGACCCAAAAAGATATGGGTACCTAAGGATAAAATAATATTTGTTGCAGTTGTCCTTAACAACTCAATTGAGACACCAGTCATGGTACCTGGACTCTGGGTGCTCACGACACATGACGGGAAAAAAGTATATGTTCCAAAACCTGGAATTTAAAGCTGGAGGAGACGTAAAGTTTGGAGGTAATCAGAAAGGGAAGATTATTGGTTCTGGAACCATTGGAAACGGTAACCTTCCTTCTATCTCTAATGTTTTATTAGTAGAAGGATTAGCGCATAACCTGTTGTCCATAAGTCAATTAAGTGACAATGGTTATGACATTATCTTCAATCAAAATTCATGTAGAGCTGTTAGTCAAAAAGATGGATCAATCCTCTTTTATGGCAAGAGAAAGAACAACATATACAAAATTGATTTATCATATCTTAAATCTCATAATGTCAAATGCCTTTTGTCTGTTAGCGATGAGCAATGGGTATGGCGCAGAAGATTGGGACATGTCAGCTTAAGAAAAATCTCTCAACTAAATAAATTAAATTTAGTTAGAGGACTTCCCAATCTGAAGTACAACTCAGAAGCTCTGTGTGAAGCATGTCAAAAAGGAAAATTTTCAAAACCTTCCTTTAAATCCAAAAATGTTGTTTCTTCCTCTAGGCCATTAGAACTACTTCATATTGATCTGTTTGGGCCAGTTAAAACTGCACCCATCAGAGGCAAGAAGTATGGATTGGTCATTGTTGATGACTTCAGCAGATGGACGTGGGTCAAGTTTTTAAAACACAAGGATGAGTCACATTCTGTGTTCATTGACTTCTGTAACCAAGTGCAAAACGAAAAAGATTTTAGAATTATAAAAGTCAGAAGTGATCATGGTGGTGAATTTGAAAACCATTATTTTGAAAAATATTTTAAAGAAAATGGTATGTTCATAATTTCTCTTGTCCTAGAACTCCCCAACAAAATGGAGTTGTAGAACGAAAGAATAGAACATTACAAGAAATGGCCAGAACCATGATCAATGAAACTAATATTGCAAAGCACTTTTGGGCAGAAGATGTGAACACAGCATGTTATATTCAGAATAGAATCTCTATAAGACCTATTCTTGAAAAGACTCCCTATGAATTGTGGAAAAACGGAAAACCCAACATTTCTTATTTACATCCTTTTGGATGTACTTGTTTTATTCTGAACACTAAAGAAAATCTGAACAAGTTTGATTCTAAAGCACAAAAGTGTCTTCTGCTTGGATATTCTGAACGCTCAAAAGGCTATAGAGTATACAACATAGAAACTCTGATTTTTGAAGAATCAATCAAAGTCAGGTTTGATGATAAGCTTGGCCATCAACAACCAAAGCAAACTGATATTTCTGTAGGTACAGAAGATCATCCCTCAAACTCTGAAACTTCAGAAGCAAAGAAAGACTCAGAAGCAAAGAAAGACTCAGAAGCAAAGAAAGACTCAGAAGCAAAGGAAGAATCAGAAGATCACCCTCTTGACAATGCTCTGGACAATCTCAGAATCTCTGAACAAACCACTCAGAAAAGGTTTCCTAGAATCTCTTTAGCTCATAAAGAAGACGTGATCATTGGGAGAAAAGAAGATCCCATCAGAACAAGATCCTCTCTCAGAATCAATGAAGAATCATTGTTTGGATTGGCATCTCTGATTGAGCCAGCTTCTATTGATGAAGCTTTGGAAGACAATGATTGGATCTTAGCAATGCAAGAGGAACTCAATCAATTTTCCAGAAACTATGTATGGGATCTAGTTCCAATACCCAAAGGATTCAACATTATAGGAACCAAATGGGTTTTCAGAAACAAACTGAACGAGCAAGGAGAGGTGATCAGAAACAAAGCACGACTGGTTGCACAGGGTTATAGTAAAAAAGAAGGAATTGACTATAATGAAACCTTTTCCCCAGTCGCCAGGTTAGAGTCTATCAGATTATTAATTTCTTTTGTTGTTCAAAATAACATTTCATTATATCAAATGGATGTTAAAAATGCATTTTTAAATGGCTATATAGAAGAAGAAGTTTATGTCCATCAACCTTCTGGCTTTAATGATTCAAAACATCCAGAACATGTTTTTAAATTAAAAAAGTCTTTGTACGGTTTAAAACAAGCTCCCAGAGCTTGGTATGATCGTCTGAGTAATTTTCTTTTAGAAAAATATTTTACCAGAGGGAAAGTGGACACAACTCTATTCAGAAAGACATTTAAAAATGATATCTTAATTTGTCAAATTTATGTTGATGATATTATTTTTGGAACCTCTAATATCTTCCTTGGAAAAGAATTTGCTGAGACCATGCAGGCAGAATTTGAGATGAGCATGATGGGAGAATTGAAGTTCTTTCTGGGAATTCAAATCAACCAGACTCCAGAAGGTACTTACATATATCAGACAAAGTATGTCAAAGAACTTCTGAAGAAATTTTAGATGTAAGAAAGCAAAGATGCTAAGACACCTATGCATCCAACATGCATTCTGGGAAAAGATGAGGTAAGTATGGAGGTAGATCAGAAGCTATACAGAGGTATAAATGGATCCCTTCTCTATCTGACTGCATCTATACCTGATATATTATTCAGCGTATGTTTATGTGCTAGATTCCAATCAGATCCTAGAGAATCTCACTTAACTGCTGTTAAGAGAATTCTGAGGTATCTGAAAGGTACTATTGTGATCGGTGGATCTGGAACTGACTGTTTAACGCTGGTTCGCGAAATGTCGTGGAAGCAAGAGTCGCCACCGTCTTTTATTTTCTCCAATATGGAAAGGACAAAAGCACGGAAAAATTCCTTATGAGATTGCTCTCGGTTCGGAAGGTAGATTTATAGAAAGGGAAGGTGTTAGCACCCTTTCTATCCATGGTTATCCATGGGCTCTTAGATACTTGCTCATTTGTGTTTTCAAAATGTTTGTTTGCTTTTCAAAAGTGCGTGGGTTTGAAAAAAGTTTCTTTGAAAGTTTCAGATCGACTCTTGTATCGGTCCTAAAGAGCGTTTGAAAAGTTGTTTTTGAAAGCTTTTTGCAAAGTGTCGGTGTGAAAAGAGTTTTTGATTTGATTTGTTTTGAATTAGAGCAAGTATCTACGAGTCATCTACCTACCCTAAGGAATTAGGCTGTATAAATGTCCTTAAGGTAGCGCCATCCCACCATTGAGAGGTAGGTAGCACCACCGTTGGAGGTGTTCGGGTCAATTCGAGTTTAGGGACAGTGTGGTCACCAGAGCAACAGTAGGACACCTTAGAAGCTACCCTTATGCCATTGATCTTTTTATTCCGAGGCAACCGTTTCGAGGCAACTTGTTTCGAGGCAACTAGATCAATGGAACATAAGGACTCACTAAGACGTCCTATACTCGACGACCATGTTTCGAGGGGCAAGGCAACAGTGAGGCGTACCCTAGGAGTGGTGTGTGAATTGTGTGTCATTTTCAGTTATTATTTGTCTTGTCATGCCTTGGGTGAGCTACGCGTTGATTTTATTTTTGGCCATTCATTCTTTCATGTGATTAACAGTTAAAAGGTGCGGAAATAAAAATGTGGAAAATAAAGGTCCTACGCTATTACAAGGCGCGGGTCTATACATCGCCAAATTAACAAAGACCCGATTTTGAATAAAAGTGCGGAAAGTAAATGTCCTAATTATCTATTATAAAGCTTTGGGGCAAATACACAATATTTAAAAAGGAAATAAAAATAAACGTGCAAAAAGAAATTAGAATCGAGTGCGAGGGCGTTGGACCCTTTAAAGATATTAAATTGAAATTACAAATTAATTAATGATTAAATAAAGAAAAGAACTTATTTTTTGATGTTTTTGTATTTAATGGAAATAAAGAAAATTAATTGGAATTTGAAATTAAATAAAACCCTAGTGCTAAATTGTTTTTAATTATTAAAGAAAATATTTAAGTTTTGACCTAATTTACTAATTATTTAGTTACATGAGTATTTACAAAATAATTAATAGTTAATAATGATAAAAAGGTTATTTATTAAGAAAAAGAATAAAAATACTAAAACCCTAATTTCTACATTTTTTAGTTTATTTAAGAAAATATTAAAATTAAAAAAAAACCCTACATTAAACTAAATTGATTAATAAAATTTATTTACAAAAATATTAATGCATTAAATAATAAATAAATAAATTTTATTTTTTATGATTTCTGATTTTTTTGTTTTATTATGAAAAATAATTTAGTGAATTAAGTAAAGCAATTAAAAAAAACAATTAAAATAAAGTAAAAAAAAGAAAAGGAAAGGAAATTAAAAATATGATGCAAACCATAGGGGGTGGCTGACCCAATTGAGAGGTTTGTTTGGAGCATTCTTGGCCCACTAAATCAGGGCCCCTTTGACTTTTCCAGCGCGTCTGCATATGGTTGACTGAGGGTGTATGGTGGAGTTCATGACCTGGCCATTGGATGGAGGCTTCTGGGCGCGTGGCAAGCTAGATGGTGAGGCTGCATGATGAACCATTGGGTGGCATACTGCATAGGAATATGTTAGAGAAAAAATCATGAAATATACAAGGGGACCTGGGAATCGAACCCAGGTCCCAATACCTGCAAGCAAACGCACTAACCATCTGAGCCACTGATTCTCTTTGTTATTATAATAGAACACAATTAATATAATAGAAAATAGGCGCAAGTGGCATAAAGCAAGAAATCGCGCGCCAAACTTTTGAATCAGCCAACCACGTGATGACAACCAGCCTTCTTCTTCGCTTGTCCTGAAAAATAAGGAATAGTTAGCGGGGGTTTTAAACCCCCACAAACTGAAACAACGAATAATAGCGAATAGAGCCTGGGTAATTATAAAAAGGGCGCGATGCATTGGTTCTTTTCGTTTGGAGCTCCTGAATTCAATGGCATGGGTTTGAATGGCCAATTTTTCCAGACGTGAAAAGCCCCAAATTTGAAGCTCTGAAAACATAGAAAACGTTAATGGCATATTTCGATACAGGCATGGTTAGGACAATTAAATGGTATCATTAGCTTCAGAAGGTTCATATTAATATAAATCAACATTTAAAATGTATGAAACATGCATGTAAATTAAAATACGATTATGAAAGTTTTCATGAACAGGGCGATGGCGTTCTACCGATTCTCTGCGCGTGGAAGCTTGGTTTCAATTGCAAACGCCTCCTAGATGTGTCAGGAGTGTATTGGAATTGATTTTAGGCCTTGAAACAACCTCTATGTATGAAAACAGTTTTCAAAAAAATTTGTGAAAAAGTGCAAGTTTTGTTCTATGTTCTTGGGCGCAGATTTCTTGTCCTTTGCATTAGGGTTGCAATGTGTATATATGTGTGAATGGATTAGGTCAGAAAAATCAAGCCCAAAGCCTTTGCATTGATGGTTTTGACTATTTGATTTTCCATGATCTTTTTCAAATCTCTTTGCCATGAAAACTTGCCTATTTTCATAGAATCTTTCCTTTTTGATTGTGCACGAAATCTTGAGGTCATGATGAGGGAATATGCTGCACAAAAAGATTTGGAAAACATGTTTTGCTATTTTTGTCATATTTAATTTTAATTAAGTGAATTAATAATAATAATAATAATTCAAATAATTAATCAAAAATGATAAAGTAACTCCCTTGGATGTCAATGGGTCGTGCATGGCCTTTGGGTGATGATTCATGGAAGAAATTGAGGCCCATTAGCAATTTTGAGGCATTTGAAGCAAAGTTGACTTTTCAAAATTCCCAAAAATTTCCCAACTTCCACAAGGCATATCTTGCTCAATTGTTAATCTTTGATCATGTTCTTGGACATTTTGGAAAGGTATTGAAGTCCCCTAACCAATGCCTTTGGTCCCATGTCATTTTGATTTACCAATCTCAAGTTATGGTCTTTGACTTAAAGTGCCTTTTTGTTGACTTTTGAAAATGACCTATAATGTTGAGATTGATAACTTTTTGTGAGAGCATTTATTGGAATTGAAGTGTGAAGATGAGTTGTAGGAAATGTCATTCTCTTCAAAATGAGATTTGGATGGAACTTTTTTGATAAACCATGTGGAAGTTATGCCTTGGTCAATTTGCAGTTGACTTTTTCAGCTGTCCAAAAATAGAAACTTTTGCATCTTGAGACTTTTTGAGCCATGCTTTGAGAATCATGATCAAGAATTGATCAAATGATGTTTGTGGCATTAAGATAATATGTTGACCAAAAAATTTGACTTTTGACTGTCAAATGACCATTTTGCCCCTGCAGTTGACTGTTGAGCAATTAGGGTTTTTTACTGTGCAATTTTGATGTTGTGAGTCTTGAAACTTAGCATATGGATGCTTGGCAAAGTTTATAGGCATGTGGGACTTGTTTGGACCTTTGGAAACTTCAATTTCTTTGCCAGAACCAAAACCCTAATTTTTGACTGTTAGGAGGCAATTGGACTGTGCAACCCTTGAGAGATTTTGAACCTTGTTCTTGGCAAATATTGAAGGAAATGGGAGGGAAAATTTTGGGGTACAACAGTTGCCCCTGTTCAATCTTCTTAGACTTGAGGGTGTAGATTGGCTGGCGTGCCTTTCGTAATCCGAAGGTGGAAGATGATTGAACACTAGAGTGCCCAGAAATTTGCGCTCACATGTTAGCAGTGTGATGGTGGGAATGGGCTTACAGATGCCATTTGGAGATTAGTGGATAGGAGGATGGGCTTATAGATGCCATGTTGAGAGGTGATGGATAGGTGGATGGGCTTACAGATGCCATCTGGGTGTCGATCGCGTAAGAGATTCCTTAGCGAGAACTTGCGTACCTGAAAAAGAAAGATAATTACCTGGCTTGTTACAGGAGTTGATCTTCAAACTTTTTTATATAGACGCGCCCTGGCTGGATGCAGGTATCGAATCTTTGAACTCTTCAGACGTGCCCTCAACGGGACGGTGAGAGAACCTTGGATGATTACTATCTCAACAGTAACGATGAGAGAACCTTGGGCGATTACTACCTCAACAGTAACGATGAGAGAACCTGGGGCGATTACTACCTCAACAGTAACGGTGAGAGAATCTGGGGCGATTACTACCTCAACAGTAACGGTGAGAGAATCTGGGGCGATTACTACCTCAACAGTAACGATGAGAGAACCTGGGGCGATTACTACCTCAACAGTAATGGTGAGAGAATCTGGGGCGATTACTACCTCAACGGGATGATGAGAGAACCTTGGGCGATTACTACCTCAACAGTAACGATGAGAGAATCTTGGATGTCTTCTACTGAGTCTTCATCAGGAAAACCTTTAGGAATCGATTTAACTGGACCAGAGAAGACCTTTGACTGGATCGGCATCAGAAAAATCTTTAGGAGTCGATTTAACTGAACCAGGCAAGGTCTTGGAATCTTCAACTGGAATAAGAATCAGGGAGATCTTAGCGTCGATCTGACTGAACCAGAGAAGGCCTTAGACTGGATCGGCATCAGAAAAATCTTTAGGAGTCGATTTAACTGAACCAGACAAGGTCTTAGAATATCTTCAACTGGAATAAGAATCAGGGAGATCTTAGGGTCGATCTGACTGAACCAGAGAAGGCCTTTGACTGGATCGGCATCAGAAAAATCTTTAGGAGTCGATTTAACTGAACTAGGAAAGGTCTTGGAATCTTCAACTGGAATAAGAATCAGGGAGATCTTAGTGTCGATCTGACTGAACCAGAGAAGGTCTTGGATTAACTTTGATTGGATAAGAATCAGAAAAATCTTAGAATCGATTTAACTGAACCAGACTAAAGTCTTGGAATATCTTTGATTGGATAAGAATCAGAAAAATCTTAGGAGTCGATCTAACTGAACCAGACGAAAGTCTTGGATTAACTTCAACTGGATCGGCATCAGAAAAATCTTTAGGAATCAATTTAACTGAACCAGAGGAGGTCTTGGACATAGCTGAGAACTTAACTGGATCTTTCCTGAAAGGTAAAGGTCAGTCATATGCAATGCATGATATGGATCAAGCAATGATGTTCTCAACATAAATGAGATTGTAAGATATGATGCGTTTATGCATGTATTATGATGTATGTGATGTTTTTGAATGTATTTTCGTCTAGGACAATAAATCCTTGACGGGCGCCGGGAATTTAAATCCTGGGCTGATGTTGAATAATAGTGCTTTGTTGTTTCCGCTGGGGAGTGATAGTTGCAAGAATACCGGTAGGAGAAGATAACTCCGTTGGGGAATAAACTTGGCGAATGGATTACTCTGCGGGGAGAAAATTACTCTAGCGATCTTGTTGGGGAACAATACTCTGTGGGAAGAGAGGTACCTTGTTGAGATGTTGGTGGTAACTTCGCTGGGGATACCATTGTTATGTTGGAAGTGTTAATAGACTCCGCTGGGGATAAGAAGACTTTGCCGAGGACGATCTTTCCGTGGCTTTTGGCTGAGGATAACCCATTTATATCCTGGTAGGGAAATAACCTTTGAATAAAGCCGGGGGACGCGTTCGTGCTCTGTAGGGGATAAGCTTCCAAAATCTACTGGGGATACGCTTCCTGCTGGGGAGATGATTCAGCTTTCCTGGGGAAACTTGGACTGGACTCTCCTGGGGAAATCCCTTGAGGTTGCACTGGGGAGTTTTTGCAATGTACGGGGAAAGTGGCTCCACTGAATGTCTGTATACCGTCGGGGAACAATCTTTGATCAAGACTGCCGGGGATGCTTGTTAGTAATGTTTTGTATACTGCGCTGAGGGATGTTAAGATTTGCTGGGGATACCCAACTTCCTTAAGGCTGACTGAGTAGGCTAACTCTGCTTGGGGGAGAATGTTCGTTGACTTGCTGAAGATATGGTGCCTTGTTCAGGACTGATTGGAGACCAACTGCTTGGGAGAGAATCATTGAATCTTGGCTCACTCTCTGGGGAATTAAGATATCTTGGTTACATTCTTTGGTCCAACCTATCTTGGTACCTTGGTGGACAGAGAAACTAGATTGCTTAGACAACTTATTACTGCCCCTGTTTTTGATGTGGGAGAAGATACCTTGTGGAGGTGTTTGACGACTGCCGATTGACAAATCTTCTTCTGGTAGGCAAATGACGAGATGATGGAACATAGTCGTACGCTTTTGATCCCTAACTTTTGCCTGGACCGCCCTTTCGGGTTTTCAGTCCACCGGGATACCCATTTTTGCCCAAGCTGCCTTTTCAGGTTTTCGACTTGCCGGGTGTACAGATTTTTTTATTTTCATCCCTTATTTTGCCCGAACCCTTTTGGTTCGCCGGGAAGCCCTTACTTTTGCCTAGGTGTGTCAACCTAGCAGGTCTTTGATTATGCGTAGTATTTTTTTTACTATGTCCACGCTCTCAGAATGTAGGGAGTTGCCCCTGTTAGAAGTGTTTTGTCATACCCCAGAAGATGTTTAATCAGGCAAGATTCGTTGCTGGAGTGCCCCAAGTGACCCAGGCGGAGATTTGCCCCAGGCTATTTGGCCTTTGAGAGATTCTCCGAATCTTGATTGGACTGCCCCAGATAACAGACCATGATCATGTCTGCCCCTTGATTGGAGGTGCTTTTGTTCATTAGGCGTTTGTCGTGCGAATTTCTATGTTGTTCAAACTAGAAGTCATATGCAAACAAAGTTATATCAAGAATGCAAAGCTTATGTCTGTCTTGAAGTTTTTGAAAAATGCATTTTTCAGTAAAACCAGCAAATTTTGTAAAATGTGATGTCAACTCAATATTTTATAGCAAGCCTTAAGGAGTCAGGATACCTTTCGTAACAATATGCTTTCGAACTAACCCATGCTTCAGCTAGGACTTTTAAGGGTTGTAACGTGGCCTGGTTCACGGTTTAAGAAACAAAGGATAAAGGCTCAAATTATATTTGTACCCACCCGCTCTTCGTGATGTTCTTCAAACCTAAACTCAGCTAATCGTGTGTTAGACCTTGTTTGAGTCTTTGCTCTGATATTCCAGTGATGGTTCGGATATTGACAATTTATTTTGAATAGGCAGTCATTTCTTTTTTGTTGAGGGTTTATAGGACCTCTCTCTTTTTGATTTTATTATCCCTGTTTTTGCTTGAACTGTTTCTTTTTGAATTTACAGTCAGCGGGATGCCCCAGTTTTGTAAGTCTCCTTCGTAGGTTTTGACTTATTGGGTTTTTATTTTTGAGATATAATGACTGCCTATCCTTATGATTATTCGGAATCATCACTGTCTTCTTTGTTTTGTAAGGACCTCTTTGGTGCCATTTGTTATGCACTTGGATCAACTGAGAGAACTACCCTGCCCCAGGTTATGATAAAGGGTTTTAGTTTTCGAAAAGAAAAACTCCTACTTCTTTGGCTCAGAGGGGTTTACGAGGGATTATCTTCCTTATAACTCTAGTGTTTAGGGATTGAAACAATGCCTGTACCTCATCAGCGGGGTCTATTCAAAAGCATACTGTAAGGATCGTGGTATCGTTTTCGTCATCCTCCCTCAAGAGGCTTAGAATTATTAATCGAGCATTGAACATCACAAACAATGAAAGCAATTTTAAATAGTGAATACGAAATAATTACTTCAACAGACATGTGCAATGCATTAATGAAATAACAATGTTTGATATGAATAAAATGTTTGAACAATCAAAAGAAAATTACAACTTGGAAGATTATAGTGAAAAAAAGTCCTTTCATCTCAGGGCTTGTTACTTCAACTGGTGAATCCCGTAGGGATGATAGAAGTGCTCAGCCTGGCCATCTTGGGTGAATTCCACAGCTCCTTCATCAATCAGGTCCTGGATCTTGTTCTTCAAGGTCCAACAATCATCTGTAGCATGCCCCGGGCTGTTAGAATGATAAGCGCAGCGGGCGTTGGAGTTATACCTTGAAGGTGTCCTGTTGGGATTCTTAGGAGGGTCCCTGAGAGTTACCAAATTCAACCTCAACAGTTGTTGTAGAGCTTGAGGCAGCGACACGTTGAGCTTGGTGAATTGCCTTTTAGGCTTGTCTGCCTGAAGCTGGTGAGGTTGATGCTGAATTTGTGGCACTGAAGCTATTTGAGGAGCTCTCCCCTTATCTTCTTGTCTCAAAGGTGGTTGAATGATGACTGGCTCTTTACCCTTAGATGTTTGCCCCAGTTGGTTACCCCGAAGCAGTTGGTCGACGAGAACCCCGAGCTCTTCTTGTCTTTTAGCTAAGCCTTGAATGATAGTCATCTGCCCCAGCATCTGGGCTTTCATTGTATCCACCTCAGCTTGCAGGTGTTTCAGCCGTTCATCCTCAGCATTGTTCCTGACCAAAGTCCCCATGAGAAGTGTCCTCAGCACTTCCTGCCCCTTGGATAGATTCAGGAGGATTTCCCCGAACCGTGTCTCTTGAGCATGAAGGTCCTGGTTGTATTGTCGGGAAGCCATTGCTGAAATAAACAGCGCAGATGGTAAATGACATGTCAAAAGGGTACCTGTAATGCAATGATATGTATGATATGTATGCAATGTTTTCAAGGACCTCGCGGGGTAAACAAGAAGATTGTTAGAACTTGAAACCGGTAGCTTGATTGAAGGAACTTCATGTTGTTGAGAGTCCTTCTTCAAGGGTCAAAGGCTCACCATATCGAGTGGGTCATAGCCCCTGACAACCTTGGCTTAGAGGAAAATAAATCCCCTTTGCCCCTTGCTAGACAGTTTGGTTTATCGTGACCTGCACCACAGACCTTTGAGATCCTTGAAATGGATTAGTCCTTATGCAAGATGCATGCAATGGTATGATGTTATGCCATTCATGGGGTAATGTAGGTAAAACCTGTTATGAGTCCAGATTAAGGACTGTAAACAAAACCTGCAAGAAACTCAAGTTTCAGATAACAAGCATGCAAATAGTCAAGTTGGAAGGCACACAAGTCACACAAGAGAGCCCTTAGATTTTAGGCTAGCATGGGGTCTGGGTATTACCCTCTTGAAGTTGGTGGGCTCAAAACCTGTCCTATCAGAAGTAACCGGGTTCTAAGGGTCCCAATATCACTGGATTGCTTTCATTGTTCACCGTTTCGATTTAGCCACTGAACTGGAGACCGAAATATTCCAGGAAAACAACCCTCAATTGAGTGTAGTATCGAGTATCAACCAACCCCGGACTGCACCAAAGTCAGTTATCTCACTACCCTAAAGAGGCCAAGATGGTTCAATTAAGGTTCCTAAGGTCAGTTGATGCTTCACGACACCACGCGGAGGCCCCGTACTCTCCTTGACTGAACTCAAGGGTTATCGGTACACACCAAAGTTCCACATCAAAGTAGCAGACTGTTTCAACCATGTCGGTATACCCCGCACAGTTCCCTCACAGCCTTGTTGCTACTTTCTAAGAAGGTACCCCCAGATCCGGGTTAGGATCTATAGAACTCCCAAGACAGTCCCACAATTTAAAGCAAACAAGTCAAAGCAATTGAAAACACAAGTGATCCTAGTCCTAAGGTACACCTCACTTTATAAGTTTCCCCAGCAGAGTCGCCAGTTCTGTGCTCGGTGGATCTGGAACTGACTGTTTAACGCTGGTTCGCGAAATGTTGCGGAAGCAAGAGTCGCCACCGTCTTTTATTTTCTCCAATATGGAAAGGACAAAAGCTCAGAAAAATTCCTTATGAGATTTCTCTCGGTTCGGGAGGTAGATTTATAGAAAGGGAAGGTGTTAGCACCCTTTCTATCCATGGTTATCCATGGGCTCTTAGATACTTGCTCATTTGTGTTTTCAAAATGTTTGTTTGCTTTTCAAAAGTGCGTGGGTTTGAAAAAAGTTTCTTTGAAAGTTTCAGATCGACTCTTGTATCGGTCCTCAAGAGCGTTTGAAAAGTTGTTTTTGAAAGCTTTTTGCAAAGTGTCGGTGTGAAAAGAGTTTTTGATTTGATTTGTTTTGAATTAGAGCAAGTATCTACGAGTCATCTACCTACCCTAAGGAATTAGGCTGTATAAATGTCCTTAAGGTAGCGCCATCCCACCATTGAGAGGTAGGTAGCACCACCGTTGGAGGTGTTCGGGTCAATTCGAGTTTAGGGACAGTGTGGTCACCAGAGCAACAGTAGGACACCTTAGAAGCTACCCTTATGCCATTGATCTTTTTATTCTGAAGCAACCGTTTCGAGGCAACTTGTTTCGAGGCAACTAGATTAATGGAACATAAGTACTCACTAAGACGTCCTATACTCGACGACCACGTTTCGAGGGGCAAGGCAACAGTGAGGCGTACCCTAGGAGTGGTGTGTGTGTTGTACCCCAAAATTTTCCCTCCCATTTCCTCAACATTTTCTCATCACAAGAGCCTTGGAGCTCAAGGTCCAGTTAGGGTTTCCTCTACTCAAGACTTCTCCTTGCACTGTTGACCCAAATTAGGGTTTGTGTTTGCACAAAGATATCTTGACCTAAAATGCCTAAGATGACTTTCATGCTTCATGTTGGACTCCCAAGTTTATCCCTACCAAGTTTCAAGTCTTGATTCCAAATTTTGCCCAGTCAATTGGACAGTTGACCTAGAAATCAGCTGTATTGGGGAAAAAGTCAACTGTGGCCAATTGACAGTCAAATCTCATGAAAATTGACCCACATCAACATTATGAACTCACATGGACCATTTGATCAAGTTTGGATCACAATTCCACAAGAAATTTGATCAGATCACCAAAAGGGCAAAATGGTCATTTTTAGGGTTTTGACTGCACAAAGGCAATTTTTGACTGTTTGACCTAGCCAATGGCAAACCAAACTCACATATGGACTCAAGGACCCCATGGAATGGTCTTGACATGCTCAACAAGTTCAAAAGATCCCAAATACACAAGATTGGCAGTTGAATTTCTCAGTCAATTGATCAATTTTGACTGCATACTGAAAAGTCAAACTTTGACTTTTTGGTCAAAATCAAGTGTCAAGATTCATTTTTCATCAAAACATGCCAAATCATGAAATTTGTTCATCAAGAAATCAAGGATTGCAAATTAGGGTTTGAAATGAAGATTTTTCATAACTTAGAATTTTTCTAAGTTATGAAAAACCCTAATTTTTTCCTAACTTTGTCCCACTTTCTCACCAAGATTCATTTGGATTCAAGCAAAAGTCAAAACATGAAAGTTGTAGCCTATTGCAAAATCTACAACTTTGATTCACAAAGTTTTCCCAAAAGAAGCTTGTAGCTCAAGTTACAATTTTTGGAACAAGGGTACCAAACCATTCTTAACTTAGAGAAAATTTGACCTATTTTAGGCAAGGTTTTTACCTAACTTCAAGACCATTTTTCACATACTTACACTTGGAATTTCAATTTGCATTTCAAAGATGGATTGTAGTACACATTCCAAGCTTTCCAAAATGTCCAAGAACTCATCAAACAACCTCATGGTTAGGGAGAATCGAATTTGGCAAGTTGGGAAAAACTCACTTTGTTCATGACCAAGTTACATGTCCATAACCTTGCATTTTTGAACTCAGCAAGCTAGATTACAGGTCTTTTATCTTATCTACACTCCATAATTTAATGCCAATTCTTTGTGACAAGGTGTTGTTCTATGAGTTTGGATATTGTATGCAAGATTAAGCCATTTTTAGATAAAGCATTATATCCATTTTAGAAAAGTTGCACTTTATGTCAATTAACAATCCAAGCAAGTACAGTGCAAATCTCTTTGGCACAAGTTTATGAGATAATTACACTGATCAAGGCCAAGGTTTGCAGCATATTAGGGGGGCCTGTACAAGCTAGAAACTCAACTTGGCCTTTTGTTGCTTAAGTAAGAAGAAACATAGCATAACATAACACATCTATCATTCCTGTAAACCAAGGCTTAAGCAAACTTGTCAAACATATTCTAAACATCCATTCTGAGCTAGAACACAAGCCTATCCCCTCCAATACCTCTCCATTCACAGAATCACCATTGAACTGCACAAAAACAGTGCATCCCTGCAGTTTGAGTGGCATAGTTCATTTCCATCGTGCATCTTGGCGAAAACCAGTTCAAACACTTTCCTTACCATCAATCCAAACTATCCAAAGCATTAGAAGTAGATTGTAACTCTTCTAATCAGTTTGGCCATTTTTATTTCTTCCTCTTGCAGGTTGACTTCTGCAGCTTGATATAGAAGGTTTCAAAGCATACCAAGTATTGGAATAGCATCCTCACACTTCAAGCAAGCTGTACAAATCATCATCTTGCCCTGAAAGCTCCTCCATTGCCAGACACGATTCCAACTGAACATGTATATTCATGAAACTCTATCTCTCAATGTAGGCATTATTAGCTCTAAGTTTGTGAATGAAAAATGTCATGCTCATGTCCCTGAAACTATACATGTCTTTACTTTCCATTTATTTTGCCTGTGCTATGAGAATTTGAGGTCTGAACATTGATAAAAAGTTAGGTTAAGATTTGGGAATGGAGAAATTCTCTCTCATTTCTGAGAGTTAGGATGAGTTCTTTACATGTCCAGAATCGTGGCTTGATGCTTAACATTTCTTATGTTGTAAGTTTGTGCTAAAAGTCCAGGAATCCAGATGTTTGAATCAGTGTACAAGCGCGCGTTTTTGACAAAGTTTCTGGCCAGAGGTTGAAGAAGGTCCTTTGGGCTGGGCTTGTTCTATCTTTTCTTATTTGCACCCTATTTTTACTTTTACACCTCTTTGGCCCATTATGTTTATTTTCATGATTTTTTGACTTTTTCTTTTTTGTTCTGACTTATTTATTTTCTCTCATAATATTAAAAATATAAAAAATATTTTTCACACCATTTTTGAATTTATTAGGCATTTATTTGTTTAAATAGGTATTTGTACTTAAATAAATATATAGATATACTTTTATTCAAAATACTAAAAAATAATGCAAACATATTTATTTTTTGATTTTTATTTTTATTTTATCTTCTGAAAATATTTTATATAAAATATACCCATTTTTTTTTATAAATATTAAATATTATTATTTTGCACATATTTAATATATTTGATAAATAATACAAATACATACATATTTATTAGTATATTTAGGTTAAAAATACCAAATATATACATTTTTATTTTTATTAATATTTAACATTAAAAATACCTTTTTGACAAATATACTTCATTTTTATTTTATTTTTGTATATAATAAATAAATATTGTACATATTAAATAATTAATACTTTTATTCAATAAATTAGGGTTTTGCCCTAAATACATAAAAAATCTAAAAAAATTAATACTTTTTATTTTGTTTATTTGATACATAAAAAATAATTTTTTTCATACATATAAAAAAAACATTTTTTGCATCTTGCATATTTATTCCATTTTATTTAATTGTTGTATATTAATTACCTTGTATAATTCCAAATTGATGTAATAGTCTAGGTTTAAATTTCTTGTCAAAATACCCCCATTTGAACATTTGTACCCCCCTTCCCATATATTGTGTTGTAATAACTTAGGAACTTTATTTTTCGCACTTTAATGCTTTCTAATTATACCATGTTAGAATTAGGGTTTGTATGCAAATCAATTAACCAAAATAGTTTGACCTAATTTCAAGATAAACAAGCATGAAAATGGACAACACTAATCACACTTGCACCCCTAGGGTATTCCACTTGTTGCCTTCAATAAATGGGCCATATTGCATGTTAGGTCTCTTTGGGAAAAACAAACAATCAAATGATCATAGTCCCTCGATGACGCTTTCGAAAGTTGCCTAAAAATGATCAAGTCCCTTAAAGAAAAATTGCCCAAAGATACTTGGCACCATTGCAATTATGGTCTAAACGATGACCCGCGCCCGTCCCTTTCACATCCTAACACAAGATTGTCCACCAAATGCAATGGTGGAACAAAATTGTTAAAAGGGTTAAAAACATAGGAGAAATCTTTGAGAAATTTAGGAGTAGATAACCTCTTAGTTACTTGAATCAAACTTGCAAAACAAAACACTTGCCTATTTTTAAAACCACACATCACTACACTTTCAAAAACAAACTTTCAAAAAACAAATGAAAACCTTTTCAAAAGACGTACACCTTTGTATACATCCCAACATGGATCATTACAAAGGTTGCCACCACATTGGCCTCTTTTCAAAAAAACATTTTCAAACCCAAACACAAAGCACCATTTCAAACAATTGAAAATTAAGGCAAGTTGATCTAAGCAAGTAACTAAGAGCCCATGGATAACCATGGATAGAAAGGGTGCTAATACCTTCCCTTTCTATAATCTACTCCCCGAACCCAAGAAAACATCTCAAAGGTTTTTGCTGTGCTTTTTAACCTTTCCTTAGGATAAAATAAAAAGTCGGTGGCGACTCTTGCTCAACCGAAACATTTGCGAAAACAAACGCAAAACCATAGTCAGTTCTCCCACCGTATCACAGTGTGAATTGTGTGTCATTTTCAGTTATTATTTGTCTTGTCATGCCTTGGGTGAGCTACGCGTTGATTTTATTTTTGGCCATTCATTCTTTCATGTGATTAACAGTTAAAAGGTGCGGAAATAAAAATGCAGAAAATAAAGGTCCTACGCTATTACAAGGCGCGGGTCTATACATCGCCAAATTAACAAAGACCCGATTTTGAATAAAAGTGCGGAAAGTAAATGTCCTAATTATCTATTACAAAGCTTTGGGGCAAATACACAATATTTAAAAAGGAAATAAAAATAAACGTGCAAAAATAAATTAGAATCGAGTGCGAGGGCGTTGGACCCTTTAAAGATATTAAATTGAAATTACAAATTAATTAATGATTAAATAAAGAAAAGAACTTATTTTTTGATGTTTTTGTATTTAATGGAAATAAAGAAAATTAATTGGAATTTAAAATTAAATAAAACCCTAGTGCTAAATTGTTTTTAATTATTAAAGAAAATATTTAAGTTTTGACCTAATTTACTAATTATTTAGTTACATGAGTATTTACAAAATAATTAATAGTTAATAATGATAAAAAGGTTATTTATTAAGAAAAAGAATAAAAATACTAAAACCCTAATTTCTACATTTTTTAGTTTATTTAAGAAAATATTAAAATTAAAAAAACCCTACATTAAACTAAATTGATTAATAAAATTTATTTACAAAAATACTAATGCATTAAATAATAAATAAATATATTTTATTTTTTATGATTTCTGATTTTTTTGTTTTATTATGAAAATTAATTTAGGGAATTAAGTAAAGCAATTAAAAAAACAATTAAAATAAAGTAAAAAAAAAAGAAAAGGAAAGGAAATTAAAAATATGATGCAAACCATAGGGGGTGGCTGACCCAATTGAGAGGTTTGTTTGGAGCATTCTTGGCCCACTGAATCAGGGCCCCGTTGACTTTTCCAGCGCGTCTGCATATGGTTGACTGAGGGTGTATGGTGGAGTGCGTGACCTGGCCATTGGATGGAGGCTTCTGGGCGCGTGGCAAGCTAGATGGTGAGGCCGCATGATGAACCATTGGGTGGCATACTGCATAGGAATATATTAGAGAAAAAATCATGAAATATACAAGGGGACCTGGGAATCGAACCCAGGTCCCAATACCTGCAAGCAAACGCACTAACCATCTGAGCCACTGATTCTCTTTGTTATTATAATAGAACACAATTAATATAATAGAAAATAGGCGCAAGTGGCATAAAGCAAGAAATCGCGCGCCAAACTTTTAAATCAGCCAACCACGTGATGACAACCAGCCTTCTTCTTTGCTTGTCCTGAAAAATAAGGAATAGATAGCGGGGGTTTTAAACCCCCACAAACTGAAACAACGAATAATAGCGAATAGAGCCTGGGTAATTATAAAAAGGGCGCGATGCATTGGTTCTTTTCGTTTGGAGCTCCTGAATTCAATGGCATGGGTTTGAATGGCCAATTTTTCCAGACGTGAAAAGCCCCAAATTTGAAGCTCTAAAAACCTAGAAAACGTTAATGGCATATTTCGATATAGGCATGGTTAGGACAATTAAATGGTATCATTAGCTTCAGAAGGTTCATATTAATATAAATCAACATTTAAAATGTATGAAACATGCATGTAAATCAAAATACGATTATGAAAGTTTTCATGAACAGGGCGATGGCGTTCTACCGATTCTCTGTGCGTGGAAGCTTGGTTTCAATTGCAAACGCCTCCTAGATGTGTCAGGAGTGTATTGGAATTGATTTTAGGCCTTGAAACAACCTCTATGTATGAAAACAGTTTTCAAAAAAATTTGTGAAAAAGTGCAAGTTTTGTTCTATGTTCTTGGGCGAAGCTTTCTTGTCCTTTGCATTAGGGTTGCAATGTGTATATATGTGTGAATGGATTAGGTCAGAAAAATCAAGCCCAAAGCCTTTGCATTGATGATTTTGACTATTTGATTTTCCATGATCTTTTTCAAATCTCTTTGCCATGAAAACTTGCCTATTTGCATAGAATCTTTCCTTTTTGATTGTGCACGAAATCTTGAGGTCATGATGAGGGAATATGCTGCACAAAAAGATTTGGAAAACATGTTTTGCTATTTTTGTCATATTTAATTTTAATTAAGTGAATTAATAATAATAATAATTCAAATAATTAATCAAAAATGATAAAATAACTCCCTTGGATGTCAATGGGTCGTGCATGGCCTTTGGGTGATGATTCATGGAAGAAATTGAGGCCCATTAGCAATTTTGAGGCATTTGAAGCAAAGTTGACTTTTCAAAATTCCCAAAAATTTCCCAACTTCCACAAGGCATATCTTGCTCAATTTTTAAGCTTTGATCATGTTCTTGGACATTTTGGAAAGGTCTTGAAGTCCCCTAATCAATGACTTTGGTACCATGTCATTTTGATTTACCAATCTCAATTTATGGTCTTTGACTTAAAGTGCCTTTTTGTTGACTTTTGAAAATGACCTATAATGTTGAGATTGATAACTTTTTGTGAGAGCATTTCTTGGACTTGAAGTGTGAAGATGAGTTGTAGGAAATGTCATTCTCTTCAAAATGAGATTTGGATGGAATTTTTCTGATAAACCATGTGGAAGTTATGCCTTGGTCAATTTGCAGTTGACTTTTTCAACTGTCCAAAAATAGAAACTTTTGCATCTTGAGACTTTTTGAGCCATGCTTTGAGAATCATGATCAAGAATTGATCAAATGATGTTTGTGGCTTCAAGATAAGATGTTGACCAAAAATTTTGACTTTTGACTGTCAAATGACCATTTTGCCCCTGCAGTTGACTGTTGAGCAATTAGGGTTTTTGACTGTGCAATTTTGATGTTGTGAGTCTTGAAACTTAGCATATGGATGCTTGGCAATGTTTATAGGCATGTGGGACTTGTTTGGACCTTTGGAAACTTCAATTTCTTTGCCAGAACCAAAACCCTAATTTTTGACTGTTAGGAGGCAATTGGACTGTGCAACCCTTGAGAGATTTTGAACCTTGTTCTTGGCAAATCTTGAAGGAAATGGGAGGGCAAATTTTGGGGTACAACAACTACTAATCTGGGTATGTGTTACAGAAGATCAAATGATTTTAGACTAGTAGGCTATTGTGATGCTGACTTTGCTGGAGATAGAATTGAAAGAAAGAGCACCTCTGGAAGCTTCCAGTTTCTGGGTGAAAATCTTATCTCGTGGTACAGCAAGAAGCAAGCAACAATTTCACTCTCAACAATAGAAGCTGAGTATATATCTGCTGCTGGATGTAGTTCTCAGATGATTTGGATGAAAAGTCAGCTAGAAGATTTTAATCTTTATGAAACTATGATTCCTATCTTCTGTGACAATACTTCTGCTATTTGTCTTTCTAAAAATCCTATTTTGCATTCTAAAGCTAAACACATTGAAATTAAATACCATTTTATAAGGGACTATATTCAGAAGGGAATTTTAAATCTAAACTTTGTAAAAACAGACCATCAATGGGCTGATATTTTTACCAAACCTCTTTCAGAAGATAGATTTAAATTCATTTTGAAAAATATTTGTATGGAATTATGTCCTGAATAAAACTGTATTTATCTCTTGTGCTTGACTTCAGAATATTCTGTTATGAATGCTCTGATTAACAACTCTTCAGAAGTTAGTAGAGAAGTTACATCAGAAGCTATATGTAATGTTCTGAAATGTTCTATCATTTCAATTCAAGTATAGCTCAAAAGTTCATTAGATCAAACAGTTGTCACATGCAATCTTCAGAAGATGAACACTTGGTGTGTTTCTGAAAGGTCACGCGTGCTAAGCTAATGACGCCGTTCTAGGTAACTGTTATGATTTGTTAAACCTCTGAATCTTTTATTATAAAAAATTTACGCTCTTCAACTATTTTTTATTTACTTTTTGATTATTCCAAAAAGGGGGAGACAATGAGTATTTTGATCTAATCTCTGATTAACAGTTATGGGACTAAGTCAAACATTCTAACAAAATACAAGATTTCTTTCTATGCTTTAGAGAACTTTGCAGGTATCATTTCAACTCTGGAAGTTTATTTCAAATTAACATTATCTTCAAAAGAACCTGATGAGGAAATCTCAGAAGAAAAATTTCAATGCTCTGATGAAAAGTCTCAGGAAGTTTTTCTTAATAGAAATATTTATTTCAGGGGGAGATTCCTATCTCTTATTGAAATTTATTTCTATATCTGAATATATTTTTGTCATCATCAAAAAGGGGGAGATTGTTAGAACAAGATTGGTTCTGATCATATCTCAGAGTTTTGATGATAACAATAAATTATATTTTATATATTTGATACTCTGATGAACGTATTTAACTGTTTCAGATAATGTTCTGACAGAAGCATCTTGAAGTGCTGAGTTGAAAATAAATGAAGAATTTCTTTGATGAAAGAACTATTTGTTTTAAGCGCAAGTGCTGATGCTGATGCTGTCTCTGATAAGGTTCTGACAGAAGCATCTTGAAGTGCTAAGCTGAATATAAATGAAGATGTTCTTTTGATGAAAGAACCATTTTCTTTAACTCAAGTGCTGATGCTGATGCTGAATCTGGTAATATAATTATTTAATTACATCTTCTAACACTTAGTAAGTTTCTGTGTAAGCTATCTTTCAGAAGTTTCTTAAAAGCAAGTGTTGTTCAGAAGATATTTGAAAGCAAGCGCTGATCAAAAGTACTTAGCAAGAAAAGCATTGTTTAGAAGATATGCAAGCATGTTCTGAATACAAGATGTGAAGCCAAGTTCTGAATGAATATAGAAGCTAACAAGTCTTGTCAAGCTTCATGAGACATTTTCTCACATAGTGTTGTTTGCTCATTTAATTCAAAGACGGCTACATGCACTCAAGTGTCTACGCTAGTGCATTGGAAAATGGAATAGTGCAAGGAAACACGCAAACATTTAATGCTCTCCATTTGAAGGTAACAACGGTCATGTTTCTTCATGCTATATATAAAAGAACATTTATTGCAAACCAACTAACGCTAAAACGCTCCAACGAAATATTGCAGAACCACTGAAAGATTGAACAACTGAAGTTATGAATAGAACTTATCAAATTCAAAAGAAGAAAAAGCAACGTGAAAGATTTTGGGCTCACAAACAAATTTCATACACTTTGTGCTATAATATTCTTAGTGAAAAATCACAGTTGTGATATAGATTTCTTAGAAGCAAACTTTGTTTCACTATCTGTAAAGATTTTATATCTTGTAATTGTTCCTTGAGAGACCAAGGTTGGTCAGAATTCTCAAGTAGACTAGACTAGTTTAAGTCTTAGTGGTGTGTGTCACTTGTAAGGTTACTTGTGCATTGTTAGTCACAAAAGTTGTTGTGTGATTGTAATCAGTTGATTATAGTGGATTAAGTCCTTATTGAGAAAGGCGAAATCACCTTGGCGGGTGGACTGAAGTAGTTTAAGTTCAAACGAACCAGGATAAAAATAACCTTGTCTTTCCATTATTGTTGTGCCTTTAAGAAAAAGAAAAGGAGAAACTTATTCAACCCTCCCCCCTCTAAGTGTTTTCTCCACCTTCAATTAGCCACTTGATTTTCTAATCTTGATATATGTCAAATATTGATCACTTCGAATTTTTTCAACAAGCACTTGGCTATTACAAAATACATGATCAGATTTTCTCTTATACATTTGTATTCTTTTGTAACTTGCTTTATGACTAACTCTGAGTCTCCCATTATTTCGACTCGAGTTGCCCCCAATTCCAACAAGATTTCAAGGCCAACAATTAAAGCTTCATACTCAACCTCATTGTTCGAACAAGAACCTTCGATCTTGTCCTTGAATTTTGTTGGAATTTTATTTGGAGAAATAATTAGAACTCCCACTCTAGTTCCATCTTTATGACTGGAACCGTCGAAGTATAGCTTCCAGGGTTCAATCTCCAAGTAATTTAAGGATTCTTCATTTATTGAGTGGTCGACTATAAAGTCTGCCACCACTTGTCCTTTTGCAGCCTTGAGAGGCATAAAGGTTAGTGAATACTCAATTAATGCAAGTGCCCATTTTCCAATTCGACTGTGCAAGATGGGTTTCGACAACATATATTTGAAAACATCAAAATGGGATGAAACATAAACATCAACTGGTTTAATATATTGCTTGAGTTTTGTACATGAGAAGTAAAGACATAAACATAGTTTTTCAACTTCGCTATATCTAGTTTCTGCATCATTTAAAACTCTACTAAGGTAGTAGATGGGCCTTTCGACACCATTCTCATCCTCTTGAGCCAACATTCTCCCTAAAGTTATATCAGATGCAACTATGTACAATCTCATACTCCTATTTCTACAAGGAGGCACCAGAATAGGTGGCTTGGTGAGGTATCCTTTGATTTTGTCGAAGGCCTCTTGTTGTTCTTGCCCCTATTCGAATCCTCTTTTGTTGAGTCGAAGTAAGGGTGAGAAGGCTTGCGTTTTTCCACTTAAGTTGGATATAAATCTCCTCAAGAAATTTATCTTGCCAAGTAGAGATTGCAATTCTTTCTTGTTTGTTGGCGCTTTCCCCTCCAAAATGGCCTTGGTCTTGTTCTGGTTTATTTCAATTCCTTTTTTGTGGACCACAAAGCCTAAGAAGTCCCCTGCCTTTACGCAGAAAGCTCACTTTAGAGGATTCATCTTCAGACCATAGCTTCTCATCCTTTCAAAGGATTGTCGAAGCTGGTCTATGTGATTCTTCCCTGAAACAGTTTTAACAAAAATATCGTCAATATAAATCTGCATGAAAGTTTCAATAAAATCATGGAAGATAGAATTCATTTCTCTTTGATATGTTTCCCCTGCATTTTTTAGGCCAAAAGGCATTACTACCCATTCGTAAGTGCCTAAAGCCCCAGGGCATCGAAATTTTGTTTTTGGCACATCTTCTTCAGCAATGAAAATATGATTGTACCCAGAGTATCCATCAAGCATACTCATGTACTCGAAGCCAACGACATAATCAACAAGCATTTCTGCCACAGGCATTGGATATTCATCCTTGGGTGCTGCAACATTTAGATCTCTAAAATCAATGCACACCCTTAATGCACCATTTTTCTTTATAATAGGTACTATATTTGTAATTCATTTGACATACCTGGTTGTTCGGATGAACTTGCATTTCAGCAGTCTTTCGACTTTCGTCTTGATCTTCGACAAGATCTCTGGTGCAAAACTCCTTGGATTTTGCTTGATAGGATTTTTCCCAGGCTTTATTGGTAGTTGAAGCTCCACCAATCCTCTGTCGAGACCAGACATTTCGTCATAATCCCATGCAAAACAATCTTTAAACTCCTTCAGCAATTGGATTACTTTGACTCTGAGCTCTGGATCTATCTTTGTGTTGATATATGTTGGTCTCTTCACCATTCCTTCGCCCAAGTCTATCTCTTCAAGAGGATCTTGCGCTAGAATTTTAATATTGCTTGCCAGCGGATCCTTCTCGAAACCCAAAGGCTCATCATCGTAGATGGCATCTAGCCTCTGGCCTTGCACTTCCTCCTCTCCTGAGTCAGGTGCTTCTGGGTCGAAATATTTCCCAGGGCCTTCTGGAAGTGGCACTTACTCATTGGCTTTGACAACTATATACTTCACTTCAGCCTCTAAGGCCGCTATCATTCTGTTTTCGACCACATATGTTGAAATCCTCTGTAATGCTTGCGACTCAGTCATGGTCACTGAAATCACTTCCCCAGCCTATTGGCGGTATATTATACATCCCTCTGAAATCAATGTTTGACAAATCCTCCCTATCCCATTGGAATCCGTGATCTGAGTGTAGGTATAGGGCGCAGAAAGTGTTGGATGCTGGCGCCAAGTCGAAGTCTGGAGGATTATATGGCCTTATGTGGGCAAAATTTCTGTCGAAGCTTGTTCTGTCAACATTGTTGACTTCGACCATATAGTAACTCTGGTCATCTTCAATGTTTTCTACTATGTCATCTGGGCGCCAGATTGTAACACGCTAATGCATCGACGATGGCACTGCTCATATGCCATGGATCCACTCCCTACCAAGAAGCAAATTGTAGTTGGGTTTTGCTGAGATGACCATAAACATTGTTGGTCGAACTATGGTCCCCACTTTGAGGTCCAATTGGATTACTCCCATGTTGGTCCCAATTCCACCTTCATAGTTTGATAAAACCATGTTATGGGGCTTGATGTCTTCATCTCCCTTACCCATCATTCTCAGCATACATGGAGGGATTATGTTAAATGTGGCCCCACAATCAACCAAGACTTTGTTGATGGTCGCCTCCCCTATTTTTGCCCTTATAAACAAGGGTTTGAGGTGATTCCTTGCCTCACCGGGACGCTCGAAGAAGGAATTTTTCTCTTCTACACATCCATTGTTCATAACATAGTAGCATACTAGTCTATGCTTGGTCATTTCTTGTTCGACTTCCCACTCGGTCTCTTTGACTTCAACCTGTTGGTCGTATTCTCTAGGAAGCACAAACACCACATTTACCATGATGTCTAATGTAACATCAGACCCAGAATTAGATTCTTCCTTTGATTCATCTTGTTCATGCCATACCAGCCTTCTAGCAATTTGCTTTTTCTCCAAAGGCATTCTTGGTTTAGCCTTTTCTTTTCTTTCTGGAAAGTTAGTGCTTGTTTCTGGTTGGGGCTTTTCTACAGCCTCTCTTTCGGCCTTTCTCCATCTTTGATACCTTCTCCATTGGGAGCGGGTCATAGGGTTCTTTCCTTTGTAATTGTTCGACACGTGAGCAACCTTGTTTGTTTTGGTTAACTGAAATTCCTTTCTGTAGGCCAAAGAGGATCCTCTTGGCATATAGAACATCTGCCATTTTCCCTTGATGGGTCTTTTTCTATCTGTTGCCTTCAACCAAGTGTCTACAGGGACATTTGTTGGAGGCTTGAAGGTTGATGGCCTACTCACCCTGTTTACTGGCCCCTTTTGGTATCCCCTTCTAGGGTCATACCTTACTTCAGGATCCATGTTATGCTGGGCAAGGTTGCCCCATTTTTTCTTCGCTACACGCACAACTTGTATGTGCTCAACAACTTTTTTGTCGAAGATAGAACTGCATCTTGGACACAGCATAACTTCTGACTTATTTTTCTGGAATCTGTGTAGAAAATATGCCAAATTTTCATTTTCCTTAGGAAATGCAAGCTTATTGATTTCCTCTTGTCTGATGCTGTCTTCTGAATATGCAGTTTAGGTTCAGACACTTCAACCATATTTATTCCCATGTTGCTCTTACCAGCTACACTTAGCTTCTACATCTTAGCCTCTAGGATTTCTATCAAACCTGTGACAGCAACCAAGTAGGAACCTTCAATAGTTCCTTTATTTGAGCCTTCAGTGGCTCCCTTGTTTAGGCTTTCAACAACCTTTCTTTGTACCTCTTCGACAACTTTTCTGCTAATGTCCTCAGTGAAACTACCAAAAACAGGTTTGTTGATGAAGTCTTTCGAGACTTCAACCATATTGATGCATGAAGGTTCAATATAATGGGAATCTTCTTACAATGGGTTTGCATCAATCTTCATGGGAGGTTTGTCAGCAAACTTGAGTTTACCGTCTTTTATTGCGCCTTGAACGATATCCCTGAAAAGAAAACATTGTGAGGTTTTATTGCCCAAAAAATTATGATATTTACAAAAACCTCTCTTTTTCCTTTGATCTAAAGGAGGAATTTTTTCCCCTGGGGGAACTATCATCTGGCCATCTTTAACTAACAAGTCAAATATTTCGTCACATTTTGTGACGTCGAAACTATATGTTTTCTTTGGGAACCTATCACTACTCTTTTCAGATTCAATAGGATTCTTCCCATTTGAGGGTGTTAACAGTTTGCAAGAGTATGGTGGCCCTTGCTTTAATTCTTCTAGATCGACCTCGCTCTCTTTGATGATTATAGGGTCACTAGATGTCTCTGGATCGTCATCATCCACTTCGACATATTCTACCCTTTCTCTTCGATGATTTTTATTCGCCTTAGCTTTTTCATCCTTAAGGTGTTCTACCTGTTGAACTCTATCGACCAATTGGGCCATATCTCTCAGGTATTGGGTATCTAATATCTTCCTAATGGAATAATCTAGACCTCCTGCAGCCATTTCGACCAACTCATGTTCATGCACTTGTGTAAAGCATCTGGCTTTGAGCAGTCGAAATCTATTCAGATACTCATCAATTGGCTCAGTGAATCTCCTCTTCAAACTAGCCAATTCTTTCAGACTTATCTTGGTCTATCCCATATAGAATTGTTCATGGAATAATCTTTCCAACTGATTCCAATTGTAAATCGAATTGGATGGGAGTGTGGTAAACTAAGTGAAGGCATTTTTGGTTAAGGAGTTGGGAAATACTTAATCCTAAGATTCTCATTATTTGAGATTTCTGCAGCCTCTATCAAATACCTTGCCATATGTTCGACAGTGGACTCAGTCGTATCCCTTGAAAACTTGGTGAACTTTGGAAATTTCCACCTAGGGGGTAAATCTGATTGCAAGATATAATCTGACAATGGAGATGTAAAGTTTGGCCTATGAAAGCTAATGTTCTCTTCATTCTGTGCCATGATTCTTTCGACCATGGCTGTCAAGTTATTATCTGCTACATGGTTGTGGTGTTGAACCTGCTGTATTACCTCATCAGCATTTTGGTTTCTATTTACCACAACTACACCTTGTTCGACAACTCTTGGGATTTGTGGGGAAACTCTGGGTACTTCGACCCTAGGTTATTCGACCTCTACTCTATGGTTCATCACATCTGGCTGTGGATTCTGGTTAATGGTCATGTCATCCTCTAAGACCACACCCTGATTTTCTCTTATCAGCTCTCTTTGGGGGTGTTGAGTAGGTTGAAGAACCCCAAAAAAATTCGGCCATGCGCGTCATTTGCGCTACCCAAATTTGCCATACCAGTTCCAGATCCCTGCAATGGTGAAGATGCACTCACATAAAGGTTCTGAAAATATGGATGAGGCATTCATAAGGCTTTCCATTTCAGCAGTTGGCATGCCATAGGGTTGGTCTCGATCCATCCAGGCTGTCAAAAATCCTGGAAGGACATAAGGTCGAACTCCCGGATTTCCCTTTGGTGGGGGTGTTCCTGGTGGACCCCTAGGACCTACATGAGGAAGTATTGGTCCTATTTGTGTAATTGCGAATGCTAGTGTCGAACCAACCGTTGATGGCACAGGTTCACTAACTATTGGTGTAACGGCTATTCCAGCGGGAATTGGTGGATGCATTTCTCCACTACTTGACTGATTAGGATTAGCCATTCTCATATTTCTTATCCTAGGTATGTACTCTTTGGTGGTTGATTTACCACTTCTCAATAACATACAACACTTTTAAGAGAAAGGAAATTACGTAAAGCACTTATGATAAAAATTGTTTTTATCAAAGTTTGTAAAAAAACAAAAACATAGCAACGTCCCACCGGGTGTGCCAATTTGCTTACCGTGAAAATTGATAAACAACCGTTGATCTTCCAAAAAAGGTTATTTTGATTACTTGCAGGATCGATCAGTTTGATCCTAGGACACACGCTAAGTGTTTTTGGGGTTTGATAAGAAGTCTTAACGTTGTTAATGAACAAGTTCGACTGGACACTAAGAGTAAAGGCTTCGATAGGTTTAAATGCACATGATGAAGGTAAAAACTAGGTAAAAATGCAAGTAAAGTATAGGATAAAGTAAATTTGCAGTAATTTAAAAGGCTGCAATGGTAAAGTTTGCAGAAAAATGTTAAATGGCAAGGATTGTAAAGAAATGTAAAGACTTTGATTTCAATAAAGTATGGTGATTCAAACGTATATTCTTAATATTCTTTCTCTCATAGCGGGTACTTGAATAAGATTGAGTGACTTGTATAATGAGTTGAACACACGAAATTCTACACAAAATTCCTATACTTATACTAATAATAAGTAACTTCCAAACAGTACTTCGTTCCAGGATGAGAACAAGTGTCCTCTGCATGCTCTTCGACCCATATCTTCACTCCACGTCGCTTTTCCCAACTGCCAAATGAATTGCCTTTCCCTCCTTTCTTCAGATTCAAATCCACTTGCTGTTGATACAAGAGCTTTTCGATCGAAATTGTCTTTAACTTATAAATTCTCTAAGTGTTTTTTACTTCTTAGCAAGGATGACTTCGACACAACTCCTTTCACAGGCCCTTTTGTCAAAGTGTCTTCAGCTTAGATTTCTTCAATATATTTTTAGCCAATAAGACCAATATATGTGAGTATCGAATTTAGGAGCTAACACACATTTGTTTACATTCACCACTTAATGGAAATATATTTATAATGATAAATGATTATTGCATCGCATTTATAACTTGTATTCTTTCCATTTTCTTGTGTGTTTCCATCAATTTAGTTAGATTTTATGTGCTTTTATGCTCTTTTGATGTTTTCGAGAAATAAGAGAGTAATGGACCAAACTGGAGCAAAAAGACCAAAGATCGCGTGAAAATGAGCCCTCACCATACAAAATACTCATGGACAACACGACATGGCTGAGTCACCTGACACAGGTCATATTTTCCTTTGTTGCAGTGCCCATATAAGGAAGTCGGGGGCAACATGGTCTGGCCGTGTTACTCCCAGACAGTTACGAATTTGACAAGTTTTTGGGCGGTTTTGTGATTTTTGTGCATCCAATAACCTTCCAAGACTTCATTTTAGTGGTTTTTTATGACTTAGCACGAAATAATTAGTGACTATGAGTTATCTATGGCTATTTTTAGTATAAATAAGAACTTAAGCTTCAAGCAAATCATCAACTATCAGCTGTTACTTCTACTTTGTAATTTCCTGCTTTTGTGTTTTGCTCTCATTTGTATTTCTCTGCAATATTATGGTAGTTCTCTGGTTTTATTTAATTTAATCAAGTTTTCTTCAATTTAGGTTATTTATATTGCTTTTTCTCTGGTTTTATTTTACTTTGTTCATTTTTGGCATCATCAAAACCTTTTAAGTATATGAAATCATTTTTGTCCAACTATTAACTTACACCTCATAACAAAGTTCCATAGCCTAGGAAGTAATTGATAATGTTGACAGACATCAAACACAAGAGGAAAGGGGTGAATTGTGATATAACTTTTTCTTTAAAATAGAAGATATTTAAAAGGTTTTTAAGAAGAAAAGGAAGAATAGGAGGAAGAAGAAGGAAATGTGATAGTGTAAAGATATAAGGGATATGAATCGACACACCAAATATATCCTTATTAATCCCCCTAAGGATAGCACCTTGTGATTTCCACTATCAACATTGAGATTTCAACACAAGTTCATCCCACAACCTCTTACTTAAAGCTTTTATCATTGATTCAAATTGTAACCTTTATATTCTTTGAGTTCAAGAGAATAATCCTCTATTGATTTTATAATTATAGATAAGAGATAAAATCATCACATTACATAATTTGATACTTAATTCATTACTCTCTAAAGATTAAAATTATATTAGTTATATATGGAAATTTTAGGGGGGGGGGGTGTGTGTGTGGGGGGTGGGGGGTGAGAGTAGAAGAGAAGGATTTGTTTTAGAAAACTTGTGTCTTTTAAAATGAACACAAGACCTCCTTTTAAAGTAAAATGTTAAGATGAATGTTGAAACATCGTGTAAATCGTGGTCTAGTCCATAATTAATTATGCAACTACCATAATTGATTATGCATTTGAAAACAAGGAATGATTCGCAGGATGTCAACAATAATTACTTACTAGGTACTCATGGTCGACTACTAAGCAACTTATGTTTCATAATAAATTACATAACTATCATAATTGGCTATAGAATGAATTTCACTTTATAATCGATTATATATACTTCCTTATCAGTTATGATTTGCTTTAAAAATAGTTTGGTTATTTCCAACGACTTTAAAAGAAGTTTAAAACAAATGAAGTTTTTTAAAATCATTGTGTGAGAGTGTGATATGGTTTTAGTACATGTAGAGTTACACAATTAAATAATATAATTAATTCTATAAATATATGAAACTAGAGAATAAGATCATATGACGAGCTTTCAGCAGTTAACTCTATTTCTTGATATTGTTCATATGTGTTTGATCTTTTAAGCCAATTATGATAAACTTCTATCTTTTTTATTTGAGTTATTGTTTATTCATTCTTTGATGGTGTTTATCATATTTTACTTTGTTTATTTTTGACATCATCAAAACCTTTTAAGTATATGAAATCATATTTTCTCTCTTTTTGATGATGACAAATCACCTCTTAAAAAAATGTCTTAAAATAGAGTTTAAAATTTAGATAAATTGGATTTTTAACTCCCGTTACCAATATAGAGAGTATACTCCCCATGAGATTATACTTCTCCCTATTTGACATTAACAAAAAGTGAGAAATAGATAAACAAAAAGTCAAGAAGAAGATACACATAGAACAATTTATTCACTGTATGAATGATTCAATACTCCTAATTTATTTCTAATTAAAATTAAGTTTTATTTAGGAAGAGGTTTAGTAAAAATTTCTTTCAGTCGATAAATGAATTCACAAACTCTATTATGCAATCTTTTTTTTCAACGTGACTCCTAATAAAGGTGGATCCTACTCTCATTGTGTTTGGCCAGAGAGTGAAGTACCTGAATTTTAGTGAGGTTTATGGCACTAAAATTGTCACACTTAATCAGAAAAGTTGTGAGATTAACACCATAATCACTTAATTTTTGCTTCATCTAGATTACATGTGTACAAAACTACATGCATCTACGATTCTAATTCGGCTATGGATAACACAAAGAGAAAAACGATTTTCCAATCAAGTGGTATGTTCCACTGATACTTTTCTGATCCATTTTAGATCTTAAAATTTTGAATCAGAGTATCCAATCATAAAGAAATTTTCCCATTTAACATAAACTCAAAATTAGTATTCTATTGAGACACCTCATCATGCATTTGACTGTAGTGAGGTGTGATTATTTGGGTTTTGCTTGAAAATATGCGCACATACAAACATAAAACATGATATTAAGATAAGAAGTAGTAATTTAAAGAAGGTAATCAGTACCTCTATATTTTCTTTCTTATATTTTTTATCTCCCTCATTTTTATCTAAGTAACATGATGTTCTAAAAGAAGTTGATACGCCTTTGGTATTTTTCATTATAAATCTTTTAAAGAGTTCTTTGAAATACGTTTCTTGATTTATAAAGGTTTCTTCTTTTAATTGATGCATTTGTATATCAGAGGACTACTAAAGTTCACCCATCATTGATATTTCAAACTCATTTTGAATCATATTAAAAAAATCCTTACACAAAGATTCTTGTGTAACATCAAACAAAATATCATGAAAGTTAATTTGAACAATTAATATGACATGCTTCGATTTTTTGATAAAGAATATTTCATCAACCTTTCATCTTTGAAAATTGTTTTCAAGTATAAACTTTTTCAAATGGACATACCAAGCGTGATAGAAGATAATTTTTTTAAAAGTAAAGAAGTTGATGAACAAAAAATTACTCTTGGATGTAGCTCTTTAGGAACACAATTTTTACTTTCATTTGGAAGAGTTTAAAATTCTTGATGTGAGAGAAAGAAATACGAACTCTTATGTCTTCTAATCAAGATATAGGGACATATGTTTCATCAAAACTATATCTCCCAGTTGATTGTATAATTTCTCAATAAGTCTTGATTTGTTTTTTAAAATAGTTTGATTTTCACCAAGTTTATCATGAAAGATTCATTTGGTTCTAATCACTAGATTAGTCTATGATTTGGAAACTATTTCTCAAATATTATTTCTTCCAAACATGTTTAACTCTTATTACATATCAACCTAAAAATGTTCACCATTGAGAGCTTCATTGACGTCCCTTAACTCAATTTGTGAAACAAAAGTCATAAAATTACATACATGGTTTAAATAATGTCGAATAATTATCCTTTTTGAGATGTCTCATATTAAATTTTCTGGTAGGTGATATATTGTAGTTATCCAATATTTAGATAGATCTTGGGGAGGTTGATGTGTTACTTCCTTTTGTATCTTTCTCTTCTAAGAGATTCTTCTCTAAAATACATACACAATCAAACACTTATGCCTCTCCTACAAACTTGGAGTTAGTTTCATCAAAGGTAATGGGTAGGTATTCTTCTATAGTCATATTCCTTTTATTATAAATATGAAAAACTTTACTAGAAGTGCAATATTCAAGAAAAAAACCGTAATCAACTTTAACATCAAATTTATCAAGGTTATCTTTCCGGTTATTAAGGATAACGATTTTATAACCAAAAACATAGATGTGACAAATACTTTACTTCCTTCCTTAATATATTTCATAGAGAGTAAGTTTTAAAAAATAGGCTTATCAAGACTTTATTCGTTGAGCATCGTCATCGCTCTCTCTTCAAGAGATCTATTTTTCCTTTCTAATAACCCATTTTTTTTGGATTTCATGTAACATAAAAGTGTGTTATATACCATTCTCAATACAAAATGTTTAAATTCTTCGTTTTAAAATTCACCTATGTGGTCGCTTTAGATAGATGCAATATTTAGACCTTTTTCATTATGTATAATCTTAACTAATTTTCAAAAGAAAACAAAAATGTTATTTTTTTGAGAAAAGAAAAATGTCTAAGTACAATGAGAATAGTCGTCTACAATTACAAGTGCGTAATAATTACCACAAAAATTAATGGCTAAAGATGAGGCAAAAAAGTCTATGTGCAAAAATTATAAATGCCTATTTTGTAGAAAATGTTTTTAGATTAAAAAAATGTTTCTATTTGTTTATCCTTTTGACACACATTACACAATCGATTATTTTCAAAACATAAATTTAATAGACCAATTACTAATTTCTTACAGACTAATTTTCGTAAATGGTCCATTTGAATATAAAATATTTTCCTATGTCATAGCCATGATTCTTTCTCTTTACTTTTAAAATATACATCATTTGGAGGTAACTTATTAAAATTAATAATATAAGTATGTTCACTTATTAGGCAAGTAAAATAGTTTATTTGTTATTAGATTATACAACCTTACATAAAAAAGAATTAAATGTTATTTTGTTACCTTTATCGTATAATTTACTAATACTAAGTATCCTTTAACCTTCAACCAATAAATCATCGTCAATAGTAGAATCAAAGCTCTTACCAACAGTACTACAACTCATAGTTCAATCTTTGTAACCGTTACCATAAAAAGAAAAAAAATCTCATTTCTTAGGAATATAATAAGATAATATATTTTTGTCTTTAGTTATGTACTTTGAAAAACCACTATCAAAATACCATTTTGATAGCATTTAAAGTGTAAGACTCCATAGCATATTTGCATTACAAATTTAAGTTTTAACCTTTAATGCCTAAATCATTTTAGATCCTTTAATCTATTTCATATTAATTTCATAGTTTTTACTTATAAAATACGAAGATAAGTGCATTTAGGCATGATATGATTAGAGGTCCTATTTGAGTGATACTTTTTTGAAAAGAATTTAGTATTAGTTTAAGGTTGATATTCTATTCCAGCTTTATTATAAGTTTTTCTTTGATTTATCTAAGATAATATCCAAAGCATCTCTCTATTTGATAAATTTACCGAGTGTGTTATATAAATCTTTAATTTTTTTTTAAACTTTGCATTCTACACAATGGATAGATTTATCCATTAAGATATAAGAAGGATTAGAAAGAGAGTTTTAATTAAGGTATCTCGTTATCTTTAAAGAAGTAACATTTCCTCGTTAAGTTTTTCATTTTTATTTTTAAGAGAGGAGATAGTCTTTTTAGAATAGAAACAAGATTCTTTAATCTAATTGATTCATCATTTAATTATTTACAAAGGAAAATAACTCATAATAAGTAAGTTTAAAAGTTAGCTTTTTTATCTCATTTTTTTATGGTTTGTTATGAGAAATATGTTGATTTTATCCTTATTGTTTTCGTCCCAAGCAATGTAAATCTTTTATTATTATTATTATATTATTATTATTATTATTATTATTATCATTATTATTATTATTATTATAATTATTATTATTATTATTATTATTATATTATTATTATTATTAGTATTATTATTATTATTATTATTATTATTATTAT